>BSBM01000691.1:2142500-3564166 GCA_027924585.1 Larix kaempferi | reverse complement strand
ACTGTAATAAAACAGCTATCTTGCCTTTGTACAAACATTTGTTTGGCTGCTGATCTATTATTTTTCTGTTTCTTGACTCCATTGCCCAATGATATCTTATTTCCTGTTGATCTAACCACATTATTCGAAGCCTACAAGTTTTTATTATTATTTTACAAATTGGCCATTGAGTTTATTGTCAAACTGCTGTTGTGGTCACATTGGATAGCAGATTTGCTGAGAGAGCCCTCTCTGGCTGAAGGAGGCCAACTTTCAGTCTAAAGATTGGTTTGAAATAGGTTACCTCGGGTTTCTTTGATACAGCCCAAGGAAAATCCGAGTGCTAACATGGTATATGAAAGAGATCGACAATTACTAACAAAACTAAACAGAGGAGGACGCGCGAATTTATCTGAATGGTTCAAACAAATTGCAGACGAGTTCTGTGAAGAGTGCGCGATTGAGGAACGATTTTCTATCGATAACGTGAAGTTCATCTATTCATCCAACTCCAGTTATTTTCTGATTTCTTTGGGGTGAAGAAAGGTCTTGTTCATGGGGTAGATGTTGGAGGAGCCTAGGTCGGCCTCCCGACTAGGTCCTCCGTTCAACCACTTCCGAGAACATGTCGAACCGTCATGTCGACCACTACATGTCGAGTCAGTTAGTCACGTCGTTTAGTGAATAGACGGGTCGTTATGTAACCATTTGTAAACTATATATATATGCTGGAGAGCTAGATACAGGCAACACTGAGACATTGTATTGTATTGTACTTGGTCTTGAGTAATAGAAAGACTTGTGGGATCTACTACCATTACTTATCTTGTGTTCCTATCTATCTAATTGCTTGTTTATTATATATCATGTATTATTGGTAACTATGCAATCCACTTAACTATAACAGATATAAAGAGGTTCACAAAAGGTATATTTCTCAATCATGGTCGTAACATGCACCGAGAAATCTAAGGGTTGTTGGTGTTAAAGTTACTGCATCATGATTCATTCTCCAAGTCAATCTTGTGCGCTAGGATTGAGCCTCTTGTGTCGAGGTAGTGCCTTAGGGAGCCTGAGTTGAACTCAAAAAACTTGGAGTAGATTCTTGAGTTGGAATCAAGAATGACTATGCCTTATGTGTAAAGGTTAAGCCTCATGTATTGAGGTAAGTGCTGTGTATGTCAAAGTGATGATGTTGTACATTCTTGTTTGTCAAGACTAAGGCCTTGTATGTTAAGGTAGATACTCATGTGTTGAGGTAATGCTTTGCATGTCGAAGCATGAATGGTGTGTGATGTACTACTAACCATGGTTGATCTATTAAGTCTCGTCTAGAAACTAGACACCTCTAGAGTGAATTACTTTAGCATATGACCACTTGGAACGATATCAGAACAATGATCACATAATTGGAAAAATCTCCTTAGTATATTTGATAAGATAGATAAATTAAAGTTGACACATGTGGACCGTGTAGATAAGACAAGAGATAAAGATAAGATGTGATAAGATAATATAGAACTCTATTTTCTTAGTAATTATGAAAAAATTCGGTTAAATAAGAGATAACTCAAATTGTTAAACTTCAGTTAACAAGAAAGACTTCAGTTAATTAAAGGAGAATCAAATTGTTCACTTCAGTGATGTTATCAAGAAGGACTTCAGTTAAAAGAGTTAACTAAGTGTTAGTAAATTAGATCTAGTTAACTAAAGTGTTTTGAATGTCAACACTTGAGTTAAAATAAAAGACAACACTTAAGTTGAACTAAAAGACAACACTTGAGGTACGACACTTGAGTTGCGACACTTGAGTTACAACACTCAAGTTATGACACTTGCATGACGAGAATTGAGTTAGCCTCCTAACTAAGTGACCTAGCATCCATATAAAGGGTGAGTACATCCTGAAGTTAGAAGATAAAAATAGAATCCAACCTAAGCATGAGAAGAATAATATATATGTGTTATACTGAATTGATGAATTTAATGTGAGAGTGAATTCTCTTCTCTCTTGAAGGCAATGCGCTTTCATTGTGCAGGATATTATTCTGAGTTCTATTCTTCCATGTTCTCTCTTGCTTTGTGATTGCATAGGGGTGCTTGGCATTTCTCTCTTATAAAGCACCAGGGGTGCTTTATGTAATATGCTTAGAGTAAAGACATTCTCTACTATCTATCAATATTATAAGGAATATTTTGTTGGGTTTTTCTCCCTCAAGTACTAGAGGGTTTACCCAAGGTAAATACAGTGTCTCATGTGAATGCTTATGCTCGTTGATTATTCATTTGATTTCAAGTACTACTATAATTCCGCATTAAGATAAAAAAAAAAAAAATTAACATGGTATAAGAGCTCAAGGTGAGAATGAGCTGATTTTCGCAGTCAAGCTTGATCCTACGTTGATCCTGAGCAGAAAACGTTGATCACAGTACTTGAAGAATAATGGCTTCAATCTCTGTAAGACCAGAAGAACGACTTGAAGGAATTTCAAACTTCAATACTTGGAAGACTAGGATTATGAATATACTGGAAGAGCATGATCTAGATGGATACATATCCAATGTTTTTGAAGAGCCTACTTCTAATGTTGGGTGCATTGCTTTCAAGAAGAATCAATCCAAAGCAAACCGAATTATTTATGATTATGTGAAAGACAATTTGATGACGATGATTACTCCATTGAAGACTGCAAAGGATTGCTTCAACACCTTGAAAAATATTTATGAGAAGAAGGCTCCTAGTCAGAAGAGAGCCCTAAATAATAAGATTCGTAATCTGAAGATGGAGAAGGAAGAAATCATTGCTTCCTTCTTCACAAATGTCTCTCAAGTAAGAGATCAACTCATGAGCATTGGATTTACTGTCGAAGATGATGATCTTATTCCGAATGTTGTCGATGGTCTTCCATCCTCGTGGGAGACATTCTTGGTTGTTCTTAATGGTAGAGAAGTGCAACCAAACTTTGACATATTGTGGCATGATTTCCTTCAAGAAGAATGGTGAATTCAAATAAAAAATACTTCCTCCAAAGAAGAGAACCTTGTTCTTACGAAAGGACAAAGAGAGGAAAGAAATCCTTTTCTCATAACAAGTTTCCTCATTGAAAGGAAAAAGAATACAACAAGAACTTTGATAAGTCTAAATTCAAGTGCTTCAACTACAATAAGAAGGGCCACTTTGCAAGAGACTGTCGTTGAAAGAAAAGAGGAAAGTTTAAGGGTATATTTCATGCTTCTGCTGCTACAGAATATGAACCTACAAGAAATAATTCTTCCAATGATCAAGAGACAAGGAAGGAGTACTATCTTGTCTCGGCTCTAGTTGGATCCATTACCACTGGTGGAGAGTGGCACATCAAAACACATGGATGGATAAAGGAGCATTATCACAAATCTGAAGGAAAAGAAGTTCTCATGTCAGGTGGAGCTTGGAGATAATACCACCTACTCGATCCAAGGAGTTGGATCCACTTCCTTTCAGTTGAATTCAATTTTGATTGGAGTTAGAGAGGGTCTCTACCAAGTTCCTGGAAAGTTCATTAAAGCCATGATCCATGAAACAGTCAGTCCTTGTGAACTATGGCATAGGAGGCTTAGTCATCTTCATTTCAAAGCGCTACCTGGATTATAGAAGATGGTAAAAGGTATGCATGTATTTCAATCTGAGCATGATGTTATTTGTAGAGGTTGTGCTCTCGGTAAGAACATCAAGAAAATATTTCCAAATAGTAATAAAATATCTAAAGGGATCCTGGAATTGATCCTTTCAGATATATGTGGTCATATGTTTGCACTATCCTTGAATGGTTATATGTACTATGTGTTTTTCATAGACGACTTCTCTCGCAAGTCATGGATCTATTTTCTGAAGGAAAAGAGTGAAAATTTCAACAAGTTTCAAGAGTTTAAAGCACTAGTTGAGAATCAGACTGGAAAGCACAATCGTGCTTTGAGATCTGATAATGGAGGAGAGTTCGAGTCTCATGAGTTTAATGAATTCTTCTAAGAGGAAGGGATAAGAAGACAATTGACTGTACCTTACAACCCCCAGTATAATGGGGTGGCCAAAAGAAAGAATAGGACAATCTATGAGGCTGCAAAATCTATGATGTGTGATCAGGATTTTCCCATCTCCTTATGGGTAGAAGCCTCCAGTGCTGCTGTTTATATTCAAAACAGAAGCTCGCATGCTATCTAGGGAGAGAAGAATCCTGAAGAAGTTTTCACTGGTGAAAAACTAGATGTTGGACACTTGAATATTTTCGGTTGTCCTGTCTACATTCATATGACAAAAGAGAAGAGGACAAAGATGGATCCATCCAGAAATAAAGGAGCATTTATTGGATATAGCAAATCCTCTGAAGCTTATAGAATCTATGTTCTGGGCCAAATGCACATTGAATTCAGTAGAGATGTAACATTTCATGAAGAGGCTACCCTAAAGCACTCTAAATAACTTCAATGTGATTCTAATACAGAGGAGCATGAGACTCCCATGATGGAGGATCTAGGTTCTGGTTTTCCTCTTTCAAATTTTGAGAGGGAGAATCTAGAAGAGTCCTTAGATCCGCTTGATCCTGAAGAGCCAGTAGAACTAGTAGAAAGATCACTTGATGAGCCTCATGCTAAGAGGATATATGCCTAGTGTCGAGACATTCTACAAGAGGAAGAAAATCGTGGAGCACCATCAGGCACATCCAGAGAGCGAAGCAGATGTGAAATTCCATAGGGATAGATCACTGAGCTTGAACAAACTTCACAATTTCACAATGTTATTACTGAGAAGAATTAGAAAGAAACATTGATCAATTCACTCATAAAAATGAAACATAGATGAAAAACTGATGTTGATGCATTAAGCAGCAATAAGCTGGCAATCAAAATATGTTACGATAGAATGAATTCGATAGCCTCTGATAGGATTCAAATTCACCTCAAGTATGGGCTTGGTTTGCATTGGAACCATCTCCCGATAAGGTTTAGTGGCCACCGATGATGAATAATTAGTTAACTAAGGTAGAAATCATGAGCATGAATGAGTCATGTGGGCACCAAAATAGGGAAGGAGACTCCAAGGGGGCACATATCTGACTGACAATGGTAAAAAAGGGCGCTCCTAGACTCGGTAATAGCCAAACTAGGTGTAGAAGTCAATTAACTGAGCAATCAAGGGGACATGATACACCCAACAGTTAGCATTATTGTCGTATGCCAACAACGACTTCGACAAGTTCATCGACTTCGACAAGTTCAATGACTTTGACCAATTCATCAACTTCGACAAGCACCAACTTCGACATGCATTGTCGACAACTGCGACTAACGAACTACGCTAGATTGTCTCTCTATCTTCCAGTCGACTGTAATGGTTGAAATTCTGAAACTGTTATAACTTCTCTTGTAACTGAACGTAACGGGAAGACAACCCAATCATTCTCAGCACTCTATTTAAGCATGTAAAATATTGTAATATAGAGGGAGGCAGAATCAAGAAGTAACGGAGTGAAAATAAAGAAGAGATTAGTTCGCATTCCTGCATATTGTCTGTGTGTGTATGTTTATGTGTGTAGTGTATTTCCTACCTTGCTTATTATTATTATGCTTTCGGCATAACAGTACCAATTCATTCAATCAAACTATTGTACCCGTCGTGCACCTGGGCGCATACAGATCATTGGTATCAGAGCTTTATCAGAGCTGTTTTCATTCAGAGATTTGTTCGTGCTTAAGTTGTGCATAGACACTTCCATCGAAGTTACCTAACTTATTCATGTTCAAACACGCTCGCAAAATCAGTAATCCAAGCAGACACTACCTTCAAAGATGACAGGAGAAACAGACCATAGACATGCAAATGAAGAGACAAAGCAACTCATAGAGCAAGCGCTGGATCGACAATGAACTGAAATGTTCACCTAGTTCAATGATATTTTCATGTGATTTGCTTCGACATCAGGAGGATTTCCGACAAAATCAGTCAGAATCTAGAATGAAATATTGACACGGAATCCGTCGACAATTGGAATCCTATTACTCTTTGAATCAACTCTCAGAAACTAAAAATATCACCATTGCATCATTAAAGATGTCAACATCTGTGCACTGCTGGTGGGAGAACCTATCGACAAAGATGGAGAAAAGTGGAGACCCCATAGAGACATGGGAGAAATTTCTCGAATATGTTTGAAAGGAGTTCTACCTGCCCAAGTATGTTGAACAATAGTATAAGAAGTGGCAGCAGCTAAGGAAATGGAAAGACCAGTCCGTACAGAGTTACAACGACGAGTTTTATCGACTAATGGCTAGAATTGGCATTCAAGAAGAAGAGAAATTTCTTGTTCTGAAGTACGTCAGCAGATTGTCCTCGTGCATTCAGTAGGAGATGGAGTTTTTGACTGTCAATAGGCTTGCGGATGTATTCCACTATGCCAGTAAGCTTGAAGCCAAACAGAAAGAAAAAGCACGCTTCGCGACCAAGCTGACAGGACGACCACCCGACAAGAAGGCACCATCTGACTTCGACAAGTCAAGATATTCCCAGCCAACTCCACTAAAGCAAGATCATGACAAAAATCATTCTCAGAAAGACAAAAGGGAACGTAGAAAACAACCTCCTACCGGGAAATGGTGTGATTACCATAATTCATCATGGCATGATACGTCTGAATGCAAAGCTCGAAAGACATTTTTGGCAAAAGTGTCGACATCCGACTTGTTCGAAAAAAACTCTGGTCGAATCTGACCCAGAAGCAATGACCCTTTTGACATCGAAATCGACCATTCCAGCAGCCTCGACTATTGTCGACGAGGAGGAACGAGAGCGCCTATTCCATACATAGATATGGGTTCAAAAAATTCCATTACATCTGATTGTGGATAATGGTATCCAGAAGAACTTTGTTTCTGAAGATCTCGTGAAGAAACTAGGTCTTGTTACCACTCCACATCCTCAAGCTTATAACATCGGTTGGATGAAGCATGGACAAGAACTACGGATCACCTGACACTGCAAACTCACCTACTTCATTAAGCCTTTTGAAGATGAAGTACTCTGCAACATGGCACCACTCTCTGTAGCCAACGCCTTGTTTCAAAAACCTTACTTATGGGATCGACATGGAAGTTACCAGTCACGACCTCAAAAGGTGATTGTCATAATTTAGAACCAATGGTACGACATACCAGAGTGACGACCTACACCAACGGTTGCAATGATATCTGCTAAATAGATGAAGAAGCTCATTAACCATGCTCAGAAGTTCACCTTGATTATGATTAAGCCGCAACATTATAGGAAGATTGTAGCAACCAGTTGACTCACCGACTAGTGCGGCTTCCGACAGAAGCAACAGATCGACAATATTCTTGATCAGTACCGGAACCTATTCCAAGATCCAGAAGGAGTACCTCTACATTGTCAGGTAAAACACTCTATTGAACTTTCCCCTAGTTCTTCATTACCTAACGCATATGTTTACAAAATATCCATTATTGAAAATAAAGAGATTCGCGGACAAATTCAAGATTTGATCAACAAAGGTTATATCCGACCCATCTCCTCTCCTTGTGAAAGTCCATTCGTCCTCGTTCCAAAGAAAGAAGGGACTTGGCTCATGTGCATCGACTACCAAGCCCTCAAAAAAAATTTGGTAAATAATACATACCCTTTACCGCGGATAGACGAGCTCATCGACTGTCTGAAAGGTGCTAAATTCTTTACTAAGCTCGACCTCAAGTCGAGATATCATCAGATTCCAATTGATCCCGCAGATGTATGGAAAACTGCTTTCAAGACCAAGGAAGGATTGTTTGAATGGTTAGTCATGCCTTTCCGCTTAACCAATGCACCTGCGACCTTCATGCGGTATATGGACAACATTCTTCAACCTTTCATCGACAAATGTGTCATTGTCTACCTTGACGATATACTGATTTTCAGTCGATCATGGGAAGAACATGTTGGACAATTTCGACAAGTCCTCAACACTCTCTGAAAACATCGACTCTACTTAAACATGGACAAATGTTCCTTTGCGATGAACAACATCAAATACTTGGGGTATGTAATTGACTCTGCAGGAATTCACATCGATCCAGACAAAGTGCAAATCCTTAAAGATTGATTCATTCCTCAAAGCATTCATGAACTAAGAAGCTTTCTTGGTTTGGAAATTTTTTATCGATGATTCATACTCGGCTTCAGTCACATAGCCTGGCCTTTGAATCATTTGACCAAGGGAAATGGGAAAACTATCTTCAAATGGACATCGACACAACAAGAATCTTTCGAGTAGCTCAAACACACGCTTTGTACTTGTGTTACATGATTTGCATCAGCCCTTTGAGATTGAGACAGATGCATCGGACTATGCCTTGGGCACAGTGATCACTCATTCTGGTCACCCAGTCTCTTTTCATTCCGAAACTTTTAACAACACTGTTAGAAGATATTCGACGTATGAAAAAGAACTGTACGCCATTGTTCAAGCTCTTAAGCAATGGAGACATTATATTATTGGAAAGGAGACGGTCATTCTCACTGACCACAAGACTTTACAGTTCACTCTGTCCCAGTCGAAGTTACAAACAACTTGACAACTCAAGTGGATTAATTACCAGCAAAAATTTCAGTTGGTAATTAAGTATCAGAAAGGTAAATCCAATGCCGCCACCGATTGTCTAAGTCGACCACCCATTACTCTCCTTCTTACAGTGATGAGTATGCAGGGATATGACACCACCACTTGGCCTCAGTTGTATCAAGAAGACAATGAATTTTCATCAGTCTATCGACAACTTCAGACCGACAAGTCATCGACCTCCAACTATTTCCTGAAAGACACCTTGTTATACAAGCTTGGACAACTTTGTGTACCAACAGGTGAGCATCGACATCAGCTCATTTGGGATGCGCACTATATAGCAAGAATGCAGGACACTTTGGAATAGCAAAGACCCTTGCTATTCTCCAAAAGTATTTCTTTTGGCCTTCACTTAAATCTGACGTCAACAAGTACATTCGATCATGCGTGGTTTGTGCCATTACTAAACCGCCTAATCGACGACAGGGATTGTACACACCTTTGTTAGTTCCTAGTCGACCATGGGAATCTATTTCTATGGAATACTTGACAGGATATCCTACTACCAAACATCAACATGACGCGATCTTAGTAGTATTCGACAAATTTTCCAAGATGGCCATTCTCATTCCATGCAAGAAGACTACGACATCGCAGCAGACCGCTCAAATCTTCTTTGAACATGTCTGGAAACATTATGGTTTACTGACAACCATTATTTCCGACAGAGATGCCAGGTTTGTCAGCATATTTTGGAAGACTCTCTAGAAACAGCTCGATACAAGACTCTCTTTATCGACAGCTTTCCATCCTCAGACAGACGAACAAACGAAAGTTGTGAATCGCTTGGTAATACAATTACTTCGTATGTACAACCACAAGCATCGATGAACATGGGATGAAATTCTCCCATATATACAGCACAGCTACAATTGTGCTCAACACAGCTCTACGGGAAAGAGTCCATTTGAGATATGTTATGGATTTCAACCCTCAGCACCTATTGACTTGATTAGTTCCTTGACACAGTCGAACGATACCAACTATAATCGGCAAGAAGTTGACAAAGCATTGAAGTTTTGAGATCAAATCCGTGACATCCAAAAACAAGCACAAGAAATGTTGCAATGAGCTAATGTGAAAGCTAAGGCCCGACACAATAAGCATCGTATCCCTCATGCATTTCAAATTGGGGATTAGGGTTGGTTGCATATCAAGAAGGAACGCTTCATTGTTCCATATAAGAAACTGAATCCTTTGCGATATGGTCTGTACAGTATTCTGAGCAGATTGGGGAAAATGATTTCCAGTTTGACATTCCTTCATGCCTGGGTCTGCATCCAGTATTTAATGTGGATCTACTTCGACCATACCATGCACCACTATTGGAACAAAACGACTTGCAAACAGCAGAACCCGAAGACATCCATCCAGATGTTTAGGATCCTCTTCCTTGCGACACCATTGTGGGACGACGAGTACGCCATGAAAGGATGAACACAATTCCCTTGTTTCAGGTGGCCAAAGCCGAACAGATCCCAACACAAGGAAAATGGTACTCTGCTACTGAACTGACCAACAAGTTTACTCATATGTACGAGCAAACAATGGGGACCATTATTTCTTAAGGAAGGAGGTGTAATCCACCCAGCAGTTGGCATTATTGTCGGATGCCAAAATTGACTTCGACAAGTTCATCGACTTCAAAAATTTCAGTGACTTCGACCAATTCATCAACTTCGACAAGCACCAACTTCGACATGCATTGTCGACAATTGTGACTGACGAACTATGACAGATTGTCTCTTTGTATTCCAATCGACTGTAACGGTTAAACTTCTGAAATCGTTCTAACTTCTCTTGTAACTGAACGTAATGGGAAGACAACCCAAGCATTCTCAACACTCTATTTAAGCATGTAAAATATTGTAATATAGAGGGAGGCAGAATCAAGAAGTAACAGAGTGAAAATAAAGAAGCGATTAGTTCGCATTCCTGCATATTGTCTGTGTGTGTATGTTTATGTGTGTAGTGTATTTCCTGCTTTGCTTATTATTATTATGCTTCTGCCATAACAATACCAATTCATTCAATCGAACTGTTTTCCCCGTCGTGCACCTGGGCGCGTATGAATCAGGACAAGGCGCCCCAAATCTAGGAACCGACTGTGTAGATCCCTAAAATCATGTAGGAGGGCACATTTAAACTCCATTTATGTAAAAAATTCACTTTGAGGGGATAAGAGGGCTAGTGATGACCAAATGGAGCTCTAGGGGGCTTAAACTAAGGACTAGGTGCTAGGAGACTCAGTTGCAAATGCATGGATGCATGGAGTGATGCATGGAATGCATGCATGCATGCAAAACCAATATAAGATGGTGATAATATTCCAACACCCCCCCTTAAGCCGGAATATGAGGGAAAATATAAGTAAATAAATGAAAATTAGAGCCCTGGTTATTGAGACCAAAGGTCACCCTGTACAACAATCTAAAAAAAATGAGGAAAGAGGGAAAACCCAATGGGAACACAACCCCCCCTCAAGATAGACTGTAAAAAATAGCAATCAACCAAGGTATCAGTCACCCTAAGAAGGGATCAAAGATGAGTGAACTTTTTCACTGAAAAAGTCTCAGTGAAAATATCTGCAATCTGCTCTTCTGAAGGACAATAGAGCAGTGTGATGGTACGACCATGCACCAATCCTCGGATGTAATGCATGTGTATCTCAATGTGTTTGGTTATATGTCTTTGAACCGTATCTTTGGAAATCCTTATAGCACTCTGATTTTCATAGTAGATGACTGGTGGATTACTGTAGCGAATCCCAAACTCTAACAAGATGCCCTGCAACCAGATGCACTGAGTGGTTGCATTCAATGCACCTCTGTACTTGGCCTCAGTTGATGAAAGAGCAAGAGCAGTTTGCTTTTTTCTCGACCAACAAATAGGACTAGATCCAATCATGAAGAAAAAACCTGATGTATACTTCCGATCTGAGCTGTCTCCAGCCCAATCTGAATCTGTGTACCTAACTAGGTTCAATGGAGACCCAACTGCATAGTGAATACCATAGGTCTTTGCCCCTTGCACATAGTGCAAGATCCTTTTGGTTGCCTTCCAGTGAAGCTCATGAGGCTCTTGCATGTATCTAGAGACAACACTCACTGCATAATATAGATCAGGGCGAGTATGTGTAAGAAATAAAAGACTCCCGATCAGTTGCCGATACAAGGTACTATCCACCAAGGGTGAAGAAGAACCATCCTCAAGACTGATACTTGAAAGAAAAGGAAATGTTGTTGGTTTGCATTCTATCAAATGAAACCTTTCAAGTAGATTTGATGCATACTTGGACTGTGCAATCTTGATTATTGAATCACTTTGAGAGACTGCAAGACCAAGAAACTACTTTAACAGTCTCAAATCTGACATAGAGAAGGAATTGTGCAAGGTTGTTTTGATAGATCTAATGCATGAGGAGAGACTCCCTGTAATTAATAAATCATCAACATAGAGCAAAATAAGGAGAAGATACTTACCATCATGCCTCATGTAGACGTTCGAATCAGACTTGCATCTCTGAAAATGTTGTGATAGTAGAAAGGAGTCCATCTTAGCATACCATGCTTGGGTAGCCTGCTTTATAAGGACTTCCTCAATCTACACACTAAGGAAGGATCATCAATGTATCCTTCAGGTTGCTTCATGTATATATCCTCCTCTAGATCTCCATGAAGAAAAACACTCTTCACATCCATGTGATGCACCTCCCAGTGCTTGGATGCAACAAGAGCCAAAACAAGACGGATGGAGTCCATATTTGCAATAGGAGCGAAGGTCTCTATATAGTCAATCCCTTGAACTTGTGAGAAACCTTTAGCAACCAAGCAAGCCTTGTACTTGCTTGTTACTCCATCTGAGCCCATATTTGTTATGTATACCCTCTTACATTGAACACGCTTCCTTCCAGGAGGGAGAGAAACAAGCTCCCAAGTCTCATTCTGTTGAAGAGATTGATACTCTGCATCCATAGATGTTATCCATATTGAATATTGGGAGGCCTCAAAGAAGGTTTTTGGATCTGATCAAACCATCAAAAAACATCTATCAGGAAGAAAGGGATTTGTATGAGAGAGTAAAAAACTTGCATTTTGAAACTCAAATATGGTTCTTCTTGAATCTTGTGGATCTCCAACAAGGTCACCAACAGATTCAATGGTCTTGGCAGCCCATCTTGGAAGTGTTGGTGGATCTTCTAGTGTTATATCTTCAAGTTCTTGTGGATCTGGATCTAGCATTCACTCATCATCACTTTCTGACTTAGAATTTGAACTTTCATGAGAGGATGATTCACTATCTTGTTCAACATGTTGTGGTGGAGTAGTTGGTAAGATGTCTGGTTCGATGTTGTGGGAATCATGCAATGGCCATTATTCAAACTAGACACTTCTTTCAAGGAAAGTTTGCATGGTAGATAGACCCAGTAGTGTATAGGCTTTTTCATTATGTTCATAACCAACCAATATGCACTCTTTCTTTGAGGTTCTAAGGTTATCCTCTTCTCTGAAGGAATCCTTTCCCAAGCTTTGGAACCAAAGACTCTTGGATGAGACACATCTGGATTGTATCCCATCCATGCTTCGAAAGGATTTTTTCCCTTTAGGCCTTTGTGTGGAACTCTATTCTTGACGTATGCAAGTTAGTTGACAGCTTCTACCCAAAGTCTAGGAGCCAATGCTTTAGACTCAAGCATGCATGTAGCCATCTCTTTCAAAGTTTTGTTCTTTCTATCAGCTACACCATTCCGCTGTGGTGTGTAAGGAACATTATTGTTGCATTTCAATACCTCCATCTGCACAAAATAACTGAAACTCGTTCTTCACATACTCTCCTTCGTTGTTAGTACTAAGGACCTTGATCTTCTTGTCAGTGAATTTTTCTACAGAAGCTTTAAAAATTTTGAAATATTCAAAGACTTTTGATTTCAACTTTAGAAAATATACCCAATTGAATATTGAATAATTCTATACGAATGTTAAGATGTATCTAGCATTATTCAAAGATAGGTGAGGAAGAGGTCCTGATATGTCAATGTTAATCAACACGAGAGGAGATGAGGCTCTCTTCGCCTTTCCCTTTTCAAACTTGTGCTTTGGATGCTTACCTATCAAGCAACGTTGACAAGTGCCCTTAGAAAATCTGATGTTTGGGAGGCCTTCAACCATTTTCTGATTGTGCAGTTCATGCAAATATTTGTAGTTGAGGTGCCCAAACCTCTCATCCCAAAGTCTTCTCACTTCATTTGCATGAGTAAGAAGTGCACTTTGTTTTGAGTAATGCCAGAAATGAGAGAAATCATAGAGTTCGGAATGGTGATGCAATGCCTTGTGCAATGATCTTCCCACAATAGATCTCTTGAATTTGAACCACATTAGGAGTAAAAATTACTTTCTTTGGAACTCATGTATGGGTCATTTGATAAACTGAAAGGAGTTTAGCTTACAGGATAGGCACATAGAGCAAATCATTGAAGTATCCATGATCCAGATTGATCCTTCCAATCCCTTTGAAGGAACTTCATAATCATCTCCCATTAGGATAGAAGGCCCAACAGTTGGTTCGAATTCAAAGAATAGATCCCTGGATGCAGACATGTGTTTGGAGGATCCAAAATCTATGATGAAGGAGGATGCATTTGAAGTGCCAACTGTGAGTGCATGACACCTCTCTTTATCCTCTGATTTAGGATCATCTTCTTTCCTTCTGGACCCTGCAGGTACTGGAAGGTTATTTTTCTCTAGAAGCTGGGACATGCAAGCACTTTCTTGGTGAAAACCTCTATTGCAGTATGGACATTTGGTCTTTTCCTTCTAGTTTTGCTTGTCTCTCTTTGGATTTGAGGTTCCCTCTAACTGTTTGGGATACTCCTTTGACTTCTGCTTATGTTGTTTCTTCTTCTTTCCCTCGTGCTTTCCTTTCCCATTAGCATTCTTTCCTTCTCATGTATCACGAGCTTGATCCCTTGATGGTTTTATTACTCCCATATGCACCAATTTGTCCTGCTCCTTTGTGAGAGACAAGATGAATGCATCTAGAGTGGGCATTTTCGAGTTTGGGGTGGATAGCTTTGCTATTTGGAAGGTGGATACAAACACAGAATAGTCTGATCCCATTTTTGAAAGAATATAAAGAATAAGTTACTTGTATTCCTTCTCAATTCAAATAGTTTTAGTTGCACAACCAAGTTCTTGAATCTTGTGAAGAAATCTATAATGGATTCAAAGTTGTTGGGGCTCAGAGAGATCAGCTCATTTTCTAATTGATGTCCTCTCAAATCATCTTGTTTCCCAAATAAGGATTCGAGCTTTTTCCAAACATCCTTCGGAGTTTTCAGACCAGAGAGATGAAAGATTAGATCTTTGGAAATGTTGAGGCACAACAATGCATACGCCTCATCAAGCTTGTTTAGATACTTGGCCTTATTTGTAGCACCATTTGGTTCAACCTCAATGCCCTTTAGAACCCTGTAGAGACCTCTGCTGCACATGAAGATCTCCATTTGGTCCTTTCATTCAAATAAATTAAAGGGATTAAGCTTGGGAATTGAAGTTAGATCCATAGTAGATGAATGAATGCACTTCTGATGATGGAATAACTTGAAAAAACAATGGAAACATATCTGGAGGATTTTTACTGTATCTACTAAGCAGTGCTTTAGGACAATAGGAACTTTTATCCGGATCCTTCACACCTAGATAGACCTCAAAGGATTTATCCAATGAATTCAATGCAATGGAACCATGATTTGTTGTGGAAATCCACATGCTTCCGGTGCACTACTGAAAGCAGCTGCTCAACCTAAGCTCTCACAAGCTCTGATACCATGTAAAATTCCACAAGGATAGATCACTAAGCTTGAAAAAACCTCACAATTTCACAATGTTATTACTAAGAGGAATTAGAAAGAAACATTGATCAATTCACTCATAAAATTGAAACACAGATGAAAAACTATTTTTGATACATTAAGTAGAAATAAGTTGGAAATAAAAGGATGTTACAATAGAATGAATTTGATAGCCTCTGATAGGATTCAAATTCACCTCAAGTTTGGGTTGGGTTTGCATTGGAACCATATCCTGATACTAGTGGCCACCGATGAATGATTATTTAACTGAGGTAGAATTGAGCATGACTGAGTCATGTGGGAACCAAAATAGGGAAGGAGACTCCAAGGGGGAGAATATCTGAATGACAGTGGTAAAAAAGGGAACTCCTAGACTCAGTGGTAGTCAAACTAGGTGTAGCAGTCAGTTAATTGAGCAATCAAGGGGACAAGGTGCCCCAAATCTAAGAACTGACTGTGTAGATCCCTAAAATCATGTAGGAGGGCGCATTTAAACTCCAGTGATGTAAACAAGTCACTCTGAGTTGATAAGAGGGATAATGATGACCAAAATGAAGCTCTAGGGGGGCTAAACTAAGGACAAGGTGCTAGGAGACTCAGTTGCAAATGCATGCAAAACCAAGATAAGATGGTGAGGATATTCCAACAAGAGATGTGAAATATATTTAGGATATGTAGCACATATGAGTCACATTAGTGATTCAGAACCCACTACCTATGAAGAAGCTACTAAGCAACACATATGGAAAAATGACATGGTGGAAGAATACAAATCCATCATGAAGAATGATGTGTGGGAAGTAGTTCCTAAACCTGAAGGGAATTCAATAGTAACTTCCAAGTGGCTTTATAAAATCAAACATGCAGCTGGTGGCAGTATTGAAAATTATAAAGCAATATTTGTGGCTTGTGGTTTCTCACAGAAAGAAGGAATAGACTAGGATGAGACATTCTCTCCTGTGGAAAGGTACACTATTATTCAAGCCATGATTTCACTTGCCTCGCTTATGGGGTGGAAGCTTCACCAAATGGATGTGAAGACTGCCTTTCTCAATGGTGAAGTTGAGGAAGAAGTATACATACAACAACCTGAGGGGTTTGTAGTTCATGGGAAGGATTCCCATATATTAAAACTTAAGAAAGCCTTGTATGGGATTAAGTAGGCCTCGAGGGTTTGGTATTCAAGGATTGACAACTATCTTTAAATATTGGGCTTCTCAGAAAGCGAAGTTGACCCCAACCTATGCTTTAAGGTTGTGAAGAACCAACCATAGATCTTGGTTCTCTATGTTGATTACTTGTTCCTTACTGGAGAGGAACAATAGATAGCTCGGTTCAAGAGGGAGTTCACTTCTGAGTTCGAATGAAAGACTTAGTTCTTATGCACTATTTTCTTGGTTTGTAAGTTTGGCAAAGGAAAGATGAGATCTTTCTTTCACAAGGAAAGTACACAGTTGATGTGGTGTGCATGTTTGGTATGATGGATTGTAAATCCATGTCTGCACCAATGGTTCCTAATCTGAAGAAACTACATGAGTCAGATTCTGAATCAGATCTAGTGGATCCTACCATGTATAGACAACTCATCAGTTCCTTGATGTATTTGATGCATAATAGACCAAACATATGTTCTGCAGGGAGTATCTTGAGTCAGTTAATGTCTGAGCCAAGACATAGACATTGGGTTGCTCCCAAGCATGTGCTTAGATACCTTCGTGATACTATTTATTATGGACTCAAATATGCTTCCAATGGAGGAGTGATGCTACTTGGTTATGCTGCCTCACACTGGGGTGGTATTATTGTGGATCGAAAGAGTGCATCCAGATTTTTTTTTAATCTTGGAATCAGCTATGATCTCTTGGTCCAGCGAGAAGCAGAGCTCCGTAGCTCATAGTACTATAGAAGCATAGTATATTGCATCTAGTACAACCTGCCAAGAAGCTGTGTGGATTAGGAATCTACTTGTTGGGTTGTTTGGTGAGAATCTTGAGACTACTATTATTCACTCTTACAATCAAAGCTACATTAAGCTCTTAGAAAACCATGTGTTTCATGACAAATCAAAGCACATTGAGATGAAATACCACTACATCAGAGACATGGTCCAGAGAGGGGTCGTAATACTTCATTACATTTCTATTGATGAGTAGATAGCAGGTATGTTGACTAAGCCTCTGTCCTTGACAAAGTATAGGTACTTCCAATACAAGTTTGGTGTGTAAGAGAGTGCCTCCCTCGCTAAGAGGGAGTGTTAAATTTACATCATCATGAGTCATTCTCCAAGTCAATATTATGCAATAGGATTGAGCCTTGTGTGTCAAGGTAGTTCCTTAGGGAGCCTGAGTTGGACTCAAGAAAAGTGGAGTAGATTATTGAGTTGGACTCAAGAATTACTAAGCCTTATGTGTAAATATTAAGCCTCGTGTGTTGAGGTAAGTGCTTTGTATGTCAAAGTGATGATGTTGTACAGTCTTGTTTGTCAAGACTAAGGTCGTGTACGTCAAGAAGGATCCTCATGTGTTGAGGTAATGTTTTGCATTTCGAAGCATGAATGGTGTGTGATGTACTAATAACCATGGTTGAGCTATTAAGTCTCCTATAGAGACTGTCCACCTCTAGAGTGAATTAGTTTAGCATATGACCACTTGGAACAATAGTAGAACAAGATGATCACATCATTGGAAAAATATCCTTAGTATATTTGATATGATAGATAAATTAAAGTTGGCACATGTGACCATGCAGATAAGACAAGAGATAAAGATAAGATGTGATTATATAAGAGAGAACTCGATTTATTCAGTAATGATAAAGACTTCAATTAAATAAGAGAGAACTCGAATTGTTAAAATTCAGTTAACAAGAAAGGCTTCAATTAATTAAAGGAGAATTCGAATTGTTCACTTCAGTGATGTTATCAAGAAGGAATTCAGTTAAAAGAGTTAAAAATTGTTAATAAAGAAGATCTAGTTAACTAAAGTGTTTTGCATGTCAACACTTGAGTTAAACTAAACGACGACACTTAAGTGAACTAAAAGACAACACTTGAGTTACGACACTTGCATGACGATACTTGAGTTAGCCTCCTAAATAAGTAACCTAGCATCCAAATGAAGGGTGAGTTCATCCCGAAGTTAGAAGATAAAAATAGAAGCCGAAGCATGAGAAGAATGATATATATATGTTATGCTAGATTGATGAATTCAATGTGAGAGTGAATTGTCTTCTCTCTTGAAGGCAATGCGCTTTCAATGTGCAAGATATTATTCTGATTTGTATTCTTCCATATTTTCTCTTGCTTTGTGATTACACCAGGGGTGCTTGGCATTTCTCTCTAACAAAACACTAGGGGTGCTTGATGTAATACGCTCATTGTAAATACATTCTCTGCTATCTATAAATATTCTAAGATTTTGCTGGGGTTTTCTCCCTCAAGTACTAGAGGGTTTCCTAGGTTAAATATAGTGTCTCATGTGAATGCTTATTCTTTTTTATTATTTATTCGATTTCAAGTACTACTATAATTCCACATTAAGATAATAAAAAATTAAAAAATTGGAAGCATAATGCAAGGTGATGACATGCGGTTTCTTTTTTACCAATTGGGTTGGGTGATTAGATTCTTCGAACTTGTGGGGGGGTTTGACATCATGGGTGACAAAATATTATTAGGGTTCTAATGGCATGCACACCCATGGGGGAACAAGCTATGCCTGATAACGACATTAATGGGATCTCAGAATCAAGAAATGGGTACATGTGGTTGTCAGCAGGTATACTGAGTGATATGACATGGTTTAAAAATAAATGGGTGGCCGTATTTTTGGTATAGTCAAAGGTTGGCATTGCCTCAGCCCATTTGGTAAAGTAATCGACCACAAAAATGATATACTTATGGCCTTGGGATGATGCGGGGTGACACTCCATGTAATCGATCCCCCATTTGCAGAATGGGCCCGCAGTGATAATGGGGTGGAGAGGTGTTGGCGGAGCACATGTCTTGCAAGAAAAGACTTGGCAATTAGAAGAATGTTTGATTGCGTATATACAATATTTGAAGATTGAAGGCCAGAAGTACCTAATGCAGAGGATCTTCTAGGAATTGTCTAATCCTGATAGGTGTTCTCCATAAGCGTCACTATGGAAATCATTCACGACTTGTTCGGCTTCCTTGTGAGACAAGCAGTGGAAAAGATGGTATCAACCCCCCTTCGATACAAAACATCTCTTATGAGGAGGTATCGGGGGGGCTTGCTGATGAAAGCAACATTGATCGTCATGGATTAAATGTGGAGAAAACTTTTGAGTATGTTGATAAGTCAAGATATCACCATATCACAGGTCATCACTAGCTAGAATGAACATATGTTCATCATGGAATTCGACTTTTACCAATTTGGTTGTAGGTATGGCTGGGAGGTCGGCAATAAGCTTGGCTAGGGCCAAATATTTTTTTCTTTTTGGGGAAACAAATTCAAGATCAAACTCTTGAAGGATGAAAATCCATTGTGCAAACTTGTCATTAATGAGTCTGCAGTTGAGTATATACTGCATGGGATTGGAGTGAATGATCACCGTGGTTTGTGTGGCAAGATATAATTGTACAACTTTTCTACTGAGAGGAAAACTTCCAGAGCTAACTTATAATCATGGTTGTATTTGAGAGGTGGTCCGCCTAACATTTTCCTAATGTAATAAATCACATGCTCGGTGTGTCCTTCACCGTTCTAGACTAACACACTAGTGATGGCACTAGGTGAGGAGAAGATGTAAAGGATGAAGTCTTTTATTAAATCGGGTGGGGAGATTAAAGGAGTTGATGGAAGCACTTACTTGAGGGATTCAAAAGAGGATTGAGCATGCTCATCCTACTAGAAATGGATATCCTTTTTTAGGAGATGAAGAAAACCTTGCACTTGAGTTGCATAGTCAGGGACGAAGCATTGAAGGAAATTGGATTTACCTTGGACACTTTGCAATTGTCTTCGTGTTCTTGGAGAGGAGAGTTCCAGTATAGCTTGGAATTTTAATGGATCAACAATGATCCCATGTTGTGAAACCATAAACCCGAAGAGACGCTCGACAGCCACACAAAAGATGCATTTGAGGGGATTTAACCGAATGTTATACTTCCGGCACCAAATAAAAATGGTACATAGGTCAGCAAGATGGTCACCCCTTTTCTTTGACTTGGTAGTTATATCGTCAAGGAAGGATAAAGTGATATGGACCAAGCCACTAAAAACATAAGCCGTTGCTCGCTAGAATGTGACCTTGGCATTCTTTAGGCCGAAAGGCATCACATGGTATGCAAATGTTCCCCAAGGCATTGTGAAGGTTTTTTATATTGGTCTTGTGGGAAAATGCATATTTGGTTATATCATTAAAAACCATCCCTAAAGAACAATATTTCATGCCCGACACATGAATCAACGATTTGATCAATGAATGGTGTGGGAAATTTGTCTTTGGGACAAGCTTGATTAAGATCACGAAAATAAATGCAAACTCGTATGGTGCCTTGCTTTTTTTTACAGGGACAGGATTCGATACCCATGATGTATAAGCAATGGGGAATATGAATCCATCCTGGTGAAGTTTTTCAACCTCAGCTTTGATGGCTAGGGATTTAGAGGGGAGGAATGGTCTCTGTTTTTTCCGCACTAGGGCGGCATCCGAGCATTTATCAATATGATGTTCAACAATAACGGGACCGAGACGGAGAATTTTAGCATATGACTAAGCAAAAAATCTCTAAATTCTTGAAACAAAGCTGTATAATCAGATATTTCTTATGGTGAGCAAGAAGCCCCTATGGATATGTTCTCGACTATTCCTCGTTTAATGGATATATTCACCTGAATGGTAAGTGAAATATTATCCATGTTTCCTTCCTTAAAAGCCTCAGGAGCTAGTATAGAGTTTTTGAACCAGTCGATATGGTTGGGGGTGATAAAATCTTTGGACTCAATCATGTATTGTTGAGCTACTTGGAAATTGGGGTTTGGATCCCGTGGGGTGAATTATGACCTGTGATGGAGGTTGTACCAAGGGGTCTTCTGATTGTTCCAAGATTCTAATATCTCTTCATCGAAGGAGAAGAGGTATTCCTCTAACATTTCTTCATCTGAAGAAAATGAATGTTCTGAAAAGGCGTCAATGTGTCATTGCTCAGAAGTCAGTAAGGGACGATCATGTGGTTGAGGTGGCTCTGTCAGGACAGAGTTTTCATGAGTCCTAGTTGGGAAAGGATCAACATAACTTGATGTTACTCAAATAATATATATGTAACTAATCATGCTCTATGGGGTGGGGAGAATCTCCTCATGGGTCAATAAGAAAGGATTATCTTCTTGCTACACTAGCAGAAATGGGTGTTGGTTGTTGTCTAAAGACAACGATGGATCATCCTCCCAGGGATATGTTATTGGTGATATATGAGTGGTAGTAGATATTGATGGGAATGTGTCCTCTTCCAGTACTGGGGGTAAGCTTTTGCTGCTTGGGAGGTTTTTTCCCCCTGTGGGGGGAAGGGTCATCTAACAGTCATTTTTTCTCTAAACATACCTCTCTTGCTACCCGCAGAATGGGGCATTGGAGTGAGTAGTGAGTCAACAACCCACAAGATATGCATGGGCGAGTGGGGTATGCATAACTAATCACATATGGTGGGATTTGAGTGTGAATGGTGGAAGGTGACTGGGTTTTTATTCCCTCTTTCAGTAATCCCTTGTGTTGATTTCGATGTAGCAACAACGTTAATAGAGGCATATTCAAAAGGTGTTTTTACAGCCATGGAATGTGTGAGGAGAATGGTTTCCAACACGTTTCAAAATCGAGGGAGATTGGGATAGTGGTGGGTAGAATGCCAAAACTAAGAAAATATTGTGCATGCATGATTGGTGCACAATGACTTTGTCTTTGTCTTAATGTTGGTACTGAGTGTCATACCCCCTGTTGAAGTGTTCGGGGCATGGGTTACACTAATTGGGGTTTTGAGCAAATTCCTAAGCTCATGCAAGGTAGGGAATAGGTTAGTTGCATGTCTCATGGTTGTCCGCATAGGGCGCATGCTGGAGCAACTTTAGGGGTAGGAGTAGTTCCTGGGACTACTGAGGCTTTCAACTTGGCTTAGCTACTGTCGGTGGTGGTTGAGTCACATGTTTTTTTTTGTGGCTAGCAGTCTTGGTGGTGGTATTGCGGTGGAAACTGGTATAAAATCATAATGGGTTAATGGATTAGAATCCATCTCGATATGGTGGTGTAAAATACCACATAGGTATTCCCAAATTGAGCCAGAGTAGTGTAAGTTATGCCATTACTATCATTCCTTGTACTCTTGTGGGGGGATACAAGAAAGGGATCTGGAAAATCAATGGCACTGACGGGTTCAAGGTCTTGTCAATGCCACGACTAGTGGGAGGTATCAATGTTAAAATGGAGGGGGCTTGTGACTTATCTTCAATGGAGAAGATAGTACACATGAGACCATTTATAGATGCGGGGATCTTGGGTGGAGGGCCTACATATTCCCCCAACAAATCAGAATCTTTGTAAATTCCCTAGCCAATATCAACATATTGGGGGGCATTGTCGATCCTATGGTGGGTAGGACGTTATCTGCATTGATATTAGTCTGCGGCTCATAATAGTTCAGCTGGTCGAAGGTGACAATCTTCCCATTATGAGGGAACATCATGATGTGAAATATTGAGGAGGTTATCACCTTCATGACGTACATATAACTATGGCACAGGAGGATGTTCGAGTTGAGTTGTACATCAACTACCTCAATATATAAAAGTACCATCTTTCCCTCTAGCTCAATGGAGCCATTCTGGTACAATCCTAAAGGTTTCAATGGCCTCCCATCATAAGCACGAAGGGCGATATATGAGGGGACCAATTCTGGGGATCCCAGACCTTTCCAGACATGAGTGGACATCACACAAGTTGATCATCCTTCATTGACTATGCATTGATGAATGATGATGTTCTTGATTGTGATGGGAATCTGGAATGCAACTAATGAGGGTAATCATGGCTCACCTTTGTTAAGATTGAAGGTCATGAGACATGAATCAAAAGAGTAGATGATTCCTAATGCATTGAGTAATAACTTCTTTTGGGAAGGGAAATACTGGAGAACATGTAATGTGGACATGGCAGCAGGAGATTGAGCCAAGTCATCCACAATGTTATAGTCATGGGAAGATTTCATGTGAGGGTTTTGGGTAGTCCGTCTAAGAAGTGCTTTGGGGACTCTTGGGATTTGTTCATTGTTTGGATGGGGTATCTGCAAAGTCCCACCAGAGGTGGTAGGAACATCATATCCATGTGGATATTAAGGCATGGAATACCCTTTAGCATGGGGTTGAAGGTTGACTTCGACCGTGTTCATATAAATATTCTGAAAGTTCCATCACCTGCAAGGCATGCACATAGTTAATGAGTAACTACCCCTTGATTGGAAAAGGTTTGTTGAAACACGGTTGTCTTGGGTTGCAGTGAATTTGGTGCTTGAGGAGGGTTGGTCGTATCCAACTTCTTTGCTTCAAGCATTTGTTTACACTCAGGGATTAATGGGCAATGGTGTGTGTAGTGCACATACTCTCCACACATGGAGCATGGATAGTTAGTCCTAAGGTGGGAATTCTTACCTTTATTGGGGTGGTTGTTTTCCCCCTCATTCTAGCTACCCATGTTATAGTTCTGGGGAAAGGGATTTCCCCCTTGTCCATGCTACTGGTTTTTCCTATTCCTTCCTTTCTTCTTCCCCTGATTTTGAGGATTCGAGGGATTATCCATGTTCCACTGCTCAAATCTCTGATTTTGATGCGAGAGAGAAGGTTGTAATAGATTCATCCCCATTTGAGGCATGGGGAAAGTACATTTAGGACCAGAAAATGGAAAATGTGGATTGTTTCCAGTTGCAGGAAGATATGCATTAGGTATTCCATACGATGTGGAATTAGGAGTGGGAAATGCCATCTGCAGTGGCAGCACCTAAGGTGCTTGGATAGCATTTAGGTATGTAGGTATATGGACAATAAGCTAACTGACCAAATTGAGGGTTTCGTGCAGTGGGAGGCGCCACTAAAGCATATGGACCTAGGGGGTATTGTTGTGCCATGTTGAGTGGTACGGACCTTGGTGGTTGTGGAGTGTTTCCTTGGTGGTAAATAGCCCCAATAATCCCATCATTTGAGTGTGATGTACCCGAGGGGGTAGAGTTCAAAGAACGATGCCAAGGGGCATCTGGAAGAATGGTATATAGATTTCAAAGAACGATGCATAGATAAGGTCAAAATTTTGGGCCTTAATGATGGCCTCTTCTTCCGTTTTAGGAAAGGATTTTGCCACATATTTTGCAATCATGGGTTGCAATGAATTTAGGAAACAATCCAATAGGAATTGGGGTTAGTTATCTATTTTACACAAGGTCCGATGCCTACACCATTCTTGGATATGATCCACGATATGGGTGGAAGTAGATTGTTGAAAATCCGCGAGGATTTCGAACCCTAGGTCGTGACGAAAGGGTAATTGAAAAAATGTGAGGAAAATAGTGGTGATTGACTCAAATGTGGTATCAGTTGCAGATGATAGGTTAACACACCATTTAGTTGTTGTTCCTATAAGGGTTCTCTGAAAGAGGTGAAGAGGAACAGATTCATTAACGATGTTATTGAATGAACACCAAAGTTGAAATGACATTATGAGTTTTGTTGGATCATCTCCCTGATTCCCTTCAAATTTTGGAATATCTAAAGGAATCTAGGAGGCATATCTGGCCTAGTCAGATCATGAAGGATGGGATCATTAATCAATTTATCCAACTCGGGGAGATTCAATCTCGCCATAAAAGGGAAATTTGTGTTAGGTGTTGGTGCCACCATTGTATTATGTGTGTTTCCCCATCTAGGAGGTGAGGGTGGTGATAATGGTGGTGTCTCTCTTCTAAAGAAGGAGAAGTTAGGGGGGTCCTTCCTCCTGCAAGAGGAGATGATTGGGGGGGGTATTATGTAATGTACCCCGGGGATATCAGAGTTTCCAAGGGACATATAATTATCTCTCTAAGGCTAATTACTTGATTTTTAGTGCAACGGATAAACCATAAACATTTAATTTCTATTTTTCCAAAATTAATTGCGACACAAAATCCAATAATTAACAATAATTTAATTTAAATTCATTAACACATCCAACACCTGATTTAAGGGATAGAAGGGATTCTTAACATCATATAACATAATCAAACCTTCAATCCAATCCATATAAGAGATGATAACCACTTCTAAATCTTAATTATTCTTTATCACAATTAACTAGTATTTAAGGTGTTAATTATGATACTTAACGACACATAGTGCGCAAATGACGACACTTATCACAAATCCAACTGTTTAAAAAATAACCATCTATTATCAACCCAATGACTTAATAACATCTAATTACATGTAAATAAGGCCTAGTTACCAAAAATAACATAATTAATCATAGTAATTACGAAAGAGAGTCCACAAGACTAGTTAACTAGTTTTCCAATATAAGCACCTAGTCTTGCACAAAATCAACTTGTAACCATGAAATTAAACCCAAAAAAAATCCTACAGCCATTAAAAAAATATTTAATCATTCACATACATCCAATTAAAGGTTTATTTTCATATCATTCCAATTGCACATAAGGTGATCTTTTCCATCAATTCCAGTGAAACTAGTTAACATTCACCACAAGGAATTGAGTCTAAATAACTGAACCAAAATTAAATGCATCCATAAGTAAAGGATTACACATGATAATTATACACCTACAACACAATAACATTTTATAAACAGAGCAAATGTCTATAGCATTCCATTTTTACAAAAATAGAGATTTCAATCCATAACTAGTTATCAATTTTCACCGCAATGTACCTAGTTTCCAATTTAACTTTCCAAATGCCAATTAAAGAGAAATATATGACTATTGTATCTTATGGATATCGTATCAGGGGTCAGATACAGACATATGGATGTATCTTTCTTCCCATATACATTCCATTAAATAATTCACCAAACTAGCTAAATCTACTCATCTGAATTGACTAGTAATTCTAGGAATCGCTAGAATAATTAAATGCACAGATCATAGAATCATTTACATTCCATTCCAACTCTAAATAACATGTTTTATAAGTCATAATAGAGGTATATCTCATTCTAACATTTCATCAAACACTTCATATGCAAAGTCACAAATCTACTCAAAACAATTCCATTGAAGGAGCTAGAAATTGGAATTGATCTAGAATTTCGGTAGACATTTCCCAAACACTATCAAGAAGATTTATCCTCACATTCTCCCACATATTTCCATTTTATTTATCATACATAAGAATAAAAAAAAACCTAGGAATTTTTACAAACGCTTCATTTTACTAGTCTCCAAACTATGCAAAACAATCCAATCGAAGAACTAGTTTTTGAATAAAAGGTAGAAGCAACAAAGAGAAGTGTCTTAAACCATTCTGAGGCTACTGTACCATCAAGATACATAATATAAAATGAAAAGTTTAAGAAATATAATTTATGTAACATATGTTCCAAAGAATTATTGCCTCAAACAATTTGTGCACAAAATCCCCAAAACTAAATTTCAATTACTTCACAAAATTCACTTGCATAAATAGATTAGATACCATGAGAAATTTCTTCCACAAATAGATCATACATTTCATTTGCATCCATAAATAAATCATTTCATATCCAAATAAATTAAATAAACATGATATAAATCACTTATCTTTGCCAAATATGCAACCAGAATAGACCGTGCCATGTTCCACCCAGTCGTTGAAACAATGCAAACCAAAACTCACTTTGCAATGGTCACCACTGAGCTGGAACCATGATACCACAAGAAAGAGCGCACTTAACTACAAATTATCTTAATAAATCATTCCAACCACAACCCAATGGAAAGTGTGGCCCTACTTCTACTCCAGGGAAATTCCAGTGGCTTTAGGACAACGATCCAACCACAACCCAACGGCAAGTAGCACTTCCAATCCAGGGAAATTCCAGTGGCTCTGGGACAACCTAAAATCCAAGAAAGTGGACTTCACTCTTGCTTCCAAACCAAGATATCCATAGTAAATACACAACTATGTCCAACCTCAAATCCAATGGTAGTGGACTTCACCCCTACTGCCAATCCAGGATCTCCAGAGGCAATTCCAGAACATATACCGGTGGCTCCAGACTAATTCAGCTTGGGAACAGGATCCATAAGGGAACAATGACCAATAAGGATCTCATACCAAGAGCATAAAAATCGAACCACGAGTGCTAAACACAAGCACAAGAGAAAAATCATCAACCAACGCACAAGTGTTACTAGCCAACACAAGCAAATCGAATTCCTTCGTGAGCAATTCAAATTGGGAGAGAGAGGGACACAAGCATGAGAGTTACATTCCCAAAATAGTAAACTGGAGTTCCACATTAGGGGGCTACTAATGAGTCCAATTTTCAGGTATTTGATAAACCTTTTTCCCGCAGTCAAGCTCAAGCAATGGCGAAGAAACACACTCATTTGTGGGAAAAATGTTTTACTTTAATTATTTAATGAAGTTGTTTTTGACGATTATTCTTGTATGTTTAAAATGCGTATTCCATGAACTAATTCTGTGGAAATCAAGCGTGATTGAGTAGGTTCAGGGGCATTAAAGGACGAACGCGTAGAAGACTGAGGGATCATGCAGCTTGGTGGCCCGTTTCCTTATTTATAGAGAACACACTCTTGTTCAAGGAGAATCGGCATTTAGACAGTTAGTTAGGTTCAGCATTAAGAATCATATAAATATGGACCTCTCGGGTAGCGAGAGGTCCCTGTTGACATTTTTGGAGAAAAATTGTTTCACGTTTTTGCTCTATTGAGATACTTCTGAGTTACAGACCTTTGTGAAGACATGGAGTTTATATTTTAATAGAAGATTGATGTTAAATCCCAGTCAGGGTCTATAAGTTTCGTTCCCTCCTGAGTACGGGTTGGAGAGGGCCCCTCCAACACGTAAGTCAGGGGATTTCCATTTTTCAGGTATTTCCAATTATGTGTTTTACAGTGATGAAAATTTATATCGCATATGGAAGCATTTGAATGATGTCTTGATTTTGTAGTAATTTATAACACATTCTGTAGTTCAGCAATACGGTTTCAGTAGTCCTGTAGCCGCTTTCTTCCAACGCACATTTTAAAACAATGATTCTATATATATTAGCATTGCCTTAAAAAATCATGGTTTAGATCTAAGGTTTATGAATGTTTCCCATCATGATTAATTGCTTCTCGAGATTGATTGCTTTGATTTCTTAATAATAGATGTGTAGCATGAGATGATTTAGATTAGAATTCTAGTTTATACATAAGTAATTACAGACTTTGCTTTCTTTAATTTAGAATAGATCTGTTATGGCATTTCACTTTCATAGTCTAGATTCACCATTCCACATTAGGTAAATTCATAGGATTATCTCTTTCACTTTCAACATTTTTAATTCTTTAAAATGATTTACTGCTTTTAGTATTTTAATTCTTTAAAATAGATTTACTGCTTTTAGTATTTAATTCTTTAAAATAGATTTACTGCTTTTAGTATTTTAATTCTTTAAAATAGATTTACTGTTTTCTAGTATTTAAATCCTTAGTATAAACAATTTTACTTATTGAGTAGACAACCCTTAAAACATTGATACCGACACCCAACCACGACAAAGATTATCCTATAAGAGCACAGATGGTGCCTGCACCTCTAAAGTTTGTACGTCCCCGGGTTGATAATTAAAGTAGGCTCTTAGTACAGCTGCCCTCATTAGGCATCCATATTGGGAGCTCACTAGCTACACCAAGAGACACACTAATCCAACTCATGAGGGCGCACTAGGTGAGAGAGGGACTCCAATCCTAAAATAAATAAATAAATTAATCTTAGGATAAATAAAACCAAGGAGTGACATAACACATCAGGGTTCATAACCAAGAGAGTCCATAAATTACATAAGAAGGGTGTACAACATCAACATAGGTTCAACATACATAGGTAAACACTTTTCCACAACCCCTTGATCATAACATCATTGTTCATCATACTCTCTTTCGTGGATTCGATCATCCGGTTATTTTCATTTTAATAATTATTTTATAAGTTCAACATAATAAAAATAATAATATGTCCAGGGGATAAACTAGAGGGTATTAAATCCCTCACCACTTAAACCATGCATCGTCCTCGATGCATACACATACATGCTGCAAAATCTCAAAACAAATGAGGGTATGCCTCCCTCATCACATCTTCCAATTCCCAAGTCGCATCCGTAGGAGTATAGTGGCTCCACTGAACCTTAACCTAATGGATTTATCTGTTCCTGAGTAGCTTGGTCTTCTTTCCTACAATGGCAATAGGCTCTACCGGGAAGTCTCCTTCCAACTCCACCTAGTCATATCAAATATATATATATATAACATAATCATCATCATGTGTACATGTTGACATGAAATCATATATATACCAACATGCTAACAATGATCATATGTCAGTATCAAAATAATCTAAGCAACAATATATCATATCATATGCATCATCATCTAATGTAAAACAAAAGCATCTACTCTACAATTTACCTGTATCATATTCTGGTCAATTATATGCCTAGGACCATGCACATACTTTTTCAACAAAGAGACATGAAAACACATTTCCCACTTTTATGATAGGAGGATAAGCTTGTTCATAAGCAACTGGACCTATCTTTTCCAAAATCTCAAAGGGACCACAATATCTATCTTCAAGTTTAGAACAATTCCCCAAGTTTAAATTACTCTTTTTGAGTTTCACTTTCAAAAACACATGATCCCCAACCTGAAATTGTCTGTCAATCCTATTATGATCTACATAAATTTTATGTCTATCATGTGTTGTTTTCAAATTCTATTTAATCATGACCATCTGATCTTCCATTTCCTTTAATAATTTTGGCCCAAAGATAACTATATTTGTCGGATTGTCCCAACTAATAGGTGTGTTGCATTTTCTTCCATACATTGCTTCAAAAGGACTTACTTTCAAAGAAGAGTGATAACCATTGTTATAAGAAAATTCCACAAGATGCAAATAATTTCCCCGTTTAGTAGTATGATCCATTACATACATTCTTAACATGTATTCAATAACTTGGTTAACCCTTTATGTCTGTCCAACTGTCTGAGGATGATTTGAAGTACTCATATTCAAATCTGTTCCAAAACCTTTAAACAAACCTTTCCAAAAATGACCGGTGAATTTTGAATCCCTGTTTAACACAATCACTTTCGGAATACCATGCAATCTAGCTACCTCTTTCATATAAATATATGTTATTTCAGTTGCTTTATGTGTAGTCTTAACTGGTATAAAGTGAGTTGCTTTAGTTAATTTGTCTACCACTACCATAATAGCATCATGTTGTGACCTTGTCTTAGGTAATTTCATGATAAAATCCATACTGACTACATCCCATTTCCATTCTGGTATATGTAAAGGTTGTAACAAACCTTCAAGGTGTCTATGTTCAAATTTTACTTTCTAACATTCTAAGCATCTAGCTATGTAATCTTCAATTTCCTTTTTCATTCCTGGCCAGTAATAATCCTTCTTAACTGCCACTACTGTCTTTTGGTAACCATAGTTACCTACATACAGTACATCATGCATTTATTTTAAAACCAATTTATTTACGTTTTTTGAGTTAGTAATGTAGACCCTGTTCTTATACTTAAGTATTCAATATTCATGTTTATAGTGTTAAAACTTATGTGGTGTTCCCTATTACTGCAAACCTACTTTTACCTGTTGAAAGAATTCATTTGTATTGTTTTCCTCTTTTATTCTATCCTTTGAATCTTAAGTGCTAGTACTGATAGCTACGTGCATCACATGAATTTTCCTACTGAGTGCATCCGCCACTTTATTTTATTTTCCTTTTATGTGTTTAATGTAAAAATCATATTCACATAGTCGTTCCATCCATATTCTTTGTCTTGCATTTAGATTAGGTTGTGCGAACAAGTATTTTAGTCCATGGTGATCAGTTCTTAATTCAAATTTCTTTCCCATTAAGTAGTGTCTCCATATCTTTAAAGCATGTACTACTACTGCTAATTCCAAGTCATGTGTATCATAATTTTGTTCATGTTCCTTTAACTTCCTAGACTCATAACAAATAACGTGTCCATTCTGAGTTAACACACCACCTATACCCTGGTGACATGCTTTGTACATACCACAAAATTTTCATCTAGACTTGCAATTTTGAAAAGTATCGGTGCACTAGTAATCATATATTTAAGCTTCTAAAAACGTGTTGATGTCCAAACTGTAGTGCTCTGGTTTTTACAACAGAGCACTGTGTAAAATTTCAGGTTTAATTTTCTACGTTTTAAACTTTATCAGTTTAAAGAAGTGAATTTCTAAGAATTTCTATGTGCCGAAGTAATATTTAGTGTACTGTGGTGTTTTCACTAACCTTACATTCTAAATTTGAAATAAACAACATATCGTTATTTTCTTTTCAACAGCATAAGAATAGGTTTCACAACTTAGTAAATCAGTAAATAGCAGTAAATCAGTAAATAGTAAGTTTGCATGTTTACAGCAAGATTTAGCATAATAGTAAATAACAGAAATTACCTGATGCTGATGCTAACCGTAAGTTGTAGCAGGTTGTGTAACCCCTTAGACAGCCAAACTGAAGTGTCCACCCTACCGACCAGCTATAATCTTGCTGGCCCTTGGAAATCAAAGGATTTCCAAGCCCCCGAGCCCACAATCTGATAATCCCGAGAGCAGTCTTTCCTTCTGTTCTCAAAATCTTTCTGTTCCCCAATTTTCTGTTCTCCAAGCTTCTTTTCTTCCCCAATCAAAAAAAACCTCCCCCACCTTCAACCTTCTCCCCCTCTATATACATGTCCATCCTCCAGAAGACCTTGGGCTTACTCCACCGCCCCAAACTTCCCCCTCTCGAGCCCCTCAAACCTTTACTCCTTTCCCTAGTTCATTCATCCACGTCTCCTTATAAAAATGTATAATTAATTACTCTTATGGAAAAATTCATTTGGTTTTGGATTGACGGTCGTAATTATTTATTACGGTGGGAATTATCACCCCAAGGTTATCCGTTCGGGACAAGTTTCATTAAATACAAGTCTATCCGCCATCCTTGATATTTTAATGTTATTAGTGTAATTAATAAAATATTATATAATTAGTTGCCCCTTGTCAACTTGGACATGATGTGTCTTAATGATCCACCTTATCCGTCGAGACTACTTTAGCTTGAGGTTTAAATTCCAAGATTAACATTAAATAATTAAATATCCATTTTCCATCACATCACGGTTATTCCAAAAGGATTATCTTATTATGGCTAACTTTGAAATGGAATTAATCACGCAATATTAATTTTATAAATCAATATTTTAAATCTTACTTATATTGCATTTGTTATGATAGGGATATAAATGTTTGCTGGAATATCATTTATTAATTAATAATAATAATTAAATCACCCTTTGACAATAATAAAAGGTGAATCAATCATAGTATTCTTAATTATTTGTTCACCACACGGGTACCCTATCATCAACATAGCATCCTTGTTCTTATAAACAAAGCACTTGTGAGGGCTTAAACAATTTTACTAATTACTTAGACACTATCATTACCCTATTCACAACAGTTCATCTATGACAATGTTAACTGACGATACTTGTCTTAGTTTATTATTACAATGTTTTCATATAATTACTAATTCACTTATTTACACATTGACAACCTAACCATTCATTACCTAAGTTGATTGATGTATCCTTAACTGAGTTATCTATGACATTTATACTACTATTCAAGCATGACAAGTATGTTATACACCAGTAATATTGTACACGTACAAGGTGTGCATGCATGGCCAGTGTATGCACATGTCGGACATGTACTATAAACAAACCCCATTCCGCCTATGCATACTTGCTAACTAACAATAGTATCTACCCCCATGCAGAAGAGCAAGCATAATCTATAGTATAATTACTTTAACATCCTCGGTTATTTAACAGTTAACCCTTTACGATTTAACATCATTGTCTTTATGTTTACATTAGTTTAATCAATCAAGTACAGGAAGGGTGCCTACATCCACTAACTCGGAGTCAAGGAATACTAAACCCCCCAACAGTACTAACTAACACATCCTCCCATCATAACCTACGTCCAGCATCCTCCCTATCCTCCCTCTGCTAGTACAACAGTGGGTGTCGGACTCACCGATCTGACCACATAGAACTTGAGAGCGATAGCGTCGGCTGAACAGCGGACCTATCCTCCCCTAGCAGGCATCCGACAATCGTCATCACAACAACATGGGGAGCGTGTCTCAGCACGGCCCTCCCACGACCTCGGGTCTCATGGAAACATAGGGTGGGAAACACATCCATCCCTCTCAACATACTGGGCCTACGCCCTTATCAACTCATACTTGCTGCTATCGGGATTATCAGTTTGTGTTATCGTATCCTCATTTTGGCTGCTAAGGTTTGCTGCATGAACATGTTTTTCCTTTTCAATATATATCAGATCAAGTAACTGGCTATCCCATAGCCCCTGTGTCCTGTAGGTTAGTGTTTTGCAAAAATACAATTTATAGAAAGCATTTTCCATTGATCGCCAATTGATCCATGTTATCATTTTATTTCATGTAACCTTTTAGCTCATCACAGGTGCATATGACATATAACATTTCAGCAATTCATATAAGAAGATGGTATCCACGTACCGAATCATATATTTCACATTTCATTAAGGAAAACATATAAACATATACTGAAATCGTAAAATAAGGAAATCATATGATAATCATGACATCATAACTGCATAACATAGTAACATCATAATCATGGTGAAATCATAAGACAGAGTAACATCATATAATGAGGTCCAATATAGTTTACTCAGTCGAGCTGAGTTCGACAAAAATATATAAGAAGTAAAGTACGGTGTGTCTAACTAATAAATATGCCGAATCAAAATATGGGCATTACATACACCCACCCTTCGGGAAACTTCGTCCCGAAGTTATGGTCAAAATAGTGAGGGAAAATCTCGACGCATGGTCTCTGCGTCCTCCCAGGTAGCAGACCCGAGGCTATACTTGTCCCATTGGACCTTAACTTGGTCCACATGGCGACTACGGAGCTGTCGAACCCTACGATCAAGTATACGTAATGGTTCGACCCTGAAGGTTCCCTCGTCCGAGACCTGCAATTCCTTCCAATGAATTTTGTGAGTCTCATCAGCTATGTAATGTCGTAATACAGAAACATGAAATACATTATGAGTTTTATGCAAGTGGGGTGGCAGCGCGAGACGATAAGCAACTGGTCCGATTTTCTCAAGAATTTCAAATGGACCTATAAAGCGAGGTGACAACTTGGTACCCTTCCCAAACCGAATGGTACTTTTATTTGGTCGGATGCGAATAAATACACGATCCCCTACTCCATAAGTTCTATCTGATCGGTGTGCATCAGCGTAACTCTTTTGCCTATCCTGTGCTTCCTTCAGTCGCTGCCTAATCTGTATCACTTGCTCCTCCATTTCCTGAATCAATTCAGGCCCAATTAAAACTCGATCCTCTAACCTGTCCCAACTGAGTGGTGTCCTGCATGGCCTCCCATACAATGCCTGATATGGCGGCATACCAATGGAGCTGTGATGACTATTGTTGTATGCAAACTCCACTAAAGGAAGATATTTCTCCCACTGTGTCTGTTGATCCATAACATACATCCTAAGCATGTCCTCCATCACTTGATTCACCCTCTCAGTCTGTCCATCTGTCTCGGGGTGATAAGCTGAGCTTAAGTTCAACTGTGTCCCCAATGCTGACTGCATGCTTGTCCAAAATCTGGAGGTGAACTTAGGGTCTCTGTCAGAGATTATCTTTTTAGGAACTCCATGAAGACGTACAATCTCATTTATGAATACCCTTGCCACGTCTGTCACATCATAGGTGTCTCTGACTGGAATGAAGTGAGCACTTTTGGTCAGTTTGTCGACTACCACCAAAATAGCATTATGTCTCAGAGATGTGAGTGGTAATCCTACAACGAAGTCCATGGAAATGACTTCCCATTTAGTCATAGGGATATCATGCGGTTGTAGGAGACCGGCCGGGTGACGATGATCTGCCTTCACTTGTTGACACTCAAGGCACTTTGAAACAAAATCCACTACATCCATCTTCATACCTGGCCAAAAGAAGAGTTGCTTCATGTCAGCATACATCTTCTTCACCCCTGGGTGCGCACAGTAATGCGATCTATGGGCCTCTCTAAGGATGGTTTCCCTGATATCACCTTCCTTAGGAACATACATCCTTCCCTGATACCGCAACAATCCATCTACCTCAAGATGGTACCCATCATACTTCAATTCCTGTTTCTTTCCATTCTGAATAGCTGAGGTTACTTTTAGATACCAACTATCGCCCAATAGTTGTCCTAGTACCCTTTCCCTCAAGTCAACCTTCAAGGGAATTAAAGAGAAAAGTCTCGGCCTTCGGCTTAGAGCGTCTGCCACCACGTTCTCCTTTCCTTTGATGTAAGAGATACCAAAGTCATACTCACTCATGAACTCACTCCATCGCCTTTGCCTAGCATTCAAATCCCTTTGGGTAAATATGTACTGCAAGCTCTGATGGTCTGTTTTAAGGGTGAAGCTTCTACCAACTAGGTAGTGCCTCCATAATTTTAGTGCCAACATTACTGCTGCCAATTCTAGATCATGCGTGGCATACTGCTCCTCATGAGGTTTCAACTTTCGAGATGCATAAGCTATTACCCCACCTTCCTGCATCAACACCGCTCCTAATCCTTGCTTCGAGGCATCGGTGCATACCATGAAATCTTTATCCATGTCTGGTACCCGCAAGATTGGTGCACTTGTCAACAATCTTTTTAACTCTGTAAAAGCAGCATCGCATTCATCGGTCCATTCATACCAGATTCCCTTGCGTTGCAAGGTGGTAATAGGTTTTGCAATTTTAGAAAATCCTTCCACGAACCTCCGGTAATAGCCTGCTAACCCCATGAAGCTGCGCACCTCATGAGCATTCCTTGGAATTGGCCAATCTTCAATGGCCTTTACCTTTTCTGGGTCTACAGAGATCCCTTCACCTGAGATGATGTGCCCCAAGTAGTGAATCTCTTTTTGGAAGAAGGAACACTTTGACAATTTACCATAAAGTTTATGTTCCCTTAAGCATGTCAAGACTAACCGCAAGTGTTCCTCGTGCTCCTTCTCATTCTTAGAATAGATAAGAATATCATCTAAGAAGACCTGAACAAAGCGGTCCAAGTATTTTCGGAAGACCCCATTCATAAGGCTCATGAATACAGCTGGAGCATTGGTCAAACCAAATGGTACCACTACAAACTCGTAATGCCCAAATCGAGTTCGAAAGGCAGTCTTAGGAATGTCGCCTTCCTTGATCCTCAACTGGTGATACCCTGATCGTAAATCAATCTTTGAGAAGACTGACGCACCTTTCATTTGATCAAAGAGGTCATCAATTCTTGGTATGGGATACCTGTTCTTCACGGTGGCCTTGTTCAAATCTCTGTAATCTATGCACAGTCGCAGAGATCCATCCTTCTTCTTAACGAAGATCACTGGTGCTCCCCACGGTGAGATACTAGGTCTAATCAGTCCCAAATCTAGCAATTATTTTAACTGGATCTGTAACTCACGGAGCTCTGGAGTTGTCATTCTATACGGAGTCTTTGAGATAGGTTCTGCACCAGGTTTTAGTTCGATTGTGAAATCGAGCTCTCTTTCTGGAGGTAGTCCTGGTAATTCCTTCGGAAATACATCCTGGAACTCAGAAAGTACTGGGTAAGAATTCAAGGAAGGTTCTTTACTATCGCTCACGGCCTCCACTACGAACAACTGGCATCCTTGTCTTAGGCACCGCTTAGCTTTCACCATAGAGATGAAACGGAGGGATACCTTCCTCTTCAAGCCTTGGATTTGAATTGTCCTTCCCTCGTCATCGAGGCACAACACCTTCTTTGCATAGCAGTCTATGAAAGCTCTATGGTCTTCTAACCAATCCATGCCAATAATGAGGTCATAAGTCCCCAGATTGGTGACATAGGCATCCAACTTAGTGGTGCAAACTCCTAATTCAACCCCACAACTTCTCACTTTAAGACCTACTGGTTGCTTAGTTCCTGAAGCCATTTCAACCAGTTTGAAATCATCGTGCTCGTAGGCTGCCAACCCACATTTATCTAATGCAATTGGTGAAATAAAACTATCAGTTGCTCCTGGATCAAACAAAATTTTAAGTTTGACATTGTTTACATTACCAGTGGATTCTACTACGGTAGACTGATGTTCTGCCTGGTGGTTATGCACCGCTGCATGAATCCGATGACTGTTACCCGAACTATCCATGGGTGCTTTTCCTTCCCTGTGCCTGCTGCTTGACTGACCCTTGGGACAGTCTCGCTGGAAATGAGGACCTCCGCATCCCCAACAAGAGAGATTGGGAGGGGCTTGCCTGTTGCTCGAAGGAATCCTCTGAGATGAGTTCCTTCCCCTGGTTCCTCTAAAACCCCTTGCTCCTCTATAGGAACTTCCTTGCGTACGTCCCTGGCTTTGGTGGGTTGCGGACGATGCCTGCGAGATTGAGTTAACTGAAGTATTACCCCTCGGTGTGAACCTGTTACCGTAAGGAGGAGGCCTAGATTGTCCTCCCCTGAAGTAAGGACGTGATGCCTTCCCTGAAACATACTGATTGGTTCCTGTCAACTTACTGCCCCCTTTTCCATCTGACATATCAGCTGCATAACGAGCATACTCAACTGCCATGGCAACTGAAGTTGGCTTCCACATCCGCACAGCAGCTCTAATCTTGTAGTTAAGTCCATACACAAAACGCTCTACCTGACAATCATCTGCATCTAGGTAAGGAACATATTTTACCAGTTCCATAAACCGAGATTCATACTCCTCCACTGTCCTGTCTCCCTGTACTAAGGCATGGAGTGCACCTGCCTGTTCTTCCTTGTAATAATTTGGCAAATACTTCATGTGGAACCTCTCCTCGAACAGTTCCCAAGAAGTTGTAAGAGGAGTAAGGTGCAACTGCTTCTCGAGGTCTGACCACCAATTCAAAGCATCACCTTTAAGCTGAAAGACGGCCATCCTAGCCTTGGAACTAGATGTGTACTCATTCAATGCGAAGCATCTCTTCATGCCTTCCAGCCATGCCTCTGCATGCTTACCGGGTTGTCCTCCTGAAAACTCTGGAACTTTTATCTTTTGTAACTCCCTCGATATGTCCTGAAGCGGTTCCAGTCTTGGGCCATGTGCCCTTTCAGAGTTCTCTCGACTCACTTGAGTGGTTTCCACCTCGGCGGCCCTTTCCGACTGCCTGTTCATCGTGGTCATAATAGCCTCCAATGACTTCATTATGATCTGCATTTCTGGTGTTGAGGTTGGTGGTGGTGGTGTTGGCGGTGGCGGAGGTGGTGGTGACGGTGGTCGACCTTGACCCCGACCTCGACCTCTGCGTGTTGTTACCATGATAGTTCCTGAGTTTATTGAAAATAAAATCATGTCCTTAGTTGTTCAATCAAATACACGCGGAACTAAAATGTAGGTATTCATACACTTATACTTATGCATAAGAAATAACTTGCATCATGAGATAACAGATTGTCAGGATTAGCGCAGTAAAATCTATAGTCATTTTTATTAAACAATCTTGTCATGGTGTTCAGCTCGTCGTGCTGGTCTTAATGGTGTCTTGTTTTTGACTTTTCGGGTCTCTTTCATCCCTTCGACTAGGAGTTGAAATCTCGGCAAAATTTTTAATATTAAATTTTAATTCTTAACAAAACTTAGGTTATACACTATATAAATGTATACCAAATTTAATTAAATTAAATACAATGGTGCTAACACTATACAAATATATATACGAAATTAAATTTAAATAAAGCAACGCTAACACTATATAAACGTATACAAAATTTAATTAAAATAAATGTTACTAACACTATATAAATATATATACGAAATTAAATTTAAATAAAGCACGCTAACATTATATAACGTATACAAAATTTAATTAATTTTTTAAATAAAATGATACTAACACTTTATAAATATATATACGAAATTAAATTTAAATAAAGCACGCTAACATTATATAACGTATACAAAATTTAATTAATTTTTTTTGAATAAAATGATACTAACACTTCATAAATATATATACGAAATTTACCAAAACTTAGGTTATAACTTTTAAAACTAATTTTAAATAAAATAAATAAAATAAATAAGGAAAACTTTACTCGACCGCTTAGCCCTTTTCACTCGACTCTCGGCTAAGCAAAAGGTATGGCCACGCGGCTCTTCGTGTCAGTTCACCGCCATGCAAGAAGCGAGTGTGCATGAAGGACACGCGGTCTCTCCAAGCAACCCACCTCCATGTGAAGGTGGGGAAACCCTAAATAGGGTCAATCCCCAAGACGCGGCCATTTCTGCCCCTCTTTTCCATAACTGTTCCGCTCTGCAACCATCTCGTTTCTATTCTCTTGACGTCTTCTTCGCCTGACATGCCCTCAGCGCAGAGCCTCTTCCTCCTAGCCATATGAGAACAATAATAACAAACCCACTCGACAATTTGACACTCTATGGAAACAGAGAGAGCCCTATATTTTATTGCTGCTGCCGTCCGAGGGCACCAGGTTCGCAGGCTATGCCGAACCAGAGAATAAGCAAGCACAGGCAATAAGCAGTGCGATAGTCGAAAAGCAGTTTATGGGACTCCTTCAATTATAGAATTCTATCATCCCGAGGGGGCGTTTTATATGTGCGGCATTAGGTGCAGTTGGCCGAGGAAACCAGGAAATTTGAATATGGGTGGTTTCAGCGTATCTCTGAGAAAAGATGGCAATTTTAACGGATGCACTCTGAATGGCGCTGAGGATTGTGTCTGAGATAGTATCTCCCGTACGAACCTCATTTTTTTTTATCCAGGAAGACGCCCAGCCCAGGTTGTGATACTTGAAACGGATTGAGCTGGGACTTCAAGATTGCGTTGAAGGAATTGATGCCCAGCGTACAATGGGGTATGCTATATTCAAGGAAGGAAAGGATACCGAAGTGGCATATCCATTAGAAAACCACAATGCAGACGTAGCTGGAAGGAGTTTCCACAATGGGCGGTTCATCCAGCGCATGCGGGAAAAGGCTGCTTCACTGCCTGCGTATATGCAATGCCTTCTTCCTGCTTTGTTTATTGTTAGGAAAATACGACTGCATTCTACGGGAGTCGAACCTGGCTATCGGGGAACAGAGACAAGACGAAGGTGGGTCTGCTGGGCCTTGGCGCTTGGACAATAGTGGCGTGCGTGGGTCCTCATGCGTGCAAGGTTCTATGGTGTAGTGGTTAGCACTCTGGTCTTTGAATCCAGCGACCTGGGTCCTTATTCGGCTTGGCACTGGCTGCTGGAAGTGCTCTCGGTGTTGAGCGCAGCTAGACAAGAAGAGATCCCACGGGTTATACATCGTGCTCAACACGGTAGCGCTCAGATGTATTTGTTATACTGGTTTTCGTTGTTCTGGTAGCTTTAGGCAGTAACTTTGCGACTTGGTTGCCCTGAAATTCAAATCTCGGTTTTGAGCGCATGGGCTGGGACCAATATCCTTTGGTCTCTCGTCCAAGCTCTCGTCCATGGCGCTTTGAAGGTGGAGACTATGTAGGCTCTTGGCTTGGGTCTCGTTCAGCTGAAAAGCCCTCGGTGCTGGGCACATACACCTTTGATCTGCGAGAGGTCCCAAGTTCAATTCTCGGAATGCCCCAGGATTTTCTGGCAACGAGTTTCGGAAAGCCCAGAGAGAGTATAGCATCGAACACTAGGCATTCTTCACATTCATTCGAGGGCGTTTAACGGTACTGTGTGTTTTTAACTGCATAACTGCCGCTCGTCAGGAACAATGGCGGCGTTTCATTTCCAGAGTTGGAGGGCGGCCACAATTAGCCAGTCTCACCGACTTTCATTGCCCTCTGTCCCAGTGGGTTCGAAAGAGAAGCCTAAGTTGGCGTTTCCTGCATGGTCCGACGGCCGGATTTTCTCAACTATGCCTTCTGCCTCCTTTTCAGGTCAGTATTTCTTACATGCTTAGTTTTATTCCCACAACTACATTTACAAACCCTAATGGAATCCTTCACAATAAAGAATGTGATAAAATTAGAGATAATGCCAGCCCTAGGAAGGTGTGGATTCTGCATTTTTGAAGAATGTGATAAACTAGTAACATTGCTAGGTAGCAATGTCCATAGTTTTCTTACTGAATGCTGTTGGCTTCGAAACCCTAGCTCGCAATTTTATGTTTCTGATTCAATGTTCATAGTTTTCTTACTGAATGCTGTTGGCTTCCAAACCCTAGCTCGCAATTTTATGTTTCTGATTATGGTCATGGCCTCAGAGAAGCCTCTCGAGTGTCTGTAAATAAGTTTTAAATACAACTGGGATACAAATTTATAAAACTACGAAGAAACTATTTTTGGATGTAATCCTTAAGGCGTACAACCCCCCCGGTCAGAGTGTAATCAGTCCGGGATTGTGCGACCTCGAGGGTTTTAGTACCTATAGGGATTTGATCATGTGTTATTTTTGAAATATTTTATTCAACAGTTTAGACTTTGAGTTCTTGTCAAATTATGTATTAGGTTATGCAAAGCTAATACGCATTATACATTCGGTTTCAGTTATATATATCTGATAATAGTTTTTCTTTGCAATTATTTAGTTTTAGCTTCTGGCTAAACACAATGTACAGCAGCAATGCTTCAACGTGTCTGTGAAGATACAGCGCGAGTTAAAAATTGAGTCCTAAGCATTTGATCTAGAGCCGTGGCAGAGGTTGATTTATCTCAAACTAGCTCATATTTTCCAATCAGGAAAATTGAAATGTTCTAAACCATCCATGATTATGTATGTAAAATCGATCTAAAAAGGAGTTTCTTTCTAAAATAATTCAGGCTATATTTTACTCTGTATTTCCTACAGAAACCATAGATCCGAGATCAACACTATAATATTGTTATTTTAAAATTTCGATTCATATATATAGATATATATAATATCATTAATATACAGCACTCGATCAATATTTCACAATTGTAGAGAACGTTTTCCAGCAAAAACCTACGGTATTCAAAGGAAGTAACACTTTAAACCATTAGGATTATCATATGTATTGTCAATTAGAATAGCATTCACGATTTTCATATGTATTTCTATTTCTAAATATATTTCCAATGTGTATCTATTTTGAAATACAAACACATGCCGTTTTCTCACATATCCAGATTTTCTAATGGTGTTCCAATTTTGTGGTCGTGCAGGTAAAAGAGGCTAAAGTTTGGTGCTGTTTATACCTCAATTCTATCCAGATTTATGTCCTAAGTTCTTTGTAGGTTTTAATATCTTGAATCCTCACAATGGTTTAGGTGTGTGCAGGCCCGAAAGGTCCAAAAGTGTCTGAGCCTTAGGCTCTGATACCATCTGTAGTGCTCTGGTTTTTACAACAGAGCACTGTGTAAAATTTCAGGTTTAATTTTCTACGTTTTAAACTTTATCAGTTTAAAGAAGTGAATTTCTAAGAATTTCTATGTGCCGAAGTAATATTTAGTGTACTGTGGTGTTTTCACTAACCTTACATTCGAAATTTGAAATAAACAACATATCGTTATTTTCTTTTCAACAGCATAAGAATAGGTTTCACAACTTAGTAAATCAGTAAATAGCAGTAAATCAGTAAATAGTAAGTTTGCATGTTTACAGCAAGATTTAGCATAATAGTAAATAACAGAAATTACCTGATGCTGATGCTAACCGTAAGTTGTAGCAGGTTGTGTAACCCCTTAGACAGCCAAACTGAAGTGTCCACCCTACCGACCAGCTATAATCTTGCTGGCCCTTGGAAATCAAAGGATTTCCAAGCCCCCGAGCCCACAATCTGATAATCCCGAGAGCAGTCTTTCCTTCTGTTCTCAAAATCTTTCTGTTCCCCAATTTTCTGTTCTCCAAGCTTCTTTTCTTCCCCAATCAAAAAAAACCTCCCCCACCTTCAACCTTCTCCCCCTCTATATACATGTCCATCCTCCAGAAGACCTTGGGCTTACTCCACCGCCCCAAACTTCCCCCTCTCGAGCCCCTCAAACCTTTACTCCTTTCCCTAGTTCATTCATCCACGTCTCCTTATAAAAATGTATAATTAATTACTCTTATGGAAAAATTCATTTGGTTTTGGATTGACGGTCGTAATTATTTATTACGGTGGGAATTATCACCCCAAGGTTATCCGTTCGGGACAAGTTTCATTAAATACAAGTCTATCCGCCATCCTTGATATTTTAATGTTATTAGTGTAATTAATAAAATATTATATAATTAGTTGCCCCTTGTCAACTTGGACATGATGTGTCTTAATGATCCACCTTATCCGTCGAGACTACTTTAGCTTGAGGTTTAAATTCCAAGATTAACATTAAATAATTAAATATCCATTTTCCATCACATCACGGTTATTCCAAAAGGATTATCTTATTATGGCTAACTTTGAAATGGAATTAATCACGCAATATTAATTTTATAAATCAATATTTTAAATCTTACTTATATTGCATTTGTTATGATAGGGATATAAATGTTTGCTGGAATATCATTTATTAATTAATAATAATAATTAAATCACCCTTTGACAATAATAAAAGGTGAATCAATCATAGTATTCTTAATTATTTGTTCACCACACGGGTACCCTATCATCAACATAGCATCCTTGTTCTTATAAACAAAGCACTTGTGAGGGCTTAAACAATTTTACTAATTACTTAGACACTATCATTACCCTATTCACAACAGTTCATCTATGACAATGTTAACTGACGATACTTGTCTTAGTTTATTATTACAATGTTTTCATATAATTACTAATTCACTTATTTACACATTGACAACCTAACCATTCATTACCTAAGTTGATTGATGTATCCTTAACTGAGTTATCTATGACATTTATACTACTATTCAAGCATGACAAGTATGTTATACACCAGTAATATTGTACACGTACAAGGTGTGCATGCATGGCCAGTGTATGCACATGTCGGACATGTACTATAAACAAACCCCATTCCGCCTATGCATACTTGCTAACTAACAATAGTATCTACCCCCATGCAGAAGAGCAAGCATAATCTATAGTATAATTACTTTAACATCCTCGGTTATTTAACAGTTAACCCTTTACGATTTAACATCATTGTCTTTATGTTTACATTAGTTTAATCAATCAAGTACAGGAAGGGTGCCTACATCCACTAACTCGGAGTCAAGGAATACTAAACCCCCCAACAGTACTAACTAACACATCCTCCCATCATAACCTACGTCCAGCATCCTCCCTATCCTCCCTCTGCTAGTACAACAGTGGGTGTCGGACTCACCGATATGACCACATAGAACTTGAGAGCGATAGCGTCGGCTGAACAGCGGACCTATCCTCCCCTAGCAGGCATCCGACAATCGTCATCACAACAACATGGGGAGCGTGTCTCAGCACGGCCCTCCCACGACCTCGGGTCTCATGGAAACATAGGGTGGGAAACACATCCATCCCTCTCAACATACTGGGCCTACGCCCTTATCAACTCATACTTGCTGCTATCGGGATTATCAGTTTGTGTTATCGTATCCTCATTTTGGCTGCTAAGGTTTGCTGCATGAACATGTTTTTCCTTTTCAATATATATCAGATCAAGTAACTGGCTATCCCATAGCCCCTGTGTCCTGTAGGTTAGTGTTTTGCAAAAATACAATTTATAGAAAGCATTTTCCATTGATCGCCAATTGATCCATGTTATCATTTTATTTCATGTAACCTTTTAGCTCATCACAGGTGCATATGACATATAACATTTCAGCAATTCATATAAGAAGATGGTATCCACGTACCGAATCATATATTTCACATTTCATTAAGGAAAACATATAAACATATACTGAAATCGTAAAATAAGGAAATCATATGATAATCATGACATCATAACTGCATAACATAGTAACATCATAATCATGGTGAAATCATAAGACAGAGTAACATCATATAATGAGGTCCAATATAGTTTACTCAGTCGAGCTGAGTTCGACAAAAATATATAAGAAGTAAAGTACGGTGTGTCTAACTAATAAATATGCCGAATCAAAATATGGGCATTACACAAACAAACTTTATACCTTTTTTCGTAAAGAAGTTATCGGATGTGCAATCTTTGAAAATCCTTCTATAAACCTGCAATAGTAACCTGCTAATCCCATAAAAGAGCTAACCTCTAATACATTCTTAGGTGTTTTCCAATTCATAATTGCTTCTATCTTTTCGGGTTCAACTGAGATTCCTTCTTCTGATACAATGTGTTCTAAGTAGTGAATCTTGTTCTAATAAAAAGAGCACTTACTTAACTTAGCATAAATTTGATTCTCTCTTAGTACCTGCATTACTAGTCTAAGTGTTCTTCGTGTTCTTTCTTTGTCTTATTAGAGTAAACTAGTATGTCATCCAAGAAAACAATCACAAACTTGTCCAAATATTTTTGAAAAATCCCATTCATCAAGCACATAAAGGTAGCTGGTGCATTCGTCAAACCAAATGGAACAACTGTCAACTCATAGTGACCATATCTTGTTCTAAAAGTTGTCTTACAGATGTCCTCTTCCTTAATTCTGACCTGATGATAACCCAACCTCGGATCTATATTTGAAAACACTGTGGCACCCCTTAAATGATCAAATAAGTCATCAATTCTCAATAAAGGATCATTTTTCTTGATAGTTTCCCTATTTAACTGCATGTAATCTATGCAAAGTCTCAAGGTACCATATTTCTTTCTTACAAACAAAACCGGTGCTCCCCAAGGTGATACACTAGGTCTGATATAATCCTTCTTTAATAATTCCTCTAACTGCATCTGTAACTCTTTCAACTCATGTGTACTCATCCTATAAGGGACTTTAGACGAAGGAACTGTACCGGGTACTAGATCAATAGGAAAATCTATATCTCTTCTAGGCGGATTTCTACGTATCTATTGAAATATATCTGCAAATTCCTATAATACCGAGTAGTCCTGTAACTGAGGTTCATTTTCCTTTGATTCTTCTCTGTGAGCTGCATTAATCTGACACCCTTTTCTAAAACATTTCTTTAATTGTAAGGATGTAACCTATCTTAAAGATATCGGTCTATGTATTCCTTTAATTGTTACTCTATTTCCTTCCTCATCTAGACATGTGTAAGTCTTATTGTAACAATCAGAGATAGCTCGTTGTGTATTCAACCAGTCCATACCAATCAAAACATCATAAAATCCTAAGGGTATAACATTCAAATCTACTAAAGTATTTAAACCATTCATTTCCAAAGGACACTGTCTTACTATTTCTATGACTTTTCTTTTATTTCTAGTTGATAATTTTACAAGTCCTTCTACCTCAATGTTACTTTTCTTAAGAGAACAATTCAAAACTACACTAGGTGCAACATAACTATTACTAGCTCCTGAATCAATTAAAATAGACACAGTTCTATTACCAGTCATATCTTCCACTTCTATCATGTGAGACTAATGATCTTCATGCCTACCTTTGAAAGCTACATAATCCTCTGAGTCTTACCAACATTACCTAATGTTGCTTCCTAAATGTTGTGAATGTTGTATTCTTTCTTATGTGGAAAATCCCTTGCATAATGATTCTTATTACAATTCCAACATCTAACAGGAGGTCTCTTATCTGAATCTGGTTGCTTATGAAAATTACCACTTCTATTTACAAGAGGCTTGGTTCCCTTCTTTCTTTGTTCTTGTTTAACACTCTTCTTATCTTTCAAGTTCTTATGTTCTTATTCTTATCCAACTTATACAAATGTTTTTCCTTCCAGTTTTCTTCTTTAAGGGTCCTGGGCATATCATATTGAATCTTATCCTTGTAAAACGTTGGCAGTCCACTTAGAAATATTTGAATATTAACTTTCTCATCTTTTATATAGTCTACATAAGTTAATGGTTCAAGAAATATCTTCTCATATGCATCCATAGTTAAATTTCCCAGCTTAAGTTCAAAGGATTCTTCCATCTTATTATCGTAGTATTTCTTTGAAAGGTATTCTTGCTGAAAATACTTTTTAAACTTTTTCCAACTGATACTTTCTTCATCAATATATTTCAGTTTAACCAAATGTTCCCACCAAAGAGAGGCTCTTCCCTGAAAATGATAGATAGCTATTATTGCTTTGATGTTTGATGAATAATTATGCAATTGGAAAAAAATTCGGACCCTACTAACCATGTTTTTGCTTCTTCACCTTGGTTAACTTCACCATCAAAGGTTGGAGGTTTAATATCTCTTAACTCGCCCATCAATCGATCATGTTCATACCTTATCCTTCTACTATTACGGTCATCTGAAAATATGTCTGGACTAATCTCAAGACGTCTAGCTCTTTTTCTCAAGGGAGTTGTACGGTAACTATCTGGTGGGTCCATCCTAGAGTAAGTTTTCCTGCTTTTCCTTTCTTCCTTTTCTTGGGTAGTCTTTAAGGATATTAGTTCTTTCATGATCTATTGTTGAAGGTGAGTGCTCCTTTCATTACATTTCTTAACCAAGTCTTCCAACTCAAGGGATGAACTACTCCTCCTTCCTACATACTCCTCTTCAGGGCCATAAGGGGTTGTCTGTTTATCTTCCATCCTCTATTATTTTTCTTTTTGGGGTCTTGGGTTAAATTATTTACTGTGAGATGCAACATGTTCATTCTAATTTTTGTTAACATTCCATTATCAAATTTATTTATTTTCTTAAATAATAATTAATTTTCTAGCTAAGAAGAAACAAAGCATGTTATACAGTCTTCAATTTTTGAAATAAATAACTAAGCAAAATGCAAAAAGGATATAATTCTCTTCAAAAATCTTCTAAATCTTCAAAATTACAAATAATGTTTCGTCTTTCACAAAGATAGCATCACTTTCATAATTAACTTTCATATAGGCAACATTTAACTTTTATTCAAGTAAGCAAATTTAAAGCGGCCAATAGGCCCAACAGCCACAGTGTTGCAACCGCAACTATGATACCACATGTAATGTACCCCGGCAAAATCAAAGTTTCCAAGGGACATATCATTATCTCTATGGGGCTAATTACTTGATTTTTAGTACAACGAATAAACCATAAACATTTAATTTCTATTTTTTCAAAATTAATTGCGACACAAAATCCAATAATTAACAATCATTTAATTTAAATTCATTAACACATCCAACACTTGATCTAATGGATGGGAACACTTCTTAACATCATATAACATAACCAAACCTTCAATCCAATCCATATTAGAGATGATAACCACTTCTAAAGGCTAATTATTCTTAATCACAGTTAACTAGTAATCAAGGTGTTAATTACGACACTTAGTGCGCAAATGATGACACTTATCACAAATCCATTTTAAAAAAAAATAACCATTGATTATCAATCCCAATGGATTAATAACATATAATTACATGTAAATAAGGCCTAATTACCAAATTACCATAATTAATCATGGTAATTATGAAAGAGAGTCCACAAGACTAGTTAACTAGTTTTCTAATATAAGCAGCTAGTCTTGCACAAAATCAATTTGTAGCCATGCAATTAAACCCAAAATAAATAATAAATCCATTAAAAACATATTTAATCCTTCACTTACATACAATTAAAGGTTTATTTTCATATCATTCCAATTGCACATAAGGTGAACTTTTGCATCAATTCCAATGAAACTAGTTAACATTCACCGCAAGTAATTGAGCCTGAATAACTGAACGAGCATGAAATGCATCCATAATTAAATTATCACACCTGATAAGCAGCCACCTAAATCAAAATAACATGTTCTAAACAGATCACATGGCTGTAGCATTCCGTTTTTACGAAAACAAAGATTTCAATCCACAACTAGTTATCAATTTTCACCGCAATGTACCTAGTTTCCAATTTACCTTTCCAATTAAAAAATAAAGAGAAATATATGACTACTGTAGCTCATGTAAATCGTATCATGGGTCACCTACATTCATATGGTTTTATATTTCCTCCCATATACATTCCATTAAATAATTCTCCGAACTAGCTAATTCTACTCATCTGAATTGACTAGTAATTCTAGGAATCGCTAAAATAATTAAATCCATAGCTCATAGAATCATTCAAATGACATTCCAAATATAAATAACATGTTTTATCAGTAATAACATAGGTATATCTCATTTTAACATTTCATCAAACACTTCATATGCAAAGTCACAAATCTACTCAAAACAATTCCATTGAAGGAGCTAGAAATTGGAAATCTATCTAGAATTTCAGTAGACATTTACCAAACACTATCAAGAGGATTTATCCTCACATTATCACACAAATTTAAAGTGTATTGATCATACATAAGCATAAAAATAAAACTCAGGCATTTTTACAAACACTTCATGTACCAAGTCTCCAAGCTATGCAAAACAATCCAATCGAAGAACTAGTTTTTGAATAAAAGGTAGAAGCAACAAAGAGAAGTGTCTTAAAGCATTCCGAGGATATTGTACCATCAAGATACACATTATAAAATGAACAAGTTCAGAAATATCAGGTTTGTAGTATATGTTCCAAAGAATCATTTCCTCAAAAAATGTGTGCACAAAATCCCAAAAACTAGTTTTCAATTCCTTCACAAAATTTACTTGCATAAATAGATTGAATTTCATGAGAAATTTCATCCAAAAATAGCTCACATATTTCATCAAGCATTTCATGTGAATCCATAAATAAATCATATCAAAGACAAATAAATTAAATAAACATGAGATAAAGCACTTATCTTTTCAAATACGCAACCGGAATCGACCGTGCCATGTTCCACCCAGCCGTTGAAACAATGCAAGCTCAAAATCACTTTGCAATGGTCACCCCCGAGCCGAAACCATGATTCCACAAGAAATAGCACACTCAACCACAAATTATCTTAAGAAATCAGTCCAAACACAACCCAATGGCAAGTGTGGCCTCTACTTCCACTCCAGGGAAATTCCAGTGGCTTCAAGACAATAGTCCAACCACAACCCAATGGAAACTAGCACTTCCAATCTAGGTAAATTCCAGTGGATCCAGGACAAACTCAAATACAAGGAATTGGAATTCACCCATGATTCCAAAACAATATATCTAGAGGCAATACACAACTCTTCCAACCTCAAATCCAATGGCAGTGGACCTCACCCCTGCTGCCAATTCAGGATCTCTAGAGACAATTCTGGGACATATACGAGTGGCTCCAGAGTAACTCAGCTTGGGAACATGCTCCATAAGGGCGCAATGTCCAACAAGGATCTCATACCAAGAGCATAAAAATCAAACCACAAGTTCCAAACACAAACACAAGAGCAAAAGCATGAACCAACACACAAGTGTGACTAGCCAACACAAGCAAATCGAATTCCTTCATGAGCAATTTGAATTGGGAGAGAGAGGGACACGAGCATGAGAGTTACATTCCCAAAATAGTAAACTGGATTTGCAAATCAGGTGGCTACACCAAGAGACACACTGATCCAACTCATGAGGGAGCACTAGGTGAGAGAGGGACTCCAATCCTCAAATAAAAAAATCAATCTCAGGGTAAATAAAACCGAGTGACATAACACATTAGGGTGCATAACTAAGAGGGTCCATAAAGTACATAAGAAGGGTGTACAACATAAATATAGGCACAACACACATAGGTAAACACTTTTCCACAACCCCTTGCTCGTAACATCATGGTTCCTCATACTCTCTTTCGTGGCATCGGTCGTCCGATTGTTTTTATTTTATTAATTGTTTTATAAGTCCAACACAATAAAAATAATAATAATGTGCAAACCATATTCCAGGCACCTTATGCCACTATGTCCAACATAACAACAATAATAATATATCCAGGGGCTAAATCATAAGGTATTACATATTCCCAGTAGTGGGTGGTGATGGAGTGTTGCCTCTTTTATCTGAGGAAGAAACAAGGGGAGTTGTATTGTTGATGTATTTGTAACTTTGGAAGATATTCTTCTATGTATTACACTTGTACAATATTCAGGATGGAGATGTATTATTCCTCCAACCAGAAGTGTCGTCATTTGTATTTGTATTAGACCACCAGTGTGGGGTTGGCCCTGCTTGTGTCATGTGAGTGGGTTATTAGGCTTCCTTAGGAAGTCGTCCCAGCTAGAATTAAAGGCAAGTTAAGTTGTGTATAAATAGAGGGTGAGTGTGTCTCATTCTATTCATTCACTCACTCATCCAACTCCCATTAGTTGAGAGAGGAGTGCACACAAGTGGAGGAGGAGTAGCTGCTGGAGTCATCTATGTTTTGGGGATTGATCTTTGTGATCTTTGTATTGGGGCTTATTCTATCTCTAAGGAAGTTGTGGGGTTTTTCACCTTCTTGGTTTTCCCCGAGGAAACTCTGTGTCTCTTGTGTTTATGATTGTTATGTTGTGCTTTTTATTCTCTTAGTATGATCCTAGATAATGTTTGAATGCAATTATCGAAAAATTTAACATGTATGATCTCCGATGGGAGAAAATGGAGATTTAATTAAGGAACGTCCTCATCTAGTTGAGCCTAACAACATTGCTTGGGAATGCCCTTGGCTAGAGCATATCCCTCGTGAACCATGGGGATTAAATGGGAAACCACCTATATGGAGAGAAGAGATTCCTTGTAGTCTGAGAGACTACCTCAGATTTATTTGTTCTATTATGGTGATGTTTTATGTGATCAAGTGAGAGTGATGATAAAGGGTAATAAACACAATTGAACAAATGCAAAAATATGCCAACCACAATAGATGAAATACAATGCAAAGTGAGTGAGAGGTGCTTGAGTCTTTGTATGAGTATTTCACAAGTTGGTTATTTTTAATTACGATTTAGGCGATCTTGTAATAAAATAAAAATAAAATGTAGATTCCCTATAAGAAGTAACGTCCTTTCTTCTCTCAAAGTCACTAGGCCTTCCAATATCCACCCGCCTTTAGTGATGAAATCCTCCGGCCTTTGACTAGTGAAGGTATGATAGAGTCATTTATCAAGTCAGAAGTCAGGGCTATGTTACGAAAGGGATGTAAACATATTATGTTCAACAAACAACATCCAATTAAGGAGTCAATTGCACTCACAATTGCTCCTTTGGGATACTCTAGGTTTTGGCCACTAAGATACCCACATCAAATCTGGATAATTGGTTTGGCATGGACGGTAAAGTGTCGTCTTCAAAAAAATATGAGTGACTCTTTATGGCAAGAAGATACAGCTATACCTCAGCTTTCACATTCTTCGGCACTGTGCCTTCTTATCTAGGTTCTCTTTTGACACTTGTTGATAGCAGGATTTAAAAGTACCCGATAAGTCAACAATGTTATGTCTCAAACTAATGAAACTAGATTGGTGGGAATTTTTATGATGGTTATCCCAATTGATCCTACCTGACTAAAATGTTGTTTTGCGACTTGCTATGGAGGATTTTAGTTGGATGAATATTTATAAGTGCAATGTTGATTTTAAGAGGTCTATATTTGATTAAGGAGTGTGAGAGAGGTATTTCAAAATTCCATATCATTCTAATCCATCAAGATCACTAAGAGGATGAGATGGAGATCATACTAGATGTGAAAGAGTCTTTAGGTCTCTCGGTGTGTGCTTAAGTGGAAACTACACATGTGTTTGGAAAGCAAATGAAATTGAATCTTGCCACTGATCTAAAAGAGCATAAAGACTTAAAGATACATGGGCATCCACTTAATTCAAATCTAAGCAAAATAACAATTATCCAAGATGTTCAAATGAAAATAAAAGTGGGAAAATGAGGTATTTCAAACCTATCACCCTTTTCGGATTTTCCAATATCACTAGGAGTGCAAGACAAAGAGAATACTTTGGGTAAATGAGTCTTTAGGTCCTTCGCTTGTGTGAATAGAGTGAACTAAACTATCTTGCATAAAACAAAGAAATAAACAAGAAGCAAACGATTTATGACTAGCAATAGTCAAATCTAATTGCCTAACAATTTCAATGAGATGGAAAGCATTATCATTCATTCACTAGTGAGTACTAAGAGGCTCTTGGAAAGCCCCAAAGTCTTTTAGCCTAGAGATTTCCAGAAGTCACTTCGTTACTACCTATCTTGGGATAAGTTAGCTAATTACTAAATAAAATTATATTGCATGTGATTTATATTTTTTGGTTCATTAGGCAACCTTTGGGACTGCAGATGATTGTGAAAAACTAAGGTAAAAAAGAAAATAAATAGATAGTTGTGCGGGTTTTCCGCTTACAGTCACGCTACACGTGGGTATAGAAAAGAGACAGTCATGCTAAGTGTGAGTACAATGAAGGAAAGTTGTGCAGTTGTACCATGCAGGTTACAAGACAATTAATCCACATGAGTAGCATGTATGTTTCTTCGAAAGTTGTGCTATGTAGCGCGCTCAGGAGGGTAAGATCTGGGCTATTGATAAAAGATTGATTTTGAGCAGAGGGATTGATAATTATGGCTATGGATAGGATGGAATTCTTTCTCCTACATGTGCATAACACTGAAAATTAGTTATCTAACAAAAGACAACCAATTCAACATAAAATGAACAAAAATAGAGTGGATTTACCATAAACACTATTGTGGGAAAATTTTCCACAAGGGTGGACAACCTTCCCACGGGGACAGTGGAAGTCCTTGAGGTTGCTGGAAGGACCCAATTTTAAGATTGAAAATTGAAAGAAACAAACCCCAAATGGTTAATCAAGCTCTTGATTAGTAACCAAAACAAAATAAAATAAAAACTAAACTAAACTAAAATGAAAAGATGGGTGAGAGATAAAGCTAACAAGCTTGAATAAGAGTATGCCAAACCGATTTTTTATTTCCCAGTGGTCCATCTAAATACAATGTAACACCTAGGAGGTGCAATATTCAAGGGAAGCCAACAATATCCCTTAGGGATGTCCGTTTTGTCCACACAATTGCAAGATATCTAGGAGAGAACAATGGAAAAACTCTTGCCTCTTAGGGGAAGAGGGAAAGGCAGCTTTGTGTATGCCAAAATGTGGTAGGAATGAAATTGAAAGAGGAGATCTCAATGTGATTCCAATGGAATAACTTTTCTCTAAATTTATTCCTATAGAGTGCGTTCCCATGGCTTCCTTTTATATGCCAAATGGTGGCGAAGAAACATCTAGATCCAGATGTGAATTCCCTCCTCCTTTGAACTAGTTCCCAAGTACATGAGAGGAGCTATTCAATCCCCCAAATCGTGTGAGAGGTCCCAATTAATATTTTGGATCCAAGAGATCCATTCTGATCCTTTAATGTGCTACAGCATTTTGTGGTCACACAAGTATCGAGGGAAAACCCACACGGGGTAGTGTAGGTGACTGTACAGATAACTCACGCTACATAGTGCGGGGTTCCAGTGCTTAAAGTCACTCTATTGTCCCTTTAAACTATTTTTGGCATTATGGGGTTCATATTATTTTTTGGATCTAATCAGGATGTCTTCAATGAGCTACATTCTATATGTTGATGACACCTTTCTGCAAGATTAGCCTAAGTGTCACATGTATGCGAGATTTAAGCATTAACAACTCCCCTTCATATTATTTCTTGGAATCAAATTTCCAAATGTGAGGCACATTAATATGTGGCTATGATATTTCAGGAATATACTCACTAATATACATCATGGATTGATATACCATATAGCCCTCAACCATATATTCCTCTGAATGTGATTTTTGTTTAACAAAAGCTTTCAATTTCTTCAAGTGCCTCTCCACCATGCACATTGACCTAGTGTTTATAGGTCCAGATATTTCAATCTCCTTGACTTGGTGTATTAGGTAGTGTTCTTATGCATTCAAAAAGGATGAAGAAAGATACTTTTTCAATTCACACATTACCTGATGAATTTCGCTTTTCCAATACTTTATATCTTCTTTATGGATTTCTTTAGATGAAAACCACCTAAACATGTTGATGCAACTTCAATACACAATATTAGAAACAATAATAAATATATGTGAACAATGCAAGTAAATCACATCTATGCCAGTTATGTGCTTAACCTTTCAATTATAAATTATAACAACTTACCTCTTGTAGTTGTCGAGATCATATATAACTTATTTTATGTTGTTATCAAAGTTGTATGGGAGAGATAGAGGTAGAACAAATTGAAATATAGGATTCATTACTTTATTCAAAAATTCAAAGCAAAAACCAATTTCTCAACAAAAGGAAGATTAATTTATCAAAATACCTTAATAAAGGTATGCCAATTGTGAGTTTTTACCCTCCCAAATTCCCCTTTCTTCATTAAGATATTCATTATATTCGAAGAAAAACTAGTGGGAAATTTAATTTCTGATGAAATCTTTTACAACATTGCTTTCTTGTTCTATAAATAACCATGGAATATTGTCCGGTTGTATTTTGTAATTGGAATAATGAATCAAATTTCCCATTACATGATTGGATTCCTGAATGTAGCTACAAACTTTCATGATGTTATCCTTGTTACTCCTTCCATTTGGTATTCTCCATAATGTTCCTGTAACATTCTTCCCAATATGCATTGTATCAAACAAATGAGCAACTTGTAGGTGCTCATAGTAGGGTAACTAACTGAATTGGATGGAGTATCTTTTCATTCCTCATATAGGAAGGTCATTAATGAGTTGATGACCTTTATGAAACATAAATTTAAAAAAAAAAAATTAGATAGCATAGAAACAATTGAATATAAATATTACAAGTTGTTTTACATTATTAGTACTACATGTGATATGGAATCCAATTGCTTACCTCGACGATTATTCTTATTATATTGTAATTTCCATAGTTCAAGTGTCATTCTTCGGGGGGTTTTATAGTCTCATCCTTCCCAATAAAAAGATATTTCTCAGTAGTTTGATACCGATGGTTCTTAAGGAGGAAGTCCATGTAATCAGCAAAGACCTCCTTTCCTAAATGTTTGGAGGTCGAGATATCACTTTGGGACCACGTACTGGACATGCAAATTTACCCTTTGTTTGAAAACCTACAAGATGTGAAATTATGTTAATACTAGTATTATAAAAAACAAGTATTCAAAAAATGCATAAATCGTTGATAAAATTAAATATTGTTAGAGTGGAGTACTTTAATAGTAATTACCACAAAAATGTTTTAGCCATGAGGCATCATGAATTTTCCATGTAAGTATTCCATGGAATTGAAATTGTATTTTCTCTATTGGTTTGGAGATGTCATACATAGTCATGCCAACCATGATAACATTTTAAGTTCATCAATAATAGGCTCAATAAATACATACATATCTCTAACTTGGTCCTTACCTAATTATTTGAAAATACACACGTTTATTACATTGAGCGTATAATAAATTGATGTGTGTGTGTGTGTGTAACAAACAACTAAAGTACCATTGAAATGATATGTAGTTAAAAAAATTATTTTGAACAACTACATAGAACAATCATTGCAAACATTGTGTGCTCCCTCTTTATTGACATCCAAGGAGGAAGGTTATTGTTTATAACAAAAATAGGCTAGACTAAGTAAATGAACCTCATCTCTCCAAATGGATTGACACCATAGGGTTCCAATGAAATCTAACATTACAAGGTTCTTCTTTAAAAACTGGCCATACTTCTTCAATGTCCCTAAATGTGGTACCATATACAAGCATTTGTGCATAACACTGTATTCACTTCTATGTTTTCATGGCAATACATAAATTGTGCAATATTTTGCACTCGAATAGCCATTGGAAACATGGAATTATGTGAATATGACAAAGAACCTTGTGGGGGAATTTATTTGTTACTTGGTCAATTTGTTATCTACTAATTCCACATCGAGGACATTCTAACTTTGTTGCATGTTGTCCATAATATATAATATGGTCATTAGGGCATCTATCAATGACTTCATACTCCATTCCTAAATCTTTCATAACAAGAGTCAATTCTTGGTATGTGCGCGGTAAATTATTTGTTGATGGTAGGAGAATATTATCTAAAATTCCACAAGATTCAAACAAAAAATTAAAGTAATGAATATAATTCATGAATATTGTATCCACCTTTATACAATATAATTATTAGTTAACTAACACTAAAAACAAAAATAAAAAATGGTATGCATGTATGAAGAATTATATTACATACTTTAGGATCTATGTGAGGTGAGTGTTTGATAGACCATTCAACACTTTCAAGTTCACGAACAATAAAATTGTAGAGAGACAATTTGTCCTTGAGCCTTGATATAAAGGTTTGTGTGCCTTTTCAATCAGAGGTACATCAAGAACATGTTCATCAAAGTTATCAACCATCAACGAATTAGCATGAAAGGTGTCGTTTATCAATCCATTTATCCCATCTTTTTAATTATATTAATGTAATCATTTTCATCGGCCATAGGATTAACTTTGTAACACCCCTTTTTTTACCCCAGTATGTAAAAAAATTGTAAATATTGATGGAAAGGCTACAAGTTGTACAAGCTGGATATGAATGGTACAAAATGACCAAACTAAGTAAATTTGTACATTTTTAGTCTTTAATATAAAATCCATGATTACTGCAGACTAAAGGATGAAGAACAGATGGGGGACTATCATTCCATAAGAGGGAGAGTGAGAGGGGATTAGTCACTACTTCTATTTACTCATTTTATCCTATGTTTTATTAACCCCTCTTTATTAAAAGTTCATTAACCTTAATCATGCATTGATTGTCCTAAGCCTGAGGTAAGAGGGGGAAAGGTGTCGAAACCCATGTATGCCACTTGGATAGTTCTCAACATGCATATATTTATTGAGAACTAGTCCATTCTTCCATTCCATTTCCTCCATGTTTGAGCCATCATTTGATGTTAGAACTGAACTATCATTGACCCTGCCACCATCACTAGCATTCCCTAGAGTCTTGGCACAAAGATTTCTTGGTTGGCATGTGCTGGTAACAAACTCAAGGGACTGTTAACTCAGAAAAGGGATCCCAAGGTACTGTTAGCTCGGAGAAGGGATCCCCATTCCCTGGGTTGTGTAGGTTGGGGAGGAAGGAGTGCATAAGGATTGGGATAGTCGCAGTCAGAGAACCCAAAACCTTCTTGTGGATTAATAGTCCCAGCTCGGGGGTGCTCTGTCAAAGAAAGATATGACTTGATAGAGCCTATGACTAGGTGGAATGTTCTTGGTCTATAGATAGTCGGTTTACATTTTCAGATAAGTATTCAGTTGTGTATGAAATGTGTTAAACGTAATTGTTGTTGCATAATATGTTAAATGCATATAATTAATGGTTTATGTGACTACATTCATAAAGAATTTTCCTGCAAAACTCTACATATGCAAATATATAAATTACAAAAAGTCATAGTGCATTTATTCCCACTATTAATATTTCATTTAAACAATGGAAAAACAAAATGGACTAACTGAGGTATTTCAAGTTAATAAATTGACTATTCTGCGGTCACAATGGAATCATGTGGACACTTGGAACATGACAAGTTGGTATCAAAGGCCAGGTTGCTGCACTAGGACTGCATGGGCTAAATTTTGAATCTTATAGATAGAATTCCAGGTTGCACAGGAAGTGTTTGACGGAAATTACATGAGTAAAATGTTGGGAAAACCATATTCTACTGCTAATACGAGAATTACCATCTTCCCCTTCCTTAATATTGTGTTTATGGCATGATTGATGGAATAATTGATCTTTTATATTGAAAGTAATTCATAGATTTATGTTCTTGTTTTCCTTTCTATTCTTCAATGATTTCATTATGGTCAAAATCTTTCAAGGAAGGTATTATGGTTCTTTTGCAAGTTCTTGGCTTGAATTTTTGAAGTAGAGCTAAGGAGCAATGAAAGCTAGGATCCAACTTCGTAAGCAAGGTACACCATTCTCTATCTTTCAAACTCCTTGTATGATTTTGTTTTAATCTTGAGGCTACTTTGTTTACTGTGAAACCCTAGATGTATATCTTAGCAAACCTAGTACATTGGTAACCTCACCCCAGTCATAGGATAGAATTCTGCACAACTAAGATTTATAGAGTCCATGTTGCTCTTGGCAGGGACTAATAGGAGAATTTAGTCTACATGAGAAGATTGAGACAAATATAATTTTAACTTTATATTGTTATTTTGTTCTATTTTTGGGTGTTACAATCTTTATCAAGGACTAAACAATATATGATAATGGGGTGCTTTCAAGTTTTATTTGTGCGCTTTTGTTATCCATTTGTAAAGGAACCTTATAGGTACATGGCTTTGATTTTATTATCACTACCTTTTTTGACATCCATGAATATGATTAAATTTTGGTATTTATTTTTCTTCTAAGTATAGTGATTCATATTTCAGTGGTGATGAGCTTCATGTATCCAAATGGGTATTTGACATTTATCAAGGTGGATCTAGACAATCTGGACCTTACAAATTTTTGAAGAGTGGAATAACTCTCTTTCATGGATTGTATCTTAGATGAAGGGGAGATGTTGTACATACCTTCTAAATGGAAACATTAGTGAAGTATCTTGGTACAATCTTTTCAGTTAGCTTTTGGTGGAATATAGTAAATAGTGATGCCCAATAAATTGTAAAATTTAAGTATATGATTTTACCATGTCAATATCAATTTTTCTTTAGTGTAACCAAATATCTAGAATTCCATGAAAACACAATGCATTTGAAGTTGATCTTCTTTCCCATTACTAATTATGTTGTGTATGATATGAGTGGAAGAAAACACTTACAAGTCCAAATTCAATTGGTTATACGCACCTTTATATGATTTTGTACCCTGAACTACTTGTATCACTCAAGGATACGTTTTATCAACAAAGAATGCTCCATTATATGTTATTCTAATAAAGGATGCAATGCTAACCTTTCTTCTAACAATTTGATGAAAGCAATACAAAGCACCTTGATCATTTGAAGGTGAAAGAAGAAGAAATATCAAAGTTGTAATCGAATTACTTATCATGTGCCCAATTAATGCATTACCATAAATGTGGCCAACAATGAAAGAAGTGTAGATGTTGTGGGTATTGATCCTTATAGTAGTGAATTCAGGGCAATCTAAAAGGGGAAAGATCAACATTAGTGGTGTTTTTTTTCCAATGCTTTGCTTTAACAACTTTCTAATGGGTGGTAATTATTACACTTTAAGATTTCTTAAACAATATTATGAGAAAAACCTAATTGATGGCTTACATGCTAGGAGGTACCTAGAAGACTAAAATAGACAAACTTTACTTTCTATTTAATTTCCTAAGGCAATGTAAATTCCATAGGAAATATGGAGGATTTTTAGTTAGTAATACTATAAAAAAATACCTTCAAAATATTCAATAGATCACTATGGTATCACTAACCTTATGGATAATTGTTTTGTGCAATGATCCCTAATTGTTGATGGTGCAATGTAATAAGTCATCATCATTTCCTTATACATTCAATTCACCGATATTAAGCAGTGCCATAAAACAATGGTTTCTATTGCTAGATTGAAAAATGCTTATCATTAACAATGCAATAATGTTACAAGAAGAATTCCTAATCTATAAATGATAAAATAGTCCACATACTTCACATCACTTTTCTCCTCCTATAATATTTAGATTTACATATAGGAGGAAAGTGATACTTAACACAAGCATGAAGGCTCTTGATAGTTCGACTTGAATGGTCAATGGAATGTAGACATGAAACATTTCTTTCTTATTATTCTGACAAGTCATTTAGGAAAATTCTTCTACCAAGAACATATCCTACCAAGCTCCAAATTTTCACAAATTTCATGCATTTGTGGGTATATGAAAACATGTATATGGTCAACTGGGTCTAGCCCAAGTGGTTGTGAGATGGATCATTATCCTCCCCATCTAGGTTGTATTACTATAAGTGACATGATGAGATCATCATGATTATATTGTTGTAATAATTATGAGCCATGTTATTTAATTGGTCTTGTTCCCTAAAGAATCTAGGGTTTACCCTAGGTAACCTCCTTAAAATGAGGGGAAGTGCCCAGGAGGCTTGTCTCCAAATAATTACCTAGAAAAAAAATATATGTGTATATTTATTTATTTTAATCCAAATGCACCCAGGATTATATTCACCCCTATCATTCTCATTTTGACAAACCTTCCAATGCAATCCCACTTAAATTGCAATTGAAAAAATAGTTACATGGATTCTAACCTTGTCCATTTTTTGCATATTCAACAATCACTGTTGTTCAAGAAAACACATTTTTTAGATGCAATTATCAAATTGATTGTTGACAAGCAATTGGCTACCACATTTTTTGACACGTCTACATAAATACAATCCCCCCCCCCTTAAAAAACAATCGTCACATAAATACTTATTAGTTTGTGGAATAGTTCTTGCAAATACTTATCAATTTTTGAGATAGTGCTTGCTTTCATATCCTTGATTATCTTGAAAACCCAAGTGGATCCTTGAAGAACAACTCTTAGGTAGGTAGTGACTATTTTTTCCTTTGAAAAAATCCTCAAACACACCAAGCATTAAATCCCTTGATCTTGAATGTGAAATAAAAGAGAGAACTCTAGTATATCATCAATCATAACTGGAGAAATACCCTTGCTAAGATCTCTTAGCTCTTGAAATTGTTTGTGGTATATGGCACACTTCCCTAGGTCAGCATAACTTCTTTCATAATAGTGATGGAAACCTCTTTATGAAATTAAACACTGAAGTAACATGCCCTTCTAGTACTGGTTGTAAGTCCCTCTAACTATTGTCATAATGAATGCATGCAGTCACTAAAATAGCTTACATGAATAGGTGGCAACTGCTATTTTAAATTTTAATAGGTATTTAAATGATATATTTATAAAGTGCATCCTTCTTGTGACCTATTTGGAATATCTAACTTCTTCTAATGTGCCTTGACTATTGGATTCCAATGTAGCATTGTAACCACCAAGTGAGATTCCCTCTAACTATTGTTTGTAACTCCTAGAATCATTTCTCTCCTACACTACCAATTTGCCCCTAATTATAATTATTATTCCATTTTCATGCTAAGCTAGAAGTACTCTCCTCTTCTTGTTTTAAGCCTTAGAAGCATGTCATTTCTCCTGTTGCTGGAAGTGATAACTTGTTATAGTTTCATGGATGAAAGAATGAGAAATTTTTTATGTAGTGTTGGAATATATCTCAAAAAAAGTACCCTCTATTGATATTATCATGCTAAGTTAGCATTAAAAGATAGTGCAAAAACTAAAGTTTGACCCAACCCTTATCCTGGATGCAAATCAATGATAGAAATGAACTCAAAGTAGTCAATGAAAGTGCTTCATTTTCCAGTGTATTTTTTAATCAGGAAATCAAAGCATCTATTTGTTGGGTGTTTGTTTATAGGATCGATTTTTTCCCTTTTAAAACCGAGTCTTCTTCAAAAAAAAATGTTGCTCCTCCTCTCCTATAAACTATGTTGTCTCTTATGCTCTTTGATAACTAGCACAAGTTAAAGTGCTAAGTCGATATAGTCTTGATCTTCTCATGAAGATGTTGAGTTTAACACCTTGATTTTCTTGGGAAAATTAGTGTTAACCACTCTTTCTCCATCCTAGATAAATTTAATAATAGAGTTCAACGTTTAATGTTCTTGTTTTTTGTCACATTTTAACACAGTTGCATAGGTTTTGTGTGCAACCTAGTTTCCCCATTTTACTGAAATTTAATATAAGGGAATTAATGGTATACATATATAGAGTTATTATGTTCCTTTTCATTATTCTAAAATAAGAAAAACCCTACTAACTTCTCCAACCTTGATCAGGCCATGAATTAGAGTATTATAGGTGACTGCATTGGTGATGCAAGTGGGACCAACAGAACCAATCCAACCCGCTTACCCAGGATTATATCGGGTTCCAAATTTAATAGAACCTCCAACCTTAGCAAACACAGCTAAGTCTTTCTCCAAATTTTCCTTCTGCAAATCTCTTCCTTAAAATGCCTTCTGCATTTACCTTTCCACAATTACCTTCCCGCAACGACCTTGCAGAATCGTCTTCCTTCCACAATTGCGGGCGTGCTTCCTTCCGCAATTGCGGGTGCACTTTCGCAACTTCCTTCCGCAATTGGCGTCTGCAATGCTCCCTTCCGCAATTGCAGGTATGCATTTCCACACTTCTTCGAAGTTCGCTTCCGCAAAGTTCCTTCTGCAGGCATGACTCTGCATCCGCTCGACCGTTAAATCCCAAAATTCTTCTCCTATGGAACGTTGTAGGAACCATTGATCTCTTGCGGCTTCGATCTCGTCCCTCGATCTGCTATCAAATGCAGAACTTTACTTTGGCATTTTGGGATGCTATCTCCCGTGCACGTTCACCTTGCGGATCCTTTCCCCGCCGTAGATCTGTATTCTCCCCTTTGATCTAGATCGTCCAAACGTTGTCCAATGAACCGACACCATTTATGTGGATCTGTGTTGATTGATTAGATAATCGATCAATCAAGCTCGACCTTCATTCGGACTTGATCTCCTTTGTTGGATCTGAGCATCATCTCCATAACTTAACCTTCACGCAGCTTTGCAACATTTAATTCATAGAAACCCTAATTTCGGGCTATGGTACACACACAGATTTATCAGTCATTAACAAATATTCAGACTGTTAGCATCCCATAGGCCACACAAAAGTGATTGTTTCTCTATCACAATTTAGGAATACAGAGAACTATTCTCCTGTCACATAACACAGATATCATTCATCCATTTACGCATAAACATGTATAAATATCCTTCTTCATTCATACCATCGGAAACCTGTTACAATCATGATTTCCTATCCTAGCCTAGTTTATATTGTTTGGACACCTTTAGCCAAGTTTGTATTGTTTGGCTACTTTTTTTATATGCCTCGTAGGCTTACAAACACTTATACGAAAGGATTCTGAAACCAATTCTAGTTCAGACCCATAATACACTCAACAATACCTCCTAATTCACAACAACTATTTCTAATATTAGCAACACTCTTATCCTATCTTTATGGCTCACCAAACAACCATCAAATGCTGCCATCAGTTGTGGGATTTGTTACATGACTCACCAAATGACTCAATGACTCACCTAGTGACTCATCACCTATCTAGAAACACACTTAAAACATAAAATTATTTACAATATTTCATCAAAGACCTCTAATTCAGAAAATGAAGACTCCTAAGGTCTTGATTGGACTTGGGTGGAGATCAGGATGCTCCTACATCAGACTCCTCGGGAAAAAAGAAATACGGCCTCCTGGTCATAACCTTCAATATTCAATATGCTTGGGTCCCAAAATTTATGCTGAAGCTTTTCATTCACTCCATGGTTGTCATGTTTCCTTGTTGGTGACTACAACTCTCCTGGCTTCCATACTTTCTGCTGCAATGCTCCATTATCCTTGCCTTTGCAATCTTCCTCTGTTACTTGTATTCTATTACTGCTTTGCTTTCTTGCTTTACTGATGTAGATCTTCCTTTTCTCTTCATGACTTCTCTGAGACACCTTCACCATCAGCATCCTTATCATCTCAATTTCATTGTCCAGTCTACTCACTAGCTGATACACATGCTTGTTTTGCTAGTCTTTTGGCTCTATGTTGCTATCCACTAGTTATTGCATCCTTATATCTTCGGGATTCTTATTCTCATCTTTATTCATGCCATTTTCATTTGACAACATAATCTGCTCCCTAGAATTAGTTTGAGTTAAACCTGCAAACTGTCTGTAGTCTCCATCACTTGTATCTTTTTCCAACCATTCCTCAAAAAACCTTATCTCATCCTCAAAAGTCATCAACTTTGAATGTTGAACTTGAAGTTCAAATTCACCCTTTGAGGCTACTTCCCAATCATGTTCATTTTTCTCGATTATTCCTACATCCTCTAATTTAAATTGAAAATTACAATTTACCTCCTTGGCCTTAGATGCTATGGGCACCTTTTCTTCACTGTAATACTCTTCTAAACATGTTTCCTTTCTTTTAGTTGGACTTTCTCTTCCTTATAAATCCTCTTTACTCAACATTTCTTCTAGCAACTCAATCTATTCATTCCATCTCATAAGCATTGCAACTGAATGCTTATTTTCAAACGCCCTTTGGCCACTCTCATGAGCCAAATCTTCCTTGCTCTATGCAGCAACAATCTTTTCTAATTGTCTTCCAACAATCTCTTTGTTCAATAGTGTATGTTCTTCCTTTTGTTTGTCTTCATGAGACCATGTTGTCTCATTCTCCATCTTTAGAACAAACTTCCAGCTTTGTCCTCTTTCAGGGATATAAGAATACATTTCTTTTTCTCCCTTCACCTTCATAACAGCCTCAATATCTTCATCACCTTCTATGCCTGTAAACACACACAATTCATTAGTTTTAAAAACATTAGTCTCTCTAGCCCTTCTTGATTCCTTCATTTAATGATTTGAACTCTTCAAAGAGTCCATGAGACCTTCAGTTAGTCTCTCCTTCCCAACTTCATTTTCCTTGAATACATATTCGGTCAAGAACTCTTCTATCTTGGTCATCTCTTCTAGCAGCTTCATTTCTTCACCAAACTCTAACTCTCCTATAGTCTAAGCTACAGGATGCATCAGCATTTCATCTTCTTTTACAACATGATTATGTTATGTTGTTATGATTTTGAAAAACATTCCTCCTCCTCCTTCAATTTCTCTAATAGTCCCAGATGACTGTTCAGTTTCTTCCTTCATAAACACATCACCTAAGAATTCTTCAATACCTGTAGTCATACACAAACCATTATATTTACAAAGATAACGCTCCTCATCTGAAGTCTCAACCATATCATCTTCATGTGCTCCTGAACTTATCAGAGAGTTTGGAAAATTATCTATAATCCCTACTTCATCATTCTCATTCATATCTTCTCCAAGCAAATGGCCATGTTCTGGTTCACATTCCAAAACTTCCATCTTAGACTCAGTTGTCCTGAGTGCTTCCTTCAATGTGGAAGACATCCTTTTCTTTAGCTTCACTTGTAGTGAATGCCATCTCACTTTCTTCTTTTTCAAGTTCCATCCATACCTTTGGTATTCCTTCTGTAGCAGCATCTCTAAATGAATAAGTTGAAATCCTATGTCAACTAATTCTCTGTCATACTCCTTTTGACTCATCCTTTTGATGCTTTTTGCCTTGGCATATTTTCTTCTACTGTGGCTTTCTTTTGAACCTCTGTAATGACCTTCAGTAGTCATTATCCCCAATTCCTCTTTCTCTGTGAACTTCATCTTGTTCACTTGTGGATTTCTCCCAAGCCTTCCCTCAACAAGTCTTCATACCTATTGTTATACCTCAACAAGTTGTCTCTCCTTGAGATTGTCCTTTTGGTATCCTTGGTTCCTTCTCCTCTAGAACCTTTTCAGCAACTTCCTTTGCTACTCTTGGGCTTCTATAGATCCACTTCTTCTCTAAGAACATTCAACTTGTCCCCTTTCTTGTCCAACCTCTGTTGGATCCTTAGGTTCTGCCACTGTTTCCTAAGAGTTCACAAACTCTTCTCATCAAGAACATACATGTTCTTTGTCATAGCTTTTAAGCTGTCTGCTACTATCAACTTTATCATTGGATTCAATCTGCAATAATATCAAACTAGATTTAACATAAACACATCAATTAATCTCTTAAAGATCTTTTCATTCTCCTTTTTGATCCATATCCTTTGGACCAACATACATGTTCAAAGCATACCAATCATCTGTCTATTGCAATATTCTATTGCGGATCTGCATCACCTTAGTTTCTCTGCTCAATTCCCAAAATATTCATATGTCATTCTAGGCATCAATTCAAAAATAACATACCTAACTCCAAGAGCGAACTGTGCTCCGATCTCCTTCCAATGCACGCAAAATATTTTTCTTCTCTGATACCAAACTGATGCAGGTGGGACCAGCAGAACCAATCCTACCCACTTACCCAGGATTATATCGGGTTCCAAATTTAATAGAACCTCCAACCTTAGCAAACACAGCTAAGTCTTTCTCCAAATTTTCCTTCCGTAAATCTCTTCCTTAAAATGCCTTCCGCATTTACCTTTCTGTAATTACCTTCCCGCAGCGACCTTTCCGCGACAACCTTGCAGAATAGTCTTCCTTATGCAATTGTGGGCGTGCTTCCTTCCGCAATTGCGGGTGCACTTTCCCAACTTCCTTCTGCAAACTCCTTCCACAATTGGCGTTCGCAACGCTCCCTTATGCAATTTTCGTAGCTCCGCAATTGCAGGTATGCCTTTCCGCACTTCTTCGAAGTTCGCTTCCGCAATTGTCTTCTGCAAAGTTCCTTCAGCAGTCGTGACTCTGCATCCGCTCAACAGTTAGCTCCTGAACTTCTTCTCCTGCGGGATGCTGTAGGAACCGTCAATCTCTTGCACCTTCGATCCCGTCGTCGATCTATCTTCTCCCCTTTGATATGGATCGTCCAAACGTTGTTCAATGAACCGACACCATTTTTGTGGATCTGCGTTGATTGATCATAGAATCGATCAATCAAGCTCGGCCTTCATCCGGACTTGATCTCCTTCGCTAGATCTGAGCATCATCTCCATAACTTAACCTTCACGCAGCTCTGCAACATTCAATTCATAGAAACCTTAATTTCGGGCTACGGTACACACACAGATTTATCAGTCATTAACAAATATTCAAATTGTTAGCAGCCCATAGACCACACACAAGTGATTATTTCTCTATCACAATTTAGGCATATAGAGAACTATTATCCTGTCACATAACACGGACATTATTCATCCATTTATGCATAAACATGTAATGAGCCAACTTTAGCCAGATTTGCATTGTTTGGCTACTTTTTTTCTATGCCTCGTAGGCTTACAAACGCTTATACAAAAGGATTCGGAAACCAATTATGGTTCAAATCCACAATACACTCAACAATAACTCCTAATTCACAACAACTGTTTCTAATATTAGCAACACTCTTATCCTATCTTTATGACTCACCAAACAACCATCGAATGCTTCATCAAATGATGCCATCGGTTGTGGGCTTTGTTACATGACTCACCAAATGACTCAATGACTGACCTAGTGACTCATCACCTATCTAGAAACACACTTAAATCATAACATTATTTACAATATTTCATCAAAGACCTCTAATTCAGAAAATGAAGACCCCTAAGGTCTTGATCAAACATTGGACTTGGGTGGAGAGCAGGATGCTCTTGCATCAATTAGGGGTCTTACCTCACTAAACCATGTCATTAAAGAACTTTAGGGTTTCATGCACCTACTGGGTTTCTACATATACTATCAATTATGGAACTAAATGTGAAAATTTAGGCTTAAATCCATATAATAAGAGACCTTTCTTGAACCCACAAGCCTCTTAACCTTGTCTATTTTTATGTAAACAATGATTAAAGTACAAATGTTGCAATATCCAGCCTTTCTCTAGCGTTTATTTAAAGAAATTTGATTCTCTAACCATCATTATAGACTTGGAAAATAATCAATCAACATATTATAGATAAAAAAAAACATTGTAAGAAATACCGTAGAGAATTTAACAATCATGTTTAAGTTTTGATCCTTTACAAGGAAAAACCTTGAAAGGGGAAAGGCCAAGAAAGCAAGCATACTCATCCCAAAACTAATCAAACATTATGATAGTAGGAGGGCCACTACCTTTATAGGAACTCCAATTGGGATAAGAATCATAGTATATTGGGGCTTATATGATCCACAAACAAATCCTTATAATCATTTTGAGACAGCAAGTTGTCATTATAAGAGAGGCACTACAAAAAATATATTACAAATTGGGTCATGAAAAATGGATTCCCTTTCCAACCTTCTTTCTATAAATTCATATACTAATGGCCCCTAAGTATACTTAAAATCATTATGAATTAATGATCTAATTGTTGCTTCAATCGGAATATGATCCTTCTCTTCCTCGTATCCTCCAAACCTAGGATAAACCAAGGCAATTGGATTTCACTAGAGTATAAATTATATAAATGAGTCATATTTCACTAGAGTATAAATTATATATATGAGTCATGGGATTGAAACCCAATCATGCCATCTAATTGAATACCACCTTGGTAGCATATTTTGCAAGATCTAATATTTCCCAACTAGTAATTAATGTGCATAATAAATCCTCTATAAGGTTTCAACATACATCCCTTATTAGTACATGTCGAAGCAACAGGCACTCTTGAAATCACCGAGGTGAAATTGTACTAATCTTGCACGGTTTTATAAGTGTTTTAGCCTAAGCTTTTTTTGTACATTTTCCTTGGGACCAATAAGTAGTTTTGAGGCCTTATTTGGCCTCATATGGAGGCCAAGGGATTTCCAGGTAAAGCCATTTTGTTCTTTCATTTGTCACTATAGATGCTTATAGATGTTGACATTTTTTCCTTTCCAAACTTCATAAACTCTTTTGTCATAATGTCGTCGGTTTCATTCTCCATGGCATCAGAAGGCTGCACAGGGAAACTGTATGTAGAAATTTCTTAATGGATAATTTAATTTCTGGTTGCAGATCTTTCCACGAATGCAGCACCTGATATTCTAGTCGTTCATACAACCCGCTTTGTATTTATTAGAGAGACTTGCAGAGGATATTTTAAGGAGTTAGATGCATGGACGCAACCGTACATGGAAATTTTTCATACGGTGTTATGCTAAGAAAATCGGTTCTTCATTCCCACTCCCAGGATTATCCCCATCTCCCTTGTGTATCCCTTCTAACATATTATTATCCTATGCATGAATCGAGTAAAGGCCCTAACAATAAGCATCAACACCACCAAAACCTATTCTATTACGAACTCCCATTCACTGTACCAATTATATAGATATCTAGTTTCTTTCCCTCTCGTCAAAGGAGAAAAAAGAATTGAGGCCAGAATATCAATTCAATCTGCATCAAGATCTAGTTCAAATGAATGAGAAACCTTCATAAACCACATGCCAATAGGGACGAAAAACCCCTATAACAACCTCGAACCTGAACCATAGAGAGCGGCATATTTTTATAGAAACGAAGACACTATCTTTATTGATATAAGGATAATCGTACACACGATACATACAAACCACCTACCTATGAATATTATTGCAAACTAGAGTGTAATATATACCTAATATTATTTTATTACGGGAACTACTATTGACTAACGAGCTTGGGCTGGAACTATTCTCCCCTGTAAGCACTGGAATACTTAATCTATCCCTAGCGGTAGCTCTATCTTGAAGAATCACATAAGCAAGAGACAGACATTGGAATAATAAATCTATCCCAAAGCAAAAACTAGCAAGAACCCTCTCCATATCTCTAAACGAATATCTCCCCGATAGGGAGTAACAAATAGATTCTTTGGGGGTACAAGAAATAAAATTATTTATCACACTTTGAATTACAAATCCCTTCGTTTGGATGCCCTGTTCCATTGGGGGGCTCAGCCCTTGGAACTGAGTAACCTAAGGCATGCAACAGGAACAATAAGGTTTTTGAATAATGGCTTAGAATCCCCACACACAAAGTCTACACTAGTGCATATTCATTGTCCATATGTATCTCCTTGTGGGACCTAATGCGCTCAATATTGAGGGGATGTCATATCAGTGAATATTTTCCAGCTTCCAATCTTCAAACAATGGATGTCTCGCTACCCAGCCTTGGTCACTTTCTCAAACTATTGAAGGTGTATTTTGATGCAAAGGTTATACCTCGTACCTATGGAGAATAGTGACCTCTTTTAAGAATACATAGTTTAAAGATAGGGTGTGCAGTTGCTTTTGTACGCATTGGACCTAATTTGTTTGGGTACTATAAAACTATTTTTACACCTTTTTTTAATATTTTGTCAACAACAGTCTACATTTTCAAATTGCAATTATAATGTATTGATTTATTATCTTTCAAAATTTTAAATCTCATGTGTTGAATCAAGAAGGCCATTCAAGCTGAAGTTTACACAGTAAACTTAAAAAACCATCATATTTCACATTTTTAGTTTGGAAAATTTGTACAAATTTAAAAAATTTATAGGTTTTCAGAAATATATATCTAAACAATTTGCGCCCTTTTGCTCAGAACTAGCAGGGATTGGTATTAGTTTGCGCATTTTAAATCACGAGCAGGGTTTGGTATTATTTTTAGGACTCTTTTTCATAATGAAGCAGTGGGATGGTGAAATATGCGATGGTCCTTACCTTTTCTCCCATTTTCTTTTCAAATACCTTTCCAATTTGCTAAGATGTCTACAATAGAAATAAGAGCAGTGGAAAATAAGAACAAAGCTACCATGGGACACTCAACTTCACATCCTCCTCTGCGGAAACCAAAAAGCCTCTCATGTCGACTCGGCCTCCTTATTTTGTAGCATAAACGATAACGGCTTCTCTATCTATGCCAAATTTCCGTTCAATGTCCAAACAACCACCTCTCGGCAGTGGAGCGAGCACTGAAAGATCCTTTCGGTGGAGAGCATGGTGGTGGAACCATTCCATAGTAATGGTTGGCAGTGGGTTGCCTCGAAGTGTTCCATGGGCAAGAAATTAACTCCAACAAAATTAGAATTTGTTTTGTTTCTCCAAACCATTCTTATTCAAAAGAATTGATTTTTTTTTCTTTGATAGTAATAATTATTATTAAAATTTAATAATAATAATATTATTAATATTTTTTATAATAATTATTATTAATTAATTAATTAATAATATTATTATTAATATTTTATGAACTATATATTTAATATATAGTTTTTTTTTCAAAAATTAAAAAATTTTAAACAAATATAATAATAGTATTATAATGTTTAATGAATATTTTTTTTTTTTTAAAGGATTAGGGTTTCGATGGCAGGGGGATGGCGGTGGAGGAGAAGGCGGAAGTTGCAGGTTGAAGTGGAGGGAATTGCAGATCGAGGGGATGGGGGAAGGTCGGGATGACGCACAAGGAGGAGGCGTAGGTGGGAAGTAGGAGCGCAGGAGCAGGACGCGGCTGGGAGGACGGAGAGGGTACCGAAAGTTGGAGGAGGTGGCTTGCGTGTTGGGTGCAGGCGTGAAGCAGGAAGGCGACGTGAGGGAGGCGTGTGGAGATGGCCACGCGCAGGGAGGGAGGTGTGGCCGGGGATGGAGAGGGCCGAGGTTGGTGGAGAGGGGAAGCTGCGCCGGTGGCTGGGGCGTGGCGTGGAGAGTTCTGGCAGCGGTGGGAGGAGGAGATGGGAAGTGGTGCAGGCGACGACGAGGGTGTGTAGAAGCGGACGCAGGTGGCGCAGGAGGTCGTGGCAGGAGGACGGGGGCTGTGGGGAGGAAGGAGAAGTGGAGGGAGCTGTGCGAAGGGGAAGGGGAGGCGTGGAAAAAATGTGAAGGGAGGAGAGTTGAATGGGGAGGAGGTGGTAGCGAGCGCAGATGGGGAGAGAGCAAGGCGCATGAAGCAAGTATGAGGTGTGAGGGAAGCGTGGAGCCGAAGGAAGGAGGTGGTGTGGAGCACGAGCGAAATCTGAATTGGTCATGGAAATGGAGTGGGGAGTTGGTGACGCAAGCAGAAGGAGCAGAGAGATGATGCAATGAATTGGGGGTGAGATGGAAGATGCCGAAAGGGTGGGATGAGGAGCCCAATCTGAGATCAATATGTTGGGAAGGCGGCGTAAGGGAGATGGCCGGAGGAGCTGTGGTGGAGATGGCGAGATTTCAGGGAAACTTGGAGTAAGGCCACAAGCCAAGAAAAATTAGACAAAGTCTGAGGATATGGCTAAGGGTTGGAGGTTCTCATACCAATGTATTATCCATAGTTGGATATTTTCAATAAACTCGGAAGGAACTCATAAGTTTTCAAATAATCCACATATCCGTAGATATAAAAATAATACATATAAATTTATAGATTGATGAATTAATAAATATACAATTATTGGCCCGCCTTTATAGTAGCTTGGGCATTGCCTATTTAAGGGGACACATCCTCTCATTAACTATTACTCCTACTTATTATTAAGATTTAATGTATTATTAATTATTTGTTACAATGAGAATGCTAGTTCACTATTTCTAAACTAACAAATTGTCACATATTGGTATCCCTCATGTTACTCAAGCCAAATCTAGAATTTCAACCTAAAAGACATTCTAAAGATTGTAATACCTTAGTTATATATTGAGGTGTCAATGATTGACATGAACCCTAAATGTCTCATTTAACTTAGGAAACTAGTCTTGCTATTTAAGGAGGGCTTGTAGATGTTCATATATATATATATATATATATATATATATAATATCTAAATCAAATCAGTGGTCAGCTTTAGATGCAGGTTTTGTTTTCCAAATCCCATTTTCAAAAATAGAAAAATTCCTAAACTCGGTTGTAGAAACCTTGGTTTTAAAAACCCCTAATTATTTTTCCTCGCCTCCAATACAACTCAAATCCGTACTTTTCTTTAATGGATTGATCCTACTAGCATTGTACTTTTTACCATCTGATGACCCTAACAACATACATCTAAGTGTTTAAGTTGAGATAGACTCTACAAAAACTCCATTATAAATCTATGGCAATTGAGAATCTTTGTCATGGCTTATGGTTACAAAGTTGTTTAGGGATATCAATAAAAGGTCAATTCACCAATGGGTTGAATTCACATGGAAGGTATGTGGAATATTATGAACATCTAGCAAGAGCTGACCCAAAAAGTGGATTGTATTGGGAGGCTACTACTTTGAAGTGACCTTAAACAAATATTTTTATTTTATAGTTTTGTTCATTTCCTCCAGAGTGCTGCACCACATGTTATATTCTTACAAGTGGCATCAAATGACAAACTAGGGAGCTTCATAAGACAATCTTCTTTTCATTTCAAGGTTGTTATTAATACCAGCATAGATCCATCTTAAACCCGGATCTATCAAGCACCGAGAGGGATCCAATTTCTTGAGGTGTAATTATTTTTTTAATTTAAACTCGAAAAAATTGATCTCTCTTGGTTTATAAATCTGGGTTTAAGTTTTAAGTTTTTACTTTATAGACGAACATTGATTTTTAATTACTTTTTATAATTTTTTATTTTATGAGCCAATATGGATTTTTTTTAAATACTTTCCATAATTTTTTTATTTTATGAGCTGACATGAATTTTTTTAATTATTTTTTTATTATTTTGTTAGGCAGGAATGTTATAACATCTCCCTCATACTATTGGGTTGTGGATCACCTCGCTCCTCTCAATGCAATTATCACTTGGCATTGATATATTCACGGTCTCTCTTATCCAAGTCTGATTTTATATCTAGTTCGAATGACTTCATTAATGAAAAGTATAGTAATTGTTGAAGAGTGACATGTTTTTATTTATTCTAGTATTGATATTCACACATGCTATACACATGCCAGGAAAATATCAATGATAAAGTGAATGTAAAATTTTCGATGGAAATTTATTTTCTATTAAGATGAGTTTGTCTTTTAATACTATGAAAATAGGACTCAAAATGGTTGTGCATGACTTAAACTCATTACCATATTGTGCCCATGACATTGACTCATTTGATATTTCATTTTTCTCTTCAACTAGAGGAAACATTCCATAGTAGATGAATATCAGTTACAAAATGTGAGAAGCTCAAATATATTTGAAACATGTCCCATTTTTAAAATAATATAAAATCAATCCATCGTGTTCCATTTGGATCTGTAATAAAAAGGATGCCAAGCATTACATTGAATAAATATGAAATGAATAAGTAGTAAAAATTTCTACTCTAAATATCAAAACTTGGAAAACACGGCATATCCCTAATTGGCATGGCATTAAATCTCTTATGAATTCTCACAAAAAAAATGATGATTATGTGAGGTGCCCAAATAGAAAATCTATCATCCAATAAATTATCCCATTTGATTCTTCCAACTAAAACAAACTCTAAATATCCAACCACAAAATAGTTTTAGTGGTTGATAAAAATACCTTATCCCTTGTTGCTAGTGCAACATAAATAATATGGATAAAATTTTTGTAATACAAAACTATGATTACAACTTGCTTCGCTTAGTGTCACCAAAATTCTTCACAAGAACAGTCTTTGCCATTAAGATGATAGTAATGGTTGTGATCCCTCACAACAATGTCTCCTCCAACAATATTATAGATGAGTTTGATTACATAGTGACAATCACCACATGTTCTAAGGTTCTTGATAATTCAAATAGTTGTGTCTGGAGAAGTGTTTAGTAAGACAAATACAATTTCCAAAATCTCACTATGATGAAGAACAATTTTGTCCTCTCGTTCCTCCCCCACATCATTTAGCACAAAGCTAGTGTCATGAGAACAACCTGCAATCTTCATCTGTAATGTCCCTTGTTAGGAATTTTATTAAAATTGCAATTTTCCACCTTTTTTCCCTAGTTCGACCTTTGACTAGTTTTGATCTCTAGGTCCCCAATTTGCCCCAAATGATCCCAAATCTTCTGAGAAGGTATATGAATGATATTAGAACATAAATATGTGTTTCAGGGATGCCTTTGGACCTTTAAAATACTTCTTCAAATCATCTTTCAATTCTGATCAATGTAGGTAACTTTACTAGTGATTTTCCTTTGACTAGTATTGGCCTCTAGGTCTCAAATTGACTCCAAATGCCTTCAAATCTTCAAGGAAGGTGTATGAATGATATTAGAACTTGAATATGAGTTTTATGGATGACATATGTCCACCAAAAGACCTCTGCAAACTCTCTTTATATTCTGGACCAATTATGCAATTTTACTAGTGATTTGGGGTTCAAATCCCCTTGGGGTAAGTACTGAAAATGGCTTCCCAAATGCCTCCAAACCAACTCAAATTTATGAAAAGAGGTATTTAATGTGTTAATTATTTTATTAAAGTCTCATATGCACCATTAATGGATTATTACAACTGTTCTCATCCTCTCCCATTCAACTGCAAAAATCCCCAATTTGACCCTTGGGGAAATGGCACTATTTCACCTCCCAATACAACTAAACTGAGTAAAAATGCTTCAAATGCTCAAGTACAGTACATGAAACTTGTAGAAGACATCCATGGCAGTATATTGATCACAAATATATCATAGAATCATCCATTCATTCGAAATCATCATCAATACATTGGTTCACAACAAGGTAGTGGGGAAATGGCATTGTTCTTCCATTAAAAATGAGATTTATACATTTCTACTTGGAATTTCGACCTGAAAATTTTTGGAGATGAAGAACAGAGTATTTAATTCATATTAGAAAATAAATGGGGAATTAAAAGCTTCCCCAAAGAGTACAATAGCTCACCAAAAACGCCCTCCCTCAAGGATCAAGAATATGCCATCAAAACTGGAAATGGTTGAAGGAGTGAGCTGCAATAGAAGAAACCATGAGCTGCCCTGTAGCTTACACCTGCAAATAAAGACTCCATTAAAGCTCCAAATGAAAGGTCTGAATGGCCTTTCCAATTACCAACTTGGATGGGAATCTTTCACCCTCGAAATTGGCTAAGGCAAGAAACTAGTCATCCACTAGCTCTCCCTCTTCACAAATGCAATTGCAAATTCTACAAATGATCAAAAGCCATTTTCATACTTCATTTCTACATTTTATAACCAACATTAGCCTTCTAAGGGTCGAAATCCTCTCAATAGATTCAATAGATTTTCATTTAAGAAATATTCCACATTTGCCACTTGTCTCCTAGTTCCAACCTTCCATCTTCTCCCAAATTCGATTTTGAGTCTCTTTGGCTTCTCCAACTCCCAAATTCGCCTTCTTTGAGCCTATTTTTGGGGCTGACATGTCATAGTGGTCAGATGTCAGAGGTCAGGTCTGCAATTTGTCATAGTTGTCATAGATTCTCCATCATTGGTGTCATAGGGGCTAGGGAATCTAGCCCAAGTGTCCACAAACTTCCACTTTGACTCTTTATCTTCCATGGAGGTTACCAATCCTTCCAAATTCGACCTAATATGCTCAATGACATGTGTTATCACTTACCAACTCACCCAAGAGTGTTCACATTCCCATTAATTCGAATTTGCAAAAGAGAGATACCATGTATTATGGAAAATCAAGCTAGTGTGGGTCCCACATCCTCCATATGTCTCCAAAACCATTTGTCACTTAGGATTTTCTCTTGAATTTCTTTATTCACTCTATTTATTAAATACTTGAACCCTTCTAATGTCTAAACATCATTTATTATCCCCCTTATTCCAAATCCCAAAGCTTCCACCCCAAATCTAGGAAACTAGTAATTTTCCTCCTTGGCAATTATTTGACCCTTAACATCAATTTCACAAACTCTAATGAATATGGATAATGTGATTAGGCCATTGTGACCCAATTCCAAATTTGGGACATGACAAATCCTCCCTTCCCAATATTGCTTGTCCTCAAGCAATTTCAAACATGGGTGTTGAAGAACCTGCTTTCTGTATAATTCTTTGAAGTTGCCATTGAATTGCCAAACCTTGAGTCTTTGAGTTTCCATGAATATTTTAGAGAGGAACCACCATGCTTGCTGCTGCACTACTCTTATTAAAATCACTTTATTAAGTGGGGAATCCATCTCCCATGCTGCTTGCTTCCCCCAAAAAAATGAAACCAATGAGACAAAAATTATTCCAGGGTCCCATTTCTTGTATTGCACCCCAACAATTAAGAGTGCTCTCCAACCTACACCATTAGATAAGAGGATTCCTGGATCCCATTTTCTTGTATGCATTCTTCCAAACATCATGAGTACCAAATATATATCATCAAAGTACATAACAACATAATGAAAATGTACATCAAGGATATGCTTCATCAAAGAGTCATGAAAGTGCTTATACCTCCAAGCAAGTAGACCACCATTTTCCAAGTGCATACAAGCTTCAAGTGACCCATCAAATCTGCTCCAATGACATAGGTGAGGATCCCATGTCCTATAATGCTGCTCCAAAAGGATGTGATATGCATCAAAAGATTCAGCCATGTATTCTTTCATCCAAGAAGTGAATGAAGAATCTCCACTAGAATCTGAACCAAATAATGAGCAGAAAAAACAAGGAGACTTCAAATGACTCAAAGAAGTCTCACCCATACATCCATGAATGTGAGAATCATAAAGATGTAACAAAGTATGTGGCTGCCAACAAAAATGTTCTCCCATCATAAATCTATTCATCCAAGTGTTGGATGAAGTTCCTCTAACATCAAATAAACCCAGTGTTGAGCAAGAAAAACCATGAGTATTCAAGTGACTCAAATCCATATCATAGGTGCATCCATGTAGATGTGAATCATCATAAAGTGACAAATTATGCTGCTGCAAATGTGAATAAGAATGTGCTCCAACCATGTCATCATAAAAGTTAAATCTAGGAGTTCCATACTCCTCATGTGGCACCATCAAAAAGAACCCTTTCACCCATACTTCATTGAGACTAATACTGCAAAACATGGAATTGTAGGATGTAGGAGAATGTACTAACTCACCCAAATGATAAAAAATTTCAGGAGTTTCATCATGGAAGGATCCATGTGGGTAGTATCATGCAGCTCCTTCAAAAGTGTGAACTCTTTGTCATAGTTTGGTTCCAATGTAGAGGAATCATGCTCTTCTTTAAAAATTGCATAACCTTCATCAAGAGGCAATTCAAATTCCTCTTCCACCACATCAAGTGTTTGGATCTCTTCAAGTTCATCTTCAAACACATCAAGAACATTCAAATTTTCACATTTCTCATGATCCACCATGTCATGAGAATCCTCCAAACAATCTACCATTTGACAATCTGAAACATAGGAGGAATAACAAGTATCTTGCAACTTTTCAAGAAGTTGCTCATTTTGAATTGTGAGCTTATGAATATCCTCATTATTCTTCAAGTATGCATCATGTAACAATTCATTAAGCTCAAACAAATGGTTTCTATCAAAAAGCAAAGACATGAAATTACCTTTGATGTGGCACATTGCTCTTTCAATCTTCTCCATATCTTCAAGGAAGGATGTTTCCTCCAATGAAGTAGCTCTCCAACAAGAATTTGACACCAATGCTTGAGTCTCATGGAGAATGCTGAGGGACTCTTGGATATTCTTTTCATTCATCTTTTAAGGACCCTTCAAGAAAATGAGGCTCTTGCAAATGAACCTCCTCATCTTCTTCATTTTTGCTTGGACCAACTTCATGAAGCTCAAGTGGTGATGGGGAAGTTGATCTTGGTTCTTCTTCAACTGCTACAAGGTCTTCATTATCATGCTTAATGGAACTTGGGCTTGCAGCAACACTTTCAAAAGTGATCTCTATGTCACCAACATAGAGGTGTGAGACCCATCAGTAGGTACTCCTTCATAGTTTAAGCATCCATCAGTAGATGCTCTTTGGTTCATGTATAAGCTAGAAGGTGTCTCGAAATGATCTTCCATATTTTCAATAGAATCTTCTTCATGCTCTTGTGATGTCTCTTCATTTTTCTCCTTCAAGCAAGCTGATTCATTTTTCCCCTTTTTTTCCTTAGGATCGGTATATTTGGAATCCCTTCTTGAATAAATCTCAAAAGCTCTCATCAAAGAGGGACATCATTTCATGCACACATATATGATACTCGCTCCAAGGGTTCTTACAAGAAGGGCATAAACCTTTCCTCACTAACTCCACATCTTCATTTTTTGGGCCTATTTTCAAAAACATGTTCAGCATAGACTCAAAAGACATGGCATTTTGTGTATTTTTGCTCGAAAGCAAGATATTCTTGATATTTTTGATATTGCTGGGGACAAGGTTTTATAATTTGCTCTCCATCTTTGGAACTCACTCATAGAATTATCCTTGGTTGGTGTGACACATTCATATTCATCAGATTTAAAGTCATAAGAATAATCTTCATTTCTCTTGAAATTGTAAGAAGTGTTGCATGATGACACCTTTTCCTCATACCATTCACATTCTGCTTCATATTGCTCATAAGCATCTGCATATTCATCATAAGAATTGTACTCATAGGATTCATCATAATAGTAAGACATGGCTGCCAATTATTCTTGAATGTATGTACCTAATACACAGGTGCAAGGACCATGCTCTGATACCACTGTAATGTCCCTTGTTAGGAATTTTATTAAAATTGCAATTTTCCACCTTTTTTCCCTAGTTCGACCTTTGACTAGTTTTGATCTCTAGGTCCCCAATTTGCCCCAAATGATCCCAAATCTTCTGAGAAGGTATATGAATGATATTAGAACATAAATATGTGTTTCAGGGATGCCTTTGGACCTTTAAAATACTTCTTCAAATCATCTTTCAATTCTGATCAATGTAGGTAACTTTACTAGTGATTTTCCTTTGACTAGTATTGGCCTCTAGGTCTCAAATTGACTCCAAATGCCTTCAAATCTTCAAGGAAGGTGTATGAATGATATTAGAACTTGAATATGAGTTTTATGGATGACATATGTCCACCAAAATACCTCTGCAAACTCTCTTTATATTCTGGACCAATTATGCAATTTTACTAGTGATTTGGGGTTCAAATCCCCTTGGGGTAAGTACTGAAAATGGCTTCCCAAATGCCTCCAAACCAACTCAAATTTATGAAAAGAGGTATTTAATGTGTTAATTATTTTATTAAAGTCTCATATGCACCATTAATGGATTATTACAACTGTTCTCATCCTCTCCCATTCAACTGCAAAAATCCCCAATTTGACCCTTGGGGAAATGGCACTATTTCACCTCCCAATACAACTAAACTGAGTAAAAATGCTTCAAATGCTCAAGTACAGTACATGAAACTTGTAGAAGACATCCATGGCAGTATATTTATCACAAATATATCATAGAATCATCCATTCATTCGAAATCATCATCAATACATTGGTTCACAACAAGGTAGTGGGGAAATGGCATTGTTCTTCCATTAAAAATGAGATTTATACATTTCTACTTGGAATTTCGACCTGAAAATTTTTGGAGATGAAGAACAGAGTATTTAATTCATATTAGAAAATAAATGGGGAATTAAAAGCTTCCCCAAAGAGTACAATAGCTCACCAAAAACGCCCTCCCTCAAGGATCAAGAATATGCCATCAAAACTGGAAATGGTTGAAGGAGTGAGCTGCAATAGAAGAAACCATGAGCTGCCCTGTAGCTTACACCTGCAAATAAAGACTCCATTAAAGCTCCAAATGAAAGGTCTGAATGGCCTTTCCAATTACCAACTTGGATGGGAATCTTTCACCCTCGAAATTGGCTAAGGCAAGAAACTAGTCATCCACTAGCTCTCCCTCTTCACAAATGCAATTGCAAATTCTACAAATGATCAAAAGCCATTTTCATACTTCATTTCTACATTTTATAACCAACATTAGCCTTCTAAGGGTCGAAATCCTCTCAATAGATTCAATAGATTTTCATTTAAGAAATATTCCACATTTGCCACTTGTCTCCTAGTTCCAACCTTCCATCTTCTCCCAAATTCGATTTTGAGTCTCTTTGGCTTCTCCAACTCCCAAATTCGCCTTCTTTGAGCCTATTTTTGGGGCTGACATGTCATAGTGGTCAGATGTCAGAGGTCAGGTCTGCAATTTGTCATAGTTGTCATAGATTCTCCATCATTGGTGTCATAGGGGCTAGGGAATCTAGCCCAAGTGTCCACAAACTTCCACTTTGACTCTTTATCTTCCATGGAGGTTACCAATCCTTCCAAATTCGACCTAATATGCTCAATGACATGTGTTATCACTTACCAACTCACCCAAGAGTGTTCACATTCCCATTAATTCGAATTTGCAAAAGAGAGATACCATGTATTATGGAAAATCAAGCTAGTGTGGGTCCCACATCCTCCATATGTCTCCAAAACCATTTGTCACTTAGGATTTCTCTTGAATTTCTTTATTCACTCTATTTATTAAATACTTGAACCCTTCTAATGTCTAAACATCATTTATTATCCCCCTTATTCCAAATCCCAAAGCTTCCACCCCAAATCTAGGAAACTAGTAATTTTCCTCCTTGGCAATTATTTGACCCTTAACATCAATTTCACAAACTCTAATGAATATGGATAATGTGATTAGGCCATTGTGACCCAATTCCAAATTTGGGACATGACATCATCTTCTTACAAAATCTCTTCAACATTGTATAGATTTTTTTCAATTCGTGGATGTGACATATCTCCTATCCATTTTAAACATGGATCTATTAAGCACCAAGAGGGAACGATTTCTTGAGGTGTAAATTTTTTCTTGATGTGTAAAAAATTTACACCTCAAGAAATTCGATCTATATTGGTTTTAATTTTTTTAGTTTTTGTTTAAAAGTTAAAATTTACATTACATTATGTGACAACATATCCCCCATATAAACCCTAGCGCTCTGCTATGCGCTCTGCATGAGCCTTGAGCTCGGCCCCTGCCGGCTCTTCCTGCGATGGCTTCTCCTGATCTACTCCCTCTGTCCCCTGATGAGCATCGGCACCTCCTGGATGCAGCCTTTTGAGACCTGGTCGACTCTTCCCCCCCTCCCTCTGTGGCCCCCTGACCCGAAGGATCTCAGCTTCATAAAACGTGCGGCTGCTCCTCGCATCCAATCCTGTCGGCTGCTTCAAATCTCAAAGCCCTTGCGTTGAGCAAACGAGAACTTATTGGTCAGTTTACTGGAATTTGGCCATCACCAAAATCCATGGACACATGGATCAACAAGAACTGGATGCCTCTGATCTCCGGTGGCTTGCAGCATTGTTTCTGTGGTAAGGGATTTTTTACTTTTCTTTTTGAAAACAAAGCAGATCGAGATCTCATTTTTCGCAGCGGACCGTACTTCATAGGGCCCCGAGGCTTATATCTGAATCATTGGAGTCTTTCCTTTGACCCGGAAAAGGATGTTCCCTATGTTGTTCCTGTATGGGTCCGACTCCCTCATCTCCCTCTCCATTGTTGGAACGATGACACTCTCCTGACCATCGGGAACTCTCTTGGAAAATATATTGACAAAGCCGAGCCCAAAGGGCCACTTTTTTCATGTGCAAGGATATGTGTGGAAGTAGACCTAGAAAAAGGGTTATCAGAGGAAGTAAATCTTTACATGGATGGATGGGAGCATCTGCAAAAGGTGGACTATGAACAATTACCCTTTAAGTGCAAAAAATGCCATGAGTATGGTCACTTCGTCAAGAACTGCCGCAAAAGTGTTCAAGAAAATCCTGAAACAGTTCCAGAAGAAGGATGGCAACAGGTTAAGAAGGGGAAAAAAAACTCGCAAAATCACCCTCCAAGGAATGAATCTCATCAGAACAATACGAATGGCTCTGAGGCGGATCCTCAAGTAGAAAAGGTATCCAACAGGTTCCAAGACTTGCCTATTGAAGAAGGAGAAATAAACATTCTAGAGGAAATAGTTGAACAAGCAAGGGAAGAGATCATCGCCCCAAAGCCTACGCCCACAGATACACTAAACAAATCAGATACAGGAGCCTCCATCACTCCTGGAGGATCGTGGGCCGATAACGTCAAAAGCAAATTCATCCCTTCCTCCTTGGCATTAGACCTTTCTTCGGAATCCTTGGAGGAGTCTGAGGAGGTCTTGCCTCCCAATACCAGAGGTCGAAAGTCGCATAGGTTCCACAGAGAACAAGAAAAGGAATCTCATCAGAACAATACGAATGGCTCTGAGGCGGATCCTCAAGTAGAAAAGGTAGCCAACAGGTTCCAAGACTTGCCTATTGAAGAAGGAGAAATAAACATTCTAGAGGAAATAGTTGAACAAGCAAGGGAAGAGATCATCGCCCCAAAGCCTACGCCCACAGATACACTAAAAAAATCAGATACAGGAGCCTCCATCACTCCTGGAGGATCGTGGGCCGATAACGTCAAAAGAAAATTCATCCCTTCCTCCTCGGCATTAGACCTTTCTTCGGAATCCTTGGAGGAGTCTGAGGAGGTCTTGCCTCCCAATACCAGAGGTCGAAAGTCGCATAGGTTCCACAGAGAACAAGAAGCCGAAAGAGAATTAGAACTGGGTAGGAAAAAAAGCCTTGAAGATATGAAGATACTTCAAAACACAAAAAATCAGTCCGGAGCCAAAGAAGGTAGATCGCGATCAGGATCTCAAGCCAACAAGAAGTAATGTTAATTGTCTCTTGGAATATTAGGGGAATGGGCGGTCCAAATAAATTTGAAGCCCTCAAAAGTATGGTAAGAACCGAAAAACTAGACCTCATGTTAATCCAAGAGACCAAAATGCAGGAAGTGGAGATTTTGGCCCTCACACGCTCCTTGTGGAAAGAATGCCATGGTTCTGCCCTCAGTGCTCGCAGAGCTTCCAGGGGTATTGCTACCCTGTTCTCTCACAAATTCTCTCTTATATCTTCTTGTTTGAATCCCTTTTGGCTGCTCACCAAATTAAAAGACAACGATAACAATGACCTCCTTTTCATTTGCAACGTTTATGGCCCAAATCATTATCGGGACAAGCTCAACTTTTGGGAAGATCTCAACAATCTCAAAGACAGCATGGCTAGTAAAAATCTTATCATTGCTGGCGACTTCAACGTCACCAAAACTCAACATGATAAGAGAGGAGGCAGCCTCATCCGTGATCGTTTTGGAGAAAATATGGAGGACCTAACCAACAACCTGGATCTCATTGATATCCCCCTTAAAAATGCAAGATACACTTGGACAAATAGAAGATGCGAAGCGGGACATATTGCTGCTCAGTTGGACCATTTCCCGGTAAGTTCCAATTTTTTCAATTCGGATTTGTTATTCAGTATTTTCTCCTTGCCTTGTGCTTCTTCGGATCATAAGCCCATTTGCCTCTCTATCTCTCCCCCATAAAATCTTGGCCCAATACCTTTTCACCTTAATCCACTCTGGATTCGACACTCTGACTTTCTTGGCATTGTCTCACAAGCCTGGTCCAATCCTGTTAGAGGCTCTCCCAGCTACATTTGGGAGTCCAAACTCCGATCCGTTAAATATGCTCTCAAACGCTGGGCAAAGTCCACTTTTCAAAATCCCAGCCATTCCAAGTTGTGTAGCCAAGCTAAACTCGCCTCCCTCTAGGAGAAGATGGAGCAAGAACAAATTTCTCCCACCCTCTTAAGGCAGGAACTTGCATTGGAACATGAAATTCTCAGCACTGCTAAGCTTGAGGAGGAAAACTAGAGAATGAAGTCAAGACAACTTTGGCTCAAGGGGGGAGATGGTAATACGAAATACTTCCATAATCAAGCCAAAGCTCGCAGCAGTCATAACGCAATTAGAGAATTGAAAAACAGCACCGGGGAAAAAATAAGTGGTCAAGAGAACCTTCAATTACATGCATACAACCATTTCAAGGATCTCTTCACAAACAGTGGAGAAACTGATGCTGAGGCTCAAGCTGACCTTTTAGAAGGCATTCCCAAGTCAATCTCGGACAGAGCTAACAGTGAACTTACAAAACCAATTCTGGAGCATGAAACAGCTAATGCCATCTAGACTCTGCAAATTGACAAAGCTCCAGGTCCTGATGGTTTTACCATAAATTTTTTTCGAGCCGCATGGGAAATCATTAAAGATGATCTGCAAAGAATGCTCAACTGGACAAGAAAAAAAGACAGAGTTGGAGGAGCAACAAATTCCTCCTTTCTTTCTCTCATCCCCAAAGGAAAAGCACCTTGCTCTTTTGACAAGTTCAAGCCAATCTCTCTGTGTAACTCCTCCTACAAAATTCTCTCAAAAATTTTAGCCAATTGAATGAAAAAGTACATGGGAAACCTGATCTAGGACTCGCAAGGTGGCTTCCTAGCTGGTCGCCAAATCCTAAACAATATCATTTTGGTTCAAGAAGCTATCCACTCAAGCTCTGAGAAAAAGCATCCAGGTATGGCCATCAAACTGGACATGGCGAATGCCTTCGATAGAGTGAACCATAGCTTCCTCTTCGAAATAATGCTCAAATTTGGTTTCTCTAACAGATTTGTAAGATGGATCAAAGCTTGCATTCACAACCCTTGGATCGCCCCGCTCATAAATGGCAGACCTACTGATTTCTTCATGGCCTCCAGGGGTCTACATCAAGGATGCCCATTATCTCCCTTCCTGTATCTTCTTGTTGCTGAATCCATAAGCAGGAAGCTTCAAACTCACCAAGACTCCGGAGTTCTTAAAGGCATTCGGGTGGTACGTGGAGTAAAACTGATCAACCACGCACAGTTTGTCGATGACACTATAATGCTCAGAGGGGCCTCCACAATTGTTGCTGAAAGATTCCATCAAGTTCTCTCCTCCTTCCTAAGGGCATCTGACGGCAAAATTAATTCAGGAAAATCTAAAATTTATGGATGGAACTGCTCCTCGGGATCCTTGGCGAGAATCTCTAGAATTTTAGGATTTGAAGCAATTGCAGATTGGAACTCATTCATTTACCTTGGCACCCCTATCTTCAAAGGAAAAAAGAAAGTGGCAGACTGGCACGGACTCGAAAAGTTAAAAAACAAAATTAATGCCTGGGGATCTAGATGGCTCAATCCAGCAGGTAAGCTTGTCCTCATCAAATCCATCCTCTCAGCTTATCCTATTTTTTCTTGCTCAATCTCGCTAGCACCAAAAAAAAGTGATGATGGAAATCATGAAAGAATTCAAAAGATTCTTATGGCAGGGTGGAAAAGAAAACAAGAAAAAAAAATTCCACCTCATAAATTGGGACATTGTTTGCAGACCCAAGACTTTAGGAGGCACGGGAATCAAAGACCCCTCGCAGATGAACTTAGCATTGGGTGCAAAAATCATCTGGAGAATCATTTCCGGCAAGAAGGCCTAGTGGAAGGAAATATTCTATAAAAAATACATGCTGGGAGCAAGAAAAAGATGTGTGGAAAACATAGATTTAGGAAGGAAGGGCACCTCCATTTGGAACCTTTGCAAGAAAGCGGCTCATGTCATCCAAAACAACCTTTATTGGACTCCTGGCAACGGCAAACAGATTAAAATCTGGAAGGACAAATTTTGCACAAATCCCCCAGCTAATTTTCTTCACGAGTTCAAGGATCTAAAGAGTTGGATGGAACAAGCAAATATCCATACACTTTATGATTTATCTAGATGGTCTGAAAATGGGGACTGGATCAGTTGGCGGTCTCTCAATCTTCCGGACTCTCTCAAGTCGGAATACAATTCCCTCTTGTCTTTTTTCCACGGGGCTATCCCTATTCATAGCTCTATGCAAGACTGTCGCAGCTGGGGCAAGAATGGAACTTACACAATAAAGGATGGTTACAACTACCTCGACACCCACAAAAATCAGAGCAGTAGTGACAAAAAGTGGGAAAGAATCTGGAACAGGGATGGGCTTCCCAAAGTAAATTTTTTCAACTGGATTCTAGCTCACAGAAAGGTACTAACAGCAGAGAACTTAAGAAAAAGAGGCATTGCATGCCCTTCTCGTTGCATTCTCTGTAAAAATGTTGAAGAGACCATTGAGCATCTCTTCTTGGAATGTGATTTCTCCAAAAAGGTTATGGCAGCAATCTTTTTGTAAAATTCAATCGGATCTCATTCTTCCTACTAATTGGAACGATTTGTTCTAAAATTGGCACCTCTTCTACCACAATTCATTCTCCAAGAAAATGGATTTCAAACGAGCTTGGGTGGCCTTTCCAAAATTCCTTTGCTGGAAGCTCTGGAATGCAAGAAATAAGGAAATATTTGAAGAAAAAAGGACCTCTCCTAGCTTAGTGCTTTCTCTTGGTTGAATCTCTCACTTCTCGAGGTGTGAAAATCCTGGCTAAAGAACCCCTAAATGTGGAAGAAAAAATCTGGGTGACCGACCTCTTGGTCCCGCATAACCCCCCCATTCCTACTTTCCCCAGAAGTCATAAAACTCAAAATTGGCAGATTAGATTGGAGCCTTCTAAGTTTAAGAACTGGAAGAGAAACTACCATACACTCTTCTTTGATGGTGCCTCGAAAGGCAATCCTAGGTTGGCAGGTGCGGGGGGAGTCCTTCTAGACTCCGACGGAAGCAAGATGACTGGTTATGCTTGGGGAATTGGGAGGCGAACCAACAATGATGCGGAGTGGCTCGCCCTTATCAAAGGCATCGAGATAGCCAAAGAAAATAATGTGCAGGAGCTGATTGCTATTGGTGACTCTCTGTTGGTGATCAAAGAAGCAAGGGATTTAGTAGAAAACTCTCGCAAGCCCGTTTCAAAGTACCACTTCCATTTCGCTCACAAGCTCAAAGGAATAAGATCCATTTCCCTCCTTCACATTCTCAAAATAAACAACCATCAAGCAGACGCCATAGCAAACATTGGAGCAGGTTTAAATTATGGTATATTAGTTAAAAATGAAATTTTTTTTGATAATGTTTGGGTCCCTTAGGGGTGAGCTTGACCCCCTACGAGCTCGTAACTCACTCTCTCCCCTGGATTGGGCCACCGCCATGGTTTTCAGACCTCACTGCCACATGATCTACCAAGGATCCCTGCCTGACTCCCCAAGCCATTCTCGACGGCGTCCTCCGTCAGTCCCCACCTGTCTCGCATGCGAGACTTCAATGCTAGCAGGTGCATGGGAATTCAATCCCTTCTTCTTCGACAAGGGTGGAAAACCGGACCTCATTCTTCACCTTCAGCTTCATCACCTCTGTTGCTCTGCATCTGTTTGTCTTAGTATGGCCTATGGTGATGGGAACTTTTGCCTTCCAGCTCTGCAATGCAAGCGCTGCAAGGCCTACATTCAACTCAACTCTGGGGATAATGGGATGAAACGATACCTCTCGGCTCTGGAGGTGGTGCAGGGCAATGACAATACTGGCAAGGAGGCTCACGGGACTAGCAGCAACCCGACCAAGCAAGTTAGGCGTGGATGCCCTAGAAATTTGGATACAGGAAAGAATTGGACGCCGATGGATGGAGGACAGGGTCAGAACTTCAAACCGGCAACAAACAGCGTCCATTTTGGCTCAGAGCAGGACCATAGCAGGAATTGGAGACCTATGGACACAGGTGCTTGTCTTGTTCAAAGTGGCGCCCTGCAACAAGCTCGTGGCAGCCCTGGTGACTTAAACTTTGGAAAATTCTGGAATCAGAATGGTGAAGTTGGGGGAGTAGTGAACTTGGACTCCTCCTCAGGAACCCGATAGCCCTTCACTTGGTGTGCTCTCCCATCTGCAGGACTTGAATCCTAGGTGAATTGGCTGAGAGGGGAATTTGGGGAAATGAAGAAGTCAATCTCCCACTTGGCCACCTTCGTTCAAATTTCAAACGCCGACATTAGGAACAACTGCTCCAAGATGAAGGATTACTATGAAGGTCTGGTTGGCAAGGTAGAAGTTGTGCACAATTGCTTAAGGATTGTAGAAGCGAAGGTCGACTGCGTCAGGACCAGTAAAAGCAACATCCCTACGGCAATTCTGGGCATGGACACTGAGGATGCGGGAGAAGGAATCAAGATCAAGGCTCGTCAGATGAACAATAAGTGACCTCAATTATGATGTTTATCTTAAATTTTCGGCATTAGAACTATCTGTTTATTTTCCATGTTAGTAAGTAATTTCTTATGTAATTTCAGCTATGTATGAATGTAAAAGACTGGTTATGAGGTGCTTCCAGCCCTCCTTTTGTTGGGTACAGTCTCCCCAATCTTTTTGTAAGAAACTCTATTTTAATATATAATGTTCATCAGTCATTTCTGTAAAAAAAAAAACATATCCCCCATGCTAATCTTGGTGCAATGATAGTGGAATTGAAAAATATAGATAGATCTTGTTTGATTGGTAAGGTAATCCATGTCCATATTTATGACTAGCGTGAACCTTGTCAAACTCGAATTTATCAAGAGTAAAAAAGGGACCAAATACTTTGAGATGTAAAGTTTTGATCGTCTAATATGGATCTAGGTTGGTTGTAATCTCACTCAACTCATAGAACCCAAAACTCAAAACTTGAGTAGAACTCGTAACTATTTTATTTATGTATAAATCTAGTATCTTTCTTTTTCTTTCTCAATATAGCAGTTTTTAAATTAGGTGTGTATATCAAATCTCTCTCTTTCATATATATAGAGATATGTTTATTATTATTTTTATATTATTAGTTAAAATATACTATTATTGTTATTATTTGTTATGTATATTTGTTTTTAAACTAGCCTGTGATGATGCAAGCATTACCTACGTATGTGACAACAACTCTATCATATTGGATTTTAGAATTATGATTACCTTTAATTACTGATGGGATATTTGTATTACAAATGTATTGATTTTGCATTTCATTGTTTTAAGTTGTTATATTTTGATGTTACAACAAGTTAAGAGTTTTCATAGATTTAAAATTGATATAATTTTTGAAAATGTGGTTCAATTTACAATTGGACAAAACTTTTAAAATGAGTTATTATGAAGAATTCAACTAATGAAAAGGTAAAGAATGGGGAATGTAGACAAGTAGCTAGGGCCACAAATTGCTAAAAACATGAAAAATAGTGTAGCTAGTGTTTTCACACTAGCCGGTGCTAAAAATCTCCTGCTAAGACTTATGGAAGTCTTAGTAATAGTTCAAATGGGAATGCATGCACTTGGCGAAAACAGTAAATAACAATAAATAAAATTTTAAACTACGTAAAGCAAATGCATGAATAGTAAAACTACTCGAATGCATTTTTCTCTTTCACAAACAAAGGGGTAAGGAAAGAATATTTTCTTTTATTGCATAAAAATGGTTTTTTACAATAAGGAGTTACCTCAAAGAAGTGGAGGCAAATGGGCCCTTACAACTGTGCGGAAGGGGATGCTCCTAGTCTTTGAAGTCTTTTATTGTTCTCCACCAACTACTCACACGGTGTCAAATTCAAATGGGAGTGAAACTTGAACACAAATGGATGGCTCAGGGTTTCAGTAAAAAAATTGGCAGTGTGTCAATAAGGTAGCAAATGGAAAAATTGTGTGTAAAATGGGAACCTTCACCACTTATTTATAGGAATAATTGCCATGGGTTTGTTTCCCCATGGTATTGGGAGGACCTTGGTATTGGCCAGTGGTATTTAGGGTTTTCCCTCTCTTGTTTTGTTTGAATGTTTTTCCCCTTTTTTTTTTTGCATTTTTGGGGGATTTTCTTCTTTTTTGGAGGAAATATGCTAAATTTCCCTATTTTTGGACAAGGAAATAATAATTATGGGCCAATTTGGTCTTAGACTTTAGGTTTTTTTTGGGTTGGTGAAGGCAAAATGTGGAAAAAAAGGATAATTGGATGATGTAGCTAGGGAATGAGCATAGTGTGCAATTTGTGGGTGTTAACATATTCCCCTTGATGTGAGGGCAGGAGCTCCTTGTATGACCGATAGACATCATAGGTGTTAGAGTTTGCATTTTAATTCAATTTAGTTAGATCTTTAAACTGAAAGATAGACAAGCACAGCAAAACACAAAAGACACAAGAATTTTCCTCGAGGAAACCATAAAGGGGAAAACCCTGCAACTTCCTCAGAAATAGATTTGTCACTAGTAAAATATCAAACAAGATGGAAAACCCAAAATATAAGATGTCTTATGTATCTCTCTCTCTTTATCCTCCAGTAAACTTGTCTTCTCTCTCACTTGGTGCGAACTTGCTTGAGTGAGTGTAAGTGCCAAATGTTAGAGTAACCCTCTCTATTTATACTTTAAGTGAGAGTAACGTAATTCCTCAATGGGGCCAACTTGTCTAACTGACTAGGACGACCTGTCGTACTCAAAAATACATTTTATATTTGACCTTTTGGGGAACTATTACCCCAACTTACCATGGAGGTTTTACCTCGATATTCTTGCATGACCAAATACAATAATGACATCCCTGAATGGAGGAAAAACATCTCCGACGGAGGTACAATAAAAATACAATAATAATATAATAATAATATACAAAAGAATATCTTCCAAAGTTATATTTACAACAACACTCCCTCTTAACTAGGAAGGTATTCTCTCTCCACAGTCATCATCACTCTGGACACAAAATCTGGACAATGTCATCATCATCGGATCATCATCATCATTGTTGTTTCAGCAATCCTCATATCGTTGATCATTGACTAGTGACATCTCTCGAATATATTTATCATGAGAAGTACTACAGATCCAGCCCTTTTTCATGTTGGATGTAGGCCTAGCTCTTCTCTAGGCCTTCATCATCTCCACGAGAAAGACATCAAGTAGGTACAACCCAAGACCACACATTACATTGCCACAACAATCACCTGTGTCTCCTACTATCATCATATCCAAATCATCTCATCATCACACACGGAGAACAACCCAGGTGCATACATCATGTCCATCAGACAACCTGTGTCTTCCACTCAGTGGATACATCCTAAGAGCACCCCAGGTGCATTACGTCTCTCTCTCAGTAAACCTGCGTCTCCCACCTAGTGGGTACAGGCTAGGAACATCTGTGTCTTCCACCCCGTGGATACAACCCAGATGTATTACGACTCTCTCGGTCAACCTGCATCTTCAAACATGTGGATACAACCCAGGAGCACCCCAGGTGCATTACGTCCCTGCGGCCACATTCGTCTTCTACCGTGTAAGATATAGCCCTGGTGCACTTGCGTCTCCAAGCCACATCACTCCCTCTTTCAAGGAACATCAATCTGGATAACACCAAGCTTCTCTCTGAAGTACTCAAACTTCACTCTTGCTAATGGCTTGGTAAACACATTGGTTTTTTGCTCGTCTGCCCGCACATACTAGAGCTTCACTACTCCTCTCTGCACCATATCCTGGATATAGTGGTTCTTGATCTCAATATGATTTGACTTTCATGGAACATCGGGTTCTCATAAAACTTCATGCAACTCTGGTTGTCACAGAAGATACAAGTCGCCTCGAGTTCGAGATCAAACAAATCTGACAGTAGCTTCCGAATCCATATTGCCACACAACTGGTCAAACAAGCTGCAACATACTTTGCTTCGGTTGTACTCAGTGCCACATATGACTTCTTCCTGCTAAACCAAGAGATCATACCGGATCCCAAACTGAAGCAGCATCCCGAAGTGCTCTTCCTGTTTATGGCACTGCCATCTCAATTCGAATCAACATAACGATGCAAGTTCATCTTCTGATTCATCTCATACTTGATCCCATACTCAATCGTACCCTTAAGGTACCTCAATATATGTTTTGCAGCCATCAAGTGAACATGCCTCGGATCTGTCTGGAATTGGCTCAGAGTGTTCACAACAAAACATATGTCTGGTCTCGTGTTCGTTAAGTACATTAACGACCCAATCATCTGCCTGTACAGCATGGCATCAACTGTCTCTGAAGAAGCATCACACAGTATCTTCAAGTTTGATTCCATTGGTGTGGCCATTTCCTTGCAGTCCATCATTCAGAATCTCTACTGCATACTTTCATTGACCAAGGAAAATCCCATCTGCACTCTGCCGCACCTCCATGCCTAAGAAGTGGTGCATCATTCCCAGGTCCTTCATCTCGAACTTTGCGGCAATCCTTCTCTTTGTATCTGCAATGAGCTCATCCTCCCTTGTTACAAATAGGTCATCTACATATAGCAGTAGTATCACTGGTCTTTCGCGCTCCACCTTGAAGTAAAGGTTGGAATCTGCTTTACTTGTGGTAAAACCTAAGCTCATCATAAATCTCTCCATCCTGTAGTACCATGTCCTGGGTTCCTTCTTCAATCCATACAAGGCTTTATTCAACTTGCACACATGATTATGTATGTCATGTGTCTCGAATCCCAGTGGCTGCTCCGCATACACTTCCTCTTCAACTACACCATTCAAGAATGTTGTCTTGACGTCCATCTGGTGTACCTTCCATTTCATTACTGCAACCAATGCAAGTATAGTTATGATGGAAGTGTATCTTGCTACAGGTGCAAATGTCTCCTCGTACTCTCTGCTTTCCTTCTGGGAGAATCCACGTGCCACAAATCTTGCCTTGTGTTTTTCTATGCTACCATTTGTAGCATGCTTGATCTTGTAGATCCATTTCGAAGTCACAACAGACTTCCCTAGTGGTCTTGGAACTATCTCCTAGACATCATTCTTCATAATCGACTAGTACTCCTCGATCATGGCATCCTTCCATTCCTTCTTTTCTAATGCTTCCTCGTAGTTGGAAGGTTCTTTATCAATGATGTTACATAGTAGGGCCACATAGTTGGAGTATGGTCTGGGTCTATTTCTTTCTCTGTGTATCCCATCTAGAACACCATACTTCTCTACATCTTGTATTGATTCACGTGCCCATGTTGGTCTTCTCTTGTGGGAGTTCTTCTCACGAGGTGGATCTACAGGTTCTTTTGGTTCTGCCATATCACGGTCTTCATGATCTTCTTGAATTGTTACTTCCATAACTATGTCTCTAGTTCAGGCTCTTCAGTTTCTGCATCTTGACTTCATAAATCTTCTTGAATGTTATAGTTGAATCATCGTCACTTGTTCTTCGAAACAAGTCTCTCTTGTAGGTGATGGTACACAATCTTTCCTATGAGTCAATTTAGTTGTGTGGTTAGAAAGATTTCATAATTTTCAAAAAAAATTCTTATGCATAGGTCACACAATCATACAACTATCTTAGCCAATGCTTCAACACAACATTCATCCATATCCCGTATTCATACGGTAACTTTCTAGATGCCTTCCATCTCTACCAGAACATTGTTAAGAGCGTGCAATACTCTTAGCATGTCAGCAAAGAAGTTTCATTCTAGATAAGTAGCAATGGAATGTTGTACAGTACCATAGGCCACTTACCCATTAATTCAATATTAGTAGTATTTTGTTCATCAATGCAACTTCTCTAACATGCATAATACACATCATAAATCTAGGAACATAAATATGTACACAACTGAACAATATCATTTAAGTAATTAGATATACAAGAAATGACAATTCAAATACTTATATTTGTTTGGTTGTTGGATGGACCCCCTCTTGATCTTTGCTTCCTTGTAGGAACTAATGGAGTCTTTGACAGTGTGTTCTACTTCATTGTTCGATTCTGAGGACCTGTGCCTTTCTTGCTTATGATCAGAAATGTTGAGCAAGTATTCTACACCGTAGATCACTTGTTCTTTGTACTAGACTTTGTGTGTCCCTACTTCTGAATTTTAACCAATGCTGAGTTGGATGAGAGGTTCTTCCATATTGATCTTTATTTGTTTTCTGGAGTCCAACTTTGTAGGATCTTCTCCTACTCCTTTTATGTAATACTGAAAGTCATCTCTAGCTTCACGTTAAGAGGTGGAACCTTCTGAATGGACTCTGGTTACCTTCATTTATTACAATACATATTCTTCATCACTTGAAGAATCATCCCTTTCTTCTCTGGTTCTTTTCCTCGTTGGTTCATCGTCTTCAGAGGTGTGAGCATGATGCCTTTTCTTGTTGGTTTTCCTAGAGGAGCCTTAATTTCTGGGACAATTTCTTGAGTAATGTCCCTTGTCATCACATGTGAAACATCCGATACTGGAGAGATCCCTTCTAGGTCCATGATGCCTTTTGGATCTAATGTGATGATGGTCCTCCCTCTTATTGTGATTTCTTTTAGTGTGAGCAGTTAGAGCGTGGTCATCATTAGCTCCCATCTTCTCTTCTCTTGCTACTAGTCAAGCTTCTTCTTGGGTGCATTCTTCCCATAGTCTGTTGAAGGTGATCAGCTTCTTCCTGGAACATATTCCTTGAATGAATGAGTCTCGTGATTTTGGGAGACCATTCAAGGTGGTCATTACAATCTCTCCTTCTTCTACTTTGTCTTCAATTGCTTCAAGTTGCTCCTTGATTTGAGATACCCTTGTGAAGTACGATTGCATGGTATCTGAGTGTTGGATCTTCACATTCTTGACTTGGTTTCTTTGTGTTGTCTTCTAATTGATGTTCTTTCCTTCAAATATATTCGTCAAAGCATCGAACATCTTCTTGGGAGTCTTCAAGGATGATACATGAGGGATGAGATGATCTTTGATGGAGTCTGCAATAATCCTCTTGGCCTTGACCAAGTTATTCTTGTGGATTTATTTTACCTCTTCTCCCTTTGGTGCTGGAAAGGCCTCATTGACATACTTGTCCAAGTCATTTTCTTCTAGGACAAGAGAGATTCTATACTTCCATGCTCGGAAGTTGTCAGCTCCTTCAAGCTTATCCTCAATCTTGGTGTGCTTTGTCATTTTGAAACGAGAACCTCAAATGGAAATAGAAAAGAATTAGTTCTTACCAATTTGAGATGCCCAACCTGGTTCTGGAGCTGGCTGACACAGGTTTTGTTAGAGAAACCCTAATTTTCCAAACTTGGAATTTTGAACTTCTATTTGGACAGAAAGATGTGCCTCCTCAAGGCGAGTTGTCCAGTGTACTCCTCTTCCTGGATTGATGGAGGGAAGCCCCAAAAGTTTGATTCCCTAGTTTTCTCCCGACACGAGTGACAGGGTCAAAAATGAAAATTCTTCACTTTGAATTCTACTTCCTCCAAAATATGTGCCCTCCTAGGGCGAGTTATCCTAGCCCTCTTTTCTTGATGATCTGTGGAGATAAGACCTTGAACTAGGAATCCCTAGTTTCCCATTGCTGCACAATGCCTTCTTTTCATATTGGCTCTGAAACCATGTTAGAGTTTGCACTTTAATTCAATTTAGTTAGATATTTAAATTGAAAGATAGACAAGCACAACGAAACACAAAAGACACAAGAATTTTCCTCGAGGAAACCATAAAGGAGAAAACCCCTCAATTTCCTTAGTACACTATCAAACAAGATGGAAAACCCAAAATATAAGATGTCTTCTGCAGCTCTCTCTCTTTCTCCTCCAGCGAACTTGTCTTCTCTCTCACTTGGTGCGAACTTGCTTGAGTGAGTGTAAGTGCCAAATGAGAGAGTGACCCTCGCTATTTATACTTTAAGTGAGAGTGACATAATTCCTCAATGGGGTCAACTTATCTAATTGATTGGACTAACCTGTCCTAGGGAGACTCAAAAATACATTTTATATTTGACCTTTTGGGGAATTATTGCCCCGACTTACAATGGAGGTTTTACCTCGATATTCTTGCATGACCAAATACAATAATGACACCCCCGAATGAAGAAAAAACATCTCTGACGAAGGTACAATAATAATATTATAATAATATACAAAAGAATATCTTCTGAAGTTATATTTACAACAACAATAGGATCTCTCTATTCTGGGATAGTGAGTAGGATGGTGGAGGAGAACAGAGACTATGTTGGAGAGTGGAACATGCGCTTTGTCCAAATTGCAAGGGCTATAACTATAAATACAATGCTTCAACAATGGATGAGGTACATATAATCTCAAATATATAAACAAGGCAGGCATATCCATGCTCGTGTCAATGTCTCAAGATATATAAATAACAATGATGCCCGAAGGGGACCTGAGCTATACATGGATAAATGTTGTGTACAACATAATGGTCTAAGGTAGACTCAAATATGGAGGGTAATCATGGTCCAACCATGGCTTATATGAAGAATTGAAACTAGAAACAATGGCATTCATCATGAATGCAATATCACAACAATTGATGCTTTGTTGGATATGAAGGGGTCCACCAACTGTAAGGACTCAAACACCTGAGAGTCTGAATCTGGGAGGTAAAATGGACTGCATCTGAACTGGATACACTAGGAAGCATAAGAATTGAAGGGGTGCCAAAAACTGTCACCAATACAGCCTAGATATCCTCAGGAACGTATTACTGGAAGGGTTCCAAAGAGACTTCACCAATATTCTAGAGTCAAGGGATGTCTGGGGTCTTCGACCAAATCATGAATCAAGCAACACCTTGTATGAATCTCAACGATGAGATGATGAAGTTGAAGTCAAGCACACGAGAAACAACCATTCTAAGGCGCAATAATGAATCCCCTTAGATGGTTCGTAGGAACTCACCACTGATCGTAATGAGGCCAAGGTACAGGGACCTCTCAGTCTATCCTCTGGAATAGATGTGTTAGTGTCGACTGAGGGAGACCTGCAACTACCAAGGAAATGATGGGTCCTTGACAGGAGTGTGAGGTATACAACCAAGATGTGAAAGGACTAGACATGGGATTGAGACATTGTTGGGGGATACGAGGGCCACTAAGTAATGGGACTCAAACTTCCTTTGTTCAAAGTATGACAGCAGGGTGGACCTGGCAGCATAGATGAAATAAACCATGTGGAGGGACACAACTGGGATACCAGGGACTGTAACTACAATGTGGGATACTTAGAGAGGGATACTGATAGGTGATATCAGGGGGACTCCAAGGATGACACGTCGCAGAATACTCTGAACAAAGGCGACACTAGCTTGTGCTGAAAATCACCTGCTAAGACTTATGGAACTTTTAGTAATAGATCAAATGGGAATGCATGTACTTGGTGAAAAAAAAAACAGTAAATAAAATTTTGAACTATGTAAAGCAAATGCATGAACAGTAAATCTACTCTAATTCATTTTTTCTCTTTCACAAACAAAGGGTAAGGAAGGAATATTTTCTTTTATTGCATAAAAATGGTTTTTTACAATAAGGAGTTACCTTAGAGAAATGGAGGCAAATGGGCCCTTACAACTGTGCGGAAGGGGATGCTCCTGGTCTCTGAAGTCTTTGCTTGTTCTCCTCCAACTACTCATAAGGTTCCAAAGTCAAATGGGAGTGAAACTTGAACACAAATGAATGGCTCGGGGATTCAGTAAAAAATTTGGCAGAGTGTCAGTAAGGTAGCAAATGGAAAAATTATGTGTAAAATGGGAACCTTCACCACTTATTTATAGAAATAATTACCCTGGTTTTTTTCCCATGGTATTGGGAGGACCTTGGTATTGGCCAGTGGTATTTGGGGTTTTCCCTCTCTTTTTTATTTTTTGAATGCTTTTCCCCTTTTTAATTTTGTTTTTGCATTTTTTGGGGATTTTATGTCATGTCCCAAAATTTCGCATTGGGTCACAATGGCCTAAGCCCCTTGGCCATACTCATGATAGTTTTTAAAATGGATGCTAAGGGTCAAATAAATTCCAAGAATGAAGTCCAAGTTAGTAATAATGTGAAATTAGATACAAATGGACAAGGTGGGTCACATTAAGAGAAATTCCCAATTCAAAGTTGTAATATACCCATCCAAATGAACTGCCATGGAGCAAAATTACTAGTTCCCTAGGTTGTGGGTGGAAGCTTTGGGATTTGAAATAAGGGGGATAATGAATGATGTTTGAACATTATAATGGCATAAATATTTAATAAAGGAGCTAAATAAATAAATACAAGGGAAAATCAAAGTGGCAATTGATCATGAAGACACATGGAGGATGTGGGACCCACACAAGCTAGATTTTCTATGCCACATGGCATCCTCCTCTTGTCATTTCGAATCCATAAGAAGCCCAAGGTTCTTTGGATGAGTTGTAATGTCAATATACTTGGCATGAATCAATTAACGTCGAATTGGAGTGGAAGAGTAACTCCCATGGAAGAGGAAGAGGCATTTTGGAGCTAGTGAGACACGGAATAGATTCACTAGCTCTATGACAACAATGATGAAGATGCTATGAAAAATATGACACAAATCAGACCTGAAGGATGACATCTGACATATATGACATGTCAGGGCTAAAAATAGCCTCCAAAAGGGCGCTCAAGTGAGTTAGGGCATCCAAAGAGACACCAATTCGAATTTGGAGAAGGAGAGGGCTAGAATTGGAAGGACAAGTGGCATACTTGGGAATCTCTTCCCAACTTGAATTGGCATGAAGATCTTGGGAGGAATTCGACCCATGGAGGACCTTAGAAGTTTATAAAATATAATAACAAAGAATTATGGTAGCTTTTGATCATTTTAGAATTTGCATTTTGCATTTGGAGAGGAGAGCTAGTGGAGTGCTACTCTACTTGCCTTAGCACCAATTTCGAGGGTGAAAGATTCCCATCCTAGTTGGTAATTGGAAAGGCCATTCAAACCTTTCATTTGGATATTTAATGGAGTCTTTTGTTACAGGTTGAAGATATAGGGCATCTCATGGTCACATCTCTTTCAGCTTGCTTCTACAACCATTCTTCTATTTCTTGGCATATTCACGATCCTTGAGGAATTGCGCACTTGGTGAGATATTGTTCTCTTTGAGGGAGATTCTAATGCTTAATTATTTTATCATATGATGTAAATTCTCTTTTATTCATGTTCGGCATGTTTTCAAGTCGATATTCCAAGTGGAACTATGTAAATCTTATTATTAATGAGTAAATGATGCCAGTTCCCCTAGATCTTGTTGTTGGAGTTTGAAGAGACACTATTTCGAGTTATATCGGTTATTCTATGTGATTTTGTTGATGTATGGAGTTTTATTAAAGTTATAAATAATTTTCATTGACATATCCTAATCCCTTGGCACCTAAAATTCAAATTTCATAATTCATGGTGAAAATAACTAGATTTCCCCCCTATGTGAAATATTGCATATAAACATATGATTTGAAGGAGTTGCAGAAGGCCATAAGAACTAATTAAGGATACATTTGGGAGATCATTAAAGCTACTTATCATTACCATACCTCTATTCATAAATTTGGAATGGTTTAACAGCATTTGGGAAGTCATCTTTGTCCACTACCCTTGGGGGATTTGAAGCTCGAAATTACTACTAATATTCCCTATTTTTTCCAGATTTTAAATGAATGTTTCAGAAGTATTTTAAGGTTTTTTAAGCATCCATCAAACTCTTTTATGTGTCTTGATACCTCTCAAATACCTTCATACCCAATATACAATCAATTGGAGTCATTTGGAGACCAAGAGACCAATACTAGTCAAAGCGAAATTGCTAGTCAAACTCCCTACTTTGGCTAGAACTTAAAGGAGAGTTTCATAATCCTATTGAAGACTCTAAAGAATCCATGAACCTCATAATTATTTCCTAATATCATCCATACACCTTCTGTAACAATTTGGGAGCATTTGGAGTCATTTGGAGACCAAGACACCAATACTAGTCAAAGGTTGAACTAGTGGAAAAAGTTGAAAATTTCACCATTTTAATAAAATTCTAAAAAAAGGGACATTAAAGTGGTATCAGAGCATGTTCCTTGTACCTGATGTGGATGAACATTCATGAGGACAATAATTCAAATAAATCATCCCCCACCCTTAGAAACTGAAACTGGAAGTACTTTGGTGAAAGGGAAGAAGTAGGAGAAGAAGTGCATTATTTGGTAACCATGAGTAAGGCTGAGAAGGGAACCTTAGTGGATAATGAGGAGTTTAGAAAATTCCTGAAACCACTCTTTGAAGACATGACAAAACAACTAATGCAAGGGTTCGAATTGTTTGCTAGTCAATTTGGAAGCAAATTGGAAATAGGAGGGAGCAGTGGTTCTCCTTTTGAGGAAAAGAAGGCAATGGATGAAAGAATTTATGTCACAAAGGAGGAACCTAATGTAATGGTGGAACATGAGGTACATGTTAATATGCAGGTGCTTGAATATGCTACACTCAAACAAGAAGGACAAGCACTTGTCTTTGTTCAGAGGGATTATGAGTTGCCTCATGGAGAGAGTTGCAAAGCCTTGGAGGAGGCACATGATCTCACAATAGTTGGACCAGCCAATTATGGAGAAGATGAATTAAAGATTTCGATGGGTAATAGTTGTAAATATTTAAGGTTGGTTCATAATTCCTCACCCCCTACTTCTTTTTCAGCCACATCAATTAGGGATGAAAATTGGGTGAAAGGTTTTTTTTTCTAATGGTGCCACATGAGGGGTATGAAACTCCTACCTCTCCTTTTGATGCTGACATGAATAGAGCACCCCATTATTTACATTTGCAGCAGCATCATTTTTTACCTTATGATGATACATATCTTCATGGATGCACTTATTATGTTCACTTGAGTCACTTGAAGACTCATGATTTTCCTTGCTCCTTGGTTAGTTCAATTGATGTTGGAGAAACTTCATTAACTACTTGGATGAATGAATACAAGGCTGATTGTTTTGATGCATCTTACATATTTTTGGAGCAGCATTATAGGACATGGGATACTCACATATGTCATTGGAGTATATTTGATTGTTCACTTGATGCTTGTATGCACCTGGAAAATGGCGGTCTACTTACTTGGAGGTATAAGCACTTTCATGATTCTTTGATGAAGCATATCCTTGATGTACATTTTCATTATGTTGTTATGTACTTTGATGATATATATTTTTTACTCATGATGTTTGGAAGAATGCATACAAGAAAATGGGATCCATGAATTCTCTTACCTGATGGTATGAGTTGGAGAGCACTCCTAATTGTTGGAGTGCAATACAAGCAATAGGACCCTGGGATAATTTTTAGTCTCATTGGTTTCAATTTTTGGGGGAAACAAGTAGTATGGGAAATGGATTCCCCACTTAATAAAGTGATTTTAATCAGCGTAGTGCAGCAGCAAGCATGGTGGTTCCTATCTAAAATCTTCATGGAATCTCGAAGACTCAAAGTTGGGCAACTCAGTGGCAACTTCAAAGAATTATGCAGTGCTATCATAAAGGTTTTCCAAAATATGAAAGAAGTAAAGAATAATTGTGCAAACGCGGTTTTTATGGATTTAATTAACATTTTGGTGTTTAGTGTAGATGTTACAGGGGATATCAAAATGAAAAAGAAAATCCACATCTCCTTGCTTTTGGAAACGCACAATTGTATTGCATGGGTGGCTCTACTCAAGGTTCCAGACGAGAAGTTTTGGGAAGCAAGATTCTGGAAAGAAAGCAGGTTATTCCACATACATGTGTTGAAATTGCTTAAGAACAAGAAATATTGGTAAGGGACGATTTTTCATGTCCCAAAATTTTGCATTGGGTCACAATGGCCTAAGCCCCTTGGCCATACTCATGATAGTTTTTCAAATGGATACTAAGGGTAAAATAAATGCCAAGAATGAAGTCCAAGTTAGTAATAATGTGAAATTAGATACAAATGGACAAGGTGGGTCACATTAAGAGAAATTCCTAATTCAAAGTTGTAATATACCCATCCAAATGAACTGCCATGGAGGAAAATTACTAGTTCCCTAGGTTGGGGGGTGGAAGCTTTTGGATTTGAAATAAGGGGGATAATAAATGATGTTTGAACATTAGAATGGCATAAATATTTAATAAAGGATCTAAATAAATAAATACAAGGGAAAATCAAAGTGGCAATTGATCATGAAGACACATGGAGGATGTGGGACCCACACAAGCTAGATTTTCTATGCCACATGGCATCCTCCTTTTGTCATTTAAAATCCATAAGAATCCCAGGGTTCTTTGGATGATTTGGAAAGTCAATATACTTGGCATGAATCAATTAAGTTCAAATTGGAGTGGAAGAGTAACTCCCATGGAAGAGGAAGAGGCATTTTGGAGCTAGTGAGACACGGAATAGATTCACTAGCTCTATGACAACAATGATGAAGATGCTATGAAAAATATGACACAAATCAAACCTGAAGGATGACATCTGACATATATGACATTTCAGGGCTAAAAATAGCCTCCAAGAGGGCACTCAAGTGATTTAGGGCAGCCAAAGAGACACCAATTCGAATTTGGAGAAGGAGAGGGCTAGAATTGGAAGGACAAGTGGCATACTTGGGAATCTCTTCCCAACTTGAGTTCGCATGAAGCTCTTGGGAGGAATTCAACCCATGGAGGACCTTAGAAGTTTATAAAATACAATAACAAAGAAGTATGGTAGCTTTTGATCATTTTAGAATTTGCATTTTGCATTTGGAGAGGAGAGCTAGTGGAGTGCTACTCTACTTGCCTTAGCACCAATTTCGAGGGTGAAAGATTCCCATCCTAGTTGGTAATTGGAAAGGCCATTCAGACCTTTCATTTGGAGCTTTAATGGATTCTTTTGTTACAGTTTGAAGCTACAAGGCAGCTCATGGTCACATCTCTTTCAGCTTGCTTTTACAACCATTCTTTTATTTCTTGGCATATTCATGATCCTTGAGGAATTGCGCACTTGGTGAGCTATTGTTCTATTTGGGGGAGCTTCTAATGCTTAATTATTTTATCATATGATTTAAATAATATTTTCTTCATGTTCATCATGTCTTCAATTCTATATTCCAAGTGGAACTATGTAAATCTGATTATTAATGGGTAAGTGATGCCATTTCCCCTAGATCTTGTTGTTGGAGTTTGAAGAGACACTATTTCGAGCTATATTAGTTATTCTCTATGATTTTTTTTATGTATGTAGTGTTCTTAAATTTTTTAAGAAGTTTGATTAACAGATCCTAAGCCCTTGGCACCTAAAATTCGAACTTCATAATTCATGGTGAAAATAACTAGCTTTTTCCCTTATGTGAAATCTTGCATATAAACATATGATTTTAAGGAGTTGTAGAAGGCCATAAGAACTAATTAAGGATACATTGGGGAGATAATTAAATCCGCTTATCAGTAACATACCTCTGTTCATAATTTTGGAAGGTTTTAACAGCATTTGGGAAGTCATCTTTGTCCACTACCCTTGGGGGATTTGAAGCTTAAAATTACTAGTAATATTCCCTACTTTGTCCGGATTTTAAATGAATGTTGCAGAAGTCTTTTAAGGGTTTTTAATCATCCATCAGCCTTTTTTATATGTCTCAATACCTCTAAAATACCTTCAGACCCATTATACAATCATTTGGAGTCATTTGGAGACCAAGAGACCCATACTAGACAAAGAGAAATTGCTAGTCAAACTCCCTTCTTTGGCCAGAACTTAAAGGAGAGTTGCATAAGCCTATTGAAGACTCTAAATAATACATGAACCTCATAATTATTTCCTAATATCATCCATACACCTTCTGTAACAATTTGGGAGCATTTGGAGTCATTTGGAGACCAAGAGACCAATACTAGTCAAAGGTCGAACTAGTGGAAAAAGTTGAAAATTTCACCATTTTAATAAATTTCTAAAAAAAGGGACATTACATTTTATCCCTATTTTGGGTGATTTTATTCTACTTTGGAGGAAATATGCTAAATTTCCCTATTTTTGGAGAGCGAAATAATAATTATGGGCCAATTTGGTCTTAGACTTTAGTATTTTTTGGGTTGGTGAAGTTAAAATGTGGAAAAGGGGGATAATTGGATGATGTAGCCAGGGAATGAGCATAGTGTGCAATTTTTGGATGTTAACAAATAGTATGGTTTTTACTTTGATTTTAAGTGCACATTGAGGGAACTATATAAGAAGGAGAATGACCCTCTATACACAATATTTTAGATAACCATATAGGATAGTTTAGGAAATGGAGTGAAGGTTTGTGAATTGAGAATAATAGGTAGGCTATAAGTTCCATTATAAATTAAATAAGGGAAATTGTTTAATGCGTGATATTAAGGGATTCAAAAAACATCAAGGTTTGATACTCTAAGAAAGAAAAAATCTAAACAAACTTAAGAGAAGACATATGGACAAGCAACATGGGAAGCAATAGTGTAGATAGGTTGATGAAGGAAGGGAAGTTGAGTCATGATAGGTTCCTAGTGCAGTTTTTTCTAGTGCCCTTATTAGACAAAGAAAGTTATTTGGAACAAGATACTTGATAAACAGAATTGCCATGGTAGAGGAATATATACTACACAACTAGTGGTGATTCAAATAAGAGGTGAAGAGTCCATGATAGTATCACTTACAATATATCTTTCTTGGAAACCCGTATTTTTCATTATAGCTTACTGTACCAAATAGGAAAATCCTTTCTAGTTTATTCCTTCCTCCATTTCGGAGTGCACCTTCCCATTTCCCATGCTTTGAGATGATTCCAATGTTACGTAATCAAATATTTGCATTGGGACAACATGAGGAAGCAACTTTATTATCTCAAGGTTAGCATTGCAACACTTATGTTGATCAGGGACTTCAAGCATTGGGGTAGGATTTATTAGAATATGGTAGCAATTCCATTCTGGTGTAGACTTTTTGTATTGTATTTTACTATGTCTAACAATCATTTGCAAATTTTCCGATGCAAACCCACTAGTCTCATGTTCATAGGCCTCCTCATGCACTATATGCCAATGCCTGGTCCTTTTGTTCACTTGCCAATTCCATTGCAACAACAACAAAAAATTATCAAGACAATTGAGCCATCCTTCACACACAATTGAGTCAGTTGGGAGTAGATTTCACCATGTGCTTACCTCCAAGACAATAAACATTATGCCTTTCTCATATACTGAAGAAGTTGCACAATTTCTAATGAAATTGGATTAAGAGATTCAATTTCTAATATCTTTGTTTTCCCATCAAATAATATACCTATTAATAGGACAAATTACATCTTTGTATCATTTTCTAATGTTAAGGTGTAAAAAAGCAAGAAAATATAGTCCAACATGCTCATTCCAGCAGTACTGGAAGTAATGGTGAGACTAGTGCTTTGGAACTTGCAACAAATATTGATACATCTAGAAACCAGTCTATATATGGATGTCACATTCATGGTTCACCTTTATATTATCAATGTAGCGGGAAATAGACATAAGGGCAATATCCCCACCCAATTAGTTACAATGAATGGTTAGGTAAAAGCCACAAGAAAATAAGTGGGCAAGGAAACCCAATATATCAAGTGAAAAAAACTTCACAACTTCAAAGATAAATCAGGATTATGTTGTGAATCCAACACCATCTCCAAGTAATGCGTGTAATGTTGCAATACTTCTATAAACTTATCTATTTACCAATAATTTGGAGAAGCTACATTTGTTTAAAAAAATTAACAAGTGAATGTACTTGTTGTAAACTATAATTTTTATGAAGTTTATAGAGAACAACAACAAAAAATATCTTCATGCTTTTTACAAGATTCAATTTGTTAATCTTATAGGTAGATGAACAAACAAAACTAAGGTAGTTCAAGTTATTATAGTCAACAAATTCTTGTTGGCTTTAGTAGCAAGAAAGAATTGAACCTTAATTGGAGCTAGTATTGTCTCTAAATCCCAAGGTTGGAGGAATCTCCAACTTGATTTCCCATGTTCCATACATCCCAAAATGTATGTCTTCATAAGTACTTTCCAAATTTACTCTCTCTTTTTATTCCCCCCTATAGGTGGTCAACCTCCACACTTTCTTTATTCTAGACCCCTAGGGAATCATAGATAACCCACCGCCTACCACTTGGGGAAGCTATTATTTTTTTATCTCTCATCCAACATGGGATCCATCAATGTGACTCTAAATAATATACCAATTCACTGATGACAACATAAATGAGTACTAACTTTAGGGGTGTTCAATGGACTTGAATCAACAACCTCCCAGAGCCCTAAGGATTGGAGGAGGTTGGATAATTAGTTGAGTTACAAGTAGAAACCCCACATTTCCTCTCTTTGTATAGACCCAATGATCCATTTCACATAGAATTATACACACTAGAGTTGAGTTTGATGTTAAATAATTATAGGCCTCCCATTTCCTTGCACATGAAATAGGTATCTCATCTTGCTCTTCCATTTAGTATTGTCCAATATTGATGAGCCAAAAAAGTTTAATATTTTTTTTTATATCTAGATTCCATGGTGTGTTGTAGAAGGAATAATTTACATATTTCACTATCAGCCATATATAAACCAACATCATCCTAAAGCCAAAAGTGATATTAAGGATCTTGAAAAATTTCCTCGGCACAATTTATGTCCAATCAAAACTTGCCAACTAGAGCTATGTTTGCTAGTTCTACCTACAATAGTGTGTTAATATTTAAGAGAAACACCCAATTGAACACCTTATTGTATTGCTTGGCTTCTTTAATTGATTATTCCTCTTTTGACTAGATTGGAATAGCTTCACCAATGAAGCTTTTATTAACTAATTGTTGACCATTCTTCATGGAAATAGTGACAAGATCGAAATAGACTCATCAACAAAACTTCGATATTTAACTAATTGATGACCATTCTTCATTACAATAGATATCACTAATAATATGTTTTTCTACCTTTAATTAGGCAAATTCATATACTAGTTGAGAGATCATAAAGAGATGGAGCTAAAGAAAAACCCTAGAGAAACTATCTAAGCAATCAACACCTTAGATCAACATCCATTGCTTGTGATCAATGTTATTACATAAGAAAAAAATAGGCTTTTCTATATTGTTAAAATAATTTCCAAATCCAAGAGAAGAAATGTGGTAAGGGTAGCAGGAAAGAGAAATGCCCAAGCATCCAATAGAAAACACAAATGGTGGAAAAAATATATCAATAATAAGGTAAGAGAAAGCACAAGGATTTATATATTTCTTTCAATGGATGGGAGAAGAAGGTGGACAATTACCACCAACTAAACTAAAATATACAAACACATATTTTAAATATAAATTTATTTTTTATTTCATAATCCCAAAATTGATACATGCAAAAAATTGGACAATATAGGAATTGAACCTTGGATCTCTAGTAATTGTTGGGGTTTCTATACCAACATAGAAAATTTCCCACATTCGTGGGCCTCGAATTGTTTTACCCCATGTTTTGTTCAAGTATCTTGTTACACCGAACCCCTCCTTCAAGCCACACATCTAGTTTGGAATTCCTAGCTAGCAACATCATCTCACTTTGATACCATGTGGAGAATTCAACAGTCTAAGAATTAAACCTGAGACATCCCCTAGATGATGGGGTTAATGTAGCAACTAATCTAGCTACCCACATTTGGGGTATTCCAATTATTTTACCCTAGGTTCTGTTAAAGTATGGCTTGTTATGCCAATATTCGTCTTCAACCCATACAACTATTTCAGAATTCCTAGTTGCCAACATCAATTGGCTCTTACACCATATGGAAAATTCGGTAGTTTGGGAACTAAACCCAAAACCTTCCTTGGCCAGTGGAAATGTTATACGAATTGAGATAACTACGCATGTTGGGTGGGAATCTAATTTTTTTACACCTATTTGTGTTCAAGTTTTCCCTATTATTCCAACACCCACCTTTAAGCCATATAATTGTTTGGGTATTCCTTGCTACAAACATCACATGGCTTTGATCCCATGTGGAAACATAGCCAATTTAGGACTAATTACTATCAAATTCATAGACATAACCTTCCAATGGAGTTATTAATGAAAGATTCATGTACCCCTTTTGAAGGATGTTATTCACTTCAAGGGGTATCAAGTTGAAGGCTCCACTGACCAATCCACTAGAGATGTTTTTGCATAATAGAGATCCAATGGAATCAACAACCGACCCTTCATCTTAAATGCTATTATCATATAGGATGACCACTAAGAAGGATCGGTTGACCCTTCCTCAAGGATGGTATTCATGTGTCAGTTAACCTAGATGAAGTTTCAATTGACCTTTCATCAAGCATATTTGTCACATTAGGGGGACCCCAATGAAGATTCGATAGACCCTTCCTCCAACATAGAATATTCATGGAGGGGGATAACACGGAAGGGTGGCCTAAACCTTCCTCAAATATGGTATTCTCGTCGATGTGTATCCTTTGGAAGGCTCAATCTAATCTTCTTCAAGAATATTATTCTCATTTAGTTGGAGCATGGAGAAAGATCAGCAGACACTTCTTGAATTATGTTATTTACATCCAGGGGTATCAAGTGGAAGGGTCGACGAACCATTCCTATAGGAAATTTTTTTGCATAAGGGGGATCTAATGGAAAGGTCGGTCGACCATACCTTTTGCTTGGTGTTATATTGTAGGGGGGGGGCCTTCCTCTAGCATAGATTCTCACAGAGGGTGTGAACAACGTAGGGTTTTCTGATTCTTCCTCAATAAGTCATTTCTAGGATGAGGTATCCAGTGGAAGGGCCTATCGACCCTTCCTAAAGGATGTTATTAGCATTAAGGGTTATCAATTCAAAGGGTCGGTTGATCCTTATTTGAGGATGTTATTCGCATAAAAATGAATGTGTCAGATGTCTTTTATTCCACATTAGTATTCTTGTCAAACATAGGCCTTGGGCCAAATATTCCTTTAGCATAGTGTTGGGCCTTAGAAATGCTATGTTTATGTTACTCACAAGCCACACTTTCCATGTATTTTACCAATTCTACATTCATTATTTCACACTCCTCGTCATCCCATGGTTAACTTTTATTGTTTTCTTATGTTTTTAATGACTAGAGATGATTTGAATATGTTTTACTAATGATGGTTGTGTTTTTATGCCAAATTGCCATTCTGCACCTTGTTTTGCTCTCAGAGTACAGAACCCCGTTCTGTCACACTCCTCGTCATCCCATGGTTAACTTTTATTGTTTTCTTATGTTTTTAATGACTAGAGATGATTTGAATATGTTTTACTAATGATGGTTGTGTTTTTATGCCAAATTGCCATTCTGCACCTTGTTTTGCTCTCAGAGTACAAAACCCCGTTCTGCACCTCTTCGGTACTCCGAGTACAGAACTCATTTTGCACCTACTTGAGCATCAATTAGATTTTGACACATCAAAGAATCTCCAAATGACTAATGGTCAAATGGGTTTATGTATATTGATGCCATCTAGCTCCCATAGAAACAGGTTTGCATTTGGATGCACGGACTTTGAGAAAAATCAAGATTTCTAAAAAGATCAAACCCAGATTTTTAGCAACGAATCTCTCTGGACTGCCACATTGCGCCTTGATTTCCGTGCACGTGGAAGCATATATCGACAAACGGCCAAATGGGTTGGAAGATAACATAGCTGACTACAAACCCATTTGGGCGTTTTTCCAGATCTTCAACCAGTACGGAGAAATCGCGGTGAACTTTTGCCAACTTGTGAGAAAAGTCCGTTTTTCTGAGTTGTACGTTTTGAACGGTTTTTGGAGTTAGGGTTGGGTCTGATCGATCTAGCCATGAATCTATTGTATAAATAAAGCCCTAGGAGGCTGAGGAAGCTAGCTTTGAACATTGTAATGTCATCTGGTGTTGTTATGAATAATCTATGAACTGATTCTTGTCAATGGCTGATTACTTTGTGTTGATGTTATACATATGGAGTATAGAATGAAGATTTAGTTTCTGAAACGTCTTTGAGAGAGCTATCTTTGGTGGGAGGGCCCCCCATCAGAGGTAGTTTGCCTCTTCCTTTCCTTTTGTTTAGATTAATAGCTTGCATTTTCTTGTTTTCTGTAGAATCGATTGCAATTTATGTAGGTTACAGTATACTCTATTTGTAAAGCCCTGTGCACAGGTCGAATAGATTCATAGCTTTGTTGATTCAAATAGATTTCATTATAAAGGACAGCGTTGAACATATTTCATCTTATGGCAGTGAAATAGTTTAGATTTGAATCGAACTGTTAATTGTTTTCTTGAAGCTTTGAGATTAGTAAGCTTTTAGATATATTTATATAGATAGGAACAGCGCTGATTGTATTTGGTTAAGAACAGTAGAATGGATTTGTAGATTTGATTCTTTTAAGAGTTAGCTTCTTTATTAACGCAGCTAGAGGGTTTCTTTTCAACAGTTTGATAATAGACTATTTGAATAGCATAATTAGTAGATAGGTTGAATCGTAATCTTTTTCAAATTGTTATGTAGGGTAAGTAATTAGATCAAGATCAGATTGCATAGATTATTTTGTAGAGAATAGATAAGATGAGTAAGAGTGTTAAGCATATTGTAGATTGATTCAATAAGTTGTGTATTGCTGCAATAAACAGAACTGTAGTATAGACTAGTTAGATTTGTGTGAATTTGGAAAACATATGAGCTTTTTACTATACTTGGATTGGTAGAACTTCATTAAGATAGACATGCCGATAATTCTTAACTAGATGGCATTAGATTTAATTTATAAATGGTAGAATGAATCTAGAAACATAGATAACATTTGAAAGACTTTGTATTTTACATTTCTTTGCATTGTTTAATGAAATAGATTGAATAGACTTAGATCTAAAGTGAGCTAGTAGTTAATAAATAGTTTTGCAATTATAATTCTAATTAGTAATTGTTAAGTAGATTTGTAGATAGGAAATAGATTTGTAAATAGAATAATCATAGTTCGAAGTAATTAAAATCCGACTGCTGATCGATAGAACTAGAATTAGAGTAGTTTACTGTTCAGTTCAGTTTGACTAGAAGAAAGCAATGTTAAAATCCTGTTCTGTACTTTAGTGTTCTGCACCTTTAGTGTTCTGTACTTTTCCATTCTGTACCTTTTTAATTCTAGTTAATTAAAATAGATTAGCTAGATTAGGTTATTTAGTTTGATTGCTGATTGGGTTATTTAGTTTCATTTCTCATACTTTGCTTCTAGATTAAGTTAAAGATAGATGTTAGAGATCTTTCATTTATGCTTTAGAATTTAAATAGAAAATCAAAGTAATTAGAATGCTTTCAGTTAGATTAGAATGAAGATAAATTAGGTTTAGAGAGCAGAGTAAATTAAATTAGAATAGGCTCTAGTCTTGCATTTCCTGTGCTTGTACCTCTAAGTCTACCTTCCCGGGTTGACATTTTATGAAGGGTATTTAGTGATATATATTTAGCCCTACACATAGTGTTCCTGTCAAGCACAGTATCCTCATAGAGTGGTAGTCCAAGGGAAGGGCATATTTTCCCCCTCCAACATTTTATTCCATTAGATGGTGATCTAGTGAAACAGTTAACCAACCATTCCCCCAATAAGGAATTATCATCAATGGTGAGACCTTTTAACTAGAGGTCGACCCTTCCTCCTTAAAAGTGTTCTCGACAAAGTGGGAACTATAGAATTTTTGTCTATTCCTTCCTATATCATAGAAATATTATAGAGGATGATCCTTGGAATGGTCATCTAACCTTTCCCACCAAAATTAATGGTGAGACCTTTTAACTAGAGGTCGACCCTTCCTCCTTAAAAGTGTTCTCGACAAAGTGGGAACTATAGAATTTTTGTCTATTCCTTCCTATATCATAGAAATATTATAGAGGATGATCCTTGGAATGGTCATCTAACCTTTCCCAACAAAAACCATCAACAACTTATAAAAAATTATGAAAGTGCATTGTTTACAAAAAGGGAACTTCATTTTGTTGTAAATTTTGTTCTACTTCTAACATTCCATTTTAGTCAATGATTGAAGTTAATAAGAATGCGCATCCAAAGCATAATACTATCATGTGGAAGTTTTATACCTCAAATTGTCACCTTTAGTTTGACATGCTTCATCACCATGAGGAGCATGGGGTTTTGATGTTCCCTAAGTGTGTTAGGACCTATTATTCTATGGTTCACTCACTCCCTAGCCATATTTGGGAGAGTTCGTAACCTTCTAGGGGTTGAATCCTACTTGACATAACCTAAATTTGAGCCTTGGAAGAGGATTTTCGCTCCCTATCCCTTTTCTGGGGAGCGAAAATTTCAACTTTGTCACTCCTTGCAAGCCTCTAGGGAAGTGAAAATATTAACATTTTCGCTCTGTACTCTGCCTTAAGGGAGCAAAAATCCCATTGAGACTACTTTTCCATGATTTTAGGGTTGGGATTTGAGCTTGATCTTGGGTGGATCATCCTATCTTTCGAGTATCTCTCTCAATTTCCATTCAAGGCAACCTCAATCTCCCTTGATCCACCTTTTCCTCCCTTGATCCAACTCTTTCTCCCATGTGGTTTGGCCTCTCCATCCTATAAAGAGAGCCTCATACCTTGGCTCGAGGGGCTTATAGGGAAAGAAGCTTAGAGAGCGGTCCTTATGATCTTGTGGTGCTCAAAGGGATTTGGAAGGGAAGCATGAAGGACATGTTGTTGTAGAGTCAGGTATAGCTTTGTATATGTTGTTCATGGCTTTCCATTAATACAACTTGGCCTATTCTCCCATTTCATGTATATTTTGATGGATATGTGAATAAGTTTACCAATTGGTAATTAGATCTTGTTTAATACACTTGATGCATTGGAAGGTGTTGTTCTTTGTATTTGTATGTGGGATCTACAATCTAGGAGCTGAATAAACAAGGAGTAGCTAGGACAACTATCTGGATCAAGGTAGGCCATATACCCTCTTCCTTCCTTCTCATGTTTTTATTTTCTTGTGTATGAATGAGGTCTAGGAGACGTTGGGTACCATTTGTTTCCTTATATCTTGGATTAGGGATATAGGGAACCTACTTGTATCCAAGAGGGATTCAACCTATTCGTAGGGGGAATTTCCTGCAACAAGAAGTAACCCAAGGAGTGACCGAATGACCTTTATTATAGCATAGTATTCTTCTCGAGGTGGAACCTATGGAAAGGTGGGACAATCTTTCCTCTAGCATGTAATTTTCATTGAAGGGGAGCATGGAGAAGGGATGATCATCCCTTCCTTGAGCATAGTATTATAATTAGGGGAAGTCTAGTAAACATTTGGCCAACCTTTCCTCTCATATAATATTATCTATGATGTGGAACCAACAAAGGATCTTTCAACCCTTTCTCCATCATAGTGTGTTTTTGTAGAGAGGGATATTGAGAAAGCACTTACTGACCCTTTTATTATACTCTAAGTTAATCACTTGTATGTGTATACTACACTAGTATTCATAATATTTCTTTATAAATTCCCAGGGTAGGGATAGTTGATCCTTTTTCCACAATAGAATTATTGTCAAGGGTGAGCTCGGATAGAGTCAGTTGGCTCTTCCTCTAGAATAATAATCTAGTTTATTGGTTATGAGGAAGGATCGTCCGCTATTTTCTCAACCATAATATTTTGTTGAAGGGGATTGTCTAACCATTCTACTTACATGGTATTCTCCTAGAATGGGACCATGTAGAAGTGCCAATTGACCCTTCCTTGAGAAATGTTTTCATGTAATGGGGATACCTTGGAAGGGTCAACCAACCCTTCTTCAAGCATAGTATTCTCAAGGAGGGGGAGAATGAAGAAGGGTCGACTGACCTTCCCTGATGGATGGTATTTGTGTTGATAAAGTTTCAGTGGAAGTTTCGATTGACCCTTCCTTAAGGAATTTTTTTGAATAATATGGATTCCTCATAAGGGTTGTTCAATCATTCCTCTAGCATAGAATTCTCATGGAAGGGGAGAATTAACAAGGGTCGACTAAACTTTCCTCAATGATGGTATTCATAGAAAGCTATTGATTAGAAGGTTAAACTGAAATTTATTCAAGCATAATGTTCTCATTGGAAGGTTCAATCAACCCTTCTAGAAGAATGGTATGGAACATCCAATTTTTTAGTCAAAGCATCTACCGACCCATCATTAAACAAAGTTTTTGTGTAAGTGGGATCTCGAGGAAGGGTTGGCCAATACTCCCTCAAGCATATTATTCTAATGGAGGGGGCACACATGAAATTATTAGCATACCCTTTCTAAGGGATGGCATTGGTGTCGAAAGGTTTCCAGTGGAAAGGTCAGATGACCCTTCCTCAAGCAAAGTTTCAAAATAATAGGTATTATGGGGATGGGTTGATTAACCATCCAACATCGTATTCTCATGGTGGGGGAGCATGGAGAAGGGTTGGTAAACCCTTCCTCAAAGATGGTATTTTCATCATAGTTTACCTTAAGGAAGGGTCAACTAACTCTTCATCAATAATAGATTTAATGTAAGGGGAATTATAGGTGGAAGGGTCAATTGATTCTTCCTCCAACATATAATTATCATGGAGAGGAAGCGTGGAGAAGGGTCAATCTACCCTTTCAATCCTTTCTTCACCATCAAATTTCCGTTGAGGGGGATCCCATGGAAGGGTAGGTTGACTCTTCCAATGATTAAAAATTCTCATTGAATGGGAGCTTAAGTAAGGATTGGCCAACCCTTCTTCCACCACATTAGTATTCTCCACAAAGGGGAGATTTGATATTGGTGTTGACATGTATCCAATGGAAGGGTTGGATGACCTTTTGTCAAGCAAATTTTTTGAATAATGGGGATCGTGCAAAAGGGTCGGTTGACCCTTTCTCCAACATCATATTCTCATGGAAGTGGAGAAAAACAAAGGGTTGGTCAACCCTTACTCCAACATGGTATTTGCATTATGGTTTACATAGAGGAAGGGTCAGTTGATCCTTCATTAATAATAGTTTTCATGTAAAGGGTATCCTAAGGAAGGGTTAATCGACGCTTCCTCCAACATAGAATTCTTATAGAGGGGAAGCATAGAGAAGCGTAGATATACCCTTCCTTAATTATGTTATAATTCTCACATGGTATCCAATGGAAGGTTCATCAACCCTTGCCAAGGGATGGAATTTTTCCTATGGATATCTAGTGGAAGTATTGATTGACCCTTCTTCAAGTTTATTATTCCCTTAGAGGCAACATCCAAGGAAATGGTTGGTACACCCTTACTCTTGCATAAACTTATCATAGAGGGGTAGTCTAAGGAAGCATTATCCAACACCTCCTCCAACATATTAGTCATGTCGGTGATGAGCTAGGGAAAGGGTCGATTGATTCTACCTATACCATTGAATTTTCATCGAGCAAGATCTCAGAGAAAGTTTGACTGACCCTTTGAATGATTCTACCTCCAACATTGAATTCTCATCGAGCGGGATCTCATAGAAATGTTGGACGACCCTTCCTCCATCCTAAAATTTTTAATAGCAACATTGTCTTCCATTTCCCTTTTCTTAGTTTCCTATCCTAATCTTATTAGCAATTTCCTATGTCATTCATTTTTTTCCCATATTAGTTTAGCAATTTCCTCTCTTGTTCCTTTCTTCTCTCCCTTTCTTTTTTAACAAATTTCTCTTTTATTATTGTTTATAAGTTTCCTCTGTTATTTTAATGGCAAATTTTTATTCCATTTTTTTTTGTATTTTTCTTCTACCAATCTTCTTAATGATTTCCTCTCTCATTCATTTCTCTTTTCTAATTTTGTTTAGCAATTTTATTTCCTTTTCTTTTTATAGTCCTTTTTTATAGCAATTTCATTTCTTATTCTTGTTTACAAATTTTCTCATTTATTCTTAATAGCAATTTATTATTCCACTTAATTTTATCTTTTTCCTCTCCCATTATTCTAAGCAATTTGTTCTCTCATTTACTTCTCTTTTTCCATTCATGTTTAGCAATTTCCTCTTGTGTTCATTTTTCCTCTCCTTTTATTTTTTAGCAATTTCCTCTCTTATTCTTGTTTATTGTTAATAGCAACTTTTTTTGTTGTATAAGCTAGTGTTAGAACCTTTTATTATTAGGAAAAAGTAGTACAAAAAGCAGTATGTTCAACTAGGACAGGTCTTCATGTCTAGAAACCATACTCGTCTTTCCCTGTCCAAATTAAAAAAATAAAATATAATCATGCCCCGAGTGGAAACCAAGCTAGAAAACCATGTTTGAGTAAGAAAAATACCAATTGAAACCATGAGATTTTTATCCATTACTGCTATTACATACACCTATTATTTAAAACTATGATCACAAACATGAGTACATTAACATTAAGAAACCTGATAATTAGCATGAGAGTGTTATGTTGCATCGTCTTCAAAGGAGATATCATTCGGGATGCCTTTGGCTGGACCAGAAGGAGGGTCCGGCTTGAACTCTATGCCCAAGCATTGCGCAATAACATCTAGTTTCACGTTCACCTGATGACCCAGCTTTGCAATGTCTTCTTGGATCCCATCCTACTGTAGGAGAATCTCGTTGTTTGTTTGACCGATATCTATCAAATTCTTGCCCATAGTTGTTTTAAATACATAATACATGTCAATCTTCTTGTGTAAATAGGCTATCCTTTAGCAGGTATTACTCAGGTTTCCCATCTGGCTTGCAAATTCCTCTAGAACATCTGCATCCGATATGAAGAGATGTTCTACCTTAGCTTCCTCTTCTGCTCTATCTATTTCACTCCTCACATCCTCTGGAATCAATTGCTTGTAAATTCTTTTAGATTAAGTTGCTTTCATTATATTTGTAGTTACATATGCCTCTGTAACTTCCTCTCTGGGTTGTTTCCCACGCTTCCTTGCTCTGGTCACAACTTCTCCATGGGTTGCTTCCTTGTGCCACACTTTCCTGCTCTGGTCTCCATATCAATATTCCAATTCAACTCACAAATAGTTACACTCCATGAGCCTAATCATATTCTTTGAAGTCCCCCCCCTCTACACATATGGTATCTCCTTCCAATTCTCAATATAATCCTTAGTCTCAATGGAGGTGAGATGAATGGAAAGAAGATAGGTCCCTTGGAGCAGAATGAGCCTATTAATCGAGCAATTGCTTATTAATTTGAACACCTTAATCATGAAACTGGTTTTGTGATCATGCTCTGTATCCATCATAATTTTGCTAAGTGTTTCCACATCTAGGTCATTCTTTCGCGCTATGCCCCGCAGATATTCCTATCCAGTTTTGCATAGACGTAGGGGGTGGGGTGGCATCAGAGGATGGAAATTCATGTTCTAGTACCATAGTAATTCCTTCTAATGTCCTATCTACACTTGTTCACACAGCTCGATGACATTCCCTCGATATCATTCCATGAACCCACCGCATGTCCCCACCGTTATCTATCAAGTGGATGGTGGTCGCTTCCCTTGGAACCCTCCATGGGGGCTTAATAACAATTTTTATTTCACTTTTTTTTTATCTTTTTTCTCTCCCACTCTTCTTAATAATGTCCTTTCTCATTCATTTTTCTTTTTCCATTAGTATTTAGCAATTTCCTCTCCTATTCATTTTTCCTCTCATTTTCTTTTTTGAGCAATTTCCTCTCTATTCTTGTTTAGAATTTTCCTCCTTTAATCTTTATAGAAACTTCTTATTCCACTTATTTTTCTCTTTTTCCTCTTCCAATCTTCTTAGCAATTTCCTCTCATGTTCATTTCTCTTTTTTATTTCATGTTTAGCAATTTCCTCTTACTTTTTTATTTACCAATTTCCTCTTCCATTTTTATTAGCAATTTTCTATTCCACTCATTTTTCTGCTAACATTCTTTTTTAGCAATTTCCTCTTACTTTCCTTTTTATTATTTTATTATTATCATCAATTTCCTCTTCCATTCTTTTTTTCTCCCATTCTTGTCTTCTCTTCTTTTAAAATGAAGCATCTCTCCCATGATGAATTGTTTGCATTTTTTTCATCAAATGATTGACCAAAGGAGTTCAATTTCAAGTACGATAGCTTAGAGGAGAAATATGAATATGGATGTAGATAGGTAGCTACGATAGTATTTCAAATTAATGCAACATTTCAAACTCATCGTTTTACTCGATTCATCTATTCTATAAACCATTTTTTACGTTTGCTTGTTCCCTTCAACAGTTTTTGCTTTAGTATCCATGGGTACTTTTATGTAAATATCAAAGGTTATTGTCTTTAATCACAAACCTTGATATGTTTCATATGGTGAAATCATTTTCATTGCAATTTTTGTTACTATATCTCTCCTTCTCATATTTGCTTTTTGGATCATGCTTTGTTAAGTATAATTTTATATTGGATTGTAAGAGGTTTGTTTTCATAAATTAAATAATAAATGTATTGTGGCTAGCCGCACATGATAGGTTTATTTCAAAAATTTCGGATGTAAATTATTTATATGATTTAATTAATTTATTCACTATGTGGGATTTTGTTTATAGATTATTTATAATTCTTATTTTGAAAGTATATGTCAATATAAAATAATTCTTAAAAGATGGTTTTCATATAGGACTACACATACAATGTAGTTATCTTTATTTTGTTTAGTGTATTTTAAAAAGTAATATGATCATGGCCTCGCAACCCTATAGCCATAGCTTTGGCAGGCCTTCGTCATTGTGGCCACGACCTACAAAGATCGCAATCACGACCATGGTTGGTCCCAAGGGGCTTGACAATAGGCCCTACCACCACCAGCAAGGAGATTTTCCATGGTTGTGGCCACAATGGCAAGGGCCATGGCCTTACAACCCTACACAACCATGGCCATGGCCCCGTGACCTCAGGGCTGCAACCTGGGCATGATTTTTTATCTTTTAAGTTTAAATATGTCTCAAGTTTTGTGGCCATCATGTAAAGGAAATGTTAGACCTCTAGGATTATCCTAGATGTTTTTGTTCATCGAGGTGAGGATTGTATCAATAAGGTCCTATCTCAATAAAATGGTTAGGTTCTATTTCGATTGAACAACCATGTAAGGCCTTTCAACTAAGTATTGTCATTTTTTATATATTCATTAAATGTACTAAGATACCAAATGCAGGGGAACAAATTCTTGGAGAAATGCATAAGCAGTGTTGATAATCCAAGTGAAGAAGATGTGAATATATTGTTCAATTTTCTAAACTATAATTAAATTCTTATTCTAAACTATAGTTTATCTATATTAATTTTATTAAAAATCATGTATACTATAGTTGAATTATATTGCTTTGTGGTGATATCTTTATAATTATAGATGGACAAAAAATCAATTTTCTGAACTATAATTTATCTATAGTTATATTCTTAATATGGTTTATCTATATTGATTTTAATTAATTTATCTATAGTTTAGTTGAATTATATTGCTTTAGGGTGGTATCTTTGGCAATGTAGATTGACAAAAAAAAATGTATTTTGGAATGTTGGGTTTTGAACATTATGTTGGAGGAAGGATGATGTTGATGATTGAGCCTTTATTTGGGTGATTTTGCCTTAAATATTTAACTCTAGAATACAATGATTGTTGTCACTTGTTTTCATTTTATTGCATCTATTTAATCTTAGCATTTTTAGCAATGGGTGTCATAGTGGGATTGTGCATGCACTGTTACACCAAAATCTCATCATCATGAGTTATGTGTCCTCTGTATGCCCTGATCCCCAAAGTGCTTGGGATAAAGCATCAAAAGAAAGGTTTTTGTTCATCCCTTTAACCTTATGTGGTCTCCCCGACGTGCCCTGCTTTCTGGCAAGGTGCGTCAGGTTCAAGGTGATGCGCTATGCACCTTAGTAGAGCGCATCGGTGACGCATTGTGCTCGTGTACAAGGTGCGTTGATATCCCATTGGCGCATGTTTCCCTTATGCAAGGTGCGTCAATGTTGGTTAAAATGGATAAAGAGAAGCTTCGAGCGACTTCTCGAATCTTGGATGGCGTGGAGGCCTATCCCTACTTATCTGGAAAGGTGGCATTCAACCCCCTTGTCTAGTGGGATGATCCCTTAAGCCTCTCCCCTAAATCCTCAACGTCTCTTATCCCTTTAGACCTATATATATGAACCCCCTCTCCATTGTTAAGTGGGGAAGGATAGAGTACCTACATGCTGGTGGAATTTTTCTAGGAGATCCTCTTCATCCATTAGAGGCTAACCATTTGATCTTGAGGCTGGGATTGTTGGAAGGAGGTTATGATGTCAAAGCATCAGTTGTAACACCTCTCTCTTTGTACTTCTTATTATTACATCTAATGCAATCTCTTTCCATTAACTTTGTTGTGTTAATAATGTTTAGGATTGTCCTTTTTTACTGTTGATCTAGATTGATTCACAATCAAGGACTTGGATCAGCAAGGAGAAAAGATATGCATCTATAAGGTAAGCCATCTCTCACTTATCTTGCATTTCAATCAATCTAGGAAAGTTGTTTGTATTATGTACTTGTTTTGTTCTAGATTTGAACCATGCAGGATAGAGAGATCAGTTTGAGTCTGCTATTATAGATTATCCGTAAACAAAATTGGTGACTATACTGGGGAGAGTAATCTTTAGTTTTGATTTCATTGCGTTTTTTGTTTCTTTGATTTCTTTCAAAATTAGCCTCTAGCCTCTAAGTTGCCTCTTCTTCTTGGATCTAACTATCAGAGAGTTTCTGGGCCATCCAAACTCTGTTTAGGATCTTTATTGAGCCTTCTACCTTTTTATTCTTGGAGAGTTTTTTATTTTTGTTGCTTAAATCCCGCCCGACACACCTGGGCAGTTCACCATCCATGTCATTGTAATTCTGACGCGCTTGACCTATTAGCAGACTGTGTCACTGACGCTTTCTGGCAGTTTACAGAATGCATCACTAACGCATTTTCCTAATGTGCAAAGTGCATCGTTGGGCCTTCCAATGCTCTGGTGCACCCTTGCACGGCGGGTCGCCCTTCATTATTTGGAACTCAGTGTAAAAAGCTCCCAAGTTGGTTTTTGGTATGATTTTTTGAGTTCTATGAGTTTCTCCTTCACTGCTACAGAACCTCCTAGGCACAACATCCTTCATCCTTGGCTTATTTTCTGAAGTTAAGTATCGGTTAGAGTCCTAGCTAGTCAAGCGGGTGTAGCACTCATTGTGGGAAATTTCAATCCCCCATGAGCACACTCAGTCTTGTGGCTCCTTATCAGGCCATCTAATCTATTTGATCTGACCTCTAAGCCATCCAATATTTGATTTTGTGATTTTGCTCAATTTTGTGTGTTTTTGTGTGTTTTTGAGATTTTGGGTGATTATTTTTCTTTGAAGGTTTCCAATCAATCAAAGTTTGCAGTAGAATATTCTCTGATTTTCTGAATATAGGTTCGGAAAGTGGCATAACTCTCAAATCTATTGGGTACATTGACTAGAAAATCAACGTTGTTCATAATCTTCATTTCAAGCTTGTTTCTTGGAATTGTTGTGGAGAATTTTTACGCTCTGGAATGAGTATTAAAAGATCTTTGAAAAGTTTAAGAGATTGTTATTGACTTGCATTTTCTTGGTTCTGAAAAGTTATTCATCATTTCCTTGAGAATTCTAAGTGCACTTGAACTTTTGCAAAGCATTTCAAGGATAGTGAAAATTCTTGCATTTTTTATTTTCTTCCCACTTTTTTATCATTATTTTGGAAAATAAGAGTGATTGCATTCAAAAGGGAAATTCTTCTTTTCATTTTTTTGTAGTTTCGCTTGATTTGAAAAGAGAAAAAGAAAAAGAAAAAAATTTAGATTTGGTGCGTTATTCATTTTCGTTGGATTGTTAAACGAGTGTTTTTTAGTCTTTTTGGTTGATTTTGAAAGTATAGAGGTACTTATTCATTTCATTATCAAAAACGAAAAAAAATTCTCCTTACCATAGCTAGTTTTCATCGAAAAGAAAAAGAAAAGACATGCATTTTCATATAGGTGAGATTCGCATATTTTTAAATTCCAAGTATTCACTCCATGGATTCACCTAACCATACAACTTAAAATCAAGTGGTAGCCTAGGTTAAAATTTACATAGAAACTTGTGTGTTAGCTTAGAGACATGTTCTGACGTCTTTAAACGTGGCAACTGTCGTTATCTGCCTACACTGCATCCTGAGGGCTTGTAGTTCTTCCACATACCAGTCGGTATATAGAACAGCCTTTCACGTACCTTCTGGTATATAGAAAGGTATTTCACGTACTCGAAAGTATATCAGAAGGCTCATGTCGTGTGGTTGTGCATTAGAAAGCACCAATACGAATTTGAGCTCCCTCATACCTTGAGTATATCGGGAGACCCCACTAGGATTCCTGTAACCATCTGAGCTAACTATTGGTCGTCTTGGCGTGGCAATACGTTGAGAATAGCACTAGGGGAGCTACTACGCACGTACTGCCAGGTAGTCGGGTTATATGGTCAGGGGTACGGTCCTAATACTCCCTGGTTAGTGCTCTAAAATATTGGGCTGAGCCTAAATGTTGGACCCTGTAGTATATCACGAGTTGCGGCACCTTGATAATCCCGTGATGTTCCAAACTATTGAATCCCATCTATCACACAGTTTGCTTGGGGCTTTAGCTTGAGTAGATCTTGGAGTGTGTTTTTCTTTTCTTTAGAAGACTATTAGGAGAAGTTTTGCTTCAACCAACCTAGCTGAACGAACTTTAAGAAGATCCCACGGGATTTTGAACTTGCCACCTGAATATCCCCTTAACCAAGAGGAGAACTTGGGAGAAACTATGGATCAACCTACCACACTTGTGTCACATGAAGAAGGCACTTCTACCTTAGAAACGGGAATGAACTATTCACCTCCCGCAAACCCACCTATCACTGATCCTATGGGACCTCTGATTGTGGAACAAGATACTTCAAATGACACATATTTTCATCATTCGATGGAAGGAAATCCTGGAGCCACTGACTGGATTTTCAGTCGGCTCCCGGATGACCCAATATCAACGGATTTTGGTCCAACAGCATCATTTTGGGACAGTTCTTTAGGACAACATGTTTCCGATTTTTGTTCACTTCCGACGGTGGAAAATCCACTTCATAGGTTTCCTCCATGGATTCCCAATGACGTCTTTCCCGCACCTGTTTATGAGATTATTGAACGTTTACGAACGTTCGGTAACCAAATTAGATGGCAAAGTTTCCCCCCTAGGTCCAATCTGAAAGTACCAACTTTTGAACAACATTCTGCCATACATTCTTTATCTTTTTCTTCACTAGGGATATATACACCTAACATGACCAATTATGAACCGGGTAAACCATCGTTCCCGACGAGTACACCTCAAAGTCAGGTGACTGATTCAACACCCCAGTTGACCCAAACCAACAGAGGGCAAACTTCAACTTCTATTCACTTCATAATTGGAGCATCATTACCACCTCCACCTCCAACTTCGAGTGGAAGTCATCCTCTAGTTAGTAGTACGGGTCAACCTACGATTAGTGGTCAACATACACTTATTGGGCACGTTCCTACAAGTGGACATTTTTCAATTGGGGGACAACCCCTAGTTGGTGGACCTAATCTAACTAGGGGGCATCATCCAATTAGGGGACACAACGTGAGCGGAGGACATTCTTCACATATGAACTATAGTATGGTTGACAGTTCTCTCCCAACCATGGGACAACCAGCGTGGACATTTCAAATGGGGGGACCATCTACTTGGACCCAACCCCCATGGGGGCATACCTCTCTGGGCAATCATAATGATGTTATAGGACAAAATTATCCAGGGAACCTTTTTCCTGGATTACCCTATCCCAAAAACATGAACACCCCATGGGGGCACCATAATGTTCCTTCATCTAGACCTCTATCCGGTGGAACACCCCCACCACCCGCACCACCTCTCCCACCTCCTCCCCCACCAGCTGGCCCACCTCCACCTGGAGGACCCTCGTATTCTGGCGGAGGACCACCTTATTCCGGAGGAGGAACCCCTCCAGGTCCACCTCCTAACCTAGGATTCCCACCACCATATGGCCAACCCTCTATGGTAGGACCTTATGACCAATCAATCCATGGTCCTACTAGTACACAAATGCCTTATCAGTACTACCAATATCCACAATCAAACCGACAGTTACCATTTCTGGCCACACGTGATCTACTAGATCTGTCGCGTTTGACTAATGATCCCATTCAACATCGTATAAATTAGCTAATGATTCCTGTGAAGTTATCATCATACATTCTGAATTTTGACGGCAAGCCCGGTGATGACCCTAAGAACCATGTAATGACTTATCATTTGTGGTGTTCTTATAATTCCTTAATGGATGATTCCATCCATTTGAGGTTATTTCAACGAACCCTTACTAGTACTACCGCCAAGTGGTACATTGAGTTGCCACCACATTCCTTTGTTGATTTTCAATATTTAGCTATGTCAATTTTGACTCACTTTCAGCTACTGATCCACTGCGAAACTGACATAGATCTTTTGACTTATCTCCATCAAACCACTTCGACTCACATTTCCAACCATATTCATGAGTGGAGGAGGAGAAGACGTCTCATTAAAGCTCCCATTCCGAATCAACTACTTGCCGATTGGTTCACAAAGTCACTATTACCTGTCATAGCTAAAGACGTGGCTATGGGTGGGGCCTTTAAGGAAGAACAAGCCATATCTTGTGCCCAACACTTAGACCTTGTCTATGCCCAATATGTCACCTTATATGATATTATTCCTAATGCCCCCCTCCCTACACATGATCCAACGAAACCACCTATGGGACCTCATGCTGATGGCATTATTGGTTCCATTCATACCCAGCCTGGTACACAATCCAATGGATCACAGAACCCTCATAGTTCAACTCCATATGCACCAAAGGCTAGCAACAACACCAATCACTCACCCAGCCCTGCCTCCATTGAAGAAGTGAATTCAGTTCAATTTGCTTCACCTCAAAAATCCAGCGGCAAAAAGAAGAACAAGGGCAAATCTAAAAAGTTTTCTAACCAGCAAGAACCAAAAAATAAATTTCCCGAAGACAACAAACAAAAGCGGAAGGTTAAATATCCTTGTTTACTGTGTGGTGACGATCATTTCACCAAAGAATGCCCACATCGGGAAGAAGTGCAAAAGTTTCTTAAGGGAAACCCCACACCCGCAGTTTTAATTGATCCCTTCCCCACACAATAAGAGCAAATGGTTGCACAACAACCATCTCCTTCTCAAGGAGAACCGTCCACAACCACTCATGTTCTCATGATGTCAACTTGTCCACTCGATCATGTACATATGACTCTACTCCTAAGAAGGAATGTAATGGAGGTAATACTGAAAAATCCTCTGCATCTACATCTAGCATTCCTTCACCTCAAGATCCTCTTGTCATAGAGGAACCTTTACCGAATTCAGTATTGCGTCCACCCAAGAGCACGATTCGAAAAGCCATTTTCAATCCAAATGCTCGGGCTGCTCAAAACTACAATATTGTAGAGGACCTGGAACAAGATCCTTGTGTTATGCCGGCTCTAGAAGTCTTACAAAACTGTCCCAATCAGCGTAAGACACTGTTATCCACGATAGGAGTTGTAGATCTTGATTCCTCCAACACCATTATGTTCAAACTAGAGTATTTCAAGCCGATGCTTTCCCATCAACTTTCGTTTCAAATTGTTACCAATTTTTATGGGAAAAGCATCCATCGTACTATCTTAGACGAAGGAGCATCTACCTTGGTTATGTCATTATCCTGTTGGCGAGCCATTGGCTCTCCCGAGTTGAACCGTTCCCCCACCACATTGAAATCCTTTGATGGATGTGGTTTTCAACCCCACGGGTTGTTACAATATTTGGTTGTAGAGTTAGGCGGTAAGATCGTTTCCATTAACATGGAAGACGTCGCTGCCTCGTTGGATTATAACCTATTACTTGGTCAAAACTGGTTCTATGCCATGACCGCGGTCCTGTCATCTGTCTTCCGTATTGTGTAATTTCCCCACCAAGGGAGAATTGTCACTATCGACTAATTAGATTTATGTACACCTGACACCACTACTCATCCTGTGGACAATGTCCCTCCGTTAGGACACTCCACACAGATATATGAGAGTGTGGGGGTAGGACTCCTTAAAGATTCATCCCTCATGGGAGCCTTTCCAACACCAAATCCCTCTGCCCATGTTGCCACGGTGAACATGATTTCGTCTATGATCCCCTCATCTAATCACTCTATTGACCAATGGGTTGTGCCTGACCCTAATCATTTGGATTCAATTGGAGATGTCATGCCTCTTAGCCCCGCGGAAGTTACTTACGAGGCCATCCAATCAGCACCCGATTTACCAGATGTCCACTCTTCAGTGGCATCTACCTTTGGTTCTCTGTCATTGTAGTGGAACTCATCCCTACCCGATCCTCTACTCCAGACTTTTCATTCTGACGATTCAATCATGGAGATTATGAGGGTGGATGAACCCCCATGGGAAGACCTTCACCATCGATCGTCCTTCCTTCCGCCATTAGATTCAGTAGAGAAGGCCATTGAAACAATTGTTTCACCGGATGTCTTTCCTTACCCTCAATCTCTTATTCTGACATATGATATGGTAACCGAGGGAAATCTGACAAACATCACGCCTACTTTTCTAATCGACATCTCGGTAAAACCTGGAGTCGTGGAACACATTCACATAGGGAAAACTTGTTCTCTGGAAGAAGTCACCATTTTCACAACCTTGTTTAAACAATTCTGTGACGTCTTTGCATGGAGATACGAGGAAATGCCCAGGATTGATCCTACTATTGTTATGCACGAGATTCAAACATATTCCGACGCAAAACTTGTTCGGCAAAAACTCTGTCCTGTGCACCCTAGGAAAACTGCGACTATTAAGGTAGAGATTGAAAATTTTTGAAGGTTGGGTTCATTTATCCCGTTCCCTTAATAGATTGGGTCTCTAATGTCGTCCCCGTTACGAAAAAAGCAGGGAACCATCCGGGTTTGTGTTGATTACAGGGATTTGAATAAGGCTTGTCCCAAAGACAATCACCCTACCCCATTTATTGACCAAATCATCGACAACTGTGTTGGAAGTGTCATCTTCTCATTCATGGATGGATTTTCTAGCCATAATCAGATCGAGATCCATCCTGCTGACCAACATAAGACTGCTTTCATCTGCCCATGGGGTACATTCGCATATCCCAAACTCCCTTTTGGCCTTAAAAATGTTGGTGCTACATTCTAGCGGGCTATGTTGTATTCTTTCCATGATGTGAAGGATTTTGTGGAACCTTACCTATACAATATTCCTGCTCATTCGAATCTTCGCAACTTCCACGTCGATCATCTGACGGCTGTATTCCTCAGGTTTCGACGATATAATATCCGTTTAAATCCTCATAAGTGCATTTTTTGTGTCGAGTCAGGATGTCTTTTAGGCTTCATCATTTCAAAGGATGGGATCCGCATCGATCCCCTCAAGGTGGAAGCCATTGTTGCTCTACCACCGCCCACAGATATTGTGGAACTTCAAAGTTTGCATGGGAAGGCAAACTACCTGCGGCGTTTCATGTGCAATTTTGTCGAGAAAACACAGGGATATGTGCAATTGTTAAAGAAGGATGTTCCATTCAATTGGGATGACTACGCTAAAAAATCCTTCGACAACCTCAAACATGCCATCACTCATGCACCCGCGTTACAACAACCGAATTACACCAAGGATTATATCCTTTATCTTATTGCTTCCACTTCCACTATTGCTATGGTTTCGGTACAGGAAGATAGTCACGCCCAGGAACATGTGATATACCACCTTAGTAAGGGTCTCCTTGACGCTGAAACTCGGTATTCGCATGTAGAGAAGTTAGCTCTCGCACCAGTCATTGGTGTTCAGAAGTTTCGCTACTATATCCTACTCCACACTACTACCATTATCGCCTACTCTAACCCCATGTATCACGTTCTCACACATCAAGTACTAGGGGGAAAATATTTGCGTTGGATTGTGATTCTTCAAGAATTCGATCTCCAGTTTAAGAAGGCCAAATCAAAGAAGTCTTTGGTTTTTGCGGAACTGATTTGCGATCTTCCCCGTCCTGATCAGGAATCTGAGCCCATGGACTCTCTCACCGATGAGTCTTTGTTTCTCATCAATACTTCTGACCCGTGGTATGGAGACATCACATTGTATCTCCAAACCCAACACTTTGGTCCTCAATTATCTCATGATGAACATCGTTGTGTCCATCACCACGCAAAATATTACCTCATCATTGGTGATACATTATATCGTCGTGGTATCGATTCCATTCTCCGACGATGCTTAGCTCATGAGGAGGCTGAGCATGTTTTGAATGATTGCCACTCGGGGTCATGTGGCGGTCATGTTTTTGGGATGGCTACAACCCAGAAAATCCTACGCGTTGGATACTATTGGCCTCCATCTTTAAAGATTGTATTGGAGCTATCAAAAAGTGTCCTCCTTGCCAGCTTTTTCACTATAAAAAATGCTCACATCCCGCCCCACTACATCCAGTTATCATCGTCGGTCCCTTTTCCAAATGGGGCATCAACTTCATGCATTGTAAGCCTATCTCGGTCGAGGGGCATGGTTATGTTATTGTTGCAGTTGACTACTTTACCAAATGGGTCAAGGCTATGCCTACATACAAAGAAGACAACGAAACTGCCGCACTCTTTATGTTCAACCATATCATTGCACAATTCAGATTCCCTCAAGCCATCGTCATCGATCATGGATCACATTTTCAAAACAAGATGGTGGATGAACTAAGTGCTAGATTGGGTTTTCAGCATGAAAACTCAACTCCCTACTAATCTCAATCCAATGGACAAGTAGAGGCCATTAACAAGGTCTTGAAAACCATGATTCAGCATATGGTGGGAACACACAAGTCCAACTGGCATACCATGCTTTTTTCAGCCCTATGGGCGTATAGGACTTCCATTAAAACTGCCACTAGTTTTACACCCTTTCAATTGGTCTACAGACTAGAGGCAGCATTACCTATCGAGTGCAAGATCACGTCGCTAAAACTCGTTGTCGAACTTTTACCGAACACCACTGCCGAGGAAGAACGATTTCTATACTTGGAAAAACTCGATGAAACCTGATGTGATGCAGCTCTGGCCAATGAAGCACACAAGAAACACATCAAGGCATAGTACGATAAATCAGTAAAACCTCGTATCTTCAATGAGGGTGACTTGGTCCTTACTTATGACCAAAAAAACGATAAGTTGGGGGCAGGCAAACTTGAGTCCATGTCGCATGGTCCATATGTGGTAAAACATTTTTTGGAAAAGGGAGCATACGAACTAGAGGATTATGATGGGATATCTTTGGGGGAGCCTCGCAATGGGATCTACCTAAAGCGGTACTATACCTAAAATCATTTACACATTGGTACTTTGTATATATTGTACATGACGTGTGTTTTGTTTGTTGTTACACTTTACTTTTAGTGTACTAGGATCTTATCATTGCGCTTATACCATGTTTTGCTTGGATGTGCAGATGGCAGCATGCTTTGGATTCATAGATGACGCTATCCGGCACACCCGCAATCTCGCTTCGGCAGCTTGGGTACTCTATTCCCCTATCGACGAGCTGATTAATTCAGGAGGAACTTGCTTAGGGTTCGCAACCAACAATGTCGTCGAGTATCGTGCGGTAATTGGACTATTGACCGATGATTGTTCCTTGGGTGTGGACCACCTTGTTATCTATCTCGATTCGCAATTAGTGGTCTCCCATCTCAATCATGTCTATGCTATCCACAACCCCGTATTACTCTATCTATTTTAGAGAGTACGTCTCTTGGAGAGGTCCTTTGAGTCAATTCAATACCTACACATTCCAAGAAACATGAACATAATTGTTGATTCCCTAGCCAATTTCATATTGGATTGGTACATTGCACATTCATAAACATTTTTATCAAGAAGATGTATAAAAATGACATAACATGTAAACTAATCATAGTGTGTAAGCTAACATCTATAAGATCCCAAATCACCATAGGAAACACGGTATATAAGACCACCAAAATAATGTTTTGTATATATATATATCATCATGTCGGTAAAGTACAAAAAGTGGTACTGGTACAAAATCTGAAGCCCATAAGCTTTTAGAAGGTCTTGGCTACAAAAATCTAAATCCTATGGCTTTCAATACATATATCACACAATGAGCTATCCCTGAGGATGCTCGCGGTAGCAGATAATAACTAGAGCTACTCGATGGAGCAGCCAACAAAAGCGCCCTGAAACTCCAGTTGTATGGCACTGGTAGCGGCGAGGCAAGTCGTCGATAGATACGTCAGACGCCAATCTCTAGAGGTTCTCCTCCAGCTCATTCAACTCCTCTGCTGCATCCTATTGATCAGCCACCATCTCTCGTACCACTCCTCTTCTCTCAATCGGAGAAGAACCTACAGGTCGACACAGGCCAACATCTGCATCAAACATGTATGAACTATCATTACTACCCAAAAACATTAAAAAACTACAAAATGCATAAAAATAACAAAGAGTTTTGTTCTTACCCATATCTCCCCATTGCTCCCCCTCTAGAAGAGCTAGATCTAGATCTCCTCTGAATTCGGTACCAGCATAGGCATAGTCCTCAATCATGAGGAGTTGTCCCCGGAGCCACCTAAAGAAGGTTGGCCCATAAGTGATGATAGATACTCTGCCTCCATGGCGCACCATCACTTCCGACCATTGGACCATGTGAGGATCTCGTGGATTGAGATCATCCAACTCTACCTGAGGCTGAAGCAGTGGAACTCTCTCAAGGAAGAACGAGACCACGATGGATCCGTAACCAAACTATTTCAACTCACCTCGTCTACATTTGGTGAGCTGATCCTTTAGATTCATGAGGAGTCCCTCGCACCAGTTAAAGACCATCGATGTCATACACTTGATGGCGTACAACATGTGAGCCTTAGTGGCCTGCTGAGCAGGTCTGCTTCCCACCACCCTCTCTATAGTAAAGAGCACAGTCTGCAGGGGTCTATCCCATATATTCTTGATGGGAATCTTCCCAGCAAACATATGTGTTCCTTACGTGCAAAACTGTGCCACCAGACTCTCTATAGACTGATCACTACCTTGTGGCCCGGATAGTGAAACTGGGGCTCCCCGTCTAGATAACCCCATCAGGAAGTAGATATCTTCCACATCCAAGGTGAGGATGTGGGCACCAACTCGGAAATGCTGATGATCAGGATCCCATAATCTAATCAGGTAGTCTAGCAATTGTACTTGGGCCCTCATGCCCTGTACATGGAATAATTTTATGAGCCCACATCTTTGTAAAGAATTCATCGAATGTGGATTGTTTGTCGCTTGGGCAACTTCGAGTTCATGCTCTCTTTCCTTCCATTGGACTATTATGTGAGTTGAAACCTGTGTAATATAAACATCAAATAAACATCCATTAAAATATTTTCATGGCTTTGGGTTGGGCTTTTTTGGCCCCAATTATTAATTTTCATTGTGGATCTACGCCGACGCACCCCGCTTTTGCGGACAATGCGTCGGCGATGCACTTTCTCCACGGGTAAAGTGCATCAGAGCACCCTCGACGCACTTCCCACAAGGGGAAAGCGTGTCGCCCAGGGTGCACGCAATCCCCCTCAAAATGAGCTAAAAAACCCTAAAAATGACAATTAAACCAAAAATTAATCCACTGAAAAGCTAGAGCATAAGGTTGGGACCTACCTGTGACTAACGGGGAGTGAAACGGCTGATCATGGCATCCGCAATCGACATTGGAAAAACGAGCTCCAAAGGGGTGTTTTCACTATTCCAACTTGGTAAAAAACAATTAGTGAAAATTTCTTTACTATTTGACTTTTTATATAAAAGAAATGGAATATTCCCTTTTTAATATTTCTTTTATGGGTTTTTTTACCATAGTTGGTGATCTTTTTACGTCTTAACAGCTTATTATCAGTTCTAATTTGTTTTTGGAGTTCGTAGATGAAGTAAAGTGGTGTTTTGACTTTTTGGGGACCATCATAGACGTTTCATACTTTTTTCGAGTGTGAACGAGTCTTCGAGCGTTTGTTATGTTATTGTCATGCTCGTCAAAACAAAGTATTGATGACATTGTGCTTAGATTCTGTTCATTCTCGTGCTTGTGAAACCATGAGAATAAGTTACCAAGTTACATTTTATCGCTTTCTTGGGATTGTAAATCTCCCACAAAAAAGGAACCCCTCGGAGTTCCTCTTTAAGCTCTTTTCAGACTCCCTAAATATGAAAAGATCGCCAAGCGAACTTGATTCCTTCACGCTTGTAAAAGTATTTGAAAGATCATCTTTTTGGTGATAGTTTATCCATTTTTCGGACTAGGAGGACTATTTACGAGAAAGGAGCACTCCATTTCATCATGACTGGAAGAATTCTTTCTCATGTTGTTTTATCCTTTTTCGGATGAGGAGACTAACTTTTACGAAAAAGAACCATTTGGAGTCTTCTTTAGTTCTTTTCAGACTCTTAAATATGAAATGACATTGATTTTTCCTTCTCTGGACTTGTTAAAATCTGACATTGAAGAGCCCTTTTTGGGACGAACCCCTACTATCTCAGGTTCATAAAACATATGAGATCGACTCGTCCAAAGGATGAACTATACCGAGCATCTGTTACCCTCCTCAAGCTTGTTAAAAAACAAAAGAGGTACTCATCGATCATGATGGGGATAAGGAAAGAGTTTGTGTTTCATTGTAGTTATGGTAGTACTTAGTCACTCTTGAACATGGTACTCATTTGCATATGCATTCAAACACTTGGATAATCTTCTTGCCTTCAAGTCCCACCTGTCACCTACCCAATTTTTTAGAATAATTATTTTCTACTATTATCCTTTTTGCAAAAGTACTTTGTGATAAATTATAATTACAAGTTTTTTAATTATGACCAATTAGGTCAAAGATGAATGTAATGACTCATTATTATTAATTAATAAATTAAAATGGGAGACAAACACTCAAGAAAGCTGTTACAAGAGTGTCCACTGGCCCACTAGGAGGAATGGAAGCTACTGGAAGGACTGGGACAGATGGCAGCATTTGCACTCTACCATTAGCTGTTGTTATGGGACAACTCCCCCTAATTTTGTGGCATTTCCCCCTCCAGGTGGAGGGAGGTGAGCAGGTAGCTCACTAATGACTAGTTAATTACAAAAGACCTAGGCAGCCTATAAAAGGCAATTCAAATTGAGCAGGGAGATCTTACAATGTTTTCTGCAGAAACATTTACTCAGAGCATCCAGTGATGGCTGAGAGATTCGAATAGGGAGGCTGTGGAGAGTGCAAGTATAAATTTGCAAGTGTTATGAGAAGGACAGACTGGAGGTGCTGGTGTTGGTCCAATTGCTTACTAAGCTTGTAAGGCTGGATAAATTTTCTTGCTGCTGCAAGTAGAGATCCTAAGCTTCAGAACCTTCTTCCTCCTGGTGGATCAGTGGACAGGCTCGAGGGTCCTAAGGCAGACATCTTGGCTGCTTGGGAGCAGGTTGGGTGGAACAGGCTTCTTGAGTGATTTGTTCCTCCCATCATACTCAGGTTCTATTCTTTTTGTGTTTTTCCAAATCACATGAATAATCTCAGAGAATGGATTAGTAATGTTATTAATGATTAGTAGCAGTAAAATGTTAGATCCTAATTAATTTAAATTTGCTGAACTGATAAAATGACTCCTCTGCATTTTTCCCCATGCGTGAAGCTGCATCGTACTCCAGTACAAAGAGGTAGCATTAAATATGTTCAGTTAAAAGTGAAACCTAGCATGCATCTAAATATATAATCCCAAGAGACCACTTATACCCAGACTTATGTTCCCCATGTATCTTATATTTTAGTAGCTGTAGATTAGATCTCTGCATGCATTGTTGACTGTTCAAATCTGTATGCTGAACAACATACCATAAACTAGTTATAGCAGTAGGTTCCTTTCTGACTTCTGAAGGTGAACATTGTGTTAACAACTAGGGTTTACTAGTCTTCAGTTATTTTTTTAAAGGAAAACAATATCATGCATTCTATTTAACCACATACTTATTCTTTTATTTGTTGTTTGAGTATGTCTGATCTCTATAGAAATTATTGTCATCACTGTATTATTTTGTGCAAAAAAAGGGAAGTACTATATTGTTCTTTCATTCTTTCCCAGAGGTCCAAATTGGACAAATACAGGGAGATAGAATTAAAATAGAAAAACTGTTATATTCATAAGCAATTAATTTAACTGACGAATGCACTGTAATTTTCTTGTTTCTGTATTATCAACTATATGTAGCAAAATTTACATCACAGAATATCATGTTATTAAAAGCAAGAAAAGAATAGCATTATGGAATTGACAGAGCAAAAGTGCAGTATCCCTACACCCAAACCAGGGTTGACCTGTTCTCATCACACTATTATTTACAAACATTTAAACAGCTGCCAAATCAAATGTTTCTTTATCATAGATATCCTAACTATAGAAACCAGACCTATTATTCTTGCATTTTAAATAGTAGTACAGACCAATAGACTTCATTAAACATCGACAGGCTAGGGTTTAACATTATCACTGTTGTATTTCAAACAAAACCAACACCTTTTTATTATCGGCTTATAGCCACTATTTAGTTAAAACAACTTAACCATGCCTTTCATCCCTTGGATCAGAGTTCAAGAATGAGAAGTTCGAAAACACCATACGTAGACATGAAACCCTAAATATCTTAAACAGGATTTCAGAGACAGATACAAAAACGAGAGTTCAAACCACCAAACGCAAGCATTAAACCCTAACAGTAATCATTTCCATTTAAATTTATGATGGTTGCATCCTACAGATTGTCGCTTTGTTTACTGAAGGTTTCATTCAAAACCCAATGCTTTTTACACACACAGCTAATGCCGAAACAAAATTACAGTCAACGTTTCTCTTCCCTTTAGTTTCACAATTGTTCTTCCATCACCTTAGAAGTGCCAAACGATGGACATCAAACGTTAAATGCTGTAAGACTGTTTGCAAACACGAGGGTTCAACCCTACCAAGCTCGTCGAGCCAAGGAATGGCCGGCCATACATATTAAGAAACATTTACATCATCTACACTATCAAACAAACTTAAAACAGTAACGTTTCCCCAAATGCTGTAGGCGAGACAAGAGCCACTGCCGTGAAGGCGTGCTACCAACACCCTGCTCATCAAGTCTGACTCCAGGAGAACCGAGGGAGGGGTACCACCGAAGCTTACTGGTGGATTCGCTATATTTCTTCTCCACGTCCACTATTACGGCACCCTGTTGTTCGCCGAGAGCTACCTGCCAAACAACCATACACTGAGTTAAACATCAATCTTGAAATACGGTGCATGCAACAAAGAAAACCTTAAAATCTTTGAAACTTTACTGTACTTGAGTCGTGACAGCGGCTTGATGAAGCCAGCAACCATCCACTACGAAGGAGAAGCACCCATCTCGAAGGCCATACTGTGCGATACATTTGAAACTTACAACCCGATCAAAACCCCAGACTTGTAAGTTATTAAAACGCCACAACAGACACACTCATCCAACCTGTGGATTGCCACACCTTTCAACTCCAAACTCGGCCTCCATTATTAGCATTCACCTACAGTTTGAGGATTGTTGCCGGTCTCAGGATTGAGCCCGAGGAAGGCTAGAAAAACATCAAAAACCCTAAAGTGCCTCTCGGCCGGTTGGCCTCACCTCCCAAACCCTACCACCGAAACAATGACCAAGAAAACGTTACAAGATCCCATAAGTTACGTTAGGGTTCATCACAATCCCAACGCACGGCAATCAACGACGGAGATCTATTTTCATTAAGCCACGTTGGAGGGTGGCATAAGTAGTATTAAATCACTCATCTACCTCCCAAGCCACGAGGTTGCCAACTCTGTTGACATCGGGGCAGGAGGCCCATTACAACTTAGCGTCGACAAAACCTTCTCACATGCTAGAGACCCTTCACAACGTGCACGTAACATTACCCATAACACAGTGGCCAAGCGAATTAAATTGCAAACCCAATCATTTACTACACCCTTGAAGTTCGTACGCAGGCTTTATGCAGTGCCATCATTTCACCTGCCAACCATATGGATCAACGTTTAATAGCATCGACTATATAAATTATATCAAGGTATAACATTCACTGGTAGCATATGTTAAAGGTCTTATATGTTCCATTTAATCAATTTCGAGCCCACTCATAGCATAAGAATATCCACCTAGGTTGCGTTCAATCCTAGGGTATGGATTGACTCCGCCCCAACTTAATATAAAGTTTATTATAAAGTTCACCATATAGTTCATCCAACTTTGCCATTGCATAAATCCACAAGGTTCATTATAAAGCTCTTCAAGCTTCGTTCATATCATAAGTTATATGAATACACCCTTGGTGTATAGTTGCCCCATAGAACCATCGCATACCTTGCATGGTAGGATATCAATGCATAATGCATCACCATTATAATTTCCCAGGTAATGGAGAACTTAGAATCGCCTTATTACTCGCTCTATGGTATGCTTAGGACCATGTGTCCTTGTCTTAGATTTTGTCACAATCAAAATTATAAAAGAGTTGTTTTAACTGCCGCAAGTCATCCATGAAATGACCACACGTGAAGTCATAAACGCCTAATGAAAACATTCACAACAATCACACTCTGAGATTGACGATATCTGCAGTTTTGAGCTAGTCAAATTCATCTTACAAATTGGAAGGAAACCATACATGTAGCGTCGAAATCATAGGCAGTTTGCATTTATATTACAGTTATTAAACACACCGAATTTTATCGCTATCTCTTACCTGTGAATTTGCGCATGAAGGACGAGTACAATGCTTTAGCCGAATAGCTAAGTAAGCCTTGGGGCACCTCGTGGGACCCCTTTCATCATCATCCAGAAAAATTAAACTGTCAGTACTTGTCGAGAAGAATTATGTTTTCCAAACGCATCAAAATTTTCAATCATTCCAGCATATAAATAAAGGACATAATCATTAATTGGATTCATGATGTGTCGTCGACACGAAACACCATCAGAAGACAAAAAGACACAGTAGTTAAATTGTTCCTACCAAATGTTGCATTTATTAATTATTGTTTTATTAAATATTATTATTTCCGCATTTTACAAATATTAGCATTTAATGACGATTTAAAAATTTTAAATTTTTGTGAAAATATCGGGATGTTACACCACCCATCCCATGAGTCGTTTCACTCCTTTTAGTCATTCAAGGAATGCTTCCATCATCAGTTGCATTAGGGGTTGGTGTCATTTTCGTCGTGTCAATGCTGCCAAGTCATGCCATTCCCATGTTCAAGAGGGATCTGTTCATCGAGTCAATTTCTGCAGTCATTGTACCTTCTATCATGTTGGTCATTCCTGAGTCAGTCTCAAGTGTCACTCTACAGTTTGATCTACTCCAGAAATCTTTGATCTTGTTTCATGTCAATGATGGGGGAAACATCATGGCCCTCCTTCGACGGGTTTATCCTTGTCGACTTCAACACATCATCCGAGGATTAAACCTAGAAACCAATCAAGTACCTTGGTCCTGCATGCCTTAATGGCAGGTTACCTTGCTTTCAATAGTAAATTCACATCATTGATTTCTAATTGAAAGATTCCAGTGAGTGTTCGACCTCAGATCATTGATTCACATTCAATGGTATGTACTATGATACCTTGGGGGTCATTAACATCAATGGTGATTTCCCTCGCACTTGTTAACGATATACATCAATGACCGGTATTCAAGTGGTTTCTACCATGTTCGACTTCAAGACATTTGTAATCACATGGTTAGATTCATAATTGTGGGTTCTGCTTGAAGACCCTGGGTTAACTCATGTATCTTGCCTAGGTTGCGATGGATTTTTTTTAGTCATATTACATGGATCCACTTTTGTATGGGTCGTGGCTGTGTTATCATCTCATCATGGATCTACGATTGTGTCTAGTATCCATGATTGTGTTCAATCAGTCTTTACTATCATGGATCTGCAATGTATTGATTGGCAACCATGTTATGAGTTAGTTGAGATATGTATCTCAGATTTAGTTGTATTGCAAGGAGTTCTTTGTTCATCATTCCAACTGACAATCCTTACCTCGATTTTTTCCCTATTACAAACCATTTCACCTACCTTATTTTGCCAGCTTCATGCTTTGGGGGGCATTCTGTTACACCAAAATCTGGTCATCATGAGTTATGTGTCCTCTATATGCCCTGATCCCCAAAGTGCTTGGGCTAAAACATCAGAATAAAGGTTGTTGTTCATCTCTTTAACCTTATGTGGTCACCCCGATGCGCCCTTCTTTCTGGCAAGGTGCATCAGGTTCAAGGTAACGCGCTCTACACCTTAGAAGAGCGCGTCAGTGATGTGTTGTGCTCTTGTACAAGGTGCATAGATCTCCCATTGGCGCATGTTGCTCTTGTGCAAGGTGCGTCGCTTTTGGTTAAAATGGATAAAGAGAAGCTTCGAGCGTCTTCTCGAAGCTTGGATGGCGTGGAGGCCTATCCCTACTTATCTGGAAAGGTGGCATTCGATCCCATTGTCTAGTGGGATGATCCCTTAAGCCTCTCCCATAAATCCTCAACCTCTCTTATCCCTTTAGCCCTATATATATGAACCCCCTCTCCATTGTTAAGGGATGAAGGATATAGTACCTACATGCTAGTGGAATTTTGCTAGGAGATTCTCTTCATCCATTAGAGGCTAACCATTTGATCTTGAGGCTAGGATTGTTGGAAGGAGGTTATGACATCAAAGCATCGATTGTAACACCTCTCTCTTTGTACTTCTTATTATTACATCAAATGCAAGCTCTTTCCATAAACTTTGTTGTGTTAATAATGTTTAGGATTGACCTCTTTGACTGTTGATCTAGATTGATTCACAATCATGTGCTTTTATCACTTGTCTGTTTCCACATGTTATTGATTGGTTTTGCAGCTAGAGATATGAAGATAAGGACTTGGATCAACAAGGAGAAAAGATCTGCATCTATAAGGTAAGCCATCTCTCACTTATCTTGCATTTCAATCAATTTAGGAAAGTTGTAATACGATAATAATATGATCCTTTACTTCATTAGATCCAAAAACCTTAAGGTAGGGTAACACCATACAATAATTCTTTAATAGAAGGATAAAATCTCATTTACTTGTCTCTTTGAGGGGGTAACCTCTCAATGAGCAATGCTCCAATGCAATAACAATCCTTCACACCTCATAAGGAGCAATCCATCCTTAATTATAGCCACCTAGAAAACCCTAACCCTAACCACTATTGGGATTTACAGTAATGAATGGGCCATATTACATTTATTACATGACACCTACTTAGTGGCCCTTATTTAATAGCAATTAACATAGTGGACCTAATGCAAATTACATTAAATGGCCACCATACATATACCATCATTACCACCATACATATACCATCATTAACTCTAATGGCTCTCATTACATCACTAGGGGGATCCCACTATTCCAATCCCTTTGAAAAGCAATGGCCTCAATGTTTGCACCCATGACATACATATGTAAACCAGGGTTGCATGTATAAATGCTACCCTCAATGTTAAGAATGAAGTGGTCCAAGAAGTGTGTCCACAAGGGGCTCATCCATAAGCCAAGGTCCCATGTATAGGTCATGTTCTCCACGCTACAAATGAAGTTGTCTAAGAAATGTGTCCATATGTATTGACCCAAGCATTGGTGTTTCCCTCAACATTAAGAATAAAATCATCCATGGAATGAGTACATAAGTTCGAGTCCCATGTACACATGTGGATGTTGGCTTCCCAAAAATGACACTCAAAACTAATGAATGGTTAATTGTTTTGCTAAAGATGCTTACCATGGTCTTATGGATCCAAATATCTTTCCACCAAGATACCAAGGCCATCCTTAGCCAAAAGATCATCTACATAGCTGGAAAATGTCAGTTGTAGATTTGAAGGGAGTAGTGCAAACTGAAAACTAGTAAACAAAACCTATCCATGGCTTCCCTTAACGATGATCACTTCGTATAGAGGACCAGATTCATCAAAGAGAAATTAAAAGTAATTGTCTTCCCATAAATGACAACTATCCATGTACCATTCCTTACAATCCTCATCTAAATGTCACTAGACAAACATGTCTCTTGTTCACTTATCTTTAATATGGATCCAAACTTCAAAGTTTCAACCATTGTATTACTTCACATGTTTCATATATTTTTTTACTTGGTTATCTATAAGCAGTAGTTATATACCAACTACTACAAGGTCTGTATAATGTGGATGTGCCTTAGAAATTTCTTCAACTTCAAATAACCACTTCTCGTGATGTTCTTCATACTCCTTAGCAAATTTAAGAAAACTTATAGGATAGGCTTCTTCCACCTAAGTTGCATATACAACTAGATATGCCTTAATGATGGGGGCAATATATTCATGTTAAATGCAATACTCTATTGTGAGTAAAAGAGCTAAGGTTCTAAAATATAAATAAGAATGGAGCTCCCTTGTGTAGCTGGGGTTTTGAGGTTACAATTTTAATATGGCAATAACTTCTATAGTATTGATTAGATTCATTGTGTTTTCACCAATTCAGAAATGGCACTACTACTATGCTTTTGATGACACTAGTCTTGTTATAGTTTGGTTCATAAATAAAGATATAATTTCACTATAAGAATTTATTGTGAGGGTTTTGAGTCACAACTTAAAATAGTTGTAACTTTTGTGATACTTCTCAATATCACTAGTATGACACTAATTTTGATATGGCATGGTCACTTTGCTTCTAATAGCATTGGTATGATTGCAATTTGCAGCATAAATAGAGAGAAAATAACATTGCAAGAATTTCTCACTAGAGTTTTGAGTCACAACTTTAAAAAGTTGTAACTTATGTGATACTTCTTAGAGTCTTTATTGTGATCCCACTTTTGAAATTCCATAGTCACTTTGCTTCTAATGGCATTGGTTTAATTGCAATTTGGTGAATAGGCCAAGAAAAAAACCTACCATGAGAAAATTTGAAAAGAAAATTTCTTATCCTTGGCCTAAGAAAGTGCCCTGATACTACTCGTTGTGTTACTTAATGTTGAAGATGTATAACCAATATATCCAAGAACATAATAGAAAAAACCCTTTACTTCATTCGATCCAAAATCCTCGAGATATGGTAATGCCATACAATAATCAATCCTTTTATGGAAAGATAAACTCATGTTCACTTGCCTCTTTGAGGGGGCAACCTCCTAATGGCCAGTGCTCCAATACAACAACAACCTTTCACAGATCACAAGGAATCCATCTTTAACTATAGCCATCCAACAAATCCTAACCCTAACCATTATTGGCCTTTACATCAATGAATGGACCATATTACATTTATTGCAAGATAACTACTTCGTGGACCATATTTAATAATAACTAACACAGTGAACCCAATCTACATCATATTAAATGGCCACCATATCTATGTTATTATTAACTCTAATAAGTTGTTAGGCCGAAGATCCAACCAAAGTCCCAACTCTCACATGTTTATGGCTAAATAAAATTTTGGCTCATGCTTTGGTGAGAGCCTATGTGTCATTGTATTAAGCTTTGTCACTTGGTCAATTTGGGTGGAAATGAACCCGACAATCTTTCTGGGAAAATTGAATCCACTCACCTTCATATACAAAAATAATCTTCATAGTATAAAGGTCATTGACATACAAGATTATTAACCACGTTGGTATCTTGGGGTTGAATGCCAATCGTATTCCTCATACATAGCTTTCGAACCATAGCATGGGTGCCCATTGCGTGGGATTTTAGCCCTAATACATTGACATATATGTGTCCATGGTTGTCCATGTGTTTGAGTGTCCACATGTGTATGTATATATGATTATGTATATATGATAGTAAGTTATATATTAATATATTGTATTTATGATAACAATTAGTGGTGAACATTTATTTTAAAGTTGACCCATGTTTAGTGATCAAAATTGACATTGTCATGAATGGAACAAAATAGACAAGGATAATGACAATTTTATTCTTGTCAGGCCCATGATCCTATAAAAAATCCCAACCCTCACAAGTCTGTGGCCAAAAGACAATTTTGGCTCATGTGCCATTATATTAGGCTTTGTCACTTTGTCACTTGGTCAATTTGGGTGGAAAGGAATTGGACGGTCTTTATGAGAAAATTGAATCCACTCGCCTTCATATACAAAAAAGCTATTCATAATATAAAAGACATTTACATGCAAAATTTTTAACCACGTTGATATTTTGGGGTTGAATGCCAACCCTATTCCTCAAACATAGTTTTCTAACCATAGCATGGGTGCCCATTGTATGGGATTTTAGCCCTAAAACATTGACATATGTGTGTCCATGGTTATCCATGTGTTTGAGCATCCACATGTGTAATAAATATGTATATATGATAGTTAGTTGGATACTAATTGATTGTATATATGACCAACATAGATCCATTTTAAACCTGGATCTATTAAGCACCGAGAGGGATCCAATTCCTTGAGGTGTAATTTTTTTTTTAATTTTAAACTTAAGAAATTTGATCCCTCTCTTGATTGATAGATCCGGGTTCAAGTTTTAACTTTTTATTTCATAATTTTTTATTTTATGAATTGACATGATTTTTTTTAACAACATAGATCCATCTTAAACCCAGATCTATCAATCACCAAGAGGGATCCAATTTCTTGAGGTGTAAATTTTTTTTAATCTTAATTTTTTTATACACATTAAAAAAAAATTATACATCAAGATATTTGATCCCGTGCTTGATATATCTAAGTTTAAGATGAAATCAATATAATTTAATATTTTTTGTTCAGGCCGAGATCATTTGCATTTTTATTTCTTTTTTATGGGAACAACATGTTACATAATGTTACACAATGTTATGTGTTACAACATCTCCCCCATATTGGGTTGTAGAGCACCTCGCTCCTTTCGATGCAATAACAATTAGTGGTGAACATTTATTGCGCCGAGAGGCACTCTACAGCCCAATATGAGGGAGATCTTGCGAGTCGAGTGTTTGTCGAGTAACAAAATAATAACCAAATAATAAAAATAAAATATTGTAACGTTGGTCATTAATAAAAATAAAAATAAATAAAAAAATCCATGTTGACTCATAAAATAAAATAATTATGAAAAGTGATAAAAAAAAAATCGATCTTTGTTTATAAAATAAAAACTTAAAACTTAAACCCGGATGTATAAATTAAATAAATTAAAAAAAAAACACACCTCAAGAAATTGGATCCCTCTCGGTGCTTGATAGATACTGGTTTAAGATGGATCTACGCTAGTTGTAAAATCAACCCATATTTAGTGATCAAAATTGATGTTGTCATGAATGGAACAATACAGTTAATTACATTGAGAATGAAACAAGGATAATGGCAATTTTAACCTCTATAATATAGTGCAAATAATAATAAAAAGGGAATTAGTGGAAAATAATAATGTGTACAGCCTGAGTGGGCCTAACGGTTAAGAGCATGTGTTTCCTTCTAGGAAATCACAGGTTTAAATCCGGAGGGGGTCGGTTATGCACACCTCTGTAGACTTTAACAGTTAAATCGCTATGCAGAGGCGGATCCCTTGTCCCACAAACAAGGGAGTCTCATACACCAAATTGGTGTCTTGCTTAGCAATGACCTTAAAAATATATTATTATTATTATTATTATAAAAGGGCAAATAAAGATCATACGAAGTTGTTGATAATGTAGAGGATAAAAGAGCAGATACATGTCATTAAGAAGTTGTTGATGATGTAGAGGAGGTTGATTGTTGTTGGTATAATGGTGAAGGGTTACAATTACGTTGCCGAAGGAGTTGATGTGGATCGTTGTTAGTCTTGTGTTGTTGACGCTTCTTGGTTGTTACAACCATGGTTGAGATGAGAAAACATGGGTTGAATCGTAAGGCTTCACCTCTTCTAACAAATTTGAGATAATATAACATTCGATATCACGTTGAAACGTTTGGATTAGTTAAATATTATGTTAAGTTTGTGCTGAAGTTAAACAACACGTATTGTAACAAATTTGAGACAATATAACATTGGTTATATTATAACAAATTTGAGATAATATAACATTGGATATCATGCTTTGAGATAATATAACATTGGATATCATGCTGAAACGTTTGGATTAGTTAAATATTATGTTAAGTTTGTGTTAAAGTTAAACAACACGTATTATAAGTTTAAATATATCTCCATTTACATTTAAGCTATGTGAGAATTCTCGAAACATCTTAAGGGATAATATGGATTACATTATGGATTTCTGGGTTATTCAAGTATTTTTATTTTTATTTTTTATTTTTATTATTATGTACAAAGTATAGCATTTTTACCAATAGTAAGTTGGAGATGTTATTTATCTACTTATATGAAAACATGGCCTAATAATAAGTATCACAATTTTAATTATTGAACCTAATTTTCATATCATAATTAAGAAAGGTTTTGGTTTTGTTTTTCATTTGGAAGGGTGAAACCCATGGGGGGCATCAAGTGGATGTCCTGGGAGTCTAAACCTGGTGGGGAGGGCCACAACTGCCCATCCCAACCATTCACCCTACAATCTGCTGGCCATAATTAAGAAAGTTTAAAAATGTATTTTAAGCAAAGGAGAATAAAATATTTGAATACACATTGGAGATTAACCCATCATTTGTAGGAGGACCTACAACATATTGGTGCTTTTTACCAATTTACTTTACATCATGCTCAAAAGAAACATAATTTAGTGGCAAATGCCTTTACTAACAAGTGATAACTCTCATGGGGTTTCTTAATAAATCTAGCATTGGGAGATCCACTCCTAGTCCACACCATTTCTTTCCAACCTCATTCATTTTATTCAGAATGAGCAAGCCCAAAATGGAAAGGAAATAAGGGCATCTCCACCCTCATGTTCATTAAAGAAAGGTAAACATAAACATGATTATCAAAGCTTGATTAAAAAGGCTCACAAGGGAAAAAATAACAACCTGTGATCAAATACAGGATATATGGATATATCTGTTAAATAAAGATTCATGAGTTACAGTTTGAACAATATCATTTTTGTATAATTCTATATATAAATGATGTATATGTTATCATAGGAGCACATATAATGTTTATGATTCTTCTTTTTAGTTGAATCAATGAAGAAAATATAGGGAAATAATCACAGATCAAAACTTTTTATGTTAAGGCTTTTGAGGCCATGAACAATATGGTTTATTTTTAATATAATGAACTATGAATTCATTTTTTTTTTCTTGTGTGGAAAAAAAAATCAAAGTTTGGTTGCAAACTCCAAGGATGATATATTAAACGTCGTTACCACAAATTGGGCCTAAGGAAATTTCTATAATGAAAGTAACTTCCCAATGTGATAGATTGACATTTAAATATGTGAATATGTTGATTCTCACCTCAAATGATGAGAAAGGAGGAATGGTGTTTAGTGCATCTATACCGACCCCAACTTGTGCTAATGTATATTATTATGCAATTTTTTCTATGGTTAGGTTCTAGTGCATTCATAGTGATAATTGTCTCCCAATGAATGTTGTTACTTTAAAAGGAATTAATGTAGCAAGCATGACATTAATGTTGTGGGGGATAATGACTTTGTTTTGTTTAGTCTATATTATTTGGTGGTACATTACAACCCTTATGTATTAATTATGTTAAAAGTTATCCACTAAACACAAACTTGACAATTAAGACAACGTATTTCCTCTTTGGATATCGCAAGTTTAGAGGGACATCAAGTGATGCCTACAATATCCACGGAGGTAGCCAGGCTGAGGAGTTGACCCCTTGACCTGTTACTTACAATTCAAAGCACTTAACCACTCAAACTAACCCACTAAACTATAAACTAAATAATCATAATAATTATATTAAACAAATTAATATAACAAATTGTATAAATCCCAACATATCCTTAATTGTTTTTTTGTAAAATAAGAGAACTTCATATTAACATAGTATACAAAAAATTACAAACTAGATTTCAGTCATCAGTCTGCCATAGAGTCTGAGAGACAATATATCATTTAAACCCTCTGCACAGTATTAGCCCTAGGGTACCTCCCTCGAAGGAGAAAACATGACATACAACCATATATCTAAAGAGGCTCGAGACCAGCATGAACATACGTATTAAAGCAAACACCCGAGCCCAACAAAATTGTATAATTAGAGAAGACATTCAATACCCAATACATAACAAAATAGAGCCTTGTCCAGGTTGTTGTGAGTAGCCCAAAAGCCACAAAACATTCGAAACTAGCCTTCAGACGTATCGCACCACTATGACGGAGAGACATTCCCATCATCATGCGTATAACTACCCCAGTCAAAATTAAGATACGAAAGCAAAAATATGTAGCACAAAAACCTACCCAGTGGTTGAGCGGATACTAGTTCTTGACCAAGGAAGAAGAACCCTCCTTTTCACCTGCATTTCCTTCGCTCCCGCTGGCTGCGCCGCTGCCCGTCTCGGTGTCTTGCACCTCCATAACTGGTCCAACTTCGAAGTAATCCATCTTTGGGAGAAATGGGAGCCCCATTTCCTTGCCAATTGCATCAATTTTCATATGAAGGATTCGAGTATCAGTTTATAATTCTTTCCAGAAGGCCATGGGTATTTCATCACCTCCAAGCTTCTACTCCCTTCAAGAAGCACTCGACTTAGTAATCCTTTGATTACCCAGTAAAGGGTTACCGTTTTCTTGAACAGGCCCTGGCATGCTCTCGTCGACCTAACGTATTGAATCCAATTTTCAAGAGCCACCTCATCTAGTGAGGGCATGTTTTCCAGCACCTCTCTTCAGACCCCGTCTTCCATCATTTCAAGGTCAGCTCTGATAGTCGGAGGAATCAAGGCACGGTATTGCCAAGACGGCTGTGCTGCCCTGGTTTGGTCGCGACTCACCTTCCTTCGCCGTAGGTTCTCCGAATTTCCCCGAGTCCCCTCAGTAGCCATGTTGCACACCACGCAGATGTAGAATAGTCCGCCACCTAAAACACCACCACCTCCCATCTCGTTCTCACCCCAACTCATGTAATCCTTCTTTGATACATTATCGAAACCACAACTTTCGTTACCTACACCATTGCACCATTTAATGCTGATGAACGAACCGCGAATGGAAATTGCCATAAGTGGCGATATGACTTTCCCCGTCCATTCCCTCGAAATGGTGCGTATCCCACTAGTTATCATAATGGCCATGGTCCAAATCCACCCGCTCTCTGTACTGCCATCTTCCTCCATAACTATATTCAACTGCCGTTGCGTACTGCGATGTACCATCAATTTAAACCACACGCGGGGAGATGTTGCATCCTCCGCCCTTCCACATGCCCTCGTAAATACATGCATCCACCACGAGGCAGACCATATCTACATGGTATTGTTAAGATCCTAGTGGGCGGCCTTCACTAACATCTCGAGGTTTTGGTGTAATGGTTCGTATCATTTGGTATCAGAGCCTCCACCCAGGTTCACGTCACAGAGCGGGTGGCAACGTCGGCATTGTAGTGTTCACCCGAGGCTCGTACGGCTCAAAGGGGACACCACCGTACGGGCGCACATCCAGCCTAGAGTCTGGACTGCGGAGCGTGGTGGAATGTTAAGATCCTAGTGGGCGGCCTTCATTAACATCTCGAGGTTTTGGTGTAATGGTTCGTATCATTGATGTGATGCACCTGCAACAATTAATTAATAAAAATATGCGAAATAGCAGAAATGACAGAACTCAGAATCACTTTTATATTGATCACAGGCCACTTCGAGGGGGCAACCTCCTATGAGCAAGCTCAATACAAATAACTTCACGGTGCCTTCATAGGTCTCAACACACACTTATATACTAAGTCTAGGCGCCAATACTATGGGTCAAAACCATGGGCCACTACAAACTATGGATCAACAATACTACGGGCGACTTACAAAGCATATGCGCGAACAACAATAACATAAACTATTGATCAACAAATACTACGGAACGACTTACAAAGCATATGCGTCCAACAACAATATACTAACAAAGTAAAGACATGGGTTCCTAACATCCCCTCCCCCTTAAAAAAAGCTTTGTCCTCAAAGCTTTAGATGTGGAAATTGTTGTTGAATCTGAAGGAGTGGTTCCCATGTAGCATCCTCTGGTTGCATGCCGTGCCACTGAATTAAGACCTCTGTGATAGAGCGAGAGCGAAGCTGCCGAGTGCGCCGATTGAGGATGGCCTCCGGCTCCATAAGGATGGATCCTTCATTATCCAGTTTGGGTAAAATCGTTTGTCCACTGATGTTGGTGCCAAGAACTTTCTTCAGACAAGAGACATGAAAGACTGGATGAATGCGGGAAGAAGGAGGAAGTTCCAATTTATAAGCAACGGACCCAATCTTCTGAAGAATCTGATATGGCCCATAGAACTTTGGAGCGAGCTTATGACGCCCTTTGAGTTTCTGGGAGGACTGCTTGTACGGCTGGAGACGAAGAAAAACCATATCGCTGACTTGAAAAGTGCGCTCAGAACAGTGCTGATCAGCTTGTTGCTTCATGCGATTTCTTGCCATGTGAAGATTGTCCCGCAAAATGTGAAGAATCTGATCACGGTTTCGAAGGACCGTGTCAACTTCCTGAACTGGTGAACTGGTGGGGGTGTATGGAAGAAGAGATGGAGGTGCCTGACCATAGACTGCTTCATATGGGGTCATTTTAGAGGCAGTGTGGTAAGAGGTATTGTACCACCATTCAACGAGAGGGAGCCACTTTGCCCACTGATGTTGTTGTTCAGAGGTGAAGCAACGAAGATAAGTTTCCAAGCATTTATTGATATTTTCAGTCTGACCATCTGTTTGTGGGTGATACCCTGAACTCATCTTCAGTTTGGTGCCAATGTGGCAAAATAGTTCAGTCCAAAAAATGACTGGTGAAAGTCACATCACGATCCGAGACAAGGGAAGAAGGGATGCCATGAAGACGAAAGATATGGCCCAGGAAAATTTGAGCGACTAAAGAGGCTGTATAGGGATGGTTGAGAGCACAAAAATGACTATATTTGGAGAGGCGATCAACCACAACGAGAATCACTGTCTTCCCGTCGGATTTAGGGAGCCCTTCAATGAAATCCATAGAAATATCTATCCAAATCCGTGTAGGTATGGGAAAGGGTTCGAGCAATCCTGGAAGGAGTGTGGTTTCACCCTTATTGCGCTGGCAGGTATCACATTCAGCCACCATATGTTGAATTGTCCTTTTCATGCCCTACCAAAAGAAGTTACGCCGTGCTTGTTCATACGTTTTGAGGAACCCAGAGTGCCCTGCCGACGGAGAAGCATGGAGTTCATAGAAGACAGCCTGTTGAAGATCTGTGCTCTGGGGAAGCACCAGACGAACCTTGTATCTCAGAGAAGCACCATCCCAAGAGTAATGTGGTACAGCAGAAGGGTTGTTGGTCAAGCGTTGGATGATTTGAGATAAGGAAGAGTCATTGACATAACCCTGTTGAACAGATTGCAACCAATTTGGAACCGGCATAGAAATAGCTGAAAGAGAACCTTGGGCATCAAATGTGCGAGAAAGAGCATCTGCCACAATATTGTCTTTACCCTTCTTGTAAGTGATCTCATAGTCATAACCCATGAGTTTGCTAACCCATTTTTGTTGTGCCGGGGAGGAGACACGCTGTTCCAAGAAATATTTCAGACTTTGGTGATCAGTCTTGATGCAAAAATGATTCCTTAATAGGTATGGGCGCCACTTCTGTACTGCATGCAAAATAGCCATCATTTCCTTCTCATAGGTAGAGGCAGCTAAATTCTTACCTGAAAGGGCTTTGCTGGTGAATGCAATGGGGTGTTCATCTTGAAGGAGAGCAGCACCAAGTCCATTGCCGCAAGCATCACTCTCAATAGTGAAGGGCTTGGAAAAATCGGGCATAGCTAGAACAGGTGTAGTACACATAGCTTGTTTTAGTTTGTCAAATGCACATTGAGCAGCATGTGTCCATGTAAAAGCATCCTTTTTCAATATAGCAGTTAATGGAGCTGCAATCTTCCCATAATCCTTGACAAACTTGCGGTAGTAGCCAGTCAACCCCAAAAAAACCACGAAGGCTCTTGAGTGTCTGAGGATGCGGCCAATTGTTCATGGCATTGATTTTGGCAGGATCCACGCGAACCCCTTGTGCTGAGATAATGTGCCCGAGATACTCAACTTCCTTCTGTCCAAAAACACATTTAGACTGCTTGGCATGGAGATGATGGTCAGATAAAAGTTGCATGACAAGATCCAGATGCTGGAGATGTTCATCCCATGTTTTACTGTAGATGAGGATATCATCAAAGAATACCATAATGAATTTCCGCAAGTAGGGTCGAAATATTTTATTCATTAATGCCTGGAATGTGGAAGGAGCATTAGTGAGGCCAAAGGGCATGACCAAAAACTCATAATGGCCATCATGTGTGCGGAAATGTAGGACCCCATTCCTAAATTCCAGAGTTTATAATATGATAACCATGTTTACTAGGTTTTACACTGTTTCTAGTTTTTATTTTCTGTGTTTTGATTCCATTTTTTGGCTGTGAAAATATAGCATTTTGCATTTACAGATTTGAACATTTATAATTCTATTTTACCTACTTCTAACAGTTTATTGTTTGTTTGTGCAGATAGCAGATATAATAACAGCATATAAACTTTTAAAATTAAATTAAAACAGAATTTGCCAAGGTAGAAACGACAAACATACCTGCTAGAAAATACATGTAGATAGCTAGTAGATCCACCCTTGTTGCTGTCCCCGTTTGCTGTTTCTCCTTGCTTTTCCCTGCAGCCAAAAGCCTTCCCCAAAGTTCTGAAACTCAACCAGCCCAAAATAGTCTTGCCACCCTGCCAACTGGTGAGGTCTCGCCGACCACCCAGCTCCAAAGGTACCCCTTTGGACCCCCGAGCCCAAACCGAGTAAAGCCAACCTGCTCTCCCTTCTTAATTTTCTCCAACAAGAACCTCCTTCTCTTCTCTGAAATTTTCTCCCTACTCCCCCTCAATTCTCCCCCAAAATCTCTAAGGTAAAGATGCCCCTTACTTCCCCAACCATCCTTCCACTTAACCCCTCTTCCTGCCGACTCCATGCTCCCCATTACTACCCTTATTCTCTCCATTCAATTCTAGCTAAGATGTCAGTCCTCCTTTTCTCCCTCGAGACATGTCCACATTTATTGATACCTTCAATATATTAATTAATTAATTAATTAATTTATAAATGAATTATAAATATTATCCCTTTATTTTATTCAAACACCGTATGTAAAAGTCAACTAAATTATTAATGCGGTTCCACCGCCCTTGTCTTTTCAAGTGGTCATAATTACAATTTAATTAATATTTTAATTTATTAACTAAAATACATTATAATTATAAACTTTGATATAAAATAACATAAGGTAATGTCTTCCTTAATTAATTCATAATTAATTTAGAATTACTTTATAATTAATTCTTAATTAATTTAGAACTAATGCATAATTAATTCAAAATTAATTCGTTATTAATTCATAATTAATTCACAATTAATTTATAAATAATTCATAATTTAAATTATAATTAATTCATAATTGATTAACTTGTAATTAATTTATCATTTTCATGAACAATTCCCAAGTGTGTACCCGACACTTGTTTATCAATTTCATATTACATCTATTCGTAAATTATCCTATGTTCCAATTAGCTTTTGCATGGTCATCATAAAATTTAATAAATATAAATTAATTCTTATCCATACAGTTTAATCAATTATCTAACCTTGCAATTAATAGTAACTTATCAATTTAATACTACTTTAATTATCACTACAATAATCATTTAACATGTTAACCCTTAGTCTTTACTAATCAAACTCATTAACATTTAATTAAGCTTACTAACCAAATGCATTATTTACTATCTAATTTAATTGTAACTTGTTTATTAATCATTAATGTACAATAATTAATTATTAAGCGACACTAATTAACATTATTATTCAGCAGTGTTTCATGCAATCATAAATATGTAGGCGTAGCTACTGCTTACCTACCTCGCTCGCGTAAGTACACTAACAGTAATAGTTCACACACATCAATCATAATCATGAAACTTGTTGTTCACTGACACAAGTTTTAAACGTAGTTTGCAAGGTACAATCCATTAACTAACTGAAATCTTATTAAGTTACGACAATTCATACATTACTGAGTTACGACACATACTCAATCAAGGGTTTTACACACATACAGTTAGATCTTGTTTTCACCCCTACTTCAAGCTACACCCATCTACCTACATCATCACTAACTTCCACATCCTATCCTTTCCTCTGCTGGACTACCCTGAAATGTCAATCCATGACCGGTTCCAGCTAGAACCCGTAAGCGGAAGTGTCGACTACATCGACCAAGCTTCCCCAGCAGGCAACCACCAGTCATCATCACACACCTTGGGGAGCGCGCCATAGCGCAGCCCTCCCATGACTCTGGGTTTCGGGGATAAACGGTGGGTAAAGCCTCCACCCCCCTAATGGAACAAGGGACTATGTCTACTCGACGTAACAACAGCGTTGCACTTGTACTCGGTTTGTCATCGTATAACCAATTTGGGCGGTTGAGTTTCCTAAAACCCTACCCCACCCATACATCATAATGAACATCATAATAATCATGGGAAAGTAAATAATGCATCACCTACTTACCGTTTATCTTTCGGAGTCCATGTCCCCGAGGCTCTCCCACCTCGTAGGATCCATCTATCACTTAACCATTTTAACCTGTAAGTCAGTCCTCGACATACAATCTCGAATATCGTGCACAAATCCTCAATATGTACACATACATTTTGTCATAACATAACAACAATAATCAATTCATTATTTTCACCATGCACCTAATATAACATTCCTTCGTTCAACAATAACTTTAATGGTATCCATGTACTCATCATTCATTAACTTGCACATATGAGACATAGCTAACACATGATACATATCTAACATGACTACGTATCCTAATACTAACATCACACACACACATATCTATATCGGCAAACTAATAGAACCACATGTCCACAGTGTCGTCAAACCGACGAAGTCTCATAATCAAGCAAATATAACATATAATAATAGTTTAGGCAGAAATGTCAAAACGGGGCGTTACAGGAAAGCTGTTTTAGGGATATGATCCTCATGAACCCGAATTTGATGATACCCAGAACGAAGATCCAACTTGGAGAAAAAGTGAGCCCCGTGAAGCTCATCAACAACAGGAATTGGAAACTTATCCTTGATGGTGAGGTGATTAAGTGCTCGGAAGTCAATGCAGAGGCGCCATGACCCATCTTTTTTGCAGACAAGAATAACTGGAGAAGAAAAGGAACTAGTGCTTGGGCGAATAATACCTTGCTTTAATAAGTCCCGAACAAGCATTTCAATCTCCGTTTTTTGGTGAAATGGGTAGCGATAGGCCCTGATGTTGGGAGGAACGCTGCCAGGAAGGAGCTGAATACGATGGTCTTCTGGCCTGGAAGGTGGCAATCCCACTGGTTCAGCAAAAATACCTGTATATCGATCCATAATTTGTTGTAGATCCAAAGGAGTAGTGGAGACCGCTGAAGGTTGCATCTGAATGGAATGGAGCTGAGCGATGACACCATGTGAATTCTTCTTGAGGAGTTTTTCCATGCGATGTGAATTGATGATGCTGAGAGAACCTGGTTGTAATCCTGTCAAGGTGTATTTTTGGCCATTGAGGGAAAACTGCATCCAAAGTTCAGCAAAATCCCATAAGATAGGGCCAAGTGTGCGTAGCCATTGAGCACCCAAAACCACATCACATCCGCCTAAGGTCAAGGCGAACATGTCAGAGCGCAAGGTATAATCTCCCATAGAGATACGCACATTTCGACACTTCCCTTTGCAAGGTAAGGTGCCCCCATTGCCAACCATGACTTCAAAGTTGGAGCAAGGATGGATAAAACAATCAGCTTGTTTGGTGATCCGAGGGTCAATGAAATTATGAGTGCTACTAGAATCAATGAGTATTGTACGAGGAAGCTTCTTGAAGTAACCCCTGACCCACATTGTTTGGGGGGTGGTGATTCCAGCTAAAGCATGGAGAGATATCTCTGGCTGGTCATCCTGAGACGGAGGGTCAATAGGCGGTTCCTGAATGTCGACCGGAGCATCCAGTGTTTCTGGATCTTCGTCACCAATTTCAGAGGCAGGCGGAGACTCCACATCCAAGAGATAGAGCTTTTGCTGAACACATCTATGTCCCCAAGTGAATTTCTCATCACAATTATAGCAAATCCCCTTTTCTCTGCGTGCTTGCATCTCTGTTTCAGACAAACGCTTGATAGGAGTTGGTCAAGGAGCCTGCTGTATAGGTGGTCGTTGAGAACCCATATTTCGGAAGGGAACAAAAGTGGGCTTGGAGTGATGTTGGGCTGCAATCTTGTCTTCTGCCAACTTATCCAACCCTAGGGATTCCATCATTGTGTTGGGACGGAACATTTTGACCTCAGAGCGGATGGCATCCTTTATACCACTGATAAAACAAATCCGGTAAAAGTCATCAGATAATCCTTCGGTGTGGTTGGCTAGATTCTCAAATTTGGTTTGATACTCTCTCACAGTGCCAATTTGGCGAAGTTTAGTGAGGGCTCCTGTGAAGTCATCAAAAGCACTAGGACCAAATCGTTGCAAAAGGGGCTGGCAAAAGTCTGGCCATTTGGGCTCTGGATGAGCCTTGATGTACCAACGGTACCATTGAAGAGCTTCCTGTTCCAAATGAAAGGATGCCAACGGAAATTTGTTGACATCAAAAGTATTATGCAGACTGAAATACTGTTCTGCACGATAGATCCATCCAGTTGGATCGGTACCATTGAAGCGAGGAAAATCAAGCTTCGGACCACGAAAATTGCTGGAAGAAGAGAACCCATTGTCTGATGAAGACTCGGACTGCCGTTTGTTGTTCATAGCTGAATGTTCAAGATGGAGGCCGAGAAATTTTTCATCCAGATCCTGGAGTTTGGCTTGGATGGCTGCAAGTGCGTCCTCCATGGTTTTTGCTCCTGCACGGGTGACAACCATAACCAGGAGATTTTTTTTTGGTTTTTTTTTTGGGAATGGATAGAAAAACAAAAACAAAAGCTTATTTAGTAAAGGGAAATTTGGATTTGGGAAAAACGCGGATGGGTAATTGGGGTTTGACTAGGTTTTGGACACTTTGGAATGGATAGGGAAGCAGAAAATGAATATTTCAGAAGTGGGGTGAAAGAATGGGAAAATTTGTCAAAGAGGGACAAAGAAACAAAAATAGGGAATGGACACGGTGGCAAAATTTGAGGGCGATTGGGTGAAAATCGAAGGAGTTATGGCAAACCCTAAAAATAGACAAATGTGGGATTTCTGGCTTTAGGAAGTGGAATTTGGGATAGGGTCCTCAGGAATGAAATATGCAGAATGGGATTGCAGGGGTGTCAGTGAAGTTTCAGGGAAAACAATGTTAAGACAAGGGAGATATGGCAAAAACATTTTTTTTTTTTTTTTTTTTTTTTTTTTTTTTTTTTTTTTTTTTTTTTTTTTTTTTTTTTTTTTTTTTTTTTTTTTTTTTTTTTTTTTTTTTTTTTTTTTTTTCAGAATGGATCTGAAACGGCTTTCGAAATGGTGGATTGGAAACGGCGGGATCTGGAACGGCTCAGAATGGATAAAAAATGGATGGATCTGAAATAAATTTTAGAATGGATCTGAAATGACTGGATCAGAACCAGCTTTCGGAATGGATCTGCAATGGCGCAGAAGTGATCGGCAATAGATCGAAATTTTATTTTATTTTTTTATATTTTTATATTTTTTTATTTCAGACTGGAGCGGCTACGGCTCGGAAGGGATCTGAAACGGCGCCGAATGGATTGAAAATAGCTGGATCTGGAACAGCTTGCAAAATGGATCTGAACGACTGGATCTAAAATGGCGCAGCAACGATCGACAACAGTTCAGCTGAAAATAGATATGGACCCCAGGTATGTGCGGCTTCCTAACAGTTCAAGGGTTTCACTCGGCCACTAATGCTGTCTGACGGCTTGCGTATTGGGGCAGTACCCCTCACTCCACGGCTCAGGTAAAACTGATAACCGCTTTTCCACAAACGACAGTTCTTGGTTTACCTCACGGGTGGGAACTAGTCAATCAGGTAGGGGTTGTTGCCATTTTCGCTGGCAGGTCCTCTCAATGGGCCAGCTACTTTGGGGTTCCTGTGGTACTCCTCACAATGAGTTTTAGGGCTTATGCCCAAGTACTTACCACAGTTAAGCGGATAGGGATTATTCCCAAATCCGAACCTGCAATAGATGCGAAATTTATTTTTTTTGACAGAAATTTCACCCAGCGAGCCCAAGAAAGTGCTCTGATACCAGATGTGATGCACCTGCAACAATTAATTAATAAAAATATGCGAAATAGCAGAAATGACAGAACTCAGAATCACTTTTATATTGATCACAGGCCACTTCGAGGGGGCAACCTCCTATGAGCAAGCTCAATACAAATAACTTCACGGTGCCTTCATAGGTCTCAACACACACTTATATACTAAGTCTAGGCGCCAATACTATGGGTCAAAACCATGGGCCACTACAAACTATGGATCAACAATACTATGGGCGACTTACAAAGCATATGCGCGAACAACAATAACATAAACTATTGATCAACAAATACTACGGGACGACTTACAAAGCATATGCGTCCAACAACAATATACTAACAAAGTAAAGACATGGGTTCCTAACAGGGATCACGTTGACACGTCCCCCTACTGACTCCTCTCACCCGCATCCGAGTTCCCAACATATCCTTAAATGAAAAATGCAAATACTCCAATTATATCTGAGTGAACATAAATAATCAATACTCTAATAAATATTAGATATAAATTTACTACCATTACCCATGATTTTTTTTGAAAAATCAACTTAAGACTTTCCTACTAATAATACTTAATATCACCATTATTTGCACTACTATTAAGGTTTGAACCCTTTTCATTACCATGAAAATTTAGTCATTTTTTTCTTTATAAAACTGCAAATATAAATATTAAGATTATATAGCTAAAGGTTATAAAGATTTTGAAAATTATAAACATTCATTCAAAATCTACAATTTCAAAGAATTAAAAGAAAATTCTTTTGATGATCCATTATCCAACTACTTTTTATTTCTCATCCACTTTCAAAATTTTAATAATCCCATATTATATGATGAAAATAAGTAAGTTAAAAGTATAGATTTATTTTAAACCCATATTCCTCTTGGTCCTTAATAAATCCAGATTTAAAAGAGAAATTGGATTCCTCTTGGTCTTTAATAAATCCAGATTTAAAAGAGAAATTGGATCCCTCTTCCTTAATAAATCCAGATTTAAAAGAGAAATTGGATCCCTCTTGGTCTTTAATAAATCCAGATTTAAAAGAGAAATTGGATCCCTCTTGGTCCTTAATAAATGAGGGTTTAAGAGAGATCATTTGTGGACTAATAAAATAAAAAATTAAAACCAAATGAAAAGTAATTAAAAAAGGCATGTCAACTCATAAAGTACAAAATTAAAACCAAATAAAAGTGATAAAAAATCCATGTCCACTCATACAGTAAAAATATTAAAACCAACATAAAATCTTTCAAGCAAGGAGAGAGATCCAATTTCATGTGTAAATTTTTTATGTATGTGTAAAAAATTTAAGATAAAAAAATTTACACTTTTGATAAATCCGGCTTTAAGATAGATCTATGCTGTCTTAAGAGTCTACATGAACTTTTTTAGTTACTTTTTATTTTTTATGATATTTTTTATGAGTTATGAGCTAACATGAATTTTATTGCCTCTAGCGCTTCTATAGCCCATATATTACAGATGTGGTGGAATGGGGTTACTTGTGGAGCATATTACAACGCTTCTGCAGATCCTCTGGTATGCTGATTAATGAGAAGAAATCCAAACTTTTGAAGCATAATCTGGAGGAGCGCACTCTTCTTGAAATAATATCTATTATGCCTCTTCCAGTTGGCAAGCTATCTGATGGTATTTTCTACCTTGGCTACTTCCTCAAGCCCAATGGATACAAAATATCAGACTGGCGTTGGCTAATAAAGAAATTCGAATCACGCATTCTCCACTAGCAGTGGAGATGGCTTTCGAGAGGTGGTCGGTTGGTACTGGCGAAGTCTGTACTGCAGAATCTTGGAGTATACTGGTTTGCACTGTGTAAAATCCCTAAATCCATACTAACCTGTATCCATAAATTAATACATCATTTTATCTGGTCTGGGAATGGCCATCGGAAAATACACTTAGTGGATTGGATTACTCTGTCTCGTCCATATGAGCAGGGGGGCTAGTCTTTAAAAAACATCTTGAAATTCTCTATAGCGTTACTGGCGAAAAGTCTTTGGAGAGTTTTATCTGTTGCTTGTGTCTAGGGTGACATAATCAAAGATAAATATTTTGGGAATCTATCATGTGTTCAATGGATCAGAACAGGTCGCAGATCCCCGAAAGGTGTTTCCAATATTTGGGCAGGGCTCCTCTCGTCTTATCTGGTGGTTTCTGAATGGTTAGCTTGGGTTCCAGGCGATGGCCGACACATCCTCATAGGTGTTGATCCCATCGTGGGTGGGCCAAAATCGTTTGCTCTTTCACCTTTTCTTTTGCACCATCTCAGATGCAGGGGTTTTTATTCACTATATCACATTCTGGCAGTGAATGGGTCCACGTCTACATTCAACATTTGGTTAAATGCGTCACAGTTGGGGTTGGTAGGAGCTCTAGCGGCCAAATGGAGTGCATTCATCCAGGATTTATACTTTGCAAATACCAGAATTGGGCTTGGTGATGACCATCTTCTGTGGTCATGGAACACTGCAGATGGCTCGGTCACTGCAAAGTAGGCTTATCTGGCTATCAGTTCGAAATCCTCCTTTATTAATCAATGGTGGCACGTTCGTTTATGGAAGTGGTGTATTCCTCCGTCAGTAAGGATTTTCATCTGGCTGATGCTGGCGGACAAGATACTTATCTGGCCCAATTTGCAGAGGAGAGGCATCACGGGACCTGGCATTTGCCCTCTTTGTCTTCACGATGAAGAATCAATGGTTCATTTATTTATATTATGTCCCTTTACTGTGTCTGTGTGTCGGTTTTTGGGGGATCCATTCGCACCCATTCCATTTGAACGACCATCCACTATCCAGTCATGGCTTCATGGAATATTCAAGTATGATAATCACTTGGGGACGATGGCATGTCTTGTTTTCTGGTCGATCTGGAGGACACGAAATCGATTTCTTTTTAACAACATCTCCACGGAGGCTAGCAGGGTTGCATGTGGGATTCACTCTCTATTTTCTGAGTATGCTGGCACTTAGGGTGGAGATCACTCACATACTGGTCATCGTCTTCATCCTCCATGGCTCTTACGTTCTGGTAATCGGGCTCGTTTTGACGGCGCAGCCTCTGTCATTTCTGGAAAATGTGGTTCTGGGGCTTATTTTGAACTCACAAATGGAGACCAAATTAAGCTTTGGTTCCATGGTGGTGACGACACTAATACGAAAGGCTGCTGGTGACTCCTTGACCATTGTGAATTGGGCAAACGCTGAAGCCTCTATTCATGCCTTGGCTCTTACATATTGGTTGGATCAGACGCGGTCTCTCATTTGTCTCAGTCCTCAGACCTCTATTATCCACATTTTCCGTGAACATAACTCTATGGCGGGTTCTCTTTCCAGCGATGGACTTGGTTCTGCTGCCGGCAGGTTATATTATGAGATTTTGGAGGGCAATAATATCTCTCGGGGGTTCTGGAACCTTTTTACTTTTTGACGACATTTATTTATTTTCACTGGTTATACCTTGCCATTTTTGCTACCTAATCAATGTCCATTATCTATTTCTATGACTCTCTGATGCACTTGTTTCTCTTTGGGTATTGGTATATCCCGGTTCCACTATTGACCTGTGATTGGGTTGTTTAATTTTCTATCTATTTGGGAGACTTGGTGTGGTCTCGACATCACTTGCCCTGCTTGGGCATGGTTTACTTCTATGTATCTGGTGTGCAATACTACTATACTTTTCAATAAAGTATGCTTTTTCCATTGTGAAAAAAAAATGGGAGAGCTTCTACAGAGTATAGGGAAATTATAGGAGATGTTGTCACATTACATTATGCAACATAACTTTTTAACATAATAATAATTGAGCCACATAAATTTTAATTAAAAATTTAATAATAATAATAACTTAAAGAATATATAAAGTAATAAGTAAAATAATGTAAAAAAAAAAGAAAGTAAAGTAAAATAAAAAAATTAAAAAGTAAAACACTATTAAATAATTAAAATAAAACAAATTTTTCTAATAATTTTTATAGGAAAAATAATAGATCCAAAAAGTTTGTATCTTAAGGATTTGATCTCTTTTAGCCTATAGTAAATCTGAAATTTAAATAAATCTAGTTACTGAGAGAAGATTGCTTATGTGAATACAATAAATGCAATAAGTAAATAACATATTACAAAAGTTATATTCCAAATTAACAAGATTATTACCAGATCCATGTATCTTCAAAATTTATTTATTCCTTAAATTTATAAATTTAAACACGAAAACAATTAATTTGCGAAAAACAAATGTCTTCTACACATGTTTGACGTTAGCAAAGTGTTCAATTAAAGTGGACGGGGTGGTTGGGAAGGTATGCCCCACCCCACACCCTACCCGTGTTCAATCCAAGGAGATGCTACATAATGCCCTTTGTGCGTTAGCTCGGAAAAAGAAGAGTGTTCACTTAAAGTCCGAAACCAACACGTCTCCCGCTGAGATCGATGACCTTCGGCTGGCGAACGAAGAATTCGATGGCAAAATTCCGTCATTTGTTTCCAACTTTGGACTGCTAAGAAGTGATTTTGTTTCTATGTTCGGATTGCTAAGAACTGCAAGAAGCATGGCATCGAGGACGCTGGTAAATTCAATGGGGCACGGAATAGAAAATGAATGGGGGAGTCCTAAGCTCAGGAATTTAGCTCAACAGCTCCGTTTATACAAGCCGCCGCACGCACCGTGGTGCGGCGACGATCAGGCCGATGAAAGCGGGGAAGGAGGAGGAGGGGGGGTTTCGTCGCACCTGGGAGTGCCTGAATCCGTCGCGGTTTCTTCTAATTCGGAGCTTTCTGTCGCAAGGAAGAGGGCCAAGCGAGCGGCTGTACTCGTCTGCCTTTTTGAAGGCTCAGAGGGCGATCTCAGAGTTATTCTCACTCAGAGATCCGGCAATTTATCGTCTCATTCAGGTGGGGCTTCACCCATTTTGCATTTTTCCTTTTTTTAAAGTGTCTTTAAATTTAGATTCATTTTCCTGAACAGTCCCTTACATTTATGGATTTGTTCTTGTGATTCGACGACAATTTTGTGGGGTTTGGTTTTGTCAATTTAATGCGCTAGCTTATATGAATTTAACATGAAGGATAAATCAATTCATTTTCGGAGCACCTGTTTCGGTTCTGTCTATTATTTGGTAGTTTGTGGGGTTTGCTTTGATCATTTTATTTACCGAGTTCTGGATGAACCGCATTTAAATTTTATCTATTTGTTACAATTCCATTGCAACTTTGTTGTTTTTAAGTATATTGGTTTTGGGTTCTGAATAGAAAGCAGTTCGATTTCCTTAACAGCCAATCTCAATTTTACCTATTTATTGACAAAATGGAGGAACTTTAGGGTTATTTTTTTAATGTTGTTGTGATAGTCTGAGGGTTATTTTTGATCAACTTGACTATATTTATGGCAACAAATCCTATATATGGCGAAATCATGGACTGTTAATAATCCTGAATTCGACACTATAGACTGGGGCACCACTAATTTTATCTTTATTTAAATGTTTAAGGATGACGAATCAGGCCAAAAATGGATAAACATAGAAATAAATGAAAGGAAGCAAAGCCCTCAAAGGATACCCCAGTTATATGGAAAGCACCAAAGAGATTCCAACTTGATAGAAAATCAACCACGAATTCAACATAACGAGAAGAAAGATGGGCTAACAATGAGCAAATGCACCTAGAATGAGGCATTGTGAACAGAGTTCCATGGGGACATGTCCCCCAGGCTCGAGGGTGCGCTCCCCTCGTTTCCCATGCCCTAGGGGCTTGGGGACTCCTTGGGAAATGTTTCCTCACGTCCCCTTTTTCCGGAAACCCAAGGAAACACACAAGGAACATCACAAAAAGGGGGACGCCTAGACACCCCCATGCAATTATCAAATTTCTTTTTTCATGACTTAAAAGAAAAAAAATCATTGAACTAATAAACCGAAAAGCTACCCCACTCAACCCCTCTCTTAAAAGCCCAACCCATCCCTTATTCTCACATTTGAAACATTTATCTTATGCAAACGGATTTCCTTGAAGAGAAGTGGCCGATAGCGAAGAAGAGAGGATCATTTTACCAAGGGAAGAGCAATTTCATTGCTTGAAGGCTGGAGTAGGGGGTTTGAAGGTTGGAGCAAGGGGTTTGAACTTTGAAGGCTGGAGCATGGTTTGGTTGGTGTGCCATTGGTCACTCATGAGAGTGACTCTGACTCAGATAGTGATGCTCCCATTGATGGTCACGATGGCTTCATGCAGTGGATGCATGAGGAGGATCAATCCGTGGAGCTCTATCTCCTTGATGCTCTTTTGATGCTTTCAACTTTCTTTTTGCTACTTTTATTTTCTATGTTTATTGTCCATTGTTAGCTTTTAGTTTAACTTTTGACTCTAGAAGTAAATACTGTCATTGATGACCTCATATTGAGTCTTTGACTCTTTAAATTTGAAGGTGTTTAAGACAAGTTTATGTGACATGTCTATGATTTAGTTTTATGATTTTAATATTTTAAATTTTCATCTACTGTTTATGTCTATAATCAAAGTTATAATGGAAGATGTGCATGTATTATGAATTCTATAATCAAAGTTATAATGGAAGAGGTGCATGTATTATGAATTTAGAATTTATCAATGTAAAATTCAAATACTCAAATGATTCATGAATTAATGATGAATTTACTATTTTGTATTTACTATTTACTTTTAAGTTTTAGTATGTAAATGGTGATGGGACGGGGAATTTATATGTTAATATGTTGGAATTATATAAATTATATATTTTTAATAATTTTAAAAACCTCGACGTCCCTCCAACCCCTAAATTTACCTAAAATTTGGGGGTGGTCTCCACACGCCCCCAATGTGTGTTTCCTCGCTCCCGTGTCTTAGGAACTTGGAGGAACACTGATTGTGAATGTTCTCAGGTGTTTGAAATGAGTGTTATAACTACATTAAAGTATTCATACTAAATCGAGCTGTTATAATGGTTGTCATCTAAGGGTGTCAACCTAACGTCTCCAAATGTGTGTTGAATACGGTGAAGTTAGAATCGCATAAAGAACCACAATTATGGCAGGGTAGCATAGTGTGAATACGGTGAAGTTAGAATCGCATAAAGAACCACTAAGTGAATGGGCTTCCCTTCATGAGTGGCTTTTCATGATCATTCCTGCACTAAGAGAGTCCTTATCAAGCCTTCATAGACATAAACCTCCATTCTATAGCCCAAAGTCATTGTTGAAATGTCTGTCCTAGACTCTTTGTCTCTTTGTGTTTCTATTTCTTATTTAATGTAGAAATTTTGGACCTTAATTTTACAAGGAAACCTATTGGAATGCACATGATACCATGCAAGGGAACTCACATCAATGCATAGGTATAGTAGGAAGCATAAAAAATGGCTTCCTAGAGTACGGGTCCAATTTTTAAGGGTCGAGGAGTGCAAACAACAATGTTGTTATTTAGTTTGGAATACAATCTTGCAATGTGATTTCTTAGTCTCCAAATCTGCTAGTTTCTAGTTAGTTTTCGCTCTAGAGTTGATTGTTGGGAGAATCTCAATACGTGTTAGGTGGAAATTCTCCATGTGACTCTAGAATTTTCCCTAATTTGTGTGGGTTGGGATTCCTAATTGGTCAAATTGTATAGAAGTTATGTCTAGGTATGGTCTAGTCTTTATGCACAAAATCCACATGGATTACAAGACCCAAGAAGGGCTACTCAGAGATAAAAATTATTAAAATGAGTAGGTCTTGTTACCACCCAGTTTGCACAGGATGTTCACCAACATAAGACATCAGCCAACCAGGGACCTTTTAGTTCTTCATCCACATCAGGCAGTCTTCTGTCCAGTTGCATGTTCTTTTGCACTTCCTTTGTCATGGTCAAAGAAAGTTGTTTGTAAAATTTTGACATCCATTACATGTGTAAAAGGGCTAGCCTAAGTGAGTCATTGTGTATTATAGCTACTTTGAAGTGTTTTTTTCCTATGGATGAACTTATATCCTAGTGATGAGATACATGAGATAAGATAAGATAATTTTATTAATGTCCGACTAATGACCACAAAAGTAGGTCAAAGGGATTGCTGAGTACAATGACGTCAATACAATGCAGGAGTATCAAAAGGTCTCCTTTAAAAGGCGAGATGCAGAAAGTAAAGTGCAATAAGATGAGTAGAGTAGTAGAAAGTGAAATCTGCTTTGAGGCATGGCGAACCCTTGGCCTCGAGTTCAAATACCTACGCTAGTGATGGGGTGTATCGTAGGAGAAGATCCAAGGACAAGAGGAACTAGAAGAAGAAAGGAAGTAGATCTGTCATGGAATGGATCTATTTCTCCTACCATTTGAGGCCGAATGAAGAAAACTGAGTATAGTCGGTTGTCCTGAGGGCAGCCTAGTGGGGCACCTGGGTCGGTCGATGCGTTGCTGACTGGTAGAGGTAGTGCATCAATGAGGTCTGGGGGAACTCGTCCATCTCCTGGAGGGAGACCTGGTCTGTCCATGTCGCTGAGATATCGTGGGACGAGGGAAGTTCCCACAGGTCTGCACTGATCTGGACTCCGAGGTTGCGCTGGTGTCCATTTGTCTCTTAGTGCCCCTTCCTGAGGGTAGCACCGGGAAGAAGGAGGTGATCTGCCGAATAGGGTTTGGTCTTGTAGGAGGCTGAAGAGTAAGATCTCAGAGCCTAGGGCCTCCTGCATGTGTAAGGCTAGACACTGCTGATCCGAATATTTGAAAAAACATGTGAGGGTTTGAGTCCCCCTGAATAGGCAATGAAACTGCCCTCCTGATCTCATAGTAAATGGGGCACCGGAAGATGAAGTGCTCCTTAGTAAATGGGGCACCGGAAGATGGTGCTGTTATTTGGTGCTTTGGTTAGAGGAGACTCACTTCTCCTCTTTTGGATTGATGGTCATGTTTGATGGCTCATATATTGTTGCTCCCTTCATTTTACATATCATTTATTGATGAATCAACTTCCTAGTAGATGTTTGATGAGATGTTTGCTTGGGCTATGGAATGCCCTACCTCACATTGTGTTTTGGAGCATTGTGGTGTCATCCTTGGTATACTTGTTCATCAAGTTGAGAGAGCACTTCACCTTTACACACATTTGTATCATGATCTTTTCCTCACATGGACTAGATGTTGATGGGGTTGGATTTCATTTTGTTCTATTTGATGGAACACCCTAACAGTAATGGGCGTGCTTGACATATGGATTGCATCTTGGCATCGTTTTACACCACATTCTAGGAGAGCACTCCTCATGGGCATACTTTGCTCGGTGGATCAAGCCCTCTCAACAACTAGTTTGCATACCTTGATGAGATTGGATGATACTTGGCCACATTGGATGGATGCCCTAGCTTGTGAGGGCTTATTTGGTATTGATATGGCATTTCGGGATGATGGAATCCTTGTTTTAGGAGAACACTCTTTACATACACTCCTTTTGACATGTTTTTACCTCTCCCAACGACTTTATTTGACATGGTGTAGCATGGTTTGAGCTGCATGGTGTGAACGACTTTCTTGGTTGGAGGATCTTGGAACGTGGATTTATTTTTGATGATGTAGACTACCATTCCCCATGGAGCTCTCCTTCATTTAGGGTTTTGATGGCACATATGATGAGGCATGGCCACCTTTATTGGTTTATTTGATGAGGTCATCCCCTTTCATGGATTAGGTTGAGTATTGTGATGACCCTGCTCATGGTTTGATGGTTGTGAGGACATTGGAGGATGAGCTTACTTCCTAGAAGGGAGATGTCCCACTCATAGAAGCCTTTTTGCACACATGTTCACGCATCTTGCTGGGATGTCGATGTTGGAGAAGCCACACATTCTACTTGGAGGAGATCTAGGATAATTTAAACCCTAGATGATGAAGACATCCATTTACGGAGACCACACATGCCACTTGAGGAGGCTTTACATGATTTCATACTCTAAAGAAGGGAGACATCTACCTTGAGGAGGAAACACATGGCATAGCAATCCCATTATTTTTTCCATTATTGACTTGTCATGTGAGTTGTTTATAAGATATTGTTATTTTAGGGTTTTTCTCGGAGAAAAGCATGGATCTAGAAGATTCAAAGCTTATTTTATTATTTTCTTGGAGAGATTAGTGGATCTAGTAAAACAAATCATATTTTATTGTGAAAGCAGATGGAGCTAAGACTCTATTTAAAGAGTAGCTCTTTCCATTTGTAGTCATGGTTGGATTTGTGAGAAGTTTCCTCCTTGGAGCTTAGTTGAATATCTATTTGAAGTCTTAATGAAAAGTGCAAAGTTTCTTTCTTATCACATATGAGGCTTATGTTTTTATTTCTAATTATTGAAGGTTGATGTTAGAAGTTACTTGCAAAGAATCTGTTTTGAATGGACATTGGGAAGAGTATATTTACCATGTTGGAAGGGTTTAATGTGAGAGTTTCCCCCGTCTTATTGTCCTTTGATGTTTTATTTCTAAATGTATCATCTTGCATCTATCATCTTGTTAAGAGTTGTTATCAGATTTATACTTCATTGTAGGACATACCTTCATTGCATGGTTTGAGAGTGGCACTATTCAGGTCCTCCAAGGATATTTCTGCATTTAATTGACAACAAGTTAAGGTTGATTGTGGCATGGGGTTGCTTTTCTATCTTAAATCATTTATAAAACTTCCCTCTTAGATTGATGCCTTGTCTCCATTTGCCCTAGATTGGATAAGGCATTGGTATCGATCTTCCATCACCTTATTTTTCTATGCTATAACTTCCATTTTGCTAAAGCTAACACTTCATATCACCATGAGCCTCCATGTCACAACTTTAGTGATCTTATCTTAGGGAAATCCCCTTTGTGCCAGAGGAGAGATAACCTAAAGTGAGAGGAAGGGCTATTGTGGTGACAATGGGCATCTTTCCTGAGTTCCCCTGGGGTTGCACTTGTGTCTTAAGGTTTTACCACTTGAATTGTAGGTTTGGGAGATGTTACCCGTCATATTGCATGAGGTCACATTCATGTTTTTTATCTCGATCCAGTTGCAAAGGGTTCAAATTTTATGAAATTGATTGATCATTGGGCATATACATGGACATTTATGGATGCATACTCTCCTTGGCATTACTCATATGGTACAACCTGTTAATGTATTTGTAACTTCGGAATATATTCACTTGTATATTTTATATTGTATTCACATGTTGCTATTGTACTTTTGACGGAGAGGTTTATTCCTTCGATCGGGAAAGTTATTATTGTACTTTAAGGGTTGTTAGAATCTCCTAGAGAGGTTGGCCCTGAGTTAAGTGGTAGGGGGTTATTAGACTCTCCTAGGAGAAGTCGGCCCAGTTAGGGTTAAAGTCAAGTGAAAGTAAAGTATAAATAGAGAGGGTGCTCCTCTCTATTTACACATTCACTCACTCACTCATTTGCGCATTAGTGAGAGAGAGGAGGACTTCGCACAAGTGAAGAAGAGAGAAGCTGCTGGAGACCATTTCTACTTTTGGGGTTTTGTATTGTTGCTCATTCTATCTCTGAGGAAGTTGCGGGGTTTTCTCCTTTATGGTTTCCCCGATGAAACTCTTTGTGTCTCTTGTCTCTTGTGTTTGAATTGTTGTGCATGTTATTCTCTCAGATAAGATCTTAGATCATATTGAATTAAATGATGAAAATCTAACATGGTATCAGAGCTAACCTGAGAAGAAGACATTGTACAGTTGCAGAAGCTAGGGCTTCTTAATTTTTGGTTTTCTCCATAGATCATCAGCAAAAGGAGGCTAGGCTAACTCGCCTAAGGAAGGCGCATCTTTCTGTCGAAGCACAATTGGATTCTGAACATTTTCATTTTTTTGGCCTGTCACTGCTGCGGGAAATTAGGGATTTTCATAGAAGTGGAATTTTGGAGTGCTTTCAGCACATGATTGTTCTCCTCCTCAAAATCGAAATTTAGAGACCAAGATCGAACTTTTTTGGTTGGGTGAAACTCCGAGAAAGTCAAACCCTAATTTGACTTTGGACCAGAAAAACCAGAAAACCAGAAAGGACCAGAAACTGTAGGTCCGAAATTCGCATGTCACTTTTGAAGGGTCAATTTTTGGAATTTTCAAAATCCAAGTGTACTGGCTTACTCGCCTCAACAAGGCGCATCTTTCTATCCAGACATAAGTTTGAAATTCCAAGTTTGAATTTTTAGGGTTTCTCTGTCAAACCCTAGCCAATTCCAGATCCAGTTTCAACAAAACAAGTGGTAATACCTAAAGCTTTTCTATTTCCATTTGAGTTTCTCATTAAAGATGTCTCACCACACCAAGCTTGAGGATAAGCTTGAAGGGGCTGATAACTTCCGAGCATGGAAGTATAGGATTGGGTTTGTCCTAGAAGAGAATGAATTGGACACCTACATAAATGAAGAGGTTCCAGTTCCAGAGGGAGATGAGGCTAAGGCCTTACATAAGAAGAACTTGGTCAAGGCCAAGAGGGTTATTGCAAATTCTATCAAGGACCATCTCATACCACATGTGTCATCTCTAAAGACACCCAAGGAGATGTTTGATTCCTTGACCAAGCTATTTGAAGGAAAGAATATAAATTGGAAGATGACATTGCGGAACCAATTGAAGAATGTGAAGATACAAAATGCAGAAGCCATCCAGTCTTACTTCACAAGGGTTTCTCAAATCAAGGAACAACTTGAAGCCGTGGAAGAAAATATAGAGAATGGAGAAATAGTGATGACCACCTTGAATGGTCTCCCTAGGTCATGGGATTCCTTAATTCAAGGAATTTGTGCTTGGAAGAAGCTCATCACATTCAGTAGGCTGTGGGAGGAATGCTCACAAGAAGAAGCTCGACTCGTAGCACAAGAAGAGAAGATGGGTAATGAAGACCAAGCTCTCACAGCATACTCCAGGAGGAATGATAACAAGAGGGTGCACCACCATAGTAAGAAAGAAAAACACCACCACCAAAATCAGAGGGAAAACTTTAGATCCCGAAGAGATGTATCTACCATTCGATGCTATACATGTGATGAGAAGGGACACTATTCCAGGGATTGTCCTATAAATAAAAGTGGCTCTCACAAGAAGAAGAACAACAAGAAAAGACATCATGCTCACACTGCAGAGGATGATGAACCTCCCAAGAAGAGAGCCAAAGAAGAAAGTGAAGATTCTTCAAGTGATGAAGAGTATGTTCTGATCTCTGCTCTCACAAGAAGTATTACACATGGAAGCAATGGTTGGCTTATAGACAGTGGGGCTTCCAAGCATATGACAGGATTCAAGGAATCCTTTATGAATCTATCTGAACATGAGTCACCCCACAAAGTGAAACTTGGGGATGACTACCAGTATCCCATAAAAGGAAGTGGTGAAGCCTCTTATAAGCTAGACTCTGGAAAGTCTATGAAGATGAAAGATGTCCTGTTTGTACCAGGACTAAAGAAGAACCTTCTCTCCATATCTGCATTGGATGCAAAAGGTATGAGGGTTGCATTTGTAGATGGCCAAGTTCTTATGTGGCCAAAGGGAAAAACCATAGATGATGCAGTAGTGATTGGAGAGCAAGAGGGAGGCTTATACAAACTGAAGGGCCAACCTGAACAAGCCTTGGTCCATGACTCCATGGAGCCAAGTGAACTATGGCATAGAAGGCTTGCACATGTGCACTATAGAGCACTACCTCTTGCAAGCAAAGCTGTTTAAGGTCTTCCAGAAATCCAAGCAAAGCATGAAGGCATTTGCAAAGGTTGTGCGAAGGGAAAGAACATAAAGAAGACATTTCCAAGTAGCGAGAGCAAGGCAAAAGGAATCTTGGAAATCATCCACTCCGATGTATGCGGTCCATTGTCATCCAGTGCATTGAGTGGGTATGTATATTATGTTTCTTTCATTGATGATTTTTCTAGGAAGACATGGATATATTTCTTGAAAAACAAAGATGAAGTATTCAGTAAGTTCAAGGAATTCAAAGCCTTGATTGAGAACTACACATAGAAGAAAATCAAGACTTTTTGGTTAGACAATGGCAGAGAGTTCACCTCATAAGACTTCAAGAAATTATGCAGAGATTCAGGGATTAAGAGGGAGTTGACTACTCCATATAATCCGCAGCAAAATGGAGTTGCAGAAAGGAAGAATAGAACAATTATGGAAGCAGCAAGGGCGATGCTTCATGACCAGGATCTTCCTATGCATTTATGGGCAGAAGCTGCTAGGACAACCGTGTATGTACAAAATCGTACTCTACATAGAGTACTTGACAACAAGACACCGTAAGAAGCTTTCTCCGGTGTGAAACTAGAAGTCAACCATCTCAGAATATTTGGTTGCCCGGTGTACATACATATTCCAAAAGAGAATAGGACGAAGTTAGATCCTTAAGGAAAGAAGGGCATATTTGTGGGATATAGTGAAAGCTCAAAGGCTTATAGAATATATTTCCCAGGGTTCAAGAAGATCGACATCAACAGGGATGTAACATTCGACGAAGACTCAGCATATCACAAATCCAGAAAGATACATGTTGAAGACATTGAAGAACCGGAAGCACCCAGGATCCGAGATACAACAATGAATGAAGTAAATCCAGAAGATTATGAAGAACGCGAGGTGGAAGACCCACAAGAACCTGTAGATCCACCACATGAGAAGAATTCTCACAAGAGGAAACCAGCATGGGTATGAGAAGCAATTCAAGATGTAGAGAGATATGGTGCTCCAGAAGGAATGCATTGAGAAAGCAAGAGACCGAGACCATTCTCCAGTTATGTAGCCCAGCTGTGTGACATCATTGACAAAGAACCTTCCAACTATGAGGAAGCAACTGAGAAGAAAGAATGGAAGGATGCCATGATCGAGGAGGACCAGTCGATCATGAAGAATGATGTCTGGGATGTGGTCTCGAGACCAGTAGGGAAGTCTGTTGTGACTTCCAAATGGATCTACAAGATCAAGCATGCTGCAGATGGCAGCATAGAGAAACACAAGGTGAGATTTGTGGCACGTGGCTTCTCCCAGAAGGAAGGGATAGACTATGAGGAGACATTTGCACCTGTAGCCAGATACACTTCCATTAGATCAGTACTTGCTCTGGCTACAGCGATGAAGTGGAAAGTACACCAGATGGATGTCAAGACAACGTTCTTGAATGGTGTAGTAGAGGAGGAAGTGTATGTGGAGCAACCACTCGGATTTGAGACACATGACAGGGAGACTCATGTCTGCAAATTGAAGAAGGCCTTGTATGGATTGATACAGGCACCCAGGACGTGGTACGAAAGGATTGATAGCTTCCTGACTAGTTTGGGCTTTACCAAGAGTAAAGCGGATTCCAACTTTTACTACAGGTTGAGGCAGGGAACCCAGTGATACTTATACTTTATGTAGATGACTCGTTTGTGACAGGTGAGGATGGGTTGATTGCTGACATGAAGAGGAAGATTGCTGCCAAGTTCGAGATGAAGGACTTGGGTATGATGCACTATTTTCTAGGCATGGAGGTGTGGCAGAGTGCGGATGGAATCTTCCTTGGACAAGGGAAGTATGCAGTAGAGATCCTGAAGAGGTTTAGGATGATGGACTGCAAGGCTATGGCCACACCTATGGCATCGAACCTAAAGCTATTGAGTGATGCTTCATCAGAGTCGGTTGATGCCACGATGTATCGTCAGATGATTGGATCCTTGATGTACCTGACGAATACGAGACCAGATATTTGCTTTGCTGTGAACACATTGAGCCAGTTCCTGACGGATCCAAGACATGTTCACTTGATTGCTGCAAAGCATATTCTGAGGTACATGAAGGGTACGGTGGATTATGGGCTCAAGTATGATGCGAATCAGAAGATTAAGCTGGAGGGTTATGTTGATTCGGATTGGGCAGGCAATGCCATTGATAGGAAGAGCACTTCAGGGTGTTGCTTCAGTATGGGATCAGGTGTGATCTCTTGGTTTAGTAGGAAGCAGTCCTGCGGGGCATTGAGTACAGCCGAAGCAGAGTATGTCGCAGCTTGTTCGGCTAGTTGTGAGGCAGTATGGTTGAGGAAGCTATTGTCTGATTTATTTGATCTCCAGTTGGATGCTACTTGTATATATTGTGACAACCAGAGTTGTGTGAAGTTGTCTGAGAACCCGGTGTTCCATGATAAGTCGAAGCACATCGAGATCAAGTATCACTATATCAGGGATATGGTGCATAGAGGAGGAGTGAAGCTCCAGTATGTTGCGACAGACGAGCAGATAGCCGATGTGTTGACCAAGCTGCTAGCCAGAGTGAAGTTCGAGTACATCATAGAGAAGCTTGGTGTACTTCAGATCGAGGTTCCTTCCAAGGGGAAGTGATGAGTCCGGAAGACGCAGATGCACATGGGCCATTCTCACATAGTGGTAGGAAAGTCCTCCTATGGTGTAGATGTAAGGGCTGAGCCATTCTCACATGGTGGTAGGAAAGTCCTCCCATAGTGCAGATGTAAGGGTTGGGGCCAGTCCGACATGGTGGTAGGAAAGTCCTCCCATGGTCGTTGACATAAGTGTCGGAGCCTTTCCCGAATGGTGGTAGGAAAGTCCTCCCATGTCGGTTGATGTAAGTGCTGTGTCTCACATGCTGGTAGGAAAGTCCTCGCATTGTGATAGATTGGGTCTCGTATGGTGGTAGGAAAGTCCTCCCATACTGGAGACATTGTGATGTGCATCTGGGCTGTGCTCCGTGTGACGATGAGACGATCTGAAGATGATGAGGTGATAGTAGGGTACACAGGTTTTGCAGAGGCATATAATCAGTCCTGGGAGATCTTGCAGGTTTTGCAGAGGCATATAATAAGTCTTGAGATGTACCTACTTGATGGCTTGCTTGCAGAGATGATGAAGACCTGCATGGAGGCTAGGTCTACATCCAACATGAAAAAGAACTGGCTCTGTGGAACTTCCTATGACGGGTAAATTGGAGATTGATAGTCAAGATAGCAGCAGTAATGACGATGATGATCTAGTGATGAAGACTTGTGCTGATGAACTGTGTCAAGAGAATACCTTCCTAGTTAAGAGGGAGTGTTAATGTATTTGTAACTTCAGAATATATTCACTTGTATATTTTATATTGTATTCACATGTTGCTATTGTACTTCCGACGGAGAGGTTTATTCCTCCGATCGGGAAAGTTATTATTGTACTTGAAGGGTTATTAGACTCTCCTAGAGAGGTTGGCCCTGAGTTAAGTGGTGGGGGGTTATTAGACTCTCCTAGGAGAAGTCGGCCCAGTTAGGGTTAAAGTCAAGTGAAAGTAAAGTATAAATAGAGAGGGTGCTCCTCTCTATTTACACATTCACTCACTCACTCATTTGCACATTAGTGAGAGAGAGGAGGAGTTCGCACAAGTGAAGAAGAGAGAAGCTGCTGGAGACCATTTCTACTTTTGGGGTTTTGTATTGTTGCTCATTCTATCTCTGAGGAAGTTGCGGGGTTTTCTCCTTTATGGTTTCCCCGATGAAACTCTTTGTGTATCGTCTCTTGTGTTCGAATTGCTGTGCATGTTATTCTCTCAGATAAGATCCTAGATCATATTGAATTGTTTGAGTCCCCCCCGTCTTATTCTCCTTTGATGTTTTATTTCTAAATGTATCATCTTGCATCTATCATCTATCATCTTGTTAAGAGTTGTTATTGGATTTATACTTCATTGTAGGACATACCTTCATTGCATGGTTTGAGAGTGGCATATCAACAAAAATGCAAGAGAAAAGGGATCTTATATTATGATATTCGAATAAGGAAGCAGTGTTCGAACATCTCTTAAGGTTGGGTGACCTTTCACTTGAGTGGAGCTCCGAAACAATAATTTTTTAACAAAAACATTCATAGACTTATAGCTCTTTAAATAGGCTTCCGAGATCCAAAACCCTAACTACTTGACATGGTCAAATAATTAATAAGTACCAACTTCCTAGTGGGCCTTTAATTAATAGAGAGACCCTTATTCAAAAGAAATGGTCGTATAAATTACTTAACTAACTTGTAAAGTAAGGGGGTTAGGGTAGGACCCTAACATGCTCTCCCCTTTCAAAAGCAGCATTGTCCTCAACGCTAAAGGTACAAAAATTGCTGTAAAATCTTCTTTGATTATGCACTTGCGCAATTGTCCTTCCTTGGAAGCCAAAACTGCTACCGGCTGGAGTCAAATGGGGCCTTCCTTATCTAATTTTGGTAATCTGGTCTACACTTTACAATTATAACCCACCACTTTTTTGAGGCAAGAGACATGAAATACTAGGTGAATCTTGGAGTGATCTTGCAGAGTGAGCTTGTAGGCTACTTGTTCAATGTATTGGAGGATTGAGTAGGGTCCATAGAACTTTAGAGTGAGCTTCTGGTGGAAATGAGACTTGAGGGATGTTTGTTTACAAGGTTGGAGTGAAAGAAACACTCGTTCCCTTGCTTCAAAGGAATGCTCGGAGCGATGATGATCTGCTCGTTGTTTCATTTTGCTTTGAGCCATAACCAAATTGTTCTTAAGGGTGCAAAGAATAGCTGCTCTGGTGCGAAGTGTGATGACCATGACTTGAACCCTAGAGGTGCTTATCAAATAAGAAACCATGGATAAGGGATTTCGACTATATACTACTTCATATGGGGTCATCTTGGTGGAGCCATGATAAATGGAATTATAACACCACTCGGTTAGAGGAAGCCATTGGGCCCAGTGGTGTGGCCTGTCTGACGCAAAGCATCGCAAGTAAGTTTCCAAGCATTTATTGACCACTTTTGTTTGGCCATCCGTTTGGTGGGTGATAGGTTGTGTCGAGTTGCAACTGGGTACCTTGATGTTAGATTAGCTCTTGCCAAAAATATCTTGTGAAGGTAGGGTCCTGATCATATACAATAGAAGTTGGCATGCTATGGAGCTTAAAAATTTGATCCATGAAGACTTGTGCCACTAGGGATGGTGTAAAAGGGTGTGCTAAGGCACAAAAGTGAGCATATTTGATTGGGCGATCTACTACCATCCTAATAATTGTTTTATTCCTTGCCTTGGGAATCCCCATGATAAAATCCATAGAGATGTCCATCCAGATATGGTTGGGAATGGGAAATGGTTGCAAAACACCAGGTGATTTCATTGTTTTGTCCTTACGCCATTGGCAAGTGTCACAGGTAGCAACAAAGTTATGGATATATTTTTTCATGCCTTCCCATAAGAATGAGCGCTTAATTCGTTCATAGGTTTTATGGAACCCCGAGTGGCCTGCTGTGGGCGATGAATGTAACTCCTCTATGGTGTGTGGTTTTAAGGCTGAATCCAAGGTGAGAAAAATGCACTCCTTATACCATAAGGGATTTTGGTGTGATGGATACCCGGGTGGAGGGTTTGGGTCTTCTTGTAGTTGTTTGATGAGTTGTCGGACTGTGTCATGGGCCATCCATTCCTGATGTGCTTCTTCAAGCCACCTTGGAACTAGTAGGGACAATGTAAAGAGGGAACCCTCAAATTGCCTACACAAAGATTTTGCCACACCATTGTCACGACCCTTCTTATATATGATCTCATAATCATACCCAACATATTAGTGACCCATTTATGCTGCTATAGTGAGGACAACCATTGTTTCAGAAAGTAGTTGAGACTATGATATTCCATCTTGTTCTGGAAACGTTGCATGATTAAATATGGTCACCATGTCTCAAGAACGTGAAAGATCGCCATCATTTCCTTTTTATAGGTGGACTTGCCCAAGTTTCGCTTACATAGCTGCTTACTGGTGAAGGCCAATGGCCGTTGGTCTTGCATCAATACCGCTCCTAGGCTACGGCCATAGGTATCACATCCCAAGATGAAATTTTAGTGAAATCCGACATGGCTAAAATAGGCGCAATGCATATGGCATCCTCTAGGGTGGAGAAAGCTTTGTGTGGTGTTGAATGATATAGGCCTCCCATATTTCTTGAATGATTTTTTCAATTTCATTCTTCTGTGCAAAAGGGTGGCGATAAGGGCATACACTGGGAGGATGACTATTTGGGATTAATGGGATACCATGGACATGTTCCCCAAGGGGTGCGGCAAACCCTTTGGTGCCTCAAAAACTTGTTGGTATTGGGAGAGAACCTATTGCAAGTAAGGGTGAATATCCTGTGGGGGTGTTTCCATGACTTGGATGGCATTGAATTGAGCAATGATAATTGAGTGGCCTTTCTTCAATAATTTCTCCTTATCGTGGAGAAATTATTGAAGGCTTTGTGCGGTGTTGAATGATATAGGCCATATTTCTTGAGTGATTTTTTCAATTTCATTCTTCTGTGCAAAAGGGTGGCGATAAGGGCTTACATTGGGATGATGACTATCTAGGATTAATGGGATACCATGGACATGTTCCCCAAGGGGCTAGGGCAAACCCTTTGGTGCCTCAAAAACTTGTTGGTATTGGGAGAGAACCTGTTGCAAGTAAGGGTGAATATCCTGTGGGGGTGTTTCCTGTTCGGGTACACAGGATACTCCCAAAAGACCGAACACTAGAGCAACCACTTCACACAAACAAATCACAGATCGATACACCGATGTTTTGACGTGGTTTAAACTCTCGAGAGGGAAACACTCCACGGCCCCGACCAAATAGCTTCTACGGAGCAATTTATTATGCAAAGAAAGAAAGTTACAAATGAGCTTCTCATAATCGATCAACTCTCCAATGACCCTCCATGCTCTTTAAATAGAGATCATGGACCTATCGAGTGTTAAGCCACGGATCAATGGTAGGTATGATCTAAGAGAAGTTGAGCCGTCGGATCACTTTATGTCTAGAACATATCGTGACCGTCGGATTTAAATATTTACAAATGCATACTAAAGAAACACACTTTTCCTAATGGATATATTACACAAGTTGATCTTAACTAACTCCTAAGTGTCTAAATATCCTAACATCCCCCCTTAAGAACAACTTGGGATAGGATTGAAGGATTTACAAAAGTGACACTATTAGGAGAAGGAAGGAGGCATTAGAGCCTATCCCCCCTTAATGACAAATTCCTAAACTCCTAACATAGATCGAAGTTTAGAAAACTTTGCTTTTGTAAGAGACTTGGTGAAGATGTCTGCAACTTGATCATCTGTAGGACAAAAGAGCACTTCAAGAACACGATCATGAACAAGATTTCTGATGAAGTGCATATGTAGCTCAATGTGTTTGTTGCGTTGATGTAGGACTGGATCTTTGGCAAGCTTGATGGCACTTTGATTGTCGCACCAAAGTGGAGTAGGCTGTTGCTGCTCGAATCCAAACTTTGAAAGGATCTGTCCAAGCCATAAAGCTTCTTGACTGGCAATAACTACGGCTCAATATTCTGCCTCTGCTGAAGAAAGAGCAAGAGCTTGTTGTTTCTTAAAAGCCCAAGTGACAGGTCCAGATCCCAGACTGAAAACATAACCTGCAGTAGACTTTCGATCATCAGGATCGCCGACCCAATCTGAATCAGTGAAACCAACCAACAAAGGTTCCCCCCTGTAATGTAATGAATCCCAAACTAAATTGTACCTCGAATATATTGAAGTATTCTTTTAGCTTGCTTTCCAGTGACTTTCATGAGGTATTTGCATATAACAGGCAACATGACCAACGACAAAGGAAAGGTTAGGACGGGAATGAGTCAAGTATAAGAGACTACCAACAAGTTAACGATACAAGGTGGCATCTACTTCAGGTGAAGTACAAGTGGCAGAAAGTTTGACTCCAGACTGGAAGGGAGAAGGGGATGGTGTACAATCTTCCATGTGAAAGCAACGAAGAAGGTCACAAGCATACTTAGACTAGGAAAGAAAGATTCATTCTTTGGTTTGCAGGACTTGGAGACTAAGAAAATAATGCAAATGTCCTAAGTCTGACATTTCAAAATTTTGCTTAAGACTGGATTTCACATGGGTTATAAGCTTAGGGTCACTACCAGTAAGAATAAGGTCATCAACATAGAGAACAAGTATGATGAGATGGTTTCCTACTTTCTTGGTATAGACATTGAGGTTAGAATGGCATCTAGAAAAACCAGTGTCAAGGAGAAAGCTATCCATTTTGGCATACCAAGCTCTAGGAGCTTGCTTAAGGCCATATAAGGATTTCTTAAGGCGATAGACAAGGCTAGAGTTATTCTGAACATATCCAGGAGGTTGTTCCATGTAAATTTCCTCCTGTAAATCACCATGTAAGAAGACAGACTTGACATCCATTTGATGGACTTCCTAGTTATGTAAGGCTGCAAGGGAAAGAACAAGGCAGATGGAGTTCATTTTTGTGATAGGAGCAAAGGTTTCATTGTAGTCAATCCCTTCAACTTGGGAAAAACCTTTGGCAACTAACCTTGCCTTAAGTCTTTCAACACTTCCATCTGATGCATACTTAGTTCTATAGACCCATTTACATCTGACAAGTTTTCTTCCTTTTGGAAGAGGGTACAAGATCCCAAGTATCGTTTGCCATTAAGGAACTATATTCTTCATCCATAGCTGCATCCCAATCTAGATTTTTTGAAGCTTCTGCAAAAGTTTCTGGATCATGATTCTCGGAAACCTGAGCCAAAAGAGAAGAGGCTCGCTGAAACTGAGAACGTGTTCGACGATGATCTCTATGATCACCGGCAAGATCTCACCAGCTGCTTCACATGTTGAACGGACCCATAGAGGAAGCACTTGTGCTGGTGCAACGGGAGGAACATGAGTAGGCGGAGGTGGATTTTCATCCTCACTGTCATCATCAGAAACTGGAGTTGGAAACTTGTTAAGGAAGTTGGAAGAAGAAGAAGGCACAATCGCCGAATCAGGCTCGTAGGCCAAAGATGGCACAATCGCCGAGTTAGGCTCGCAGGCCAAGAGATTTTCATCAAATTTAACATCTCTTCTAATGATTATATCATGAGAATGTGGTTGAAGAAGTCTATAACCTTTTACATCTTCCGAATATCCAACAAATATGCACTTTTCACTTTTAGGCTGCAATGCTTTCCGTTTTTCATTCGGAATATAAGCCCATGCTTCACTACCAAACACACGGAAGTGACTTACATCAAGTTTAGTTTTACTCCATGCTTCTTCATGTGTGATACCCTGTAAAGCTTTAGTGGGGGTGCGATTAACTATGTAATTTGCACAATTAATGGCTTCAGCCCAAAATTGAAGACTTAGTCCCTTAGATTGGATCATACAATTAGCCATTTCTTTTAAAGTGCGGTTCTTCCGTTCAGCGACACCATTTTGTTGTGGGGTATATGGAACAATGTGTTGTTGTTGGATTCCTTGTTCAGTGCAGAAAGTAGTGAACTTTTTGTTAACATATTCTCCTCCATTGTCAGATCTTAACTTAATAATTTGATGACCAGATTGTTTTTCAACAAGGGCCTTGTAGGCCAAGAACATGTTAAATACTTCGCTCTTAAGTTTTAGGAAATAAACCCAAGTGTGTCTGGTGTAATCATCAATGAAAGTTAAGAAATATTTGAAACCAGAAAAGGAAGCAGATGGAAGAGGACCACAAAAGTCACTATGCACGAGCTCCAAGGGAACCGAGGCGTGCCAAGAGGCACGTTTGTCAAAACTGTCCCGATGATGTTTTTCGAGTACACAACCGGAACAGGCACCATCCTTGCAAGATACCATCGGAAGACCTGTCACCATATTGTCTTTACATAGTTGCTGCAATGAGCGATAATTTAAGTGACCAAATCGCTCATGCCAAAGTTTGCTCAAGTTATCACTCTGAGCAACAAAAACTGAAGGAAAAGGTGATGACCCAAAGTTGTTAAATTTGTACAACCTGGTAATATCATCAACAATTCCTGTAGCTAGGACCTGTTGAGGATCTTTAAAATCCTTGATTACAACTTCGTGAGGTGTAAACGTCATAGTTTTACCTTCACAAATTGGCTCCAAGAGACATAACGATAAGATTTTTGGTACCATTGCCACCATTGCCAATGCTTTGAGTCTAAATATAGAACCCCAATTTTCAACTTCTTAAGATCATCTTTAATGGCATGGATAGCAAAATAATGTTCCATTTGGGTCACCCAATCCGAGGGGTTGGAGCCATCAAATTTGTAAATGCCAATCTTCGAGGAGTGGTGCCATGAATTTGTTGATGTATATGTAACTTGGGAATGTATTTCACATATATGTATATTGTATTCCTATAGAGATGGTATTATTCCTCTATAAGGAAGTGTCGTCATTTATATTGTAAGTGTCGTAACTTATACTTGATGGGTTATTAGACCACCTTATTTGGGGTCGGCCCTGTATAAGTCATGTGGGTCAAAGGGTTATTAGACCACCCTATTGGGGGTCGTCCCACTCAGCATTATGTTATGTGGTTAAGTTCGAGCCTACATGAGTTAGGTAAAAAGGCAAGTCAAGTCAAGTATAAATAGAGTGCGGGAGGCACTCTATTTACTTACTCACTTCTCACACATGCTCTCAAGGAGGAGAGGCGCACTTATGGAGGAGGAGGATTGCTGCTAGGTTATGGCTATCTCTATTGGTTGGTTGTATCATTGCTCTATCTATCTCTGAGGATGTTATTGGGGTTTTTCACCTTTATGGTTTTTCCCAAGTAAATCTTTGTGTTTCTTGTGTGCTTGCATTATTGTCTCCATGATTGATATGCTGTACATGTTGTTCTCTCAGTTAAGATCCTAGATCATATTGAAGTAAATTAAGAAAATTTAACATGGGATCAGAGCTAGCCTGAAAGAAGGCATGATATGGCATGTATGACACTTGTTGCACTTACGATGCTAGGGCTTGATATAGCAAAAACCAGTCATCGTAGCACTTTCGCTATAAATCCGTTTTGGCGAAGTTTTCGGATCTGAAATTGTTACAGGCCGAAGCTACGATCTCCAGGTATCTTGTGTCCAAAGGACAACCTCTAATTCGTTGTACTTTGTGATTTATGATCTGTACAATATAGGGTTTCTGCCTCTTCCAGATTTGAGTCAAAATCAGGTGACCTTGGGAAAAAGGTCATATCTTGGGCTAGGAAGCTCCAAATGAAATTTCGTAAAAAGTGACAGGTAGTACACAGTCTGCACTATCTCAGAAAACTTTTTCAGAGGCCGAAGTCGAACCAGTGACACGTGGAACGCCGTACAAGTTCGCTCTCCTGTATTATCCCATAAACAGGTCACGTTGCGACATTTGGCATAACTCTCTCTCAGAGAGTCCAATTGAGGTCAGACCTGTCAGGATGGAAAGGTAACAGGCCGAGCTATCTCAGAAAACTTTTTCAGAGGCTGAAGTTAAAACAGTGACACGTGGCACGCCGTACAAGTTCGCTCTCCTGTTTTATCCCAAAACAGGTCACGTTGCGACATTTGGCATATCTCTCTCTCAGAGAATCCAATTGAGGTCAGACCTGTCAGGATGGAAAGATAACAGGTCAGGCTATCTTAGGAAACTTTTTCAGACCCTGTGGATCAAAAATTTCGGAGTTACACCAGAAACAATCAGGTACATATTTCTGTCAAAACAGAATTATTTTTTGGTACCTTCATTCATGGCTTCCGGAATTTAGGGCTTTGGAGAAAGTTGGAATTTTTGTAATCAGAGACCACGGCTGGATGCTACTCATCAAAATAGAAATTTAGAGACCAAGATCAGAATTTTTGGTTGGGCAGAAGGCCGGGCTTGATTAGACCCTAGTTCGGGACTTTGATCAGAAAAGTGGAAAATTAGGGCTTCTGTAAAAATGGGAATTTTTGAAATCTGTGACCACGGCTGGAAGCTCCTCGGAAAAATAGAAGCTTGGAGCTTTGGATCAAACATTTTGATTGGGTAGAAGAGTGGGCTTCATCAAACCCCAGTTCAGGGTCACGTCCAGTGAATCCGGAAGTTTCAAAGGCAAAATTGAGGAGTGAAAATTTGCAGTTTTCAAATTCTGAATATACCGGTTTGATCAGCTCATCAAGGCGCAAATTCAAAGTTTGAATTTTTGGGGTTTCTCTGACAAACCCATATCCAGCTCCAAGTCCAGTTCTTGCAAATCAAGTGGATTGGGTTAATCCTAGAAGAAGATGGATTGATCACCTGCATAAGTGAAAGAAGTTCCTGTCTCAGAGGGAGATGAGGATAAGGCCTTACATAAGAAGATTACAAGCGATCTCGACAGGTATGACTCATCGAGGTATGTTTCGATATTTGTTCATAATTAAGTTTATGGTATGCTTGTCTTCATATCATCACGGTTAGTACAATCTTGATTTTAGACTTGTCATATCACCTTAATAAAATTATGAATGCATGATAGAAGTCATTCATTTATTAGGAGTATGAAACTTATGTTTGTACTAACACATTGTGATGTTGTATGAGTTTTATGTTGTCTACTAACATGAAAGGTACACCAAGAAGACAAATCATGTTCTAGTTCAAGAACATATGATCATGAGGACAAAGATTCATCCATTGCCATGGATCTCATAGAAGATCCATTCTCGAGGTATGTATAACTTAGTTTTATAATGGTTAACTTATGAGACATGCAGGTTACTAGCACAAGTCACTAAAGAGAACCAGAAGACATTATGCGGGTATGTTAGACATAAATAGCTAGCATGCTAATCCAGGTATGTTTTTCCTATATCAAGCTAAAATCCTACCTTGTGTTAGGATCTTATACTGTTGTTGATAATAATTATTCATGAAGTCATAGGTTTGAATAATCATGGTTGGATGTATATTATTATAATTGATGATATGACTAACCAGAAGAATCATGAAAGTATAGGCTTGAATAATCACAGGTTTTATGCATTTTATATCTCTTATCTTGATTAATGATTCAACTAACCTGAAGAGTCATAGGCTTGAGTAATTACAGGTTTAGACATGTTATGTTTCTTATGATTTGACTAACCATAAGAATCCTTGAATGCTCATGCTTATTATTTCTGTTTGAAATGATCATGACTATACATGCTTGAGATTATTGTGTTTTAATAGTATACTAATGAATGTATGATTTTATATGAGATCACAAGGATAACACATTCATGATACTAATAAGCATGCATAGGGACCAAGGATGAATATGAGTTCAAGAACAGGTAATTCAGGAAGCAAAGATCAAGAGGGAGCACACTCTAGTTGTTCCTGCAAGAAAGCAAAGGAGCACACTTCAGTAGTTTCTGCAAGGATGCAGATATTCAGAGGGAGTTGATCATCTCTCTACATTCCACAACAGAAAGTTGTAGAAGAAGCTACTGCAGATTAGGACTCCAGCAGCTCCTGCAAGAAAGTGAAGACTCAGAGGGAGTCCACCCAACGAACAAACAAAGATAAGTATTTTAATTATCATGTCTTGCATATATGTTTGTTTAAATAAAATTGTTCAATGATGTATATGCTCATGTTCCTAGACTTAGGATATGTATTGTGCATATTAGAATAGTTGCAGTATACTACTAATATACATGGGTAAGTGGCCTATGGCACTGTACAACATTCCATTGCTACTTATCTAGAATGAAACCTCTTTGCTGACATGTTGAGAGTTGTGCACACTCTGAACAATGTTCTAGTAGAGATTGGAAGGCATCTAGAAAGTTACGGAATATGGATAAATGTTGTATTGAAGCATTGGCTAAGATAATTGCATGACTGTATGACATATTTCTTTATGTGTAAGAATTTGTTCTGAAAATTATGAGATGTTTCTAATCATGCAATTTAACTTGTTGTGTAGGAAAGATCGTATGCCATCTCCTACAAAAGAAGAACTACAACATTTGTTCTAGCAACAAAGATATCTATTGAAGATATTGAAGATATTGAAGTTCCCAGGATCTGGGATGAAGAAATGGAATGCCATGATCCGTCGATCATGAAGAATGATGTTTGGGATGTAGTCCCTAGACGTGAAGGGAAGTTTGTTATGACTTCCAAATGGATCTATCAGATCAAGCATGTTGCAGATGGCAGCATTGAGAAATATAAAAGTGATGAAATAGAAGATGCACCAGATGGATTTCAAGACAGCATGGTGTAGTCATATATGTGTGCAGAACTTGGTATGGTAGGATAGACAACTTTCTATCCAGTTTGGGCTTTAACAAGAGTAAAGCGGATTCCAACCTTTACTACAAGGTTGAGGAAGGCAATCGAGTGATATTAATTTTGTACGCAGATAACCTATTTGTTACAGGTAAAGATAGATTGATTACCGACACGCAGCGGAAGCTTACTACCGAGTTCGAGATGAAGAACTTGGGGATGATGCACTATTTGTTTTTGGCATGGATATGTGGCAGAGTGTTGATGGAATCTTCCTTGGACAAGGGAAGTATGCAGTAGAGATCCTGAAGAGGTTCGGGATAATGGACTGCAAATCCATGGCCACACCTATGGCATCGAATCTGAAGCTTCTATGTGATGTTTCATCTGAGCCGGTTGATGTCTCTATGTATCGTCAGATGATTGGGTCCTTGATGTACCTGATGAACACGGGACCAGATATTTTCTTTGCTGTGAACACATTGAGCCAGTTCCTGACGGATCCGAGGAGTGTTCACTTGGTTGCTGTAAAGCATGTTCTGAGGTACCTGAAGGGTACAGTGGATTATGGTCTCAAGTATGAAGCGAATCAAAAGTTTAACCTGCAGGGTTATGTTGATTCAGATTGGGCTGGCAGTGCTGCAGATAGGGAGAGCACATCTGAGTGTTGCTTCAGTATGGGATCAGGTGTGATCTCTTGGTTTAGCAGGAAGCAGTCCTGCGTAGCACTGAGTACAGTTGACGCTGAGTATGTTGCAGCCTGTTCAGCTAGTTGTGAGGCAGTATGGCTACGGAAGCTACTGTCTGAGTTATTTGATCTCCCGTTGGAGGCTACTGGTATCTTTTGTGATAACCAGAGTTGTGTGAAGCTGTCCGAGAACCCAGTGTTTCATGAAAGGTCGAAACACATAGAGATCAAATATCACTATATCATGGATATGGTGCAGAGAGGAGCTGTGAAGCTCCTGTATGTTGCTACGGACGAGCAGATTGCAGATGTGCTGACGATGCCACTAGCTAGAGTGAAGTTCGAGTACTTCAGAGAGAGGCTTGGCGTTCTTCAGATCGAGGACACTTCGAGGAAGAAGTGATGGACACATTTGCTGTAGCCATTCCAAGCATGTTGGAAGGAGGATCCTTCACATGGCTGTGGATGTAAGCGCTGGATGATGAGCATCAGGATGATGTTCTGGTTTCTGCTTGATATGATCAGTTGGATCATTTTTATGTATGTATGTACGCATCATGTTGGATGCTGGATATGATCAGTTGGATCATTTATGTATGTATGCATCATGTTGGATGCTGGATATGATCAGTTGGATCATGTGTACGTATTTTGTATATGCATCATGTTGGATGCTTGGACCATGTATCTGTATATGTATCAGGTGGATACATTGTATGATCAGGTGGATCATGTATGGTGATACGTATCATGTATTTGTATTTGTATCAGGTAGATGCATTGATGATCAGGAGGATCATGTATGATGATATGTATCAGGTAGATACTTGGTATGCATCAGATAGATGCATTGATGATCAGGTGGATCAAGTATGATGACATGCAGCAGGATGTTGCAGTGATGATCAGGATGATCATAGATGACGAGCTTCAGGACGTTGCTCCAAATGACATGCAGCAGGATGTTGCAGTGATGATCAGGATGATCATAGATGACGAGCTTCAGGATGTTGCTCCAGATGACATGCAGCAGGATGTTGCAGTGATGATCAGGATGATCATGGATACATCAGGATGATGTATGGTGAGTATCAGGATGATACTCTGTGGCCGTGGATCAGGTTGTGCAGATAAGCATGTAATTTGTGCCCTGGGAGATTTGCAGATGGTCTTTCGAGGTTTTGCCTATGGCATGTAATTTGTGCCCTGGGACATCTGGCAAATGCTCTTTCGAGGTTTTGCTTGGGAGGACATATAATTTGTGCCCTGGGAGATCTGCAGATAGTCTTTCGAGGTTTTGCCTATGGCATGTAATTTGTGCCCTGGGATATCTGGCAGATGCTCTTTCGAGGTTTTGTCCTATGGCATGTAATTTGTGCCCTGGGAGATCCGATAGGTTGAGCTGTGTGCTCGTAATCAGTCCTGGGATGCTCTTGCGAGGTTTTGCCATGACCACATGTAATTTGTGCCCTGGGAGATCCGATAGGTTGAGCTGTGTGCTCGTAATCAGTCCTGGGATGCTCTTGCGAGGTTTTGTGGTGAGGTCACATATAATTTGTGCCCTGGGAGATTTGCAGATGGTCTTTCGAGGTTTTGCCTATGGCATGTAATCTGTGCCCTGGGACATCTGGCAAATGCTCTTTCGAGGTTTTGTGATGCACGTAAAAGTCCTGAGGATTCCACAGTATGGCCAGTGATGACGAAGACCTGCAGGTGGTGGGCCTACATCCAGTATGAAAAAGGACTGGCTCTGTAGAACTTCCTATGACGAGTAGATTCAGAGATTGATTGAGATAGCAGCAGCAGTGACGATGATGATGACTCGATGACGATTATCTAGTGACGATGATCCAGAGAAGATGACTTGTGCTAGAAGAACTGTGCTGAGAAATACCTTCCTAGTTAAGAGGGAGTGTTGATGTATATGTAACTTGGGAATGTATTTCACATATATGTATATTGTATTCCTATAGAGATGGTATTATTCCTCTATAAGGAAGTGTCGTCATTTATATTGTAAGTGTCGTAACTTATACTTGATGGGTTATTAGACCACCTTATTTGGGGTCGGCCCTGTATAAGTCATGTGGGTCAAAGGGTTATTAGACCACCCTATTGGGGGTCGTCCCACTCAGCATTATGTTATGTGGTTAAGTTCGAGCCTACATGAGTTAGGTAAAAAGGCAAGTCAAGTCAAGTATAAATAGAGTGCGGGAGGCACTCTATTTACTTACTCACTTCTCACACATGCTCTCAAGGAGGAGAGGCGCACTTATGGAGGAGGAGGATTGCTGCTAGGTTATGGCTATCTCTATTGGTTGGTTGTATCATTGCTCTATCTATCTCTGAGGATGTTATTGGGGTTTTTCACCTTTATGGTTTTCCCCAAGTAAATCTTTGTGTTTCTTGTGTGCTTGCATTATTGTCTCCATGATTGATATGCTGTACATGTTGTTCTCTCAGTTAAGATCCTAGATCATATTGAAGTAAATTAAGAAAATTTAACAGAATTTTTATCCTCAGAATTGTTGATTATTGTAGCTTGGATAGGTACTTTTGCATAGACCATGTGTCAAGCTTGCAGGAGTAGTCTATATTACCTCTCTAGCTACTTGCTTGAGAGAGCAAGTGACTATTATATCTCTTTCCTAAGTCTAACTTAGGAAAAACACATTAATTAACTTAATGTTGGCTAATGACTAAAAGTGAACTTAAGATTAAGTCGCAACCGTTGATCTTAAGTGAGGCTTGAGATCTAATCTCGACCATTGATCACTTTGGAGATCTAGGGTTAGGGTTTTGGTTATTGAGATGATATAAAAGGAGGCATAAGGAGAGGAGGAGACACACAACAATCACATAGAGTGAGTGAGATCTCATTGATTGGTTGGAGAAGGACATTCCGCCAAGTGTGCAAGTGTAAGGGTAGGGTCAGAGGAAAGGAGCAAGGAGTAGCAAAGAAGGTAGCAGCCAAATGATAGGCTAGGCTATCTTGCTGCTATTGTATTATTCCTCAGTGGACCATTTTCCCAGGAAGGGAGCTCAAGGTTTTATCTTCATAAAATCATTGTTTGCTGGTTTTTCCCTTGGGGTTTTCTAGGGTAAATTCTTCAGTCAATTGTGTGTGATTTCGTGTTTATTTTCTATTGCGTATTTAGTTAATAACTCAGTGTATTTTTGTTGATAATTTTGTTAATTATTGGAATCAAAGATCAGATTTGGGTTAAGAAAATTTAACAAGAGTGAGGATGAGTTTCAGGGAAGAGAGTGTGAGAGCCCTAATCTTCATTCACCATAACTTCATTGGTTAGGGTATAGAAATTCAGAGCAAATCCAACATGTTGAGCAATATCAATCATCATATGGTCATGGTTTATCAAGGTGTTACTGTTGCCAACCACTTTGAGTTGGAGCTAGTTCATTGAGTGGGTTAAGATGGAAAGCTTATGATCCATGGATATGACCACTAGGTTAGTGCTTGAAGGTCTTGGGGCAGATTCTGCTGGGGTTCATTATGGTTGGCGAACTCCATGTGCCTTTGGTTGTGGGCATGTACCATGGAAACTGAAAAGTAACATCAAAGGAAGAATGGTTGGGTCTGTTGTCCGCCGAGATGCACACCAGCAGCAGAAATCTTTCGAAAGTTGTTCCCTCACTACAAGTGGGGAAAGTGTGGCCTTGGGGGCAAGCAATGAGCCAGGTACTGTCACCTGAATCCCAACTCCTCCGTTTAGGCTAACTCCTAACGAAGCCAAGGGGGGTAGTCCCTACAAAGAGTTTACTATGGCTCAATGTGTTTTAATGTTTTTGGTGTATGGTGATGTGGATGGGTGTTTTTTAGGAGTTTTGAATGATAAAAGATCACAAATTTACTTTAAATGAAACACAAGGTAAATTGCAATCCACGTTGCGAAGCAGTATATAAAAGACTTGCGAAAATAAGAAGCATCCACAGATAAATAAGTTCCAAATATAAAATCCAATGGACAAATGGCTCAACTTAATTAAAGCATAAATGTAAAATGACCAGTGCCAAAATGGAGTCAAACAAGTGTAGTGCTTGGGGATGTTGAAATGCAAGTCTCAATAGTAGTTGTTCGTGAGATCGTTTTGCAAATTATCTTGGTAAGTTAAAAGTTTTAAATGGTCTTGATTATTAGGCTAAGAACAACAAGGTAAGCAAAAGACCGAAAAGGTATACTTTCAGTGGCTTCCCCTCTAGTTGTAAGACGGACTGTCCAGTTATCAAGAGGGTAGGTGTCTAATGATTTAACCACCCTCGAAGTCTAAGACAATGGTAATTTCCGGCCCCACCAGGTTTAGGAACTTTCTATGTTCATAACGACTCAATCGAGATGGCTAACACATAAAAAATCGAGATGGCTAACACGTAAAAAATCCTCGACACAAAACTCTAATAACCACCTTAGGTTTAGACCATCATGGAGAATACTCCAGCTTTGGAGGTTTGAGTGAAAAACTCAGGGATTATATGCCACTGATGAATAGCGCATAATTCTTGAGGAAAAAACACTCTAGAGTATCCCCCAAATGGCTAAACCTACGGATAACCAAGTCTTTTATAAAAGGATCCCGTTTAGACCAACTTTTTACATTTTCCCTGTGGGGGTATGAACATGCAGTTATTACAAATGGGGCAAAAATTGCCCTGAAAATGACTTTTGAACTTCTCAACACTGATGATGAACATAAATCATGTTCATGAGACTGGCGGCTCACGAGAAATTCAACTTTTTGTACAAAATAGGTGATAACATTTGGCTTCAACTGCGGGACGTGTGCTTGATCTGGAAATCATGCAAGGAGATGATACGAGAACACCAGAATCTCTGGTTTATATATATAACCTGTAAAAACATCTCAACTTGACAGAAAACCTTCAGCAGCACAAGTGTTATGGAAAAACCAAAAATGAAATATCAACTATATTTTATTTTCGTGAATAAATTCGAATAAATCTAAATACAGAAAGTAAATGCTTTTTTTCTTTTTGACAAAATTTAATCTTTTCCTAATATAATATAATACAGAAAGGAAAACGTTAGGTATAATCAGAAATCCAATGTAACCATTTAAGCATGTGATCAATGTAAACACTATTTTTTACCTCGTCTCGGTTACCAGCTAGGACAAGGGCATGCCTATCAGAAAGTGCAAACCTGCTTTGATCTTCTGAATGGCAGAGACGGATGGAAAATCATAAGATAGATAGTTGAAATGCTTCCCAATATGGTAAGTCCTCATGCAGGCACACTCTATCCAGAACAGGATAGGGTGAAGAAATTTAGGATGACAAGGCAGTTTTGGTACCTTATCACACTGATCCGAAAGGCTCTTCTGAAAATAATTTTCTATTAAAGTGCATGCCTCGAACTGTTCTAATATACAAGGGTCATCCGATGGCGGAGATATGTATTCAACTGACTTTACCCAAACTGGCCCTTCACTGTATTGTTTCTCTAGGTCATCTTTGCTGATGCTTTGTGTGGTTTTGATTGCTTATATGAACAAACAATATGCTCTTCCTCTATGTTCAAATGCTCAAAATTTACACTCCCTTCTCTAGATACATTGAAAACAGGTTTTCCAATGTATGTCCAATAGTCATCATCCATATCTTTGTCACACATGGGGAAGTCCTCATGCATTATGTCATATTCCTGGCTATATGTACCTTCATGCTCATAAGTGGGATTATCAACAAAATTTTCCAAGGGATTTTGTTCATTGTTAACTCCTTTAGACATGGCATAGATAGGGTTTTCTAAGAAGGTCCATTCATCATTGTCAATGTCTATGTCATCCATGATGGATTCATCATCACTTATGTCATCCTCCATGTTATGCCTGTCTTCCTCAATTTTATCCTCGCTTTGAATAGGTGCTAGAAAGGTAGAGTAAATTGCACAGCTCCTAGGATCATCAGTATTATAAGTATATTGATTATAAGGATTCTTGGGATTCTCAACGTGATACTTCTTTTCTTTCTCATTATGCTATTTAACTACAGAATCCTCGGATACTGGTACTGTAGCATAAGTCCAATCCATTTGGATCCATCCTCCTAAAGTGGCAGCCCACTTCCTAGAAAGCAGCATTCCCCATTTATCTGGAACATCTATAACAAGTATGTCCATGGTTACATGGATGTCCGGATACTTAGCCAATTTAACAGGTTGGTTTTCGATCATCCCTTCAACTTTAACAAGTCTGGAGTCCATGGCACATACATTCTGGTAAGGCCTAGTGGTTTTCAAGTTAAGCTGTTGCATAACTTTTTTAGTCATTAGATTTGCACCAGATCCTGAATCCAACATACAATTATGTAGAAGAAGGTCACCTATCATCAATGATATATAGAAAGGCGGGTGAGCTTCTTTTCTTGATTCCCTAGTATGCAAGATTATAGGAGGATCCTCATGAGTTTTGCCATAGCTAGTTGAAGGTTGCTCTACAATGTCCGAGAAAGTGACCTTCTTAGGTGTTTGAGGAGCAAGAGGAGTAGGTGGACTAGGGGTAGGAGTACAAGTAGAGATGGGTATTTCAAGTGCTTTCAATAGTTTTTCCTTTTGACCAGGAATTTTATAAAGCTCATTCACAGGTACAGGCACTTTAGTTGTATTGAACCAATTACTCCAATCAAAATTCAATTTACTAGAGTCATTTGATTCAAGTTGGAATTATTACCTTTGGTGGCTGTGTGGTAGGTGCAGGATTTGCTCTTCTTTGGTAACCAATCCCTTTAAACTTTTGCATATTATGGACTTGCTCATTGGAAGGTCTTTCTCCAAAGTTCTTAGTCATATTATCCAACTCTTGATTGTACTGTTTAGCTTGTCTCCAACTTTCTCTAGGAATATAAAAAATGTCTTCTACTGCATTTATATATTCAGGCTCGCTTGATGTTGGTTCACTGGTACTACCCTCTGGAAATCCATGTTCTTGTACATAGTTTGCAAAGTAGCAAGAAAATTCTTCATGAAAATCTGTGCAAGCTCTACAAAATGGTATGTAGGTCTCAGTCATTCTAGCAACATCTATTTGATTGGGAGGCCTCTTCTCATTATTGGGAGCCTTTTTCTGCTAGTTGGTCTTCGAAGGGTAGTTTCTTTGAACCGGTTGAGTTTGTTAAATCTGTTGAACCTGTTGAACATGTGCTCTTTCCATGTTTATGATTTTATTCTGTATTTCCTTCATTTGAGCTACGTGTTTCTGTTCAGCCTTTTCCATTCTTTCACACATATCCATCATTTTTTTCTCATATGAATCTTTTATAGCAGATACAGGGTCCTTATCTTTATGCTCAGTTGATTTCAATGGAGTTTGAGCTCTTGAATAACCAGGCAAATTTGACTTACCAGAAGACTGCATGTTTTTATCTATCTTTGTTGCCATTTCCTGTGCTTCTAACAAAGTGGTGGGCTCTTTATCTCTAAGTTCATACTACATTTCCCCACTTAAGGCTTCAATGTAATAGACCAATATGTTATGTGGAGTCGGTTTGTAATCTGAAGGTATTGCATTGGATAAGTTAGTGAATTTCTTGTTGAACTCGTCCATGGTTTCCATCTCACTTCTTTTGATATTCGTTAAGGCAGCAAGCTGATGTCGGGGTTCTTTTTTCTCACCATACTTGTTGGTGAAAGCATTCTTGAAAGCAGCCAAGGTTGCAAAAGAGTTGTTTGGTAAGCCGATGAACCAATCACTAGCATGCCCATCTAAAGATAAAGCAAACAGCTTCATGTATACATCGTCATGTTTGTGGGCAGGATCTCTGACATATCCACTGATACACTTTGAGAAAGCTTTGAGATGATAAGCAGCAGTAATGGCATCAGTGCCAGTGAAAGTGGGAAGTTTGTCGATAGCTTTGTCGGGGATGTCATGTGGTTGACCTACTATCTGAGTAATATCGAGGGGAGAATAGAAATCACCCATTGTATCGGAAAAACAAGTATTACTGTTTTCAAAATTATTTTCTATAAAAAGACTATGGATGTCAGAAATAGGCTGAGATCCAAGCTCTTCAAGGGTTCTACGAGAAGCAAGTTTATTCAATCTCCTCCTGTAAACCTTTTCAAGCTTGGGGATGAAATTGAGTAAACCTTTAGAATTCCTTCTAGTTGAATACCTTGAGGGGTTTACTGACAGTGGAGTCGCCAGGTGGATTCAAGTCTAATTTTTGAGAGTGATTTGACTAAAAATCTACCGAAAAGGAAAACTAAAAAAGGGGAGTGGAGTCGCCAGATAGATATCGGAATCTATCGAAAAAGGTAAAACAAATTAGAAAAAACTAAGGTTGTCCAGGAACAAAAAGATTTGTCCCTGGCAATGGCACCAAAATTGTTGTCCGTCGAGATGCACACCAGCAGCAGAAATCTTTCGAAAGCTGTTCCCTCACTACAAGTGGGGAAAGTGTGGCCTTGGGGGCAAGCAATGAGCCAGGTACTGTCACCTGAATCCCAGCTCCTCCGTTTAGGCTAACTCTTAATGAAGCCAAGGGGGTAGTCCCTACAAAGAGTTTACTATGGCTTAATGTGTTTTAATGTTTTTGGTGTATGGTGATGCAGATGGGTGTGTTTTAGAAGTTTTGAATGATGAAAGATCACAAATTTACTTTAAATGAAACACAAGGTAAATTGCAATCCACGTTGCGAAGCAGTATATAAAAGACTTGCGAAAATAAGAAGCATCCATAGATAAATAAGTTCCAAATATAAAATCTAATGGACAAATGTCCCAACTTAATTAAAGCATAAATGTAAAATGACTAGTGCCAAAATGGAGTCAAACAAGTGTAGTGCTTGGGGATGTTGAAATGCAAGGAATAGTAGCTGTTCGTGAGATCGTTTTGCAAATTATCTTGGTAAGTTAAAAGTTTTAAATGGTCTTGATTATTAGGCTAAGAACAACAAGGTAAGCAAAAGACCGAAAAGGTATACTTTCAGTGGCTTCCCCTCCAGTGGTAGGACGGACCGTCCAGTTATCAAGAGGTAGGTGTCCAATGATTTAATCACCCTCGAAGTCTAAGACAACGGTAATTTCCGGCCCCACTAGGTTTAGGAACTTTGCATGATCATAACGACTCAATCGAGATGGCTAACACGTAAAAAATCGAGATGGCTAACACGTAAAAAATCCTAGACACAAGACTCTAATAACCACCTTAGGTTTTGACCATCATGGAGAATACTTCAGCTTTGGAGGTTTGAGTGAAAAACTCAGGGATTATATGCCACTGATGAGTAGCGCATAATTCCTAAGGAAAAAACACTCTAGAGCATCCCCCAAATGGCTAAACCTACGGATAGTAGAGTCTTTTATAAAAGGATCCCGTTTAGACCAACTTTTTACATTTTCCTCGTGGGGGTATGAACATGCAGTTATTACAAATGGGGCAAAAACTGCCCTGTGTTACCAGCTAAGTTGTACTTAGTTGGATTATCAAGCGAGCGGGCAGAATGGAACATGATACATGTTCATTTTGGTGATTTGATATCCAGCTGGCCTGTTAAAGGCCCCCGTTTTTGAATTTTTTCCACATGTCCATGGCCCTGCGGGGTTTGTAATAAAAACGTACTAGCATGGGGTTTTGTAAAAGACTTGGTTCCCTAGGACTTTTTGGCTAAGTCAGGTATTCCAAGGAGTTTTTTCACCTATCTATTATGTCTTGCATTAGTGCATAACATAATTAATTGGTTTTTCTCCTGCTCCTCCAAAGCTGGAATGCCTGGGGAGGCTGACGGGCCTTAGGGAATTATTAGAGTCTATGGGTCAATGTATATGAACATGCTAGGCGTTAATTTTGAGTCATATGGACATGTGCTAAGTCCCCCTAGGTTGTTTTTAATTTTCGGCAAAGTTTAATTTTTCCGTAAATTGGGCCATTTTTTAATGGTTCAATTAAAAAAATTTGTAATTGGCCTATAAGGGGCGTTTGGAGGTATTTTTTGCCTTAGGGGTGCTCGTTTTCTAACTCAGAGCACCCCCTTAACCCTTAAACCCACTTTTCCTAATGTTTGGGTGCTTAAATTTTTACCTATGGCCAAAAAACCCAAAAAACCCAAAAAGGTCATGAAAAAATAAAAAAAGTGAAAAAAATGACTCATAAAAATAATAAATTTTGGGAGTGATTTATGGACTGATTTTTTCAGCTATGTTTTAGGAGTTGTAAGAGCTGATTTTGGAAAGATTCTGGGCAGCTATATTATTGGGATTACTTCCCCATTTGAGGGGGGCATATTTCCCAAAATTGGGCCCCTTAAATCATGGAATTTGCAGCTATGTTTATGGGCTGTCACATGGCTGATTTTTAGCTGATTTGGGGCTGATTTTGGCAGCCCATTACATGGGAGTGGGCAGCCCCATTTTCTCCACGAGTTATGCCACTCATTCCACCCATTTCTCTCCATCTTTGGCTATTTAAGCATGGCTGCCCACTCCATTTTCTTTAGAGTGAGAATTGGAGCAAGAGACTTATGATTGTAATATTTTTTCTCATTTGAATAAAAGAAGACTTTGGAGGTCAGCTTGTGGTGTTTGGTCATATGTGGATGTAATATCTTGATTCTTTTTCCAAGATGACTTGTGCATAAGTTTCATTCTTCAAGGGTGTGGTGTGCTCATCGGAAAGATTGTTACCAATCTATGAGATAAGTTGTTTTCAATTTGTTTATTGTAGCAGCTTAGTGATGTGTGCTTGGTAAGAGATTATTTTTGTATCTTTCATTTGTTTATGGATATGCAATCATAGTTTCTTGTGAGTATATATCTACACTTAATATTTTTTTTGGTGAGATCTGTGATGTGCAGGTGTTTTCTTGAGTTGGCAAGAAGGAGGATCTTGTTTGTTTCCCCTTTTTACTAATCATTGTTTGCAGATATAGTCCCTTCAAACATCACTAAACCATCTTCAAAGCTTCGATTTTCAACAAGGATTTGTTCCATCTCTCTCTCTCTCATTCAAGAAAAAATCAAATTTTATGGTTACTAGTTACTAATCAAAAGTGGATCTGATTTACATACTGCTGTTAAAAACTTAAATAAATCAGATTCTGTCATCAAGAAGTTTTATTTTTTTCATTTCATAAAGAGTTTATTGTTCATAGATCAAAGCTTCTTGGTTATCTAGTACTTTCTTTTCAAAAACTGGTTTAAGTTGTCAAAACCTTTCAAGTTTTTCTGAAGTAGTATTAGATCTGATTTCAAAGTATTACCTGGCTGCCCTAGAGCTTGAAATTTGCAGCCATTAAAGGCTAGCAAAGATCCCAAGTAGACAAGCCCCATAGCTTGTTTTACTTGGTTACTTTTCGTCATTTTTACTTAGTTTTTAACTTAGAATTTTTTGGGTTTTTTAGGAGGTGTTCCAAAGACACTCTTAAAGTGTTTTTGGGCATCTTATACTAATTATTGCTTGCTGGTTTGCAGCAAAAGACGAACAGGTAGGAGGAAGTGCTGCCGAAATTTCGAGCATCCAGGCAATCCGGAGGACAAACTTTCATATTTTTAAAAACCGGTCAATTTTATCCTCAAATTTTGTAAGCCACCAAGTCACTTAAAGTAGACTGGGGCACTTCTCTAAATCATTGTAAACAACTATTAAACGAGAGCAAGTGGGCTAGCCAGCGCCCATACCCCATCCCCCCAGGGGTGGCCTGTGTCGTCTCATTTTCATGGCGTGATTTTTAGAGTAGTTTATTTCTTTGTTTTCCGGCATTTAATAAAATTAATTAGGATTAAAATAAACCTTGTTGGTCCGTTTCACTGGCGGGCCACAAGTTCACTCATAACATAGTTTTTCACATTTTTTTTTTACAAACTCATAACGCCCCCCTTGCTTTCCCGAAGTAGGGTTTCTGTATGAGGGCTTGCCCGAAATACGTGCCTGAAAAGAGACTCCTGGGGTTTTAAAAAAAGATAAATTTTGGGTTCATAAAATTTTTTCTAAAAAAATACCAAGGTCTTCTCCCGTATGCTCTGTGGCCGACTTGCAGCTTAGTCTGATCCAGTTGGTACACATCAGAAAGGAGGGGATGACTAGTAATAGGATCTAACACCGCCCTAATAAAAAATCCTTTTTGTGAAAATCCGGCACAACACGTATTTTGTTGTCGTGGAAAAATTTCTCAGAAGGCTTGGGACCACACTGAGTAGTGACCTCTTGGAAACCGTTAGGCTTGCCCTCGTTGGTATAGCATCTGAACACCTCCTCGAGACTCCGATTCAGCCCAAGCCTGAGAGGGAAGCCACGCTTCAAAATTCCGGACATGTTCCCCCGTACCTTGTGTATATTGGGAACCCCCCTGCCATAATAAAAAGATCACCATCACATTAATTTTAAAATAAACCAAGAACACTCGCACAACATCTACTTTTTTTTTGCTTATGCATTTGTTTATTCGACTCCATTATAAGGCACTGGTCTTGCTTCAAATTTATTTTATATTATTGACTAATGTGCAGTTAAATGATGGTTATTTTTAAATGGGAGTAAATGATGAATGACTGTTTTATTTGATCAAAGTATATGTTGTTTATTCTTGGTTACCAAAAGTATTTTCCTAACTCCTAGATTAGAGGCCTTAGTTTCTTTTTATTTTTTAGGGTCCACCCCCCTTGGCTTCGCTAGGAAAGCCTAGACGGAGGAGTCGAGTCCCAAGTGACAGCACTTGACTCTGACTTGCCCCCAAGGCCACACCAGCAGCTTGAAGACTTCTGCTGCGTTTTCCCAGGTGTGGAACCAGGCGACAACACCCTGAAAATGACTTCTGAACTTTTGAACACTGATGATGAACATGAATCATGTTCATGAGACTGGCGGCTCACGAGAAATTCATCTATTTGTACAAAATAGGTGATAACAGGGTCCAACCAAAAAGGGTTGTGGGAGATATATATCAAAATGATAGCATGATGCAAGGGTTCTTTTGAGATGGGTCACAAATAAGGGTTTTAGAGGCCACTCAAAAACACCCAAAAAGGTTGGTATATATATATATATATATATGATCAACACGATGCTAGGAATCTTTTGAGATAAGTCACAAATAAAGGTTTAAGGTTTAGGGACCCCCATACCTTTTTTTTGTCCTCTGGTAGGAGTATTCCTCCTTGGCGAATATTATTGTATTGATAGGATTCCCAAATTCCTGCTAGATGCAAAGAATTCGCTGGAGGCCCAACATAGAATCTAGTTGTTGCATTGACTGTTCTGACATAATGTAGAATTTTCACTGGTAGGTTGCAAAGACGAGGGTTTATATGTTTTCCAAGGTCCTGAAGACAAGGGGTTGTCAGGTGCTATAGCTTTCTGATATACATGCGGGGGTCCAACAGTAGTACTTGACCCAATCTCTCAAGGCTCTAACTCAGGAGGCTTAACTGTGCCCTTAGCTGTACTACCTGACTACCCTGGTACGTGAGAGTAATCTTCCCAAGTGTTGTGCTCGGTGTGATTATAAAAAAGATGGCTGATCGGGTTGTCTGCAACTGGTTTCAGGTTGACTATGGGACTTTCGACATACCTAAGGGCATGTGTAAGTGGGATTCCATGTGCTGGTATTGTCTGATGCAGTACTACTTGAAGGGGTACTAGCAGAGGTTACAACAGTGTCCAACAATTGTACCAATCGAGGGTACAATGTGATTAAGTACCAATTGTATTCTTTGCGTGTAGTCTTCCCTAGTTGTAGTTTTACCCACTGAACGACAAATATCTGTGGTTATTTAAAGACGTTGGAGCACATCTCTAGCTTAGAAGAAAAAAATCTATGAAAATATTAGAGGTGTGCTTGCTCAGGAAAGCTACTTTAATACCACTTCTGGTGTGCTTAATCCTGCAGATTAGTGTGGTAGCAATATAAACATAGATAAATAATGTCAATTGAATATTCCAATGTTATAGTGCAACTGCAAATTAATAGAATAGAGAGAAATAGCAATAGAAAAGGGATCTTATATTATGATATTCAAATAAGGAAGCAATGTTCACGTGTCTCTTAAGGTTCGCTGACGTTTCACTTGAGTAGAGCTCCGGTACAATAATTCTTGACAAAAACATTCATAAACTTATATCTCTTTAATTAGGGTTCAAAGATCCAAAACCCTAACTACTTGACATGGTCAAATAATAAGTACCAACTACCTAGTGGGCCTTTAATTAATAGAGACCCTTTTTACATTGATTGTTGACTACTAACAACTCAACCTTATTTAAAAGAGATGGTCAAATAATAAGTACCAACTACTTAGTGGGCCTTTAATTAATAGAGACCCTTTTTACATTGATTGTTGACTACTAACAACTCAACCTTATTTAAAAGAGATGGTTGCATACATTACTTGACTAACTCCTAAAGTAAGGGGGTTAGGGTAGGACCCTAATGGAATTTCAAAAGGTGGAGGACATTGTTATTGATGATTAGTTTTGGGCACAATTTAGATATGTTATGTCGTTTACCAAGCCAATTTATAATATGATTTGGTTTGTAGATACATAGTAGTTGGTGATTGGGGAGGTGTGTGAGTAGATGGGCAACATACTAGGTCAAATCAAAGACATTGTTGAGCCGAGAGATGTGATCCTATATGATCATATTTATAAACATGTGTTCAAAAGGTAGGAAATATAATTGTTCTACTCCATGCCTTAGAATATGTCCTTACACCCAAATATTATTCTCCATCTTGGTTGGCCCAACTAGCACCTGGGGGTGGGGTTAGGAGAAAACCACACATAGATTAAGAAGTATAGAATGGGTATATGCTGGCATTAGACAAGTTAGTCCTTGATGAAGAGGAGTGTGCTCAAGTAGGAATCAAATTGGGCAAGGACATTAGTGAACATGGAGTCTTTGCTACTTGCATATAAATAAAGATTGAGATAGGTTAAATCTTATTGAATGGTGGAACACATATGTTTCCTCTACCACACATCAACATAAATAGGCTTCTTCTACAAAGAGGTTGGAGAACCTACAATTTCATCAACAACTTGAATGTTATTGGGTAGTGTTACGTGGTACTAGTACCAACGCACCTTCAGCTGTGCCCTAGGGAGAGAGGGTCATTTTTCTCTGATCAGGAGGGGTGATTTCCAACATTTTCTAAGTGGGGGTTATGGCCAGGCCCTTTGGTTCCTCTCCTGGGAGTACTATGGATTAGTGGCATTGCTGACTGCCTCATGAAAGGGCTTGAAGCTCTGAGGTTGGTGTCTGGGGCTCCCAGGGGTGGGTCACTTGGTGACATGACCCCCACCTTGTTTTATCATTCCAGTGGCCCTTCTTTGAGCACTGAGGCTTATGTCTCTCCTCCGGGCCACTTTCCACAACCTCCTGGTCCTCCAGTACTACAATGCCTTCTCTCCTTGGCTATCTTTTGATGATGACGCCATCCTTCTTCTAGGCCTACATTGCTTGATTAGGGGGGGCGTTGAGGGATTTTCACTATTGTTGGGGTTAGATAGGGCATGACACGCCTCCCGCCACTCCGGCCTTCTGTTTGGAGTGTTTTGCTCATTTTTAGCTATTTTAGTCATTTTTGGGTAAACTCTGGGGAAAATGCCCCAAGTTACCCACAAATTTGATTATTTTATGTTATAATTTTAAGTTGACATTTTATAATTTCAAATTGACATTTTAGAGCATGTAGGCTCTATTATTTTAAAAAAAAATGAGTGTGAGATCATATAAATACATCTCCTCATTTCATTTGTAAAACACAACTTATTGGATAAAATTCATTATGCTACTCTTTTACCGTAGAAGGGCCTTATGAAGTGATGTGCACCTCTTGGAGGGATGATTCTTCTTGCTCTTGGATGAAGTTGGATGCTTTCTTTGTCTTGCTAATGCTTTGTGGATGCTAGAATGGTTGGAATAACTCATGCTCAAGTAAGTCTTTTACATTTTTAAGGTTTGTTTGATGAATGGTAGGTAAATTTTGCATCTTGAATGATTGAATGGTAGCCCTAGGGATACATGAATACATTCTCTTTGAATAGGGCTTTTGCCGGCTATTCCATCCTCATTGCATAGTAAAAACCTTCCCAAAAGGAGGTTTTACAAAGTTTGGCCTTGGGTCTCCAACTTCGCCCTAGTTTAGGCTCTTGAAACCAACCCTAGAGGTTGTTTCAAGAAGCCCTAACCTAGTAGCAAGGAGAATTACCTCCAAGAGGAAGTCTTGTCACCTTCCTCTAAGGCTAGGGTTTGGGGTAACATCCATTAAAACCCTAAGTCATCAACTTTTACTAAATTTTCTTGCATTTTCATGTGTAAATTTGCATTTTCATCGTAGAATTAAGGTTAGAATTAGGTTTGCAATTTTATGACAAAAACCCTAAAAATCAATTTTGTTTTTCAATTTTTGGCCTCCCTAAAATTTCGGCCCTCCTCCCTATAATTTCGGCATACCATTTTAAGCCCTAAAAACCCTAGGGCAAAATTTTAGGAGGCCCTAAAAACCCTAGGGCGAAATTTTAGGAAGCCCTAAAAACATAAAAATATTAAAAATTCCTAAAGAAAACCCTAAAAATAAAAAAAATTATTTTTTTTTTCAAATTTTGGGCCTCCCTAAAATTCGGCCCTCTCCTACAAATTCGGCCTGGCCTTTTAAGCCATAGAAACCCTAAAACGAAATTCCACAAGGCCTAAAAACCCTAAAAATTGAAAATTTCTATAAAATCCTAAAACAAATCCCTAAAAACAGTCCTGAAAAGCTAGCCTAAAACCTAACTCTTTCCTTCCCTCTCCTTTTCTCTCCTTCTTTTCCTTCTACCCGTCCCTTCTTTCCCTTCCTTTCCTATCTTCTTCCTTCTTCCTTCATCATTCCCTTCTTCTCCTCCTCTTCTTCCTCCCTTCCTTTTTCTCCCTTTTTCCCTTCTCTTCCTCCTCCTTTTCTCCTCTTTTCCTCACCCTTGGGTCCTTGTTTTTGAGCCTTCTCCAAGGCTGTAGCAGCCTTAAATTGACTCCTTCTGTGCTGCATTTAGGTTTGCAAAATCAGCAGATTGTCCACCCTTGACAGCGTTCCAAAACCATTTCCTTCTACCTGTCCCTTCTTTCCCTTCCTTTCCTATCTTCTTCCTTCTTCCTTCATCATTCCCTTCTTCTCCTCCTCTTCTTCCTCCCTTCTTTCTTCTCCTTTTATCCCTTCTCTTCCTCCTCCTTTTCTCCTCTTTTCCTCACCCTTGGTCCTTGTTTTTGAGCCTTCTCCAAGGCTGTAGCAGCCTTAAATTGACTCCTTCTGTGCTGCATTTAGGTCTGCAAAATCAGCAGATTGTCCACCCTTGACAGCCTTCCAAAACCATCTTCACACCTACACAAAACCACAGAAGTATTAGTCATTTGTTACATATTGCTACTGTTTTGAAGGGTGATATATTGAAGATAAAGGAAGTCTGAAAATTACATTAAAAGAGGTCTGATCTTACCCCATTTACAGTCTGAAAAACTTCTATTTATTGCATAACAATGGATGATAAAAGTAATTTAAAGTGGAAGTGATATTGTTTGCATCATCTACATCTCTTGGCTTATCTCACTGTGGTTACAAATTGATATCACATAAGCTGCTATGCTGTTATTGAAACCTCACACACGTCTGAAACTCACTTTTATTTGGCTGTCATAAAAGGGGTTGAGTGTTGGATTTATGTTGGATATTTGAATACAAGTACTACACACATTTGCACTTACCTTACAACCGTCTACTAGTGTTACTTTATCATACTGTCATGTAACTGTAGGACTCTTAACACTTTGTATTGACTGTCAAATTGCCATACTGCTACAGTCCACTTTTGTCATTCGAATGAGATTAGTTCCTCATGCACTTATAGTACTACACTTCTGTGGAATGATCTATGATTACACATTAATGCTTGTTAATGGTGGATGATTTCTTTTGGTTACTAAAGTGATATTGAATGATCTTTGCCATTGTCCCATCGGATACATTAACTTGTATACATTGCACTAATACATTGCAAACCCTTTTCTTAACTAGTATGTCTTCTTCATTTATATGAGTACAGTGGTTTAAGGCACTGGTCTCTAATTTGGTTGTCTAGGAGGCATAGTTGTTTTTGTCATAAGTGTTTGCAGGACATTTAAGGGCTCTTTCCTTGGAGGTTCAGACTCTCCAAAGCAGTTGGAGGAGTGACTAAGGTGACATTGGTCACTTTCTCCATACATTTGTTCATCAGATACTAGCTCTGCTAGTTCATCCAGTAACAGGTAGAAATATTAGTTTATGTGCACTACAACTTGAGGTTGTTGTCCCATTATTGTGAGACAATGAAGAATGATAGAACATATGTGACTTGGGATGACAATCCAAAGAAGGCTAATTTGGAGGATGGAGCCATAGTTTTAGAGACTTGGAGGTTGAACTTTTGGGTGGTCATATTCATGTAACATATATGCCACTCCCATCCACCAGCAAGTTTCCAGATGTAGGAGCTTTGCCTTTATCTTCACAACCTCCAACATTGCATGGTGGCCATGTACGTATTGGTCATGATCCACGATATCTTCCAACTACTCGTACTCTTGTTCATGGATCATGGGAAAAGAAATTAGACGTTTCTTTTTGCAAGAGGAAAGCTTAGTAGATATTAGATTTATTTGTCTTTTGCCATTTAGAATTTAGTTTTTACAACTTAGTACTTTGTCTTTATTATGGCCTATTTTGTAAACATTATATGACAAATTAAGTTTGAACTTTGAACCTACCTTTGAATTGTTGACTACATCTTACAACTCTCTTGGTAATGAGTATGATGCTTTGTTTCATTTCGTTGTTGATGTTATTTGTTACAATTTGTTGATGACAAATGTTATATGTTGAAGCTTGAAGGTTGATGTCTTGGTTGACGATTGATCATTTGATGACATTGTTACAAGTAATATTTTCTAGATGATTGATGTTATATGTGTACTAAGCTTTAATGATCATTATTAATCTAGTAGTTAAATCTCCATTTTCAAATTTTTGCAGTGTATTTGGAATTTCACATGTTTTTGTAGAATATATTTGCATCAAAATATATTAAAATATGTATTATATAAAAAACTTTCCTGGAACGTTCCACTCCTAGAGGCTGTTTGAAAATTACCTTTCCACTCCTATTCCTTCTCATGCTCGCAACAATGTAGCACATAAGTCCTAGTTATGACTATTGTATTTAACACCCTCCCATAATAGTCATATCACATAAATTTGCTTGTTCCAAAACAACACCAAAATATTTGGGCAAGAAACATGTTTGCATCCGAAAACAAACTTTAATTAGTCACTGGAAGTGAACTATACTAAGCAAGGTTGAAGTCATCATCTTTATGTTTGACCATAGACTCATTGCTTGGACAAGGGCCAATGTTGGTTGAATAGTCAATCTTTCCACCATTGATGTAGAGCTTGGCTTGTTCACTGAACTCACCCCTCCACATCTTGGCTGATCAACATATCAAAGTTTTTCTTTTGCTTCTTTGAGGAAAAATATCGTCCCGTATCATTGCTTCATCTTCACGCTCCTTCATAGTCTTCCCCTCTTAATGAAAATCATTAAATAAAATACAATGAATTTGCTGCTTACCTTATCGTCTGTTTGAGATCTCTCTTGTAGCCATCAACTTTTCTTCACCATCCACTAGTCAAAACAAACCTTGTTTTTCCACACCCAAACAATCATCTTTTGCTCTTTTTGTCGACAATAAAACAACTAGCACCACTATAGACACCAATTAAATGTGGACTTCTTCATAATCCAACTAATGGAAAGTAGATTTTATGCAAACTAGGGACATGATAGACATCCCTAAAAATAACAACCTCCACCTCTCATTTGAACTTGCATACTTCCCTTGCCTTCAACTTTATATTCTTCTTTTCCACTGAAGACAATAGAATCAAAGTTGGATCGATTCTAAACAAAATCATTATACCAATCTTTCCAATGAGTAAAATTGATGTGATGTGTTGCGCCTCTAATTGTTTGCAACATGCTTTCCGAATATACCAGAGTGAAGGGGTCTTTTGCCATTTTAAAAGGGCAAGTCTAACCGGGCTCAACCTTGGACTAGTCATGGCAGGGCCTCTTGGTTTTCATTCTAAGAAATATTGGCTTAGTGGCTTTGCTGACTACCCCTTGATGGATGGAAGTCCCCCATCATGTTAGCCATTTGTGTTGATGAATCAGAAGGCTTGCTGGAACTAGCTACTTTCCTTTTGCCAAATCTTCTATCTAATTCTGCAAGATTCTTTACTCTTTTGTACACTTCTTCCTCTCGTAAGTGTTGATCTGCATATTCATAGTTAATTTGAATTGATTGGCAATGCAAAGCCACTTTCTAATGGCTATCATTTCTAACAAAAATATTTGGCTTAGTGGCTTTGCTGACTACCCCTTGATGGATGGAAGTCCCCCATCATGTTGGGCATTTGTGCCCTGGGTTGGTGCTCTGGTGCTTCTTGGGATGGACCCACTAGGACATATGGCTTGGGGGCTCCTAGGCACATTTATGTTTATGCTATGTAGAAGGTGATTGCGCGTGTAAGGGTTGTCATACCTGCCTTAGCACACCTCTTTTATGCCCACTTGGACCTTATCTTTTCATGTATTACCCCTCATTTTGGTCTCCATGTGCATAAGTCATGATAACGTCATCTTCTAGAAGAAGGATTTACCTTGCTAAAGGGGAGGATGTTGAGGGATCTTCTACGCCGTTGGGGTTAGTTGGGGCATGACATCCTCCTCTGACTCACCACTCCACTTGGTTGAAGCCATTTGCATCATTTTATCATTATTTTTAGTCTTTTGTGGTTTAGTCCTTGGCTTGTGGGTGGCAAACACTAATTTTAAGTTATTTTATTTTTTAGTAAGGTAGGCTCTAAAGTTAAAAAGACTAAAAGACCTCATATATATAGAGGTTCCTAGCTCTCATTTGAAAACAAGACAAGGGTTCAAATATGTTGTTATTTCTCTTTCTCTTGGTATATTGGAGCATTTGAGGCTATGTGCACTTCTCTCTTGGCACTTTTTTTCATGTGATAATGGTTGGATAGTGAAGTTTTTAGGGTTTTGTTATCTTTCAAGGTTGATTCAAAGAATGGTTGTTATAACTCGTGACTAAGGAAGACCTAAGAACTCCCTCTTGCTCTCTCCTTGGTAGATGTTGGTAAGATCTTTCAGTTTTCTTGTTTGATGTTGCTCTTGCACCTTAAGCAAGGTAAATTAGGGTTTTGTTGGCATCTTGCTAATCTTGTTTGATGAGACTTACCTCTTGAAGGAGCTCTCCGTAGTGGAGCCTTGGGATTCACTGTTTGCCCTAATTAGGGTTTGGCTACTTTGACCTATCTAGGGTTACTAACCTTTGCCCTAATTGGTAAATCTTGAATAGCCAAAGTGAGAGGTGACATTAACTTTGATTTCTTATTGCCCTAGGGTTGAAGACTAAGGTCTAACCTCCTTTTCTTTTTTTTTAATCAAAATTTTGTTGTATATATTACAAAAAATACAAAAAATATATAATATTTGGAAAAACCCTAAAAATATAGAAAATTCATTCAAAAAATATCGTGTTTTTTGGAATTGTGCTCTGCTAGAAAAGTGTGCCCTAGGGTATTTCATGGTAGGTTTTCAAGGGCACCCTTTTCTCGTGGATGAATTGAGAGTTTTACTGTGATCTTTGTTATCTAGGGCTTTTTTTTAAGATCTGGTATATCAGGTACAGCAGGTACATCAGTCAAATCAACAAAGTTTGAAGGCCTAAAGAGCAAGGAATTAGGCCTAAGTTCACCCCTGGGGTTTGTTTGGACATTTGTTGGAAAACGTTTTAGGCAGGTCTACCATCTATTTGAGGGCTGATTAGGCCATAAGCCAGATCTGGTTATGCACTTTCAGATCTGATTTAGGGATTTCCTTCACCCTCTAGAGGCACGCCACTTGCCCTAGCATACAAGCTACATTATATGTGGTAAGTTGGCATTGTTTGAGTTGATTCTTATCAATTTTCTGAAGTGTTCTTGATTGCTGCAATTTTATAACAGCAGTAAGATATTAAAGTTATTTATCTTGAAATTCATAATAAAGTGTTTATAACTCCTACCCCTCTCCTAGTGTTATTTATGTTTCATTGTTGTGACTCCGTACGGCACTAGTCTTAGCTGAGAGGTTTCTTGTGAAGGGTGTTTGTGTGTTGTGAAAGTGACTACAGATATCTCTCATCAATATCAGGGACTCCCCCTTGGTCTTAGGAGTTGACCTAAAGTGTTAAGGTGCTAGGAGGTGGTGACATTGGGCACTGGGTTCTCCTGTGCTTATCTCTCATTGCACCATGATCCATGACCTTGGTCAAGGGTGTTAATTTGAGCGGTAACAGTGATGCGTGTGAATCAATGTACCGGTTTGTTTTGGTCTCAATGACTCCATCATTGCTAGACACAAACACAGATTTCTTCGTCTTTATGTTCGGCTACATTGGCTTGTTTCCTCCCAAAATGATCTTCAGAAGAATGTCCTCAGTTGTGTTTTTCATTCAACAATCGTTTCCTACAAAAGATGGTCTTATGTCCTAGCTTTCCACAATAGAAACACTTCATACCTTTCCCAGGTTTTTGAGTATCCAAATCAGTGCTTGTGCTGCCATCTTCATGCTTGCATTTCCCTTTGAATTGTGCTTTTAATGCTACTTCTAAATCTCCATTCACACTGACGTTCCCGAACTGTGTCTTCCACCTACTCTTTTGTAAAAGTTTGTTACTTGATTGCTCAAATAAGATCAACATCTCTAGAGGTTATAGTCAAGTTCTCAGCAATTTTTTCATACGAAGGCAATGGGGTTTTTAACTTAATTATTACCATGTCTTCATTTTCAACTTTTATATCAATGGTTTTCCACTAATCTATAATGTCTGTGAGTTTCAATAAGTGATTCCGAAGGGATTCATATAACTCCATCTTAAATTGAAAACAACGAATTCTTTAAGAAGAAAGCTATACTTTTATTTGACGTTTCATGCATGTTTTTCAAATGCCTCTAAATCCTGGAAAGTACCACCACCTTCTTGCACCTCAGGCAGCATATCATCGGTCATGAAGAGCTTGATCAGGATCATGATTCACAATCTCCTGATTTCTTGCATCATACTCAACTTGAACATCCTCGTTTGTTGTACTTCACACCTCATTTCCCAAGACAATTCTGTCCAAGTATCTGTGTTCAAAGCATCATCTGTTTCCACATGGTAAAATTATTACCATTAAAGTTAAGATTAAACATTTGATTCCCTTCCAACATAACATGGAATTGAAAGCCTTACCACTGTCACAATTGCAATAACGACACACTTTAGACTTGCTTCATACAACAATGAATTATGTACTGATTACAGACTTGATGTGTAAAAAAACTCTGTTTGCCAAACTTTCAGAAGAATTTCACTCCAACATCGCATACTATAACAGTACTCTTGTACTTAGGAAAATTCAGTTTCAATTATGAGAAATAAATAATTCAGAAAACACTCTTCCCAAGACTAATTCATACTTTCTGTTCTTAATTCACTAGGTACAGATTATCTGCGTGAGTGGAGTCTCTGTTTTTCTGTAGCATGAGTTGGCTCCTCTCTGTTACAAGTCACACTGAATCAACTTCTCAGCTATAGATTTCTTGGCTACTTGAATTCTTCCTATTTGGTGATAGGAAGTCTCCTTCGCTGCCTGTCTCTAACAAAAACATTTCCACCACAACAAGGCATGGCTTGCCACTGTCAAACAGGTGAGTTGATTTTCTTTTGAATTTGTGAATCCACAGCATCCAAATTACACCTCCAATTATTAAAGCCAATTGTCAAGCTTCTTGGATTCCATGCGTCCATCAAAGGGTTAGATTTTTCCACTTCAAATAATAGTTACCATATACAAATATGGATACAATATGGTATGACAAAACTACATATATTCAAAATACTCAGTAGGGCTATAATACAAGAGTATACATCTCACAAATGCGAAAAACATGCAATTTTTTCAAAATTTTATAATGTTAGATAAATACTATATTATATAATTCATAATACTTATGATTTAAATATATAAAGATGTAAATAAATATAGCTATTATTAATATTATATATATACCTCTGATATGTTATTTATAGTTTATATATAATATAAATAAATTATAATAACTCTCGGTCAATACAAAAACTATAGTTTATAACTTCATATTTTAATTTAACCAATAACTGTAACTTTATAAACTAAGTTATATATAGTATAACCTGTATACTAATTTACTAAATAATAACTATGAAGTTTAAAACTTTAAACTGCAGTTGAATACTTATACTTTATCTGACAAGTATGAAGTTTGGCTTCGAATTGATTTGCTTGGTATCCCACGAAATCTGTAGACATGTACTTCATATAGTAATACTGCAAAGTTACTGTGTAAACAGTTGAGGTGATCAACATCCTCCTTCAAAATTCCAATCCAGAGGGAAACAATGAACTGAATGAGGCTTAATCTTCTTGAGCAGCAAAACCAACTAGATTTCCTACTTTTGACTTGTCTAATGGAATCAGTATTGCACAGGCTAGAGGCTAAACATGAATCCAAAGGAAATGAGAGCTAATGAGGCCACAAGTAATTGACAGTGGTGTAGAAAACTGTTGGTGCTTTGTTCTCTGAAATTATTGATGAATGTCTATGTTGCAAAACCACAATGGTGAAGGGCTACATGCAGACAGTCACAACAAAAAAACTTCACGGGAGAGTACAAAGATGTAAAAGAAAGAGAAGTTTGAATGCAGGAAATCACGTTTCAGTGGGTAATCTAGGGTGTTTTTTGGGCTATATCATATCCGTACTACATGGAAATTATGCCTGTATCCTTGTTGGCACTGTATTTCTGTAAGAAACTGGCTGTATCGCCGTATTTGGTAACTATGGTAAGTTTAAATTGACCTTGTTGGATTACACAGGGATCTAGCAATAGTGGTGTGGTAATAATAGAACTAGAACTTGTACCTGCAACTGAAACAAGATAAATTTGTGTGTTAATAGGTGTGATATCGATACTTGAAATTTTTTCAAAATGTTATTGCAGACTGAATGCTAACATCTGGTTGGGCAAATTTTTTAGCTCACTTATTATGTTTTTAGCTCCTTCAAACCAACATCTAGATACACTAATCTCCTATTTGGTGAAGATGGGCTTCCTTGGTTGTCTATTGCATTGTCTTCCATGTTTGGTTTACACTTTTGTGTTCTTCTTTCCGTCGTCACTTCAACTTTGTCTAGTTGCTTACTCACTAGTTAGGATTGGCTTCATGTCCAGAACCATTAACCAGCTCTACAAATCCATGAGTAGACTAGGACCTTGATTTGGTGCCTACCATTAAACCACTTTCTCTTTTTATTGTAATTTTGGCTTGAGTTCTTTGAAAACATATATCACAGAATGTAAACATTTTTGTCCCATATGGCCACTTGGTACTACTCAACCAGGCCAATGGCCGCAAAGGGAAAGAGCATACTTTGAGAAACAACAAAATGTTTGTTCCGATTTATTGCTTGAAAATAGAATGTTTAACAAAGTAACTTGTAGAAAAGGAAAGATATAGATCACCACGTTTATGTCACTTTCTGATCAACCGCCACTAATCGGCAATACCTTTATGTGGTGGTGAGAGCATACTTCGTGGCAACGAAACTGGTTTTATTTTAACTATTTGCAAAATAATGAAAAGAAACAAAATTAAACAATTAAAACTAAAGTATACAACCCTGCAATAAAATGTGATTGTGTTTGTTAGAAAAAATTATTCCACAAAAATGAGATTGTAAATCCCCCCAGGGGGGATGAGGTGTGGGTGCTGTGTAGCCCACTTGCTCTCTTTTAATATTTTTACAATTTTTTGCTCAAAAGAAATGCCTCTTAGTCTTTTTAGGCTTGGATCTAAGGGCTTACAAGTTAGAAGTTTGAAGCTATAATGTAAGAGGGTCTTCGGAAGGTAAATTCGGCAAATTCTGACGAAATTTCGCCAGAGTTTCCTCCTCTTTTTCCTTGGACTTGCTAAAAACTAACGAACAAAAAAAAACACTAAAATTAGTGGGTTAAACAATTAGAAAACAAAAAAATTTACAAATTTATACTTGGAAAAATTTTGGAAATTTTTGACTACTTCAAGTATAAAAAATATGGATTTAGATCTAGTTTGAAAGTAAAACTTAAGCTAATCTAGATCTGATATATATGCTTAATAAAAGAAGATTTATTGATTCTAACTTTTACTAAGCAAAGGTAACCAAGTAACCAAGAAATCTTTTAAAATTAACCAAGAAATCTTTTAAAATTTGAGATATGATAGAAGAAGAAACCTTCAAGCTCAAGCTTGAACTAGAAGATGATGAAGAAGAATCTGTGGACAAAACTTGTTCGATCCAAAGCTTGAAATTGATGGAGAGAGGGTGGATGCAACCGAGCTCCAAACTCCCTTCACCTTAAGGCTACCTGCAAAGCTACACACTTCTCCAAGCAAGCAAGGTTAAACTAGTACATTCATCAATCAAGATAGGGAGAATAATAGTACAACCGAATACATCATATTACTCCTAAGATCTTGAAAGCATGAACATAAAACAATTAACTTGAAAACTGCAAATACTTATTCCAATAGAGCTGGATCTAATCATTAAGCTTGCATAAGAAAATGTAAGCTAAATGGATATCACCTCAACCATTGATGCATGCATGAAATGGAACAAGAGCCACAAGTAGACCTCCAAAGCCTTCAAATCTTATTACTCACAAAAACTTTAAACATTACAGGAGCAGAGGTTCTATGCTTTCCAACATGAAGGATGAATCAAGCAAGACCTTGCTTATATAGCAAAATGAGAGAGGGGGAGGTGCACTTGCCAAGATAGATCCTCTTTGACACTTGGAGAAATGAGTTGATACACTTGGAAAAGGCTTGTTGACACATGTGAGAGGTGGTCTTGCTTATATAGCAAAATGCGAGAGGGGGAGGTGCACTTCCCAAGATAGATCCTCTTTGACACTTGGAGAAATGAGTTGATACACTTGGAAAAGGCTTGTTGACACATGTGAGAGGTTTGGGGAGGTTAATGATCCCTTTCTCCAACCATTTGACACTTTTCAACCTCGATTTGACACCTCTCCAACTACAAATTTGCCCTCCCCTTCGGTGGATCTCCAATCTTCAATCAAATCATCATTTATTTGCTCAATATTCTCCCAGATTTGATTGCCAAGCAGCCAATCAAAGGAGATTTGATTCCAACACATTTCCTTGATCCGTGGGATTGGGATTTTGCCTTTATTATGTCTCTTTTGCCAATTAAATTGGTCTTTTTGGTCTTTTTCGAGTAAATATTAATTTTGGAGATAAATACTCACTTGAAACTTAGGAAAAGTGGGTTTATGGGTTAAATGGGCGCTTTGGCTTAGAAAATGAGCATCCACTTGTCAAATTTAATCCACAAACCATACTTTTATTACATTTTCAATTTTTCCATTTAGACTATTAAAAAATAGTCTAATTTTATGGGAAATTTTTTTTTTTTCGGAAATTAAAAAAAATCTTAGGCGACCTAACACATGTCCATATGACTCAATATTGATGGCTAGCATGTAAAAATACATAGACACTTAGGTTTTAATAACCTCTCAAGGTTTGACCACCAATGTAAATACTCCAGCTTTGGAAGTATGAGTGAAAAACTCATGAATTATACGCCATTGAAGCGCAACCCATAATTCCCAAGGAAAAAACACTCTAGAGTACCACATTGATAGATAAACCTAAGGTAAGCGAAGCCTATTACAAAAAGGACCATGCTAGACCAACTTATTACAATAACCCAAAGGGGCATGGACATGCAATTTTTGAAAATTGGGCCAAAACTGGCCGACTGAACTTTTGATTGCTAGCAATGAGCAAGTACATTGCTCCAATCTTTGCCGGCTCACTTGGCAACCAACTAAGTGCAACTTAGGTGGTAACAGGCTGTAAAACCCATCAAACCTGCATATGAGAGAAAATTCATTAAAAATAGCTACATTATTAGAGTGGAAAGACAGCTTACCTTTGATGGTGAGAGTTTCTTCCCTTAACACGAGTTATCTTCTTGCTTGAACTTTTGAAGCTTTGGTTCTTATTTTGAAACAGCTTTCTGATAAAGCTTTTTTGACTTGGTTAAAAGCCTGTTTTAGCTTTCTTGTTACACCCAACTCTTCCTTCTGGGTGCTGTTGGAGCTCCTGTGATATTCTTCCAACACACTAACTCTCCATCGTTATGCTCTTGCAGTAGAATAATGATGTAACTACTTCCACTGCACTTGAGATTAGAAAATGTTAATCCAAAATAACTGCAAAGATAGATTGCTTAAATGTTGTCTTTATTGTGTACATATGGTGGAACTATATGACATATTACGATACCTACTTACTATAAAATATTGGAATCTAAATTTAAGTCCCATTTCTGTATCAATCATGTTGGATATGTAAATTGTGGATGTTCCAACTTCTCATGCTACAGGGGAAGTTGCATTGCCTGGAGGTAAAAGGGAAGAAAGAGATAAAGATGATTCTGAAACTGCTTTGCGAGAAGCAAAGGAAGAGATTGGCTTGGACCCCTCCTATGTTCAAGTTGTGACTACTCTTGAACCCTTTTTGTCCAAGGTTGGCAACTGATTATCTGACCAGAGATAAAATTTTAGTGTTTCTCATATTTCTCCATGTTGCATTTTGTAGAATCTAACCTGATTTCCTATGTGCAGTACCTTCTGAGAGTAGTACCTGTAGTTGGATTACTACCAGATAGGAAGTCATTTACACCTGTGTTAAATCCAGGAGAAGTAGATGCAATCTTTGATGCACCACTTGAAATGTTCTTGAAGGTAAGTGCATTCTTTGATTGTTACACTCATGGTTGGTGATACTTCAAGTAAATTAAGCTCAAGCTAAATTAGGCTAAATTGTCAGCTTTTCCTCGAGTGTTGTATAATTTTTATGTCTACGTTGGTTCTTAGGATGAGAACTACCGGTCAGAAGAGAAGCCCTGGATGGGTTTCAATTACACTGTACACTACTTCGATTTTCAAACTGAGAACAAGAAATTCTTGATTTGGGGTTTAACAGCTAGTATTTTGGTACGTGCTGCTTCTGTTATCTACAAACGACCGCCATCATTTTCAGAGGTGGTACCAGACTTTGGTGGAATCGAAAACGCTAACTCTAGCCATGATCCAAAATTATGAAGCAAGAGGAAGCTCAAGATATCTGTTATATTTGTTCATGATTAAAGCATCGTTCAATAAATTTCGGCATTCAATTTGAATGGCGATAGAGAATGGGTTTCGTCTTTTTTCATAATGATTGGAGTTGCCAAATCTGAAAGAAGCTGCATTGGTGGAATATAACCACGTAAGTTGCATGTTATCCTCTAAAGTCTGAGGATTTTCATGGTAAAGTAATTATTATTTGTTGACTACAAAGTCCATGGAAGCAGACTTAGAGGCCTCCATTAAATTTCATATTCGTCCCTCATAATTGTACGACTTCCCCCTGCCCCCTCATCAAAGCTATTTCACTGTGTTGTTTCCACCCTTTCTGAAAATGAGTTGGGCTCTTCCTTGATTTAGCTTTGTTGGTTTCAAAGACCCTTTTCAATGGAATATTAACGTATGGTTGTCTCCTATGGGGGAGGAATCGGACCTACCATTTAATTTTAGTGGGCTTCAAACCAGGGCCTGCCGTGATTTTGAAACTATGCTGTAATAGGAGGCTTCAAATACATGCGACGAACAGTAGAAGGATTAATTGTTGTATTGCATCGGAGACTAAGAAAGCAATTAAAAGTTGTTTGTTAGTTATTAAAGACCAATGATTAACCACGGAAAGGTTTATTTTTGGTGAAGACAAACTTTATATATACATCATTCAGCTGATAAAAAAACATTACAAAATGGAGATATAGGTATCCATTAGGAACACAACGGGCATTCCCTCGTCTAAAATCATGCTTTTAGATTCTGAATCAACTTAATTGCCCAGCGCACTGTACTCCAGTGCTGGAGGGGCTGTTGAGTTTTGACGATCAGAAAACAGCCTTTTTGCATATGCCATACACTGATCTACTCTCTCCTGTAGACCACTCCGCTCTCTGCATTGGTTAAGACTTTCTTCTGTTTAACCTAAGGGGTCCTCTACTATAATATTTTCCACCTCCCTTTGCAACCACTTAAAAGTATGCATAGTCTGCCGTTCTGCTGCTAAGATTACCTCAAGTTGCCTAATAAACAACAAAACTTCAACGCAGAGCCTTTGCAGGATTCGCCTCTCCCCCCTGAAAAAACCCAGCTATAATAGTACAATGTTATGACTCAGGTTTATTGCAGATGTCTTCTGTGGCGGCCAAAAGGGTAAGAAAGAAATATTGGTGTCCAAAGGGCAAGGAAGAAATATTGAACACCAGTGACCTGATTCTCTTTTAGATGCTTATTAATGCCATTAAATCTAAAATCCTAAATTGCACTCCTTCATTTGCCTTATTAATCTACGATTTCTGTGGGGAGGATTATTGTTAACAGAGTTCTGATTATCGACGGTCACCATGATATTATGTCAACGTTTCCTGGTGATGAATACTTGCATGGGTTCGAAATGTTGATGTCACGGCGACTGGATGATCCGAACTCTGTTGACCACCAATTAATATAGTCAAATGACAAGGTGCATGACCAATAATCTAGGGAAGTAAACATTCCCTACCTCTGGGCCAACATAATAGTTTCTTATTTCTTAATATGACTCAAAATTGAAAGCTATGAATAGAGGTTATTAGGTGCATTTTAAAGTGATCAAGGGCTATATGTAGGGATTTCACGTGCATTTTAAAGTGGTCAAGGGTTATATGTAGGGATTTCTTTAGGAAACAAGTAAACAATTTTCTGATTTTTAAAATCTTACAATATCAAAATTTACATATTTTTAATTTTTTTAAAATATATTATTATTATTGTTATATAGATAAATATCAATTATCTATCTCTCTGTATACAAGAGCTTTTCAAGTTTTTGTTTTTCATTGGAAAAATGATTAAAATAGTAATATATAAAAGAGATTTTCAAGCTTTTGTTTTTCATTGAAAAATTTATTAAAATAACAAAAAAATGCAAATTATTAGGATCCTGGCTATAGATATTTTCCATGCATTTTTTGAAATTGCATCCTGTTTTACTTTTTCGTTTTCGTTGTTTGTTTGTTATAAATTTTCTTTAATACAGTGTTCTCTTTTTATTTTTATTGTTTGCACAATAAATTTCCTGTTTTACTTTTTCGTTGTTTGTTTGTTATAAATTTTCTTTAATACAATGTTCTCTTTTTATTTTTATTGTTTGCACAATAAAAATAATAATGGAGTATTGATCATTTAATTTTTATTGTTTGGACAATAAAAATAATAATGGAGTATTGATCATTTAATTTTTATTTATTAATTTATAAATATTTTCTATGCATTTTTTGAAATTGCATCCTGTTTTACTTTTTTGTTGTTTGTTTGTTATAAATTTTCTTTAATACAATGTTCTCTTTTATTTTTATTGTTTGCATAATAAAAATAATAATGGAGTATTGATCACTTGATTTTTATTTATTAATTTTCATTTTGAATTCCGTGATTTTCATACTAATTTATATTTATATTTATTTATTTTAATTAAATTGAACTTAAAAAAATATTAATTTTTAATTTTTATTTTGGAAAATATTATGTATGGAAGTTTACATTGGTTCCTTTGGTTAAGGTGCTGTGCTATGATAGTTATATCTATGATAGTTATATCTATGTTGTTTTTATTTTGTAAGTTAGGATTCAATATTTTATTAATGTACAAAAAAGATAGATTACATTTGACTTGAATTTGTTTCATTTAAGAAGAATGTCTGAGATATCCAAGAGAGGATATACATCCATCAACATAACAGATTGAGTACCTTTTATCAAAGCTAATACATTTCTTTCAAAAGACAAAAAATACTATCCCTACTAGTGAAGCTAACAATACTTAATATAAACATAATAGATTTTCTAAAAATGAAGGGCATTAGTTCTAATAGTAACCCTTTGACTTGGGACTATTTTCACTAACAATTCTTAATATAAACATAATAGATTTTCTAAAAATGGAGGGCATTAGTTCTAATAGTAACCCTTTGACTTGGGACTATTCAATAAGGGGATTAAAAAAAGCCCTTGTAACCTACAAATTGAAAAACTAGAAGACCAAAAGGACTTGCATAGTAGAAAAACCGAGCTATTGTTCATCTTTTGAGTCGGAGTAGAAAAACTATTTTTCATCTTTTGAGTTGGAGTTGGGAATGATAAAATCAGATTGAGAATTTTATTGATTGTCCTCAACAGGTTGCTCGTTGGGCTCTTTATTTTTGGCTTGTTCTCGTCTTCCATTACCTCAATGTCCAAACCCCAGTGGAACTTGCTAAGAGCATCATATTTTGTTGCCATGAAGTCCAATTCTCTTATGATGAATTGATGATTGAATGTAGTTACGTGCCCCTTTCCTTCATTGCTTTTGCAATTAAGGATTTGACTAGCCAGTAAATCTTAGTCATTTTAGAAACTTTGGTGTCCTTGCTTTTAGAGAAGCTTGTATCGAGGATCCATTGGAGAGCTCCATACCCACCTCCTCGATAGGAATCTTCCGTCTTTTGCTGGTTGTTGCCTTTCTTTTTGGTTCATTCATCTCTAATTTGACAACCTTGGAATATTTGAGAAAGTACCTATTTGTTGTTGCTATGCTTCCTGTTCGGCTCTAGTGATATTTTTGGACTCTTGCTTGATTGGAATGTTGCTGCCATTTTTGGGTCTTTTGTGTCGGTAATCCTTTGACTTCCCTCAACTTTTGCTTGGAACATAGATTTCCCTTTCATGTCATGGTTGCATCTACGACCCAAAAATAGAGTTGCAAAAAATCCTTGCCCGTTGAGTAATTGTTGGACATAGTCCATATTGCATATAGCTCCTTAATGTCCCCTAAATCTTGCACACGGGGTGTAATTTTGATGAGTCGGTAGTCTCAAGTTGAACCAATATTCCTTGTGAGATGCAAAGAGCGGATAAGGAGAGAACACCAGGTGAGGACACAAACTCATCTCTAAATAGTAGCCACCTCCTTTATCCTTTGGTTTGCATTCCCATGAACCTTCATCATCTCAGCTTGTGTTGAATTCATCATTTTCTTTGTTTGTCACGTGAGTGCTCCGACTCTACATACATTAAGGGGCTCTCATTACATGAAGTAATGTAGTAGGACACCATTGTAGGCTGAACAACTTTCATCATTGTTTGCCATTGCATTTCATAATCTTCACACCTCCTATACTCTTTCTTGGTGTGTTTGCCAACTATCGTCTCCAACCACCCATGTCGCCACCTCCCTTGCTAGTGATTGCCTCTATCACTCACATCCCTGGCACCACATGCATGGGATTTGTATCTATGATATTTTAAAGTGGCTCAATACCAAATTTTCAATTAAAAAAATATTGAAAATAATTAAAGAAAATAAATATTGCAAAAATAACTCAATTTAATTCAAATTAAAAATTAAAAAAAATATAAATTTTAATGTTATCATTAAAATGAGTTTTAAACTCAAAATTAAAATTTGAATAAATGAATTTTTAATCATATTTTGACATTGTTAAAAAATAATTATTCGTCTCTTTCAAACATGGATTTTTTTAAGGTGCATTGAGCACTCAACTAAAAGCAGTATATGACCTCCATGTCATATTTCGACAAGAATTCTAAGCATTCTCCAATTGTCATATTCCAATAAGAATTCTAAGCATTCTCCAAAAAAGAATTAATAGTAATACATTTGTCTCCTCAAAAAGAGATCACACTAGTACATAAACTTTTCATAAGCCATCTAAATACATAATCTCTTCCAACGCCATTACATGTAAAAAAAAGTTGAGAAGAGAATTGAATGAAAATATATAAATCAAGCTTTCTATCCCAATCAAAAGGCATTAGCTCACCATTTGAAAATTGTGAGATGAGTATAAGAGTATTGTTTTAATTTTACTAATTCCAAAATACTTTTTTGCCAATAACTAATTATTCTATGAAAGAGTTTCAACATCAACATTTATTTTTCGATAAATGTGAAAGACATTATACAATTTGATAGAAACTTTATACTCAAAACGAGAACCCTTGTCATAAGAACTCATATATTTGCATAAAAAACAACCCCGAATTGAAAAGTGGTGTAATTGGTAGCACCATTTTTTTGGAGTTAAAATGACGACTCTTTGGAAATTTTGGTTGGTCTCGGTACAATTAAAACTCTAAATTAAAAAGTTGTGCTATTGGTAGAACCCATTTTTTCAGGGCTAAAATGACTACTTTTTGAAAACCCCGATCAATGTTGGCGCAATCAAAATCCAAAATCAATCCTTGAATCAAAAAGTGGTAATATCCCTTTCTTCTATCAGGTTATTATTGCATGCATTTCGAAACCATGGATGGCATCCAAAAAAATATTTAACTTTTTTTTTCTCTTTTAAATCAATTTTAAAAAGATAAATGAAACTAATTTGAATTTAAAAAATATAATTTTATCTAAAATAAAAAAATTAAATGAATTTGAAAAAAATAAAAAAATAAAAATGGCCAAATGTTTTTAAATAAATTTGAAATAAATGAATTTGAAAAAAAATAGTTAAAAAAATTAAAATGGCCAAATGTTCTTAAATAAATTTGAAATTAAAGGAAAAGAAAAAAACACAAATATGTAAAAAAAACAACTTAAAATTAAAATTAGAAGAAAAAAATATATTAAAAAGTATAAGAAAAATTTAAAAAATACAAAATTAATTTAAAAAATAAATCAATAATTTTTTTTTAAAATCAGTAAACAAATAAACAAAAACAAAAATAAGCAAAAACCTTAATTAAAAAAACCCAAAAAAATTAAAATTATACTTTAATTTTAAAGTTTAAATTAATATAGATAAGACAAAAGTTTTACATTAACACCAACAAGACAACATTTATGATTATAAAGTCCAAGAAAGACATCTACGCTAATTTTATATATGACAAGACACCTACGTTAATTTTATATACAACTGTGAAGTATGGGGTTACAACATTTCTAGAGAATCTTGGAGAAAGATTGAGCAAATCCAGAAGCGTTTTATAATTGATAATCTCAAAATTAAAAGCAATATGCCTTGTCCTATTCTTGTCCTAGAAGTAGGTCTTTCCCCCATCGAGAGCATGGCTATGACTACATGATGTACAAGCACAAGATAAAAAACACGGGAGACAAAAGACTTCCTAAAATTGCTTTAAAATCAAGTTAAAACCACTTGCGCCTCAAGCGGGGTTGGTGTAAAGATACCAGGATTTGGTTAAACCATTGGGGCTTTGACGAAAATGACAGTTTGCAGATATCAATAATATCAAAAATATTATTACTTCTAAGTTTAAAGAGAAAATGTGGTGCAAGAAAGATTTAGAGGTTAAAGGGAAATTAAGACACTATAAAGAGGTCATTATCCCTATTCTGAAAGATCACAAGTATCTCTCGATATTAACTAGCTCAAAGAAGAAAATTAATATAACTTAGATAAGAATGAATTCTCATGAACTCCATAGCGAAACAAGGCATTGGTCAATTCCTAAAACACAGTGGGTGGAAATGATTTGCCATCTTTGTGAGCCTATGAGCGTTGATGATGAAAATCACTCATAGAGTGCTCTGCTTACACCCATTTGCTACAATACAAACCTTTCTAACTTCCTAACTTGTCAAAACTATAGTGAGCTAGGAAAGCTTCTCTTCAAGCTCTCTGACCATAGGAATAAAATTTTAAAGCAAACCAAATAATTATTTTATTTCTTCTTAAGGTTTGATAGACCAAAGTTGGTCTCGGTGGATGTTAATTATCATCATCATCAACAACAAAATAATTTCATAAAAATCATATTTTTAAATTAGAATTTGAAAACAAAACTAAATTACAAAAATAAAATAAAAACAAAGCATAAATAAAAAAAATTTAATTAAAAAAAAATGGAAATAAATTTAAAATGAAAAGTTGAAAATAAAAATCAAACAACACAACATAATTAAAAAACAAAAAACAAAGTTAAAAAACAAAGTTAAAAAACAAAATTAAAATATTTATAAACAAAACATTGAAAAAAAAACGAGCTATATTTGGGGGGATCGATTTTGAGAATTGCCCTACCACTTGTGCTCCACCAAAGCACCTTGCCCCCCTCCCTACCCCTTGCACTCTTGCCCCCTCTCTCTCTCCCTTTCCCATCTCCCCTCTCGGCTCGGAGCTCTTCCAGCCCACCCTGCCCTCCCATACTCTCTGCACTCCCACCCCCTCTCCCCTTCGCCCTCCCCCCCCCTCCCGCACCAACCCTCTTCCCTCCCTCTCCATTCATGGTGTCAATTGGGTTTAGTCCGAGTGGTTGTGGGATGAAGTGTTATCTTTCCTAACCAAGTTCTATTCTTGTAAGTGACAGGTTGAGTACATAATGAACATATTGTTGTAATGACCTTTTGCCCTGAAGAATATAGGGTTTACCATCGTACCATCTTTGAAATGAGGGGAAGTTCTTAGGGGTTTGTCCCGGGATAATTTACCTAGAAAAAAATGTTCATTACAAATACACCCAATAAAACAAATCTAACAATTAATACCCAAGGTATTTTCTGATCCCTTCAAAGTGCTAGGGCACATGATGGTTAAGTTTGAAAAAACAATAGCTCCACAATTGACCATACTCTTGAACCCTCCATTTTATGGCTCTAGTCAACCAAAAACATTTCTAGGGAAACACAAGATGTACCAATGTGTTGACCTCCAGTTGATCACACTTCTAGGCATCCAATCAACCATATACAAGGTCCTCGGGTTATTCTCCAACTCATCATCAATTCCCCTTCAACCACGCGGATCTCATATCACACCGAAAGAAGCTAGGGAAAATGATGGTTGAAACTAGCAAATCGTAAACAAGTGTTACGATTCACTATACTTCTCAACCCCACAAACAAATGCAACTCATTAAACCACTAGCATTTAATGGAACTCGTTCACTCTGCAAAACCCTAATCACAAACCAAACTGCTCTGATACCATGTTGGAAGAGGTAAGTGACAACATAATAGAACAAATATTTCTAAGCAGTAGTGGTGGTGTTAATATACACCATTAGAACACGTAAGCACAATGAGCACACTCCATGAGGGCACGCAATGATCTGTTGGGAAAACCCCTTGAAAATAATGGACATAAAAGAAAATAGCAGAAGGGATAAATATTCCAAGAAGAGGGCTGGTGTCTAAAGACATTATTTACAACACTTAAGCATATTGCATTATGTTAGAACATCACAATGCATTATTCAACTTCCATAACAATATATCAATACAAACCATAGGGTCGTTCTTTTACAGTCTCTATATCTAACAAACTTCCTTGAAGTGAGGATGATCTAGTCCATAAATAAGGATCATCAGTTATAACTGTCTCCAGGAAATACACGTCATCTCGTTCATTAGTCGACTACTTTAGTCAAGCCGACCACTGCCTCATCAACCATTCAGTCAATCAATCAATCGACCACTCAGTCGAGCCTCTAGTCAATTTCTTTTCTAGTAGACTGTTTTCTTTCGACTGACTATCTCTAGAAGATCCAAAGGTGTGATAAACCTGCACAGCCTTTGGTTCAAACACCTCCCCATCAACAAAACACTAAATATTCTGGAGGTGGAATTATGTTCTTTGAACACCCCCTCAATAATTTCAGCTTCCTGAAACCCAAGCATAACCCAAAGTTTCACAAACTTTTATCGTCTGGTAGAGGCTTCATAAAGATATAAAAAATATAATCATATGTCCTAAAATAAACAAGAGATACAACATTGTCTTGTAATTGTCTCAAGTATTTGTTCGAGTACACAGAGTACTACCAAAGGACCGAACACCAAGAGCAACCACTTCACACAAACAGATCACAGATCAACACACCGATGTTTTGACGTTGTTTAAACCCTCTTGAGGGAAATACTCCATGGCCCCGGCCAAATAGCTTCTACCGGACAATTTATTATGCAAAGAAAGAAAGTTACAAATGAGCTTCTCATAATCGATCAACTAAACAATGACCCTCCATGCTCTTTAAATAGAGATCATGGACCAATCGGGTGTTAAGCCACGGATCAAGGTTAGGTATGATCTAAGAGAAGTTGAGCCGTCGGATCACTCTATGTCAGGAACATATCGTGACCGTCGGATTAAGTATTTACAAATGCATACTAAAGAAACACACTATTCCTAACAGATATATTACACAAATTGATCTTAACTAACTCCTAAGTGTCTAAATATCCTAACATCCCCCCTTAAGAACAACTTGGGATAGGATTGAAGGATTTACAAAAGTGACACTATTAGGAGAAGGAAGGAGGCATTAGAGCCTATCCCCCCTTAATGACAAGTTCCTGAACTCCTAACATAGATCGAAGTTTAGAAAACTTCGCTTCTGTAAGAGACATGGTGAAGATGTCTGCAACTTGATCATATGTAGGGCAAAAGAGCACTTCAAGAACACGATCATGAACAAGATTTTTGATGAAGTGCATATGTAGCTCAATGTGTTTGTTGCGTTGATGTAGAACTGGATCTTTGGCAAGCTTGATGGCACTTTGATTGTTGCACCAAAGTGGAGTAGGCTGCTGCTGCTCGAATCCAAACTTTGAAAGGATCTGTCGAAGCCATAAAGCTTCCTGACTGGCATTAATTGCGGTTCGATATTCTGCTTCTGCTGAAGAAAGAGCAAGAGCTTGTTGTTTCTTACAAGCCCAAGTGATAGGTCCAGATCCCAGAATGAAAACATAACCTGCAGTAGACTCTCGATCATCAGGATCGCCGACCCAATCTGAATCAGTGAAACCAACCAACAAAGGTTTCCCCCCTGTACTGTAATGAATCCCAAACTGAATTGTACCTCGAATATATTGAAGTATTCTTTTAGCTGCTTTCCAGTGACTTTCATGAGGTGTCTGCATATAACGGGCAACATGACCAACGACAAAGGAAAGATCAGGACGGGAATGAGTCAAGTATAAGAGACTACCAATAAGCTGACGATACAAGGTGGCATCGACTTCAGGTGAAGTACAAGTGGTAAAAAGTTTGACTCCAGACTCGAAGGGAGAAGGGGCTAGTGTACAATCTTCCATGTGAAAGCGACGAAGAAGGTCACAAGCATACTTAGACTGAGAAAGAAAGATTCTTTCTTTGGTTTGCAGGACTTGGAGACCAAGAAAATAATGCAAATGTCCTAAGTCTGACATTTCAAAATTTTGCTTAAGACTGGATTTCACATGGGTTATAGGCTTAGGGTCACTACCAGTAAGAATAAGGTCATCAACATATAGAACAAGTATGATGAGATGGTTTCCTATTTTCTTGGTATAGACATTGGGGTCAGAATGACATTTAGAAAAACCAGTGTCAAGGAGAAAGTTATCCATTTTGGCATACCAAGCTCTATGAGCTTGCTTAAGGCCATATAAGGATTTCTTAAGGCGGCAGACAAGGCTAGAGTTATTCTGAACATATCCAGGAGGTTGTTCCATGTAAATTTCCTCCTGTAAATCACCATGTAAGAAGACAGACTTGACATCCATTTGATGGACTTCCCAGTTATGTAAGGCTGCAAGGGAAAGAACAAGGCGGATGGAATTCATTTTTGCGACGGGAGCAAAGGTTTCATTGTAGTCAATCCCTTCAATTTGGGAAAAACCTTGGCAACTAACCTTGCCTTAAGTCTTTCAACACTTCCATCTGATGCATACTTAGTTCTGTAGACCCATTTACATCTGACAAGTTTTCTTCCTTTTGGAAGAGGTACAAGATCCCAAGTATCGTTCGCCATTAAGGAACGATATTCTTCATCCATGGCTGCATCCCAATCTGGATTCCTTGAAGCTTCTGCAAAAGTTTATGGATCACGATTCTCGGAAACTTGAGCCAAAAGAGAAGAGGCTCGCTGAAACTGAGAACGTGTTCGACGTTGATCTCTAGGATCACCGGCAAGATCACCAGCTGCTTCACATGTTGAATGGACCCATCGAGGAAGCACTTGTGCTGATGCAACTGGAGGAACATGAGCAGGCGGAGGTGGATTTTCATCCTCACTGTCATCATCAGAAACTGGAGTTGGAAACTTGTCAAGGAAGTTGGAAGAAGAAGAAGAAGGCACAAACGCTGAATCAGGCTCGCAGACCAAAGATGGCACAATCGCCAAGTTAGGCTTGCAGGCCAAGAGATTTTCATCAAATTTAACATCTCTTCTAATGATTATATCATGAGAATGTGGTTGAAGAAGCCTATAACCTTTTAAATCTTCCGAATATCCAACAAATATGCACTTTTCACTTTTAGGTTGCAATGCTTTCCGTTTTTCATCCGGAGTGTGAGCCCATGCTTCACTACCAAACACACTGAAGTGACTTACATCAGCTTTAGTTTTACTCCATGCTTCTTCCGGTGTTATACCTTGTAATGCTTTAGTGGGGGTGCGATTAACTATGTAATTTGCACAATTAATGGCTTCAACCCAAAATTGAAGACTTAGTCCCTTAGATTGGATCATACAATTAGCCATTTCTTTTAAAGTGCGGTTCTTCCGCTCAGCTACACCATTTTGTTGTGGTGTATATGTGTCATGTACCCACCCTTGGAACCAATGCAAGGCAGGGAACATGCTACCAATCTATGGGGCTTTTCATAAAGCTTAGCCCATTCATTTAGAGACATACAATTAAAAACAAAGTGTGCAGATGTAAATCAAACAAATATGCACAGCGGAAACAAATTCATCCACACACATCTCTTCATATGCACCCAGTATATCAATATCAGTCATCAATTAATTAAAACAATGCAGAAGTAAATACATAGACATCAAAACACTTATCTTCATTTTTGCAACTGCCAAAGCAACTAACTATGTCGCTGCAACGTTCCACCTAGCCATAGGCTCTTCGACAGCTTGTACTGAGTCCGTCCGAAGGCCACCCCCGAGCTGGGCATGATTCTCACAAGGGAAAGGGAACATTCCAGCTCAACCACAGCCCAATAACCATTTTATCTCAGCCAAGCCAGTCCAACTGGGTTTATCAGGCTACAAGGGAACAATGGATGCTCATTCTCAAGCTCAAGCCAGAACAATGGATTACCCATTACCCATACCCCAACATACTCTTTCTTCTCACAGCAAAATGATTATTGACAGGGTTACACATTTACAACAGAGGTGTTCACAAAACAGGGTCCACATTGGTTCTCCCAACTCGTGGTTCACCCAAACGACTGTGGAATTTCGATTTCAACCCCAGGGAGCAAAATCGATTTCTCTCCACTGGTTAGGATCCTTTCCAATGGCCTAAACGACCTCCAGGAAGACCCAAAAACGTTTTTCTCTCTTCCCCCACTGGTAACCAACACAAAAATGCCCCTTCCCAGCTAAAAGATGAAGGGGAACACAGAAAAACAAGGGAGGAAAACGCCCAAGCAGCTAGAGCTGCGTGAGAGAGCAAGGCCATGGTGAATAATTGCTTAGGGAGAAATTTCGTGGCTCTATTCTTCCCCAAGGAGACCAACACGATTTTCCATGAAGGGTGGCTTACCCATACCCGATTTTGGACAGCCATACCTCCCCATTCCCAAGGCATTAACTTCCCCAACCAACTCTTGGGAGAAATCAATGGTTGGGTACAAAAGTCAACATGGGTAGTTGAGGGTTTGATGGATTCTCTCATTGACACTTGGCTTGACTCTAGTGGCTCAAGGGTTTGAATGTTTCCCCCCCCTAATCCCTTGTGAAATCATGCCCCCATCTCCTTGTTGCATTTGCATAGCTAGTTGTGGGTATTTTTATTAAAATGCATATTACATGATATTTGAATTTCCAATGTGCATTGCTAGCATGCAAACCATATGTATCACGAAATCGATGGCGGGGCCTTGGCCTTGAGCTCCTCACCATGATTTCATAACAAGATTACATCATTTATAATGTTAATGCCATGGGGCCAAACTGGGGACATTACATTTCCCTCCCCTTGGAATAACACCGTCCTCGGTGTTTCAACACTTCGGACCATATACCCACTTTACACATGATTCATAATTCAAAGATGGTGGCAGGTCTGTCCTGCAATTCGTCTCTTTACTTTGAACTTTCAGGTTCAAGTCCTCCACAAGCTTCTCCTGCTAGCTTTGGTCTTCCAGCTCTACAGGTGGGCATTGCTCCAACGCAACCCCTTTCCGTTATTCACCTTCCAGCTAATCTTCAAGTCTGGAATTTCATGGATGCCATCTTTCTTGTTGTCCCGGCAACTATCTGTGAGACTTATCATGGCAATTCCTGTTAGGACAAGCATAACACAATAATAAAATTAGTCAATTATTTTCCTAATTGACTTGGAATGTCCATGCTTTACTCACGAGACTTCCACACATTTCATGCTTTTCCACACACACATGAACTCATTCATGTTCATCCTTTCACAAGAAAATAACTATTTTAGCATTCACAATTCATTTCAAGCAATTAAACACAAATTGTTTTCATTTATGACATGCACTCAACAGTCTTTTGTTTCTGAGATGCATCAGTCAAAAGGGAAAGAGAAGAGTAAGAGTTTCCCCCTCTTAGTCTTGTTCCAATCCGGAGCCACACAATCACTGGTGGTTCTATGCTCCTTAGCCTCTTTCGCTTCAATGTGAATGCTTGACTTGCCCTTTCTTGGCTATGACACTTTAGTGTCTAAGGTCTGTCTAATGGCTTTCAACCAGGGAACCCTTCCCCATTGTCGCTTACAGAACCTTTGGCTGCTAGGACCCACACAGTTCCACTAGCACCATCTTTCATTACTGCTCATACTGAGCTCTTTAGGACAGTCATATGTCCACATGCATCCTCCAGATGCTTCCATAGTCCTTGCTTCCAGCAATACCTACACTCAAACATTAAGTCAATTCACATGTTTAGTGTATTTTCATAGGGTTTATCTCCAGATGAGAATTTAAGAGATCATAATTAAATCATATACACATATATATTCATAAGCAAGAGTTGCAAGATAACCAAATACTTATCTTTATAGGATGTCTCCACTTTTATCCCACAGGATCCTTCTTCGCTTTCCAAGCATTGGATTTCCCGTGGATACAACAATGAATGTTGGGCCAGCACGCAGGCTACTCCATAACCATTCGAATAGGCAATGCCAGGCCAGTACGCTGACTGGTTTTATCAATTGTTTAAGGGAATGTTTGGCCAGCACGCCGGCTGCTCCACAACATCAAGTGGTTAATGCCCAGCTAGTCACTCTCTGGACTTATCAAGAACTTTATAGCGTTCAACCAGCTACTCCTTGGATTTCTTAATAATTTATATCGTCCACTCATTTACTCTCTGGATTTACCAGTAATTTATATCGCCCACTCATTTACTCTTTGGATTTACCAACAATTTATAGTCTCTCAGGGTCTTGCCTTCCTGCAACGACCAAGGTTTCTAACAAAGAAACAATAGTGTATCAGCTTAGCTGTTAAAAGATTTATACCTGTAATCTTCATTATTCCAAACAAGACATAAATGAAAACGAATACTTATCTGTATTGTGCGTTTCCCCTCTGGTCCACAGGATCCCGCTTCGCTTTGCAAGCCTTGGGATCGCCTATGGACTTGGATATAGTTAATGCTTAACCAGTACACCTCTCCATCGGCTGGATTTACCAAGCATTTGGTGGTGCCCAACCAGTCCCATACCTGGTTGGCCCTCTCCAGTGCCGAGCCAACACATTCGTCTGGGTCATCGACCAATGGAAGGAAACTGCGCCACCTGACCAGTATAGGTCAAGGCTCTACTATGGAGCCATAGGTATCTCAGGGTTTTCAGTCAGTCCTCGGCGCCCGCCCTCCCACTGTTGTCCCAATAGGTATCTCAGGGTTTTCAGTCAGTCCTCGGCGCCTGCCCTCCCACTGCTGTCCCAATAGAGATTTCATGCTTTTACCAATGTCACCACACCTTCTTGTATCATCTGACCATTATAGGTCAAGGCTCTACTATGGAGCCATAGGCATCTCAGGGTTTTCAGTCAGTCCTCGGCGCCCGCCCTCCCACTGCTGTCCCAATAGAGATTTCATGCCTTTACCAATGTCACCACACCTTCTTGTATCATTTGACCAGTATAGGTCAAGGCTCTACTATGGAGCCAGAGGCATCTTAGGTTTTCAGTCAGTCCTCGGCGCTCGCCCTCCCACTGCTGTCCCAATAGAGATCTCATGCCTTTACCAATGTCACCACACCTTCTTGCACTGTAACCACACACATCAACTCTTGGTTTATACAAGGACGCCACTCCTTCTCTTGTGCAAATCGGTGGTTCCTTTTAGGAAATTCATAGGTGACATTCTTGACTGCAGGTTAACATGACCCCTACTCACACAAGGATGATACCTTCTCTTATTACACAGCTCTTCGGGCCTTTCCATCCCTTCTGGTAATATTTCACGTGAGCATAGAAAGGTTGCCAATTCCCATACAGTCTCCTTGCGTACCCTTCTTCACTTTGCCCTTTAATGTGCAGTATCAATCTGCATCTGTGTAGGCTGACAACACAAGAAGGATAAGCAAGCTCATCAGTATTGCTGTTCAATTCTTAACCACCTTTCATATCATTCACTACCAAGTATTGAAACACCAGGAATGCGTCCATTCCCTTAGGGTGTGGTCAATATTGAAAACCCTATCATGACCTAGCACCAGAAAAGGTGTGCACCCCCTTTCCGATGTGCGCCATGTAGGCCCTAATCATACTCAAGCAGTCTGCAATGATATAAATAAGATAGAGCATGCTCTGCATATTAACCCTAATAGTTTAAACATGAATGTTCTTGTCTAGGGTCACAGAATACTAATTCATTTTGCAGATGTGTCTCACATGCCTTCTGGGCATAGCTTTACCATCTCACTTTCATGATTTACCGAGACGCGGTTTGGGTGAGACATTATCAATGGCGTTTCACCCGAAACCCATTTCTAAAGCATGGGATCCTTCCCATCTAGTTTGGCTTCTGCAGGCCATCACACATGACCTTCCTGCAATGTGTCATCCTGGTACACTTTATCAAATAGCCAAACAGTCAGCAACATTTAGCAATAAGCTTCAAACATGATTGTTCCATAACCAATCAATAGCATTAATAATTAAATTCAATATGAGTTTACAATTCTGTTTCGTACAGAAATTGATTTGCTTAGCAATGAGTCTCTCCTCATATTGTTTGGCTCTTGTAAGTGGTATCACTCTGCCTATTATGGTTTCACCCTTTCTACCATACCTGAACATCCACCTACAGCATGTCTTCCTGACACAATTCTATATAAGCCAAACAATCATTAGCAATTATAAGCAAATTCTCAAATCTGAAATTTGTAACTCTGTTTTCCTACAGAAATTAGATTTGCAACTATTTAAACCAGACAATTTTCAGATTCGTTTCATGCGTAAATTGACAACCATGAGGGCCTTCTCATAACCTTTGGCTTTGCACATGGTAGATCCCGGTCTTTACTATGGACTTATCCTCATTGCCATACGCAAGACTTTTCTACCTGAAAACTGAGACTTCAATCAGTCAAACACGTTGTGAGTATCTACGCACATAATCATTCATTGTCATAACAGTCACTGAAGTGATATCAAAATTATAATACTCAATAATTCAAACACCTTCAGCTGTTTAAAATTCGAATTACAATAAAATATATATACATTTCTATATATGCATCATTATCACAATAGAATTTCAAGACATAGTCACACTATCCATGCAACTTAAATAAATCGTATATACTCATTATTTCACAGTCATATCATTCATACAACTCTGTCCTTCCATCGAGCATTCTAGCAGCCCATTGATCATGATTTGACTCTTCATGTACTTACTATTCTGCACTCATAACATCCCATGAAATTATCCTAGAATTATTATCAATTCATCATTTCATTCATTATTTACTTTGCAATAACATATGCATCATCCCTATGCATTCATACAATGCATCACAAGATTTATAAAATCTCTTAATGCACATCTACTCAATGCTACCTTGCATTGTTTCATGAGTACTATGCATTCAAGCATATTATGATCGAAACATGACTGTCTCATATAACTTGCATTATCATAATCAGGACCACCAGTCCTCACTTGCTTTGGTTATTAAGTACATGACATAGACATGGCATGATATACATTCATATGAATGCATTGAGATTTCTAAACAGTCATAGGGTGTAAGGATCATTTCCTTCACTTACCCACACCTCACCAAGCTTGGTAGGTTAACAGTCCCAATCGGTATTCAATATCACATGCAACTAACTCAACATAGCTCAAACATAGTGGAAGAGATCTTATCAAATCCTCTTTCAATGTTCATGCAATTTGGCACCAATAATCATTACCTGCATGGTTACCATTAACATCGCCTGATGTTACCTGATCAGTTGGCCTCTTACCAAGGTTGCTCAGTCCTTTTGCCAACTTATAGATTTGTTGCACCATCCTTTCTGCATAAGGTTGTTGGCTTCATGCAACAACATCCTTAGCACATCTAGCCATGCTCTTTGTTATCTTTGGTCCTACAACCAATACCAACATCAATAGTGATTATCAACCACAATATTCTCCATTAGTGGTTCATTGCATATGCAGACTTCATTATCCTACCAATATGCAATATCCCATTTATGCACAAGCATTTCCATATGCACTATGCAATGTTTGTTGGGATGCCATCTAGTGCATATATATATCTTTGTAATCCCTTACATTTTAACATTTTTATGCCATATGACAATTTCATAATTATAAGTATGATAACAAACAGAGGTTTAAAGAATTCTTCCTTTTTCGATCCCTCATCATAACATGGAATTCCTCTTCCATATCATGCAATTGTAGAAATTGCTCACATTGACAACAAAATTTGTTTTTCAAAACAGCCGCTGGCACTCTTCTGCACTAAATATCTGTGATATATGTAGACCTCATTCAAACTCTGGTCATGCATCATTGTTCCCTGCTGGACAAGATTTCCAATGCCTGTCTTCATGCTCCATTTCGACATCAGGTGCGGAAACTGCATCTCTTCAAAAATGACAACTTTCACTCCAATTCTGCACATTTTACACAGTTGCATTTTGGTCCAGAATGCCAACTTTAGCCACCTGCGGAAGAAAATCTATGAGGAATCACAAAAACTTATCTATCGGGTGAAGTTAGTCCATATAACCAGGAACACTCAGCAATTCACGGATTTTAATTCCGATGCACCACTCATCTTCTATGAATTTCTGGGTTTGACTACTTCTCACTTTTCACATTTTTCCAAAATTCCAAATTTTGGGCCAAAAATGGCTATCTCCCAAACGGTACATTTCTGGAAAATCTTCGTCTAACGGAAACTGTCCGTCTTAATGAGAATATGAAATGTTTAGTTCAGTAAATTTTTTGATTCCCACATCTAGGGTCACTTTTACTGCCCACAAGCTTTTCAAAATCCCAAAAAAGTGGCCCGGAACAGTGCTTTTTGGCCTTCTTGCTCACTCCGACTCCACATCCTTTGGATTTTGGCTCCAGGATTCTAAACTTAACATCGTGCCTGCTTCATGGCCACGCCTGATCAATTTCAGCTCAAATCGACCTTCCGTCAAGCCTCGGGACTCCGTCCTTCAAAAGTCACTATTATCCATTTTCTGTCAAATTGGAGTGTAATGGGCTAGGGGTCTTCACTGGTTCTTTCATGGCCCTCGTCAATGGCCTCCGAGACCCACAGGAATCATTCCATTCGGGCTAGTTCGCCGATCGCCCCCACAATTGCGGAGCCATTTGGTGAAGGCTCCCACAGTTGCGGAGCCATTCGGCGAATGCTCCCGCAATTGCGGAGCCATTCGCGGAACGCTTCCGTTGCGGAGCGATTCGGCGAATGCTCCCGCAGTAGCGGAGCCATTCGTGGAATGATTCCGCAGTTTCGGAACAGTTCGCCGAATGCTTCCGAAATTTCGGGACGATTTGGTGAAGTCTTCCGCAGTTTCGGGGAGGTTTGCGGAAGCCTTCCGTAATTGCGGAATGATTCGCCGAAGCCTTCCGCATTTGCGGAATGATTCGCCGAAGTCTTCCGCAGTTGCGGAACGACTCAGCGAAGTCTTCCGCAGTTGTGGAACGACTTGCGGAATCTTTCCGCAGTTCGGAAGAAAATTCCTTCCGCAATTTTGGAAGAGAATTCCTTCCGAAAATTTTCTTTCGACGCCAGAAACTTAGAAAAATTTTCTGCTTTTTTCGGAGCATTTCGCCGAATTTTTCCGCGTTGCGGGACAACTCGCGGAATCCTTCCGCAAATTTCGGAAGAGAATTCCTTCCGCAAATTTCGGAAGGGAATTCCTTCCGCAAATTTCGGGGCGACTTCCCGAACTCTTCCGTGTTGCGGAAAAACTCGCGGAATGCTTCCGCAATTTCAGAGCAATTCGCCGAATGTTTCCGCAGTTTCCGAAGACATTCGGGAATTCTCTCCGAAACATATTTAAACAAATTTTTCAAAACAAAATTTTCAAACTGACTTAGGAAAAATTTGAAAACTTTCTTTCTTTCAGAGATGACTGTAATTGGATTTGGCCCATAGAGGCCCAATGCTGCAACCAACAGCTCTGATACCAAATGTCATGTACCCACCCTTGGAACCAATGCAAGGCAGGGAACATGCTACCAATCTATGGGGCTTTTCATAAAGCTCAGCCCATTCATTTAGAGACATACAATTAAAAACAAAGTGTGCAGATGTAAATCAAACAAATATGCACAGCGGAAACAAATTCATCCACACACATCTCTTCATATGCACCCAGTATATCAATATCAGTCATCAATTAATTAAAACAATGCAGAAGTAAATACATAGACATCAAAACACTTATCTTCATTTTTGCAACTGCCCAAGCAACTAGCTATGTCGCTGCAACGTTCCACCCAGCCATAGGCTCTTCGACAACTTGTACTGAGTCCGTCCAAAGGCCACCCCCGAGCTGGGCATGATTCTCACAAGGGAAAGGGAACATTCCAGCTCAACCACAGCCCAATAACCATTTTATCTCAGCCAAGCCAGTCCAACTGGGTTTATCAGGCTACAAGGGAACAATGGATGCTCATTCTCAAGCTCAAGCCAGAACAATGGATTACCCATACCCCAACATACTCTTTCTTCTCACAGCAAAACGATTATTGACAGGGTTACACATTTACAACAGAGGTGTTCACAAAACAGGGTCCACATTGGTTCTCCCAACTCGTGGTTCACCCAAACGAACTGTGGAATTTCGATTTCAACCCCAGGGAGCAAAATCGATTTCTCTCCACTGGTTAGGATCCTTTCCAATGGCCTAAACGACCTCCAGGAAGACCCAAAAACGTTCTTCTCTCTTCCCCCACTGGTAACCAACACAAAAACGCCCCTTCCCAGCTAAAAGATGAAGGGGAACACAGAAAAACGAGGGAGGAAAATGCCCAGGAAGCTAGAGCTGCGTGAGAGAGCAAGGCCATGGTGAATAATGGCTTAGAGAGAAATTTCATGGCTCTATTCTTCCCCAAGGAGACCAACACGATTTTCCATGAAGGGTGGCTTGCCCATACCCGATTTTGGACAGCCATACCTCCCCATTCCCAAGGCATTAACTTCCCCAACCAACTCTTGGGAGAAATCAATGGTTGGGTACAAAAGTCAACATGGGTAGTTGAGGGTTTGATGGGTTCTCTCATTGACACTTGGCTTGACTCTAGTGGCTCAAGGGTTTGAATGTCCCCCCCCCCAATCCCTTGTGAAATCATGCCCCCATCTCCTTGTTGCATTTGCATAGCTAGTTGTGGGTATTTTTATTAAAATGCATATTACATGATATTTGAGTTTCCAATGTGCATTGCTAGCATGCAAACCATATGCATCACGAAATCGATGGCGGGGCCTTGGCCTTGAGCTCCTCACCATGATTTCATAGCAAGATTACATCATTTATAATGTTAATGCCATGGGGCCAAACTGGGGACATTAAAATATGGAATAGTGTGTTGTTGTTGGATGCCTTGTTCAGTGCAGAAAGTAGTGAACTTTTTGTTAACATATTCTCCTCCATTGTCAGATCTTAACTTAATAATTTGATGATGAGATTGTTTTTCAACAATGGCCTTGTAGGCCAAAAACATGTTAAATACTTCGCTCTTAAGTTTTAGGAAATAAACCCAAGTGTGTTTGGTGTAATCATCAATGAAAGTTAAGAAATATTTGAAACCAGAAAAGGAAGCAGATGGAAGAGGACCACACAAGTCATTATGCACAAGCTCCAAGGGAACCGAGGCGTGCCAAGAGGCACGTTTGTCAAAACTGTCCCGATGATGTTTTCTGAGTACACAACCGAAACAAACACCATCCCTACAAGATACCATTGGAAGACCTGTCACCATATTGTCTTTACATAGTCGTTGCAATGAGCGATAATTTAAGTGACCAAATCGCTCATGCCAAAGTTTGCTCAAGTTATCACTATGAGCAACAAAAACTGAAGGGAAAGGTGATGACCCAAAGTTGTTAAAATTGTACAACCTGGTAATATCATCAACAATTTCGGTAGCTAGGACCTGTTGAGGATCTTTAAAATCCTTGATTACAACTTGGTAAGGTGTAAAGGTCACAGTTTTACTTTCACCAGAATGAGTGATCTGATAGACTGATAAAAAATTGCAGGAAATTCTTGGAACACATAGTACATCACTAAAATGACCATTATCTACTGGAACTGTTCCAGCTCCTACAACACTTAGAGATCTATCATCACCAACAAATATTTGTTTGGTGTTACATTCATGCATAGTAGAAAAGATGGCTTGATCCTTAGCCATATGATAAGGTGCTCCAGAATCAATGAGCCATTCATTTGAAGTAGAAGAAGAAGATGCATTATAAGAATAACCAGAAGCACAAAGTGCATGTCCATGAGAGGCAGATTCTGAAGGCGAATCTAGGCTGATGTGGTGCTTCTTCATTGCTGCTTCCAAGGTTGCCATCTTCTTGGAACACTTAGATTCATCATGATTATCTTTCCCGCAATAGTTGCAATGACGCTCAGTCTTCTTGCCTTTTGGCTTGGATCCTTTGTCATTTTTTAAAGAAGGAGCTGACTGAGAGGGTTTTAGACCCTTGTTTGACTTATTATTGCGAAAATTTTGTTTCTTGGGAGGCTTGGACTTTTCTTTCTGTTGGGACAATAAATATTTCCTAGATGTATCTGGATTGTTGATTATTCCAAGATGAATGAGTTTATCTTGCTCTCTAATCAATGAATCACAAAAGGATTCAAGACTAGGCTCTTGATAACCAGCTGCATTCAAGGATCCTTTCATGGAGTAAAATGTAGATACAAAAACAGAATATGCAGGTCCAAGTTTGGAAAGAATATGATAAATGCATTGTTTGTCTTCCCTCTTAATCTTACATTCTGCACATAAGAGTTTAAGAGTTTTGTACTTAGATAAATAATCTTGAATGCATGAAAAGTCACTTGGATTTAAAGAAATCAACTCATTTTCGAGTTGGTGACCTCGAATTTCATTGTGTTTACCAAACACAGATTCCAACTTGTCCCAAACAGCATCAGGTTCATCAATTCCAGATATGTGGAATCGCAAATCAGTAGAGATTGACATCCCAATCAATCCACGAGCTTCGTCACATCTATTTGCCCATTTTATTTTTTTATCATCATCAGTGGGTTTTGTTTCTTTCATTTAGGTAATTCTGAAAAGTCCCCTACTTCGTAGAACATCCTCCATACGAGATTTTCATGAGAAATAGTTGGAACTGTTAAGTAGAATATCACAAGGGGCGGCCATATTTGTAAATTAATGGCTGTAAAAGCAGAAACCAATAGTCTGGATGTGAAGAGCTCGAAAAAATAGGCGGTTTAAAAAAAAACGGCACTGAAAACTGACTCTGTATGATGAAGTTATGTTTAAACAAAGAAACTGTTGAAGATGTCCCCAATAGTGACGTGGCAGCGAGAGAATGTCCAACAAAAAAAAGAACCCCCCTCTTCCCAAGGTGAACCTTTTGACAATCACTTTACAAGAAAGTTGCTTTAAGTGAACCACTTTTGTAAAATAAGTGATTTCACTTTTACAATGATATTATTTTTAAATAGTGCAACAATAAAAAAGAACTTCAGTGACTCACTTGTATTTTTATTTTTTATTATTTAAGTGAGATGCACTTTTATAATAAAGTAACTTGAAAATAGAAATTGCATGCACTTTTTCTTTTAAAAGTAACTTCCTAAGACTTGAACTCAAGACCTAATAAGGAATAAAACAACTTTGAACCAAGTGAGCTAGATTAAAAGGTATGTAAAATATGGGAGTGGGGAAGGGGGCTTCTTTTTTTTACTCTTCCTGCTCGGTTTGCGTGCTTGCCCTTTTTCCTGCAAAACACACCACAAATCGAAACAAAAAAAACTTTTCCACATTTCTGGAGTTAGATTTCGTTAGCTTTCCCAGAAAATCTACGTTTTCTCTCTGTTTCTGATTTGCCGAGATCGTGCAAGGTGCACGGCAAAGAACATATGCAGCCGAGAAAAACCCTTTCCCTTTCTGTTTCTGATTTGCCGAGATCGCTCAAGGTGCATGACAAAGAGAATACGCAGATGGGAAAGCAGCAATCCGAATCCAAAAGAAAATCTAACAGTAAAAAATGATAAAATATGAGATTTTTTCTTTTAAAAAAATAAAAAAAATGCGCCACTGTAACATTATACCTTTAGATCTGATGAAATACGCGTTTCTGGAGCAACCGAGAATCGTTTTCGATTAAACAAAAACTATTTCCCAATGGAAACGACACTCCGGACGCAATGGAACACCTCTCACAGCCCAGAAATGCACAGAAATACCAGAACCAGAAACCTTTTCGAGTTTCGGCAACAACAGTTCAAGATCTAGATCATAACCAGAAGCGGCTCTTCATAAAAGCTCTGATACCATGTTCGAGTACACAAGATACTACCAAAGGAACGAACACCAAGAGCAACCACTTCACACAAACAGATCACAAATCAATACACTGATGTTTTGACATGGTTTAAACCCTCTTGAGGGAAACACTCCACAACCCCGGCCAAATAGCTTCTACGAGACAATTTATTATGCAAAGAAAGAAAATTACAAATGAGTTTCTCATAATCGATCAACTAAAAAATGACCCTCCATTCTCTTTAAATAGAGATCATGGACCAATCGGGTGTTAAGCCACGAATCAAGGTTAGGTATGATCTAAGAGAAGTTGAGCAGTCAGATCACTCTATGTCAGGAACATATCGTGACCGTCGGATTAAGTATTAACAAATGCATACTAAAGAAATACACTATCCCTAACAGATATATTACACAAGTTGATCTTAACTAACTCCTAAGTGTCTAAATATCCTAATAGTAGTGGACATGAAGTTCAACATGTTTCATTTTTCTGTGTGCAACAGGATTATCAGCAACTTGGATTTCACTCCATGATTGGATTGTCACAATGGATAGCAGTCAAGGCTTGAACAGGAAAACCAAACTCTTTTAAAAGTTGACGAATCCAAACTCCCCCTATACCTGCATTGACAACTCCACGATATTCTACTTCTATAGTTGAAAGAGAGACTACCTTTTGTTTCTTACACAACCAGATCAAGGGTATATAACTTAGTTGAAACACATAGCCATAAGTGAATTTGTGGGCATCAATGTCACATGCCCAGTAAAAATAAGTAAAGTTGACCAGTGGTTCTAAATTGCGACAATATTTGATACCATATGGATAAGTTCCCTTAATATATTGAACAATTCTTTTTGTGGCTTTCCATTTCCTTTCTCTAGGATCCTGCATGAACTGAGAAACCACACTAATAGAAAATGAGAGATTAGGCTAATCGAGAGTTAATTAAATCAAGCTACTGACCAATAGTTGATAAAGGATGGCGTTGACTTGGGGAGGGTCACAGTCTTTAGACAATTAAATGCCCAACTGATAAGGTGTAGCACAATACTTACTTTCATCCATTTTGAATCATTTCAAAGTATCCAAAGCATTTTTTGGTAGAGAAAGAAAGATACCATCATTCATTTGCAAATTTTGATTTCCCATAAAGAAATGCAAAAGACCAAGGTCAGTCATTTCAAAGGTATCCACAAGTTGTTTCTTCAAGATCAAAATCAAGTTGACATTGTTTCTAGTTATGACTAAATCATCAATATGGAATGCCACAATTAAAGTATCATCATGAACATGTAATACATAAATATTGTGATCAAATTCACAACATTTGAAGCCAAGATTGATAAAGAAACAATCAATCTTTCCATACCAATCACATGGGGATTGTTTCAAACCACACAAATATTTCTTCAGTCGACAAACAAGAATGGAATATGTCACAAAACCAAGAGTTTGATTTGAGTATATTTCTTTAGACAAGTCTCCATGAAGAAAGGCACTTTTCAGATCCATTTGATGAATTTCCCATCCAAATTGAGCAACAAGTGAAAGGATCAGTGGAATCAAGTTCATTTTTGCAACAAGGGCAAAGGTTTCGTTGCAGTTGATGCATTTTTGCTCAGAGAAGCCCTTGTTTACCAAACGAACCTTGTGACATTCAACAAAACCGTCGTAGGTAAACGTGGAATTGTAGACTCATTGACACTTTCCAACATTCTTTCCTTGCAGTCTGAGAATCAATCCCCAGGTGTGATTCTTCACTAAAGAATCAATTTCCACAAACATAGAATTTTCCCATGTAGGCACTCATCGAGCATCAACATAAGTTTCAAGATCACAAGTTTCAAAAACATGTGCCACTAGTGAAATATTTCCATGTTGTTTTGTACTGTGGGGTTTTTGACCAATATTGGCATCACCAACATCAAGTCCTGCAGCTTCAATAGTTTTAGCAACCCACCGAGGTAAACAAGTCAGCGGTGAATCAAGTTGATTATTATTATTCAGATGAGTAGTAGTGTTGACATTTTTAGTCGATGTAGACTGATTACCAGTCGACTTAGGGATAAATGTTGACTGCCTGGTCGAAACTTCAAAAGAAGGTACAGTCAATCCAGATTCTTCAAAAATATCAAAAGGATCACTATGCAATATACCGAAGGAGGAGTTCAATAAATTAATACTTGAAATATTCTCATTAAAAATCACATTTCTACTCAAGATGATCTATTGTTTGATAAGTTCAAATAGTCGATAGGATTTTGATTCATCAGAATAACCCATCATGATGCAAGCATGACTCTTTACATCCAATTTCTTCCTGTAGTTATCATTGATATGCGCCCAAGCAACACATCCAAAGTTTTTGAGGTGTGCGACATAGGATTTTGTTCCTCGCCACTTCTCGATTGGAGTCATGTCATTGACAAATTTAGTCAGAAATGTGAAATTTAGTTCACCAAGATCTAATCAAGAAATTACACACTCTCACAAATATCTCACACAACTAGTCAAGAACTTAGAAAATTACTCACAATAGATACAAACTGTATTAACTTTCGTGAGTAATAATACATTAGCCAACCTTTGGAAAGTAATAAGATTTCGATATATAACGTTACAACAGAGTTTTGAATGGCTAAATATGCCATTTGGATCATCATAAAATCAGACTTACTAAAACTATGCAAATCCACCCTAGGTGGCAAGTGTGTTCTCCAAGTCACTCCAAAGGCTCACGAATTTCTGAATTAGTGACCTGAGAGTGATGTGTGATGGAAAAACATGATAAATCCAAAAAATGGAAAGAAGAAACATCATAGAGGATGTGTGGTCCCAAAATCAAGTTTCCCTAGTTTACTAGCTTTTCCCCCTTAGGCAAAAAGTAGTAAAAAATAGTAAAAATCAGTGGAGTGCATTTTTCACCAGAATCTTATACAGAATATTTAGGAATGCACCCAAGTGGCTTTAGAAACTTGTGGTACACACTAGGAAGTCTTGTGGTCCCCAAAAAGTTGCCTTGTGGTCCACACAATGGCTCAAATGGCAATTATCTAGTCTAATACATAGGAATTAATCATAGAATGATTAATTAATGCTACCAATGCATTAAATGACATAGATAGGAGGATTTAAATATTCCAACACCCCCCATAAATCTTACTTTATGTTCTAAATATCAGAAAATAGAATTACTAAGGGCCCAGTAACAAGACTTGGTCACCTTGTACAATACTGCCGGTCCACAAAACAAGGAAAGAAGGAAAACCTCATGGGAAAAACCTTCCCTAAAAAAATGGACATATCAAAATTGAAATATTGCTGATCAATCCTTCACTCCACCACATGTTCATCCATCCCAAGCAGCGATCTAAGATAGTTGAATGTCTTCTCAGTAAAATCTTTGGTGAAGATGTCTGCAGTTTGCTCACCTATTGGGCAATACTGCAAATCAATGATCTGGTCATGCACTAAACCTCTGATGTAGTGCATATGTATCTCAATATGATTGGTCCTCTGTCTCTGTACTGGATCACTTGAGACCCTTATAGAACTTTGATTGTCACAAAAAGATGACAGTAGGAGTACTAAAGGCAATCTCAAACTTTGAAAGAATACCTTGCAACCACACACACTGAGTAGCAGCATTCACTGCTCCTCTGTACTCAACCTCTGCTGAAGATAGTGCAATGGAACTATGTTTCTTGCTAGACCAGCAAACAAGACCACCTCCAAGCATGAATACAAATCCAGATGTCGATTTCCTGTCAAGGCTATCACCAACCCAATCTGAATCAGTAAAGCCAAGAAGATCTAGGCTAGAATCTGCAACATAGTGAATCCCATCAGTCTTGGTGCTTTGCACATAGTGCAAAATTATTTTGCAGCCCTCCAATGGATCTCATGTGGCTTCTCCATGTATCTTGAGGCCACACTCATAGCATAAGCAAGATCAAGTCGAGTGTGAGTCAAGTATAGCAAGCTGCCAATAAGCTGCCTATACAAGGTGCTGTCAACCAAGAGTGTAGATTATGCTTCTTCTATTCTAACTCCTGAAAGGAAGGGAGTCTTTGAAGGCTTGCAATCAGCCATCTTGAAATTCTTTAATAGATCAGATGCATATTTGGACTGAGATACCTTTGTTCCATTCTCTGTTTGAGAAATCTCAAGCCCCAAAAACTGCTTAAGAATTTCCAAGTCACTCATGGAAAAAGCTTGATGCAAAGCAGTCTTCAATGAAACTATTTGATCAGTAGAGCTACTTGTGATTTGAAAATCATCAACATACAACACTATAATCATTATTGAACCATCAATCAGCTTCATATAAACAATAGGATCATATTTGCATCGAACATAAGATTGTGACAAGAGAAAGTTGTCCATTTTGGCATACCAAGCCCTGGGGGCTTGCTTAAGCCCATATAAGGACTTCTTCAACCTGCACACATAGTTAGGATCTGATGTATACCCTTCTGGTTGCTGCATATAAATCTCCTCCTCAAGATCCCCATGAAGGAATGCACTCTTGGCATCCATATGGTGCACTTCCCAGCGCTTGGATGCAGAAATTGTCAGAACTAGTCTTATCGAATCCTTTTGTGCAACTGGTGCAAAAGTCTCATTGTAGTCAAGGCCTTGGACTTGGGAGAATATATTTTCACCAGCCTAGCCTTATATTTCACTTTGGTACGATCAGCTGCACACTTCATTTTGTAGATCCACTTACACCTTACCAGTTTTCTGCTCGCAGGGAGCTTGACTAGCTCCCATGTTTCATTCTTTTGCAATGACTGAAAATCCTCATCCATGGAATCCTACCATATTGGGTCATGTGAGGCTTCCTCATATGTCTTAAGATCATAATCCATCATCATATAACATCTCTCAGATAGGTAGGGGTCATTCACATTGAGAGCAGTCTCAAATTGTGATCTAGTCCTCCTTGTGTCCTGAGGATTGCCCACTAGTTCACCTGCTGCTTGCAAAGTCTTAGCAGCCCATTTAGGATTTGTTGGTGAATTAGAATCTGAAATAAAATGGTTCTCATCATCATAGATATCAGAATAAAAAATTTCAATATAAGCATCACTTACTTCTTCAGGTGGTGGTGAAGATGGTTCTCCAATTTCAACATTCTGAGAGGGTTCTTCTTCGAACTGAACACTTCTTTCTATGAAGGATTTTTGAGTACTCATGTTCAGCAACTTATATCCTTTGGAGTCCTCTGAATATCCAATAAAAATACATGGTTGGATTTGGGGATGCATATCCCTCCTCTTCTCAAGTGGAATCCTAGCCCAAGCCTTTGAGCCAAAAATCCTGAAATGAGAGATATCAGGTTTATGCCCTGTCCAAGCCTCAAAAGGAGTGATACCTTTGAGAGATTTGTGTGGAACTCTATTCTGAATATATGTGGCACAATTTATTGCCTCATCCCATAGCTTGGGAGACAATGAATTTGCCTCAAGCATACATGTGGCCATCTCCTTAAGAGACCTATTTTTCCTCTCAGCAACCCCATTCTGCTAAGGTGTATATGGAACTGTGTGTTGCATTTGAATGCCTGAAGAGGTACAAAATTGTTGAAACTCTGATTTGATATATTCACCACCATTATCAGATTTGATAATTTTTATATGTCTACCAAACTGGTTCTTAACTGAGGCTTTGAATAGCTTGAACAGACCAAAAACTTCAGATTCTAGCTTGATGAAATAAATCCAATAGTACCTGCTAAAGTCATCTATGAAAGTGAGGATGTATTTGGAATGGTTCAAAGAATCATAGGGGAATGGACCTGATATATCAGTGTGAATAATATCCAATGGTTCAAAGGTTCTCTCAGTTTTGGATCTCCCATACTTATGCTCAGGGTGTTTTCCTAGGATGCAAGATTGACAAACACCTTTGGAAAATCTGATATTGGGCAGCCCTATGACCATTTCTTTCTCATGAAGTTGGGAAAGGTATTTATAGTTCAAATGGCCAAATATTTCATGCCATAATTTTCTCGACTCATTGGCATGGGTTAAAAGAGCAGAAGGTGAAGGGTATGGCACAAAGTGAGAAAACTTGTAGATTCTAGAGCTATGATCAGTAGTGCCTAATGCAACAATTCGGCCTGTTGACATTTCAGATATCTCAACATCATTTGGGGTAAAGGTTACCTTCTTGGGAATACCTGTGTGGGTCATCTGATAGAGTGAAAATAGGTTTGCAGCAAGTCCAGAAACATACAAGACATTATTGAATGAACCAAACTTGATATCTATGCTACCTTTCCTTTGCTAGATGTTTCATAATTGTCACCCAATACAATATTTGGACCAGCGGAAGAGTCAAGTGAAGTAAAAAAATTACCTGTAGACACCATGTGTCTTGAAGCTCCGGAATCAATAATGAATGAGGTAGGTTTGGATGTGCTTGCCATCATTGCATGTACTCTCTCCTTATCATCGGAATTTTGTCCTCCATCCTTCCTCCTTGTGCTCTCCGGAAGAGGAATGTTGGATTTCTCCAGGAGTTGAGCCATTTGGTCACTGGTTTTCTTCATGCAAGAGATTTCAGGATGAAATACCTTGCTGCAATAATTTCACTTTATCCTCTCATTCTTTTTATTTGGATTCCTCTTGAAATTCGAGGAGTCTTCATGAACTTTCTGCTTGTCTTTTCTCTGTTTAGTGGGCTTCTTGAAATTGCCCTTCTTCTTCCCTTTAGAACCCTTTGAATCTCCAACATTCAGACAGTGGTCTTTGGATGTATTTTTAATGGCTCACATCAAGACCAATTTGTCTTGTGCTTGCGTCAAAGACTCCATGAATTCTGAAAGTGTCGGGCTCTTCCAATTTTTAACTGCCTTCCTTGTGGAATGGAAGGTCGAAACAAAGATTGAGTAGTCGGGGCCAAGTTTGGAGAGAATGGCCAAGACTAATTGCTCATCCTTTTTGTCAATACCACATTGCTTCAGCTGCAACACAAGTGATTTGAATTTGGAGAAGAAATCCTGGAGGTTATCGAAATTCCGTGGACTCAATGAAACTAGTTCATTATCCAGTTGGTGGCCTCTTAATTCATCGATCTTTCCGAACAATTCTTGAAGCTTTAGCCAAAACTCATTGGGAGAGGTAAGACCATCGAGATGGAATAGAATATCCCTGGATGTAGTGAGACACATCATCCCATCAGATTCATCTCTTCGATTATGCTACTTTGATTTCTCAACTACTGAGGTTGGCTCAGCTTCAGTTGCCATAGTCACCCTGTAGAGTCCTTTGCTCCTCAGTATGATCTCCATATGCGCCTTCCAGTCAAAATAATTGAATGGAGTGAGGATGATCTGATGTGACTGATCCATAGAAGTTCTGAAATTAATTTTGGAGTGATTTGGGTGTGCCCAAAGCTTGCTTGCTGCGCCTTTTGGATGATAGAATGTGCCCTGTGGATGAATTACTGCGCCCTCCTTGAGACTAGTTGGATCCTGCAAGACAATAGAAGGAGAAAGGAATATCTTGATATATTTGATACCATGTGAAATTAGTTCACACCAAGATCTGATCAATAAATTACACACTCTCACAAAGATCTCACACAACTAGTCAAGAACACAGAAAATTACTCACAATAGATACAAATTGTATTAACTCCCATGAATAAAATACATCAACCAACCTTTGGAAATTAATAGGCTGTCAATATATAACATTAAAACAGATATTCGAATGGCTAAAGATTCCATTTGGATCATCATAAAATCAGACTTACTAAAACTATGCAAATCCACCCTAGGTGGCAAGTGTGTTCTCCAAGTCACTCCAAAGGCTCACAAATTTCTGAATTAGTGACCTGAGAGTGATGTGTGATGGAAAAAAATGCTAAATCCAAAAAATTGAAAGAAGAAACATCATAGAGGATGTGTGGTCGCCAAATCAAGTTTCCCTATTTGACTAGCTTTTCTCCCTTAGGGAAAAAGCAGTAAAAAACAGTAAAAATCAGTGGAGCGCATTTTTCACTAGAATCTTATCTAGAATATTTAGGAATGCACCCAAGTGGCTTAAGAAAATTGTGGTACACACTAGGAAGTCTTGTGGTCCCCCCAAAGTTTCCTTGTGGTCCACACAATGGCTCAAATGGCAATTATCTAGTCTAATACATAGGAATTAATCATAGAATGATTAATTAATGCCACCAATGTATTAAATGAAATAGATAGGAGGATTTAAATATTCCAACAAGAATAAGGTTCAAGAGATAGTTTGAGAAGTAAACAACTTCTTTCCAAAATTTATTCGAAAGGTCTTTAGATGCAGTAGGCATAGGGCCATTGTTACCAAAGTCTTATTCTTCCTAATTAGGGGTGTGAGGGACATATCTCTACCAAAAAATACCATTTTGAAATACATATTCTTCAAATTTTCAACTCACATATTCTCCACCATTTTCTGATCTGAAGCACTTGATAGGTCGTCCACATTAATTCTCAACCAATGCCCTAAATTCCTTAAATATTTCAAATAAATGACTTTTATTTTTCAATAAATAAACCCATACAATTCTATAGAAATCATCAACAAAGGTTAAAATATACTTCACACAAGCTAATGAGTGTTTTTTCATGCAACATAGATCACTGTGAATAAGTTCCAGTTGCTCCTATGCTCGCCATGCTTTCCCAAAATCAAAGGGTTCCTAATGATGCTTTCCAAGCATGAATCCTCTACAAAATCCATTAGGGGGAACGGTATTTGGGGGACCAGTAACCATATTCTTTGTTACCATCATCATCTTTAAACTTTGAAAGTTCAAATGTCCAAGTCATTCATGCCAAATTTGATTTATGTCATCGTTCTGAGCAATGAGTGCAGTGGTTCTATTCAATCAAAAATCATCCTTGGGAGAGTCATAGAACTTGTATAGTCCATATTTGGGATCTGAATATCCTAAAGCAACAAATTCCCCCCCCATGCCTTTAGATAATTTACAATAAAGAAATATGACCAAAAATCAATGGTCTTACTAGTCTTTGTAAGTTATGCAATCGACAACAAGTTTGCGCTCAAGTTAGGCACATGAAATACATTGGGGAGTCGACCATGTTGACATTCAACATCTCCACTTCTAGTGATTGTGAGAGCATAATCATCAGCTACATAAATATTTTGTTGTAGAGCCCGAATTAAGGAAAGGAACATGTCCTTAGCAACCATAATGGACTATCCACTCAGTCTTAGGGATGTGAGCATGCAATTCTTGGAAAGTGATAATAGAAAAGGTGAATTTATCTACACGTCGGTTGATCAAGGAACTAGTTGAAATGCTTTTAATATTATTGACCTTTTTTTCAAATCCTTTGTTTTCTTCCAATAGGTTTTCTTCACATGTTCCACCTTTCCACGGTAGTGACGAGTTTTCTTCTTTCAATTTTTCTTGGTCGATGTTGACTCGTCGGTATTTCCTTTAGTAGGTTAGTTGATACACTCCTATCATTTATCTTTTCAACCTCGTTCTTTATAATTTTTCTTTACCTTTCCTTTGAGCAAGTGAGCCTGGTGTTTTCTACCAAGATTCCCTTCATCAAGAAACTTTTGTTGATCCTTGATCAATAAATCACATAAGTTATCAAAGGTGAAGTCCTTACCATCTTCTTTATGTGACATCCAATTGGTGCGAAATCAGGAGAAAAATACATCATAGGGTGTCCTCAGATTCATCAGGACCAGTTTAATGAGTTGTCCATCCTTCTTCAGGAAACTCTTGCCACATTCACCCAATTTTAGTTGTAGCTCTTTGATGCTTCCAAATAGTCCTCAATCCTTTCAAAGGAATGGGTTTCTAAAGAGATCAACTCTTTCTCTATCTGCATCACTTGACTTTCATTAAGCTTGTCGAACAACGATTTTAGCTTATTCCAAATGGCATGAGGGGAATCTATCCCACTTGTATGAAAGTAAATCTCCCTTGAAATGTAGGTCGTAATGACCCCAACATCCTCATCCTTCTTTCCATCAATGAAAAATTTATCTTGTTCATTAGTCGGATTTGGAATAGCTGTCTTAGTATATTGCCATAATCTTTTTCTCTTCAAAAATGTTTCCATATCTTGTACCCATATTGCATAGTTATGGTCATTCAAAATTTAAGGTTCTATCTTGGAAGCCATCATTCTTATATCAAATAGATTTTATCCAATTTAAAAGGTACCCATCACAAATATTCAAGCCATATTCGATCAACCCTATATCTGACTCAACACGATTCATATACAACAGGCTAGGTCAAAACCAATAGCTTTGATACCATGTTGGGAAAACCCATTTGAACTCATGGACAAAAAAGAAAACAACAAAAGGGATAAATATTCCAAGAAGAGGGGTGGTGTCTAAAGACACCAGTTTCAACACTTAAGCACAACACATTATGACTAGAACATCACAATGCATTATTCAACTTCCATAGCATTATATCAATACAACCCATAGGGTCGTTCTTTTATAGTCTCTAGAACTAACAAAATTTCTTGAAGTGAGGATGATATGGTCTAAAAATAAGGATAGTAGGTTCTAACTGTTTCCAAAAAATTCGCAATGTCCCATTGATTAACTTTGAAACTTTAGTCAAGCCAACCGCTACCTTGTCGACCATTCAGTCAACCGATCAATCGACCACTTAGTCGAGCCTCTAGTCTATTGCTATGCTACTTGACTATTGTCTTTCGATTAAATGTCTCCAGAAGATCCAAATTTGTGATGAAATTGCATATCCTTTGGTTCCAACATAATCTTCTAATCACCATGATCTCCATAATCCCATTATAGACCGATCCAAGAAGGATCATCTACAAATAGGTTTGGGTGAAGAGAAAAACCAATAAGAATGGGACCACATAAGTCGAGCCGACCATAACTGTCCATAAAATGTGGATATGAAATCCAAAGTGGACATGGTCGAATCCTATATTTAGTTGGTAATAAGCTCCCTTAAATGGTTGACTCCCTTGATCCAACAAGGTGAGGTTACCAACGAACCATAGGTTCCAACAAAAAAGAGGTTGAAGGTTGGAGGCTTAAGAATATCTTATATGTATTTAGTTAGAATTCAGAAACCAAAAGTTTGTGGAGGTTGTTATATCCAAAATTGGCACTTCTCCGTCCTTGACGACACTTACATCTTTTGGTTGCATGACGACACTTCATGAGATTATTGTGTGTCACACAAAAGGACATTTGTGGATGGAAGAGCCATATTTAGGACTTTAGATGGATGGAATTACCTAATTCATAGCCCATTTGATAGGTAATAACCTTAGGAACAATTATGGAGACCAAAACTTCTCCAAAACCCCCCCAGAAAAGGCTGTTTTTGACCATTTTTCCACAAAAAAGTAGGTTGAAGGCTTATAAACCTGCGGGTTTTCCAAAAAAATGCAGGTTGCATATGGTAAAATTCGCGGGTACCCATTGGTTTTCCCTGTTCAAAGTCGTGGGTACCTCAGAAACACTAAAAAGTACATAAAATCGCGAAAAATGGTTGGTTTGGGGTGGTTTTGGAACCTCCTCTTCGGTTGTAACTACTTTCTATTCAACCATATCTTCTTCACTTCCTATATAAGGGAGGGATGAGTACCATGAAAAGGAGAAAAATCCCATTATAGTGTTATGCTGGAGGAATATGGATTCATATCCCCTTCACTTGTGCCCTAGTTTCTTGTAAACCCTAGCACATCTTATCAGAGGTTGGGATCCTTGGAGAAGAGGAGCAGGAGACCTTGAATCTCGGTTTCATGAAGTGTCGTGCTTGAAGGAAGGTATAATTTGATGTACTTGCTTCATTCATTAATAAATATCATACATTCTTCCTTTCCCAAATATTATTTATTCATGTATGTTTCAGATATGATTACAACTTGATGTTTTATTCTCTTATAAATATCAATATTTTATTTGTAGTCAAATTGGTTTGAAGAAGGTTTGTAGTTGTTTTGCAGGTTGTTGCATGGAGAACAAGAGGAGAAGTTTGGATAAACCTTCTTAATAAGGTACACATTCTCCTAAACCCTAATCTCTTTGCTTAATAATTGTACTTGCATAACCTTGTATGTCTTTCTTTCACCCCAGTACGTTGGTAGTCTCACCCCTACTATACGAAGATTTTCCCTAACAACAGAATTGGTGAATCCACTGGGGAGAAGGATATCTGCTTTGGGGTATCCAAGGCCATTTTTTCCAGTATATTTGAAGTTTTGAGTTTAATGTCATGTTAGGACCAATCATTCATCTTTGTTAGACCCTTCCTTGCTCAGTTTTTGAGTGGAATTTTGCAAATTTTGGGACTTTTCTACATACTTGCGACTTTCTAGTACTTACAGTCATGGGTTTGAGACAAATTCGTAGGTGTAATGATTTTATACCCATGGGTCCCTCGTTCTTGTACCCTTTCACACTCGTTGGTACCTCCTGTACATATGTTTTTCAATTTTGGAACTTTTGGGGGGGTTTTGATTGCATTTTTTGGAGTCCCTGTTGATCCTAGGTCTGTGTAAGACCCATTGAAAGTGGTGTCTTCTCTCTTGATTGATCTTATTTTGATGTTTGGGATATTTTTGAATAAATTTGGGCTTGTTTGGAGGAATTCAGGGCTTCTTGACCCAAGTTGGGGGTTTGTGAACAAGTTTTGTTTTTTTACCCTAATTTGAGTCTAACTGAATCTACTTGCTCCAATTTGATTGGATTTGGAACCTATTGAGTCTATTTGACCTTATTTGTATCTATTTGAGTGATTTCTCTATATATGGGTTTCTTGTCCTTCCTTGTGCTTTTGATCTCTCTTTTTTAGTGAAATTTCAAGTGTCTTTTATGTTGTTTAGGACCTTGATTGCACTATTTGTGTGTAGACCTAGCTCTACCAAATCATATTTCGTAGTAGGCCCTTTGCTTTGATTGGGTCTAAAAGTACTTGGTGTATGATTTTCCCAATTTTGGCATGCTTACATGATAAGAATCTGAGGGTTTATGGCTGGTTTCACTTTTTAATAAGGAGATCTGAAAGCTTTTCCATTTGCTTTGCTAGTGTGTTACTTTCAATTTCAGTTTTGTTCTCACCTTGGAAAGCATAAAAAATTGGTTCATTTTATAAGTGTTGGTGGAATACTTTGCAAGTGACTTAAAAGATTTAGGAGTGCTTTGCATCAAAAACAAGAAATTTTATTTTGCATAGCTAGGTGTTTGAGTAGTTGCATGCTTAGGTTTTAAGTTTGATTTTGCACATTAGAATTTGAATTTTTACCTTTTGCATTCGAAAATACCAAAAATTGCATTAGATACAAATTTTTTGCATATGCATTTTAGATTATATCTTTAGGACATGCATTGAAAACAAATGGAGAGTGGGTGAGTGCATATTTGTGGTGATTAAGTGCTTCATGTTTCAGTTAAAGAATGTATTTCTTTAGTTGCACTTGCTTTACTTCTTCTAAAAGTTTTTAAAGTACATTTTAAAGCAAGAAATCAGTAACTTGGATAGGATCTTAGTTTTTCTTCTAGTTTAGAAACACACCTAATAGCTTAAGTAGGATTGTGGAGGTAGGGAGTTGTCAGTTAACTCCTCCTCGATCACTCAAACTTGTCAAAACATAGGTGTCATTCTTTTAGGGAGGAATCCATATTTGTAGAAGATGAAATGGGAAGCTCCACTCACACCAGAGTCAAGCATGAGGTTGTGCGATATTGAGTAGAGGAGATACCTCTTCGAAATTCAATTGAGCATATACCGGAATTGGTGTGCGTACGAGGACTTATTAGTACTTTTTGGTGCTTTTGAGTTTCGATCTTTGTTACCCTTCCCACGTGCATTGATTCGATCTGCGACTGTCCCCCTGAACCCTCTCTGCAAGGTTGGTAACCATAGTGTCCAAACTCTAGGATCCATACACAGGTGACGGTGGAAGGCTATTTCCACTATACCTAGGACAGACGTGGGAGGAAATCCCTTGCAATTATTTGGGAGGGTGGTTGGTGATTCAAACGCTTGCACTCGAAGACTCTGTATTATGGACCCCAGGTGACTGTTCTTCATCATTCGTTGGTTTGTTCTGGGCCCTAATCATCCCAGACTTCCCTCCAGAAGGAATCTATTTTCCTGGTTTGGATTACCTAGAAACTTTCTAGTGGTGTGCTCTTTGTGCTGCTTGTTCTTAGTTTTCCTTAGATATTTTCTTTCTCGTTGATTCAGAAACTATGGATAGCATTCTGGTGAGCACCAATCAAGGGACCCCTATTCAAGGGGCTCCTTGTGCTTTTCCATTCATTGGGAATGTTGGTACTCCCTTAATGGCTACCTTGAATCTTTCAGGATTCACTATAAGGCTACCGGTTTGGTTGTTTTCCACTTCGAACGCCTTTCATGCTCCTGATGCTTCTCAAGTAAGCACCTCAAATCAAGAGCATAAGAACCCTATGCCTTCTTCGCCAATAACATCTTCTCCTCCTCCTTCTACCTCATGTGGTGAAAGTAGTAATACTAGTAACCAACATTCTAAAAGGAATAGAAAGAGGAAGAATAGGGAGAAGATTCCAAAGCAAGGGGGAAACCACCCAGCCTCTGGAGGTCATGCTAGGGGAACCTACCCAACCTATGGAGGTCATGTTGGGGGCACACATTCAATTACTGTAAATCATATTGAACCTATGCAACCAGCCTTTGCAAGTCATGCTGGGAGAAAACTTTCAGTCAATGCGAATCATACTGAAAATATGTCTTCAACCACTGTTGATCATGTTGAGGACACGTCATTGATCACTGATGTTCATATTAATGACAAGTCACCAGTTACTATGAGTCATATTAGAGACACTAAAACAACCACTGTAATTTATGCTAAGAAATTTGACATTGTTGACAAACCTAATAAACATAAACATAAGTTCCCTTGTAAGTTTTGCGAGGGATACCACCTGACCTATTTGTGCCTTGTACTTCTAGAAGTGAAAAAAGCATGGTCCGTAATTCAAAATTATTCTGCTTCTGAGAAACCAACCAAAGTTCCCTTGTAAACTATGTAAGGTAGATCACCTTACTCACTCGTGCCCTGCTATTCCAGAGGCGCGGAGAGTGTGGTCCATGTCTGAAGGATCCTCTGATCCTGAATTATCTATAGATTCCCTGAATTATCTATAGATTCCCAAAATCCTTGTCAACCTTTGGTTGATAAATTGGTTCAACCAAAACAGACTTTGGTCAACCCCACTCTTCTTTCGGAGAGTGAAGTGATTGAATTGATGCAATCTTAGACCGATCCCATCAGTCCTTCGGACATTGATGCACCTACCCCTAAAGTCTTCTGCATTACAATTTTGGATGTTTCTGAGAAAGGGGGCACTTCATCTATGCCGAGTGAACCCCTACCAAGCTCTAGGATCATTTCCTTTGATTGGAATAGTCTAGCTGGGCCTCCTCTTCCTTCATTTACACCCTTCCAGATAAGGGTTGATATTGGAAACCATGCGGTTCATCAATGTATTGTATATGAAGGAGCCTCTGTTAGTATATTATCCCCTTATGCTTGGAGAGATTTAGGTTTCCCTAACCTTGTTCCAACTGTTAATTGGTCGTTGACCTTCGATAGAAGACCTAGTGAACCGATGGGATTCCTCCCTCAGGTACCTGTTACTTTGGGTGGAAAAATAGTCTTAGTTGATTTTATGGTTTTAAAGGACCCTATGGACTTTGATATGATCCTCTGGCATGATTACGTATATGCTATGCATGCTTTGGTGTCTACTCTCTTTCATATGATGCATTTTACTCACAACGAAAGCATTGTCACTATTGATCAGCTTTGCATTTGTTGATTCCCCTTATTACCCAAATGTAGACCAAGTATATCCCTCATCAGTAGGAACTACCATGTCACAAGAGAATTATGTGTCATATTGTTCCTTGAGCCCAATTCCTACTGAGAAGTGTTTGACGGACAATCCACTCGAGCGGAGCGGACGCGAGCCGGATGTCCCTAGCTCAAAGTGAGTCTAGAACAAATAATACAGACTACAAACTAATTTCCTAGATTTGATTAAGGATCAAATGACTAGATGTCTTACCTTAACTTTGCAATCCTTTCTCTTGGATGTTGCTCCATGTCTCGAGGTCGTCAGATCTCAACTGCAAGACCTGTCAAGACTAGCATGTAGACACTATAGACTTCCTCCCTTTGGAGAGGGGTAGAGCTTCACTTATATAGGACTAAGTGGATAGGATATGGATAGGGTAGGTTGAGATATGGTAGGAGAGAGATATGGGATCCCCCCAAGAGGTTAGGAACCGAGTGCCAACTACCCCAAGAGGTCAGGGATAAGGATCCAAGTCAGCAGGCTTCGAGAATGAGCTCGAAGGGCCTATTTTTATCCATTAACTGACTTCGTCGTACCCTGCAGTAGAGCAAGATGCGACGTCGCAGGTTGCATGAGTGCATCCTACGACGAGCTCTCAAAACCTAGCATAAATGCAAAGGTATCCTTTCCAGGTAAATGACTTAGCCAATGAAACTTCAAGGATGTATACACTGAATCTCAATATGGTAGGATTTTAGGTGTAACAGAATGCCCCCCAAAGCATGAATCTGTTGAAATTTGGACAAGTGAAATACTTTGACAGAAAGAATGGCAATGGCTTGTCAGACGAAGGACACTGCTGCAGTACAACTGACTCTGAGTACACTATCTCATATGACGTACAACATGGCTGCCGACAAATACATTGCAGATCCATGGTAGTAATGACTGACTGAACACAGTCATGGCTAGTAGACACAAGTGTGTTAGTTTTTCAGAATTTACTTCAATCTGATCTAGGATCTTAACTGAGAGAACAACATGTACAACATATCTACAACATATCAATCATGGACATAATAATGCAAGCACACAAGAGACAATAGACACACAGAGTTTCCTTGGGGAAAACCATAAAGGTGAAAAACCCTAATAACTTCCTCAGAGATAGATAGAGCAATGATACAAAACCCAAGCATAAGAGATAGTCTCCTAGCAGCCACTTCTCCTCCTCCACTCTCCAATGAGTGTATGAGTGAATAATAGAAATTCATCAAATAGAGTGCCTCCCGCAGTCTATTTATACTTGACTTGACTTGCCTAATAACCTTTACTAGGTTGGCCTTAAATTAACCACATCACATAATGCTGACAGGGCTGACCCCCAGTAGGGTGGTCTAATAACCCTTTGACCCACATGACCTATACAGGGCCGACCCCACCAAGGTGGTCTAATAACCCATCAAGTATAAGTTACGACACTTACAATATAAATGACGACACTTCCGTATAGAGGAATAATAACATCTCTATAGGAATACAATATACATATATGAAGTACATTTCGAAGTTACAAATACATCAACACTCCCTATGAACTAGGAAGGTATTTCTTGACACAGGTCTTCTAGCACAAGTCTCTGGATCATTGTCACTGTATCATCAACATCGAATTATCGCCATCATCACTGCTGCTTCTATCTCAAACAATCTCCGATCTACTCGTCATAGGAAGTTCTACAGAGCCAACCCTTTTTCATGCTGGATGTAGGCCTACCACCTGTAGGTCTTCATCATCACTAGCCATACTATGGAATCCTCAGGACTTATTACATGAGTCAACAAAACTTCGAAAGAGCATCCCAGGACTGATTATGAGCACACAGCTCAACCTATCGGATCTCCCATGACCTTTTACATGCCACTGCACAACCTGTCCATGGCCACAGAGTATCATCCTGATACTCATGATCATACTGATCATAACATCATTCACGAAGCACAACCCAGATGCACATCACACAGCACTTACATTCACCGGCATGGGAAGACACACTTCAACCATCCGTGAAAGGCCCAGCACTTATATCTACGCCATGGGAGAACACATCTAGAACCATGCTCGAATGGCCCATCACTTATATCGCAGCCATGGGAGAACACATCTACAACCATGCTCGAATGGCCCAGCACTTATATCGCAGCCATGGGAGAACACATATACAACCATGCTTGAATGGCCCCAGCGCTTATATCACAACCATGGGAGAACACATCTACAACCATGCTCAAATGGACCAACACTTATATCGCAGCCATGGGAGAACACATCTACAACCATGCTCGAATGGCCCCAGCACTTATATCGCAGCCATGAAAGAACACATCTACAACCATCCTCGAATTGCCCTGGCAATTACATCACGACCATGGGAGAACACATCTGCCACCATGTCGGAAAAGCCCAGCAATTACATTGCGACCATGGGAGAACACATCTACAACCATGTCTGAAAATCTCATGTGCATCTGTGTCTTCGGAACTCATCACACATAATCCAACTGATTATGTAATGTATCCACCTGATACATATCATCACATATGATCATCCTGATCATCATCATAGCATCATCCTGATGCATATCATCCAGAGTATCATCCTGATACTCATCACACATGATCGTCTTGATCATTGTCACTGCATCGTCCTGATGCATATCATTTGGAGCAACATCCTGAAGCTCGTCATCTATGATCATCCTGATCATACAATGCATCCACCTGATGCATACCAAGTATCTACTTGATACATATCACATACACGATCCACCTGATCATACAATGTATCCACCTGATACATATCATGCATCTACCTGATGCATATAATCACATACATGATCCACCTGATCATATCAAGCATCCAACATGATGCATATACATATACATGATCCAATTGATCATACCAAGCATCCAACATGATGCATATACATATACATGATCCAATTGATCATACTAAGCATCCAACATGATGCATATACAGAGCAGTAACTGGACCATCGTCCTGATGCTCATCATCCAGCGCTTACATCCACAGCCATGGGAAGTATCCTCCTCTCACCATGCTTGGAATGGCTCCTGCAAATGTGTCCCATCACTTCTTCCTCGAAGTATCTTCAATCTGAAGAACACTAAGACTCCCTCTGAAGTACTCAAACTGCAGATGTGTCAACACATCTGCAATCTGCTCATCCATCGCAACATACACAAGCTTCACTACTCCTCTCTGTACCATATCCCTGATAAAGTGATATTTGATCTCAATGTGCTTCGACCTATCGTGGAACACCGGAGTTCTCAGACAACTTCACACAGCTCTGGTTGTCACAAAAGATACCAGTAGCTTCCAACAGGAGATCAAATAACCTAGACAGTAGCTTCCTCAGCCATACTTCCTCACAACTAGCTGAACAAGCTGCGACATGCTCCGCTTCGGCTATACTCAGTGCTACACAGGACTGCTTCCTGATAAACCAATAGATCACACCTGATCCCATACTGAAGCAACACCTAGATGTGCTCTTCCTATCTGCAACACTGCCTGCCCAGTCTGAATCAGCATAACCCTACAGGTTAAACTTTTGATTCACATCATACTTGAGACCATAATCAACCATACCCTTCAGGTACCTCAGAATATGCTTTACAGCAACCAGGTGAACACCTCTCGGATCCGTCAGGAATTGGCTCAATGTGTTCATCACAAAGCAAATATTTGGTCTCGTATTCATCAAGTACATCAAGGAACCAATCATCTGATGATACATCGTGAGATCAACCGGCTCAAATGAAGCATCACGCAGAAGCTTCAGGTTCGATTCCATAGGTGTGGCCATGGACTTGCAGTCCATCATCCCGAACCTCTTCATGATCTCTACTGCATACTTCCCTTGTCCAAGGAAGATTCCATCTGCATTCTGCCACACCTCCATGCCTAGAAAATAGTGCATCATCCCCAAGTCCTTCATCTCAAACTCGGTAGCAAGCTTCCTCTTGGTATCGGCAATCAATCCATCCTCACCTATTACAAACAGGTCATCCACATACAAAAGTAGTATCACAGGATTTCCTTCCTCAACCTTGTAGTAAAGGTTGGAATCTTCTTTACTCTTAGTAAAGATCAAACTAGATAGAAAGCTGTCTATCCTACCATACCAAGTCCTAGGAGCTTGCTTTAAGCCATACAAGGATTTCTTCATCCTGCACACATATGAATCCCTGTCAAATGTCTCAAAACCAAGTGGTTGTTCCACATACACTTCCTTTTCGACTACACCATTCAAGAAAGTTATCTTGACATCCATCTGGTCCATCTTCCATTTCATCACTGTAGCCAGAGCAAGTACTGATCTGATGGAAGTGTTCCTAGCTATAGGTGCAAAAGTCTCTTCATAGTCAATCCCTCTTTCTGGGAGAAGCCACGAGGTACAAACCTCGCTTTGTATTTCTCCATGCTACCGTCTGCAGCATGCTTGATCTTTTAAATCCACTTGGAGGTCACAACAGAATTCCCTTTAGTTCTTGGGACCACATCCCAAACATCATTATTCATGATCGACTAGTACTCTTCGATCATGGCATCCTTCCATTACTTCATCCCGAATCTTGGGAACTTCGGATTCTTCAATATCTTCAATAGATAGCTTTGTTGCTGGAACAAATGTTGCAGTCCTTCCTTTGTAGGTGATGGTATACGATCTTTCCTACAAGACAAGTTAAATTGCATGATTAGAAACATCCCATAGTTTTTCAGAACAAATTCTTACACATAAAGAAATATGTCATACAATCATGCAATTAATTTAGCCAATGCTTCAATACAACATTTATCCATATCCCGTAACTTTCTAGATGCCTTCCAATCTCTACGAGAACATTGTTAAGAGTGTGCACAACTCCCAACATGTCAGCAAAGAGGTTTCGTTCTAGATAAGTAGCAATGGAATGTTGTACAGTGCCATAGGCCACTTACCCATCACATGCATATTAGTATCATACTGTTCATTAATGCAATTATTCTAATATGCATAATACACACCCTAAGTCTAGGAACATAAGCGTATACATCATTGAACAATATTATTTAAACAAACAAATATGCAAGAAATGACAATTCAAATACTTATCTTTGTTTGGTTTGTAGGGTGGACTCCCTCTCAATATTTTGTTTCTTGCAGCAACTACTGGAGTGTGCTCCCTCTTGATCTTTGCTTCCTGGATTACCTGTCCTTGAACTTATATCCATCCTCGATCACTTATGCATACTTACTGGTATCATCATTGTGTTATCCTCGAGGTCTCATACATACATTTATTAGTATAATCTCAATACTATCAAAACACAATAATCTTAAACATGTATAGTCATGATAATTGCAAACACATATAATAAACATTAGTATTCAAAGTTTCAGGGAATACTTCTTTTACTCATGCATATTCTTATTTTGACCAAAAGACTTTTCTGGTCAGTCATATCATCAATCAATGTAAGAGACATAATATGCATAAACCCTTGATTACTTACATTTCTAACTTCATGAATAATCATTATCAACCATACAACAGTATAAGATCCTAACACAAGGTAGGATTCTAACTTGATATAGGAAAAACATACCTGGTTATCATATTTGCTAGTTATGTCTAGCAATGTCTTCTTCTTCTCTTCAATGACTTGTGCTAGTAACCTGCATATCTCTTAGGTTAAGCATTGTAGAACCAAATTATGCATACCTCATAAGTAGAGCTTCTATGTGATCCATGACAATAGATGAATCTTTGTCTTCATGTCACCACGGTCATATGTTCTTGAACTAGAACATGATTTGTCTTTCTTGATGTACCTTTCATGTTAGCAGACAACATCAACCTCATAGAACACCACAATGCATTAGTACAATCATAAGTGTCAAAACCCTAATCAATGAATATCTTCTATCATGCATTCATATTTTTATTAAGGTGATACGACAAGTCTAAAAGTTAATCAAGATTGTACTAATCGTAATGAAGACAAACATATCATAAACTTAATCATGAATAGATTTCGAAACATACCCGTAAGTCATACCTGTCGAGTTTGCTTGTAATCTTCTTATGTAAGGCTTTAGCCTCATCTCCCTCTGAAACTGAAACTTCTTCACTTATGCAGGTGACCAATCCATTCTTTTCTAGGATTAACCCAATCCACTTGATTTGCAGAAACTGGATCTGGAGCTGGATTAGGGTTTGTCAGAGAAACCCTAAAAATTCAAACTTTGAATTTCAAACTTCTGAAAGGATAGGAAGATGCGCCTTGATGAGATGATCAACCTGGTGTACTCAGAATTTGAAAACTGCAAAGTTTCACCCCTCAAATTTGCTTTTCAATCTTCAAGATTTACTAGGGAGGACCCTGAATTAGGGTTTGAGTTTCCCGGAGCTTCACCCAACCAAATAGTTTGATCCAAAGCTCTAAACTTCAATTTTTCCAAGGATCTTCCAGCTATGGTCACAGATTTCAAAAACTCCCATTTTTGTAGAAGCCCTAATTTTTCACCTTTCCGATCAAAGTCCCGAACTAGGGTTTGATCAAGCCCGACCTTCTTCCCAACCAAAAAATTCGATCTTGGTCTCTAAATTTCTATTTTGATGAGGATTATCCAGCCGTGGTCTCCGATACAAAAATTACAACATTCTCCGAAACCCTAAATTCCCAGAGCCATGAATGAAGGTGCTTAAAATCCAATTATGTTTTGACAGAAATATGCACCTGATTGTTTCTGGTGTAACTCTGAAATTTCAGATCTACAAGGTCTAAAAATTATTCCTATGGTAGCCTGACCTGTTATCTTTCCAACCCCTTCAGTTATGACCTCAAATGGATTCCCTGAGAGAGAGTTATGCCAAGTGTCGCAACATGACCTGTTTATGGGATAAAACAGCAGAGCGAACGTGTACAGAGTTCCATGTGTCACCGGTTCAGTTTCGGCCTCTGAACCTTCGTCCTGTGAAAGTACAGTCCGTTCCCTACTTGTCACTTTTTACGAAATTTCATTTGGAGCTTCTTATCCCAAGTTGTGACCTTTTTTCCTAGGTCACCTGTTTATGACTGAGATTTGGAAGAGGCAAAAACCCTAACTTGAACTGATCATAAATCACAAAGTACAACAAATTAGAGGCTGTCCTTTGGAAACAAGGTACATGGGTATCTTATCTTTGACCTGTAAGATTTTCAGATCCTGAAACCTATCCGAAATCGATTTATATCGAAAGTGCTACGATGACTGGTTTTTGCTATATCAAGCCCTAGCTTCGCAAGTGCAACAAGTGTCATAAATGCCATACCATGCCTTCTTTCAGGCTAGCTCTGATACCATGTTATTTTTTCAGAATTTACTTCAATTTGATCTAGGATCTTAACTGAGAGAACAACATGTACAACATATCTACATCATATCAATCATGGACATAATAATGCAAGCACACAAGAGACAATAGACACACAAAGTTTCCTTGGGGGAAAACCATAAAGGTGAAAAACCCCAATAACTTCCTCAGAGATAGATAGAGCAATGATACAAAACCCAAGCATAAGAGATAGTCTCCCAGTAGCAGCTTCTCCTCCTCCACTAGTGCGCCACTCTCCAATGAGTGTATGAGTGAATAATAGAAATTCATCAAATAGAGTGCCTCCCGCACTCTATTTATACTTGACTTGACTTGCCTAATAACCTTTACTAAGTCAGCCTTAACTTAACCACATCACATAATGCTGACAGGTCCGACCCCCAGTAGGGTGGTCTAATAACCCTTTGACCCACATGACTTATACAGGGCCGACCCCACCAAGGTGGTCTAATAACCGATCAAGTATAAGTTACGACACTTACAATATAAATGACGACACTTCCGTATAGAGAAATAATAACATCTCTATAGGAATACAATATACATATATGAAAAACATTCCGAAGTTACAAATACATCAACAAAGTGTAGATCCATGATGAGATGATAACACAGCCATGACCAATACAAATGTGGATTCGTGTGATATGACTCAATACAAACTCCATCGCAACCTGGGTAAAACATGACTCCCCAGGGTCTTCAAGCTGAACCCGCAATGATACGAATCTATCCATGTGATTACGAATGTCTTGACGTCCATCATGGTAGAAACCACTTGATTACCGGTCATTGATGTATACCGTTAACAAGTGTGAGGGAGATCACCATTAATGCCAATGATTCCCAAGGTATCACAGTACATATCATCAAGTGTGAATAAATGAGTTGAAGTCGAAGGCGAGATGAAATATTTCAATCAAGAGTCAATGATGTGAACTCATTTTGAAAGCGAGGTAACCTTCCATTGAGGCATGCATGGAAAAGGTACTTGGTTGGTTTCTAGATTCAATCCTAGGATGATGATTTGGAGTCGACAAGGATGAATCCGTCGAAGGAGGGCCATGATGAATCCCCCATCATCGACACGAAACACAACAAAGGATGTGTAGAGAAGATCGGATGGTATAGTGACATGCAAGACTGACTCGGAGTAGACCGACATGATGGAAGGCGTACTGATTGTAGATAATGAGTAGTGGGAGTATTCTTGAGCATGGGCATGGCATGCCTTGGCAGTATTGACCTGACGGGTTATGATACCAATTCCTAATGCAACTGATGATGGAAGCGTTCTTTGAATGACTCAAAGGAGTAACAAGACTCGGGCAATAGGTGAAACTCGAGGACAAACGGATAATCCAAGTGTAGTATGCAAATGCAAATGAGTGCCATGTTCAAGAAATGACTAGATATTGCCACTGATAAAGGGTGTAACATAAAAGCTTTCCTTGTTCCCCATCATGAATGATGAGTGCCTCATGTGTTTTTTACAAGCTTGATGAGGGTAGCCAAATGCTTGGTATAACGCATTTCATACATGAGTCCAATCCCAAATATTTTTTGAAACTGGGATAGGAAGGGTTCATCCCATGGCGGGCCCTTCAATGTGAAAGTTTAACGAGTCCATAGAAGGTAAACTCGGTCATCATTTCATGTTTAGAGAGTCTGAAAAGAACTAAAGAAGACTCCAACGGTCATTTTTTGTAAAGTTAGCCTCATCGCCCGAAAAAGGGTAAAACAATGTGGGAGAGGAATCTTCCAGTCATGATTGGATGGAGTATACCTTTTTCGTAAGTAGTGCCCCCTGGTCCGAAAAATGGGTAAACTATCACCATGAAGATGACCATTCAAATTCTTTAACAAGCATGAACGTGACAAGTTCACTTGGCAATAGTTTCGTATTTCGAGAGCCTGAAAAGAGCTTAAAGATATACTCCGGGGGGGTTCCTTTTCCGTAGGAGTTTAACGAGCCCGGAAAAGTGATAAATCGTAACTCGGTAACGTATTCTCATAGTTTCAAGAGCATGAGAAAGAACAAAGAGCGAGAAAGAACAAAGAGTAAGCTCATCATCATAAAATAATTACTAATGAATGGAAAATAACGACAAAAAACACACAAGGGGTGTTCATACCTGAGCTGATTGTTCCAATGTGAAAATGGCGTGAAAAAACACTTAATGACTCCTGCACACTCGGAAACTAGGTCAAATAGTCAACCAAGCATTCAAATATGATAAAAATCGATCCAAACTATAGCAAATGGCCTAAAGGCATCAAATATTTGATAAAATAATATTCCTTTTGTCTATAAATAGAAACAAAAACCAAATATAGTCACCATTGTTTCATTTTCCAAATTTGGGAGGAGAAGTGCCATTTGGAGCCAAAACTTCACTTGTCGATTCCGAGAGCTACGAGCAGCCATTTCACTCGCCGTCCAGAGTAGGTAACTCTAAACTTCATCCAACGTAATTGCAGTGGTTTATATTTTTGAATTTGGTTCATTTTTTGGGGTTTTAGCTTGGTTTGTGAAGGGCCATTGCGTCCTCGGGTCGTCACAGTTTGCCTTTTCAGGAACTGCGATGAGACTGAGTTGTCGCAAGGGTCATATAGATGGACTGTGACGACGTCACACTGTTAGCAATAATGGGGTGCGACGATGGAAACGTCCATCCTCAAACACAAACCATGCCCAAAAAAAGAACTTTTGGTGGTTAAAGCAAGTGTTAACAATGTTTAAACTCCACTTTTGGCAGGTTACCAGCAGCCAGAATGGTCTTGGAGTGGTGCGAACGGGAGCATGAGATGGATGATGCACATGCTGCAAGTGATCCACAATGTGTAGAAGCACTAAGGAACTGTGGGATCCTCAATTTCTTCGAGATCCAAGGCATGAGGCCCAAATCCCATTATTGACACATATGCTCCGATGCTGGGATGCGGCCCAGCAATATTTCATGATCGGTGAGCGCTTGCTTACCATAGATGTCGAGGACATCTACTTCCTGACTGGATTGTCCCAAAGAGGGGACAATGTGCTTCTTACTGGATCACGTGGAAGTGATCGGGCTATAGGTGACATGACCCTACAACACTCTATTCCCAACACTTGTGCTTCTAGTCGGAAGATTCCCATAAAAGATGTGCGAGAACTCCCATTGCACGCCATACTTTTCACCATTACAAGGATGGCAGGGAGCCAAGATCCTCATTTAGCCATCAGGTCTCAGATGCTATATGCGGAGGACTACATGTCTTCGAAGATATTCAACTGGTGCGAGGGACTTCTCGCAAACATATGAGCTCAGCTGACCAAGTGTCGGTGGGGAGAGCTCAAATAGTTTGGCTACGGTTCGAGAGTGATCTCGTTCCTCTTGGAACGGATTCCCCTCTTGCGCCCTCAGGTACCACTGGATGACGGGGATCCTAGGGATCCACATATGGCTATATGGATGGAGGTGATGGCCCGACATGGCAGGAGTCCCATCATCTCATATGGCATTGAGTTCTTCAGCTGGATAGAGGGTCAGTTACTTATGGTAGAGGATTACCCGTACAGTGGTACAGACTTTAGAGATGACCCGAACTTGCCGCTGCCCGAGGGAGCAGCATGGGGAGACATATGTAAGAACAAAAAACCCTTGTACTTTTTAAGTTTTGTGTTTTTATAATTTTTTTTTTGTTATAGTGCTGATAAGTTAACAACATGTGTGTGCAGACGTGGGCCCCATACGACCAGTGGGAGTCTCTCTTCTTGCGAGGAGAGAGAGAGGAGAGAGAGCAGTCATGGGTCCTGCTGTACATGTTTCTATTGCAGAGATGGATGGAGTCTATGCCAACTTGAGTGGGTTGACATTAGACGTTCCTAAGCCGATGGTAGATGAGGTGCCACGACCGATGCAGGTGTACACAGTTGGAGCGAATGCGCGCTTCAACGCGCTGCTTCGCAGGGTTGCGAGAGCAGTTGACTGTTTCCACACTCAGCAGGCTAGAGCTTCTAGACCTAGGGTTGTACGGGCCAAGCGATAGGCCTGATGTTGTTATCATGTACTGAGAGCTTAGAGGCCTCATATTTTTGTACTTACCGAAAGTTGTGAGGCTTCAGATTTTGTAGAGACTCACTGAAAGCCGTCGTTCTTCATATTTTGTACCAGCACTACTTTTATGATGATATATATATATACAGACATTCCGACAATTTATACATTATGTGTTTTAAAAATGGATGAATGGTGTGGTCTTGTTATGTGTTTGCTTATATAAAATGAGTTATTTACATGTTATGTCTACTTTTAACAATTCATGAATATGCTTATGTGTGTGCAATGTACCGATCTAAGATGAAGTTGGCCATAGAATCAGCAACTGTGTTCGCGTCTTGTGGAATGTGCAGGTACTGAATGGACTCGAAGGACCTTTCCAGGAGACAGACTCGTCAATAGAGACGGAGTAAGAGAAGATCGCAGATGACATAGACTCGGTTAAGATGAGAGACCAATAGTTGAGAATCCAGGTGCATGACAACATGGTCCATACCCAAAGAAATGGTGTCAGTTAGGGTTCCAATGACTGCTTGATATTCTGCAGCATTGTTGGTTGCAAAACCTAGACACATTTCTCCTGAGCTGATGACTTCGACGGTAGGTGAATAGAGTACCCGAGATTTCGAAGAAAGTTTACGGGTATGCCGGTTGGCATCGTCCGCGAATCCATAGCACGTTGCCATCTGCACATGTAGACATATCATGGTATAAGAAACATGCGGTGTGTGTGTAATTGCCCTAGTGTGGAGCTCAAGGGCAAGGCCCCAGTAGTGGATGTTTAAGGTTATTGCATAGGCAAGTATTTGACAGTTTGATTATTCATGGGCTGTTAAGCCATGAATAAATCTAAATGATGTACTTATTATTAATGAATAAAATAACCAAGAAGCTGGATAAGGAAGCAACCAATGAGAAGGGCCATGTGTATCCACTAGGGAGAGGTGAGGAAGTTATGGGATTGGTACCCATGTTGCCACGTGTCCAACTGTGAACCCATTTTGACGTCCCTACTGACATTAATTCAGTTGCAGAGGGTGGTTGAGAAACCTATTGCTGAAGCCGATGGAGTATGGAGCATGCCTGCGATTTAGTATGGCAGAGCATGGCTCTGATTACTTGTCCGGGAAGACAGTCATCGCCTGAAAAGTCACAGAACCTATTTTTTCTACCCCGTGTGGGAGGTAACTAGGGATATTTTTCATTCATGCATTCACAGACCCATAAAGCTCAGCCATGAGGAAGAAGAAGGATAATTGCCTTTCCTGCGAGAGAGTGAAAGAACACAGGATCCATTGCCATAGAAAATACATGCATGAATCTAGTATGCTCGGGATATCCATGAAAGAACCTTGAGATGAATTACAGAACTTAAACAACTTAGGGAAGCCCAGAGAACTTGGGATTGGGTTTGTAGAGAGTTAAAGTGCAGGACGAAGTTCAGTCCGCAACTCTGAGAAGAACTGGCTTGGTTGAACTTTGGTGGAAGGTCAATTTAGGATTAGGTTGCTTGATAGAATCAGTGAAGGCTGTAATCTCATATAACTAGCAGATGGACCTTCCTATGCCTACCCTGCATAGCATTGGAAGGGAAGAGGCCTTGAGGGACTTTGCAGCAGAGAAGAGGGTCTTCCTTGTGTTGGGTGAGGTAGGTAATGTGGGTGCCATGTCTATTGAGTGTTGAGATGCCTGTAGCTCTATGGTTGAGCTCACTAGCTTAGCAATACCTTCCTTGTTGTCTTTACATGCTTGATAAACCCAACTGCGAACAGGCTTGGCATGATTGTGTTGTTTGGTATGATTGATAAACCCAACTGGAGGTTGGATTAGCATGACCATTATATCCTTACATGCTTGATAAACCCATTTTAGGTTGGCTTAGCATGGGTAGATGCCATGGAATGCTTGATAAACCCAACTACAGATTGGATTAACATTGGGATGGAACCTTGACTGTGAGAGAAACTGATAGCCCTCTTAGTGGATACACAACCCAACTTGGGGGTCATCTCTCAGCTGAAAGAGTACATGATGGATAGAGATATAAGGTTGGGTGGAACGTTGCTCTCACTTGGCCAGTTGCTTGGGGTAGCTTTAGAAACTTAAAGATAAGTACTTTTTGTTATGTGAAATGAGGAAGTTCCATTGCTATGATGTGGTTGCTTATGTTCAAGTTATTAGATGTATGTTTATATGAATTTGATTGATAAGTAGGCCATGTGTAATCCTGGGTGGAAAGCCAAGTTCATTGTTATATAGATCATTTAATTGCATGAGTTTAATGCATTATAAGTCTTGCATGTGGTAGATGTAATGGTTAGATCAAACTTTATGCACATTACATATTGTGATGAATTGTTTAACCCTGTGAATGAGTTGTATGACTACACCTGATCTTGGGGCAGGGAGGGGAATACCCTGATGTGTTTCAGAACTCATCTGTGGGTCAGGTGAAAGCGAAAGTCATGGCGGGAAGAAGGTTAAAGTCTTTTAAGTGGATTTATGCACAAATGTTAACTTGGATAAATGATAGGGTTAGAGACCTATTTCAGGAGTGGAAGTTCCACCATTGGATAGAGCTCTCCAAGAGTTTTCTAATGGTACCAACCTTGTTCCATTTGGACTAAGGATGAGGAAGTTATGCCCCTCCGAAGTTGCTTCGGAAAGTCATTGTTGTGGGGTTTGGTTCCGCATTTCCACATCCGAAATGCAGATTGTAGATTGCGGAAGTTAAGTTTCCTAGTGGGAAATTCCACATTCCCGCATCCACAATTGTGGATTGCGTATTGCGGGAGGGAAAGGTCACTCCGGAGGTGGAATAGGTATTTCCGCATTTATGCATCGGCAATGTGGATTGCAGATTGCAGAATGAGGATTGCGGATCACAGTTGTGGATTGCGGATCGCAATTGTGGATTGCAGATCGCAGTTGCAGATATCAGATTGCAGATCGCAGTTGCGGACTGCGGATCCTAGTTGCGGATTGTGGATCGTAGTTGCGGATTACGGATTGTGGATCGAAATGGTGGATTGCGGATCCCAACCTATTGCGGCTATGTGGAATTGGAAGGAATAACAAAAAATGTATCAGGGTATTCCATGGCCTATGAGGGTCATGGGGACGTTATAGAAGTGGTATCAGAGCTTCAGTTGCAACACTCGGAGCTGTTTGGGCCGAACCGTACATGAATATTTGGTCAAGAGATGCACCCAGGGCATGGTTTTGATGTAATTATTTGATCAATTGATTGTTCAAATGACTAGTTCCAGTTTTGAATGGGTATGATAGAGTTTAATTGCATGCTTGTGATGTGTAATAGATGTCTCTCATATGCACAGTGATAGAAGCAACTCTAAGACGAATTGTATAACAGGACAGCGCATAGAAAGGCAGAAGAATGGTCACCATAAATGATGCACAAGATTTGTTCGAACCAGAGAACGATGTCTTGGGTGAGAACGTGCAAGAGGCACATACAGAGGCTGATTCCGAGGGAAGAAGGGCCCAAGTAACGCCACCAAACTTGGTTGAGACTATGGTAAGATTTAACGAGCGGATGATGAAAGCACAAGAAGAAAAACATCAACTCAATGCATCCATCTTGCAGAATCTCACAGACATACATCAAAGAATAAATGGTGGGTCTAACACAAGCAACGAATGCCGAGAAGAGAAATGCAGAGAGTCAGTTTAGGTTCTGTTCTAAGAGAAGAACTCCAAGCCTAGAGGTATTCCACAGGGTGAATTTAGGAAGGCAAGGCCTCCCACTTTTGATGGTGAAAGCAAAGAAGGTCAAGAAGCAGAGGCGTGGCTTCTTGGAATAAAAAAATACTTCAGAATGCATGAGTATTCAATGAATGAAAAGTCTAGGGTTTCCATCTATAACCTTCATGGAAGAGCTTCAATCTGGTGGGAACACCTGTTGGCTCGGTTTTGCAACCAAGCTTAGTGCTATGGGCACCTACTAACTAGTAGTAGCAGTTTCAATAGAAATAAAAACAATAAACTAAATAAACAATACTTTTCATGGATCTAAGCAAGAATCTAAGCAAATAATTTAAATATTTCAAAAATCAAGAACAAGAAACATAAGAAATAATTTTTGTATTGAAAAGTGGGGGGCAAGCAAGTGCTTGCGATATTACCTTCAATGGTGAAGGTTGATGTTGAGCAACTCCCAAGATGAGTAGCTCCAAACTCCAATAGGTCTCTTTCTCCAAGGTTGCTCCAATGGCTAAAAAGTGCTCAGGGGAGATTTCAGCAGCATAAGGATGAGATAATGGAAGGATGTAAAATGAGGAGCCCCTACCACCTTTTTATAGGTTTTGGTGGTGGGAGATACCATTTGTGGTTTTGTGGAAACCAATGGTATTGACCAACATAGTTTAGGTAATTTTCCCTCCTTTTTCCTTTTTTGAATCAAAATAATATTTTAATTCCCTTTTTAATATTTTTGGGAATTTGGACCCTTTTTGAGGGTTTTTTATGATTTTCTTGGAAAAATAATCTTTTTTAATGGAAAAAGGGGTGTACTAAGGTCTTTTGGTGACCTTTTGTTGGTTTCAGAGGCTCAGATGGTGGAAAAGTGGACAAATGGGTCATGTGAGTAAGGGAATGAGCTAGTGAGCACTTTTTAGGTGTTAACAGATTGCCCCCTGATGTGTGAGGGCAGGAGCTCATCGTATGGCCGATAGACATCATAGTTCTTTTGTCCTTTTTTCTGGGGTTTAGGGGAGAGAAGAGACCGGTTGGAGATTGGAGCCACGGCCCTTGGAAGCTGCAAAAAACAAAAAATATTACATGGCCTCAATATGAATGAGGTATAATCTCTGATAAAGGACGAGGCGGGCATTCCCATGCTCGTATCAAGACATATACAAAACAATTAGTCCCAAGAAGGGGGATCTAATACGTAAAGAAATATACTGGTACATCATAATGGTCCAAAGGGGACATTATTGCGGGATATACTCATGATCATGGCTGATCTCAATAACTGATACACTGGGATAACTGTTGAACTGCTGAAACTGAAGGTGTCCAACATCTGTATGGACTCAATGACTGTGAGCCATCTCTAGGCAGTATTGTAACTGTATACTCAAGGGAGTATGGAACCTGGGTAAATCTGAATACTGTCGCCATGCGCAGCCCGGATATCTATAGAAAAAGTGTAACTGGTGTTATCCATAGGAAGACTCTCAAATGTGGAGGAGTCAGGAGGTATCCGGGGTCTTCGACTAATAACTGAACGGACTAATACCCTGTGCGAGTCTCAACGATGCGATCAAGGTGTTGAAGTCGAGCATGTGAGAAACAACCATTGGGAGAGGCACTGAGGATTCCTCTCGAAATGATTCGTAGGCACTCATCATAAATGGTAATGAGTCCAAGACACAGGGGCCTCTAGGTCTATCCTCTGGAATCAATGTGGTTGTCGTCGACAGAGGGAGACCAGCAACTAACAAGGCAATGATGTTTCCTTGCTGGGAGCGCGAGGTGTAAACTGAAGTGATGTAGTACTGCTGGTAGGACTGACATACTTGTGGGGATGGGAAATAACTGGGTCAAAAATGGGTAGACTCAAACTTCCTTTGTTCAGAGCAAGATGACGTGGTTGACCTGGCAGCGTAGGGAACTGACTTGTAGGTGTGGGGATCATCTTTTAGGGACTGAAGGGTATGTACTTGACTCTGGGGGGGTGAAGCTGATGGTAGCTGTCGAGGGAGTTTCCGGGTGACATACTGCAGAATACTCTGAACAAAGGCGACCAGAATGGGGAAGTTGCTATGTGAGGAGATATGATCTGTCGTGGTGCCAAGAGGCACCCTTCTTCCTTCTTCGTAGTTTTAATGAGCTCCAAGAAGGGATAAAAGTGTGCTCTGAAATGGTACTGTCTTGTGGATTTTGTGAGCCCAGGACGGCGCATGCTCATGGTTGCTATCATGTTTAGAGAGTCTGAAAGCGGTAAGTGGACTCTATTGGTGTTCTTTTTCGTGGTTTAGTCTCCAAGGCCCAAAAAAGCATAAAATGATGCGGATGGAGAACTCTTCTAGCCGATGTGACTAGAGTATACCTTTTTCGTAATTAGTCTACGAGGTCCGGAAAAGGGGTAAACTTATACCAGGTAGACGCCCTTTCAGATACGTTTAGCGAGCATGAAAGGAAGCAAGATTGCTCGGCGATCTTTTCATTGTTTTTAGGAGTCAGAAAAGAGCTTAACAGAAACTCCCTAAGTGCCTTTTTCGTAAGAGGGGTTGCTCGGCCTGAAAAAGGGATAAAATTATACCGAACAAAAATGGATTGATGAGGGCGAGAAAAGGTCTCAAGCATCGTCATCTGTGCGGAAAACTGGATCCGGTGACTTAAGGATTGTCGAAAACGGAGAACGGCCGATGTGGCACGCAAACCGAGGTGATGAGGGGGCGTGGAAAAAATGCCCGAAAAATATAAAGGTGAGAGCGAGAAATGATCTCAAGCATCATTACGAGCGCGGAAAACTGAATCCGGCGATATAAGACACATCGAAAACGGAGAACGACCGATGTGGCACGCAAACCGAGGTGACGAGGGGGCGTGGAAAAAACGCCCAGAAAATCTAAAGGTGAGAGCGAGAAATGATCTCAAGCATCATCACGAGCGCGGAAAACTGAATCCTGCTATATAAGGCACGTCTAAAACGGAGAACGGCCGATGTGGCACGCAAACCGAGGTGACGAGGGGGCGTGGAAAAAACGCCCGGAAAATCTCAAGGTGAGAGCGAGAAATGATCTCAAGCATCATCACGAGCGCGGAAAACTGAATCCGGCAGTGCAAATGGTGCGAAAAACGGAGGTCATAAGGACTCCGGAATGGTTAAAGGAAAGAACTAGGTTAAAAAATGGCTACAAATAAAGGTGATCCCACCAAGCGAAGGATGCAGTGGTGGGGAGAAATGATGACCCGTGGGGGAAAAATACTAGGTGTATCAAATCAACTGAAATATACAAGTGACACATGACCTCAAAAATGGTTGAGATCACGAATATGAAAAAGTGAGCAGGGTTAATGACCTGCCCCCATGCTATGTGCATGGGGTTTGTGATTGTGGATCACATATGTGTTGGTTTGAACGATGGGCTCATTGAGGTGTTGAGATAGAGATGATGGGGAAGGTTCAAAATGATTGATCATGCCCCCTATCCCGGGGTCGAGGTAATCTATTATGCCCCCTAACTCAGAGGTGTCAATGTGGTGCAGATGTTGTCTCATAGAGAGATCAATAGGGCATTGAGCAACTGCTGGCGGGGTGTTATACCATGAGGCTGTGGGTCGTGGTGGCATACTGAAGTGATGATATGATGATGGGGGATTCCCTTTGTGGGGTGGATGCCCCCAGTATCTCCGACGAGGATCACGGTGATGATGAGTAGGCAAGGTTTTGGGCATGCCCCCATGTTGTGGACATGTGGTTTCCTGGTTGATTTGAAAGGGTTCAACCTGTGTGTCAAAGGGATCAATGGAAGGGGCCGACCGGACAAAGGGGTATCTAGTGGAGATCATATAAATGGCGGGGTCAAGGCCAGGCATTTCGGTATCTGACGAAGTAAAGACATCAGTGAATTCTTGGAACAGTTGTTGGTATTCTCCGATCTCATGCTCACTGTGGGAGGTTCCTAATGTGATGGTATGAAGGGCACCAAGTGGGTCAGAGATGTCAATGTGGATGACGGGAGAAATATCGGCCATGGGATCCGTTAACCAGTCGATTTTAGTAGGAAGGAAATCCTTGGACTCAACCGCGGATTGGGTAGCGGTGGTGGATGAAGTCTCTTCCAGGAGGAAGTATGGACGATGGTGCATGTCTTCCCCGGGATAATCAAAGGTAGTAGGAGTCTCGAGAACCTCTTCATCATTGCGGGACCTTTGAGTGGTCAAATCGAGTGATGAGGTAGTGGTAGTCGAAGAGATCATATAGATGGTGTTAATCTCTCTGGATGAGGATGATGCGGGAGGGTAGATCTCCTCGATAGTAGAGGGTGCCGTCTCTAGGTCCAAATTGTTCATCTCGTAGAGAGCTGCTCTGTAGTCTGGGATGTCAGGACAGTTATGCGAGTAGTGGCCATAAATACCGCATATCGCACATGGGTGGTTGGTACGCAGTGATTTATCACGAGGCATAGGGTTTGGATCTAGTTTGACCACCGGGATGTTGGGGTCGTCGTCCAACATTTGCATGTGTTCCTGCAATGCAGGTAACTGTGGGCACTGATGGGTTGGATGGCCTAACTCATCACACAGCGAGCATTTTGGAGGAGCACGAAATATGGGGGGAGGTTTAACTGCCTTGGGTGGGGGAACCGCAGTGTATGGTTGTGGGCCTCTGCCCCCAGTGGGCTTAGCAAGGAGAGGGGGATCCTTTGACGTCGAAGCAATCGTGAGACCCGGAGGAGGTTTCATTGACGACGAAGGAATATTGAGGTTAGGAGGAGGTGTCGTTGCCGACGAAGGGATCGCGACGCCAGGAGGAGGTTGATTTGTGGTAACAATAGGTTGTACCGGTTGGAGGATGACGTCTGGTGTCGGTAGTCGAACGGGAGGCGGAATATACCACACGGGAAATCCCAATGTTAGCCCGGGTAGGCTAAGGGTAGCCATAACCGGGGCGCTTACTACACCCGAAGGAGGAAATAGGAAGGGAATGGTGTGGATGGGTGTGACACTAATGTGACTGGGGATCAATGGTGGCTGACCGCCGGATGTTTGCGTATTCTGCGAAACAGTACATAGGTTTGCAACTTGGGTCTCCGGTGACGGTGGTGGGATGGCCTGGAATGTAGAGGTCATGGGTGTATCCGAATAAGGTCCGGGTGCCACAGAAGACACAAAGGAGGTAACTGTACTAGAAGCGGGTTGTTCAATCATGGGGAGAACATTCTCCGGTGCTGCAGGGGCGTTGGGATCATAGTAGGTGAGTTGGTCAATTTTGACCACGCGGCCCTCGTGGGGGAACATCATGGTGCGGAAGACGGAGGAGGCGACCGCTTTCATGGCGTACATGTAACTGCGGCCAAGTAAAAGGTTATAGTCAAGTTGGGCGTTAATGACTTCTATGTCGATGAGCACAGTCTTCCCACCTAATTGGACGGGTACCTTGGGTAATAAACCTTGAGGTTGAGCTGACCGGCCGTCGTAGGCCCGCAATGCAGTGGTGGATTGCTGGAGAGCAGGGGATCCCAACTTTTTCCAGACAAAAGTGGACATGACACATGTGGAGGCACCTTCGTCGATGATACATCGATGGATGACAAGATTCCGAATAGAAACAGAAACTTGGACTGCTATAGTAGAAGGCAGTCGTGGTTCAGATTGGTCTAAATCAAAGGTCATCAAGTTCGAATCGTTTGGGTCAATCGCCCCAATGGCGGAAAGTAAAGTCTTGCGCTGAGTAGGACAGGTTTTTAAGACTTCTAACGCAGACATGGCTGCGGGAGATTGAGCTAAGTCATCTACAATGTTGTAATTGGACGCAGCCCGTGCATTGGGGTTGTTGTTGATTCGGCGAAGGGGGAAGCGAGGTGCTTTAGAAGCGCCATCAAGTGGAACCTGAGGTATACGCAATGTCTGATCAGTGGGATTAGCATTAGTATCCTTTTCGGCGGGGGGGGCTTCAGAAGTCGGTCCGTATTGATTTCGGCGGGTTTGGACATTGACGTCAGCGGTGGACATCATCAATAGGTGGTGGGTACCTGAATCAAACATGGGTTGATCAGGAGCTGTGTAAGTTATTTGTTGTGGTTGCACGTTGCCCTGTTGGGGGGCTAACGGCTGGGTGTTTACCACTCCTTGTGTTGGAAAGGGGTTTTGGAGAACCAGAGGTTGTTGTGGAGGTGGTGGGGGGTTGGGTGGTGGCTGAGGAGCCGCCTGCCCTTGACGATGGGCGTCATTTGTCCATAGTTGTCGAGCTCGCTCGAGATGTGGGCAAGCGTGGGTATAGTGGCCATAGACACCGCAAATGGAACAAGGATGGTTTGTCCGTAAATTAGCATTTTTAGGTTGCTTAGGTGGCCGATCAGGATTCTGATGAGCGGGCGCCGCGTTATTGTTTTGCGGGGGCTGGGTAGGCTGTGGAGCTTGGTTGCGGTTTTGATTGTTTCCACGGTTGCGTCCTCTTCCGCGGTTGGGTTGTCCACCCTGGTTGCGTTGGTTATTTTGATATTGGGGCTGCTGTTGTTGTGCGTACACATGCCCTTGAGCATTGGGGGGATTATGAGGAGCCGCAGGTGCGGGAGCAGGTTGCGGTGGATAGTATGCAGGTGGAGCTGGAGGTGGTCCAGTTGCCTGTTGGGGTTGTTGGTACCCCTGCGCTGGTGGAGGTGTGAGGTTAGCCGGTGCAACCGGTTGTGGGTAATGCATGGGCTGTTGTGGAAACTGCATGGGGTTTTGTACCGTAGGTTGAGCATAGTATGTAGGAGGTACATATGCTGATGGCGCTTGGCCATAACAATGTTGTGGACAAGAGGGTCCATGAACATGATGGGTCTGGTTTGTTGGAGCATAAGAAGTTGTCGCCCCGGAACTAGATGTAGCCCTAGAAAGGTCTGGGGCGGGCATGGTGCTCACCATACTGAAAGGTTTTGCTTGCGGTGTAATTTGGCCAATAATGCCATCAGCGGCATGTGATGCCCCCGGTGTGTCACCGCGTGCAGAGTCGCCTCGTGGGGCGTCAGGTATGATGGTGTATAGGTATCCTGACTGGGCATAGATAAGGTCAAACTGTTGGGCCTTCAGGATGGCCTCCTCTTCCGACTGGGGTCTTTCAGAAGCTACATCCTTCGCAATGAGGGGAAGGAGGGATTTAAGGAACCAGTCTAAAAAGATTCGGTCGTCTAATTTGATCTTGCATAGGCTTCGGCGCCGACGCCAATCATGGATATGGTCAGTGATGTGCGTGGCCGTGTTCTGTCTGCAAGACAGTAGGATCTCGACGCCCGCATCATAGCGGACCGGTAGCTGAAAGAACTGCAGGAAGGTCGAGGCAAGGGAGGTAAATGAGGAATGCGTCCCGTGGGGTTGCTCGATATACCATTTGGCTGCAGAGCCAGTGAAGGTGCGCTGTAATAAACGGAGGCGGATAGAGTCGTCCACTATGGAGTTGGAGGAACACCATAAGTGGAAAGACATGATGTGGTTCTGGGGGTCTTCTCCGGCCTTTCCCTCAAACTTAGGGATGTCAGAGGGAAGCTTAGTGGGCATGTGGGGCCAAGCAGGGTCATGCCTGATGGGGTCGTTTGTGAGCCTAGCTAAATCTGGCAGGTTGAGACTTGCCATGTATGGTAGACTAGCGGATGTAGTGACCGGAACCGGGACCTGCCTAGCCATTGTGGTATGGTGTAGGGGTCCAGTAGCGCCTATAGGTATGCTAGGTATGGAGGGTATGTTCCCTCCAAAAGGTGTGGCCTGATATGGGTTAGCACTCCCAAGTGCAACCTGGGTTACACTTGGGTTAGGAATCGCACTAGGGATTCCTGGTATAGCACTACCGAGTGCAACATGGGTTACACTTGGGTTAGGAATCGCACTAGGGATTCCTGGGATAGCATTCCCAAGTGCAACAGGAGTGACACTTGGGTTAGGAATCGTACTAGGGATTCCTGGGATAGGGTTTGTGGAAACCGAAGGGGGTATGACCCCCATGTTGGGCATGCCCATGACAGGTGGTGGTCCTGTGTTAGGCATTCCTGAATGTGGAGTGGTACCCATATTGGGCATACCCAAGGGGGTGGATGTTGCCATGGATGGTACTCCCGCAGAAGGGTTTGCGGATGTCTGACCTATGGTTAATGTAAATTGTGGATCTTCTGGTGTTCCAGACATAATTGTGGTAGGTGGTAACTCTGTGGGGTTTTCGGATTCTACCTCCAAATCAAAGGTGAAGTGGGGTATGTCAGAATCGGATGACCGTCTAGATGATCGGCGATGTGTCGAATCAAGGGATAATGCTCTGCGTCCGTGACGTGGAGAGCCAAGTGGACTAAACTCTGGGAGTTCGCCCTGTAGACGACGAGAACGTCTAGAATTCTCAATGGTGAGAATATGGTTTTTATGTAAAAATTGTTTTAAGTATCAGGTGGTGATATATATGTAAAAGACTCAAAACCCTAATGCAACCAAGGGTGCAAAAAGGGGAGTGAAAAAAGAAGGCTCACAGGCCAAAAAATCAATCCTCAAAAAATGCACTTATTCTAGCAGCTGTGCTACAATAAGTGGAGGAATGCAACAACCGGTCAGAATACCAACATGCAAGCGGCTCCTAGAAAAAATAGGTGTAACTAGACTCAAAAGGTGGTAAAGATCATGCAAACACCTAATCTAAAAGTATTGTGACTCAAACAGACGATATCCCCTGCAAGGTGATGAAATCCAAGTCAGACAATATGAATGTAGAGACAACGGCTAGATATCCCCCTACCGGGAGGGACACCGGGTAATCAATCCTAAAAAGACAGGCTACTAGGATACTCCGTTCATGACGCGTCGAGAAAAGGTAAATCTGCCGTTTGGTCCTTTGATCGCAATATCCCAATACAGGGATATCCCGAGAACTGCGAATGGTAGCCCTTCGGTTACTGAATGGGTTTCGGTATCCCACTCAGGCTTCCGGAACCATCCTCGCGACTTCAACCCTCCTAGGGGAGAGGCCTTCCCACAAACCGGTTGTGACCGCGCCAAAAAGTACTAAGAGATTTTAGCTCCCTAATTGGACAACTTCTATGTCTCAGATGTATGAACTGAGGGGTGTTATTGGAACACCTATCCCCCCAATACTACCTAGCTACAAGAATTCTTTTCGTGTTCCCCAAGTGGGGTTAAGAGTGTGTTCAAATTAGGGTAAGTTTTAAGTCTTAGTTCAATTTAAGTGATCGTGTGAGTGCACGTGAGGTGTTGTAAACTGAACTTGAAAAAATTAAATGCTTTAAGGGAAATTTTTCAAAAAAATAAAGGACTTTTCGAAAAATAATAAGCAAATATTTAAGACTTTTTTCACTAAAAGAAATTAAATTGCTTTTTCAAAAATAACTCAAAAAATAATGGATTTTTTGGATTTTTGAAAGCAAATAATAAACTTCTAAAAGAAATAAATGGATTTCTTCGTTTCAATAAAATTTGCTAAGGGCAAGATTCTAAAGAAGTAAACAAGAAAAAATTTGAATCTAGATAAAGAATGCAAAATGAATCTTTCTTTCACTTTCTTGAAAATTTTTAAAAAGATTTCTATGTATGCACTTTTAAATAGTAAAAAAAAAAAAAAAAAAATTTTCTAAATCTGGAAAATATGCAGAATTTGATACTGTAAAAAATGTGCTATGGGCAGAAAGTACAGTAAAAAATATTTTTCAAAATCGGGATGGCCGAATGAAAAAATTCAGCCGCGCGGGTTTTGGATGAACAGCCGCGATGGGCCGCGCGGGTTTTGGCCGAACAGTCGCGATGGACCGCGCGGGTTTTGGACGCACAGTCGCGATGGACCGCGCAGGTTTTGGGCGCACAGTCGCGATGGACCGCGCAGGTTTTGGGCGCACAGTCGCGATGGACCGCGCAGGTTTTGGGCGCACAGTCGCGATGGACAGCGCGGAAAAAGGCCGCGAAGCCGCGGTGTGCAGCGCGGAAAAACACAGAAAAGTCGCGATGGACCGCGCGACTGTCTGGAAAAAGGGCGCGATGGACCGCGCGGAAAAATGCAGAAAAGTCGCGATGGACCGCGCGACTGTCTGGAAAAAAGCCGCGAGGCGGAAGCCGTGCACGGAAAACGAGAAACGAACTCGGAAATTTAAAATTTAGGGCTGTTTTTTGGGGCCAAATCTCAGAACAGCAATGGATCTGCTGTCTAAGATGGCAGATCTATGGATCTAATGGTTAAAAACTCATAAAAACTAAGATTTAATGGCAAAGCTAGAGATCTAAAGTTCAAACCAAAGCGGAGTCGCCAAAAACTGTTGGCTCGGTTTTGCAACCAAGCTTAGTGCTATGGGCACCTACTAACTAGTAGTAGCAGTTTCAATAGAAATAAAAACAATAAACTAAATAAACAATACTTTTCATGGATCTAAGCAAGAATCTAAGCAAATAATTTAAATATTTCAAAAATCAAGAACAAGAAACATAAGAAATAATTTTTGTATTGAAAAGTGGGGGGCAAGCAAGTGCTTGCGATATTACCTTCAATGGTGAAGGTTGATGTTGAGCAACTCCCAAGATGAGTAGCTCCAAACTCCAATAGGTCTCTTTCTCCAAGGTTGCTCCAATGGCTAAAAAGTGCTCAGGGGAGATTTCAGCAGCATAAGGATGAGATAATGGAAGGATGTAAAATGAGGAGCCCCTACCACCTTTTTATAGGTTTTGGTGGTGGGAGATACCATTTGTGGTTTTGTGGAAACCAATGGTATTGACCAACATAGTTTAGGTAATTTTCCCTCCTTTTTCCTTTTTTGAATCAAAATAATATTTTAATTCCCTTTTTAATATTTTTGGGAATTTGGACCCTTTTTGAGGGTTTTTTATGATTTTCTTGGAAAAATAATCTTTTTTAATGGAAAAAAGGGTGTACTAAGGTCTTTTGGTGACCTTTTGTTGGTTTCAGAGGCTCAGATGGTGGAAAAGTGGACAAATGGGTCATGTGAGTAAGGGAATGAGCTAGTGAGCACTTTTTAGGTGTTAACAACACCTCATGCAAGTGAAGGGAATTAGTGAAAGAAGAGTCAGTTGGGAAAGGTTTAAAAGATACTTCCAGGAGAAGTACCTATCATCTAGGTATTATGAGAGCAAAATAAAAAAGTTCAATGAACTCATATTAGGGAAGAATACCATGGATGAGCATGTCCACAGGTTTCTGGAGCTGCTGAGGTATGTAGACGACATCAAGGATGAAAGTGTGAAGATCCAATGCTTCCTTGGTAGTAAGCCAGACAACTACATAGATAGAATAGAATTTGTAAATTCACCAAGCTTGGATGAAGCCATTAGGATGGCAGAGCATTGCTATGAGCAGGGTAAAGGAAAAGCAGAGATGCAATCAACATGGAAAGGTAATCCCAAGGGAAGGGTTGAACATAGGAAAGGTGAATTCAAACTACCATTAAGGATTCATCCCAGAATATTTCCATAAGGCCAGGAAGCAAGAAGAGAACTTAAGCCACCTGTGGCAACATAAAATACATCAAAGGGGCCTCTTCAATGTTGGCGTTGTGGAGGAAACCACATGCTTAGAAATTGTCCAACTATAAGGGAGAACCCCATTACAGAGGAAGGAAGTCAAGTTTATATGGTCTGAAAATGTGACAGAATCTTTTAGAGGTTAAAGGAATTACTTACTAGTGCAACTGTCTTTAGGATTGCAGATCCAAGCAAAGATTTTGTAGTATGCACTGATGCTTGCATTGAAGGACTCAGTGGAGTACTAATGCAATAAGGCTTTGTATTTTTCTATGAGTCAAGGAAGCTGAAGCAGCATGAAAGGAACTATGCCACCCGTGACTTAGAGCTAGCATCCATAGTTCATGCCCTCAAGAGATGGAGACACTACCTCTTGGGAGAAATATTTGAGCTCAGAACTGATCATATGATTCTTCTTTGACTAGCCAAATCTGAATGCAAGGAAAACTATATGGATGGAGTTTCTTTGCGAGTTTGATTTGGAGATTAATCATGTCAAAGGTAAAGAGAATAGAGTTGTTGATGCACTCAGCAAAAGATTTCATATTGCAGCAGTAAGTAGGTGTGAATCATACTTGAAGACAAGGATTTTAGAAGCTCAAATCAGTGATGAAGTCTACTTTTAGGTCAAGGAGAATTTGCAGCAGGGTATTGTTAATGAAATGTATGCAAGATACTGGCTAGGTGAGGATAGTGTTCTCATTTATCAAAATACCATAATTTACATTCCAAACAGTGCATATTTGAAGAAGTTGGTAATGGATGAGATACATCAAAGACCATACTCAGGGCATCCATGATACCAGAAATCTATAACCGAAGCAAGGAAATAGTGCCTTTGGCATGGTAGGAAGAAATACATAGCTGAGTACATTACTAGGTGTCAAGAGTGCCAGCAAGTCAAGGAAGAGCATCAACATCCAGCAGGATTGTTGCATCCATTGCCCATTTCAGAATGGAAGTGGGAAGTGTTCTCTATGGATTTTATAACAGGTTTTCCAATGACAGTAAAGAAACATGACTCAGTCATGGTGGTGGTGGGAAAGCTATCAAAGGCAGCTCATTTCATTCTAGTCAATTCCACTCACAAGGCCAATGCCATTGCAAATATCTACATGAGAGATATATTCAGATTGCATTGATTTACCAAGGCAATAATTTCAGACCGTGACACAAAGTGCACATCCAATTTTTGGCAAGGATTGTTCCAGGAATTGGGAATTCAGCTGAATTTTAGCACAGCCTATCACCCTCAAACTGATGGTCATACTAAGAGAGTAAGTCAGATTCTTGAAGATATGTTAAGGATGTATGTGATGGACAAGCCATCTAATTGGGAAGACTATTTACACTTAGTGGAATTTGCTTACAACAATGGACATCAAGCATCATTGAAAATGAGTCCTTTTGAAGTGTTGTATGGCAAAGGATGCCGAACTCCAGTGAGCTGGGACATCCCAGTGAAGAGAGTAGTGCTTGGACCAGAAATGATTAAGGATATGGAGCAAGAGATTGTGAATATTAGGCAGAACTTGAAGGCAACACGGTATAGGAAGAAAAGTTATACAAATCTGAAAAGAATGCATAAGGAATTTCAGATTGGGGATCATGTCTACTTGAGAGTGAAACAAAGGAAAATTTCCATGAAGCTGGGAAATTGTGCTAAGTTGGCACCAAGATATCATGGGCCATTCGAAGTCGTTGATAGGATAGGGCCAGTTGCATATAGGATTTCATTTCCTGCTAGCATGAAAGCTCGTAATGTTTTCCATGTCTCTTTGCTTAAGAAATATGTACACGATCATAATCATATCATTGAATGGCATGTGATACAGGTGGAACTAGAGGTAGAGTTCTAGGTGGAGCCTATATTCATCCTCAACAGGAAATTCACCTTGCTCCGGAATAGGGCCATTGGGAAGGTAAAGGTGCAATGGAGGCACCTTAGTCCAGAAGAGGCCATGCGGGAGCTGGAGGATGCCATGAAAGAGGCATTCCCATTTTTGTTCAGTTTTGAGGACATCCAGGACGGTGTTATTTTAAGGGAGAGGGAGTTGTAATACCCCATTTCCCTTGATGTTTATTAGCTTCAATGTAAATATTGTGAACATGCGATGTGTTTGTAATTTCCCTAGTGTGGAGCTCAAGGCCAAGGCCCCACTAGTGGATGTTTAAGGTTATTGCATAGGCAAGTATTTGACAGTTTGATTATTCATGGGTTGTTAAGCCATGAATAAATCTAAATGATGTACTTATTATTAATGAATAAAATAACCAAGAAGTTGGATAAGAAAGCAATCGATGAAAAGGGCCATGTGTATCCACTAGGGAGAGGTGAGGAGGTTATGGGATTGGTACCCATGTTGCCACATGTCCAACTGTGAACCCATTTTGATGTCCCTACTGACATTAATTTGGTTGCAGAGGGTGGTTGAGAACCCTATTTCTGAAGCCGATGGAGTATGGAGCATGCCTGCAATTTAGTATGGCAGAGCATGGCTCTGATTACTTGTCCGGGAAGACACTCATTGCTTGAAAACTCACAGAACCTATTTTGTCTACCCCGTGTGGGAGGTAACTAGGGATATTTTTCATTCATGCATTCACAGACCCACAAAGCCCAGCCATGAGGAAGAAGAAGGATAATTGCCTTTCCTGTGGGAGAGTGAAAGAACACAGGATCCATTGCCATAGAAAATACATGCATGAATCTAGTATGCTCGAGATACCCATGAAAGAACCCTGAGATGAATTATAGAGCTTAAACAACTTAGGGAAGCCGAGAGAACTTGGGATTGGGTTTGTAGAGAGTTAGAGTGCAGGACGAAGTTCCGTCCGCAACTCTAAGCAGAACTGGCTTGGTTGAACTATGGTGGATGGTCAATTTAGGATTAGGTTGCTTGATAAACTCAGTGAAGGCTGTAATCTCATATAACTAGAAGCTGGACCTTTCTATGCCCACCTTGAATAGCACTGGAAGGGAAGAGGCCTTGAGGGACTTTTCAACAGAGAAGAGGGTCTTCCTTGTGTTGGGTGAGGTAGGTAATGTGGGTGCCATGTCTACTAAGTGTTGAGATTCCTGTAGCTCTATGGTTGAGCTCACTGGCTTAGCAATACCTTCCTTGTTGTCCTTATATGCTTGATAAACCCAACTGCGAACAGGCTTGGCATGATTGTGTAGTTTGGTATGATTGATAAACCCAACTGGAGGTTGGATTAGCATGACCATTATATCCTTACATGCTTGATAAACCCATTGTAGGTTGTCTTACCATGGGTAGATGCCATGGAATGCTTGATAAACTCAACTACAGATTGGCTTAACATTGGGATGGAACCTTGACTATGAGAGAAACTGATAGCCCTCCTTAGTGGATACACAGCCCATCTCGAGGGTGATCTCTCAACTGAAAGAGTACATGATGGACAGAGATATAAGGTTGGGTGGAACGTTGCTCTCACTTAGCTAGTTGCTTGGGGTAGCTTCAAAAACTTAAAGATAAGTGCTTTTTGTTATGTGAAATGATGAAGTTCCATTGCTATGATGTGGTTTCTTATGTTCAAGTTATTAGATGTATGTTTATATGAATTTGATTGATAAGTAGGCAATGTTTAATCCTGGGTGGAAAGCTGAGTTCATTGTTATATACATCATTTAATTGCATGAGTTTAATGCATTATAAGTCTTGCATGTGGTAGATGTAATGGTTAGATCAAACTTTATGCACATTACATGTTGTGATGAATTGTTTAACCCTGTGAATGAGTTGTATGACTGCACCTGATCTTGGGGTAGGGAGGGGGATACCCTGATGTGTTTCAGAACCCCTCTGTGGGTCAGGCGAAAGGGAGAGTCATGGCGGGAAGAAGGTTAAAGTATTTTAAGTGGAGTTATGCACAAATGTTTACTTGGATAAATGATAGGGTTAGAGAGCTATTTTAGGAGTGGAAGTTGCACCATTGGATATAGCTCTCCAAGGGTTTTCCAATGGTACCAACCATGTTCCATTTGGACTAAGGATGAGGAAGTTATGCCCCTCCGAAGTTGCTTCGGAAAGTCGATGTTGTGGGGTGTGGTTTTGCATTTCCACATCTGCAATGCAGATTGCAGATTGCGGAAGTTAAGTTTCCTAGTGGGAAATTCCGCATTCCTGCATCCGCAATTGCGGATTGCGGATTGCGGGAGGGAAAGGTCACTTTAGAGGTGGAATAGGTATTTCATCATTTCTGCATCGACAATGTGGATTGCAGATTGCGGAATGAGGATTTTGGATTGTGGATCGCAGTTGTGGATTGCGGATTGCAGATCACAGTTGCGGATTTCAGATTGCAGATCGCAGTTGCAGATTGCGGATCGCAGTTGCAAATTGTGGATCACAATTGTGGATTACAGATTGCGGATCGAAATGGTGGATTGTGGATCCCAGCCTATTGTGGCTATGTGGAATTGGAAGGAATAAAAAAAATGTATTAGGGTATTCCATGGCCTATGAGGGTCATGGGGACATTACAGAAGTGGTATTAGAGCTTCAGTTGCAACACTCAGAGCTGTTTGGGATGAACCGTGCGTGAATTTTTGGTCAAGAGATGCACCCAGGGCATGGTTTTGATGAAATTATTTGATTAATTGATTGTTCAAATGACTAGTTCCAGTTTTGAATGGGTATGATAGAGTTTAATGGCATGCTTGTGATGTCTAATAGATGTCTTTGATATGCACAGTGATAGCAGCAACTGTAAGATGAATTGTATAACAGGACAATGCACAGAAAGGCAGAAGAATGGTCACCATAAATGATGCACAAGATCTGTTTGAACCAGAGAACGATGTGTTGGGTGAGAATGTGCAAGAGGCACATACAGAGGATGTTTCTGATGGAAGAAGGGCCCAAGTAATGCCACCAAACTTGGTTGAGACTATGGTAAGCTTTAACGAGCGGATGATGAAAGCACAAGAAGAACAACATCAACTCAATGCATCCATCTTGCAGATTCTCACAAACATACATCAAAGAATAAATGGTGGGTCTAACACAAGCAACGAAGGCCAAGAAGAGAAATGCAGAGAGTCAGTCTAGGTTCTGTTCTAAGAGAAGAACTCCAAGCCCAAAGGTATTCCAAAGGGTGAATTTAGGAAGGCAAGGCCTCCCACTTTTGATGGTGAAAGCAAAGAAGGTCAAGAAGCAGAGGCGTGGATTCTTGGAATAAAAAAATACTTCAGAATGCATGAGTATTCAATGAATGAAAAGGATAGGGTTTCCATATATAACCTTCGTGGAAGAGCTTCAATCTGGTGGGAATGCCTCATGCAAGTGAAGGGAATTAGTGAAAGAATATTTAGCTGGGAAAGGTTTAAAAGATACTTCCAGGAGAAGTACCTATCATCTAGGTATTATGAGAGAAAAATAAAAGAGTTCAATGAACTCATATTAGGTAAGAATACCATGGATGAGCATGTCCACAGGTTTCTGGAGCTGCTGAGGTATGTAGACTACATCAAGGATGAAAGAGTGAAGATCCAATGCTTCCTTGGTAGTATTCCACAGAACTACATAGATAGAATAGAATTTGTAAATCCACCAAGCTTGTATGAAGCCATTAGGATGGCAGAGCATTGCTATGAGTAGGGTAAAGGTAAAGCAGAGATGCAACTAGCATGGAAAGGTAATCCCAAGGGAAGGGTTGAACATAGGAAAGGTGAATTCAAACCACCATTCAGGATTCATCCCAGAATATTTCCACAAGGCCAGGAAGCAAGAAGAGAACTTAAGCCACTCGTGGTAGCAGAAAATACATCAAAGGGGCCTCTTCAATGTTGGGGTTGTGCAGGAAACCACATGCTTAGAGATTGTCCAACTAAAAGGGAGAACCCCATTGCAGAGGAAGGAAGTCAAGTTTATATGGTCTAAAAATGTGATAGAAGCTTTTAGAGGTTAAAGGAATTACTTACTAGTGTACCTGTCTTTAGGATTGTAGATCCAAGCAAAGATTTTGTAGTATGCACTGATGCTTGCATTGAAGGATTCGGTGGAGTACTAATGCATTAAGGGTTTGTAATTTTCTATGAGTCAAGGAAGCTAAAGGGGCATGAAAGGAACTATGCCACTCGTAACTTAGAGCTAGCATCCATAGTTCATGCCCTCAAGAGATGGAGACAATACCTCTTGGGAGAAATATTTGAGCTCAGAACTGATCATATGAGTCTTCTTTGACCAACCAAATCTGAATGCAAGGAAAACTATATGGATGGAGTTTATTTGTGAGTTTTATTTGGAGATTAAGCATGTCAAAGGTAAAGAGAATAAAGTTGTTGATGCACTCAACATAAGATTTCATATTGCAGCAGTAAGTAGGTGTGAATCATACTTGAAGACAAGGATTTTAGAAGCTCAAATCAGTGATGAAGTCTACCTTTCGGTCAAGGAGAATTTGCAGCAGGGTATTGTTAATGAAATGTATGCAAGATACTGGCCAGGTGAGGATAGTGTTCTCATTTATCAAAATACCATACTTTACATTCCAAACAGTGCATATTTGAAAAATTTGGTAATGGATGAGATACTTCAAAGACCATACTTAGGGCATCCAGGATACTAGAAATCTATAACCGAAGCAAGGAAACACTGCGTTTGGCATGGTAGGAAGAAATACATAGCTGAGTACATTACTAGGTGTCAAAGGTGCCAACAAGTCAAGGAAGAGCATCAACATCCAGCAGGATTGTTGCATCCATTGCCCATTTCAGAATGGAAGTGGGAAGTGTTCTCTATGGATTTTATAACAGGTTTTCCAATGACAGTAAAGAAACATGACTCTGTCATGGTGGTGGTGGGAAACCTATCAAAGTCAACTCATTTCATTCTAGTCAATTCCACTCACAAGGCCAATGCCATTGCAAATATCTTCATGAGAGATATATTCAGATTGCATGGATTTCCCAAGGCAATAATTTCAGACCGTGACACAAATTCCACATCCAATTTTTGGCAAGGATTGTTCTAGGAATTGGGAATTCAGCTGAAGTTTAGCACAGCCTACCACCCTTAGAATGATGGTCATACTAAGAGAGTAAATAAGATTCTTGAAGATATGTTAAGGATGTATGTGATGGACAAGCAATCCAAGTGGGAAGACTATTTACACTTAGTGGAATTTGCTTACAACAATGGACATCAAGCATCATTGAAAATGAGTCCTTTTGAAGTGTTGTATGGAAAAGGATGCCGAACTCCAGTGAGCTGGGACATCCCAGTGAAGAGAGTAGTGCTTGGACAAGAAATGATTGAGGATATCGAGCAAGAGATTGTGAACATCAGGCAGAACTTGAAGGCAGCACAGGAGAGGCAGAAAAGTTATACCAAAAGAATGCACAAGGAATTCCAGATTGGGGATCATGTCTACTTGAGAGTGAAACAAAGGAAAATTTCCATGAAGCTGGGAAATTGTGCCAAGTTGGCACCAAGATATCATGGGCCATTCGAAGTTGTTGATAGGATAGGGCCAGTTGCAAATAGGATTTCATTTCCTGTTACCATGAAAGCTCGTAATGTTTTCCATGTCTCTTTGCTTAATAAATATGTACACGATCATAATCATATCATTGAATGGCATGTGATACAGGTGGAACCAGAGGTAGAGTTCTAGGTGGAACCTATATGCATCCTCAATAGGAAATTCACCTTGCTCCGGAATAGGGCCATTGGGAAGGTAAAGGTGAAATGGAGGCACCTTAGTCCAGAAGAGGCCACGCGGGAGCTGGAGGATGCCATCCCATTTTTGTTTAGTTTTGAGAACATCGAGGACGGCGTTATTTTATGGGAGAGGGAGTTGTAATACCCCATTTTTCCCTTGATGTTTATTAGCTTCAATGTAAATATTGTGAACATGTGGTGTGTGTGTAATTTCCCTAGTGTGGAGCTCAAGGCCAAGGCCCTAGTAGTGGATGTTTAAGGTTATTGCATAAGCAAGTATTTGACAGTTTGATTATTCATGGGTTGTTAAGCCATGAAGAAATCTAAATAATCTAATTATTATTAATGAATAAAATAACCAAGAAGCTGGTTAAGGAAACAACCAATGAGAAGGGGCCATGTGTATCCACTAGGGAGAGTGTTGGTGTCCATTTTGTCACCACTTTTGATCATCAAACACACACTGATTGGCATCGTTTTCACTATTTTTGATATAATAAGTTATTCTTTCCGCCATTCAGATCGTCAAACATATCAGGTATGCATATATTCACACATCACATGAATTTTGGGTAAAAATCATTATATTGTGATTTATTGATATTTATTTGATAATTCTTGGCTTGCTTGGAAAATATATTTCATTCCACAGGTTATGTCTCTCAAACGAACCTCCATTCAGATCCATATTCACGTTGCAAACGATCAACTGTATTCATCCCACCATTCAGACCTTCATTCAACCTGTGAGATTGTCAGTTGAGATATTCTCGGGCTGTTAGAAAGAAAACCGTCACATGGGTTCTGTTTAGGACATGGCCTTTATGGTGCGTGAGCTGGTGTTCTAGAAGATTCCCTCTCTTGCACGCTCAACTCGATGGCACATCTCTCTCTTGTAATGTACCCATATTGACCCTATTGCATTAAAATGTAAATGATGTAATATTGTTATAAAATCATGGTGAGGAGCTCAAGGCCAAGGCCCCGCCATCGATTTATTGATGCATATGGTTCGCGTGCTAGCCAGGCACATTGGAATTTCAAACATCATGTAAATATGCATTTTAATAAATTACCCACAACTAGCTATGCAATGCAACAAGAGATGGGGGCATGATTTTACAAGGAATTGGGAGGGAAAACATTCAAACCCTTGGAGCTAATCAAGTCAAGCCAAGTGTCAATGAGAGAACCAATCAAACCCTCAACTACCCATTTCCACTTTTGTACCCAATCATTGATTTCTCCCAAGAGTTGGTTGAGGAAGTTAATGCCTTGGGGGAATGAGAGGTATGGCTGTCCAAATTTGAGTATGGGCAAGCCACCCTGCATGGAAAATCGTGTTTTGCTTCCTTGGCAAGAAAAGAGCCATGAATTGCTCCCCAAGCCATTATCCATGAACCAGTCTTCCTCCCTCACAAATTTGGAGCTACATGGGCGTTTTCCAGCCATGTTTTTCTGTGTTTTCCTTCATTCTCAGCTAGGAGAAGGGCATTTTTGTGTTGTATACTAGTGAGGAAGAAGGGGAATCGAATTGGGGTTCCATAGAGATTGTTTTTGCTGTGAAATGCTTAGATAGTTGGGGAGAAATTGTTTTCCTCCCTGTGAATGTTTTTCCCCATCCCACAATTTGTTTTTGGATGGAAACTATTTGGGGAAAACCCATGGCCATCCTGTTGGTAAATCCATTGCTTTGGCTTGAGCTTGAGTGCAAGCATGCAGGGTTCTGATTAGCTTGATAAACCCATCTATGGAATGGCTTGGCTTGGATGAAATGATTAATGGGTTGTGCATGAGTTTGAATGTCCCCTTTTCCTTGTAGAAATCATGCCCAGCTTGGGGGTGGTCTCTGAGTGCTGAAAGAATACAGGATGGGAAGAGACCTATGGTTGGGTGGAATGTTGCAGCGACATAGCTAGTTGCTTGGGACAATTGTACAATGAAGATAAGCGCTTTTTTGTCTATGTGATTTGCCTTTGCAATGCTTAAATTAATGACTATTATTGATATGTTGAATGCATATGAAGAGTGTGTGGATGAATATGTTTTATTCCACTGTGCATGATTAATTGATTTGCATCTGCACACATTTAATTTATGGTTGTGAATGTAATGAATGGGCTGAGCTTATGTAAAAGCCCCAGAGATTGGCATCTTGTTCCCTTCCTTGCATTGGGACCACGAGAGGGTATGTTACATCTCTGCCCATGTCAAAGGAGGATCAATGTCTCAATGACCACGTGAAGGAAACCAACACCGTGGAACTTGGTATATGCTCTGTTCATTGTCGTAAACTGTTATGGGGCCGTTCCTTGGCTATGTGTTGTCGTGTATTATTAAGCAGAGCCGTTTTCTGGCATTAATATTGACTATTATTAGTGTAGTCGACCACTAAAGGGTTGACTTTATCTCCCAATTGTAACTTTGTATATATATACATCTTCGTGACTGAGACGAGTTAGTCTTTTAGTCTCTGAAGTTTTTAGTCTTTTAAGCTGCAAGTAGACATAGAAACGTTGTAACTCTGTTTTAATTTAATATACCTCTGTTCTAGTTTTATGAGAGCTTAGTAGCGTGCGTGGTGATTGATTGATTAAGGCGCAACCTCTGATTGCTGAGAAGGGCCCCTCAACAACCAGTGGTCTTCCGTTTGTGTACATAATTTGTCTTTATCTTCTGCAGATAAGTTGTGTTATTTGTTTAATTCATGTAGTTATTTTGTATACGATATCCTTGTCTTGTAATATGTATGTTGTGTTACCACCTATGTAAATGATACCTCTGTTTTATGATATGTATATCTCATTTGCTGTTCATGTTAATGATATTTCCAGAATGTAATTAGTGACCGGTCACGCTTAGTCTGCTTAAATTTAGTTTTCTTAGTTTGCTTATGCTTAGTTTGCGTAGTTTGATTTTAGTCCTATTATTTACAAATACCTAGAGTTCAGCTAGCTTAACATTCCAAGTTCAGTCATAGTTAGAATTAGTTCTGTCAGTTTCTTTCCTGTAGCTGTAGGTTAGTTTTATTGATTTTAGTTTTGTCTTCTTATGCCATAGAAATAGTTCATTCCTTAGGCAATGATTTAGAATAGGTTTCTTCTTGTTATCTTAGCTCCTAAACACTATATTCCTTGCTTCCTTGCACTGTAGGTTCATATGCACCAGTCAGATGACGTTAAGATCATCCAAACTGCTTCTTTCCTTAGTTAAAATCGTTTTCCTCCATCCTGATTGTCATTCGGACAGTCATTCGGATCGTCATTCAGACCTCAATACTTTCTGCATTGTATTTATGCTTAATTAGAATCTAGTTTTCTTAGGTCTTTGAAATGCAACATTTCTTGCAATTAATTAACATTCTTAACTCTAATTAAGACCTTGTTTGGAGTTTTAATTTAGTTTCATCATTATCTTTAGTTTTCATTCTATTTTCCCTAACTTTGCTTTAGTTGCTTTACATATTATGTTTCTTTTATATCTGATTCATTAATGCTTTACTATTACAGAATTTTATCAGTTTCATTCTTAGTGTAGTTTATATATGTCGTTATGTTTAACATCAGATTAGAGTTGATAATTTCATTCTCCAAGTTATCTTATTTTTTGATAGTTTCTTCATTAAAGCATAGGATCAGTTTCTCATTCACACAGATAATGAAGATGTTCATGAAATAGAGTTTGGTTCAGGAATAAATATCTTTATCAAGTTTTCTACTTGATTCCAAATCAAATTCAGTTCCAGTAAATATCTTTATTAAGTTTTCTACTTGTTTCTAGATTCCATCAGTTTCAATTCATTTGCTTATGGATAAGAGATAGGTCATAATGTTTAAAGTTAATTGTAGTTGGACAATCTTTAGTTTGCACTTATTTGTAGAAGTTAAATTAGATTTGGTTCCATTTTGTTTCCTTGTCATGTTTGAAAGTCACTTTGATACATTCACTCCCATCCCTATTACATTTGATACACTTCCTCAGAATCCCCAAGGAGAATGGAATTAAGTAATATAGTGTAGTTGAATAGTTGATTGAATTCACTTAGTCGTTTGTAGTTTTGCTTTAAGTTCTTTTGTTTCATATTTAGTTGTCAATTGAATTATCTCATAGATATGTTTCTGAATCCATTTACAGTTGTTTCTAAATTCCATGATTAGAGTCCTATTCATAGTTTCCAACTTCATAAAAGTAGTTCTATTTTTTATTCGGTCTTGCCTCCTAGAATAACATTGTTGTTTTTATATCTTTCAGTTATTATCCATAGAGTAGAGTAGTATAGCTTGATACTATTCTGATCTGTTGGTTTAGCTAGGTTTAATTAGTTCCTTCGTTGTCTTTTCTGAAGTTTGACTCCGTTTTTCATTTTGAAAGATCTTTCGATCTTTTCTTTATCAAACATTTCTAAGGTCTGCTGAGCCGAAACTTAGGTCCCATTCTACCTCAGCATATACTGTGCCACAACTCTAAGATTACCAACCCTGGTCGATAATTAAATATTTTGGTGAATCTTTAAGACAGTAACTACACCTCAACAGAGAGGTGAGGGGGTTATGGGATTGGTACCCATGTTGCCACATGTCCAACTATGAACCCCTTTTGACCTCCCTGTTGACATTAATTCGGTTGCAGAGGGTGTTTGACAAACCTATTGCTGAAGTCGATGGAGTATGGAGCATGCCTCTGATTACTTGTCCGGGAAGACACTCAAGCGCTTGAAAAATCACAGAACCTATTTTGGGTACCCCGGGTGGGAGGGAACTAGGGATATTCTTCATTCATGCATTCATAGACCCGTAGAGCCCAACCATGAGGAAGAAGAAGGATATCATGTTTCCTGTGGGAGAGTGAAAGAACACAGAATCCATTTCCATATAAACTACGTGCGTGAATCTAATCTACTCTGGATACCCATGAAAGAACCTTGAGATGAATTACAAAGCTTAAACAACTTAGGGGAGCCGAGAGAACGCGAGATTTAGTTTGTAGAGAGTTAGAATGCGGGATAGAGTTCAGTCCGCAACTTTGAGAAGAACCAGCTTGGTTGAACTGTGGTGGAAGTTCAATTTAGGATTGGGTTGCTTGATAAACACAGTGAAGGCTGTAATCTCATAGAACTAGCAACTGGACCTTTCTATGCCCACCCTAAATAGCACTAGAAGGGAAGAGGCCTTGCTGTACTGTGTAGCAGAGAAGAGGGTCTTCCTTGTTTTGGGTGAGGTAGGTAATGTGGGTGCCATGTTTGTTGAGTGTTGAGATGCCTGTAGCTCTGTGGTTGAGCTCACTGGCTTAGCAATACCTTCCTTGATGTCCTTATATGCTTGATAAACCCAATTGCAGACATGCTTGGAATGATTGTGTTGTTTGGTATGCTTGATAAACCCAACTAGAGGTTGGCTTTGTGATAATTTGCAGGGATCTAGCAGCTGTAACAAACTCACTATCTAAATCTCGGGATTATTTGCAAAGAAGAAGAAGCATGCATTCAATAATCACTCATAAACACAGAATAATGCACAATGTCAATACCATACAATGAATAATGAATGTAGAGAATGTGTTACAATAATCAATGGTGAGGCATCATATAGGATTCGAATTATCCAAGTAGGGCATTCGAATCTGAGCTCAAAGTCTAGCATGAATAACTATGGAGATATCATCCATTCGGTAGTATCAGTCACAACTGGTGAGAGTCCGACAAGTGTGACCAACTGAGTCTAACAGAACCATCTAGGCATAAATCAAGGAATGGAGACTCCAAGGAGGGCACATGAGGTTGTCAAATAGTCAAGTGGAACTCCAGAACTAGCTAACTAAAAGCTACAAGAAGTTAGTATGAGCAATCAGTGGAAGAACTATTCAATCAATGCATTAACTGAATGATAACTCTCGGTATGTGAGATAAGGTGCCCTAACTGAGTGATAACTGGTGGTAGGTGAGCAAAAGATCTCTAACTGACAGTGGTAGGTGAGAAGGGCGCACTTACTAAGAAGATAAGTCAAGGAGGGCACATTAGGTAGGTAGGAGGCCAAATGAGGGCTAAAGACAGGCTCTGGAGAGATAGAAGCAAGCTCTAGGTGCTAGGGAGACAACCATGATGATGGCTGGATGCATGCAGTGGCATGCAAATGCATGCAACATGCAGTTTTGCATGCAAGCATGCAAAATATAAAAATGATGGTGTGAATATTCCAACACACCCTGCAAGCTATACTATGAAGAAATAACTAAAAACAAAAATAGGGCCTTGGTGACTAAGACCAAAGGTCACCCCATACAATCAATCTAAATAAACTAAGTGAGGAAAGAGGGAAAAACTAGTGGGAAGAAAGCCCTCCCTCAAAATAGACCGAAGGATACTAAATTAGCATGACATCACTCACCCCAGAAGGAGGTAAGTGTCCTTCTTTTCAAAAGAAGGGTTGATCAATCTAAAAAGGATCAATAATGTGAGATGGATGAAACCTTCCATCCTGAAAACCTGATGTGGTTCTCCGTCGATCAATTGGATCACCAATGAGAGTAGTGGCTTCCTGTCTCGGAAAAGGAGGAAAATCTGTTGAGAGATCATGAGGAATTGAATCTCCCATGTCCTCATCAACATTTGCTTGATCTTCAGGTTCTTGTGGATCTGGATCTAGCATTTCCTCTTCATCATATTCATTGTCATACTCTAAATTTGATCTGCCATGTGATGATGGTTTGCTCTTTTGGATCTTATCAACACTCCCAAGCTTTGAATCTGCAATATCATGTGGAGATGTATCCAGAACTGGCTCATCACATCCAAACTCTGAATCTAAACTCTCGTGAGGAGAAGCAAGTAGAACTGGCTCATCATCACACACAAATTTTGAATCTGAAATTTGATGAGGAGGAACATGTGAAGCTGATGTCTCATACTACAAATCTGAACTATCATGTGATTCACTCTCTTGAAACTCATCATCACTCTCAAAATCCGAATCTGAAAGCTCATGTGAAGAAGCAAGTGAGGCTACCTCATCATCACTTTTAAACTCTGAATCTGACGAAGTGGGAACATCATGAACCTGCTTCCGAAGCTGCATGTAGATCTCCGATATCTCCTTTGAGCCATCATGGGTGATATTTTTATCCAAAGAAATAGAGTTTGATGATGGATCTTCAACAAGATCCCCAGTGGATGTCGAACTAATAGGTTCTAGATCTTCAGGTTCTTGTGGATCTGGATCTAGCATTCGCACTTCTTCAAGATTCCTCTTTTTCACAATCTTCTTAGAACAATCTTTGCAGGTTCCATGAGCAATCTTGCTATTGGGAAAACCTTCAACCATATCTTGAGCTAGCTTGTGGTTGAGACAAGACAATCTACTCTCTTCATGAATATGAGAGCGAAGAGCAGACTCCTTTGAGAGAGGTGAGAAGTGGGAAAACTCGTAGAGTTTTGTCTCATGATTTGCAACACCTTTTGAGATGATTTCCCCTGAAACCATGTCTTGTACTTCGACTTCATTTGGAGAAAAGATCACTCTTTTGGGATCTCCAACATGGGTCATTTGGTACATTGAAAGTAAATTTGCTGCAAGAGAAGGAACATAAAGCACATTAGAAAAGTAACCTGAGTCAAGATCGATTCTTCCACTCCCTTGAGAGGAGACTTCTGAATCATTTCCCAATTTGATGGAAGGGCCAACTGATCTTGTGAAACTGGAGAAGAGATATATGGGGGAATACATGTGTGTTGTTGCAGCAACATTCCCCCCCCAAATTTTGTAGATATTGGGGCCCCTCCTTTGCATTTTACTAGAAGGACTGCCTGAAGAAGTTAAGTCTCCTTTAAAAAAACTTTTGACTTAGTTTTTGTTTCAACTGAGGAATCTGCTTTAAAATTGAAGTTTTTTCTTCTAAGTCAAAACTCACGATTCTCTCCCGAAACTGCAGTAGAAACTTAAAATTCTCTCCCGAAACTGCGGAAGAACTCAGGATTCTCTCCCGAAACTGCGGAAGAACTCAGGATTCTCTCCCGAAACTGCGGAAAGACTTAAAGTTACTCCCTAAAACAGCGAAAACACTTAGCGTTTTTTAAAAGTTTCGGAAGAACTTAAAATTGCCTCCCGAAACTGCAGAAGAAACTTAAAATTCTCTCTTGAAACTGGGGAAGAACTCAGCGAGCTCGCTCGAAACTGTGGAGGAACTTGGGATTATCTCCCGAAATTGCGGAAGCTTTCGCCAAATGTTGTCGCAGTAAGTTGTCCCCAGGTTACTTGACCATTTATATTTCGATAAAAAACTTAAACAAAGTTATTCGTGAATTGCGGAAGGACTTACTGAGTCTTTCTGAAACTTCGGGATGACTCGCCATTTTTTTCGCCACTGCGAAGTGCTTTTTTTGTCTTTTCCACAAAAAAGTTTCCCGCCTTTCGGGAGGAACTCATGAGTTCTGGACGCAACTACGGACGAAACTTGTGAGTCCGCCCCGCAACCGACGGTCACGCTTAAATGCTAAGTCGGCTTGAAAAGACCGCACTGTACGAGCATTAAACCCCATTTTAAATCGCCACCTACCCGTTTAAATGCCCACACGTGTCTAACTTTATATAAGGGCGGTGGGGTTTTGTTGGTCCCATTGTTAGTTTGTTATTCAAAGAACACCGTTGGGAAGACCACGTCGGCTCGCTCCAGCTCAGCGCATCCACCACCGTGTCCACCTCACTCCACCACTGTCTCGTCTCCAGGTAGGCTTTTTAAATGTCATCTTTGTCTTATATTCATGTCGAGTTATTTTTTTTGGGTTTTCCCGTTTCATAACGTGGCCGGTAGACATTGGTAGCATAGATCATTTTTTTACGGCCGCCGTGGCCCCATAGGTTGCTCATTGCTACCAACTGAGAGTCGTAGCCATGACCATCCGAGCTTGTTTTTTTTTTTCACTGGCCGCGTTCTGGTCGTTTTCCTACCCAGACTCAAACTTCATACTGGCTGCATACCGTTTCGCAAGTATTATCAATGACAGTAGTGGTCGGCTGAGATACTCAACCACTCACCTATTCGGCTCAGTTAATGACTGTGGAAAACAGTTCCTTGTTTTCATTGTTTACTCATAGGATTTTCCACTTCAGGCCAACCCACCATTGACCATTAGAAGTGATATGATGAAGAGCATCCTGTCTCTAAGGACTAGGAAGGAAGTAGGTTTTTCCACGTCGTATGCTTACCTTTTCGAAAGAATTCCAAAAGTTCCTGACTAGGCATTGTCTCCCTAGAATATGTTGATGTATATGTAACTTCGGAATGTATTTCATAAATGTATGTTGTATGTACTCCTATAGAGATGGTATTATTCCTCTATACGGAAGTGTCGTCATTTATATTGTAAGTGTCGTAACTTATACTTGATGGGCTATTAGACCACCTTGTTGGGGTCGGCCCTGTATAGGTCATGTGGGTCAAAGGGTTATTAGACCACCCTATTGGGGGTCGGCCATGTGGGTCGAAGGGTTATTAGACCACCCTATTGGGGGTCGGTCCAGTCAGCATTATGTTATGTGGTTAAGTTCGAGCCTACATGAGTTAGGTAAAAGGCAAGTCAAGTCAAGTATAAATAGAGTGCGGGAGGCACTCTATTTGATCACTCTCACTTCTCACTCATGCACTCAAGGAGGAGTGGCACACTTATGGAGGAGGAGGATCTGCTACTAGGATATGTCTATCTCTTATGGTTGGGTTGTATCATTGCTCTATCTATCTCTGAGGAAGTTATTGGGGTTTTTCACCTTTATGGTTTTCCCCAAGTAAATCTTTGTGTCTCTTGTGTGCTTGCATTATTGTCTCCATGATTGATATGCTGTACATGTTGTTCTCTCAGTTAAGATCCTAGATCAGATTAAAGTAAATTCTGAAAATTTAACATGGTATCAGATCTAACCTGAAAGAAGGCATGATATGGCATGTATGACACTTGTTGCACTTACGATGCTAGGGATTGATATAGCAAAAACCAGTCATTGTAGCACTTTCGCTATAAATCCGTTTTGGCAAACTTTTCGGATCTAAAATCTTTACAGGTCGAAGATTAAATCCCCATGTACCTTGTGTCCAAAGGACAACCTCTAATTCGTTGTACTTTGGGATTTATGATTTGTACAATATAGGGTTTCTGCCTCTTCCAGATCTGAGTCAAAATCAGGTGACCTTGGGAAAAAGGTCATAACTTGGGCTAGGAAGCTCCAAATGAAATTTCGTAAAAATTTACAGGTAGTACTATCTCAAGAAAATTTTGCAGTGGCCGAAGTTGAACCAATGACACGTGGCACGCCGTACAAGTTCGCTCTCCTGTATTATCCCATAAATAGGTCATGTTGCGACACTTGGAATAACTCTCTCTCAGAGAGTCCAATTGAGGTCAGACCTGTGAGGATGGAAAGGTAATAGGGCGAGCTATCTCAGGAAAAGTGTTCAGAGGATGAAGTTCAAACAATGACACGTGGCACGCCGTACAATTTCGCTCTCCTGTATTATCCCAAAACAGGTCACGTTGCGACATTTGGCATAACTCTCTCTCAGAGAATCCAATTGAGGTCAAACCTGTCAGGATGGAAAGATAACAGGTCGGGCTATCTCAGGAAACGTTTTCAGACCCCTTGGATCAAAAATTTCGGAGTTACACTAGAAACAATCAGGTACATATTTATGTCAAAACAGAGTTATTTTTGAGTACCTTCATTCATGGCTTCCGGAATTTAGGGCTTCGGAGAAAGTTGGAATTTTTGTAATCGGAGAACACGGCTGGATGCTACTCATCAAAATAGAAATTTAGAGACCAAGATCAGAATTTTTGGTTGGGCAGAAGGCCGGGCTTGATCAGACCCTAGTTTGGGACTTTGATCAGAAAAGTGGAAAATTAGGGCTTCTGTAAAAATGGGAATTTTTGAAATCTATGACCACGGCTGGAAGCTCCTCAGAAAATTAGAAGCTTAGAGCTTTGGATCAAACCTTTTGATTGGGCAGAAGAGTGGGCTTCATCAAACCCCAGTTCAGGGTCATGTCCAGTGAATCTAGAAGTTTCAAAGGCAAAATTGAGGAGTGAAACTTTGCAGTTTTCAAATTTTGAATATACCAGCTTGATCAGCTCATCAAGGCGCATATTTCTATCCTTTCGGAAGTTTGAAATTCAAAGTTTGAATTTTTGGGGTTTCTCTGACAAACCCATATCCAGCTCCAGGTCCAGTTCTTTCAAATCAAGTGGATTGGGTTAATCCTAGAAGAAGATGGAAGTTCATGTTTCAGAGGGAGATGAAGCTAAGGCCTTACATAAGAATATTACAAGCGATCTCGACAGGTATGACTCATCGAGGTATGTTTCAATATTTGTTCATGATTAAATTTATGGTATGATTGTCTTCATGTTATTATGGTTAGTACAATCTTGATTTTAGATTTGTCGTATCACCTTAACAAATTTATGAATGCATGATAGAAAATATTCATTGATTAGGGTGTTGACACTTATGATTGTACTAATGCATTATGGTGTTGTATGAGGTTTATGTTGTCTACTAACATGAAAGGTACACCAAGAAAGACAAATCATGTTCTACTTCAAGAACGTATGCTCATGGTGACATGAAGACAAAGATTCATCCATTGTCATGGATCACATAGAAGATCTACTTTCAAGGTATGTATAACTTGTTTCTACAATGGTTAACTTATGAGACATGCAGGTTACTAGCACAAGTCACTGAAGAGAACCAGAAGACATTATGCGAGTATATTAGACATAACTAGCTAGCATGCTAATCCAGGTATGTTTTTCCTATATCAAGATAGAATCCTACCTTGTGTTAGGATCTTATACTATTGTGTTGTTGATAATGATTATTCATGAAGTCATAAGTTTGAATAATCATGGGTATATGCATATTATGTGTCTTACCTTAATTAATGATATGACTAACCCAAAGAGTCATAGGTTTAAGTAATTATAGGTTTAGACATGTTATGTTTCTTATGATTTGGCTAACCATAAGAATCCTACATAAACCTTGAATGCTAATGCTTATTATTTCTGTTTGAAATGATCATGACTTGAGATTATTGTGTTTTAATAGGATACTAATGAATGTATGACTTTATATGAGATCACAAGGATAACACAATCATGATACTAATAAGCATGCATAGGGACCAAGGATGAATATGAGTTCAAGAACAGGTAATCCAGGAAGCAAAGATCAAGAGGGAGCACACTCCAGTTGTTCCTGCAAGAAAGCAAAGAAGCACACTTCAGTAGTTTCTGCAAGGATGCAGATATTCAGAGGGAGTTGACCACTTCTCACAATCCACATAAGAATGGAGTTGCAGAAAAGAAGCAAAGACTGAGAGGGAGTCAACCCAACAAACAAACAAAGATAAGTATTTGAATTGTCATTTCTTAAATAATATTGTTCAATAATGTATATGCTGAAGTTCCTAGAATTAGGTTGTGTATTATGCATATTAGAATAATTGCATTGATGAACAGTATAGTACTAATATGCATGGGTAAGTGGCCTATGGCACTGTACAACATTCCATTGCTACTTATCTAGAATGAAACCTCTTTGCTGACATGTTGGGAGTTGTGCACACTCTTAACAATGTTCTGGTAGAGATTGGAAGGCATCTAGAAAGTTACAGGATATGGATAAATGTTGTATTGAAGCATTGGCTAAGATAATTGCATGACTGTATGACATATTTCTTTATGTGTAAGAATTTGTTCTGAAAATTATGAGATGTTTCTAATCATGCAATTTAACCTGTTTTGTAGGAAAGACCGCATATTTTCACCTACAAAAGAAGAACTACAACATTTGTTCCAGCAACAAATATACCTGTTGAAGATATTGAAGATATTGAAGTTCCCAGGATCTGGGATGAAGAAATGGAATGCCATGATCTGTCGATCATGAAGGATGATGTTTGGGATGTAGTCCCAAGACGTGAAGGGAAGTTTGTTATGACTTCCAAATGGAACTATCAAATCAAGCATGTTGCAGATGGTAGCATTGAGAAATATAAAAGTGATGAAATAGAAGATGCACCAGATGGATTTCAAAACAGCATGGTGTAGTCATATATGTGTGCAGAACTTGGTATGGTAGGATAGATATCTTTCTATCCAGTTTGGGCTTTACCAAGAATAAAGCGGATTCCAACCTTTTCTACAAGGTTGAGGAAGGCAATCCAGTGATACTACTTTTGTATGCGGATAACCTGTTTGTTACAGGTGAAGATAGATTGATTGCCGACATGCAGCGGAAGCTTGCTGCCGAGTTCGAGATGAAGAACTTGGGGATGATGCACTATTTGTTTTTGGCATGGAAGTGTGGCAGAGTGCAGATGGAATCTTCCTTGGACAAGGAAAGTTTGCAGTAGAGATCCTGAAGAGGTTTGGGATGATGGATTGCAAGGCCATGGCCACACCTATGGCATCGAATCTGAAGCTTCTATGTGATGCTTCATCTGAGTCGGTTGATGTCTCTATGTATCGTCAGATGATTGGGTCCTTACGAACACGAGACCGGACATTTGCTTTGTTGTGAACACATTGAGCTAGTTCCTGACGGATCCGAGGAGTGTTCACCTGGTTGCTGTAAAGCATGTTCTGAGGTACCTGAAGGGTACAGTGGATTATGGGCCCAAGTATGAAGCGAATCAAAAGTTTAACCTGTAGGGTTATGTTGATTCAGATTGGGCTGGCAGTACTGCAGATAGGAAGAGCACATCTGGGTGCTGCTTCAGTATGGGATTAGGTGTGATCTCTTGGTTTAGCAGGAAGCAGTCCTGTGTAGTACTGAGTACAACTGAGGCTGAGTATGTTGCAGCCTGTTCAGCTAGTTGTGAGGCAGTATGGCTACGGAAGCTACTGTCTGAGTTATTTTATCTCCCGTTGGAAGCTACTGGTATCTTCTGTGACAACTAGAGTTGTGTGAAGCTGTCCGAGAACCCAGTGTTTCATGACAGGTCGAAACACATAGAGATCAAATATCACTATATCAGGGATATGGTGCAGAGAGGAGCTGTGAAGCTCCTGTATGTTGCGATGGACGAGCATATTGCAGATGTGCTGACGAAGCCACTAGCCAGGGTGAAGTTCGAGTACTTCAGAGAGAGGCTTGGCGCTCTTCAGATCGAGGACACTTCAAGGAAGAAGTGATGGACACATTTGCTGAAGCCATTCCAAGCATGTTGGAAGGAGGATCCTTCACATGGTTGTGGATGTAAGTGCTGGATAATGAGGATCAGGATGATGTTCTGGTTTCTGCTTGGATATGATTAGTTGGATCATTTTTATGTATGTATGTATGCATCATGTTGGATGCTGGATATGATCAGTTGGATCATTTGTATGTACGCATCATGTTGGATGCTGGATATGATCAGTTGTATCATTTATATGTACGCATCATGTTGGATGCTAGATATGATCAGTTGGATCATGTGTATGTATTTTTGTATATGCATCATGTTGGATGCTTGGACCATGTATCTGTATTTGTATCAGGTGGATACATTGTATGATCAGGAGGATCATGTATGATGATATGTATCAGGTAGATACTCGGTATGCATCAGGTAGATTCATTGTATGATCAGGATGATCATGGATGACGAGCTTCAGGATGTTGCTCTAGATGACATGCAGCAGGATGTTGTAGTGATGATGATCAGGATGATCATGGATGATGAACTTCAGGATGTTGCTCCAGATGACATGCAGCAGGATGTTGCAGTGATGATGATCAGGATGATCATGGGTACATCAGGATGATGTATGATGAGTATCAGGTTGATACTCTATGGCCGTGGATTAGGTTGTGTAGATGAGCATGTAATCCGGTGCCCTGGGAGATTTGTAGATAGTCTTTCGAGGTTTTGCCTATGGCATGTAATTCGGTGCCCTGGGATATCTGGCAAATGCTCTTTCGAGGTTTTGCTCTGGAAGGACATATAATTTGGTTCCCTGGGAGATCTGCAGATCGTCTTTCAAGGTTTTGCCTATGGCATGTAATTCGGTGCCCTGGGATATCTGGCAGATGCTCTTTCTAGGTTTTGTCCTATGGCATATAATTCGGTTCCCTGGGAGATCCGATAGGTTGGGCTATGTGCCCGTAATCAGTCCTGGGATGCTCTTGCGAGGTTTTGCCATGACCACATGTAATTCGTTGCCCTGGGAGATCCTATAGGTAGAGTTGTGTGCTCGTAACAGCCTGGGATGCTCTTGCGAGGTTTTGTGGTGAGGTCACATGTAATTCGGTGCCCTGGGAGATCCTATAGGTAGAGCTGTGTGCTTGTAACATCCTGGGATGCTCTTTCGAGGTTTTGTGACGCATGTAATAAGTCCTAAGGATTCCACAGTATGGCCAGTGATGATGAAGACCTGCAGGTGGTGGGCCTACATCCAGTATGAAAAAGGATTGGCTCTGTAGAACTTCCTATGACGAGTAGATTCAGAGATTGATTGAGATAGCAGCAGCAGTGACGATGATGATGACTCGATGACGATTATCCAGTGACGATGATCCAGAGAAGATGACTTGTGCTAGAAGACCTGTGTGGAGAAATATCTTCCTAGTTAAGAGGGAGTGTTGATGTATATGTAACTTCGGAATGTATTTCATATATGTATGTTGTATGTACTCCTGTAGAGATGGTATTATTCCTCTATACGGAAGTGTCGTCATTTATATTGTAAGTGTCGTAACTTATACTTGATGGGTTATTAGACCACCTTGTTGGGGTCGGCCCTGTATAGGTCATGTGGGTCAAAGAGTTATTAGACCACCCTATTGGGGGTCGGCCATGTGGGTCGAAGGGTTATTAGACCACCCTATTGGGGGTCGGCCCAATCAGCATTATGTTATGTGGTTAAGTTCAAGCCTACATGAGTTAGGTAAAAGGCAAGTCAAGTCAAGTATAAATAGAGTGCGGGAGGCACTCTATATGATCACTCTCACTTCTCACTCGTGGACTCAAGGAGGAGTGGCGCACTTATGGAGGAGGAGGATCTGCTGCTAGGATATGTCTATCTCTTATGGTTGGGTTGTATCATTGCTCTATCTATCTCTGAGGAAGTTATTGGGGTTTTTCACCTTTATGGTTTTCCCTAAGTAAATCTTTGTGTCTCTTGTGTGCTTGCATTATTGTCTCCATGATTGATATGCTATAGATATGTTGTACATGTTGTTCTCTCAGTTAAGATCCTAGATCAGATTAAAGTAAATTCTGAAAATTTAACAGAATAATCAAGTCTAAGGACCATATTTTGTTTTCTGGAATGATCTATGTTTAGTTTGCTTCCCCAGCATGCAACTTTATAATTTTGTCTATATTTCTCATTAGCAAGCTAAAATTGTCCTACTCTATGTTACACTCTCATAACGTGTTGCAAATTTTGTAATGATTCACATTTGGTTGCTAGCAGGGATAAGCCACGATGCCAAAAGGTGGTAGAAAGAAAGCTAAAGTGATGGAACCAGAGCCAGTGCAACTAAGAATTGAAACTGTTTTCCAAGACACTAAGTGTACCACCGGAATTCCTCCCAAGGTCCGTTGGGGAGATGTTTACCGGATGATTAGGAACCAAGATATCCCAGATGTATTATTGGAAGAAGAACAAATATGCCTCAACATCAGAACTTCCAGCATAGCTAGGGCTTCTACTCGCCCTGAATTGTTCCCATGCTCTGAAGTGATCGGATAGATACTGGAACATGCCAACCCTCAAACAAGAGTGTTGCATAACAGCAAGGGAGAGCCTTTCGCTTCATTCCATCCAGCGTATATTGCAGCAGCCTACAAATTCTCACGTCCCCAACAAGCTCTAAGTGATGAATGGTTGGATAAGATGAATAATACTGAGATGGCCAAAAAATTATTGGTCACAGGAAAGCAGCTGAGGAAGAGAGATAATGATGAATATGATGTTCAGAGCCTAAGACCTCCTTTTAGGTTAATCTCCCTGATGTTATGTAGAATTTTTGGCATGCCCAATGGAACTGTATATAGGATACAGTGGCCTCCCATCATCCACTTCATAGCATTCAAAGGAACTGTGTTTGATTGGGCTACTATCCTTTCAGACAGTTTAGCATCCACAGTGGTCGCTGCAAGAGAAGGTCTGGCCTTAAAAAAGTCAGAATTTTACATGTCTTCCTATCTCATTGACTGCATTTTGGCCAAGCTCTCTTTCCCCAGGCTAGGTTGCACATGGGATAAAGCCAACAACCCAGTCTACACTGCCTATAAAATAATGTGGGCTCAAAATTATAGAGCGAACTATAAGCTCATCTGCGAAGAGTTCATCATGCCTCTGTATGAGCAGATGTTCAAGGAAGAGCCCAATTGTCTATCAGAAAATGCCATGGAGCTCTTGGAAAACTATGGTGATTTTTATTTCTCAGAGCAGGGCACCTACATCAGGATGTTTGGAGGTACCAAAGCACCATACATTTTTCCAAAATACGCTACTGATTATGTAGTCCTCAAGGAAGCAGTCAGGCAAGTTTTCCTTGATGGAATAGGAGGGGTGCTTAACAAGCAACATAAGGCTTCCTTCCCTCCTTTTCCCTTTTGCATAGGAGCCTACAAATTCTCATGGGTTGCAACAGCTGAGGAATACGTTCAAGAGCTGAAAGCTTTCCACTTCGGTGAAATGATCTTCCATAAAAATGATAGGCGGAGCAAGGTTGCCGAACATTGCAAGGAAGTATATGCTCATTTTGAATATGCTCATTACTATGATGCAGAGGAAGAAGTGTTCAGAGGCATCAGCAACATGAGTGTGTTGCATATTTGTCGTCAAGGCAGTGGAGCTAGCTCTAGCTCTGCCCTAGCTCGAGAAGCCAGTCTGCAGAAAGAGAGAGAAGCAGCTGAGGCCCTAGCCTGTGAAGAACAAGGATTGAAAGAAGAAGAAAGACTGCAACAAGAAGCAGAAGAAGCAAGACCGAAACAAGAAGCTGAAGAAGCAAGGATGCAGAGAGAAGCTGAAGATGCAAGGTTGCAGAGAGAAGCTTAAGAAGCAAGGTTGCAGAGAGAAGCTGAGGAAGTAAGGCAGCAGAAGGAAGCAGAAGATCGAGAGCAGAGGGATGAAAGTGAAAATCAGCAGCGAGCTAAAGAAGAAGAAAGAAGGCGTAAAACTAAAGAGGAACAAAATATGGAGGAAGAACTTAAGACCAATGAATATGCCCAGGTAGGTGGCTCCGGCACCCAAGATATGGAAACTGACACATCTCAAGCAGGTGTCTTCGACACCCAAAATGTGGAAATAGACGCATCTCAAGCAGGTGGCTCCATCACCCAAAATGTGGAAACAAACACATCTCAAGTAGTATAGACCCCACCCATAGAGACAGAAGTACATGTAATAGACCTCCCAATCATTCCTTACACCCCATCAGAATATCATACTATGTCCCGATGGGATGAATTTGTGTATTATAAGAAGAGGAAGGCGGTAGTCTCGAAGTCGGAAGAAAGGATAAAGAGACTCTTACAAGAATATATTGTTACCCAGCGGGAGACCACGGTGATGCAAAATACAAATAAGGCTCCCATAGCCATGGCATCCGCCGCTGTGTCAGCAGCAAAAGCAACAAAGGACAATGTGGTCGATATGGTCAGAGAATTTGAGTCAACAAAGAGGAGAGCTCGCATGTTGCAACATACTGTGGCTAATGAGCAAGCTTACAAGGATCTTGTAGTGAATAAATATAATCGCCTGTCTGTTGATCACAAGGAGTTGTCAGATAAGTATCGCCATTTAGAAGAAGAAAAGGAGCACCTGGCAATCCAGATGATGGTTCTAGAAGCAGAAAAGAATGATTCTGAAGCTAGAGTTTTTCATCTGGAAGCAGATAAGCAAGCAATGGTTGAACAATTAGAGCAGGCAGAAAGCAGAGCAATAGATATGTCTCCCTTTCATGAGCTGTCCTGTGACATTTTGAGACAAATGCACACCACACAGGAGCTGATTGCTGAGGAAGTGTGCAGGCTCAAAGCCATGATGGTTAGATTGAAAGAAGTCAATGCAGAGGCCAATAGGCTTAAGGGAAAATACAATTGGGTTAAAGCAAACATCCTGAGCCAAATGGAATGGAGAGAAGGGAAGGTTGATTTCCCCAAGCATCTCCCATTCAAGTCGGTAGATGATTTTAAAGAAGATGAAGCCCTTATGGAATTCTGCAGGAACTGTGGCCTTAAGCTAATGGCTAATATCCAAGGAACAATTGATAAAAGTAACAGCCTGTATCAAAAGATCCATGAAGTACATGATAAGTGCAAGCTGAGTTTCCCTTAGTCCCTCGATGAGTTTCCAAGCAAAGAGCAACGTTTATCAGACTTGAAGGAAGAGCTAGGCATTCAAATAGAATATGTAAAGAAGATTGATGTCCTAGCCACTGATGATCTCCATCACTATATTGGGCTGTCATCAATATACAGTCATTTGCTTAAAGAAATCCACCAAGCAGCAGTTGCAGAAATTCATGGTGTTGAAGCAGAGCTTGGTAAACATGTGACTTCCCAGAAGATCTTGCTCCCTTCACTAGCAAATGTGGTTATCAGAGACACTGGTATCTGGTTCAGTTACATTGCAGAGGAGGAAAAGAAAGCAGCAACAGCAGTAGTAGCCAGTCCAAGCACCTCCCTCCCAGCAGAAGCGCCTTCCCAAGGGTGAACACGCTGATCCTAAGGCGTTGTTCCTATTTTCATTTGTTCTCCCTATGTTTAGAGCGTAGAATCATTAGACAACTGTCCTTTTCTATTTTTGAGAAATTTTCTGTTTTAAGAAAAGGGCCACAATTTGTTTATTTAGAGGAAAAGTTTGTAGAGGACATGTGTAAAGAGCCAGGTAGTAGCCCAAGAGGCATTTTGTAAAGATATAAATAGAAACTCAGGGAATAGTGTAAAGGACTTTTGGCAGGGAAAATATTTTTCTTAACTTGTACGAGCTATCTTGCACTTGCTCCAAGAAAATGAAATTTGCCTAATAAGAGCTTGGAGAGGACGTCTTTTGCATGGAAATGGATGTTGGATGCATGCTGGATTATTCTTATGACTTTCATATTCTACAGTGAGATCTTTCTTTGCTGTCTTGAATTATTTCTCTGTATTGAATGATCTTACTGTTTCTTGTGCAAATGATTTTTCTCCTACATGAGTAATGGAATGCATTATATGTGAATTGGAAGCTATCTTTTAATATCTTTTCCCTTCTTGCTGTAGATATATCTTTATGATTTAATGGCTCTCTGTTGATCTTCAGATACTTCTTCCAGCACATTACTCATATTTATAATTTTGCTCCTTGCAGGGATAGTTTAGATTTATTTCAGTTTTTAGATACAGATTTGTTTCAAGTTCTGCATTTAGATTAAGTTAGCTTAGGCACTTGCATATCATTTTAAACCATAAAATCAAAAAATAACGGTGGATCGGGCCATAACCGGTGTAATTGAAGCAAATCTCCAAATCTAACGGTTGCCGGAACCGCTAACCGGACGGATTCCCCATACCAAACGGTGGACAATCTAATTGGGATAGTCTACCGAGGAGAATTCCTTTCTGCTTGATGTTGCGATCTTCGAGGCATCAATAGTTTTTGGCGCTAGAAGGAGGGCCTGAAAGTGCATGGCTGATAAAGGAAAATCTCCCACTGTAAAAAATGTTACTGAAAACCCGCTTAAAAAAGGAATTTCAGACAGCCCAAATCTTGAAGTAGCAAATCAAGAAAACCTCATCTCTGATTCTGAACCTCAAGAAGTATTGTATGCTATGCCTTTTGCAGAAATAGAAGATTTAAGGAGACATACACGATCTTATGTTAGACAGCTAGGTGGTTTAAACACAGTAAATTTCCTCCCTAGGAAAAGTTCTCCTAGAAAAGAATGACAGTACACCCGTGATTCGATTCTTGTGTAGAATTTTGAAGAACTTGTGAATTTAACCTTGGAAGAAATTGCAAAACCCCTGAACAAGGTCGATCTTGAAAACCCAGAAAATATTTCAGATCAAGAAAGTCTTGGAGAACTTATTACTCCAAAGAACACTCCATTGAATTCACCACACAATTCTCCACCTGATTCTCCACATAGAGACATGGTCGTACTTGCTTGGAGAGCGAGGGGAGCGTTGAATCTAGCTGGGCCATTCCACAATCTTCCAAAAAATCCAGAGAAAGTCTTGCCTAAATTCGACCTAGGGAAAGCCATTTTCGCCGAAGATCATCTCAAGAGTTTTTATTTAGCTCTGAATCTTTTAAATGTGCAACATGAAGATGTAGTCTGTAGGCTTTTTCCATACACATTTGAGCCGAAAGTCTCGTCCTGGTATTTTAGCTTACAACCTAGCTCGATCTCAAGTTGGGATGAATTTGAAAAATGTTTCTTAAAGAAATATGGAAACCAAAAAACTGTAGCTATGCTTATTAAAGAATTATTGTTCATGAGAATGGAAAAGAAAGAAAAGGTTCAAGACTTCAACCAAAGGTTCACAACACTCTTAAATAATTTCAGCGAAGCAAATAAACCAGCAGAGGAATCTCTGGTTGAATATTATACAACAACTCTTGAAGGACCCATAGCAATGTTCGTTAAAAGATCTAATAAAACCACCCTAATAGAGAATTTCGAAGAAGCTAGAAAGGTGGAAGAAGAAGTGGATAGCATTGCTAAACATGCCTTAGATGCAGAAACAAAACTAGCAGCCAGTAAAAAACCTTGCTGCTCACCAGAAGTAAAGAAGAGTCATTAATAGACATGGAGAATGTAGTTAAGATGATGCAAAAGTTGTCCAATAAAATTGTAGATCTCGAGAAAGATAAAGCTACTAGTACATCTAGGAAACCTTTCAAGCCATTTTACAAGAAGAGGGAAGAAAACGATCAACCTCATCCACCCATGAACACTTCCCCTGTTTTAAATCTCAATGAAATATGGATGGAAAACTTCTACACCTTTCATCAAGAACCACACTCGAAAAAGAGCTACCCACAATGGATTAACTCTATGAGTTTAGTCATGAGCCGAATGATGGATTCACAGATTCCAGATCAAGACGATCCTCCAAAGGAATCGAGCCCTGAATTAGAAGAACCACCTCCGGACACCACTATGGTGCTATGGGATTGGGTACCTTTAACCGAATTAGTAGAAGAAGATCCCGTAGAAATCTCTCTCTCTGCTGTGAACATTAATACTCGCAGTAAAGGTCCTATTACGGATCCTGAGCCAAACTCGACTCCTCCCAAGCCTAAAGTTTCGAAAGAACTACCTAGAAGACATATAGCAATCATTCCACCGCAACCTAAAGCTAACCAAACATCGGCCAAACAGCCAAACATTGACACCATAGTTCAACAACCGAAGGTCGCAATGAATAAAATAGACCATCCAACCAGAATTGGGAACGAATCTGATATATGATATGACATTATTTAGGATATAAAGAAAGTCAAAGCAAATGTATCAATATTCGATATGTGCAGTTTGCCTCAGCAACGAGATAAGCTGCTGCATGCTCTGCAATCCCATCCCAGCACTCCATTAACAGATTCTCAAGAAGATCCTGAAATTAATGAGGCTAGTATCGACGGGAAATCTAAATCTCAAACATTGCCATTCCTGTTGACCTTTGAAATTTTCAATCATAATGTTCACAATTGTCTGGTAGATTCCGAAGCATCTTCAAATGTCTTGCCACTGTCAATTTGTAAAAAAATTAACGGGCAACCTATTCCATCTCTGGCCCAAATTATTCAGTTAGATAGAACTGCTGTCAAAGTTATTCAGGAAATGAAAGATGTCCTCATTAGATTATCAGCCGACTCTAGAGTCTGTCAGTTTATTGACATAATGGTAGTTGATATTCCTGCGGCCTATAGTTTGATCTTAAGTAGGGACTGGTCCACAAAGATGAATGGTTACTTTGCAACTGATTGGTCTCATCTGTGGTTTCCTTATCAAAATAGACATAATCAGATCAAAGTCCCGAGAGAACCGCACATGAAACAAAATGTAACCCAACTAGAGGGAAAGAATGAGGCTGTAACCTTCTCATCCTCGGTTCTGGGGAATTATTTCTTAGAAATTGATCCGGGTAATTATCAGTCTGAAACTATCAGCCATGAATCAGATGAACAGTCTGATCTCCTTCATTTTTCTCGGACTGATGATATTGACTGTAATATAGTTAGTTTAGTCACTGACTTAGATCATAGAGATACTAACTTAGCTGAATCAAAAGATATGTTTTGGATATTATACTTTGACGGTTCTAAAACTCTGGAAGGATCCGGAGTCGGTTGTGTTCTGATGGATCCGGAAAGAAATAAGTATTTTTTGTCATGTAGGTTAGAATTTGATTGTACTAACAACACTGTGGAATATGAATCTTTGGTACATGGATTAAAGAAGGCCATTGATTTAAATGTTAAATACCTGAAGGTTTTTGGTGACTCAGAAATAGTTGTGAGACAGGTAAGAGATACCATTCACTGTCTCTCACCTCATTTGAAAGGTTATCAGGCTAAGGTATGGAATTTAACTATGCATTTTGATGCTTTCAATATAAAGTCTATTCCTAGATTGCAAAATTCTGCAGCTGATTTGTTAGCAACATCCGCTTCTAGATTGGTGCCATCTAATAACAAATGCTCAATTGAATTAATTTTCAGGTCCTCCGTCCAACATCACAAACTTCAGGGTCTTCGATGACGATGAACAGATTATCAGTTTTCTAACGAACAAAGACATTTTCCAAGGAGCTGTGATAGATGAAGAAGAACACGATTCTGATTTGCTAAAGAAGGATGTAAATAAAGGAAATTTCATCCCCAAAGGGGTAAGGTCACTTGAAATGCTGTTTGATCTTCAAAGTAAGTTCAAAAGGCCAGCGAATACCAAAACTAATAGTTCATCAATGCAGCATGAGTTAGTTAATTTAGGTAGCGAGGCTGAACCAAAATTTGTCAACCTTGGCAAATGTTGTTCATCGGGAGAAAGAGATAGGTTCATCAAACTGTTTAGACAATATAAGGATGTTTTTGCATGGACTTATGAGGATATGAAAACATATGACGTCTGCATTATTTAGTATGTTATACCAATGAAAGCGGGTGTCAAGCCATTTCAACAACAATTAAGAAGGATGCATCCTACTTTGGAACCTCTGATTCAAAAGGAATTGAAGAAACTCCTGGACGCTAAAATAATCTTTAAGGTCCGACATTCTGAGAGGGTTGCTAACTTAGTTCCCGTAAGAAAGAAGTCAGGAGAGATAAGACTATGTGTGGACTTCAGAAATTTAAACAGAGCTTCAGATAAAGACAACTATCCCGTCCCTTCAATGGAACAAATTCTTCAAATGGTGTCGGGATCTGAGCTATTTTCTCTTCTCGATGGTTTCTCTGGCTACAATCAAGTATTAGTAGCCGAAGAAGATCGTCTTAAGACTAATTTCCACACTAAGTGGGGAACTTTCGCATATAGAAGGATTCCATTCGGCCTGATAAACGCAGGAGCTACATTCCAGCGAGCAATGGATATCACCTTCCGAGGATTGGGTGGTCAATGTGTTGTTGTCTATCTAGATGATGTGACGGTTTTTTCAAAGAAAAGGGAAGATTATGTTGTCCATTTGAAGCATATTTTTTATCGTTGTCGGAAATATGGTATCTCATTGAATCCCAAGAAGAGTGTGTTCGCTATTCCCGAAGGTAAAATTTTGGGCCATATCATTTCCAAAAGAGGAGTGTCAATAGATCAGGAAAGAGTACAAGCTATCAATAGAATTCCAATTACTCATAACAAAAAATCCATGCAGTCCTTTATGGGAACTATCAATTTCGTCCGAAGTTTTGTTCCAGATTTTGCACAAATTGTTAAACCTTTACCACAAATGGTTAAACAAAGCATACAGTTCAAGTGGACAGATTTAGAAAAGGATGCGTTTAGAGACATTAAGGAAGCCATAGCTAAAGCTCCTTCCTTAAGAAGCCTAGATTTTGATAAGGATTTTTATCTTGTATACCTTTGCTTCGGATGACTCCCTCGCGGCTGTACTCACGCAAAAGGTGGAGCTAGGGGACGAATACCCAATCTCGTTTATGAGCACTGGTCTGCAAGGGGCTGTGCTAAACTATCCCGTGGTTGACAAGCATGCATATGCTGTCTTCAAAGCAGTCAAATAGTTCAGACCATATATTCTTAAGAACAGAACTAAAGTTATAGTTCCCCACCCAACTGTTAGATCCCTCTTCGTTCAAAAGGAAATAGGAGAAAGGAGGGGAAACTGGGTCACAGCTCTTCAAGAATATGATTTAGAATTTAAACCGGCCACTATCATCAAAGGACAAGGCCTGTGCAAATTGCTTACAGGAAATCCGAATGATGAAGAGCAACATTGGAAGAATGAAGCTGAGTTAAACTCAGTTGAAGTATGTCCTACCTTCACAACTCCTCAATCATGGTATAGAGATCTGGTGCATTATTTGCAGCAAGGATACCTACCTGAGCACTGGAGCTCTAAGCAAATAAGGGCGCTCCGTTTGAAATCAACAGCTTATCAAATCATTGATGGGATACTTTTCAGAAAGAATTATGATGGAATTTTTCTTAGATGTCTAGAAAAGGAAGATGCAAGTAAAGTTGTTAAAGAATTACATGATGGCCCCGCTGGTGGACATTATTCAGGGGAGACAACAGCTCACAAGATACTTAGAGATGGATATTATTGGACCACTCTGTTTCGAGATGCCCATGTGTATGCACGGAACTGTGATATATGCCAAAGAAGTGTCAGGAAATTACCCAAGGCAGTAGGACCCTTGCAGCCGGTTATTATCTCTGAACCTTTTGAATAGTGGGGTATAGATGTTATTGGAGAGATAAATCCAAATTCTTCTTTACAACATCGATACATCCTGACGGCTACCGACTACTTCACTAGATGGACGGAGGCTATCCGATTGCGCAAGATCAATGAAGATACAGTCATCATTTTCTTGAAGGAAAACATCATAACCAGGTTTGGGGTTCCAATTTCCCTTGTTTTTGATAATGCTCCCTATTTTTCGTCTTTTAAGATAAATGAATTTGTTTATGAATGGGGGATTAAACTGCATTATTCAGCTAATTATTACCCTCAAGGAAACAAATTAGCTGAATCTTCAAACAAAAACCTCATTCGAATTCTCAAGAATACTGTGATAGAAAATCAGCGAAGTTGGCATATAGCTCTCCCAAATGCCTTATGGGCAGATAGGGTGACTCCAAAGAACACATTAGGGGTTTCCCCTTTCACTCTTGTCTATGTCAAGGAATCCATCCTCCCCCCCAACATCTTGCTTCCATCCTTACAGTTGTCCCAAGCCTCTCGAGGGTCTAGTAGCCAAGTCTTACAATCCAGGATCAATACCCTGCTTCAACTTGAAGGAGCCCGACAAAAAGCTAAAGACCGATTCCATCAGCACCAAGACATAGTCAAGAGATGGTTCGATAAGAGGAAGTCCGGTAAAAGAAGTTTTGAAGTTGGGGATTTAGTCCTGAAATGGGATCATAATCATGAAGGCAAAGGGATGCACACGAAATTCCAACATTTATGGATAGGTCCTTACCAAATTTTGGCAAAGCTCAGCCCATCCACTTATAAGTTGACGGACCTCCAGGGAGAGGAAGTAACCCTTCCTCTCAATGGCCTCACCCTGAAACAATACTTTGCGTAGTCTCACTGATACTTTCTGTACATAAATAAAAAATTTCTTTTATGTTGCTTTAGCCCTTTATTTTCATTGTTTTCAACTATGTTGTTTCTTTTCTCATCATTTGAACCTTCTGTACAAAGTTTGTTTTCTGAAAGCACCTGCGGTCAGGTTTCTCATCAAGATAGATCTCTCGAAGAAATCTCACAACTCATGAAGCCGAAACTACCCTCGAATGAAAGTTTATCTATGTATTTTGCTCTTGCTGAACGTTCTCCCGAAGGAAGGAAGCCTATTCTATTAGTCACACTAATCCTGTTTAAATAGGAGAGATCTGTTGGGATTCAATCTACTAATGCAGATCAAATCCTTAAATTTATATCAATCCGGGTCAGTAAGCTTAGAGGCATATCCAAGTTTTAGGACTTAGAGCTAGACTTGTTTGGATAATTTAATTATCTGTGAATTGAATCTACTGTCAGATGAAAAATACTATAACTTAAAGATACAAAAATCCTTTTTACAGGGATAACTTTATTTGTTTCTTTTCAAGTACACAACAATCTATTTAGGAAAGCAATCTATTGGTGAAAGAACTGAGATAGTAAAAGCAATTAAAAAATAACTCTAACCCTAAGATACAGACTACAAAGCTCTGCTTGATATTCCAGTGTTGAATGAACAATTAACCATTAAATTCCCTTACAGGATAGTGTTCGTAATTTATAATTGTTCTAAACATTTTATCTCTAAATGAGCAGCAATGTATAACATAGTAAAATCACAGTCTGAACCGTTCTTTTAATATTTAACAAAATAAAAGACAAAGCTCATGAAAAGGTAAGTGATGTGTAGCACAATGAAATCGTAGCTTGAACCATTAAATGAGAGAACAGAGCTGTAATAAAACCAATTAAAAACTAGCTGAATTCGTTCTGCAATAATAAACTAGCTACTACGGGGATTAACACATACCAATGGCACAATCTAAATCGCCTGCATCAAATCAAATCGCTGCAAACATCTAAATCGCATTCACTGGCAATGTAAGGGTGTGCGAACTCAAAAATGGGGGCCCTCCAATGCCTCGTTCCACACACAGTTGAATATTTACAGAAATGAAACTCTAAATGTATTCACCATAAATCAATTACACAGTAAAAACCACGCAGTTCAGAAGCAATATGCGTTCTTCCCAAAATCGTGATCCACGATCCAATGTTTTATGAAAATACTTATACAAATTCTTGAAACTAGAAATGCTATTATCCTGGAAACTAATTAATGAACAATAGTCCTCGAGATCCTTTATCAGATCCGTGACAATCAACAAAATCGGAACTGCCCTGCTTTTGTGCTGAGTGGTAGCACAGGTGGTCATCTTTGACCGACTTTGACTTGCCACCTGTGAGAGCCACATCATCTATTCGTTGAAAATTCATCCATCCTTGGATACTGAGGATCTTTTCTCCATCTTTCAGTTCATGCCTAGTTGGCCTGCAAGTGCTCAACTTTGGAGACATTACGGGAAGTTAGCACATCCTGTAATCCTGAATAAAAACCTTAGTTTAAATGCTCTAAAAATCTCAAAATTCAATTTGTTAACAAGCAATGACATTTATACCTTTTAACCAAAGTCTGTGGTGAATTAAAATCTTTATAGATCAGTATGAGGGTTTTATGGAGGAAAATGGAGGATATTTAGATGACAAAAAGAGGTCAAAATGGTGCCCAACAAGATCTATGACTATCTTTATTACTATCTTCGGGCTCCATCCACTCTCACACTTAAAGGTATCTCAAGAAGGTCATTGAAGTTGGACCCATGGAAAGTAGCACATCCCGAGGGCATAGGGTATTGAAATGACTCCATGCTGCAAATCTAACAACCAAAATGGCTTATAATCAAGGGTCTGTTTTCCAGAGATTCTTGCCTCAATTGAAGCATGTCTGAGACAAAAGCAAAGCATGTAAGTCAAGAAGGCTGCCCAAAAGACTCAGCTCAAACTAGGCTCCTCTTCGTCCATGAGGCTTGATCAAATCAATAAAATCTCTCACTCACACAAAATGACATTATGGATTGAGCAGCCAAAGTCAAAGATCATGTCTAAAGAAAATATTTCTGGAAGGCTCAAACAGCAAAGCTGTCAAAAGTATAAACATCCAAAAGGATGCAAGCGGCATGGGAATGAGGAACAAGAGCAATAATGTCCATGAGAAGGTGTTGCAAATCCTGTGGAGTCCGATAGCAGTAGCCATCTGAAAGATGAATCTTCTAAAATGAACCCCATATGTTGGCCCTTTGAAAGTTTTAAAGATGTCTCTATCAAAGCTCCCCTTGTCCCAATGGCCAGCAGATAAAATGTCACGTCCCCTCCCATCATACCAGTTAGATGGAGGGGATCGTGAGGCTATGACCGGGCATCTAGCCCCATAAACTTTTTAACCAAGCATTCACATAATTTAAAAGAGATATGGGATGTAAAATTATAAGCAAAACACAATGGAAATAATCAATTACACACCCATTATACAGTCAGTATATTCATGCCGTTCATCAATCTAAACGATATCAATTAGCAAATGAGAATACTTATCTTAAACCAAGTAATCCTTGAGCAACCAGCTACGCTTCTGCAACGTTCCACCCAACCGTAGGCCAGTGAGCTCCTTAATCTCTCAGCACCACTACCACCCTCGAGCTGGGCATGATCTCCACAAGGAACTAGGGAACCACAGGGTCTCACATAACCATAGATACACTAGAGTCAGCCATACCAACCAGCAGTCGGGTTTCTGGGGCTGCTGGGAGATGGATTCATTTAACAACGAAAACTGTAAGTGCTGGGCATGAGAGAGACGTTTCAATAGGGGGACGCACAAGATGGGGTTTCTTGAGCTTCAGAAAAATGTGGGTAGGCTCAAACGAATTGGAAAACTGGGAAAATTCGACTGGGAGAGCAACCCATTTCAAAAAAAACGCCCCAAGGGCAAAAACGACCTCTCCCTCAGCCCAAAATCGTGTCCCTCCTTTCCCAGCTACTTCACAATACCAAAAACGAGTTCCTGGACATGGAAAAATGCAGGGTTATGGTGAAAAACATGAGGATAGACTCCAACAAGTTCCAGACTGCGTGAGAGAGAGAATGCCATGGGTGAAGAATGGCTTTTGGGCCAATTTCGTGGGGGTTTTCTTGCCCAACAAGCAAAAACACATTTTTCCAAGTTGATGGCTTTCCCATGCACGAAAATTGACAGCCATACCTCTCCCATCCCAAGGCATTTATTGTCTCAACCAATTCTTGGAAGAATTAAATGATTGGGTGCATGAGACCAAGGGGGTAGTGGAGAGTTCATGGGTTTCCTCAATGAAATGGCTTAACACCATGGCTCAAGGGTTTGGTTATTTCCCCCCCTATTCCTTGTAAAGATCATGCCCCCATCTCTTTGTTGCATTGCGTAGCTGGTTGTGGGTATCTTTCATTAAATTCGTATTTACATGATGTCTTATTTACATCGTGCCCTTCTAGCACAAGAACCATAGGCATCTATCTCTTAATTTTCGGTACATAAAACGATAAATCAATGGCGGGGCCTTGGCCTTGAGCTCCTCACCATGATTAAGTTACAATAATTACATCATTTACGATTTAGTGCAAAAAGGGGGGTCTAAATGGGGACGTGACATAAAATGACTTCTTCCTTCGCCGAGATTCAAGTGCTCAGCTGAATATTGCATATAAGATGGATATTTTTTAAGAAGGTTTCGGATCAACGAGAGGGATTTTTTCAGAGATCTATGTTCGCCAGCGACTCACCAATTGTTGTTGCAACAACATCCCCCCCCAAATTTTGTAGATATTGGGGCCCCTCCTTTGCATTTTACTAGAAGGACTGCCTAAAGAAGTTAAGTCTCCTTTAAAAAAACTTTTGACTTAGTTTTTGTTTCAACTGAGGAATCTGCTTTAAAATTGAAGTTTTTTCTTCTAAGTCAAAACTCACGATTCTCTCCCGAAACTGCGGTAGAAATTTAAAATTCTCTCTCGAAACTAGGGAAGAACTCAGGATTCTCTCCTGAAACTGCGAAAGAACTCAGGATTCTCTCCCAAAACTGCGGAAAGACTTAAAGTTACTCCCTGAAACAGTGAAAAAACTTAGCGTTTTTTAAAAGTTTCGGAAGAACTTAAAATTGTCTCCTGAAACTGCAGAAGAAACTTAAAATTCTCTCTCGAAATTGGGGAAGAACTCAGCGAGCTTGCTTGAAACTGTGGAGGAACTTGGGATTATCTCCCGAAATTGTGGAAGCTTTCGCCAAATGTTGCTGCAGTAAGTTGTCCCTAGGTTACTCGACCATTTATATTTCGATAAAAAACTTAAACAAAGTTATTCATGAATTGCGGAAGGACTTACTGAGTCTTTCTGAAACTTCGGGATGACTCGGCAAAGCCGACCGCGATAAGCTTCCGAGAGAGTGTATTTCGAAAGAACTCACAAAGTGCTCCCGAAACGCTGAAATGACTCGCCATTTTTTTCTCCACCGCGAAGTGTTTTTTTGTCTTTTCCGCAACAAAGTTTCCTGCCTTTCGGGAGGAACTCATGAGTTCTGGCAGCAACTGCGGACGAAACTTGTGAGTCCTCCCCGCAACCGACGGTCGCGCTTAAATGCCAAGTCAGCTTGAAAAGACCGCACCGTACGAGCATTAAACCCCGTTTTAAATCTCCACCTACCCGTTTAAATTCCCACACGTGTCTAACTTTATATAAGGGCAGTGGGGTTTTGTTGGTCCCATTGTTAGTTTGTTATTCAAAGAACGCCGTTGGGAAGACCGCGTCGGCTCGCTCTAGCTCAGCGCATCCACCACCGTGTCCACCTCACTCCACCACTGTCTCGTCTCCAGGTAGGCTTTTTAACCGTCATCTTTGTCTTATCTTCACGTTGAGTTATTTTTTTGGGTTTTCCCATTTCATAACGTGGCCGGTAGACATTGGTAGCATAGATCATTTTTTTATGGCTGCCGTGGCCGCATAGGTTTCTCATTGCTATCAACTGAGAGCCGTATCCATGACCATCCGAGCTTGTTTTTTTTTTCACTGGCCGCATTCCAGTCGTTTTCCTACCCAGAATCAAACTTCATACCGGCTGCATACCGTTTCGCAAGTATTATCAATGACAGTAGTGATCGGTTGAGATACTCAACCACTCACCTATTCGGCTTAGTGAATGACTGTGGAAAACAGTTCCTTGTTTTCATTGTTTACTCATAGGATTTTCCACTCCAGGCCAACCCACCATTGACCATTAGAAGTTCTATGATGAAGAGCATCCTGTCTCCAATGACTAGGAAGGAAGTAGGTTTTTCCACATCGTATGCTTACCTTTTCGGAAGCATTCCAAAAGTTCCTGGCTAGGCATTGTCTCCCTAGAATAATCAAGTCTGAGGACCATATTTTGTTTTCTGGAATGATCTATGTTTAGTTTGCTTCCCCAGCATGCAACTTTATAATTTTGTCTATATTTCTCATTAGCAAGCTAAAATTGTCCTACTCTATGTTACACTCTCATAACGTGTTGCAAATTTTGTAATGATTCACATTTGGTTGCTGGCAGGGATAAGCCACGATGCCAAAAGGTGGTAGAAAGAAAGCTAAAGTGATGGAACCAGAGCCAGTGCAACTAAGAACTGAAACTATTTTCCAAGACACTAAGTGTACCACCGGCGTTCCTCCCGAGGTCCATTGGGGAGATGTTTACCGGATGATTAGGAACTAGGATATCCCAGATGTATTATTGGAAGAAGAACAAATCTACCTCAACATTAGAACTTCCGACATAGCTAGGGCTTCTACTCGCCCTGAATTGTTCCCATGCTCTGAAGTGATTGGATGGATACTAGAACATGCCAACCCGCAAACAAGAGTGTTGCATGACAACAAGGGAGAGCCTTTCGCTTCATTCCATCCAGTGTATATTGCAGCAGCCTACAAATTCTCATGTCCCCAACAAGCTCTAAGTGATGAATGGTTGGATAAGATGAATAATACTGAGATGGCCAAAAAATTATTGGTCACAAGCAAGCAGCTAAGGAAGAGAGATAATGATGAATATGATGTTCAGAGCCTAAGACCTTCTTTTAGGTTAATCTCCCTGATGTTATGCAGAATTTTTGGCATGCCCAATGGCACTGTATATAGGATACAGTGGGCTCCCATCATCCACTTCATAGCATTCAAAGGAACTATGTTTGATTGGGATACTATCTTTTCGGACAGTTTGGCATCCACAATGGCCGCTGCAAGAGAAGGTATGGCCTTAAAAAAGTCAGAATTTTACATGTCTTCTTATCTCATTGACTAAATTTTGGCCAAGCTCTCTTTCCCCAGGCTAGGTTGCACATGGGATAAAGCCAACACCCCGGTCTACACTGCCTATAAAATAATGTGGGCTCAAAATTACAGAGCGAACTATAAGCTCATCTGCAAAGAGTTAAGCTCATCTGCGAAGAGTTCATCATGCCTCTGTACGAGCAGATGTTCAAGGAAGAGCCCAATTATCTATCAGAAAATGCCATGGAGGTCCTGGAAAATTATGGTGATTTTTATTTCTCAGAGCAGGGCACCTACATCAGGATGTTTGGAGGTACCAAAGCACCATACATTTTTCCAAAATACGCTACTGATTAAGTAGTCCTCAAGGAAGCAGTCAGGAAAGTTTTCCTTGATGGAATAGGAGGGGTGCTTAACAAGAAACATAAGGATTCTTTCCCTCCTTTCCCCTTTTGCATAGGAGCCTACAAATTCTCAGGGGTTGCAATAGCTGAGGAATACGTTCAAGAGCTGAAATCTTTCCACTTCGGTGAAATGATCTTCCATAGAAATGATAGACGAAGCAAGGTTGCCGAACATTGCAAGGAAGTATATGCTCATTTTGAATATGCTCATTACTATGATGCAGAGGAAGAAGTGTTCAGAGGCATCAGCAACATGACTGAGTTGCAGATTTTTCGTCAAGGCAGTGAAGCTAGCTCTAGCTCTATCCCATCCCGAGAAGCCAGTCTGCAGAAAGAGAGAGAAGTAGCTGAGGCCCTAGCCTGTGAAGAACAAAGATTGAAAGAAGAAGTAAGACTGCAACAAGAAGCAGAAGAAGCAAGACTGCAACAAGAAGCAGAAGAAGCAAGGATGCAGAGAGAAGCTAAAAATGCAAGGTTGCAAAGAGAAGCTGAAGAAGCAAGGTTGCAGAGAGAAGTTGAGGAAGTAAGGCAGCAGAAGGAAGCAGAAGATCGAGAGCAGAGGGAGGAAAGTGAAAATCAACAGCGAGCTGAAGAAGAAGAAAGAAGGCGTAAAACTGAAGAGGAACAAAAGACGAAGGAAGAACTTAAGACCAATGAAGATGCCGAGGCAGGTGGCTCCGGCACCCAAGATATGGAAACATACACATCTCAAGCAGGTGGCTCCGGCACCCAAAATGTGGAAACAGACACATCTCAAGTAGTACAGACCCCACCCATAGAGACAGAAGTACATGTAATAGACCTCCCAATCATCCCTTACACCCCATCAGAAGATCATACTGTGTCCCGATGGGATGAATTTGTGTATTATAAGAAGAGGAAGGTGGTAGTCTTGAAGTCGGAAGAGAGGATAAAGAGACTCTTCCAAGAAGATATTGTTACCCAGCGGGAGACCACGATGATGCAAAATACAAATAAGGCTCCCATAGCCATGGCATCCGCCGCTGTGTCAGCAGCAAAAGCAATAAAGGACAATGTGGTCGATATGGTCAGAGAATTTGAGTCAACAAAGAGGAGAGCTCGCATGTTGCAACATACTGTGGCTAATGAGCAGGCTTACAGGGATCTTGTAGTGAATAAATATAATCGTCTGTCTGTTGATCACAAGGAGTTGTCAGATAAGTATCTCCATTTAGAAGAAGAAAAGGAGCACCTGGCAATCCAGATGATGGTTCTAGAAGCAGAAAAGAACGATTCTGAAGCTAGAGTTTTTCATATGGAAGCAGATAAGCAAGCAATGGTTGAACAATTAGAGCAGACAGAAAGTAGAGCAATAGATATGTCTCCCTTTCATGAGCTGTCCTGTGACATTCTGAGACAAATGCACACCACACAGGAGCTGATTGCTGAGGAAGTGTGCAGGCTCAAAGCCATGATGGTTAGATTGAAAGAAGTCAATGCAGAGGCCAATAGGCTTAAGGGAAAATACACTCGGGTTAAAGCAAACATCCTGAGCCAGATGGAATGGAGAGAAGGGAAGGTTGATTTCCCAAAGCATCTCCCATTCAAGTCGGTAGATGATTTTAAAGAAGATGTATCCCTTATGGAATTATGCAGGAACTGTGGCCTTAAGCTAATGTCTAAGATCCAGGGAACAATTGATAAAAGTAACAGCCTGTATCAAAAGATCCATGAAGTACATGATAAGTGCAAGCTGAGTTTCCCTCAGTCCCTTGATGAGTTTCCAAGCAAAGAGCAACGTTTATCAGACTTGAAGGAAGAGGTAGGCATTCAAATAGAATATGTAAAGAAGATTGATGTCCTAGCCACTGATGATCTCCATCACTATATTGGGCTGTCATCAATAGACAGTCATTTGCTTAAAGAAATCCACCAAGCAGTAGTTGCAGAAATTCATGGTGTTGAAGCAGAGATTGGTAAACATGTGACTTCCCAGAAGATCTTGCTCCCTTCACCAGCAAATGTGGTTATCAGAGACACTGGTATTTGGTTTAGTTACACTGTAGAGGAGGAAAAGAAAGCAGCAGCAGCAGTAGCAGCTAGTCCAAGCACCTCCCTCCTAGCAGAAGCGCCTTCCCAAGGGTGAACACGCTGATCCTAAGGCGTTGTTACTATTTTCATTTGTTCTCCCTATGTTGAGAGCATAGAATCACTAGACAACTGTCCTTTTCTATTTTTGAGAAATTTTCTGTTTTAAGAAAAGAGCCACGATTTGTTTATTTAGAGGAAAAGTCTGTAGAGGACATGTGTAAAGAGCCAGATGGCAGCCCAAGAGGCATTTTGTAAAGATATAAATAGAAGCTTAGGGAATAGTGTAAAGGACTTTTGGCAGGGAAAATATTTTTCTTAACTTGTACGAGCTATCTTGCACTTGCTCCAAGAAAATGAAATTTGCCTAATAAGAGCCTGGAGAGGACGTCTTTTGCATGGAAATGGATGTTGGATGCATGCTGGATTATTCTTGTGACTTTCATATTCTATAGTGAGATCTTTCTTTGTTGTCTTGAATTATTTCTCTGTATTGAATGATCTTACTGTTTCTTGTGCAAATGATTTTTCTCCTACATGAGTAATGGAATGCGTTATATGTGAATTGGAAGCTATGTTTTAATATCTTTTTCCTTCTTGCTGTAGATATATCTTTATGATTTAATGGCTGTCTGTTGATCTTTAGATACTTCTTCCAGCACATTACTCATACTTATGATTTTGCTCCTTGCAGGGATAGTTTAGGTTTATTTCAATTTTTAGATACAGATTTGTTTCAAGTTCTGCATTTAGATTATGTTAGCTTAGGCACTTGCATATCATTTTAAATCATAAAATCAAAAAAGAACGGTGGATCGGGCCATAACCGGTGTAATCGAAGCAAATCTCCAAATCTAACGGTTGCTGGAACCGCTAACCGCGCGGATTCCCCATACCAAACGATGGACAATCTAATTGGGATAGTCTACCGGGGAGAATCCCTTTTTGCTTGATGCTGCGATCTTCGGGGCATCAACAATGTGTCTTGATGCTCCCGAATCTATGATGAAAGTAGATTTTGTTGATGCACTTGCCAGGAGGGCATGACATCTTTCCTTTCCTTCAGATTTGAAAAGCTCAGTATCATGATCTTTCTTCCTTAAACATGCAGGCATAGGAAGATTGTTCTTCTTAAGTAACTGAGCCATCATATCTATAGATTTCTTCATACAATCACTCTCAGGATGGATACCTTTAAGACAATAGGTGCAGTTGGGTCTTTTTTCCAAGCATGCTTGGTCTTCCTAGAGTTCTAAGCCCCATATGACTGATATGGAGTATCTGTATGCTTTGGACCATTCGATCTCTCGTAAGAAATATTTTGCTTGCCTTTACCATTCACTCTCTCTACAACTGTAAGGGCTGAATCCAATTTGGGTTTGATCATTCCCATAGAGATCAACTTCTCTTCCTCTTGGATAAGAGATTGGATGAAATCATCAAATGAGGGAAACTTCCATCTTGGAATGGAAAACCTAGCTGACTAGAAAGTAGAGACAAACACTGAGAAGTTTGCCCCCAACTTTGAGAGAATGGAAAGTATAAGATGCGTGTCTTCTTTCACTATCTCATATCTTTTCAACTGTGATATCAAGCTTTTGAACTGAGTGAGGAAGGCATTGATAGATTCGAAGCTTTCTAGACTCAAACATATGAGCTCATTCTCCAATTTGTGTCCTTGCATATAATATTTCGGTCCAAAAAGAGATTCGAGCTTGTCCCAAAACTCTTTAGGAGATGTAAGATCGATGACATGGAAGTGAAGATCTTCAGAAATTGAGAGAAGGAGCAGGCCAATTGCTTCATCAAGCCTATGCAAGTACTTGGAGTTTTTAACTACATTGAGAGGTTCTACCATTGTTCCATTGAGTATTCAGGTGAAGCTCTTTGATCTCATGAAGAGAGTCATCTTGGATTTCCACTCAACATAGTTGGAAGATGTAAGATTTAGATCCATCTGAAACAGAGAAAGTTGAATAGTTGAAGAAGATTCTGAACGGGTGGATAAACCTGCAAAACAAGAGAATTTTTGTTGATGGAGAAGGCTACACTTCGACTGAACACCACCTTAAGGACACTTGGCACATAGACTAAGTCCTTCACACCTGGATAGACCTCACTGTATTTCTCCAATGAATTCAAGTAATAGCACCAGGATTTGTTGTGGAAACTCAGAGGCTTCTGGTGCACAAATGAAAAGATAGTTGCTCAAAGAAATGTTGCAACTGCTGCAATTCGAATAGCTTCTTACTTCTCTGATACCATGTGATAATCTGTAGGGATATAGCAACTGTAACAACATCACAATCTAACTCTCAGGATTATTTGCAAAGAAGAAGAAGCATGCATTCAATAATCACTCATAAACACATAATAATGGACAATGTCAATATCATACAATGAATAATGAATGTAGAGAATGTGTTACAATAATCAATGATGAGGCATCATATAGGATTAGAATTAGCCAAGTAGGGTGTTCGAATCTGAGCTTAAATTCTAGCACGAATAACTATGGAGATATCATCTAGTCGGTATTTTTAGTCACAACTGGTGAGAGTCAGTCAAGTGTGACCAACTGAGTCTAACATAACCATATAGCCATAAATAAGGGAATGGAGACTCCAAGGTGGGTGCATGAGGCTGTCTAAGTCAAAGTCTAGCTTGGATAACAATGAAGACATCATCCAGTCAATAGTATCAGTCATAAATGGTAATAGTCAGTGAAGTGTGTCTAACTGAGTCTAACAGAACCATCTAGGCATAAATCAAGGAATGGAGACTCCAAGGAGGGCGCATGAGGCTGTCAAACAGTCAAATGGAACTCCAAAACTATCTAACTAGAAGCTACAAGCAGTTAGTATGAGAAATCAGTGGAAGAACTACTCGATCGATGCACTAACTGAATGATCACTCCCGGTAGGTGAGATAAGGTGCCCTAACTGAGTGATAACTGGTGGTAGGTGAGAAAACATGCTCTAACTAACAGTGGTAGGTGAGAAGGGCACACTTAATAAGCAGATAAGTCAAGGAGGGCGCATTAGGTAGGTAGGAGGCCAAATGAGGGCTAAAGACAGGATCTGGAGAGCTAGAAGCAAGCTCTAGGTGTTGGGGAGACAACCATGATGATGACTGGATGCATGCAGTGGCATGCAAATGCATGCAACATGCAGTTTTGCATGCAAGCATGCAAAATATAAAAATGATGGTGTGAATATTCCAACACCCTCCCGCAAGCTATACTATGAGGAAATAACTAAAAACAAAAATAGGACCCTGGTGACTGAGACCAAAGGTCACCCATACAATCAATCTAAATAAACTAAGTGAGGAAAGAGGGAAAATCCATTGGGAAGAAATCCCTCCCTCAAAATAGACTGAAGGATACTAAAGTAGCATGCCATCACTCACCCATGAAGGAGGTAAGTGTCCTTCTTTTCAAAAGAAGGGTTGATCAATTTGAAAAGGATCGGTAATGTGAGAAGGATGAAACCTTCCATCCTGAAAACTTGATGTGGTTCTCTGTCGATCAACTGGATCACCAATGAGAGTAGTGGCTTCCCGTCTCGGAAGAGGAGGAAAATCAGTTGAGAGATCGTAAGGAACTGAATCTCCCATGTCCTCATCATCATTTTTCGGACCTTCAGGTTCTTGTGGATCTGGATCTAGCATTTTCTCTTCATCATATTCACTGTCATACTCTGAATCTGATCTACCATGTGATGATGGTTTGCTCTTTTGGAGCTTGTCAACACTCCCAAGCTATGAATCTGCAATATCATGTGGAGATGTATCCAGAACTAGCTCATCACATCCAAACTCTGAATCTGAACTCTCGTGAGGAGAAGCAAGTAGAAATGGCTCATCATCACACACAAATTCTGAATTTGAAATCTCATGAGGAGGAACATGTGAAGCTTATAACTCATACTCCAAATCTGAACTATCATGTGATTCGCTCTCTTGAAACTCATCATCACTCTCAAAATCCGAGTCTGAAAGCTCATGTGAAGAAGCAAGTGAGGCTACCTCATCATCACTTTTAAATTCTTAATCTGACGAAGTGGGAGCATCATGAACCTGCTTCCGAAGCTGCATGTAGATCTCTGATATCTCCTTTGAGCCATCATAGGTGATATTTTTATCCAAAGAACTAGAGTCTGATGATGGATCTTCAACAAGATCCCCAGTGGATGTGATAGTGGATGTCGAACTAATAGGTGCTAGATCTTCAAGTTCTTATGGATCTGGATCTAGCATTCGCACTTCTTCAAGATTCCTCTTTTTCTCAATATTCTTAGAACAATCTTTGCAAGTGCCATGAGCAATCTTGCTATTGGGAAGACCTTCAACCATATCTTGAGCTAGCTTGTGGTTGAGATGAGATAGTCTACTCTCTTCATGAATATGAGAGCGAAGAGCAGAATCCTTTGAGAGAGGTGAGAAGTGGGAAAACTCATAGAGTTTTGTCTCATGATTTACAACACCTTTTGAGATGATTTCCCTTGAAACCATGTCTTGTACTTCGACTTCATTTGGAGAAAAGATCACTCTTTTGGGGTCTCAAACATGGGTCATTTGGTACAATGAAAGTAAATTTGATTCAAGAGAAGGAACATAAAGCACATTAGAAAAGTAACCTGAGTCAAGATCGATTCTTCCATCCCTTAAGGGGAGACTTCTGAATCATTTCCCAATCTGATGGAAGGGCCAACTGAGCTTGTGAAACTGGAGAAGAGATCTTTGGAGGAATACATGTGTCTTGATGCTCCTGAAGCTATGATGAAAGTAGAATATGTTGATGCACTTGCCATGAGGGAATGGCATCTTTCCTTTCCTTCATATCTGGAAATATCAGCATCAGGATCTTTCTTCCTTGTACATGCAGGCATAGGAAGATTGTTCTTCTTAAGTAACATAGCCATCATATCTATATATTTATTCATACAATCACTCTTGGGATGGATACCTTTAAGACAATAGATGCAGTTGGGTCTTTTCTTATGAGAATGATTGGTCTTCCTAGAGTTCGAAGCCCCATCTGACTGATATGGAGTATCTGTATGCTTTGTACCATTCGATCTCTTGTCAAAAATATTTTGCTTGCCTTTACCATTTGCTCTCTCTACAACTGTAAGGGATGAATCCAATTTGGGTTTGATCATTCCCATAGAGATCAACTTCTCTTCCTCTTGAGTAAGAGATTGGATGAAATCATCAAATGAGGGAAACTTCCATCTTAGAATGGACAACCTAGCTGATTGGAAAGTAGAGACAAACACTGAGAATTTTGCCCCCAACTTTGAGAGAATGGCAAGTATAAGCTTCTTGTCTTCTTTCACTATCTCATATCTTTTCAACTGTGATATCAATATTTTGAACTTGGTGAGGAAGGAAGTGATAGATTCGAAGCTGTCTGGACTCAAACATATGAGCTCATTCTCCAATTTGTGTCCTTGCATATCATCTTTCGGTCCAAAAAGAGATTCGAGCTTGTACCAAACCTCTTTAGGAGAGTAAGATCGATGACATGGAAGTGAAGATATTCAGAAATTGAGAGAAGGAGCAGGCCAATTGCTTCATCAAGCCTATCCAAGTACTTTGACTTTTCAACTGCACTGAGAGGTTCTATTATTGTTCCATTGAGTATTCGGGTGAAGATCTTTGATCTCATGAAGAGAGTCATCTTGGCTTTCCACTCAACATAGTTGGAAGATGTAAGCTTTAGATACATCTGAAACAAAGAAAGTTGAATAGTTGAAGGAGATTCCAAATGGGTGAATAAACCTGCAAAACAAGAGAATTTTTTCTGATGGAGAATGCTACACGTCGAATGAACACTACCTTAAGGACACTTGGCACATAGACTAATTCCTTCACACATGGCTAGACCTCACTGGATTTATCCAATGTATTCAAGTAATAGCACCATGATTTGTTGTGGAAACTCAGAGGCTTCTGGTGCACAAATGAAAAGATAGCTGCTCAAAGAAATCCTACTACTGCAACTGTTGCTGCTGCAATGACTGCAATTAGAATAGTTGCTTACTACTCTGATACCATGTGATAATCTACATGGATCTAGCAACTGTAACAAACTCACAATATAACTCTCAAGATTATTTGCAAAGAAGAAGAAGCATGCATTCAATAATCACTCATAAACACAGAATAATGGACAATGTCAGTATCATACAATGAATAATGAATGTCGAGAATGTGTTACAATAATCAATGATGAGGAATCATATAGGATTCGAATTAGCCAAGTAGGGAATTTGAATCTGAGCTCAAAGTCTAGCATGAATAACTATGGAGATATCATCCAGTCGGTAGTATCAATCACAACTGGTGAGAGTCAGTCAAGTGTGATCAACTAATTCTAACAGAACCATCTAGCCATAAATCAAGGAATGGAGACTCCAAGGTGGGTGCATGAGGCTGTCTAACTCAAAGTCTAGCTTGGATAACAATGAAGACATCATCCAGTCAATAGTATCAGTCATAAATGGTAATAGTCAGTGAAGTGTGTCTAACTGAGTCTAACATAACCATCTAGGCATAAATCAAGGAATGGAGACTCCAAGGAGGGCACATGAGGCTGTCAAATAGTCAAGTGGAACTCCAAAACTAGCTAGCTAGAAGCTACAAGCAGTCAGTATGAGCAATCAGTGGAGGAACTACTCAATCAATGCACTAACTGAATGATAACTCCCGGTAGGTGAGATAAGGCACCCTAACTGAGTGATAACTGGTGGTAGGTGAGAAAAAGCGCTTTAACTGACAGTGGTAGGTGAGAAGGGCTCACTTACTAAGCAGATAAGTCAAGGAGGGTGCATTAGGTAGGTAGGAGGCCAAATGAGGGATAAAGACAGGCTCTAGAGAGCTAGAAGCAAGCTCTAGGTGTTGGGGAGACAACCATGATGATGATTGGATGCATGCAGCATGCAATTTTGCATGCAAGCATGCAAAATATAAAAAATGATGGTGTGAATATTCCAATAGGCTTAGCATGACCATTATATTCTTATATTCTTGATAAACCCACTGTAGGTTTCCTTAGCATGGGTATATGCCATGGAATGCTTGATAAACCCAACTGCATATTGGCTTAGCATTGAGATGGAACCTTAACTGTGAGAGAACCTTATAGCCCTCCTTAGTGGATACACAACCCTGCTCGGGGGTGATCTCTCAGCTAAAAGAGTACAAGATGGACATATATCTAAGGTTGGGTGGAACGTTGCTCTCACTTATCCAGTTGCTTGGGGTAGCTTCATAAACTTAAATATAAGTATTTCTTGTTATGTGAAATGCTGAAGTTCCATTGCTATGATGCAGTTGCTTATGTTCAAGTTATTAGATGTACATTTATATGAATTTTATTTATAAGTAGGCCATGCGTAATCCTGGATGGAAGGCTGGGTTCATTTTTATATACATCATTCCATTGCGTGAGTTTAATGCATTATAAGTCTTACATGTGGTAGATGTAATGGTTAGATCTAACTTTATGCACCTTACATGTCGTGATGTATTGATTAACCATGTGAATGAGTTGTATGACTACACCTGATCTTGGGGAAGGGAGGGGGATACCCTGATGTGTTTCAGAACCCCTTTGTGGGTCAGGTGAAAGGGAAAGTCATGGCAGGAAGAAGGTTAAAGTCTTTTAAGTGGAGTTATGCACAAATGTTCAGTTGGAAAATGACAAGGTTAGAGACCTCTATTAGGAGTGGAATTTGCACCATTGGATATATCTCTCCAAGAGATTTCCAAGGGTACCAACCTTGTTCCATTTGGACCCGGGATGAGGAAGTTATGCTCCTCCGAAGTTGCTTTGGAAAGTCGTTGTTGCAAGGTGTGGTTCCGCATCCGCAATGCGGATTGCGGTTTGCGGAAGGTAATTTTCCCGGTGGGAAATTCCACATTCCCGCATTCGCGATTGCAGATTGCGAGAGGGAAGGGTCGCTACAGAGGTGGAATAGGGATTTCCACATTTCCACATCCACAATGCTGATTGTGGATCGCAATTACTGATTGCGGATTGCAGTTGCAGATTGCGGATCGCAATTGTGGATTGCAGATCGTAGTTGCGGATTTCAGAATTGCCGATCGTAGTTGCAGATTGCGGATCGCAGTTGCGTATTGCGGATCACGGATCGCAGTTGCGGATTGCGGATCTGAGCCTATTGTGGCTGTGTGGAATTGGAAGGAATAAAAAAAATGTATCAGGGTATTCCATGGCCTCTGAAGTTCATGTGGACATTACAAAAGTGGTATCAAAGCTTCAGTTGCAACACTGGGAGCTGTTTGGGCCGTACCATGCATGAATTTTTGGTCAAGAGATGCACCCAGGGCATGGTTTTGATGAACTTATTTGATTAATTGATTGTTCAAATGAATAGTTCCAGGTTTGAATGGGTATGATAGATTTTAATTGCATGCTTGTGATGTCTAATAGATGTCTTTGATATGCACAGTGATAGGAGCAACTGTAAGACGAATTGTATAACAGGACAACGCACAGAAAGGCGTAAGAATGGTCACCATGAACGATGCACAAGATCCGTTTGAACCAGAGGATGATGTGTTGGGTGAGAACTTGCAAGTGGAACATACAGAGGCCGAGTATGATGGAAGAAGGGCCCAAGTAATGCCCCCAAACTTGGTTGAGACTATGGTAAGCTTTAGCGAGCGGATGATGAAAGCACAAGAATAACAACATCAACTCAATGTATCCATATTGTAGAGTCTCACAGACATACATCATAGAATAAATGGTGGGTCTAACCCAAGCAACGAAGGTCGAGAGGAGAGAAATGCATAAAGTCAGTCTAGGGCCCGTTCTAAGAGAAGAACTCCAAGCCCTAGAAGAGGTTGTGTGAGCAAAAGGCACATGACACCCTCTCCTAGGTTTTCCTCTAGCAGGTCAAATGATTATGAGGGTTCTCAAGGAATCCCAAGACAGACTTCCAGCAAGAGTAAGAGCAGAAAGAAGCACAAAGGTATTCCACAGGGTGAATTTAGGAAGGCAAGGCCTCCCACTTTTGAAGGTGAAAGCAAAGAAGGTCAAGAAGCAGAGGCATGGCTTCTTGGAATCAAAAAGTACTTCAGAATGCATGAGTATTCAAAGAATGAAAAGGATAGGGTTTCCATCTATAACCTTAGTGGAAGAGCTTCAATCTAGTGGGAACACCTCATGCAAGTGAAGGGAATTAGTGAAAGAAGAGTCAGTTGGGAAAGGCTTAAAAGATAATTCCAGGAGAAGTACCTATCATATAGGTATTATCATAGAAAAAAGAAAAGAGATCAATGAACTTAGATTAGGGCAAAATACCATGCATGAGCATGTCCACAGGTTTCTGGAGCTGCTGAGGTATGTAGACTACATCAAGGATGAAAGAGTGAAGATCCAATGCTTCCTTGGTAGTCTACCACAGAACTACAGAGATAGAATAGAATTTGTAAATCCACCAAGCTTGGATGAAGCCATTAGGATGGAAGAGCATTGCTATGAGCAGGGTAAAGGTAAAGCAGAGATGTAACCAGCATGGAAAGGTAATCCCAAGGGAAGGGTTGAACAAAGCAAAGGTGAATTCAAACCACCATTCAGGATTCATCCCAAAATATTTCCACAAGGCCAAGAAGCAAGAAGAGAACTTAAGCCACCTGTGGCAGCAGAAAATACATCAAAGGGGCCTCTTCAATGTTGGGGTTGTGTAGGAAACCACATGCTTAGAGATTGTCCAACTAAAAGGGAGAACCCCAGGAGCTTACACAACCTTGCAAAAGCATCCACAGTGGAAGATATGGCAAGAGCAACACCTAGGATTTATGCAGCACTGAATGATCACCAAGCAGACCATCAATCAGCAATTGTGTAGGTTGAAGGTAAGATTGCTAAGTGGTCTATTTCTGTTTTGATTGATCTAGGGTCTACTCATAGTTATGTATCTCCTGAGGTAGTTAAAATTTGTTCTCTTGGTAAAGTAAAGCATGATAAATATTGGCTAGTTCAATTAGACACATGAACCAAGAGGAAGTTAAGTGAAGTAGTGAAGGAGTGCCATATATAATTGAATGGAATACTCACGCATGTTGAATTGAATGTCTTACCATTGGTATCATATGATTCTCTAATTGGAATGGAATGGTTGGAAAGACATAGAGCCAAGGTGGAATGTTATGAGAAAGCGCTGGAATGCCTTGATGATAAAGGAAGGTCAAGTTTGGTAAAAGGAATTCCAAAGCATGTTTTAGTAAGGCAGATTTTAGCCTTACAGCTGAGGAAGTTTTACAAAAAGGGTTTCCAATTATATGTTTTGCATATATCAGATTCAACGAAAGATAAAGGACCCAGGTTAGAAGACTTCCATATATTACAAGAGTTTCAGGATGTATTTCCGGATGAAGTTCTAGGGCTGCCACCCAAGAAAGACATTGAATTTTCCATTTAACCTTGTTCCAGGGGCAACACCCATCTCCAAAGATCCTTATAGAATGAGCACACCAGAACTGGTAGAATTGAAGATGCAGCTGCAGGAATTAATGGATAAATAATATATCAGACCGAGTGTATCCCCATGGGTTGCACCAGTCTTATTTGTTAAGAAGAAGGATGGAATATTGAGGTTGTGTATTGATTACATGAAACTCAATAAAGTGACAATTAAGAACAAGTATCCCTTGCCAATAATTGAGGACTTGTTTGACCAAATGAAGGAAGCTAGAGTGTTTTCAAAGATTTACTTGAGGTTCGGGTACCATCAAGTGAGGATCAAGGAAGAAGACATTCATAAGACAACCTTCAGGACTAGGTATGGCCATTATGAATTTACAGTGGTGCCATTTGGTCTTACCAATGCACTTGCTACATTCATGTGTCTCATGAATAGTGTCTTCAGCAAATATTTGGATAAATTTGTGATTGTATTATTGGATGACATCCTTGTGTATTCAAAGAATGAAGAAGAACATAATGAGCATTTGAGAATGGTATTGCAAGTCCTTAGGGAGCACCAGTTTTATGCTAAGCTGAGTAAATGTAACTTCTCTCAGCAGAAAGTACAGTATCTGGGTCATATTGTATCGACAAAAGGCATTGCAGTGGATCCAGAGAAGATTGAAGCCATCATGGATTGGCCTACTCCAAGGAATGTAGTAGATGTTAGATTTTTTATGGGTCTTGCAGGTTACTATCGAAGATTCATTGGAGCATTCTCCAAGATAGCTCACCCAATCATTTCATTACAGAGGAAGGTAGTCAAGTTTATATGGTCTGAAAAATGTGACAGAAGCTTTCAGCAGTTAAAGGAATTACTTACTAGTGCACCTGTCTTGAGGATTGCGGATCCAAGAAAAGATTTTTAAGTATGCATTGATGCTTTCATTGAAGGACTCAGTGGAGTACTAATGCAATAAGGGTTTGTAATTTTTTATGATTCAAGGAAGGTAAAGGAACATGAAGGGAACTATGCCACCCATGACTTAGAGCTAGCAACCATAGTTCATGCCCTCAAGAGATGGAGACACTACCTCTTGGGAAGAAATTTGAGCTCATAACTGATCATATGAGTTTAAAATACTTGTTTGACCAGCCAAATCTAAATGCAAGACAAACTAGATAGATGGAGTTTCTTTGCGGGTTTGATTTGGAGATTAAGCATGTCAAAGGTAAAGAGAATAAAGTTGTTGATGCACTTAGCAGAAGATTTCATATTGGAACAGTAAGCAGGTGTGAATCAGACTTCAAGGCAAGGATTATAGAAGCTCAAAGCAGTGATGAAGCCTACCTTTAGGTCAAGGAGAAGTTGTAACAGGGTATTGTTAGTGAAAGGTATGCAAGATACCAGCTGGGTGAGGATAGTGTTCTCATTTATCAAAATACCAGATTGTACATTCCAAACAATGCATATTTGAAGAAGTTGGCAATGGATGAGATACATCAAAGACCATACTCAGGCCATCCAGGATACCAAAAATCTATAATCGCAGCAAGGAAATAGTACTGTTGGCATGGTATGAAGAACTACATAGCTGAGTACATTTCTAGGTGTCAAAAGTGCCAGCAGGTCAAGGCAGCGCATCAACATCCAGCAGGATTGTTGCAGCCATTTCCAATTTCAGAATGGAAGTGGGAAGTGATCTCTATGGATTTTATAACAGGTTTTCCAATCACAATAAAGAAACATGACTTAATCATGGTGGTGGTGGACAAGCTATCAAAGGTATCTCATTTCATGCCAGTTAAGTACACTCACAAGGCCAAAGACATTGCAAATATATTCATGAGAGAGATATTCAGATTGAATGGATTTCCCAAGGAAACAATTTCAGACCGTGACACACAGTTCACATCCAATTTTTGGAAAGGATTGTTCCAGGAATTGGGAACTCAGTTGAAGTTTAGCACAACCTATCACCCTCATACTGATGGTCAGAATGAGAGAGTAAATTAGATTCTTGATGATATGGTAAGGATGTATGTGATGGACAAGCCATCCAAGTGGGAAGACTATTTACACTTAGTGGAATTTGCTTACAACAATGGACATCAAGCATAATTGAAAATGGGTCCTTTTGAACTCTAGTGACCTGGGACAACCCAGTGAACAGAGTACTGCTTGGGAAAGAAATGATTAAGAAGATGGAGCAAGAGATTGTGAAGATCAGGAAGAATTTGAAGGAAACATAGGACAGGCAGAAAAGTTATGCAGATCTGAAAAGAATGCATAAGGAATTCTAGATTGGGGATCATGTATACTTGAGAGTGAAACCAAGGAAGAGTTCCATGAAGCTGGGAAGTTGTTCCAAGTTGATTGTGAGCCATTCGAAGTCCTTGATAGGATAGGGCCAGTTGCATATAGAATTGCATTGCCTGCTAACATGAAAGCTCATAATTTTTTCCATGTCTCTTTGCTTAAGAAATATGTACACGATCCTAATCATATCATTGATTGGCATGTGATATAGGTGGAACCAGAGGGAGAGTTCCAAGTGGAGCCTATATGCATCCTCGATGGGAAAGTCACCCTATTCCGGAATAGGGCCATTGGGCAGGTAAAGGTGCAATGGAGGCACCTTAGTCCAGAAGAGGACACATGGGATCTGGAGGATGTCATGAAAGAGGCATTCCCATTTTTGTTCAGTTTTGAGAACACCAAGGACGATGTTATTTTAAGGGAGAGGGAGTTGTAATACCCCATTTTTCCATTAATGTTTATTGGATTCAATGTAAATATTGTGAACATGCGGTGTGTGTATAATTGCCCTAGTGTGGAGCTCAAGGCCAAGGCCCCACTAGTGGATGTTTAAGGTTATTGCATAGGCAAGTATTTGACAGTTTTATTATTCATTGGTTGTTAAGCCATGAATAACTGTAAATGATGTAATTATTATTAATAAATAAAATAACCAATAAGCTGGCTAAGCAAGCAACCAATGATAAGGGGCCATGTGTATCCACTAGGGATAGGTGAGGGGGTTATGGGATTGGTACCCATGTTGCCACATATTCAACTGTGAACTCCTTTTGACCTCCCTGCTGACATTAATTTGGTTGTAGAGGGTGGTGGACAACCCTCTTGATGAAGCCAATGGAGTATGGAGCATGCCTGCGATTTCATATGGCACGGCATGGCTTTGATTACTTGTCCGAGAAGACACTCAAGTGCCTGAGAACTCGCATAACCTGTTTTGGCTACCCTGGGTGGGAGGGAACTAGGGATATTTTTGATTCATGCATTCACAGACCTGTAGAGCCCAGCCGTGAGGATGAAGAAGGATAATCGCGTTTCTCGTGGGAGAGTGAAAGAACACAAAATCCATTGCCATAGAAACTACATGCGTGAATCTAGTCTGCTCGGGATACCCATGAAAGAACCCCGAGATGAATTACAGAGCTTAAACAGCTTAGGGAAGCCGAGAGAAGGCGTGATTGGGTTTGTATAGATTTATACTGCGGGACAGAGTTCATTCCACAAATCTGAGAAGAACCGGCTTGGTTGAACTGTGGTGGAATTTCAATTTAGGATTGGGTTGCTTGATAAACATAGTGAAGGTTGTAATCTCATAGAACTAGCAACTGGACCTTTTTATGCCCTCCCTGAATAACATTGGAAGGGAAGAGGCCTTGAGGGATTGTGCAACAGAGAAGAGGGTCTTCCTTGTGTTGGGTGAGGTAGGTAATGTGGGTGCCATGTTTGTTGAGTGTTGAGATGCCTGTAGATTTATGGTTGAGCTCACTGGCTTAGCAATACCTTCCTTGTTGTCCTTATATGCTTGATAAACCCAACTGTGGACAGGCTTGGCATGATTTTTTTGTTTGGTATGCTTGATAAACCCAACTGTAGGTTGTCTTAGCATGATCAGTATATCCTTATATGCTTGATAAACCCACTTTAGGTTGACTTAACATGAGTAGATTCCCTGGAATGCTTGATAACGCCAACTACATATTGGATTATAATTGGGATGGCACCTTGACTGTGAGATAACCTGATAGCCCTCCTTAGTGGATACACAACCCAGCTCGAGGGTGATCTCTTATCTGAAAGAGTACAGGATGGAAAAAGATCTAAGGTTGGGTGGAACGTTGCTCTCACTTAGCCAGTTACTTGGGGCATATTTAGAAACTTAAAGATAAGTACTTCTTGTTATGTGAAATGATGAAGTTCCATTGCTATGATGTGGTTGATTATGTTCAAGTTATTAGATGTACGTTTATATGAATTTTATTGATAAGTAGGCCATGTGTAAGCCTGGGTGGAAGGCTGAGTTCATTGTTATATACATCATTTCATTGCATGAGTTTAATTCATTAAATGTCTTGCATGTGGTAGATGTAATGGTTAGATATAACTTTATGCACCTCAGATGTTGTGATGTATTGATTAACCCTATGAATGAGTTGTATGACTACACCTGATCTTGGGGAAGGGAGGGGGATTCCCTGATGTGTTTCAGAACGCCTCTGTGGGTCAAGTGAAAGGGAAAGTCATGGCAGGAAGAAGGTTAAGTATTTTAAGTGGAGTTATGCACAAATGTTCAGTTGGAAAAATGACAGGGTTAGAGACCTCTGCTAGGAGTGGACGTTGCACCATTGGATAGATCTCTCCAAGAGCCTTCCAACGGTACCAATATTGTTCCATTTGGACCAGGGATGAGGAATTTATGACCCTCCGAAGTTGATTTGGAAAGTCGTTGTTGCGGGGTGTGGTTCCTCATTTCCGCATTCGCAATGCAGATTGCAGATTGCGGAAGGTAAGTTTCCTGGTGGGAAATTCCACACTCCCACATCCGCAATTGCGGATTGTGGATTTCGGGAGGGAAAGGTCACTCCGAAGGTGGAATAGGGATTTCCACATTTCTGCATCCGCAATGCGGATTGCAGATTGCAGAATGAGGATTGCGAATCGCAATTATGGATTGCGGATTGCGGATCGCGGATCGTGAATCGCAGTTGCGGATTGCAGATTGCGGATCATGGATCACAGTTGCGGATTTCGGATTGCAATTGCGGATTGCGGATCGCAGTTTCGGATTGCAGATCACAATTTCGGATTGCAAATCACAGTTGCGGATTGCGTATCGCGGATCGCAGTTGTGGATCACAGTTGCAGATTGCGGATGGTATTTGCGGATTGTGGATTGCATATTACAATGGTGGATTGTGGATCCAACCTATTGCGGCTGTGTGGAATTGGAAGGAATAAAAAAAAATGTATCAGGGTCTTCCATGGCCTCTAAGGGTCATGGGGACGTTACAGATAAACAGATAACAAATTTGTTGCTAGAGAAGGCACATACAGAACATTGTTGAAGTTTCCATGCTCAAGTTGTATTGTGCCCTTCCCTTCAGCTGAGATTTGAGAATCATCTCCCATGTGAATACGAGGACCATCAATGAGATATAGAGAGAAGAATGACTCTCTGGAGGCAACCATGTGGTTGGAGGCTCCAAAATCAATGAGGAAGGATTGTGATTGGGAGAATCCAGCCTTCAGTGCATGGCATCTCTCATGATCATCTTTATTACTTCCAGAATCAATCTTCCTTCCGCCTTCTGGGAGGTCAATGTTGTGTTATTAAAGAATTTTTTCCATTTGATCTATGGTCTTCTTCATGCAAGAGATATTTGGATGGTTTCCTTTCTTTTAGTACATAGACTTGGTTTTCTCAAACCTCTTTTGATTATCCTTCTTGGAGTTGGAGGCTCCTTCTGATGGATTAGACTTCTCCTTCTACTTGGATTCAAATTGCTTCTTTTCTTTACCTTTCTGCTTCCCTTTAGCATTCACACTTTTTGACTCCCCAACCATAAGAGCTTGATTTTTGGAGGCATCCAAGGTGCCCATTTGAATCATTATGTCTTGTTCTTGGATGAGATATTCAGTGAATGCATCTAAAGAAGGCATTTTCCAATTGGGGATTGAAAATCTCCCTGAATGGAAGGTAGAAACAAATATTGAAAATTCAGGACCAAGCCTACTTAGGATGGATGGCACCAGCTTCTCATCCTTCTTCTCAATTCCACATTGTTTGCACTACATAACCAAGGACTTGAACTTTGAAAATAATTGTTGTATGGTTTCGAAACTACTGGGTTGAAGAGCAATTAATTCATTCTCCAAAATGTGGCATCTCAACCCATCTTAGTTTCCAAAGAGAGACTCAAGCTTCAACCAAACCTCTCTTGGTGTCTTCAATCCATCAAGGTGAAAGAGCAAATATCTTGAGATGTGAATACACATAAAACCAAAAGACTCATCTAATATGTTCAGGTACTTTGCTTTGGTCTCAACAGTTGCCTAAGGTTTTACCTCCTTTGCCATTGTGACCCTGTACATTCTCTTGTTGCGCAATACCATATGCATATCATCCATCCAATTAATATAATTGAAGGGTGTCAGGATTCTTGGAGACAAAGGAGCATTTGAATTCTCCATGTGTAACTGTTGGAGCGAATAGAAACTGAAACTGCTGCATTGAAAAAAATTTCAAAATCCTACAAAAAATCTCAAATTGGAGATAAACCAGCCTTGTTGGGCTTTGATACCATGTTAAATTCTTGAACACAGTAGATCATTGATCATGAGAAAATATCACAGTGAAAGAATTAGGAAAAATTATGAATTACAGTGAAAATTGCAGTGAATTGAGCAGTAAAATTAATCATGTATCGAAACTCAGATGTGCACAAAAATGTGTGTCATAATTCATTAATCAATATAGTCAAAATATATGTTACAATAGAGGAAATTTGAATACCCAGAGATAATTCAAATCCCAGTCAGTCTAGCCTAGGAAATATGTTGGAAGACCCTAGTCCATTAAGCCAACTAGGATTGTCGACCGACTACTTGTCGGTTCCGATTTGTCGGCCTGAACTTGTCGGTCAGTTGAACTGACAAGACAATTATGTAACTGTCTGTAAATCCATATAAATATACGCTGGAGAGCTAAATAATATATGTATGAATGTATTATTGTTCTATGTATATACTTTGTACAGTCTCTGCTGAGTAATAGAATACTTGTTGCTCCCGTCTCTGTTACTTTCTCTTGCTTCTTATCATGTGAATGCTTGTTTAATCTTACATGATGTATTATTGGTAACTATACAACTTGATTGACTACAACATTGGTTCCGTTGTTGGTAGTACATCCATGAGATAACAATAAGTATGAACATATGATAACCGAGCAATAAATTAGAGAATGGTGGGATAGAAAAATAGCGAATTACTTGTAGAATTATGCTAGAAGAAACAAGTTAACTATCGCTCAGAAAAGAGACAAGTTATTCTCTGAAACACATGAGAAGTTTGTTGAGGCCGTCCCATGTGCACTAAAGAAGATCCTTGATAAGAAGACCATAGAATGAAAGAGACAATAAATTGCTTACAAAAGTAATCAACGTAGGATGCACAAATCTTTGTGAATGGTGTGAAAAGCTTGCTGAATATTTCTACCAAGAATGTGTAATTGAAGAGCGCGTCTCTGCGGTCGACATCGAGAAGAGATTTTACACCAACCTAAATGACCAATTTCTGTGCATGATACCAACACTTCTATTCAAATTCTTGATCGTCAAAGGGATAGGAAACATTGTCAAGCCATGACTGTTGTTGCTACCACCTCTTCCAAATTCAATTGGGAGGTGAAGCAAAAAGAGTGGTAGAAATTCATGCAAGAACAAAAGTGGGAGCACTTCTTGCACAAATGAATTGTCCTACCACCATATTTTCTTAAAATATTTCGAGTCAGAAATGGTAGGGTATCCGACCACGTGATGGGTAGAATAAATGTTTGATAGTCGACAGGTGAAGTAAAGATGACCAGCACCAGAAAGTCACAAAAATTCGACAAAGAAAGAATGGCAAGCCATAATATCACTCCAAATATTCAGAAAATTGAACGAGAAAAGAAGACAAAAAGACGAGAAGAGATAAAGGAGCAGACTAGTGTGCTCTTGAGAAAACAAAAATCGGGTACAATGAGAGATGAGGTAGGAAATCCTCCTAAGTCGAGCCAGACCTGACAAGTTGGAGGTGTGGGTGAGCCTCTCTCACCTATGGATGAATATAGTGGATTGAGCATGGTACATCTCTCCAAGTGAGGATACCTGAGGTCATAACTCTAAATTCACCATTGCAGTTAGCTCATGGTGTTAGAGTGCAAGAAATTGTCGAACAAGACTTGGGACTTTGTGCTGTTCAATGTGGTATATGGAGTCGACGAGATAAAAACACAAATGAATCGAACCGACTGTTGATCCAACATCCAATAGAAGGGAACTGGATCACCTTTCATCATAATTTCTCTAACAGAAGTTTCCATCTATGCTATTCGGACTGTGAGCGAGCGCCCCCCCAGCCACTTCCAGCACTAAGTGAATCATTGATCCAGTCAGAGAGTTCGACAAGAAGCGCATCACCATTATAACAACCAAACTTTTCCTCGCTATCCACAGAATTTGTAGTAGATCACGGACATCATACCAACGATGAAATACCTAACGATTTCAACTGTGAAGACTAATAAAACGTAGAACGTGCGTTAATTCCTGTTAACGCACATCAAGAGATAGTAGTAGTACATGTCGACAATCAACTAGTCCACGTATCCAATGGAGGAAGTAGACCACCATCACCATTGATTTTCCTAGAAATCACACCAGATATGGCAAACCTAATGGGACACATCCCCTTCTACCAAGCAGAGGAAGATCCTCGAAGACATTGGTTTGTATGTGAATCAATATGGCAAGCAAATGTTGTGGTCAATGAGGATCATCAAATGGCACATTTTATAGGCTCTCTGTGTAGAATATCCCTCACTTGGTACATGAATTATGCTGACAGAACACCAAATGAAAGTAAGGCCTAGATTAAGTAGCATTTTTTGTCGTTCTTGAAAACTAACGACGAAAAATAACTAGCAGTGAAAAAATTGAAAAACATCACCCAAAATTCGACAGAAACTGTTCCTAATGACGACAAGAGAATTAAATATTTTTTGATCCAGATCGATTACCAAATTTAGGATCCTCTTATAATACAATGGTTCGTAGCTGGACTACTACAAAGAATCTAAAAGGATATCCAGTTGCATGACTTTACAACATATGAAGAAGCACTAAAGAAGGCACTACAAATAGAGATGGACGACGACTACCCGACCAACTCTGTCAATCCAGGCATAAAATAAAAATTGGAAAGCATTCAACGATCCATTTGTGAAATCATCCTACGAGGAGTGGACCTGTGGTGTTCAAACCATTCAAAAGAAGGACATACAAAAGACACTTGTCGGTATGATGAACGTTGATAAGATGTGTGTATCGTACATACAAAATGTTTTTGTGATATCTTCTAGGAATACGATATGTACCCAACGAAAGAATGTCCATACAACATCAAGAATGCACAGAATAAATTGCGTGCCATTTGTGAATCAAAATCACACACGACGGCAGAATGCGCCTTGAATATGAAAAACAAGCCAAATTATCATATTGTCTATCAAACAAATATTTTCGACCAAAGAAATCACAATGATAGAAATGATCGATACCAAAGAAATGATGGCCGATGGAATGATCAGAGAGGTGACAACTACAACCGATGAGGAGGCTTCAATTTTCAAGGGCAGAACAATGGAATTTGAGGACCTTGCCCACGTCGATGACTTCAGTGCTTTACATGCCTTAGCAAAGAACATCTGTTTGCAGACTATCCTTGGAAAGATAAGACAGATCTGAAATTATGTACAAAGTGTGGGGTTGGTGATCACTTCTTCGAGGATTTCCCAACCATACTTGAGAAAATTATAAATAAAAATAATGCTAATGTCTTGTCTAGTGTTCCCAAATGTGATGTTAAAACTAAGAATTTACAGATCGTAACTCGAGAAGGCACAAAAATTGGCGCTGACAATCCATAAATTACAAAATTGAAAAGAAAAGATGATTATCCCAATCCAATTGAGCAGAAGCAATTATATAACAATGCTGCAAAAATATTCCAAGAACTTGCCTCTCAAGAAGATAATGATGAAGCTCGACAAAAATATATTAATGAATTGTTCCAATTAATAACTAAAGAAGCAGTCCCAAAGCTAATAGACATAATGTGTGAACTTAAAAGCAAAAATAATGAGGAAAAGCGCACCAAAAACCTTTGTTGACTGAACCAAAGGGATACAAATGATGTTGACCCATTGGTTGATCTGGAAATTGAAGGATACTGTGTCCGACAAGTTATTAATTTTGGATCACAAGCCAACATCATGACCCGCACAACTTGGGAATGTTTGGGCCAACCAAAACTGCATGAATCAGGCATATACTTAAAAAAATTCAACCAGGGTCTGATTGAGCCAATGGGAGTCTGGAGAGACGTCGAAACAACTATCATGGGAATATCAACAAATGTTGATTTTGAAATCATTGAACCTAAAGAAGGATCCAATTCCTTCGACCCTGCATTAGTTGGTCGACCTTGGGGCAGAAAAATGAAAGCGTCGATTTCATTCGACAAAGATAGGATAAAAATTAAAAGCGATGGAAAGAGAGTCATTGTACCCATCCATCCATCCCAAGGAAAACCTTGGGAAGAACCTGTTGATGATAATGCCGACATCCAACGATTATACGAAGTGATGCAAAATAATGAGGATTATGTCGAGCCTAATAGTCAAGGGGAAATCCACCTCGGAAACTCCTCATCTATTGGATACAATTCAGATGCTGAACTCTACGACTGGAAGATGGAAAATTATGAAGCTCAAGCATGAGATTGTTGGACAATCGAAGTTGTTCCAAAGAAAAAAGTATAACACTGTTATACTATTTCCATCATTCTGAAGATTTTCGAAAGGAAAATCAGAGAATATTCGACACTCGCACCTGTAAAGAATGAGTCGTTGGGTACCCCACCTATGAGATACAAAGAACGAGAATCTACTGCATTGCATGTCGATGAAGTATGAAAAAGTGTAGGAGAGCAAGGTCGACTTCAAAGTTTAGTCAAAACCTTCACCGAACAAGTTGCACGTTGGTGACTGATACACACCATTCACGACTTCAGACATGGACCACAATGTCGACATATTTTGTCGAAAGGTTTGGTGGAGATAACTCACTTCCCAAGCAAAAATGCCGACATTCACCCAAGGGAAATATCCACACAAGCACATCGACATCTGCGAAAAGGAATGGAAATGATTGGGATATAGAGATGAAAGAATCTGGACACACTTAACCCCTAACACACTTGATGATTTGCCTAGTAAATGGTATAAAATGGAAGAGGCCAGGGGAGAGAATTTCATTTGGAAGGAAATTAGAGAGAATTTTATTAAATATTTTTCTTTTACTCCAAAGAAAAACATGTTGAAATATGTGATTAATCAGCTCAGAAGTTTCCTACAACTGACAACCAACAAAATCCTGACAGATAATCGACAGACAAAAAGCCGACATATTTCCACATGACAACATCCGCTCGAGAGAAATTCAACATTTGACAAGATTGAATATGGAAACCAACAAAACTGAAGGGAAAATTTTCAAATGGAAGAAGGAACATCCAACCACTTCAAAACCTTTCAAAACTATCTTCAAGGTAGAATCGGAAAAGAAGGATGAGATAGAAAGATTGATTGAAGAATACTTTCCACCGACATTCTCAAAGTTTAAAGAAGGAGAATGGTAGATTAATGAAACAAGAACACCAAAGTGTATGGATGCACAACTTAAATTGCAATAATTCAACATATCTAATGACGATAGACCAAAAATGGCAAAGATGGGCGATTATTGGAACGACGAACAGATAGCGGAAATCACAAGCTTGTTTAAAGAATCTCAAGACGTCTTCGCCATAGATTATAAAGACTTGAAGGGATTAGTACAGGACATGGGAGAGATGAAAATTGGCATCAAACCTAATGCAAACCCTGTCAAGAAAAGACTGTATAAGCTAGTGCACAAATATAAAGATATCATCAAGAAATAAATTGACAATATGCTCGTTGCCGAAATTATCTATCCTATTGATTAAGTCGACTGGGTGAGCCCGATAGTCGTACATCCCAAGAATCACGATCCGTCATGGCTCTGAATCTATGTTGACTTCAGAGATCTTAATAAAGTAACACTGACAGATCCATTCCCAACGCCTTTAGTCGATGAAATAATTAATGAAATTGTCGGACACGAATGCTATTCATTCACCGATGGATTTTCTCGTTATAACTAGGTCCCTATTGCAAAAGAAGACCAACAGACGACAACATTTGTCTGTGAATTTGGATCATTTTCATACAAAGTAATGCCGTTCGGATTGAAAAATGCACCTGTTATTTTCTCAAGAATTGTAGTTAAATCATTCCAAGAATATATATACAAAATAATGGTTGTCTATTTCGACGATTGGAAAATTTATTCTATGCTAAGATACCATTGTAAATGGATAAGGCTAAAGTTGAAGAGATGTCGTCAAATACAATTATCGTTGAACATCAAGAAGTGTATATACGCGACACCAATCGGAATCCTGCCATGACATGTCATTTGCAAAGAAGGTATAAAAGTCGATTCGCAAAAATTAAATTTATTCTTGATTTGAAACCACCAGTCAATTCAAAACAAGTTAGAATACTATTGGGACATACAGGTTATTATCAAAATTTTATTCGCCATTATTCCAACATGATGTATCCACTTGAAGAATTACTGAAAGAAAATCAAGAATTCAGATGGACAGATAAATGTGACGCATCCTTTGACATGCTGAAAAGAAAACTTGTCGAAGCTCCTATAGTTAGATTTCATAATTGGTCTATAAAGTTTCATTTCCACATCGATGCATCTGTCATATCAATCAGGGCTATTTTGACACAACATGGGGAAGATGGTATGGATTACCTGAATGCATACAATAGCAGAAAACTGAATAAGGTAGAAATGAATTATTCGACAACAGAAAGAGAGGCACCTGCGATGATATTTTCTCTACAGAAATACCATCACTATCACTAGATAACCCATTTATTTTCTATACGGATCATCAGGCACTAAAGTATTTAGTTAATAAACCCTTGCACCATGGTCGAATCTATCGATGGCTTTTACTATTCCAAGAATTTGAATTTGAAGTGATCATCCGACTTGGGAAGACAAATGTCGGTCCCGACCACTTGTCAAGAATAGAAACTAGAGAATAACCAACATGGATTGACGATGACCTACCAAATGCACATCTATTTAGAGTTGAAGCAGTACCAGCAAAATTGGAGGAAATTGCACAATTTCTAGAAGACGGACCAACACCAGAAGGAACTTCAGAAAAGAAAAAGAAAATATTAGCCATGAAAGTTGCACCATATACCTTGATGAATGGATTCTTATATAATATGGGACCGGATGAAGTGTTGCGTCGTTGTGTCTTGGAGCATGAGATACAAAGAATCATGAATGAAGCACCCAATGGACCTGCAAGAGGACACTATCAAGTTGATACAACTGCGAGAAAAATTCAATATCCTGGAGTTTGGTGGCCGATGATCCACAAATATTGTCAAAATTTTGTAAAAAAATGTGACAAGTGTGAAAGACTAGGTCGACCTCTGCCAAGTACTGAAATGCCCTTAATATCTGTAAATCCAAGTCTGACTTTCGAAATTTGGACGATCAACTTTGTCAGACCATTCCCAGTTCCGGGTCAACGAACAAGAGCATGATATATTATCACAGATGTCGAGTATGTCACAAAATGGGCAAATGCCGAACCTATCAAATCCTGCACAAGCAAATTAGTAGCCAAATTTATCTATGGAAATATTATTACATGATTTGGCTACCCAGTAACTTTAATCAATAATCAGGGTTCTCACTTCGTCAATAAGACAATATCAGTATTGATGAAATATTTTTTGATTGACCATCAAAAAAGTACTGCATATCACCCATAATCCAACGGTGTGATTGAAGCCTTTAAAAAAACCTTAATTAAAGGCTTGACAAAAATATGCAATATCGACAAAGATGATTGGGATGACAAAATACCAACGGTACTTTGGGCATATCGGATAGCATGTAAAAGATGGACAGGACAAACCCCATTTAAACGTTTCTATGGACAAGAAGTTGTTGTTCCCCTGCACTTTTGACAGCAAGCTCCGGTAATAGTATAAGTACTATACCTCGACATCGAGCAAGCCAAGAAAGACAGATTATTCCAACTGTCGAAATTGGAAGAACGACGTTAAATAGAAATTCATCATCAAGAAGCCAAAAGCAGCAACAGAAGGCATGGCATGATAGAAACATAAAAAACAAGGATATATCAGTTGAAGACCTCATCTTGCTATATGAAAGTAAGATTAAAGGCAAACCAAATAAGATGTACACTACATGGCTAAGCTTGTATATAGCAGAAGAAATCAATGCTAATGGATGAATTCGACTAAAAACACTACAAGGAAGCGTGTTCAAAAAACTTATCAATAGTGCGCGGCTAAAGCGCTACAGAGGATAATAAAAGGCACATTGTCGACCAATGGATGTATCACCATTGGTCGAACGATGTGCCAAGGTTTGAAACGTTTCTTTAAGAATAATTAATTTTATTACTATGTAATTAATTATGATTTTGAAAATTTAAACAAAAAGCAGTTATAACCGACTTAGATGGAAATAAATAGTATAAAAAGGAGGCTAAAATATGGGTAGTGGCAGGTTCATCATGACAATAGACTGGGGCGAAAGCACCAATAATGGCGATGCGAGAAGGAAAACAACTAAAATATCACTAGGCATGAAGGACCAATGGAGCAGATATGATCGACTAAGTGAATGTGATCGATCAGGACAAACAAGCCAACAATATTCTAACTGACCAGAACCAAGCTAACGAAGCACATCAAAGCATAAAGAAATCCCTTCGACCGAAAAGTGCCTAGCCGATGACTGGAAGAAACTCAAAACAAACGATGACTACACTCAACTTATGGAGCATAAAAGTCGTCATGCATCGAAAATAGTGCCGACGAACTATCAGTCAAGTGATGAGAATTTAATATCTTCACCCACTATGCGTTTAATTCCCTCACCTAGCAAGATCGAACCAATGCATGACATCCCCGCTTTAAATATTGTGCTTGAAGAAACTTGGGCATTATTTTTCCAAGAACTCAAGTAGCAGAAATCAGAACTGATCGGACTTGTACCAGAGCACAACCCTACCACAGAACAAGTAGACAAAATGGCACCGAAGAAATTGCAAACTACCACCCGAGTCGCAGATACAAGAATCTGACTAATGGAAGAAGCCAATATGCCATTAAAAATAAGATTGCAAAACATCTGAAACACAAAAACTGAAGAGCAACAATGAAATCACACATGGAGCAAGATTAAAGAATGTGGGAAAGAATCAAACGGAAAATGGTGAGAAGGAGCACTGAAATTGCAAGCATCCAAGCTCTTAACTTATATGAATGCACCCTTGCTCGACAACTTTGGAGGACTCAAATAATTAATCGCACAGTTCATTGTTAGCTGATACCACAGAGGAAAATTCTACTTTGACAACCCTGTCGAAGTCAATGGTGACCTTATTGCAAACATCATCGGGCTTTCCAATAAAGGGGATGTTGTACCCTTGCGAGCTAACCCTACTTTAGTCCAAGAATTCACAGGAACACCGGAAGGAAAGAATTCCAAGGGCCTAGTCATTAAACAAATCAAATATGAAACCGACATAATCATTTCCAAAATTGTGTTGATTGGCTTGACTACCACCTGTCAAGGTTTAGACCTTAAGCTCGACATGCTTGAAGCCGTTTGGAATGTTGCACAACGAGGAAAATTATACAATCAGGTTGAGAATTTGGCAGGTATTATCCGGTTTATCTGTGAAAAGTGCCAAGATGAGAGAGGAATAATCAGGTTTCCATCCCTGATTATTTGGATAGCTATGTCACACCTCTAACCCGTTGGCGATAAGGATTTCACTACCAACAAAGGACCCCTTATGAACAACTTCATATATTTTAAATCACAAGGACTCGACCACTGCGACTTAGACAGAAAATCAACAAGAACAATAGCAACCATATCAAGGAGCATACAAGGAACAAGTTAATGACATTGCAAACAAGAATAAAGAAAAGGAACCTGAGAAAAAGGAGGAAAGAGAAAAAGGAATAAAGAGGAATAAAAAGGAGAAGAAAAGAAGAGAGAGAGAGAGAGAGAGAGACGGAAGCAGCAACTACTTCAGAGTTAGCCTGACCTTACAATGCATTTAGACCATTTTGGGAATATATCTACATTCAGTTCGGTGGATTCTACAAATGTCGAGCTCGAATTACTCTCGGATGCTATCACTGGAGAGAAATTGAAAAGGCGAACATTCGACAAAGACTGTATCAAAGCACTAGAAGATGAGAAGACCAAATTTTTGGCCAAATGTGAAGAACTAGTTCAGTGAGTCTTTCCATGCTAGCCATAAAATCAATATCAAATCCCACTCGACAAAGCCTATGACCTATTTGAAACTGTTGTGTCGGCCTTCCAAGAAAATTTGACCAAATATCGATAATCACAGGAACAAGAAACAACACTTCTGATAACAAATCAATCCAGAGCTTTTGTTGAGAGCCATGGGCAGCTATCCCAATATTTCTAAGAGGCTGAAACAACCTTAGAAGTATTGAGAAACTGGTACACATACTATGGAAAAATATTTGTCAAGATGCAGAATGAAAAATAACAAATCGACAAAATCCAACAACAAAGCCAGGGAGCAGATGAGGCTTTAGTACAAATATTGGAAATTCAGCTTGCCATGGAAACTAAGAAGCTAGAAAACTTGGAAAAGAAAGAAGACAAATGGATATCTCAAGCAAGATATGCCTTGCTCAAAGTTGACCAAAGTCAGTCCCGGCTCCATCGGTTGCTTTAAGCCGTCGACAACCAACTCACGTTCCTCAGTGAAGACATAATCCACATTTAGGATCGACCAGATGCTGAAAATATGGAGATCCTCTCATCGATCACCACTCTCACCATCGACATCCAAAAGGCCTTGCATCACTGGGAAGAATTTCAACACCAAATGACAATATATGTTGAGGCAATCGTCGAAGTTTGTGCTGGCGATCTTCCGACTACAAGCACTTTTGTTATTTAGAAACCATAGGAAGAACATGAAGCTTTAATCAACAATAATTTTTTTACATCTCCAGCAGTTCATTATGGGATCAACTGATTGTGACATTTCACACATAGATCGTTGCCTGAATCCTGATTCAAATATTTTTCACACAATTTACACCAACCAGTATTCAGTATTAGTTCCACCAAAATCGCCCCCTCTTCAAATATCGTCATTTAAAACTACCACCATGTCATCTGATAGCTTGATCTCAAGGCATCGACTTGACTAATACAAGTATGATTATTCCAACAAATCCACAGTCTCTACATGTGAGATCTATGATTTCTAGTTCACCATGCTTTCGCACTTGTCGATTCTCCATCCGTCCCATCCTTGTCAAGTCACCATTTCGCTAGCCATTCACAATATCCCCTATAAAAGACCAACCATCCTCCACCCAACATCACAGTGAATTCCTTCAGAATCCATGGTGTTATTCCTCGCCAGCCATGTTCCTTTTCACTTGTTGTTTTATGAAAAATGCTTCAATTGTATGAGTGTCCTTCATCTCTTTTCATGATATATGAGCATTTCGATGTCCTCCCCTTGGAAACTCCCCTTCACCTAATTGATATGTGAGCATTTCGAGTGCTCTCGACATTCTAAGACCAGGAGTTTCCTGTTTGTTCCTTGCCACCAATCACATCCTCATAGCTCCCCTTCCTGTAGCCGACTGATTTGCAAGCTGGAGTGGACAGGAGAAGATTAGCAGTCCAAGCAACTCTTTTTTTTACGCTTTCTTCTCTGAAACAACATGGACTTACTATGTCGCTCTCCCATAGGATTGCAGAATTCCTCTGATTTTTTTCAATACCAGATTCAACATAGCAATGTTGTTCAGTATCAGATCCTGTTGTCAGCTTTCTCTATTTCTAGGGGCATCTTGAAGCCAGAACTTGATGACCCAAGTATAGCCATGGTAGTAGTTTGTACCAGTTCAGATTCAACCACTATCTATACTCAAATTGTGCATCGACAAGCAGCAACGAGTTTCCACTTACTTCATGCTCTCTTCAGGATAAAAAAGCGTTTTGTTAGGAGATGTTGGAGGAGCCTATTCTGCTAAGACGACTAGGACTATCGACCGACTACTTGTCAGTTCCAATTTGTCGGCCTGAACTTGTCAGTCGGTTGAATCGAAAATACCATTATGCAACTATCTGTAAATCCATATAAATATAGGCTGGAGATATAGACAAGATATGTATAAATGTATTATTGTTCTCTGTATATACTTTGTACAGTCTCTGTTGAGTAATAGAAAACATGTTGCTTCTGTATCCATTACTTTTTCTTGCTTCTTATCATGTGAATGCTTGTTTAATCTTACATGATGTATTACTGGTAACTATACAACTTGATTTACTACAACAAAATATCGCCACTAGAGTTCTTCGGAGCTACCAAACTCAACTGAGACTCAGTGAACTGAAGCTACTATCAGTTAACTGACCATGCAAGGCGCATTAGTGAGTTTTCATGCAATAAGGTTAGAGAGGGTGCATTAGATCACAATCATTGGTAATCGGAGCACAAACCCCCCACTAGAGTCAGGGACTCGTGTGGATTGAACCAAATCACTAAGTTAACTCCTAAAATGTAGAGAACTTACTATGGATGTCCTAAAATCATGCATGTATGCCGCATCAAGTGGAAAATAGGTTCTAGATGACATCTGCACACCACTAGGGGGGTAATGACCATCCAGTACTAGGAAAAGACTAATAACACTAAGGTGGAAAAGTTGGAGTATTAATTATCCTTTCAAATCCTTGGGGTCCAGGCTAAGTCATGATGTTAGTGCTATTGTGTTGAAAAATTTTACTACTTCCACTCACTATGGTATTAGCTTGTAAACTGCTAGAAGTACCAACTGTCTAATTATACCAAGGTAGCTATAAAAATAAATTATTAGAAGGGATTACCAAATTTTAAAAGGGAATCTAGTGGGTAGTTGAAGGCATGTTGGTGTCATTGCTTCCATGATCTCCTTCTGCAATAATGGGGGGTTCACGTTTTGGGTTCCGCTATTTTCCATAGGTCCCGATAATTCTGACTATTCTATGACTTCTTCAAGGGATCGCTTAGGTGATTGATTTCACAATCCGCTACTTGGTAACTAAATTCCACAACCTCTTTCCTCACTTACACCTTCTCCCTAGCTCCTTCATTTTGGGACATCCTGTACTTCTATTCCTCTTTTGCTCAACCATGAACTTGTGAGTTCCTCTCTTTTTTCTTAACCTTTCGCAACTCACTTTCCCTCCCTTCACTACTTTATCCATTCCACAACTCCTCTTCTAGTTGTGCACCTCCTTTCTTCTCAGTTTTCATTTATGTTTTCCACCACTTTTCACATATTGTTGATCTTGTTGTTGCATTCATCCTTGGTGTCATTAACAAATCCCTCCATTGCACAGAGTCCCTACTTTACGCAACTCGGCATCATCACCTAGACCAATCCCCCAGTGGTGCAAGGGTTTTGCTCCTCCATTCTAATCAGGTTCAATGGCAAAAATCTATATTCAACCATCTAGGTCTTGATCCATAACGAAAATCTTGAGATCTTCTTCAGCCCTAGATATGGACTAGTTGTTTTTAGCTGCAAATTCCACAATATATGCAGTCAATGTGCTTTCTACCCAAAAGTTAACAACTCTAGTTAGTTGAGTATCCAATCAATGTAACTCTACTAGGTCTCTTCGTGTACAGTGTATAATTTTTCTATGTCGGTTACTATGTGTTGGAGCATAGGCCGCAGCTATAGTAAAGCTGCAAATTTTGAGGAAAAAGCACAAGTGTTGAAGGGAAAGTGCTAATTTTGAGTAAAAGCACCAATTTTGGGCAGAAGCAAACAGTGCGCAGTACGGCGCCAGATGGACGAGCTCAGTGCAGATTACGGGCCGAAAATCGCGGAGCTCGCGCGCACACGTCAAAGGAGAGTGAATGTGGCCGAGTAGAAAGCTCAGCTACCACAATAAATGAAGCGACGGAATAGAGGGCTCAGCTACCCTCATTAAGGCTAAGTACAAAAGTTATGGTTTCTCTGACCAAGGAAGAGCAATGGACCAAAGCATTGAAGGCGAAGGACAAGGAGCAGTGAACGATGAAGCAGCGCCCATACCCGCAATCTGCGTCGGAAATCACTGAGTCTGCAGGAAGCGACGACGTGACTGCAAGCGGCACCTACAGTACACCTAGCCATGTCCGCGGTTAGGGTTTTTGGGGATTACTGCTGGGAAAGGCCCACAGTTTTGTAAAGGTGCGACCCTTAGGGCCACCTATATATATGTGTAATTGATAAGGGAGAAGGGTTGTTGTTGTTTCTGTTGGATAAGTTAGAGATTAGAGGTCAGATAGGTTGATTAGAAGATAAGAGTTAGAACTGGAGAGCTGTAGAGCTCGAGTCGCTGAGTTTACAGACAGTCTAAGTTGATGTCTGAGTCGTTGTAATCTCTGTAGAAGAAGAGAATAGATCTAAGAGAAGGGCTCCCAGCTGTGTGCGTGGAGTTTCCCAGAAAGATATAAGGCTGCAGCTGTGTGCGCAGCGTATTGTGTAATTTCCATTTTGTGTTAATAAAGAATACAGTTCCCACGAATGTGATTTCCCCGTGAAGGCGAACCACATAATTCTCGTTGTTATGATAATGTGTTGTGTGAATGCATACTTATGTTTTACTATCCATGTTTACATGAATGTTTCGTTATCTTTATGAATGAGTATCTACACCAAGTCCTTGAAGTTCCTTTAGAAGTTATATTCGGGCACTATCGAGGGGGTCGGTAAGAGCACTATCGCCGCAGCGCTTAAGGAATGTGTTACTGCGCTGGGCGTGCAAGCAAAGACGATACATAGTGTATCGGACGCAGTGGGTAATCACCCCGTGTGAAGGAGTGGAGATACCGCGCAGCTAGGCTGGTGAGCGTGAGTTTCAGCGCTGTTGCACTGAGAGGTCTGCGGAAGAGTAAGACGTTCCGCTTTGAGGAATCCTCCCGGAAGAGAGAGGGGGAAGATTGCAGTCTCCACGTCGCCTAGGTTAAGGAAGCCTGATTCCTTAACCCCCCCATGGCCACTTCGGGTGAGACTTCGGGCTGTTGTGCAGCTCGTTGCCGAGAGGGCCAGTGCGCCAAGGGATGTTTGTTGCTGCGCATCTTGAAAACCCGGGTCTGTCCAAAAAGCAGCCAACAAATGGTTCTGTTGCCTTGAGACTTGTTATTCCGGCGATGTGCGAGATTGTTGCCTTGCGACTGCTTAAGCCAACAAATGGTTCCATTGCCTTGAGACTTGTTATTCCGGCGACGTGCGAGATTGTTTCCCTACGACTGCTTAAGCCAACAAATGATTCCATTACCAGCTTTAACCCTATTATCTTGAAGGCAATATGGTACTGGAATCCTACAGCTAAAGAAATTCAAGACTGGCTTGATTCAAAGGCTAGAGAGTTCGCTGAACGAGAAAATAGAAGCTCTAGGCTTCAGACAGAAGACTGGTTGTAGAAGCATATTTATACTGACCTTCACGAAATTTTCTTTGTCACATTTGCACTTGAGTTGCATGCGTGGGTAGCCAAGCTAGCAGATACTAGACCCACTGTGCATGTTGATCAACCCATCGCTTGGACGCCTGAGCTAGTTAGCATTTTGAAGCGGGTAGATAATTCTGTGTCCCACGCAGTAGACTTTTGGTTGAACAGTCTGCTGGAAGGATTCATCACCGAGTTTGTAGTAGATACAAGAAAGAGCTTCAGCGAAGCTGAGAGGAGCTTCTTCCAAGCACACAGGGGTAAGTTCTTAAATTCTTTGAACTTATGGATTAAAATGCTTCTGTATGAAAAAGGAAAACTATGCATAGCTTCCGATGAATAGCATAGACAAGTAATGTCCGCAGATTTTGATAGTGATCTTGAACTTATTGGTTGCACTCGTAGTGGAAAACGGTATAAAGTAGGCCTTGACCAACATTCTTTTGAGTCTAGCCCAGAATATAGTCGAGCTCCTAGAGCGAGCCATATAGAGAGACAAGGGAGTGCTCATATCCCTTATCACCCTTTTACACCGCAAAAGCCAGACAGAGCTGAGTATAACCCCGCAGTAACACCTTCTAGTAGCCCGCACGGTACTTCTAGTACCTCAGCACCACCTTTGTTTAACCATCCCGGAGGCAGTGCTACAGCACCTCCACATCAACCTCGTGCAAGAAGGATGGGTGATGACATGAATCTACCAACTTTTAGAGGAACAGGGCTAGAAGACCCTGAGCAGCATTGGTTCCTATGTGAAGCCATTTGGACAATTAAGCAAATTAATGATGATTCTGTTAAGCTGGTTCAGTTAGCAACCACACTAAGAGAAAGAGCCGTAACTTGGTTCATGAAATACTCATCAGCACAGAATAGGACGCTTGCTGATGTCAGAAATGCTATGATTAGAGAATTCAAGAAACCTAAATCAGAATCACAGTGTATAACAGAACTCAAAGACATAAAACAGTTACCCACAGAGTCAGTATGGGACTTTGACCAGAAGTTCAAAGCCTTGATAGATCAAGTAAGCTTTGAGTTTGCACCACAGCAGCATAAGGAATGGTTCATTGCTACAATGCTTCCTCATATTAGACTTCCTCTTATGCAACAGAATCTCACTACTCAGGAACAAGCTCTAGAGATGGCTATGAAACTAGAAGCTTCACCAATTGCTGGAACAAGCAACGATGTTGCGCAGTTGCAGAACCAGTTAGCAAACCTAACCTTGCAAGTACATGATATTAAGAAAGGAAAGGATGTTAAAGAAGAAATTTGGTGTACAAAATGTAGAGCACAAGGTCATTCAAAGGACCATTGTCCTGTTTTCATAGAGTATATTGCGACTGGAGCACCTAACCCTTTACCACAGGCTCAAGGACCTTGGTGTGAAATCTGTAGAACTAGAGGTCACAAGGACCCACAGCAGGTCCGCAGTATGAACCAGATCGCGAAGGCCGAGGAGGAAATTATAGAGTACAGTCAGAGGCACAAGGACCCACAGCAGGTCCGCAGTATGAACCAGATCGTGAAGGCCGAGGAGGAAATTATAGGGGCCGTGGACGCGCAGCAGGATTTGCTCGTGGACGAGGATAGATCACTTGTTACAACTGCGGAGCTCAAGGCCATTATGCAAGGGATTGCTAAAATCCTACAACCATCTGCAGATACTGTAAATCTTATGATCATGTCATTGAAGAATGCCCTCAGTTGATGGCTAAGATGCAAGCAAAGACACCACAGGTTAACCAGAATATTCAGTTGATTGCAGCAGAAAAAAGGGAACCAGATCCTACAGTTAAATAGTGACGCGCAGTGGAGCAACTACTGGTATACCAGAGTTGGGAACTGGAAAGCCAGCAACGCAATGGGTGCGCCGCGCTAATATCAAACCAGCCCCACTTGACCTGTAGAGGCAAAAGGAAGCATTCAAGCAAGCTCAAGAGTATTTCTCAAATCCGCAAGCTTCAAGCTCTGTCGCAATTCCGCATAATGATATCAGACCGCAAGTGCTAAGACAAGAGAACTTGGTACAAGAACAGGCCACTACATCTGGAAGGCCTGAGGAGGAGGATGCACTAGGTAGTGTCCATGCTTTCCTAAGAAACTGCTTAAAGTTGTTGCGCAATGAAAAAGAAACTATAGAACTCCAACACCTGTTGGATCAGTGTCAACAATCTGCTTCGATGAATACACCGCAGCGTGCTGTTCACCAGATTGGGAGTCATACTAGAACTGGAAAAGAGATGAGGCTCACAGCGCAGATTGGAGCATTTGAAATGGACGAAGTCATTTTGGATTTAGGCTTAGAAGTTAATGTTCTCACCATGCAGACATGGGAACAGATGGGTAGCCATCAGCTTACAAGATCTCCTATCCAGCTAAGACTTGCGAATCAACAACGAGTTTCTCCATTGGGCAGACTACCCAATGTACCTATTGATATTGAGGGAGTAAGAAGTTCTGCAGACTTTGAAGTAATCAAAATTCTGGATGATAGTAGACCTTACCTAGCACTTTTAGGCATAGACTGGGCATTTGATAATTTGGCTGTCATTAATTTGAAGAAAAGACAGATGACCTTTGAGGATGCCCAGATCAGGGTCATCGCACCGCTTGATCCACTTCAAGGACCATGGTATATTGAACCCATTCGGGCAGAAGAAGAAGTGCACCACATGGAAAGTTTGTACCAAATGACTGCTAGTCATAATGATTATGTCAATCCCATAGCGGACGGCCATATCAGCTGGCGATGCGATAGCTCGTGCACATCAGATTCAGAAGCAGGACTGGAAAACTGGCAGAATCGCTTACATGAGGTTTCTGCAAGGCGTTGCGCCATGATGACTAAATCCATTCGATGGATTGGCACAGAATTGAATAACACTCCAATCTTTGATGGTTTAACTGAAGTAAGTGAATTCATACATACATATGAACAATAGATCCCAGATGAGCAGCGCATACAAGCATTGGATGTAGCACTGCGCGCTACACCTGCAAGATGGTGGGGTGCGCATAAAGAAAATATTGACACATGGCAAGACTGTCGCAGATTGATACTGCGCAGATTTCAGGGAACTACAGCAGAAGTGTTGCGCAAATATGATGGACAGAGTGACCCCAGGTCACACGTTGAAGCATGTATTCAGCAATGGTCAGATATTCCAGAGGATGAGTGGGTTCACCTATTCATCCACACGTTGGATATAGTTCCAATGAACTGGTACACTGAAACAGAATTGCGCAGAGGCATTATCACTTGGCCTCTTATGATGGAAAGTTTTCAACTTACCTTCAGCTTTAAGTCAGAACATCCAAGCATCGACCGCGCTTTAAAGTGTATTAGAAAGAAGGTATTTGAACAATGTCCTTTACCAGAATATTCTCAACCAGATTGGGCTGTCTAGATGGAACATGCCCTGGAATGCTATAATTTCACCACTGGTGAAGAGGAAGATGATCCTCGCAACATCAATATTCCAGAATCAGAAGGGACGCACAAGGTCGAAGGTCCTCAGCTTGATATCCCTGCCATTACAGAACACATCAAGCTCAAGAAGATTATCATTGGTACAGAAGCCGAGCCGAAGTTTGCTTCTATAGGAGATTATTGGGATGATGAAACTGTTGGCCATATCGCAGATTTACTATGTGACTACCAGGATATCTTTCCCACCAAGTTTACAGAAATGAAAGGCATATTAGGAGATTTAGGAGTTATGTGCATACATTTGAAAGCAGACGCCAAGCCAGTAAAACAGTGCCCATACAGGTTGAACCCGCGATATAAAGAAAAGGTTAGAGAAGAAATTGATAAGATGCTCGCAGCAGGTATTATTGAGCCAGTAGAGGAAAGTGATTGGATTAGTCCTATGGTGGTACAAGAGAAAAAGGCAAAAGGTGAAATAAGAATCTGCATGGACTTGCGCAAGCTGAACGACGCATCAGCGCATGATCCATTTCCTACTCCCTTTACAGACGAAGTGCTTGATAATGTTGGAGGACAAGAGGCTTACTCCTTCACTGATGGCTTTTCGGGATACCATCAGATCAGAATCCATCCAGAAGACCGCCATAAGACCACTTTTGCGACTGAATGGGGCTCATTCCAGTATACGGTAATGCCCTTTGGTCTTAAAAACGCTCCTGCTATCTTCTCTAGAGTCGTTGTTGCTGTTTTTAAAGAATTCATTCATAAGTTTCTAGAAGTATATTTTGATGACTGGACTGTGTTTGGTTTACTAAAAAACCATATAGGGAATCTGCAGATGATGTTAGAAAAATGTAGACAGTATCAGATTTCCCTTAACTTGAAAAAATGTATCTTATGTGCTCCTTTTGGTATTCTGTTGGGTCATATTGTATTTAGACAAGGACTCTTGATGGATCCTACGAAGGTTGTCATCATTGCTAACTTACCTGTGCCCAACTCAGTCAAACAATTGCGCACTACATTGGGACATACAGGGTAGTACAGGAAATTTATCAAGGGTTATGCAAAGATAACTGCGCCTATGGAAAGATTGTTGAAGAAGGATTCGAAATTCCAATGGACAGAAGAATGCCAACAGAGCTTGGATACACTTAAAGAAAAGATGATCACTGCGCCTATTCTAGTTTTCCCAGACTGGAGAAAACCCTTTCATGTTCATGTAGATGCTTCTTCCATAGCATTGGGGGTTGTGCTGACACAACCGGGAGAAGGAGGTATTGACCACCCCATTGCTTACTCTAGCAGAAAGTTGTCTACAACTGAGAAGAACTACACCACTACAGAAAGAGAAGGACTAGCTATGGTGTATGCCCTACAGAAGTTCAGACACTACCTATTGGGCGCTCATTTCAAAATGTATACTTACCATTCTGCTTTGAAATACTTGGTCAATAAGCCAGTGTTAGGGGGAAGAATTTGCAGATGGCTACTGCTCTTCCAGGAGTATGATTTTGAGGTTATTGTGAAGCCAGGTAGATTGAATGCAGGACCTGACCATTTATCTAGGATAGAGTCAGGGGAGGAACCTACAAATCTGGAGGACAATCTGCCTGATGCACAGTTGTTTTCTGTTCAAGCAGTCGATGAGTATTATTCCGATATTCTTGAGTTTCTCACTACTGGGCAAGCGCCAGTTGAGTTTACAATCTAGCAGAAGAAGCAACTTGTTGTCAAAGCCGCAGACTTCACTTTGATAGCAGGCCAGCTCTATAAGCTGGGCCCCGATCAAGTCTTGCGCAGATGTATCCTACCGCATGAGAAGAACTCCATAATCGCAGAAGCGCACTCCGGGACCGCAGGAGGCCATTTTGCAGGAAAGCCGACTGCACAAAAGATCTTAGCCGCAGGTCTTTGGTGGCCAACATTGCACAAGGATAATAAGGAATTCTGCAAATGTTGCGATGTGTGCCAGCAGACAGGAAAACCCTCAAGAAGAGATGAAATGCCGCTAAGACCCCAGATAACACTGCGTGCTTTTGATAAATGGGCCATTGATTTTGTGGGACCTATCAACCCACCAGGAAAGAGAACCGGCGTAAGATACATCATCACAGCTACTGAATACCTCACCAGATGGGCTGAGGTGAAGCCAGTTAAGAACTGCGACGCTACCACTGCCGCGCAGTTCATTTTTTAGAACATTGTCACTAGATTTGGATGTCCACTGATTCTAATGAGTCATCAGGGCACACATTTCTTGAATGAGACTATAGAGGCCCTTACCAAGGAATTCCACACTAGTCACCATAAGAGTACACCCTACCACCCTCAAGCTAATGGTACGGTGGAGGCATTCAATAAGATTCTCGAGAATGCCCTGACGAAGATCTGTAATCAACAAAGAGATGATTGGGACCTTAGAGTCACAGCTGTGTTATGGGCTTACAGAACCACATGCAAGAAATTAACAGGTCACACACCTTTCAGTTTGGTGTATGGACAAGAAGCAGTTATTCCCATGGAATACATTGTTCCCAGCTTCATAATTGCGCAAATTACAGAAATGGCAGATACTGATACTATGAGTGAAAGACTCTCACAATTGCTTGCCTTAGAAGAAGACAGGCTTTTAGCCGGATTCCATCAACAAGTGCAGAAGGCAAGACAGAAAGCTTGGCATGACAGGCATATTAAGAATAAAATCTTTCAAGAAGGAGACTTGGTACTCCTCTATGATAGTAAATTCATCAAGTTTCCAGGCAAGTTTCGTGTACATTGGTTAGGCCCTTTTCAGGTGATAAAGATAACAGAAGGAGGAGCAGTTCATCTTGCGAAGCTTAATGGAGAATTGCTGCCCACAATGATCAACGGGAGTCGGCTCAAGCTTTATCGCGACGGCCACTCCGCCCTGTCGACTTAATTAGACGCTAAAGTAGTGCAGATGTCCAGTGTAGTTGAAAGAGGCATCGCACTTATCAAAGTCTACACGGAAATCGCGAGACACTTTCAGTCTCCGGTTTCCCGCGCAGTTCCTTGAAACATCTGCGCATGTCAATAAATTATGTTTTGAGCGACCCTATTTTGCGCTCTTGCGAAGTTTTTCCCCGGATTTTCAAATCATCGCTCTTGTGGAGTTCCCTGTTGTCAAGTTGCCGCTTGAGGAGTTCTCCTCGCTGTGGAGCCCTCCATGTGCACAGTTACCTATGCTGAAGTGACCCGCCAAAAATTTGAATTACGATAGTCCTATAGCCGCGTCTGAATATTAATGAAGGATAAGATCGCCATTTAATTGTATTTTCTCTAACAAATTCCGCTTGATCTCCCTAAGATTCGCATTTAAGTAAGGAGCCAAAAGCCTTAGCTCATCTCCCGAAACGTTGTCAGAGCCCGTCCATCGCAATTAATGCACCGCAAAGGCGCAAGGGTAGGGGCGTTGTCAACTCATGCATAGGCACCTACGGCTATTAGCCCCACTTGTCCGCATTTACTATCGCCTTTAGCTATAAATACCCTGCACTCGTATATGTTCGGGTTACTTTTCTCGAGTTGCATGGTGTCTTGTTTGAGAATCTAAGTTATTGTTTTCAGAGTCGTGTCGTGCAGACTGCTGCCTTTGTTTTCAGCGTTCGTATCCTACGTTGTTCCGCCATTTATCTGTTCAAGTGCTTGTTGTCTGTACCGGTTCACAATGGAGAACCTGTCAACTGAAGAAGTTGTTCGTCAATTTAAGCATAGAGGCTTAGATTTTGGCATGGCTACCCCGGTGACGACCTCGGCTTACACGCACCCTGGTTGGTCTGATCCCAGACAATCTCCGAGCACAAGGGCATCTTAGCAGCAGCAGCCGGACGAACCCGTTCCAGATCCCTTGGCCACTATGGTTAATTACATTCCTCCATGTCCAGATGATGCACCCAAGGTGCATATTCCGAAGAATGTGAAGTATCCGATTCCACTGCCACCAATGGCAGAAATCGTGCGACAAGAAGGGTCCCTACTTGGACACCTTCCATTGCTTAAGTTTTCTGACTTCAACTTGGGAGACTACAGAACGTATCCTCAGTTCGCGCCAGATCGCTATCTGACGGTAGTCCATAATTCCGTTAGAAAGGTTGATGAATTCGTCCCGAAGGAATTTGCAGCAAATTTAGAGAGGCCTAGACTGTTGAACCTGTTGAAGCTACCGCACTTCGGGCATAGTAGTGAAGTCAATGCAGTTGTTAAGGCCCTACTATCTTGCGTTCATGGTGGTTATCTTTGGCTGGGGAGGCCAATCGATTTGAATGTCGACTTGATTCATCGTATTACCGGCCTATCTAAGGTTGGTAAGGACCCCAATATTCATTTTGTTGGTAAAGATAAGGACAGAAAGTTGGCTGCACAGTTGGTGCAGAAATACAAATTGACAAGAGGAGGTCGGGCTTATGACCTCACTATAGTTGAGGATGAAGCACTTAGATTTACAGGCAGTCTGCTTGCAGGCAGACTTCTCATGAAGTGCAGACCTAGAGAAGTCACTGGAGCTGTTGTGGAGCTCGCAATCGCAGCTACGGAGGGAGAGCAGTATAACTGGTCTCTCTTCCTCTTGAATTCTTTCTTGGATGACTGCCGAAACATTCAGGACACCGCCGATCAGTTGTTCCATTTTTCTTGGCTTTTAATTTTATGCGCCTTTGTCGGGTGGAAGGAGCCCCCCAACACTCAGTTCCTTCCATGCCGCGCAGGAGAGGTTGCAAGGATGCGTTATGTCAACCTCTGGGATTCTAGTAATCCCGTGAAGCGCAAGATGAACCGCGTCGTATTCTGTGAATATTACCATCTCCTCAAAGATACCATCCAGGAAATGTCGAGGCTGAGTGAGGAGACAGCACAAATATATGGAATGAAGTTGGTCTTTTCTGCCAACTTACATGAAATTTACTTCCGCCCTTGCGGAATTCAAGAAGAATGGGCCGTAGGCCTCTATCGTATGACTACTCAAGATGTCGAAGAAACTGTGAAATCTTGGCCAGATGAATGGAGGCAGGCCGCTGAAGTCACTGCCGTGATGCCACCCCCTGCTGCGCAAGAGAAGGATAAGGGTAAGGAAGCGACTGAGTAGAGGGATGATGAAGGTTCGCCAGAACCAGCGGCCAAGAAGCAGAAGGTGTCGCACCCCTCTGAGACCATTGCCTCGGGGATCGACCAGTACTTAAAGGAGCAATTTCGCGAGCTGCGGACCTCGCACGCTCACATCAGAAGTGCTCTGGACCTGCAGTTCGTGGAGTTGAAAGGTCTCGCAGGAAGAGTTGCACAGACCCATGCGCCAGCATCCAGTTCACAGGCGCCGCAGGCATCTACAAGCACCGAGCGAGTTGAAGTACTTGCAGAGAGGCATACTGTCGTTCACATCCCGCCTACAAGCATGACACTTCCAAATCCTTTGGCCGCACTGCAGGTAAGCGCAGTTGGCCCCGTTGAAATAAATTTGTCTTTGATTCCGATAGAAACCTTGCAGTTAGTGCAAGAGAAGGTCTCTATTGAGCTGAGATCTAGAGAGCTCTCCACATTCCATGCAAACCAAAGACTGCAATCGCAGGAAATAGAGCTGAAGGCAGGCTATAAGAAAATCTCTGAGCAGCTTGCACTTTACGAGGCACAAGACACTGGGATAAGAAACGTAGTTGATGAAATCACCCAGGAGCTGCCGGCCTGCCAGATTCAACCAGACCTTCCTCTGGTTGAGAAAGTGCAAATTATTGGCAGAAGGGTGAAAGCGCTAGAGCAGGAAATAGTTGCTATGGCTGAGGACCATAGAACACAGATCGCCGAGTTGGAAGCTTGTGTTGCAGTGCATCCTACAGATGATAGGTAGGAACAATTTGAAGCACTGCGCAGAGCTTCCACACAAATGAAGTGCAGAGAAGATGAAGCCGAGAACCTGATGACGCAAGCTATGGAGGCTTGGGCTGAGCTTGAGAAGCTCCCTTTCAAAGTTGGCCTTTTGGAACAAGTACAAGCAGCAGAACAGTCCCTAACTGTTCTGAGTGAAGAAGCTAAGGCCTTAGAAGGCTTATCAAAAATGAGGAAAATGAGCGAAGTACGCAGAGTACAACAACAACTGCACAAGCTCAGAAATGAAGATGCTAATCTCACCAACAGCATTCAGCCATTTATGGATGAGTATGCTGAACTTGCTGCCCAAGCCGAGGCAAAGATCAAAGAATTTGCTGAATCTCAACAGTTGGTTGATGGAATAATTGAAGAAGAAGCGACTGTAGAAATGGTGCAGACAGTTGCGGAGTGCGTCGATGAAATGGACTCCGCTATTGCACAGTGGAAGAAAGCATTTGCTGCGACCCAAGCAAAGGCAGATGCGCAAGTAAAGCGACCACACGCTAGTGCGAGTGGCTCGGGGACAAGCCACAAGTAAGTGTTAGGGGCCTGTTGGAGCATAGGCCGCAGCTATAGTAAAGCTGCAAATTTTGAGGAAAAAGCACAAGTGTTGAAGGGAAAGTGCTAATTTTGAGTAAAAGCACCAATTTTGGGCAGAAGCGAACAGTGCGCAGTACGGCGCCAGATGGACGAGCTCAGCGCAGATTACGGGCTGGAAATCACGGAGCTCGCGCGCACACGTCAAAGGAGAGTGAATGTGGCCAAGTAGAAAGCTTAGCTACCACAATAAATGAAGCGACAGAATAGAGGGCTCAGCTACCCTCATTAAGGCTAAGTACAGAAGTTATGGTTGCTCTGACCAAGGAAGAGCAACGGACCAAAGCATTGAAGGTGAAGGACATGGAGCATTGAACGATGAAGCGGCGCCCATACCTGCAATCTGCGCCGGAAATCACGGAGTCTGTAGGAAGCGGCGATGTGACTGCAAGCGGCACCTACAGTACACCTAGCCATGTCCGCGGTTAGGGTTTTTGGGGATTACTGCTGGGAAAGGCCCACAGTTTTTTAAAGGTGCGACCCTTAGGGCCACCTATATATATGTGTAATTGATAAGGGAGAAGGGTTGTTGTTGTTTCTGTTGGATAAGTTAGAGATTAGAGGTCAGATAGGTTGATTAGAAGATAAGAGTTAGAACTGGAGAGCTGTAGAGCTCGAGTCACTGAGTTTACAGACAGTCTAAGTTGATGTCTGAGTCATTGTAATCTCTGTAGAAGAAGAGAATAGATCTAAGAGAAGGGCTCCCAGCTGTGTGCGTGGAGTTTCCCAGAAAGATCTAAGGCTGCAGCTGTGTGCGCAGCGTATTGTGTAATTTCCATTTTGCGTTAATACAAAATACAGTTCCCACGAATGTGATTTCCCCGTGAAGGCGAACCACATAATTCTCGTTGTTATGATAATGTGTTGTGTGAATGCATACTTATGTTTTACTATCCATGCTTACATGAATGCTTCGTTATCTTTATGAATGAGTATCTACAGCAAGTCCTTGAAGTTCCTTTAGAATTTATATTCGGGCACTATCGAGGGGGTCGGTAAGAGCATTATCGCCGCAGCGCTTAAGGAATGCGTTGCTGCGCTGGGCGCGCAAGCAAAGACGATACATAGTGTATCGGACACAGTGGGTAATCGCCTCGTGCACAGGAGTGGAGATACCGCGTAGCTAGGCTGGTGAGCATGAGTTTCAGCGCTGTTGCAGTGAGAGGTCTGCGGAAGAGTAAGATGTTCCGCTTTGAGGAATCCTCTCGGAAGAGAGAGGGGGAAGATTGTAGTCTCCGCGTTGCCTAGGTTAAGGAAGCCTGATTCCTTAGCCCCCCCATAGCCACTTCGGGTGATACTTTGGGCTGCTGTGCAACTCGTTGCTGAGAGGGCCAGTGCACCAAGGGGTGTTTGTTTCTGCGCATCCTGAAAACCCGGGTCTGTCCAAAAAGCAGCCAACACTATGTACTGGAGCTTCCACAAGTATTTTTAACCACTTGAATATCCTTACCGAGAGCTCAACCCACGAGACTTCAAATTCATCAAGTATCAATCCTCCATAAAGGATGTATTCTCTAAGATTTGGTGGAGCCCACCCTCGCAACTCGGCTTCTTGTATTACAAAGTATTCAAACTTCTTTTCCCACCAATCTTGAATGTTGTTTTTCAATACCAATGCATCCATGTAGTTAACGTCCTCCTGTTAGAAACTAGGTCTCGACAACAAAACCATTTTTTGGTGCAAATATGAGATCGGGGTTCTTGTGCAAGGGCTGACGACAAAGGGGATCGTTGTAGTCTAGTGTTCTAGCAATTCAATCCCCCGAAGGAAAAGGTCTCACCCGAAGCATAGCCTAGACATGTTTATGAGGATGAGGGTTAACTACAGGGATATACTAGGAAACAATCTACTTATTTACCACAACATACATTTATCATACATATGCAAAGTTACTTATAACATGGTTTCACAAGAGATATAAAGCAAAGAATAGACATCGCCGTTCATCATATACACAGAAAATTAAAAGGGCCCTAATAATATTCTCATTTATATTCCTTCATGGATCTGATCTACAATACATTCAAGTGGCTCTATAGCCTTAATATTTCATTTGTGAAATGACCCATCGTAGATCTAAGTACATCATCAAAACCCACAATCTCATGACCCAGATACATAACCCAAAACTTAGACTTGGTTGAGAGAATGTCTTTGATCATATTAAGATATGTTCTTCTTGCTTTCCTCCGCTCTTCTACTAGTTGCTCGCTCGCTTTTTTGTGCGCTTTATATAGTCATCGGAGTGGACTTGATATGATTGTGGTTGCTAACTATTTATGTAACCTCCACCTTATTCTTTTTTTGGTCTTTCGTGACTATGGTCCTTTCCAAAAATGAAGCATCCAACACCCTTAATTTTAGAGATCCATCTCTCATCACATTTATGGACTACCCCATCCAAATGTTGAGGCCCAGATTTAGTTTATCCCACTAGTTGTAAATGCATTGAACCTTGAAGGTTATCTTGATTGTGCTAAACCATGTGTGCTCTTCCACTTCACATCCAAAATCATTTCATGGGATATTCAACTTGGGGTTTAAAGTGGCTTTGTGAGAGTTTCATGCTAGTGACAAGTTCAGAGGGTTGTTATCTCCTATTCCTTGAGGGCTTATATCCCCATATTTGTCTTCAATTTTTTTTTGGATTGTGGAGTGGCATATTTGTCTCTAGGCCCATGTGTTTTTGCATAGGATTCATATCTTACACCTCATTTCTTTTACAAATCCTTCAAATTTTTCATTCAACTATGTACACACATACTAAGATCTTCTCCTCAACATTTTTCTTCTTTGAAACCCTATGGATTTAGTAAAATCATCTAGTTACCAACTTGTAGCGTGCATGTGTCTAAAATCCCATTGCTACTCAAGGTAACCAAAATATAAAGGTAAGAATTAAAGAAAAAGAACCAAAGGTGAAAAAATTTTGGGGCACGTATGCATCAGAGTGTGTATTACACTTTCAAAGCTAGACAAAGAAGGAAAATCTCTCTAAATAATCTTTTTTATTGTATGGATAAAATGACAAGACTTACAAATAAGAAGGTATAAATTCCTATTTATACAAAAAAGAGGTAGCTTAAGTTACAAAAAAATAGTGATAAGTATCTTATTAGTCCCTACTTATGACAAAGACTACATGTTTCACTTTTTCCTATTACTTTGATTGCAAAAGGAAAAATGTAAGATAAATAAAGTTGATGGGAAAAATACCTTCTTTTTTTGTTGGAAACCCAATCCATAGGTTCCAATTGTAAATTGTAAATATTAGAAAATGAATAGTCATATACATTTGGAACTAGAAGGCCAAAGGTCACCTCATTGATGTATAAATAAGGCATTTACAATAAACACAAATAAATCCTTAGAGTTATTCTTCCAATCTTGATAGTGGTATCAGATCCCTGGTTCTTCTAACTCCATGATTACCTATCCTCTGCCTAGTCTGCTCTACATCCCTACCTTTTGTTTCCCTTAGACCTACCAGTGTCTCTTAGACCTGTGCACTGACCATATTTATCTCAATATTTCTCCTGGGTGCTTGGGCATTACCTCTCCTTTGTTGTCTTGCATTCCCTTTGGTATTTGCTTTGGTGACTACTCTCTACGTAACCCTAATTTGTGACCTTTGTGTGTGTAAAGATTCCATCTCTCTTCCAAGTGACCACTATGTGTTATGAAGTATTCATAACACATCTCCCACCATCTCTTTTATTTTGTTTTTATCAATATTTTCATGTTTGAATGTGAACTACACTAACAATATCTTACAGGATCACTTTGAGGAATACCAAACCACATCAAAAGGGGCTCCAAGGACATAGGCCTTCCAACAACCTACAAGGATTAGCCCCGTACCAAGTGGAATAGTGCACTTGTGCAATTTTTTCCACAACAATTCTAATGGCAACCATACTTATTTTTGTTCATTTCTTATTAAACTAGGTTGTTTTATTCTAAGTAGTTAATTATGGGTATTTGTCACTTGTAGGAGATTAGGTATTCCACCTCTTGCTTCCATAATTTAGCCCCATCACGGCCCCATTTATTTTTCCACAGTCACGCGGTTCCCAATGTATCTGTCGCAGTGATAGTGTGGAATCGACTCAGACAGTCGTGTGCATTGCACAGGTTACCAGTGTCAAACCTGCACTACACCTCTCATCACACCCACGCGGAAGGTTAATGTATTACCCGCGCTACAACATGGTTGTTTTGTATTAACTGACGCGTTCCGTGTGGCAAAGTCTGGTTTAGCCATGCTACCATTGTTTATTTTCTTTTTATCTTCATAGCTTAGTTTGGCAGCCCAATTGTTGCTTACTAGTGAACTTAAATTAAGGCTAATTCACCCAATTACTTAATTTTTTAGTAATTAGTGCACCTAGACCAATACTAGGAAGTAAAGAGTACATCTCCCTTGAAACTTACCTAGGTAACCAACTTTGAGGCTTTCAATGGGCCCCATTGCTGTCACTAGTATTCAATACCATTTCTTGTTAATGGATGAATCGACATGTTGTTTTTAGTAGTATTTCTAGTGTAGAAAACACTTTTGCACACAAGCAAGGACCTAAAGACACTTGTCGCCCAAATTATGCTCTTCACCTCGCACTGCCTATGAGCTTGGTGAATTAGAAAAAGGGTGAGAAGTGTTAAGATTCAATATGCTAAGACAAAAAATATCAACATTACATTCCATTTCACAATGATAGCATATACAAGATCACTGAAGAAACAACAAGCATAGCATAAATACAAGAGACACAGATTTATCCTGGGAAACCCTCATGGGGTATAAAACCCAGCAAAGCTTCCACAATATAGATGACCAGCAATATACAAAGATGCAAACCAAAGACATGATCTCCTCCTCCTCCATAGCAGACCTCTCTCTCACAAGTGCGCTACATTTCAAGTGAGGGAAGTGTGTGTGTAATGAGGAACACACCTCCTCTATTTATACACATCTCCGACTTGTACTTTATATTAACTAGGTCGGCCCCAACTTTACCACTGGGTTAAACACCCCACTACAACTGACTGGGCCGACCCCACTAGGATGGTCTAACAACCCTTTGACCCACATAACACATACAGGGCCGACCCCCACTAGGGAAGTCTAACAACCCAAGTTACCACATTCCGACGGAGGAATAAACATCTCCGGATATACAATAATATCTTCACGGAGGAATGAAACATATCTGGAATAATAAAGTACAAATATAATATTCTTTGAAGTTACAATATCTCAACACTCCCCCTTAACGAGAAGGATATTATAACAGCATCTGCACGAGCAAGGAGTCATAAACATCATACATGATACATCTATAAATCATTGGAATCTTTCTCAACATCATCAGTAACTCAAGCAGTTACTGGAACATCTTCAATACTGGAACATTAACATCTTCAGTACTGAGTCTTTATCTTCTGCAGCACTCGAACAGCTACAGCAACATCAACATTTGTATCCTGACGATCATCAGCATCGTCATCACATGATCATCAGCATTATCATCACACGATCAGCAGCATCGTCATCTCATGATCATCAGCATCGTCATCTAGACCATCACGATCAGCAACATCGTCATCTCATGATCATTAGCATCATCATCTAGATCATCAGTATTAGTATCCACACCAATACAAGTATACACATCATCAATACAAGTATCCTCATCAATACAAGTATACATATCAGTATCCTCATCAATACATATCCTCATCAATATCAATACAAGTATCCTCATCAATACATATAATCAATATCAATACAAGTATCCTCATCAGTCAAGCAGTATACTCTGCAATACGCATGATCCTTCCTTTCGGAATTACGGGATCAATCTCATCACAATCATGTTTAAGACTATCATTCCTTTCGGAATTACAGGATTTACGGTCTAAGGATGATTAATCTACACCATTCATTTAGGACTATGTCCAAGGATGATTTAATCCACACCATTCACTTAGGACTATGTCCAAGGATGATTTAATCCTCACCATTCATTTAGGACTATGTCCAAGGATGATTTAATCCACACCTTTCATTTAGGACTATGTCCAAGGATGATTTAATCCTCACCGTACATTTAAGACTATGTCCAAGGATGACTTAATCCTCACCGTACATTTAGGACTATGTCCAAGGATGACTTAATCCCCACATGTCCATCAAGGACTTCATTCTCGAAGACCATATGTCTACGGATCAATTCAAGGGACCGAAGTTCGGGGATGATACAATCCCCACTTGTCCACTAAGGACTTCATTCTCGGAGACATATGTCTACGACTCACTTTAGGACTAAAGTCCAGGGATGATCCAATCCCCACCTGTCCACTAAGGACTTCATTCTCGAAGACCTATGTCTACGAATCAATTTAGAACATGTGTTCAAGGATGATGCAATCCCCTCGTCAACTTAGACCCTGTGTAAGGACCATCCACCAACCTCTCTGTCAGCATCACCAATATAGGTATCCACATCATCGACCTCACTGTCGATGCAGGCAATCTCATCATAAGTGACCACATCACTCCCCCTCTCGAGGAGGGTCCTACCAAGCTTGTCTCGGAAAATACTCAAACTTTACTTGAGGTAGGGGTTTGGTTAGTACATCGGTAACTTGTTCACTTGAGGTAGAGTTTTGGTTAGTACATTGGAAACTTGTTACAAATTCGAACTTTATAGTTCCTTTCTGTGCCATATCATGGAACACTGGATTCTCTGCCATTTTGATACAACTCTGTTTGTCACATAGGATCATAGTTGGGTCTATCTCTAAGTCAAACAATCCAGAAGCCATACTGCTTCACAACTAGCAGAGCAACCAGCCATATATTCCACTTGTGCTGAGAGCCACACTAGACTGCTTCCAGCTAAACCACGAGATCATGGCTAATCCCAGACAATAACATCCTCTCGATGTGTTCTTCCTGTCTGATACACTTTCTGCTCAATCAACATCTGTGTAGCCATCTGAAGTCATGATCTCCAAGATAACATAGATCAAAGTCTATCGTATCCTTTAGGTACCTCATCACATGCTTTGCAATTATCAGGTGAACACATCTAGTTTCCACTAGATACTGACTCAAGGTGTTCACAGCAAATCATATATCTGACCTAGTATTTGTTAGATACATCAATGACCCAATAATTTGTCTATACAGAGTTATATACATTAACTCTGATGATTCATCCGCTAACAGCTTCAAGTTGGAATCCATGAGAGTGGCCATTCCAACACATCAAGTCCTTTTAATATTTCTCGGCATACTTTCCCTGGTTGAGAAAGATTCCTTATGAGTCTTGCCATACTTCCAGACCTAGGAAGTAATGCATCAATCTGAGATCTTTTATTTTCATTTCTACAGCCATCTATCTGTGCCATCTCTCGTCAAATGGGTCTACTGATATGAGCCTCAATATCATTTGAACTCTGTGGTGAGTTCCTTCTTGCATCCATCTCATCTGTGTATAGAAACCATATTCAACCTTGTAGCAAAGGTTGAGATCCACATCACCCATGGTGATCATTAAGCTCATCAGTTGACTATCGATCCTGGGAACCCATACAGAACCTGATTCACACTTCTTCTTTAATTACACCATTAAGAGAATGGTCTTATCTAGTCACTTGGAGCAAACATCTCATCATGATTCTCTTCCTCTTTCTAAGAGAATCTTCTAGCCACGAGCCTTCTATATTTTGTTTGATTTGTAAATCTTCTTGTTGAACATCCATCACTTGTTCGTTGTTCATCATTCTTCATGATCTTTCCTACATATCAAAATTAATTACATGATTAGTAATACTTCATAATCATGAAATCATGTTGACATGATACCCTATTATGCATACAGATATCATTTACATAGTTATGCAACTATCTTGACCAATACTTTGGCACAACACTTTTCCATATCCTATATGCATACAGTGGCTATCTAGATGCCTTCCATCTCTACCAGAACATACTATCGAGAGTGTGCACAGCTCTCAGCATGTTGGCAAGAGGTTTCATTCTAGACAAGCAACAATGGAATATTTGTCCAACTTACCAATCATATGCATATTAGTAGTATATTGTTCAATGCTCTATGAATGTTTACACTCAGCATGATATATTCTAGGAATACAAATATGCATACAACCTATTACAGGAAATATCATTTACTATTTCAAATAACAACTCAAATACTTATCTTTTATGTTTGTGTGGTTGCCTCCCGCTTGATCTTCTATATGTCTTTTGAACTTCTATTCATTATGTACCACTGTGCATGATCAAGTGTGCACTAGTGTCATCCTCATGATCTCATACACAAACATACATTCATTAGTATATTATAATCTTGAATATGTATAGCCATGATCATAGATAATAAACATTAGTATTCAAGGTTTCAGGGAAGTCTTCTTTTACTCATGCATCAATGAGGATAAGAGACATAATATTCATAAACCCTTGATTACTAACTTTATGAATAAGCATAACCAATCATACCAAGTATACTTATATAAGGGATCCTAACACAAAGTAAGATTCCAACTTGATATAGGAAAACATACCTGGATTAGTATACCTGCTTAGTTATGTCTAACATACCTAATCAATATCTTCTTTGTTCTCTTCAATGATTTAGAGATCTTGTGTTGAAACCTGCATATCTCATAGGTTAAGCATAATAGAACAAAGTCATACATACCTAGTAAGTAGAACTTCTATGTGATCAAGGATTATGGATGAGTCTTTGTCTTCATGTTGTCATGGTCAAGGAACTTGATTTGTCTTTCATGATGTACCTGTATCTTGTTAGCAGACAACATCAACCTCATACAACACCACAGTGCATTAGTACAATAACCCTAATCAATGAATGTCTTCTATCATTCACATGTATTCATACTTTTATTAGGATGATAAGACAAATCTAACATTAATCAAGATTGTACTAATAAATAATATGAAGACAAACATATTATGAACTTAATCAAGAATCATATTTCAAGACATACCTGTACCTCCTTAAGTCATACCTGTCGAGACTTCTGGTAGTCTTCTTATGTAAGGCCTTAGCCTCAAATCCCCCTGAAACTTGATCTGGAGCTTGATTAGGGTTAGTTAGAGAAACCCTAAAAATTAAATCTTTGACTCTCACACTTCTGAATGGATGGAAGGATGTGTCTTGCTGAGCTTATCAAACTTGCATACTTCAATTTTGAAATCAACAAAATTTGACCCCTCAAAATTGCCTTCGAAACTTCTGGATCTTCTGGACACGATCCCGAACTAGGGTTTGATGAAGTCCACCCTTCTGCCCAATCAAAAGGTTCGATCCAAGGCTCTAAACTCTTATTTTTATGAGGAGCTACCAACCGTGGTCACAGACTTAAAAAATTCCAACTTTTGTTGGAGCCCTAATTTTCCATCTTTCTGATCAAAATCCCGAACTGGGGTTTAATCAAGCCCGGTCTTCTACCCAACCAAAAAATTCGATCTTGGTCTCTAAATTTCGATTTTCTTGAGTAGCATTCAACCGTGGACTCTGATTCCAAAAATTCTAACTTTCTCCGAAACCCTAAATTCCGGAAGCCATGAATGAAGGTGCTCCAAAAATAATTTTGTTTTGATAGAAATATGTACCTGATTGTTTCTACTGTAACTCCGAACATTTTGATCCAAAGGGTCTGAAAACGTTTCCTTTGGTAGCCTGACCTGTCATCTTTCCATCCCAACAGGTATTACCTCAATTGGATTTTCTGAGAGAGAGTTATTCCAAGTGTCGCAATGTGACCTGTTTATGGGATAAAACAGGAGAGCAAACTTGTACGACGTGCCACGTGTCACTGGTTCCACTTCGGCCTCTGAAACGTTTTCTAAGATAGTACAATCTGTGTAATACCTGTAAATTTTTACTAAATTTCATTTGGAGCTTCCTAGCCCAAGTTATGACCTTTTTTCCTAGGTCACCTGATTTTGACTGAGATCTGGAAGAGGCAGAAACCCTAACTTGTACTGATCATAAATTACAAAGTACAACGAATCTGAGGGTGTCCTTTGGACACAATATACCTGGGGATGTTATCTACGACCTGTAAAGGTTTCAGATCCTGAAACTTTGCAAAAATGGATTTATAGCAAAATTTCCACGATGACTGGTTTTTTCTATATAAAACCCAAACCTTCAAATTGTCGCAAGTGAAGCAAGTGTCGTAAGTTCCATACATTTCCTTCCTTCAGGTTAGCTTTGATACCATGTTAAGATTCAATATGCTAAGATAGAAAATATCAGCATTACATTCCATTTCACAATGATAGCATATACAGGATCACTGAAGAAACAACAAGCATAGCATAAATACAAGAGACACAGATTTATCCTGGGAAACCCTCATGGGGTAGAAAACCCAGCAAAGCTTCCTCAATATAGATGACCAGCAATATACAAAGATGCAAACCAAAGACATGATCTCCTCCTCCCCCATATCAGACCTCTCTCTCACAAGTGCACTACATTTCAAGTGAGGGAAGTGTGTGTGTAATGAGGAACACACCTCCTCTATTTATACACATCTCCGACTTGTACTTTATATTAACTAGGTCGGCCCCAACTTTACCACTAGGTTAAACACCCCACTACAACTGACTGGGCTGACCCCACTTGGGTGGTCTAACAACCCTTTGACCCACATAACACATACAGGGCTGACCCCCACTAGGGAAGTCTAATAACCCAAGTTACCACATTCCGACAGAGGAATAAACATCTCCGGATATACAATAAGATCTTCATGGAGGAATGAAACATCTCCGGAATAATAAAGTACAAATATAATATTCTTTGAAGTTACAATATCTCAACAAGAAGTGTGAAATACCTCCATTGCACACTTGTCTATTAGTTAGAAATATTTGATTTTGCAAAGCATCATGAGCATCTCTTAGAGTTTAAAGTACGCATTACTTGATATACTCTTTTAGTTAATTTGCCGAAAAATCATTTTTTGCTTTCATCACATGTGTTTGCACCACTAGCACACAATAAGATGCATAAAGACTCTTCCAATCCTAGTATGCTCTTCACCTCGCACTTCATGTGATCTTGGTGAATAAAAAAGGCAGGGATTGTGAAATACCCCTCTTACACTCCATAAGCGAAACATTTAAACCCCTTGAAATCAACATTATAATTGTATTAACCAACTAAAATCCTCCACAAGAGGTCACAAAATAATATTTTAGTTAGGTAGGATTGATTGGGATATGCATCCATTAATGCACACCAATCTAGTTTCATTAGTGATATTTTGAAACATAGCATTATTGTCTCACGGGGTACTTACAAAATCTTGTTATAAGCAAGTGTTAAAAGAAAAACCGGATCAGAAGTGCATCATGACCAAGGAGGTGAACACCGAGGTATAGCTTCCCTGCTCTCCCCAACAAGCCACTCAACTTGTTTTAGGGAGACGACACTATACTGTGCAGGCCGAACCACCAATCCACACTTGAGGCAAGGTATCTTAGTGGCCCAAATTAGGATATCACCAAGGAGCAATTGTGAGTGCAATTGACTCTTGAAGTTAAATATTTCCTTTGGTAGGTATTTCCAAGTCTTCTTGATTGTATCATTGGCCCCATTTCTGGTAGAACTAGCTCTTTGTTACCTCCACTAGTCGATTGGTGAGTGGATACCATTAACACCATCAATTGTGCTTTTGGGAGGCCCAGTTACATTTGAGAGGAAGGATGTTAGGTATTCTATGGAACTTACATTTATTTTATTTTTAACTACAAGTTCACTAAACTTGTAATAAAAAGAACCTGCATCTGGGGACCCATGCACTAAAACCGACATTGCACATATCACTCACTTATCACACCATTTTGCATCTGTTATGGTTGGCATATGTTTTCATTTGTTCAATTGTGTTTATTCCACTATCACTCTCATACTAACACAAAGCCTTCACCATTGAGGAACAAAACAACATCCTAAAACAGTCTTGTAGACTGCAAGGCCTGTCCCCTCTCTCAAGGGGATTTTTGACACTGTTCCCTCGTGTTACATGCGGAGGGAATTCAAGCTGGGGTCGTTCCCAGTAAGCATTGATAGGATCATCTAGCCAAGGCCAACCCTTTCTAGGTACATTTTCTCCCCTCATAGAATCTATTAGTTACACCACTTCTTTCCCCATCAGAAGTATTTCCTCGCTGTCTTCTCCCCACAGAGATCCCTCGAATCCCTTTGACCCATCCTCTCTCATAGGAGTTCAGTCATTGTTTACAACACCACCTAGGTCTCCCCATCATGGAAATCACATCCCAAATAGAATGGAAAGACCAATCGTCCCTCCCTTACCATTTATGGCTAGTTTAAATATACCATATTTGACGAACTAACTAATGATCCCATCGCTCATGATGCAACATGGTCGGCTATGCTCGACAAGCTTCCTTCCGACATTCCCAAATTTGAAGGAAACGGGGATACGATCCTTCCAACCATGCTATGTCTTTCCACTTATGGTGTTCATCTAACAGCATAGTGTATGACCTAATGAGGCTTCGCCTCTTCGAGCGTACCCTCTCTAGAATGGCAACAAAGTGGTACGTCAACCTAGAAAGTGGAACCCATTCCACATTTGCGATGTTGTCCATCGCATTTCTTACGTACTTTCAACTGCCAATTCGACATGATCTAGGCCTCGAAATTCTCACTAAGTTTCGTCAAAATAATTCCACCCACATCGCATACCACATCCTTGAGTGGTGTAGACGATGTACACTATCCAAGATCGAAATACAACCTCCCTTTTTGTTAGATCAGTTTATCAAATCTCTCCAACCAGCCATAGATAAAGATGTCACCACCTCCATGCCACAAACGAGGAAGAAACCATTCTGAAAGCAAAAAATTTCAACCTTATATATGCACAATCCGGCTACCTTTACACAATCCTCCCCGATGGCCCTTAGCATCAGTTGTTGGATCCTACACCTTCGAATTCATCACATTCGGTGGATGGGATTATTGGGTCCATTTCCCATCTAGGAAAGGCTCCTCCTACCACATCGGGGCCATTCAACATGATTTTGTATTACCCATCCATGCCACCTGTGTCAATACCCCCTACACTTGTACCAACAGCATCAGTTGGTCAATTACAATATGGACCATATATTCCTACCTACCAAATGTTATCCAAGCGATGGCGGTTCCCACACCGCCAATGGCATAAGCCATTCCTACGTCCACCTATTATGTAACACAAACTGCATTTATCCCACCACAAGGATACATCATACAACCCATATTATCCATTCCCATGCCCAACTGGTCAGCAACCAGCCCCCTACATTGGGGATAACTTAGTTCAACCTTCTTTTGTTCAACAAACTCGTGAATTTGAGCAATTGAATGTCGTAAATACCCAAAATCCATAGAATCAGGGGAAAAAGAAAGGTAAGAGCAAACCAAATCAACAATCAAGGCAAGGGGGAATCCCCCTCCTCAGCAAATCCAGAATATGGGTGATCCAAATACAGGGACTAACAATCCGCCCAAACAAGGGAAGAATCCCACCCTGAGAATCAATTATTGTTGCTTCATTTGCGGCGATTATGGTCATTACACACATCATTGTCCTCTTATTCCCGACTGTCAAAAGTTAGTGGAATCCAAAAATAAGACGATAGCGAACCCGCCTCAGGTAGAGAACCCTTCCCAACCACAAACCGTTTTGTTACAGCAACCCTTTTCCAATCAAGGGGTCATCACACAACAACAAAACACGTGCCCGCCCGGCGATGGTTCTTTCCAAAATATCTATATGTTGGACATCAACCTCCAAACACAAGCCAAAGGTTATGATGGGGCTTCCACCCCCCTAGTGAAAGACACTTCTATCCCCTCGGGGGGAACTATACATATCCCTTGACCAAACACCGAACAAATCCCACAGATTCCAAAATTTCCACTTTAGATTAACCCTAATAAACCTCACATGAAAGCTGCCCACAATTACAGTATTGTGGATGACTTGGCTCAATCCTTGGAAACTATGTCCACATTAGAAGTATTATAGTCTTGCCCAACACAAAGAAAGAAATTACTCAATGCACACAGCATTTTCAACCCTTCCGACTCGCACCTCATGGCCTTTGATCTCGACAAAGGTGATCCGCGACTACCATCATCAATTCAATTTCAAGTTCTAGTCATGGTTAAAAACGTCATGATCCATTGTTGTATCATTGATGAAGGTGCATCCACTTGCGTTATGTTCGTAAAATTATGGAAACGATTAGGATCTCATGATCTAGTCCCCTCGTCTATTTCTCTTTGCGAGTATGATGGGAGACCATCCCAACCAAGAGGATTGTATCAAAATGTCCCCATAAAGATGGGGGGAAATATGGTTATGATTGATATCGAATTCGTTGACGCAAAACTCAACTTCAACATCCTCTTGGGGCGTAGTTATATGTACACCATGAAGGTGATAGCCTCCTAAGTATTCTATATCATGATGTTTCCCTTAAATGGGAAGGTAGTCACCCTTGACCAGCTTAACTACTATGAACCTAATACCATAAGCAACCCTGACAATGTCCTACTGACTGTACTAGGTGACGATCAACCATAAGTTGACATTACCCTCAGTATGTACAAGGACTCCAATTTGTTAGGAGCATATACGGGACCACCACCTAAGATCCATACTTCAACCGATGGCCTAATGTGCACAATTTTCAATGTTGAAAATGGCGTTGCTTCCACCTTAACATCGTCATTAGCACCACCGCTGAGTCATGGCATTGAACAAACGTTGAGTCCATCTGTACGACCTATTTTTCAAATCCCATTCTTGTATCCTCCCACGGGTGTATAAGGGACGTCAGTTATGGCTTTGTTAACTCTACATGGGCTAACTTTGGGAATCTCAGTGTGGTAACTTACACCACCCTTCCCAGAGATGGCTTCCAAACCAGTCGCCCATTATGATTTTGTCCTTGTTTCAACTAGTACATCTGCAAGGCCCGTAACACATTCAGTTACGACAGCCCGACCTATGACATCCGGAACTACACCACAATCGGTCGTCTCTAAGACCGCGAATAGGGGTACCAAACAACCTAAGTTGAAAGTTCCCCTATTACCTAACCTGACATCTAAGTCAATAGAAACTGCTAATCCTAAATCAAGGAGCATTAACCATCAAGAGGTAAAATCCCCAGTTATGATCAATACTCCCACTCAAAGAGTTACACCGCCATGTTCTCTTTGCGGGAAGAAAGGCCATGCAAGCAACTTATGTCCTACTCTACCAAAGCTAAGGAATTTGTTTAAAACCCCCGTTAGCATCACCCACACTCCACCAACGAAAAAAGGGGGTAAATCCCCATCGCCCACATCTAATCCCAGAACTCTACATACGAATCACATATGTTCGATATGTTCTCAATATGGGCACTATATACATCATTGTCGTGACCTCCCTCGCTATCGGGAGGCCTTGGAAACTATTCACCTTACCAAACCCTTGGAAGATACCTCGCCTCCCTCATCTCCAGAAGAGGCTCCTATCAGCATGGGTAATATAGTGATCCTGACTAGTCCCTCCCCACGGTGGTCTGATTCCATACCCGACTAACAGTCGTTGCAACATCCACAAATCCTAGCCATTGTTTTAAATCATATGAATGGAACCCAACCATGTCGCTCATGCAACTTAATTTCTCACCACTCATTCCAATGCCCTCTTATTGCTGCATTTTGCACTTTGCAGACAGCCCAAATCCAATTAGATAATAACCTCACCCTGTGTGGAACCACCCTCCCTACAGTAATTGAATAGGATACCAAACCAACATAACAGAATGGGGACAACAGCATGTCACATTCATCGGATACCATGGAAGATCTTGATCCCCCATCACTAATTTCTCGTGAGGTGCTATACCCCTTAATATTCCCTCAAGACGAAATCCTAGCACCCACCGCTATTAGATTTTCAGAATTTACTTCAATCTGATCTAGGATCTTAACTGAGAGAACAACATGTACAGCAAATCTACAGCATATCAATCATGGACACAATAATGCAAGCACACAAGAGACACAGAGTTTACTTGGGGAAAACCATAAAGGTGAAAAACCCCAATAACTTCCTCAGAGATAGATAGAGCAATGATACAACCAGAATACAAGAGATAGTCTTCTCCTAGCAGCAGAGCCTCCTCCTCACAAGTGCGCCACTTTCCGAATGAGAGAAGTTTGTGAATATATGATCAAATAGAGATCTCCCAGTCTCTATTTATACTTGTTCTGTTCTGCCCAATAAACTAATGGGGCCTACATGTCTAGCTTAACCCATGGTTAACTTAATCTGGTCCGACCCCACACTTGGTGGTCTAATAACCCTTTGACCCACATGGCCGACCCCCAATAGGGTGGTCTAATAACCCATCAAGTATAAGTTACGACACTTACAATATTAATGACGACACTTCCGTATAGAGGAATAATAACATCTCTATAGGAATACAACCACTTCCGTATAGAGGAATAATACCATCTCTATAGGAGTACAATATACATATATGAAATACATTCTGAAGTTACATATACATCAACACTCCCTCTTAACTAGGAAAGTATTTCTCGACACAGGTCTGCTAGCACAAGTCTTCTTCTCTGGATCATCATCAGCGAATCATCATCCTCGAATCATCGTCATCGTCACTGTGGTGCTATCTCAATCAATCTCTAAATCTACTCGTCATAGGAAGTTCTACAGAGCTAGTCCTTTTTCATACTGGATGTAGGCCCACCACCTACAGGTCTTCATCATCACTGGCCATACTGTGGAATCCTCAGGACTTATTACGTGCATCACAAAACCTTAAAAGAGTCTCTTGACTAGCAAGAACCCTAAAGAGCATTTGAGGCCTTTTTCATCCTGTCCAGATCTCCAGGACTTATTACATGTGACTGTCACAAAACCTTAAAAGAGTGTCCCAGGAACGTTTATGTGCATAGCACGACTGGCAAGAACTCTAAAGAGCATCCCAAGAACATTTATGTGCCTAAGCACGACCGGCAAGATCTCCAGGACTGATTACATGTGACCTCTGCTACAAACCCTTGAAAGAGCATCCCAGGACTTATTACGGGCACACAGCCCAACCTATCAGATCTCCCAGGTCTTACATGTAGCATCCCACCACAAACCCTCGAAAGAGCATCCCAGGACTTATTACGGGCACACAACCCAACCTATCGGATCTCCCAGGTCTTACATGTGGCCCACTATCACAAACCCTCGAAAGAGCATCCCAGGACTTATTACGGGCACACAGCCCAACCTATCGGATCTCCCAGGTCTTACATGTGATACACAGTGCCAATCCTTTTTCATACTGGATGTGACCTAGAACAAATCTAGGATTTCCTTTGCACAACCTGTCCACGTCCACAGAGTATCAACCTGATACTCACCATACATCATCCTAATGTACACATGATCATCCTAATCATCATCACTGCATCGTCCTGATGCAAGTCATCTGGAGCAACATCCTGAAGCTCGTCATCCATGATCATCCTGATCATACAATGCATCTACCTGATGCATACCAAGTATCTACCTAATACATATCACCATACATGATCCACCTGATCATACAATGTATCCACCTGATACATATCAACATACATGATCTACCTGATCATACACAGTATCCACCTGATACATATACAGATACATGGTCCAAGCATCCAACATGATGCATATTCAAATACATACAAATGATCCAACTGATCATATCCAGCATCCAACATGATGCGCACATATACATATAGAGCAGTAACTGGAGCATCGTCCTGATGCTCATCATCCATGATCCTCCTGATCATCATAGCATCGTCTTCTTCAGATCATCTCATCGTCCATGAAGCACAACCCAGATGCACATCATCCAGCACTTACACCACCGACATGGGAGAACACATCTACCACCATTCGGGGAAGGCTCCAGCCCTTACTTTTTCACCATGGGAGAACACATCTACCACCATGTGAAAAATGGCTTCAACCCTTACATCTACACCATGGGAGAACACATCTACCACCATGTGAGAATGGCTCAGCAATTACATCACGACCATGGGAGAACACATCAACCATGTCAGAAAAGCTCATGTGCATCTGCATCTTCCAGACTCATCACTTCCCTTTGGAAGGAACCTCGATCTGAAGTGCACCAAGACTCTCTCTTAAGTACTCAAACTGCACTCTAGCCAACGACTTGGTCAATACATCTACAACCTGCTCATCTGTCGCAACATACTCTGCTTCGGTTGTACTCAGTGCTACACAAGATCGCTTTCTACTAAAACAAGAGATCACACCTGATCCCATACTGAAGCAGCACCCATAAGTGCTCTTCCTATCAGCGGCACTACCTGCCCAATCTGAATCAACATAACCCTGCAGGTTAAACTTTTGATTCGCATCATACTTGAGCCCATAATCAACTGTACCCTTCAGGTACCTCAGAATATGCTTTACAGCAACCAGGTGAACATCTCTCGGATCCGTCAGGAACTGGCTCAATGTGTTCACCGCAAAGTAAATATCTGGTCTCGTGTTCATCAGGTACATAGAGGACCCAATCATCTAACGATACATTGTGACATCAACCTGATCAGATGAAGCATCACACAGAAGCTTCAGGTTCGATGCCATAGGTGTGGCCATAGCCTTGCAGTCCATCATCCCGAACCTCTTCAGGATCTCTACTGCATACTTTCCTTGTCCAAGGAAGATCCCATCTGCACTTTGCCACACTTCCATGCCAAAAACAAATAGTGCATCATCCCCAAGTTCTTCGTCTCAAACTTGGTAGCAAGCTTCCGCTGCGTGTCGGCAATCAATCTATCTTCACCTGTAATAAACAGGTCATCCAAATACAAAAGTAGTATCACTGGATTTCCTTCCTCAACCTTGTAGTAAAGGTTGGAATCCGCTTTACTCTTGGTAAAGCCCAAACTTGATAGAAAGCTGTCTATCCTACCATATCAAGTTCTGCACATATATGACTCCCTGTCATGTGTCTCAGAACCAAGTGGCTGCTCCACATACACTCCTTCTTCAACTACACCATTCAAGAAAGCTGTCTTGAAATCCATCTGGTGTATCTTCCACTTCATCACTGCAGCCAGAGCAAGTACTGATCTAATGGAAGAGTATCTGGCTACAGGAGCAAAAGTCTCTATGCTACCACCTGCAGCATGCTTGATCTTGTATATCCTCTTGGAAGTCACTACAGACTCCCCTTCAAGTCTTGGGACTGCATCCCAAACATCTTCATGATCGACTGGTACTCCTCGATCATGGCATTCTTCCCAGATCTTGGGAACTTCAATATTTTCAATAGATAACTTTGTTGCGGAACAAATGTTGTAGTCCTTCTTTTGTAGGTGACGGTATACGATCTTTCCTACACAACAAGTTAAATTGCATGATTAGAAAACATCTCATAGTTTTCAGAACAAATTCTTACACATAAAGAAATATGTCATACAGTCATGCAATTATCTTAGCCAATGCTTCAATACAACATTTATCCATATCCTGTAACTTTCTAGATACCTTCCAATCTCTACCAGAACATTGTTAAGAGTTTGCACTACTCCCAACATGTCATCAAAGAGGTTTCATTCTAGATAAGTAGCAATGGAATGTTGCATAGTGCCATAGGCCACTTACCTATCACATTCATATTAGTAGTATACTGTTCATTAATGCAATTATTCTAATATGCATAATACACAACCTAAGTCTAGGAACATATACATCATTGAATAACATTATTTAAACAATAAAATATGTAAGAAATGATAATTCAAATACTTATCTTTGTTTCGTTGTTGGGTTGACTCCCTCTTAGTCTTTGCTTCTTTTCTGCAACTCCATTCTGATGTGGATTGTGAGAAGTGGTCAACTCCCTCTGAATATTTGCATCCTTGCAGAAACTACTGAAGTGTGCTCCTTCTTGATCTTTGCTTCATTGCAAGAACAACTGGAGTGTCCTCCCTCTTGTTTTTGCTTCCTGGATTACCTGTCCTTGAACTTATATCCATCCTTAATCACTATGCATGCTTATTAGTATCATCATTGTGTTATCATTGAGGTCTCATACATAATCATACATTCATTAGTATATTCTTAATACACAATAATCTTAAACATGTATAGTCATGATCATTCACAGATAATAAACATTAGTATTCAAGGTTTCAGGAAAGTCTTCTTTTACTCATGCATATTCTTATTTGATCATAAGACTCTTCTGATTAGTTAAATCATCAATGCATAAAGCCGTGATTACTCCAACCTATACCTTCATGATTCTTCTAGTTATTCATGTCATCAATTATGGTAAGAAACATAATATGCATACAACCATGACTATTCAAACCTATGACTTCATGAATACTCATTATCAACAACACAACAGTATAAGATCCTAACACAAGGTAGGATTCTAGCTTGATATAGGAAAAACATACCTGGATTAGCATGCTAGCTAGTTATGTCTAATATACCCACATAATGTCTTCTGGTTCTCTTCAGTGACTTGTGCTAGTAACCTGCATGTCTCATAAGTTAACCATTATAGAACCAAGTTATACATACCTCGTAAGTAGATCTTCTATGTGATCCATGACAATGGATGAATCTTTGTCTTCATGTCACCATGATCATATGTTCTTGAAGTAGAACATGATTTGTCTTTCTTGGTGTACCTTTTATGTTAGCGAACAACATAAACCTCATGCAACATCACAATGCATTAGTACAATCATAAGTGTCAAAACCTTAATCAATGAATATCTTCTATTAAGGTGATACGACAAGTCTAGTAATTAATCAAGATTGTACTATAATGATATGAAGACAAACATATCATAAGCTTAACAATGAACAGAATTCGAAACATACCTGTAAGCCATACCTGTCAAGATTGCTTGTAATCTTCTTATGGAAGGCCTTAGCCTCATCTCCCTTTGAGATAGGAACTTCTTCACTTATGCAGGTGACCAATCCATCTTCTTCTAGGATTAACCCAATCCACTTGATTTGCAAGAACTGGACCTGGAGCTGGATTAGGGTTTGTCAGAGAAACCCCAAAAATTCAAACTTTGAATTTCAAACTTCTGAGAGGATAGAAATATGCGCCTTGATGAGCTGATCAAGCTGGTATATTCAGAGTTTGAAAACTGCAAAGTTTCACTCCTCAATTTTGCCTTTGAAACTTCTGGATTCACTAGACGTGACCCCGAACTAGGGTTTGATGAAGCCCACTCTTCTGCCCAATCAAAATTTTTGATCCAAAGCTTTAAGCTTCTATTTTTCTGAGGAGCTTCCAGCCATGGTCACAGATTTCAAAAATTCCCATTTTTGCAGAAGCCCTAATTTTCCACTTTTCCAATCAAAGTCCCGAACTAGGGTCTGATCAAGCCCGGTCTTCTGCCCAACCAAAAATTCTAATCTTGGTCTCTAAATTTATATTTTGATGAGTAGCATTCATCCGTAGTCTCCGATTACAAAAATTCCAACTTTCTCCGAAACCCTAAATTCTGGAAGCCATGAATGAAGGTGCTCAAAAATAATTCTGTTTTGACAGAAATATGTACCTTATTGTTTCCAGTGTAACTCCGCACTTTTTGATCCACAAGGTCTGAAAAATTTCTCTGTGGTAGCCTGACCTATCATATTTCCATCCTGATAGGTCTGACCTCAATTGGATTCTTTGAGAGAGAGTTATGCCAAGTGTCACAGGGTGACCTGATTATGGGATAAAACAGGAGAGCAAAATTGTACGACGTTCCACATGTCACTGGTTCAACTTCGGACTCTAAAAACGTTTCTTGAGATAGTACATTCTGTGTACTACCTACTACTTTTTACTAAATTTCATTTGGAGCTTCCTAGTCCAAGTTATGACCTTTTTTCCAAGGTCACCTGTTTATGATTGAGATCTGGAAGAGGCAGAAACCCTATATTGTACAGATCATAAATCACAAAGTACAACGAATTAGAGGTTGTCCTTTGGACAAAAGGTACATGGGGATCTTAGCTTCAATTTGTAACAATTTCAGATCCAAAAAAATTTCCAAATGGATTTATAGTGAAATTTCTACGATGACTGGTTTTTTCTATATCAAGCCCTAGCATCGTAAGTGCAACAAGTGTCATACATGCCATATCATGCCTTCTTTCAGGCTAGCTCTGATACCATGTTAGATTTTCAGAATTTAATTCAATCTGATCTAGGATCTTAACTGAGAGAACAACATGTACAGGAAATCTACAGCATATCAATCATGGACACAATAATGCAAGCACACAAGAGACACAGAGTTTACTTGGGGAAAACCATAACGGTGAAAAACCCCAATAACTTCCTCATAGATAGATAGAGCAATGATACAACCAGAATACAAGAGATAGTCTTCTCCTAGAAACAGAGCCTCCTCCTCACAAGTGCGCCACTTTCCGAATGAGAGAAGTGTGTGAATGAATGATCAAATAGAGATCTCCCGATCTCTATTTATACTTGTTCTGTCCTGCCCAATAAACTAATGGGGCCTACATGTCTAGCTTAACCCATGGTTAACTTAATCCGGGCCGACCCCACACTTGGTGGTCTAATAACCCTTTGACCCACATGGCCGACCCCCAATAGGGTGGTCTAATAACCCTTCGACCCACATGGCTTATACAGGGCCGACCCCAACAAGGTGGTCTAATAACCCATCAAGTATAAGTTACGACACTTACAATATTAATGACTACAACCACTTCCGTATAGACGAATAATACCATCTCTATAGGAGTACAATATACATATATGAAATACATTCCAAAGTTACATATACATCAACAACCGTAGCCATCCCTGAGTACCTTAATATCCTGCATCTCGATTCAATTTATCTTTCTTCCCAAAATGAAGACCATGGGTCTTCAGACGCATATATACTAGAAGAATACATCTTCACCACGGATGAGGAGATAATCGAGGCCATGAATTCTACTAAACCCCCATGGGACTCTTTCCATCTTAGATCCTTAGCAACAAGCAGGCATCAACCACACACTCTCCACTAAACAACAATACACCATCGAGTTAAAAGACTTTTTACCCCCTAGTCACATCGATTAGTTTAAAAATCCTATCCCTACCCTAGATGCATTCGAAGATGGTAACCTTGCCAATCTATCCCCTACCATACAGATTGATATCTCCGTCACACTAGGAGTCGTCAAAAACATCTCTACCGGGGCTTCCTGCTCACCACAAGAAATTATGAATTTCACCGCTCTATGTCAAAAAAATTTCAACGTCTTTGCATGGTCATATGAAGAAATGTCAGGTCTTTACCCAGCAATTGTCGAACATCACATTGACACTTAGCTCGATTCCATCCTCGTTTGACAGAAACAATGTCTGGTCCACCCTTCTAAGGCCCCCACAATCAAATTCGAGGTCAAAAAACTCTTGCAAGTTGGATTTATTTTTCCCATCGCTTACACATCATGGGTGTCTAACCCCGTCCCGGTTAACAAAAAGTAGGGAACTATTTGTGATTGTACCGATTTTCGAGACCTCAATTTAGCCTGCCCCAAGGATAATTTCCCTACACCATTCATCGACTAGATCGTTGACTCATGTGCCGGTAGTGAAATGTTATCCTTCGTGGATGGGTTCTCTTGATATAACCAGATACGCATCAGCCCCCAAGATCAGTATAAAACTACATTTACCACACCATGGGGCACCTTTTCCTACAAAGTCATGCCCTTCGGTCTAAAAAACGTCAGCGCCACTTTCCAGCGAGCAATGGTATATGTTTTTAATGACTTGTCTCACATCATCCTCGCCTTTTTAGACGACCTCACATCCAAGTCCAAAAAACGATGCGATCACCTTCAAGACCTTCATACCATCTTCACAAGATGTCGCAAGTATAATATATGCTTAAACCCCCTCAAGTGTGTATTTTGCTTCACCGTTGGTCGCCTCTTAGGATTCATTGTTTCCAAATATGGTATCATCACAACCCCCCCAAGGTTCAAGCCATCTTGGAATTACCAACACCATAAACATGATGTCAGTTTCAGAGTGTCCAAGGTAAGGCCAACTTTCTGCGTCGTTTTGTTCCCGACTATGCCACTCAGGCCCATGGATTTTTACGGCTTCTCAGAAAATATCAGCCATTTAAGTGGCATGAATATGCCCAACCTTCCTTTGATTCCCTTAAACAAGCATTTTCATCAGCCCCCCTCATCTCTCCTCCAGACTTTGACAAAGATTTCATCTTGTATATCTTTGCGTCAAATTCTGTTGTAGCCAGTGTACTAGTCCAACCTTCCATAAACCATCAAGAGCATGTCATATATTATGTCAGCAAAACCCTCATCGGACCTACACTCAACTACACCCATGATGAGAAGCTTTCCCTTGCAGTCATCCTTTATGCATAGAAACTCTGCCACTATATTTTGTTCTAAAAAACAACCATCATTGTTGATTCCAACCCTATGCAATACATACTTAGCCGTAGGATTATCAATAGTAAGTTTGCACGATGGATCGTTCTTTTACAAGAATTCGACCTCGAATTTGTTATTCCTAAAAGCAAGAAAGATATGGCCTTAATCGAACTCATTACAGATCTCCCCTCCACCACCACCATCGAATTTTTCTAGGACCAACTACCCAATGAGCACCTCTTTCTCATTACAACTGGAGATCCTTAGTATGGTGATATCCTCCTTTTTCTCCGCACCTAGAAATTCGCTCCCCAATTATCCCGTGATGATCGGCACAAAATCCGCCACCAGGAACCATGATACCTCCTCCTTAGAGACATCCTATATCGTTGTGGCATCAGCACTATTCTTTGACAATGTCTAATGCATGAAGAAACCGAACAAGTTCTCAATGATTTCCATAGTGGTGCGTGTGGCGGCCACCTCTCTGGATTAGCCACCACCCAAAAAATATTACAAGCAGGGTATTTTTCGCCCTCTGTATTCAAATATTGTGTTTACACTGTCAAAAGGTGTGTCGATTGTCAGGTCTTTTCCTACAAAACACAATCTCCCCTTGCATGCCTCCATCTGGTCATCACTACGGGCCCATTCTTCAAATGGGCAATTGATTTTATGGAATGTCACCCGGCGTCATCCCAAGGTCGCCACCATATCATCGTTTTCATGGACTACTTCACCAAATGGGTCGAAGCGATGCCCACATTTGATTGTAAAGCAATAACCGTAGTACGGTTCTTCTTCAACCATGTCATCTCCCGCTTTGGCGTTCCCAAGCAACTTGTCTCTGACAACGGAAGACACTTCCGTGACAAAATGTTTCAGGAACTATCACAGTTTTTAGGCTTTAAGCATGAATTTTCAACCGCTTACTACCCTCAAGCAAACGGTCAGGTTGAATCTGTTAACAAAATCCTCAAAGCTATGCTCCAACGCACAGTGGATAAAAACAAAACCAACTAGCACCACATGCTCTTTCCATTCCTATGGGATTACTGCACTTCCATCAAGACTTCAACAGGTTTTACCCCATTTCACCTTGTACATGGAGTAGAAGTCTTCCTCCTAATCAGGTGTCAAATCCCTACCCTCCAATCCGTCATCGAGTTGCTACCGGATACCCATGCTCTGGAATAATGCTTATTCACTTTGGAACACCTTGATGAGGAAAGTTGTGACTCTCTTCAACATAATGAAGCCATGAAGGTTTTCTCCAAGGCACACTACAATCAACAAGTGCAACCATGCACCTTCACTAAATGTGACTTTGTTCTTTTGTTTAATGCCAAGAAAGACGGTAAACCAGGACCCGGTAAGTTTGTATCTAAATGGATAGGCCCTTATGTCATTAAGAATTGTCTCCCAAAAGGATCCTATATCTTAAACAACCATGAAGGTATCTCAACAACCCGGTCAATGGGTTCTACCTCAAAAGGTTCTATCCTTGACTACCAAGTACCCTACAGGTATGCACTATTTTGATTATATGATTTTTGCATTGTCAATGCCTTGGTTATGTCTTTTACTACACTTGGGTATGTGCACCGCATGTGCGGAACCGTGATTAGGCCCATATGGAGCCTCTTGTTTTTCCATTATACGAATAAGACTCCAAATCTCTAACAACAAGGGGCATGCACCCTACCATGGGTATCATTATGAAACTGGCATATAGACTCTATTGACCCTTTGTTTATAATGCATATCCCAGTATTCCCGTTGATAACCATAGGGTCCTCATTCATGGCCTTGTGCCCTCACCATCATTCCCGTGAATAACATGTTAACCCCATGGGTGTGCACACCATTTTCATCCCCATCATCAATTGGAACCCATGATGTCGACCCCCCACAAGTCTGAAGCATCTGACCCAACTTGAAAAGACCCCTCTTCAAGTATAATTTTTACATTTGGGAATTTAATCCACCAAGTATACAATTGTCAGATCCCTCGACACATGTCACGAGAAGGATTCACAAAGTCCCCTCATACCTCCATGATCACTTAACCATTCGCAATCCCCCTCGTATCATCACCCTCGCAAAGAAACATATGGAGCCCCCACCCTCAGACACAACCACTTCTAGTCAGTTCTCCCATGGTTTCATACTGCATAGCATCATTTCATGGGGCACCCATCTTTGTGTCTGCGAATTAGCCCTCACTTCATCGTTGGAAAGTGTCCCCCGATCCACTCAAAACTGTGGGGACTCCGCCCATCATCAAATTGGTCCCCCGATACCCCAAAAACTATGGGGACCCCACCAATATTCTTTATGTACAAACAAGTTCCCTTGTCACCTCACATTGAGGGAACACCATATTATTTTGGAAGCAACCCATGGTCACCTTTGATCGATGTATTTGAGTCTCCATATGTTCAGCAATATCTGGTCTGTTGCTTACCATTACCATTTGTTTTGTGTCTCCATCAAATCCCTTTCACTTACAGTTTGTTTCGACTAGTTTCAATATGTGTCATCCTAGAAGAAAATTTGTCCTCCCCGCTCCCCATGTTTACATCGACCAAAGGAAGTTATGAGCCCCACGCTTATCAACCATTCTTGTGTCAGTTCTGTCCGTCCATCAGTTGATTACAATATGATCTTAGTTCTCAGGATAGGACGCTCATCTTATCATATACTTTAGCTCTCGTCAAAATCAAAACACTATATTCTGAGAGTTGCAGTAGTTGAATTTTTACCTTGGGATCCCTTTCAATCACTATAAGGGATCACCTTGAACTTAGTAGGGAGAGCCATTAGTGCTCCCTAAATAAGTGGTTTTCCCTATGCTCGACGTCAATACATCGTCGCATCAGAGGAAACGTACTTTTGAAGGTATCAGTGTTCACATTTGAAATCATGATAGTAGTCTATTTGGTATGGTGAAGCCCTCAGGCAGATTTACATACCAAGTTTAGTCCCCCACCATAGTGGGTTCATCATGGTCACCAACAGTTCCACTTCTTCAATATTTCACAGCAGCTCTAGGGGCATTTACTCTAACATGGATTGAAGTCACCTTCATCCATGTCCCAGCAGTATAGTAGAGTCGACACCTATGTCCTCTCTCATTGTAATCACTTTGACAGCATTTCACGAGCATGGGTATGCCCGCCTCGATTGTATAAAAACTATCCTTTATTACAGCTCCAATGGTCGTCACCAACAATCTTCCCCCATGAGAGAACCTTATTTTGTCCACATATATTCGTACAGAACAGGAGAGAAACAACAAAAAACATGATGCATTATTGGCTCTACAGTACCCTCTGAACCTCATACATTAGGGGGCATCTGTTAACGCCTAAAATTCGCACACATGCGACATTTCAGTAATTTATCCAGTAAGGCGTCATCAACATAAAGAATGCATCTCACCACAAGCATCCTCAACAGATCCAAAACACAGCATGAGTCCATAAGTGCCAAGAAATAGTCAAAAAAAAGGTAGCGCAGGTATTACATAGCTGACCCGTGCTATAGTGTAGGTTACCTAAACAATGCCTGCGCTACACCCACACGGATTTTCCTTTGATACCTGTGCTACTGTCAAAATGGTGGGACCAATCACTCCCAGCGGTGCATTGAAGACTCAATCCTCCCCAAGGATCAGAATTGGCTCCTCACACACTTGGGGGCATTAATCATCCCCCCTTGTGTACCTTGGAACTATTTCATGAAGGAGGAGAGTTCACATTTAGATCTAGTTGTTTGATGGCCACCTCTTTCCCTATAAAAGGAAGCCATTGACATTCATTTTGTAGAGAGAAATTAGAGAAAGGTTATGCTGGTGGATTTGAGTTGGAGCTTCCTCATAGCCCACCATTTCCTACCATTGTGAGCATTCCCAAGCTTGCTTGCCACCTACCATCAAGGGGCAAGTGTTTCTCTCCATTGTGTTTCCATCTACTTATCATTTAGTTTGGACAAGAAAGGCCTCCCTAAGGGAGATTGTTGGCTTCCCTTGAATCCTTCACCTCCTAGGTGTTGTACAGCTATTCCATTGGGTAATACAAGAGTGGTTTAGCATATCTTTGGTTGTTGTTGAAATTTTCATTCTCCCCACATCTCTTTCATTTTTCTTTTATCAATATTTTCATGTTTGGATGTGAACTACACTAACAATCTCTTGCAGGATCACTTGGAGGAATACACTAATTCAGCTATAAATTACTATTTTTGAGTTGGTGACTAATAGTAGCTAATTTCCACTATCTTATAGCTAGTCGTATTTCACATAGTCATTAATTGGTTGACTTATTAGTCATTGATTTAGTCATTGATAGTCACTGATTTAGTCATTGATTGCCACAATTAATGACCAAATATATGACTAAATAAACTACTAGATGATAACATATTAATGACTAAGATAAATACGACTAAACGTTATTCGCGCTATAAGATATTGGAAATTAGCTACTAATAGTCGTATATATGTGAATTTAGTCATTTTCTTAGTCACTAATTTATGATAGGGTACGGAGGAATCGAACCACCAATCTCCTGCCTATAATTAGGTAGGTGCTCTACCATTGAGCTAGCACCCTTTAAGAAGTTGTTATTGCTTGACAATGATGATATTCAAACAAATTTTGCATCATTCAAGCATACAAAATAATGATTACCAAATCACTATAGATCCATAATGGCTTACCTTGTACTAGTCCTTCAAGTCTTTCAACTACATTTATTAAGTGAAAATATATTTTTTACTTAATAAACGCAGTTGAAGAACTTGAAGGACTAGTACAAAGTAAGCCAGTATGGATCTATAGTGACTTGGTAATCATTATTTTGTATGCTTGAATGATGCAAAATGAAAAAATCCCAGAAATTTATAGGAATGACAAGCATGCATCCATTATTAAACTATCTACCGAGTCATCTAGAGTCATGCCAGGATATCTGAATTTGACTGAAAATTCATAAGTAACTTGAATATAATGTTGGATGATGCCATGGAAAGGAGAATTTCAGTTTATATAGAAGCAAAGGATGAGCAAATGGTGTCCCAAACTCATCTTCCTCCAATGTGGGCCAAGCCACCATCCCCTGTAACCATGAACATATTACACAACCTTCAAATAGTTTAAATCATATTTGGATGTCCATCTTAACTTCAAAGGACCAAAACTTGAACTGGTAAATTTGGAATATTTAAAATATATAAACCAATACGTCATTTACTTATTGCATGATATTATAATGGATGGACGTATTGTTAGATAACATTTGGAGAGTTTTTATAAGATTTGGATGTTCATTCCTAGGATGTATATGCCCATCCTAGGAAAAAGCTCACTCCTAGGATGTATCTGTTTCCAAAATTCTGCACCAAATTCTAGAGGTTATTAAGCAGCACCTTAAGAAAAATAATAAGAAGAAAGCGTACTGCTGACCTACAATGTTTGCTAAAAAAGATTACTTTATTTCACTGCCTGAAAAATACTTTAGAGAATGATACTTTTCAGTGATGTATACCTGCCAGCACTAGCCCCACCCTTGATAATGTATAGTTTCTCACTCAAAGTTGATTGTCATAAAACATTAGTGTTGGCATTCTTCGAATAACAACTCACAATAAAATTTTGCAGAAAGGCTAAGATTCAAATAGGAACTACAGGGTGTGCAATTGTCCCATTGTATTTGTTGATGTTTTCCTACCTGATAAAATAGCACCAGTGCGCTTCAATGTTTCATATGTTCCTGTATCCATTATCTATAGATCGATTTCATAGGTTAACTGGCCTTTGAAGAAATCCAATAAATGTTTTCTATAGATTGATTTTCATATGAAACAAAAGGAAAAAAATTGTTGCACCAAAAAAATTAAGCTTCCTGATAACCAAAAAGTAAATTACAAGTAATATTTATATTCAAACCAAAATGAAGATTCAAAACACACTGACTATACTTACGGTCAACTTTCCATTAGCAGCCTTCACCACACCACCAAATACAGGAGCATCCACTTACTGTAAGTCCCTTCTCTCATCTGTAACAAAAGTTATAAGAATTATAGTTAATGCATCAATGCATATAAACAATCTGATTATAGATCTCAATAAAGAAAGTAAAACATATAACACATATTGCTAAAAGACACAGATGAGCACAAGATTATAACAAATCTCATAACATCTAGACTTAAGCCTTTATTACAAGTCCTAATATCTGAAGAGCGGGGAGGATTTGTAACAAGTCGCCAAATTTATGAATTTTTGTTGATCATTCAAGAATTCATTAATTCCCTTAAAGCAAGAAAGGAAGATGGAATGATTCTCAAACTGGATTTAGCTAAATCCTATGACAAGACTAGATGGGATTTCGTCCAAGAGGTGTTCCACAAATTTTGCTTATTATATCGATGGGTCAATTGGGTTTCCAAATGCTTCTCCACGGCAGCCTTTGTTTTTCTCATCAATGGAGATCCTTATGAATTCTTCAAGGTCTTCAGGGGTATGAGGAAAGGATGTTCACCCTATCCCTTCATTTTCATCATCCTTATGGAAACATTAGGGAGATCCTTGAAAGAGGAATAGAATGAAGGTGCCATTAAAGGCATCAAGGTTTCTTCAAGCATTCCTCCTTTATCTCACTCAATTTGCAAATAACACATAGTTGATGGGTACCTGTACCATCAAATAAGTGAAGTATTTCAAGAACATTTTGTAGGTTTTTGAGGCCACGACTGGTCAAGATAACAGCCCTAAAAAATCTATTGTTCTTTTCATCAGACCCAACGCAATGCTTTACCATAAAATCATTGACATTCTCAAGTTTAAAAGAGGTGAATCTCCTTCTAAGTACCTAGGATATCACCTTACAGACTCTAGTTATGGGATAATTTGTTGGAGAAATGTCATAGAAAAAATCAAGTACAAATTTGAATCATGGGATCACAGGTACTTGTCCATGGCAGAAAGATCTCTACTATTCTCTCTGCAATTCCAATTTTTCTTGGTTTGGTCCTCAAGTTCTTCTAGGCTTTGTACTTGGAAAATTGGACTTGTCTCTTGTGCAGATATTGCACGTAACAGGAAGGACTCTAGTCATTGGTCGGATCCTATTCAAGAAGCTCAAGAAAGTAGCCTCAAAGATATCCTCAAGCAAAGGTTGATCCCATCAAGTGAAGGGATAAATATTTCAAGTTGGAATTCTCAGTCAGGGGCCTATATAGGACAAGACTTCCGATACCTATGTAATGCTTTGCATCTTTCTTTGATGCACTGTGGAGTTGCAGTGCTCGTTCTCTCAGCTCATCACTACAACGCCACATGGACAACTGCAAGATAAAAACATCACAGTAAATAGATAGAATTAGTCATAAGAGTAAGTAATAAAATAAAATTCACATCATATCAGAAAATAAAATTCACATCATATCCTATAATATATGAGCAAGCTCATAATTATAGAGTGAGAGAGTCCAAGCTTTGTTACAAAAATAACAAAATGATAAAAGGACCACTTACAATATCATATAGACCTGAATTGTGGTCCTGGGTTTGGTTATAATTTTAATGTTATAGGATGGATTTACAGGGCTCCGTTTTTTATAAATAAGACCCCAAGTCCCATATGGCTATAAAGGATTTGTGTTTTTCTTAGGCCTCCTTTTGAGACAGGCCAACCACAAAGAGCATGTGGAAGCCTAATAAGCATGGAGTAACCTTTGAGCCCAGAGCCTTGCCAACTCAAAAAACCAAAAACCAGCCCCAGCCATGGTAAAATTTCTAGAATTTGCAGGCAATGTCAACAGAAATCCATCGATTCAAAGTCTGACAAGTTACATACAAGTTGGGATTATATTCATCATTTTTGTACATAAAAACCATGTTGGAAATGTAACCTGGAGATGAGATCAGAGCATATACTACAATAATTTTACAAGAAAACAACCAAAACAGTAATGCCATCATAGTGTGCCTCACAGTGAAACTACAGGAAAGCTACAACAACCAACCCTACCTGGGGGTTAATTCAAGATGCTCCATGATATACAAGCCTCCAGCATGCCATAGGAGCACAATTCCAAAGGCAACCTTATCAATGCCAATATAAACAAAACTTGTCTTTCCATTTAAAAAATTAATTGTCTTAATTAAATTCTAAAAACACATAATTGTCTCTGGACATTCCATAAGAAATGCTTACTTGTATACATGAAGAATTTCATCCATCAATGAAAGGATATCAAATGTTCTTGCTACATCTTTTTCTGGCTTTGATAGTAGCAAGCATGGCACTGGTCCAATGACAACTGGGATAGTCTCGCTTCCAACCTGTAGCATAGAAAGGCAGGCCATCTAGATATCATAAAGAACAACTCTCAATTAAAAAATGTGGCTGTAGTGTAAATGTTTACTTTCACCTAAGAATGAAAAGAGTCAAAAGCCATTAATGTTGAAGAACACAACAGAAGGTTGCATTTTTGGAGGTTTGGGTCCAACTTGGAGGTAGCAGTGGGGTGACTTTCACATAGTGACTATATCCAACCCCATGGTTTCCCAAGCTACAATGACAATTGTCTTGGAGGAGAAGATACCTTGTCTTCGACACAGTCATAATAATATTATTCAATTTAGTTGTGGATTAACTTGTATTCTAATACCCTTTTAAGGAAGAAATAGAGATAGTAGGAAGCAAAGGTTTTGTACCTCTTTGGCCTCCTTGTACTCATCCACAACCTTGTGGGATGAGTAGGCAAAATTAACATCTGGCCCCAACTCTGGAACAATATAGTGGTTGGAAAAGCCAAACAAATCACATTAGAAATGACAAAAAAGATAAAAGCCATCTACAAGACATCTATAAAAGCAAGTAACATAGATTCACTATGACTGCAGTACTAAACATACTAGTTGGTGTCAAACCACTTGGTCATCTCCATAGCAGGCTGCTTAGCATTTCCACGAACCATAGAGGAATATATGTCCAAGCCAATCTCACCACCAATCCATCCATATCTCGTGGGAACAACTCTGACCATGGTAGTTGTATCAAGAATCTGATCATAGTAGGTAAAGTTGTTGCTTGGAATGTATTTGAGACTAGCATCTGCCATCTACTTGGCAACTTTCTCCAAATTCTATGCAGAACTCTTGCCATCCCAAAAAGACTCCAGTACAAATTTGAGTTCTCTCTTGGGACCAATTCTAGGATAACCAGCAACATGGGAATCCATTCTTCAAAGTCTCTGTATCCTTCTGTTGGTGGTTAACTTTGGCGCACAAAGTATTAATCAGTGATTTAACAATCTGGAAAAGGAGGCTATCAAGCTCTTTAAAATATTCTAAGCAATAATATGCTTAAGAGTTCTACCATAAACATACTTTTAATGTACCAATTTAGAGTTCTAATTGTGTTTCAATCTGTGGAACATAATAAAAAGTGTGCTTTGCCCCTAAGGAATTGCATACAGTATTTAATTGATTTCATCTAGCATCCAAGAAAATTTTCCAACTAGTACCAGGCATTGTAACTGCCCAAATCTATAAAACGTAAACATGATTGTGTCAGAATTAGAGTTAAAGTTCAAAGATTTAAAATAATGATACCTGTAGTAGCTCATGAAAAGACTGAAATAACCTACCAGCATCCTTTCCAGAATCAAACTAACCAATCATGACTTCTTTCTTTCCATTAATTCTGTTTCTATACCAGTTTATTGAAAACAATCTAGCCAAAGCAGCAGGAGCAGCCTGTAGATCTACAAGTTTCTCAAATAATGGTACAACACATAAGGGTTATTTCACATGGCATTCCCATTGTAATAACTCAACCACTAAAACATCTGCTGCTGCAGTTTCCATTGAAATAATATAAGCTCCAAAATTATCAGTGGGAAGCTCAAATATCACATGCAATGTTGTCTAGAACATCTTGAACCTCATCTGTCTTTGGGAGGTCATGCCCAAACAAGGGTTGTTTCCCTTACAATTATGACAAGAGCCATGATTTTCATTGTTCCTCATACCACTCTTGTTGAAATATTGTAACTTCTAAGAATATTATATTTGTACTTTATTATTCCGGAGATGTTTCATTCCTCTGATGAGACTTTGTCATGTATCCAGAGATGTTTATTCCTCCGTGGTAACTTGGGTTATTAGACTTCCCTAGTGGGGTCGGCCATGTATGTGTTATGTGGGTCAAAGGATTATTAGACCACCCTAGTGGGGTCGTCCTTGTCACATTATGTAAAGTGGTTAAGTTGGGGCCGACCTAGCTTGTGTAAAAGACAAGTCGGAGTTGTGTATAAATAGAGGAGGTGTGTTCCTCATTTAACACACAACACACTCACTTGTGAATAGCACATAGGTGAGGGAGAGATTTGCTATGGAGGAGAAGGATCTCATGTCTAGGGTTTACATATTTGTATTTGCTGGTCATCTATATTGAGGAAGCTTTGCTGGGTTTTCTACCCCATGAGGATTTCCCAGGATAAATCTGTGTCTCTTGTGTTTATGCTGCGATTGTTGTTCTTTCAATGATCCTATATATTCTATTGTTGTGAAATGAAATGCAATGCTGATATTTTCTATCTTAGCATATTAAATCTTAACATGGTATCAGAGTTAACCTGAAGGAAGGCAATGTATGGCACTTACGACACTTGCTTCACTTACGACAATTTGAAGGTTAGGGTTTTATATAGCAAAAACCAGTCATCGTGGAAATTTCGCTATAAATCCATTTTGGAGAAGTTTCAGGATCTGGAAAATTTACAGGTCTTATATAACATCCCCATGTACCTTGTTTCCAAAGGAAAACCTCATATTCATTGTACTTTGTGATTTATGATCAGTACAAGTTAGGGTTTCTGCCTCTTCTAGATCTCAGTCATAAATAGGTGACCTAGGAAAAAAGGTCACAACTTGGGCTAGGAAGATCCAAATGAAATTTCGTAAAAAGTGACAAGTAGAGAATGGACTTTAGTTTCTCAAGTAACTTTTTCAGAGGCCTAAGTTGAACCAGTGACACGTGGCACACTGTACAAGTTCACTCTCCCATTTTATCCCATAAACAGGTCACATTGCGACACTTGGCATAACTTTCTCTCAGAGAATCCAATTGAGGGAATACCTATGGGGTTGGAAAGAGGACAGGTCGAGCTACCACAGGAAGAATTTTTAGACCCTATGGATTCGTAATTTCAGAGTTACACCAGAAACAATCAGGTGCATATTTTTGTCAAAACAGATTTGGATTTTGAGCACCTTCATTCTTGAATCGTCACTGCTGTGGGAAATTAGGGTTTCGGAGAAAGTTGGAATTTTATGAATCGAAGTACATGTCTGAATTCTACTCAGAAAAATTGAAATTTAGAGACCAAGATCGAATTTTTTGGTTGGTCAGAAGGGTGGGCTTGATCAAACCCAGTTCGACACTTTGATCGAAAAGGTGGAAAATTAGGCCTTCTGCAAAAGTTGGAATTTTTTAAGTCTATGACCACGGCTGGATGCTCCTCAGAAAAATCGAAGTTTAGAGCTTTGGATCGAACCTTTTGATTGGGAAGAAGGGTGGGCTTTATCAAACCCTAGTTCAGGGTCATGTCCAGTGAATCCAGAAGTTTCAAAGGCAATGTTGAGGGGTCAAATTTTGCAGTTTTCAAAATTGAATTATACTAGCTTGATCAACTCAAAAAGCCACATCTTTCCATCCATTCAGAAGTTTGAAATTCAAAGTTTGAATTTTTAGGGTTTCTCTAACAAACCCTAATCCAGCTCCAGATCTAGTTTTAGCAAATCAAAGTGTATTGGGTTAAAAGTAAAACTTACAGGTATGACTTGGGGAAATACAAGTATGTTTTGAAATCTATTCATGATTAAGTTTATGATATGATTGTCTTCATGTTATTGAGGTTAGTGCAATTATGATTTTTTGATAATGAATGCATGTGAATGATAGAGGGCATTCATTGATTAAGGTTATGACACTTATGATTGTACTAATGCACTTGTGGTGTTGTATGAGGATGATGTTGTCTGCTAACAAGATACAGGTACATCAAGAAAGACAAATCAAGTTCTATAACCATGATGACATAAGGACAAAGACTCATCCATAGTGTTTGACCACATAGAAGATCTAGTTACGAGATATGTATGACTTTGTTCTACTATGCTTAACTTATGAGATATGCAGGTTCTAGCACAAGGTCTCTAAATCATTGAAGAGAACAAAGAAGATATTGTTTAGGTATGTTAGACATAACTAAGCATGTATACTAATCCAGGTATGTTTTCCTATGTCAAGTTAGAATCCTACTTTGTGCTAGGATCTTAGTATACCCATGTATTGAATGATCATGACCATACATATTCAAGATTACTCAGAATCATAATGTTGTGATAATATTGAGCTTATACTAATGAATGTATGATTATGTATGAGATCATGATGATGCCACTAGTGCACACTTAAGCTTGCATAGTGGTCAAGGATGGATAGAAGCTCATGACATGGAAGGGAAGTAGAGACCAAGAACGAAGCAACCTCACCAGACACAAAAATATAAGTATTTGAATTGTTATTTGAATTATTGAATAGTCTATGATATTGCTCGTAATAGTTGTATGCATACTTGTATTCCTATAATATATCATGCTAAGTATTCATACAGCATTGAACAGTATACTACTAATATGCATATGATTGGTAAGTTGGACAAACATTCCATTGTTGCTTGTCTAGAATGAAACCTCTTTGATGAAATGTTGAGAGTTGTGCACGCTCTCGATAGTATGTTCTAGTAGAGATGGAAGGCATCTAGATAGCCACTGTATGCATACAAGATATGGAAAAGTGTTGTGCCAAAGTATTGGTCAAGATTGTTGCATAACCATGTGAATCATATTTGTATGCATAATAAGGTTATCATGTCAACATGATTTGATGATTATGAAGTATTTCTAAGCATGTAATTAACTTTGATTTGTAGGTAAGATCATGAAGAATGATGAACACCGAACAAGTGATGTATGTTCAACAAGAAGACTTACAAATCAAACATACTATAGAAGGCTCGTGACTAGAAGATTCTCTTAGAAAGAGGAAGAGGATCATGACGAGATGTTTGCTCCAAGTGGCTAGATAAGACCATTCTCTTAATGGTGTAATTGAAGAAATCCTTGTATGGATACCCAGGATCGATAGTCATTTGATGAGCTTAATGATCACCATGGGTGATGTGGATTTCAACCTTTGCTACAAGGTTGAAGATGGTATCTATACATAGATGACATTCAATAAGGAACTCACCATAGAGTTCGAATGATCTTGAGGCTCATATCAGTAGACCCATCTGACGGGAGATGGCACGGATAAATATGCAGAAGAACACTCACTGCAGAGTGTAGATGATGTTCAGTCGCAGAAGGAGAGCTGATAGATTCTTGAAAAGCTTGGGCTTTACCAAAAGTAAAGCTGATCCTAACCTTTACCTTAAGGTTATGGATGATACTATTATTGTATGTGGATGATCTCTTTTTGAGAGCCAATGAGAAATAGATCATGGAAAGAAAGAAGAAGCTACAGAATTTGAGATGAAAGATCTCGGATTGATGCATTACTTCCTAAGTCTAGAAGTATGGTATGGCTCAGAAGGAATATTTCTCAACCAGGGAAAGTATGCTGTGGAAATCCTAAAAAGATTTGATATGTTGGAATGTACAACCATGGCCACTCCCATGGATTCCAACTTGAAGCTGTTAGCGGATGACTCATCAAAGTTAGTGGATGTGACTCTGTACAAACAAATTATTGGGTCATTGATGTATCTAATGAATACAAGGCCGGATATATGCTTTGTTGTGAAACACCTTGAGACAGTATCTAGTGGAACCTGGGCATGTTCACCTGATAGCTGCAAAGCATGTGATGAGGTACCTAAAGGGTACAATAGACTTTGGTCTATGTTATCTTGGAGATCATGATTTCAGATTGTATGTCTACACAGATGCTGACCAGGCAGGAAGTGTATCAGATAGGAAGAGCACATCGAGCGGATGTTATTGTCTGGGATCTGCAATGATCTCGTGGTTTAGCATAAAGCAGTCTAACACAACTGAAGCGGTATATATAGCTGCTTGCCCTGCTAGTTATGAAGCGATATGGCTTCAGAAGTTGTTATCAGGATTGTTTAACTTAGAGATGGACCCCGCTATGATCCTGTGTGACAACCAGAGTTGTATCAAGATGGCAGAGAATCCAGTGTTCCATGATAAGTCACAGCACATAGAGATCCGATATTTTTATGTACGGGATATGGTGCAGAAAGGAGCTATCAAGCTCGAGTATGTGAGCACTGACGAACAAGTTGCTGATGTATTGACCAAACCTCTGTCTCGAGTAAAGTTTGAGACAAGCTTGGTGTCGTTCAGAAGGTCCCTCCTCGAAAGGGGGAGTGATGTGGATACTTGTATCGATGATGAGGATACTTGTGTCGATGATGAGGATACTTGTATCGATGATGTGGATACTTGTATTGATGATGTGGATACCTGTATCGATGATAAGATTGCTTGCATCGACAGTGAGGATACCTATAGTGAGGTTGGTGAATGGTCCTTAGACAGGGTCTAAGTTGACGAGGGGATTGTATCATCCCCGGACTTCGGTCCCAAAATTGATCCGTAGACAGATGTCTTCGAGAATGTGGGGATTGTATCTTCCCCGGACTTCGGTCCCAGAATTGATCTGTAGACAGATGTCTCCAAGAATGTGGGGTTGTATCATCCCCGAACTTCGGTCCCATAATTGATCTGTAGACAGATGTCTCCGAGAATGTGGGGATTGTATCTTCCCCAGACTTCGGTCCCAGAATTGATCCATAGATAGATGTCTTCGAGATTGTATCATCCCCGGACTTCGGTCCCTGAATTGATCCGTAGACAGATGTCTCTGAGAATGTGGGGATTGTATCTTCCTCGAACGATGGTCCCAAAATTGATCCGTAGACAGATGTCTCCGAGAATGTGGGGATTGTATCATCCCTGGACTTCGGTCCCAGAATTGATCTGTAGACATCTGTCTCCGAGAATTGATGATAGGACTGCATCGTCCCTGGACATTTGGTTCAAAATGCACGTGATAGGATTGCATCGTCCTTGGACTCATGTACTAAAGTGATAAGGATTGATCATCCTATAAGTAAGACCTGGATTGTATCGTCCATATACATGAGAGATGTCTTAAAGTGAGCAGGATTGATCATCCTGGAATTGGATCGTGTGTATTGCAGATGATCCAGATGTTGTAGATCAAGATGATCTAAATGCTATAGATCGAGATGATCCATATTTTGTAGATCGAGATGATCCAGATGCTATAGATTGAGAGGATCCAAATGTTGATAGTGATGATCTAGATGACGATGTTGTTGATCGTGATGGTCTAGATGACAATGCTGATGATCGTGTGATGACAATGCTGATGATCGTGTGATGACGATGCTGATGATCGTGTGATGACGATGTTGTTGATCAAGAGGATCCAGATGATGATGTTACTGTAGTTGTTCGAGTGCTATAGAAGATGAAGATTCAGTACTGAAGATGTTGATGTTCCAGTAACTGCTTGAGTTATTGATGATGTATAAAGAAAGCTTCCAATGATTTATAGATGTATCATGTATGATGTTGATGACTCCTTGCTCCTGCAGATGTTGTTATAATATCCTTCTCGTTAAGGGGGAGTGTTGAAATATTGTAACTTCTAATAATATTATATTTGTACTTTATTATTTCGAAGATGTTTCATTCCTCCAATGAGACTTTGTCATGTATCCGGAGGTGTTTATTCCTCCGTGGTAACTTGGGTTATTAGACTTCCCTAGTGGGGTCGGCCATGTATGTGTTATGTGGGTCAAAGGGTTATTAGACCACCCTAGTGGGGTCAGCCCTGTCACATTATGTAAAGTGGTTAAGTTGGGGCCGACCTAGCTTGTGTAAAAGACAAGTCGGAGTTGTGTATAAATAGAGGAGGTGTGTTCCTCATTTAACACAAAACACACTCACTTGTGAATAGCGCATAGGTGAGGGAGAGATCTGCTATGGAGGAGAAGGAGCTCATGTCTAGGGTTTACATATTTGTTGGGTTTTCTACCCCATGAGGGTTTCCCAGAATAAATCTGTGTCTCTTGTGCTTATGTTGTGCTTGTTGTTCTTTCAGTGATCCTATATATGCTATTGTTGTGAAATGAAATGCAATGCTGATATTTTCTGTCTTAGCATATTAAACCTTAACAACTCTTTGTAGGATCCAATGCCTAAATGCCTTGTAATTGCATCAACAACATCAATGTGTGTCAGATTCATGTCTAATATCCATCCTGACAAGGGACAAATTGAATGTTGAAACTTGACACATGAAATCAAGAAGACTGCCATCTGCAATTGGTTGGTCCCCAGTAGAAGACAGTGATCGGTAACAAAGTTCAAGTGGCTCCAAAAACTAAAAGAAAAAGTAAGACAGTGTCAGACAAACTAACAATACATGTATGCTTAAATATATATATTCTTATGTATTTGTAGAATTTTTTGTTAATTTAAATAAACAGGGACTGTCCACCACATTTGATATCAAAGCCAAAAATATTTAACTAATTCATGGATTAAGGTGCTCAAGCCATGGCAGTTTTAAACCAATAGCCATCCACCATTACAGTTCCTAAATGGAGGAAATATACAAGCAGAGAGGGGAAGTTATAGAAGAAATTAAAGATCTGGTAAAACAATTAGAGAGGGACTTTCACCTAATAATAAAGGATAGTGCCAATTGGGAAAGAATATAGTCACAAGGAGATTGAAGAAAATCAGCTTTACTCTCCATTGAAGAAAGCAACACTGAAAAAACTAAAGCAAAAGATAATTTTTCTAACTTGGATTTTGAATCTAACTGGAAATGTGAAATTGATGGAAAACACTTGAACTGAAGGAATTAAAGAGAATCCAAAACTACAAAAAGACATCAAACCGCCAGTATAAGAAATAATAGATTAGGCCCTCAAAGAAACCATGAACCCTCTGGTCGAAGAAAATTAACACATGCAAAATGTTGTCTCTATGAAAAAACAAAAAAATTATGTTTACTTCAAATGATTCAAGCTTCCTCCAGCAACAAGATTTCCACCTTGTTGTGTACCCATTTCTGGAGTTTCCTGAGTTGAAGTTGACAAAAAAAAAGTTCACAAAGAATCATCAAATCCAAGCCAAGCCATTAGAATTCCAAAGTTCATGTTTACTTTGATTGCATTACAAACGCAACCAAAGTTCATTCATTACCTCGGTGATCAGTGGCGAAGTAAGGGGGAGCAGAGGATCATCTTATGACCGCATAATTCATCATTTTTCTTAAATGCTTCCCCCACTATATTTCATGCCATCAGTGAGGCCAAGTTGCAGCTGAAGAAGGCCAGTTACAAGAAGATATCCGAAAGAGATGACTAAACTCTATAGCCCATGGGAAAATACTTCTTTCCATTCACGATGCCTTTTCCATTGGCCACAAGTACACTCAAGGTGATGGTTTTGGTATAGTATGCAGATATGCACTCATACAAACAATCCCTGCCTAAAACGTAACCCTTCTTCAAAGGCCAATAGAGGAGGATTTTTGGAAATAGGTGTTCAAAACTTCAACCATATGGGAGTGGATTATGGCACACACTTGGTTTGATCGATATTTGACTATTGTTGACCACTGATCGGGTGATGATAAAGCAAAATGTTAATGGTGTTGTTTCATACACACATGAATTTTTTATAATCCAAGAACCTTTTCTTAGAATACCAACTCTTGCAATTCATTTGGACAGGGGGTGAGCAATGGATTTAAGGTTGATAAACAATCCCATATTGTACCTGTTCTGGAAACAGCTATCAAGGTTGAAGTTAATAGGATAGCATTAGAAAATGATAAATGCACATCATAAATCATTGGATATTTTGACCAAAAGTCAGGGCAAGAAAATAATACAATAGAAGGTGGAGATTCTGAGAGTATGCAGCATCATTTGCTTTTACTAAAGTTGATTTCCATTGAGATTGGCTGCAAACAAAAGGAAATATCAAATATGTGATTTTGAATTGCAGATGAACTTAATTCCCATCTTGGGTTTTTCCGAGGGTTTTCATACCCAAAAATATTGGTGTCTATTGATGTGATTGTTTTTCTATTTCTCTCGGTATTTATTTTCCGCTGCAATATTTGTGAAGAAATCCATTTGTGGTTAACAATATTAATTTGGGGTTGAATAAAAAAAAAAAACTTGCATACTGTAACTCAAGATTGGGTTTTAAGGAAATTTACATAAGGGGATTTCATCCCATACGGGTTACAGTTGCTACAGAGACAGTGATGTTTGATAAGTTAGGGCATTCTAATGGTGCCCAGAAGTTCAAATATAGGTCTATCATGTTCAACCTGAAAGATAAGCATATTCCATATTTTAGGAGAGATTTTATCAAGGGAATTGAACCAGAGAAACTGATAATCATGACAAGGGAAGAAATGGCGAGTGATAAGCATAGTTCAAATATAGGTCTGTCATGTTAAACCTGAAAGATAAGCATATTCCAGATTTGAGGAGATTTTTTATCAAGGGAATTGAGCCAGAGAAACTGATAGTCGTGACAAGAGAAGAAATGGCGACTGATAAGCAAAAGATTATAAGTAAATAGATAAAATAAGGCGCACTATTGAGTGTGAGCATGGTATCAATCTCACTGCAACAATTGATAAGTTCAAGTATGGAAAATGTGGGAATTAAAACTGCAACTAATATAAAATTCAGACGAGCAGTGCAGATGAACTTAATTCCAAATTGCTTCATTCTGAAAGGGCATTGTCATTAAGGAAAGAGTGAAGGTTAGTTGGAACAAATGACAACACTTCAAGGATAAATCCTTCTAAAGAAGGCAACAATGTTATGTATATAAAATGGCATTGCTAATAATATATATAGACTATAGGACTTAGGACTTTAATGTACTATTAATTTATATGGTGCATTCATAGACATAACTTTACATGAATGGTCATCACAAGGCCTATAAATACAAGGCCATTTTTCATTGTAAAATATCATTCATTATTTTATACATTCAATATTTATATTTCTTGATATATTGAACTAAAATATTTAAACCATTTTTAGCTTCACTCACTCGATTTATAGAAACTTCCATACATACAGCATCCACTTTTAATTTCAACGTTTCAAACCAAACCAAAGTAGTCCATCATCAGGAAATATTGATTTGTGAAGAAAAAAATCCAGTTATAAGATGGTATTAATAGGTGATTAATTACAAGATATTTTAAGGAGGATAGCTTAATTAAATTTAAATTGGCATTTTATATTTAATTTTCACTTTGACTATTTAAATTATAGTTTCAATTATTGTAAATTTAATATTATAATTCAATATATTAATTTTAACTTTATTTTACACTTAACCATAATATTATTTTTATTTTATTTATTATAATTAATATTAATTTCAATCCTGATTTCTCGAAGTTTCTTAAACACTAACAATATCCACAAAAGTCTTAGATCTGAAACGACTCACTTTCTTGAAGACCTTACAATCAACAATGATACTTTATAGAAAACCAGGAGAAGAAAACGGAAAATTGACTGGACTACAAAATGAAAGCCAAACAAAAAATACAAAAGAAGAAAACATGCAGCAAATTAGACTAAAAAAATTGGTTTCTTTTCTGGTGATAACCACCTGTGTAATTAATTATTCAAAAGCTTCCTAAAGCCAAAAAAGGTTGGTCTGAAAACGTAAACCAAGCATCTTCCAAGCTTCAATTCCTTCAATGTCCTTCTACAGTTAGAAGGTAATGACATTAGGAAAATTGCATTTGATAACACTTTGCCAAATCCAATACTGGTGGATAGTAGGCATAGACCTTAGTTAATAAATGGCTCCTAGAGAGTTTTGTAACTGGAGTTTACAATTCAGTCGCAATGAAAACAAACAGGTGCAGATGTTGAAAGAGGAAAGCAACCATTCAAAATGCTTAAGGTCATTAAAGTTTAACGATTACAGCCTATTGATTATTTAAATAAAAACGCTTCTACAGCATACATAGCTGGAACAAAAATCCTACAACATAACTAGAACATTTAGTAGTCACGATATTTCCTAAACATATTGTTCATGTAGTTCATGTAAATAAAAAGTAACATGCAACACTTTTGCACTGGAAGAATCCAAAGACACTACTACAAAGATTTTGATTTTAAGTATTGGATCTTTATGAAAATCTCCATCTTGATGAAGCATATGATGTTTTTAAATTTTAGAATAACCCCAAAAAACATATAGGTTCAATTAGTTCATACTTCATACTCCTAAATATTCTGAAATTTAACAATTACAGGCACCTCAGTTATTGATGTACAGATCTTACCACTATAGTATTATATAATATAAAATTGGAACCGAATTTCAGCTCACTGAAAATTAGAAATACATTTTACATAAAGAATTTAGAACTGAGATACTTACCAAGAGAAAAGTCCATGAGTTCAGCCGCAACAGCTACAACAACCCACTTGAAGATCCTCCAGGCATCCGTGTAGCTATACCTGGATTTGTTGGAGTCCCATAGTGTTTGTTTTCTCCAGTAATCCTGCAAATGTAACATCGTGTAAGTTCTAAAAAATCCATGATAGTTTTTCAAAACATATAGAGAAGATAAAATGTATGGCCATAAATTCCAATGGATCTATTTTCTGGAAAACCATTGTACTCTCCTATCCACTAATTTGCAGTTTCTTATCTTGGAAAATTGGGAATGGAAGAAATGTTAGGCTAGGCCTGGACCCATGGATAGGAAGAAAAGAGGTATGTAGATTATATGAAAAAACTAAACAAACTCTAAATCAGTAGGGATATAATTTTCTGGCAGACACCTACTCTCCAAACATATGTTCGATGTGGCAAACATAATGGAAAATGGAGCAAGAATTAGGATTGAATGGAGCTTAAGCTGAGAAATGGAGGGCTTTCAAACATGCACTGGTAGTAGCATCCATAAGACTAAGATATGAACCACACAACACAGTATAGTTAGCAAACCCCATCAAGAAGGCAGTGCATAGTCAAACTGGGATACTCATTAGTGTTTCCAACTCCGAAAGCAGGGGACTTCTTGTGGTGGTTAGCAGTGTGAGAACTAAATATGCCTCTAAAGATTCAAATCTTCTTATGGTTGGCCCTATCAAGCAGAATTCTAACCAGGGATAACCTCCAAAAGAGATCATGACAAGGTCCAGGCATTCAACTTTTGTGCAAGGAGAATCATGAAGGAGTGAATCACCTAATCTTATTGGTTCCTATTGTTTGTAAGTCTCTGTCAGATCATCAAACTTGGATCCAACCTCTTCTCTACTCAAACCTCCTTTTACTTTCAAATGTGCAGAGGCAGCCTTAACCCACACTCTAGCACGTCCATCAAACTGTGGCACACTTCCATACATAGTTGCAGCCTCAAGGAGGCTGAAAAGGAGCACATAACAATAAAGGTAAGTCATCGTGACAAAAGGGTCAAGGTACCACACTAGGAGAGGGAGGCGCTAGCACAAGGACCAACGAGGTTCAAAACAAGGTCAAAGGCCAACAAGAGTGGTCATAACAAAGTGGGAAGACAATCCTTTCACCCACAACACCAAGGTGTACAATCAAGGTGGGGAAATAACCCTTTTACCCACAAGACCAAGGGTCAAACTTTTATCTTCTCTCTCAAGGTATATAGTCTATAGGTGTTTCGTACAATAACAATAAGTTTTATCATCACCGTATAAGGAAGGTCCAAACTGGATAAATTTTATTCTTGTACATGCAATAAAATTATAAATGGACAAAAATAAAAAAGCAATTGTTATCACACACAAGTTGATTCAACACTTTGGTAAGAATTTTAGTTGTAAAAAATATCTATGATATGGTGGATGATGCCATGGAAAGGATAATTTCAGTTTATATAGAAGCAAAGGATGAGAAAATGGTGTCCCAAACTCATCTTCCTACAATGTGGGCCAAGCCACCATCCACGACTCTGTCAAAATAGCCCACAGAGGTCATGGTTCTGTTAAGCATGGACAGTATACCAAGTTTCCCTCCACCTTATGTTCTCCATTGGCTCTCACTTGATGAATAAGATGGAAATACAAATCATTTTGGGTAGTCCACAGCTATGTTTGGTATTCAGTTATCACATGCCTTTATTGTCAAAAGTAAAAATATCAATTTGATAATCATAAAATTTTATTTCATGGAAACCATTAAATGTCAAAAAAAATATGTTTACAGTTGATGGCTACAACTGCATGCACTAAATTCCAATCTGAATTTATTTCTTAGCAAAAAAAAGTTGATATATAATAGAGCATGCAATGGTTGCTGCCTTTTGCATGGGCACAATGTGATCCCATCAGACCAACTAAGAAAACCATTTCCAAATAACAAAAACATGTACAATTCACTATAAAATCACACTTAAATTTCTTTTGCATAATAAGATCATCAATTAATTAGACTTAAGTATGCACAATTAGCCATCCAAGGACTACAATGTGCACATGTACCAACAAAACTAAAGGAAGCATCAAATGGTTCAGTGCACTATATAAACATTGGTAATCAATAGACATCAGCTGAGAAACTTTGTCTTCTCACACAGACATTTTTTCTGCTTTGATGGATACAAGGGTAAGTAAAGGATTTGAGCCCGATTTTTTTATGTACACAATCCTGATATCTGGATTTGGCAAGGCAGGAAAAGAGGAGAGAGCCTTGAAGTTATTCACACGGATGAAGAAGGCAGGTTGTCATCCTAATCTCTGCACTTTCGGTACTATCATTTCTATGTATGGGAAAAATGCAATATTCCAACAGATGATGTCAACGTTCGATGAAATGAGGTCTAGTGGCTATATCCCTGATAGAGTCACATGGAATACTATAGTGGCTGTGTGCGGGGAAAATGGTAAGCATATGCACATTGCTAGAGTTTTCAAGGACATGAAGAAAGTTGGATTCATGGCAATTCGGGAAACTTATAATACTATGATTGGGGCTTATGGTAAGTGTGGATCAGTTGAGCTAGCTCTAGAAACATATAACCAAATGATAAAAGTAGGATTTTGTCCCAATATTTCTACTTACAATGCTCTTCTAAATGCATTAGCTAGGAAAGGGCAGTGGAAGGAAGCAGAAGATGTTCTTGCAGATATGAAGGACAGGGGTTATAAACTGAATGAAAATGCTTATGCTTCCTTGTTGTATGCTTATGTCAATGGTAAACATATAATGCGATTAAAATCTCTTGCAGAAGATATACAGTCAGGAGTCATTTATCCCAGTTGGGTACTTCTGAAAACACTGGTGCTTGTATATAGCAAGTGCAATTTCTTAAAGGAGACAGAGGATGCCTTTGAAGAGTTGAAAAGACAGGGTTTTTCCCCAAACTTGGTGATTTACAATACCATTGTTGGTATATATGGAAGGCATGGCTCCATTCATCAAGCTCTTGAAATGTTAAATAGCATGAAACAAAATGGGTAGAAACCAGATTTGATTACTTACAACTCTTTGATAAGCATGTATAGTAGGGAAGGCAATTGCATGAAATCAGAAGCTATACTAAGCTACATGAAAATGGTCAGCGAGAAGCCAGATATTGTCTGATACAACACTGTCATTAATGCATACTGCAAACAGGGTCTTATGCAGGATGCTTCAAGGATTTTGTCGGAATTGATGGATTCAAGATTAAATCCTTCCATTGTCACTTACAATACATTGTAGCAGGTTATTCAAGCCTTGCAATGTTTGAGAAAGCTATGAATGTGATCAACAATATGAAGGAACATGGTTGCATGCCTGATGAGCACACCTATAATACAATTGTAGATAGTTATTGTAAACTAGGCAGATTGCAAGCAACATCTGATTTTGTTAATAAAACTAGACAAATTGATAAAACTTTTGACCATGAAAAGCTGCATAAGAGTGTCTATTCCTTGTAAGTGACATGCTTGGGATCTTAACTGAGCCACCATTTTTTCAACATATTCATCCTGCCCTACACCCCTCATGGGATAAATGGGAGGTTTTCATGAATTTTGTGAACACCAAAAGATGACGCAAACCACATGGTAATAAACAAAAACTCTATATCGCATTATACAAAGCAGAGCCAGATTGTTTCATATGCATATGCATGCCTATAGTCCTAAGTGACATCATTTCTCCTCTAGACAATAGTGTAGTGGACGGTCCAAACCTTCCACTAGTTCTACCCCTTGACATCATATTATTTAGAGTTTCCTTCATTCGGCCTTGAATGTTAGGAGAGATGGGTTTATTCCCTGATAGACCCAACACATTACTTTTAGCCTTTCTCCCAGACCTTTTACTCTTGTACATCTCCATTCCTATGCAACTTCCCATGCTTAGGGTCAAGGGATTTTCATACATTTTATGCTTCAACATAGACTTCATGCTCTGTTCTACTTCATTTTAGTTTACTGCCTTTTTCCTTTTTATAGGAGAACATTTGGTACTCCAACTTTGTAATGACATCACTGTACTCTACAGTCCCATTGACCTACCCTAGTGGTCATGAGTTGGACATCAATCAAATTATTATATTATATATATATATATATATAGCCGAGGCAATATTGATTAGTATGTTTTTTTCTAAAGTACTATATGCATCAAGGAATGGCCAATAATGTAGTACACAGTATTCAAAACCCTAAATAATAAAAACTCTATATCACTTTATACAAAGGAGAGTGAGATTGTTTTATGTCATAGTCTTAGAACCTTTGAATACCCTTATCACATAAATTTCTTCACTTCAGTATGCGAATCATACCTTTAATAAGCTTACCCATAAGTCTATGCATGGTTTGGTCATCTCCAAGGCCACCCGGAGCATTGACAAGTTCTCTACAAAGAGAAGACTTTGCAAATCCCAGTATACCTGATATCAGCAAGCATAAAATTATAAAACCAATCTCAAAAAATTAGCAATGCTCATTATATCGGTTGAAAAACTATCCAATTAGACATCACCATGCTTCAATCTTGTTAGATCTATAAGTTCATGAGAGCATGTATCTTTGATACCCATTTATAACCTTTAATCAACCAATCCAAGGAAAAAACATGCCTTTTGTCATAAAGGTACTATAATTAAATTATCGGGAGTTGTGAATTACTACTCAACAGCATCACACAATACTGGACCATCAATGCCAATATGCTTGAGAGGGAATTTGTAACTTGGAGCCATAATTGGGCAAGCATTGAATAGTACATAACAAGGTCAGCAATAGATTCAAATAAACAATTATTGACACAATGTGGCATTGTTAATAAAGAGAAATTAGCAGATGTGCATATAGGAAATCCTTAGGGAATGATTTATATCCAAATTTCAAGTTTGAACTACTACAATGAGACACCATATGAAGGAATACATATATAAATGTGCATAATATAACCTTTACATTTATGACTAATTGCACTTTCTAAAAGAAGTACTGAATGTTATGGCCCATCAACAGTGACAAATACAAGATCATATAAAGAAACATAATATCACTAAGTTCATGATATTATATTGGAACAATAGGCACATATCTATATGCAAATCACATGCCAATGCAACAAAAATGGCATTGTAAAAAGGATAGAAACTCACTTTAAGAAATATAATAAATGGCAATAAAGGCAGAACAAGCCGATCAGCATGACATCCACAAAGAAAATTGTAGTAAAAATCCAAGCAAATATCCTTTATATCCTTAAAGATTAAATGTCACATCAATTGAAGCCAAATTTTACATTCCAAAGGATGTAACCGAGATTGCACAAAAGTGCCAGTTCACAACTCACATACCAAGAAATTAATAGTTAAAATATATATCCCAATAGTAACCACATATCATAATTTTCAATTGTATGAGTCATTTCATGGTGTATGAAACAAAGAGCACCCAAAACAAAGTTTATTCAATGGGAAAAGATAGTGATTGTGAACAAAATATAGTTAAAAGCAAAGTGACAAAACAACCATGTTAACCATGGATCATATTTTTTATGTATGTCCTTAATGTTGATGTCATGCATCTCTCCCAGATGAAGCATCTATATGGAGAAATTTTTAATGATAGGTTTGAAGATCTTACATTTCAAGAAAGCAATTTAAGTCCAAGAGAGAATCTAAAAAAAGCATCAATTTTTAGTAAAAATGTGATGAAGGTGGAAGATGAGGTTAAATCAGTTAGCAGTGTTTCGAGTGTTGAAAACCCGTCTTGTGAAGCAAATCTGGGTAAACTTAGTGGCAGTGATGAACTTGATGCAGATGTCATGTCTATATTTTTGGGAAGTGGTGCTTATGGGGCTGAGGGGGAGCTTGGGGATCTCTTATCTGCAAGATTTATGGAACATGATGCATACCCCAAAAAGTACAACTGTCGTAAGTGCATGCTTGGTGTATATGGCAATATGGGTAATTCTTGGAAAAAAATTGATCACTTTTTGAGGAGATGAAAAATCAGGGACTTAGGCCTGATGAATACACCTACAATACCATCATAGTTGCCTGTGGAAGAGGAGAGCTGTGTGAAGAAGCATCAAATATTTTCAAAGAGATGAAGACAGCATGATGTGCCCCTGGTAGAATCACATACAATGTGCTTCTTAATGTCTATGGGAAAGAAGGGTTTCATGGAGAAGTTCTCAATATTTTGACAGAAATGGATAACAGCAAACATTTCCGACCCAATATTGTCACCTACAATGAATTGATTTCAGCTTACTGTACTGCTGGACTCTGTGACGAAGCTGTTGCTTTGATGGATACAATGGTAAGTAAAGGAGTTGAGCCCGATGTTTTTACGTACACAATCCTGATATCTACATTTGGCAAGGCATGAAAAGAGGAGAGAGCCTTGAAGTTATTCGCACAGATGAAGAAGGCAGGTTGTCATCCTAATCTCTACACTTTCAATGCTATCATTGCTATGTATGGGAAAAATGAAAAATTCCAATAGATGATGTCAACGTTCGATGAAATGAGGTCTAGTGGCTATATCCCTGATAGAGTCACATGGAATACTCTGGTGAGCGCTGTGTGCGGGAAAAATGGTAAGCATATGCACGTTGCTAGAGTTTTCAAGGAAATGAAGAAAGCTAGATTCATGTCAATGGTAAGTTTGGATCAGTTGATATGGATCTAGAAACATATAACCAAATTATAAAAGTAGGATTTTGTCCCAATCTTTCTACTTACAATGCTCTTCTGAAGGCATTAGCTAGAAAAGGGCAGTGGAAGGAAGCAGAAGTTGTTCTTGCATATATGAAGGACAGGGGTTATAAACCAAATTAAAATGCTTATGTGTTGTATGCTTATGTCAATGATAAACATATAGTGCAATTGAAATCCCTTGCAGAAGATATACAGTCAGAAGTCATTTATCCCAGTTGGGTACTTCTGAAAACACTGGTGCTTGTATATAACAAGTGCAATTTCTTAAAGGAGACAGAGGATGCCTTTGAAGAGTTGAAAAGGTAGGGTTTTTCCCTAGACTTGGTGATTTACAATACCATGATTGGTATCTATGGAAGGCATGGCTCCATTCATTAAGCTCTTGATATGTTAAATAGCATGAAACAAAATGGGTGGAAACCAGATTTGATTACTTAAAATTATTTGATAAGCATGTATAGTAGGGAAGGCAAATGCATGAAATCGGAAGCTATATTAAAATATATGAAAATGGTTAGAAAGAAGCCCATATGAAAATTTTTAAAAGGGATTAATTTCAGGCCCATACCTGGTATCTGAAGATGACAAAGACTAGAGTGCCCCAAATCACTTGAGCTCAAAAGTGGGCACCGGAGTGCTGGGCTGATCAAAACTCTCCAAAACCTCAGCCTTACCACCACGACCGCTATGTTGTGATTATTCCTTCTTATCCTCAAAAATCCCTTTTAATCCTCCAAACCAAGGACTACTCTTCCCGGGGCTTTGAGTCGGATCATGCCCAAGACCCCGCATATTGGCATGAACCCATGTCTTGAGTCTTAGGATTGGCGTCAAGAGCTTGTATTTTTGGAAATGGAGGAGCTCTAGGTTTTGTAAATGAAAGTTTGGGATTCCAAGCTCATATTCAACCATCATATTCCTCTGGAGGAACCACCCAAGATTGAATCTCACCTGCTCATCTCACATCTCCCCATGGCTTCGACTCTAATCCCTTATTTGTCTCTCTACAGTTTTGCAAGGCATGCTTGGTCAATGAAAGTTGATAAATGTGCATCTAAGCAAACATTACAATGGAGATTACAATGCATACTGAAAATAAGATTAAGGATAATGTAATGAGCAACAAAATGAACATAGGAAGAAACTCAGTACATGATAATCTGATTTTTGTTAGACGTCTTCTTGAATATGAGAAATAAACCTTGAGATTTGATATTGAGATTTGATATTGAGATTTGATAATGTGATGGAATACTCCCTCGACTGGACATTGAGAACAAATTATTATCAATATCTCACAAATAAATTTCATCAAACACGTGAATCCTCTTTTGCATAGACCTTGTTTGAAGTTCCCATTTCTTGGAGAATTTTTCTTCTCCACAACTAATTTGGGCATTAAAACTCCTCAAATGAATTATTTTTATTATGTTTTTCTAATTTATTTTATTTATGTAGCAATATATATATATATATAACACATTTATATTATATTATATTATTTGTATTAGTATTTTATATAATTATAACTATTAGTTTTTTGGATCTTCCAGGACGAAGACAACACAAGGTCCAGGTCGGGGGTTTAATTCTTTGGGTCCTTCGGTGTTAGGAATCAAAGTAATGCTGACAGGGGTGAGGTCTCTTTGGGTGGGCCCCCTTGGCTTGGATTCGTGGATGTAGCGATCTCTAGAGCCATGAACCATATTGAAAAAAAAAATATAATTATATCCACGGTGGGTGATTATCGAAGAAACAAGAGCGGTGAATAATATTGTGATAACTTGTGATATCAGACACACATGATGTGATCTAGGTGTTGCAACCTAGTATTGGGGAATGACAGAGGTGATAAATACTCTTGTGAGTGTTTCTCAGAGATAGTGTTTCTCAATGGTCTTGTCATAAAGAAAGGGGTTTCTTTGAGATCAAAGGCTTACATGGATTCATCTTCCATATACTACAAACTTTTATATATTATAAGTTTTAATACATATTTTAATTATAGAAAAAAATGTCTATGGGGATATTGGTCGACATAGCATGTTTAGGATTGAGTTCATGCAATGAATTGAGTCTATAATTTTGATTGCACGTGATGGCAATAAATTTTGCACTTACAGAAGAGGCTTGAGGCCATAGTACACAACAAGCTACATCTAGAGATATAGGGACCTCACTAGATGTCTTGAAAGAAGAAAATGTGTTATCAAGTGACACAGGGGGTCTCTTATGAATTCATCTATATAGTGTTAAAATTTAGTAAATAGAAGGGGGTTTCTGAATCCATCTGCAATATTAAATAAAGGGGTCTATGAATCCATCTGTGGTGTTAAAATTTAATAAATTGCACAAATTCATTTTCAAAATTATAATTTTCCATTGCCAAGGTGACACAACTAAAAATGACTAACATAAACGACTAATTCATTCTTAGTCATTGTTAACTAGTCATATGTGTATTCCCGTGACTAAATTAGTCGTTTACATTAGTCATTTTTATTTTAGTCACTTGTTACCTAGTCGTATATTTTATCATGTGACTAAATTAGTCATTTATATTAGTCATTTTTAGTTCGCTCACTTAAAATTGCTCAATTTTGGTCATTTATCCCTTGAAAAATTTGTGCACTTATCTCTCATTTTGTACTAGTGTAGGTTTATGCACAACCCTGTGAAGGACATTGGTCTGCTGCAAAATGTTCTAAAATACTTGAAGGGGACTCAATACTTTGGACTGAAATATTCTAAGGTGGATGTCTTCAAATTGATTGGATATTTTGATTCAGACTTTGATGGAGACAAAAAGAAATTCTTGTCTACTTCAAGCCAACTTAGGATTCTTGGATCAACAACTATCTCATGGAGTTCACGCAAACAATTTATTCCAACAAATACCACAACAGAGGCGGAATATGTGGTTGTCGTAGAAGCAACAAAGGATATTGTGTCTCAAGAAAATGCTTGAAGATTTGCAGGAGAAATAGTTGAATTCTTCTCCTCTATTGATTGACAATACTTCAACTATCAAGTTGGCCAAGAATCCCAGATTCCATGATCAAACTAAGCACCTTAAAACAAAGTACCATCTAATCCAATATCATGTAGAAGCCAAGACTATTCATTTAAGACATTGTTCCACAAGTGAGTGAATTGCAGACATCTTCACCAAAGTGCTTGGAAAAGAAAATATTGAAAATTTTGGAAAGATACTTGGAGTCATGAACATCCCTTTGGATTAAGGGAGGCAATATTGGAAACTTGATATGTAGGTTCCAATTGTAAATTGTAAATTTTATAAAATGAACAATCACGTACCTTTCGAACTAGAAGACCAAAGGTCACCTCATTGATGTATAAATGAGGCATTTATGATCATTACAAATCAATCCTTGGAGTTATTCCTCCAAGCCTTTTTCTCAATTTTGATTATTTGTAATATATAGATGTGACCCTTTATATCATTTCCAATCCAATAAAAATAATAAAAATCTCTCCATCTTTATCTGTTTCTTCATTACCGTCTATTTCCATCCAAATATTTGTGGTATTAATAACGAGTGTAGCTAGGTTATTCACACTAGCTAGTGCAGAAATTACACTTACTAAGAGTTGTGGAACTCTTAGTAATAGTTCATGAGGGAAAGTGTGTGCATGCAAATAAAAATGGTAAAAAGTAAAAAACGATGAAAACTACTAAGTAAAATAAGATCTAAACTAATATATTAAGCACACAAGAACCAAAGATATGCCAGGTGAATCAAAGAATGCTTCTCATTATATTAAAAGTGGATTTACAATGTGGGTTTACCTCAAAATGGTGAGGATGTTGGAGGCCCTTGCAGCCATAGAGATGGTGGTGCTCCCGGTTTCCAATGTCTCTTGCTCTCCTCTGAATGCTCAAGGGTAGCCAAAACTCAACTAGAATGGGGAAACAAAGCTCAAAGGGAGGCTAGGGTTTCAATAGGAATTTTGGTAGAGTGTTGATAGGGGAGAGTGAATGTATGATGAAAATGAGGAACTCCACCGCCTTTTTATAGCAATTTTGGTTGGTGGTTCTTGTCCCATGGTTTCGGGCAGCCACTAGTATTTGCCAGTGGTATTTTATATTTTACTTCCTTTTTCTTTTATTTTGAATATTTTTCCCCTTTTTCTCTCTCTCTTTTTATTTTTCTTTTTTGGGGATTTTGACCGTTTTGGAGGATATTAATTTTTTTTTAGGGAAATGATTAATTTTTTCCCTTTTTTATTGGGAACTTGGGTATTTTGGGTTTATGGAGGCCAAATATGTGGGAAAAGGGAATAAATGGGTTATGTGACTAGAGGGATGGGCTAGGTGAACAATTTTTGGGTGTTAACGGATTGCCCCCTGATGTGTGAGAGTAGGAGCTCATCGTATGGCTGATAGACATCATAGGTTCTGAATTTTTTCCTGGGTGTTGAGCATTATGGTGGTGGAGAGCAGAGAATGGTTGGAGAGTGGAACAAGTGCTTCATACAACTACAAGGGCTATAACTGCAAATACAACTCCTCAAGATTGGATGAGGGCCATATAATCTCAAATATATGGGCGAGGCGGGCATACCCATGCTCGTATCAATATATCAAGATATACAAATAATGGTGAGGCCCAAAAGGGGACCTGAACAATACATAGATAATTGTTGTGTACATCATATTGGTCCAGAGGGGACATCAAGCTAGAATGTAGTCATGGTCCAACCATGACTGATATGAAGAACTGATACATGGAAACAATGGCATGCATCTTGAATGCGGTATCGCAACAACTAATGCTTTGTTGGATTTGAAGGGGTCCAACAAATAGATGGACTCAACGACTAAGAGTTAGAATCTTGTAGGTACACTGGAATGCATCTAAATTAGACACTCTAGGAAGCATACAACTGAAGGGATTCCAAGCACTGTCACCAACGCAACCCGGATATCCACGAGAACATACAACTAAGGGGGTTCCAAATAGACTTACCATTGTGCTAGATTCAAGGAACATCCGGGGTCTTCGGCCAATAACTAAAGGGACCAATACCCTGTATGAATCTCAACGGTGCGATGATGGTGTTGGAGTCAATCACGTGAGAAACAACCATGATAAGAGGCATTAAGGACTCCTCTCATATGGTCCATAGTAACTCACCACTTATGGAGATGAGGCCAAGGTACAGGGACCTCTAGGTCTATCCTTTGGAATAGATGTGTCGATGTCGATAGAGGGAGAATTGCAACTAGGCAATGAGATTTCCTTGATAGGAGCGTGAGGGATACAACCAAGATGTGATGGAACTGGACATGAGACCGAGACATTGTGGGGGGTTACGAGGGTCGTAGGGTGATGGGACTCAGACTTCCTTTATTTAGAGTATGATAGTAGGGTTTACCTAGAAACACACGAAACTAACCTCGAGGGAAGGGGATCATAGCTTAAGGGATTAGGGACTATGACTACAATGGGGGAGACTCAAATGGGGTAATCGATGAGGAATATCAAGAGACTCCAGGGAGGACACATCATAGAATACTCTAAAAAAAGGAGACCATATTGGGGGTGTTGTCATAATGGGGGAACCAGATGTGATCTGTAGGGGCATTGAAAGGCACCGTTTGGGCCTTCTTCATGGTTTAATGAGCTTGAAGAAGGGATAGAAGTGTGCTCAAGATACCATCATGTGGATTTGTACGAGCCCAAGACGGTGAATGCTAATGGGTGCTTTCAATTTTAGAGAGTCTAAAAGCAATAAGAAGACTCAGAGGGTGTTATTTTTCGTGTGTTAGTCCCCAAATCCCGAAAAAAGAATAAAAGTATGCAATGGGGAACTCTTCTAGCTAAAGGTACTAGAGTATTCATTTTTTGTAATTAGTCTACCTGGTCTGGAAAAGGCTTAAACTTATACTAGATAAATTCCCTTTCAGATACTTTAATGAGCATGAAAGGAAGTAAGATTGCTTTGCGATATTTTCATTCTTTAAGGAGTCAGAAAAGAGCTTAACAGAAACTCCCTATGTGCCTTTTTCATAAATGATCTACGCGGCCCGAAAAAGGGATAAATGTATACCACACAGATGTGAAAGTCAAGCAAGGAGGAAGTGTTCAAAGTGAGGGATAGGTATAAGTGGACCAATTAAAAAAGGAGAGGTAGAACACTAATGGGGCCTCCTTGAGGGTATATGAATGGCGGCAAAACAATGCAATAAATGCAGTATGGAGGGAGTGGAGGGATCGTGAATGGGCTGCGAGAGATAAATGATAAAAACGTGTAGGGAACCGTCAGTGTACCTGAGGGCATGTGAAACAAGGTGGGGAGCGTGTAAAGGAAAGGAAATTCAAAGTACGTGAGAGTGAGAAATGGACTCAAGCGTCATCACAAGCACGAAATTATGAATCCGGCGGTACAAACGACATGAAAAACGGAGGTCGGATGAATCAAGAAGGGTCATGGGGAGAGAAAGAGGCCAAAATGGGCCATAAGTGAGGGGGAGCCCACCTTCCACATGTCTTTTCATGTTTGAGAGTTGGAGGAGTGTGGAGGGGCTTGAAAAAACAACTACTGATTTCTCCTGATCTAACCGACGGAATCTACTTCTATGACTTCCAAGTAAGGCTTAAGGCCATTCTTGTCAATTTTCATGGTTGTTTTTTTGGTTTTGGGCCTCGGTTGTGCCCTAGTGAGATGGGTTAGGGCACGGTTGCACCAAAGTGCACTTTTCGAAGGGAAAAGCACGCTTTCAGCATGCCTATGGGCCAAATAGGTGCGCTTATGAAGTGTGATTTTTGAGAGAAAAAGCACGCTCCAAGCGCACCTATGGGCCAGATAGGCACGCTCCAAAGCGTGCTTATGACATATGCGCTTTGGACCCGGATGGGACTTTTTATTTCACGCGATACTGACTGAGGGTTTTGATGTGGGTTTGCAGGATACTGAGAGTTAACTAGCGAGAGCGTGAGCTTGGGTTACTACCAGATGACATCAATGATGATCAGGTTGTACAGGATACGTTGGCGAGATGTGGGCTACTGAAGTTTGCTAGAGTGCCCCCTATGCATTCGGAAAAGCTACTACTAAACAAACTGATTGATTTTTTGGATGTCGACATGGGGGAGTTTTTGATACAGGGGGAACGAATAGAGTTTACCCTTATAGATTTGTATTTCTTGACAAGGCTCCCACAGTTTGGTGTTATTACTGATATGCAAACAAGTAAGCCGAGTGATGTGTCGATAAAGGACCTGTAAAAGCGTCACTGCTACGCATATGCCTATGTGCATGACAATGCTATAGTGATATGCGACTTGGAGAGACTAGAGACACGAGATGTAGTGGTTGTGATAGTGCGGGTACTGGGTTCCAAATCGCCCCATAGGTTATCAAGCAGTCAGATGATGCTAGTGGAGAAAGCACTAGCGGGGACATACTTTGGGTGGGGACAAATGTATCGGACAGCAGTTTGACGGGATTTGACCAAGGTGAGCCGCAGGGAGGGTATTTTTGTTTCCCCTTATTCATTTGCTCTTTCTTCTGCGAGTGGGTAACAGCTTTACGACCGCATGTGGCAGTACACGACGGTGGTCCCACTGAGTCGAGGATGCGGCGGTGGGGGGAGATGATGAATCGCAGGGGCAGAGGATTGGTGAGTTGGTTCTTCACACGAGAGCTCTTTACATAGTGGTGGAATTTTCCGGTGGTGATTGACGACTATCCCTATGTAGGGATGGATTATAGAGGGGATGCAGAGCTGCCATGGCCTCCCAATCAAGCTTGGGGACTGGACGCTATGTATGCATTTGGTTTTATGGTAACATGTTTTTGTACTTCATGGCATAGATGGTAGTTAGAGGTTTTCATATGATGATGATATTGATGACTTGCTCATTTGTGTGAAGATATCGAAACAATGCCCCTAGCATGCTACCGGATGAAGAGGGATAGAGTAGAGGGTATTGACCCTCCTAGTCGTGGACATCATCATCAATGGAGTGCCTCGACGAATTTGGAGTCGTTGCGAGTGGGGATCGACTAGTTGTTCAGTGGCGTAGTGGACGACAGGTGGCAGCAGCTGGACTAGGACTTGATTGGCATTTTCTACGATGCTCCACGAGAGTGAGGTCCTATCATGCGGCAGATCATGAAGGTAGTCGAGGTGGTGAGAGCCATGTCCTGGGGTGACGCGCCCTATGATGACAAGGAGGAGGCGTCTGATGAGGAGACTGAGTCATACAAGGAGGAGGCGTCTGATGAGGAGACTGAGTCATACAAGGAGGAGGCTTCCGACGAGGAGACTAAGTTAGATGAGGAGGAGGAGGAGGAGGATGATGACGAGGTAGAAGACTCGAATGACTAGTAGGTAGTTGATGGAACTTCCCCCCAATGCGATGAGAATGGGGAAATTTTTGTACTTGGCTTGTGTTTTTATGACGAGGAAGCTGTTAGGGCTCCTCTATGTAGTTATGCTTAGATGATGATGTTAACACTATGACATTTTGATGTGTGTGTGTGTGTGTGTGTGTGTGTGCACGTGGATGCACCTTTTATTTTTATGTGTTATGATGATGAGCCATTGATGTAATGTTGGTATCTATATGATGTGTATGTACATGTGATTGTGAAATGATATGATGATGCATGTTGATGATTTACTTCCTATATGCAGTGATTGATGTGCCATTATAGAATGTCATTAGCCATTTGGTCTGCAACACTATTTTGACTTCATGGGATATGTGTGAATGTAATGAATTCAAAGTGTCTGATCAATTGTTTAGTGCGTAGGAACTTTCTAAAAAGGAAAGGATCATGTACCTGATAACAGTTGTTGAGCTGGGCGACAAGGAGTTGGGAATCTAAAAAAACACAAAGGTGACTTATGCCCATTTGGATGGAAGTGGTCAAGATACCGATCACGACATCGTACTCAGCCTGGTTATTGGTGGCAATGCCAATACACACTCCTTCAAGGTGGATCAACTCATGCAAAGGGGAGTATAACACCCAAGCTGATGAGGCGAGGATAGGAGACCATTGAATTGCACCGTCGGCAAAACTGACGTACACCGGAGGAACGAGATCCATCTAGTACCAATCAGGGAAGCAAACCCTAAGGCTCAAAAGGTAATAAGTGGAAAACAAAAGGAAAGAAAATTGTACAACTCGCACCGATGTGTTCGGTAAAGTTAGGGGTAGAAACTCTTGAAGTACAACCCATTATGAGGATTAGTTAAGAGGCGTCCGTCGGAATCGACGAGGACATATGCCCCTTTGTCGAGACAAGTTTTAACAATGTAGGCATTGTGCCACAAAGATTCAAACTTCCCTTTTCCATGTTTGTCATGGGCTTGGTCATAAACAAGCACTAGGTCGCCCTATTGGAAGGTACAGGGATGAGCGTGGTTATCATAATGGGATTTGGATCGATGTTTGGTAGCCCCAATCATCTGTAAGGCTACCCAATGATCTTCATCCTCCTATTCCAACAAGAGTAACTGTTGCTCGAGGGGTGAGGTATCTAGGAGAAGTTCGACAACGATATGTAAGCCAAGAATCTGACACTCAATGGTGAGAATAGATTCCACGCCATGGACTAAATGAAACGGGTTGAAACCCGTCATGGTCTTAGTAGAGGTGCAGTAGGCCCAAAGTGATGGAAATAGCATGTGGTGGCAGTTGGACTTATGCTTGTACATTGTGCGTTGAAGGATTATTTTCAGAATATTATCGACAGCCTCGACTTGGTCATTCCCCTGAGGGTAATAGGAGGAGGCATATTGATGTTTGAACTTCAAGAGTGTGGACAATTCCTTCTAGACGCCATCTTCGGAAAGTTTGTTGTGGTCGGATACAATTTTTTTGGGGACTCTGAAATGCGTAATGACATGGTTGAAAAAGATATGTGTCACGGTCTTACCTTGGCAATTAAATGTTGGAATGGCCTCAGACCACTTGGTGATGTAGTTAATGTCCACAATGATGTATTTGTGGCCATTAGCTGAGGTCGGATTACACTCCATTAATTCAATGGCCCATTTGCAGAAGGGGCCGACTGCAATAACTGGATGGAGTGGTACAGGAGGGATCCTTGCCTTAGGGGCAAAGAGTTGGAAATTGCGGCAGTGTTTAATTGTCCTGATACAATCGGTAAAAAGGGTCGGCCAAAAATAACCAACACGGATAACCTGTTGGGAAATAGCCATTCCAAAGAAATGACCACCGCAGGAACCCCTATGACAATCATTCAAAACCTACTCGGCCTCATCATGTGTGAGACATCGACGTAGAATAGTGTCGACACCATGTCAATAAAGGACATCATCGATGAGGAGGTATCGTGAATATTAATGTCGAATGCGACATCGATAATCATGACTAAGGTGAGGGAGAAATTTATGCATGCGTAGATACACAAGGATGTCTCCGTACCATGGGTCATCCGAAAAAATGGTGAACAAATCTGATAGGTTGATCGTGATCGGAGGTGACACCGGCGGAGAGGATAGGTCGGTCATGGGTTGTGCCAAGACGAGTTTCTCAATACTTTTGGGTGTAACAAATTCGAGGTCGTACTCTTGGAGGATGACGATCCACTTAGCCATTCGGCCTTGGATGATGCGGCGGCTCAAGAGATAGACCATAGGGTTGGAGTCTACCACAACTGTATTTCATCTCATAAGAATGTAATGGCATAATTTCTAAACCGAGAAGACGATAGCAAGGGCCATTTTGTCCTCATGGGGGTAATGCAGTGGTGGACCAGACAAGGTCTAACTCACATAGTATATGACGTGCTCTTGGAAAGCACTATCTTCCTGAACTAAAACTCCTGAAATGGAATATTCAGATGTCGATACATAAAGGATGAAATCCTTTGAGAAATATGGTGGTGAAATCAAGGGAGCCAAAGTTACGGTTCGTTTCAATGCGTTGAAAGTCACTTGTGCTTGTTCATCCCAAACGAAGGGGACATTGGTCCGAAGCAAATGTAAGAAATCGTGGACTTTCATAGTGTAGTCCGGGATGAAGCGGCAGAGAAAATTGGCCTTGCCTTGAAGGCTTTGTAATTGGTGCAACGTGTGGGGAGGTGGAAGATCAAGAATGGCTTGAACCTTCAAAGGATCAATGGTGATCATGTTCTGTGAGACAATGAATCCCAATAATCGGCCGGCAGGAACGCAAAACACACACTTGAGGGGGTTCAAGTGAATGTTATACTTGTGACAATGCAGCAAGACTTGCCAGAGATTGTCCATGTGGTCAGAACATATCCTAGATCGAGTTGTGAGATCATCCAAGTAGACAAGGATAATGTGAACCAAGTCATGAAAACAAAAGGTCACGGCCCACTGAAAAGTGGCTCCAGCATTTTTAAGTCCAAAAGGCATGACTCGATAGGAAAAGGTGCCCCATGGAGTGGTGAATGCAGTCTTATATTGATCTTCTTTGCGGATCAGAATCTGGTTGTAACCGAAGAAACCATCCATAAAGGATAGAACTTTGTGGCGCGCACATGCATCGATGAGTTGATCAATGAAAGGCGTAGGAAAATTATCTTTGGGGTAGGCTAGATTCAAGTCATGAAAATCAGTGCATATGCGAATGGTGCCTTATTTTATTGTTAACTGGCACTAGTTTGGACACCCATCTGGTGTGTGCGATGGCGTAAATGAACCCGGCTTGGCACAATTTTTCAATTTCGGCCTTTACTGCTAGCATTTTGGATGGGTGTATTGGTCGTTGTTTTTGGCAAACGGGGGCGACGTCAAGCCAAGTATCAATGCGGTGCCCAATGATAGAAGGGTTGAGGCCAAGCGTCTCAGTATATGACTAAGTGAAGACATCACAGAACTCTTGAAAGAGTTTCTTGTAGGCATCGACTTCTTTGGGAGTACAAGATGTGCCTATCATGATGTTCTCAACAACACTAGGTTTAACGGATATATCGACTTGGATCGTGGGTGATATGTTATCCATGTTACCTTCCTTGAAGGCGTCTGGGGATGGGATCGGGTTCTTGAACCAATCCACATTGTTGTGGATAAAATATTTTGACTTGACCATGAATTGATCAGCCAAAACTAAGGTGGACTCCTTGAGAAGAAAATAGGCGTGATGATCCATGTCATCCCAAGGAAAGTCAGGTTCAGTTAGCGCTTCAAGTATTTCTTCATCACTACGGAAGCATCGTGTGGATAGATTGGAAGAAGTGGATTTGGATGTCAAGGGTATGGAGAAGTCGCCGTTGGAAACCATGTAAATTGTATTTACCTCAGCCAACGAGGAGGGTTCTAGTAGGTGGATCTCCTCAATTACAGTTATCAAGGATTCTAACGATGGTCGTTTCAACTCACATAGCACCAACCAATATGCGGGTAGGTCGGGGTAGTGGTGGGAATAGTGACTGTAGGTGCCATAAATTGCACATGACTGTTTGGTGTGCAATGATTTGTTAGGTGGCGAAGGAGTGGCAATCAATTCAACGACTAGAATGTTTGGATTATCATCCAATGTTTGCATATGAGTGCAAAGGTCGGGAAAGTGTGGACAATTATGGGTAGCATGACCCGAGGTATCGCACAAAGTGCATTTCGTAGGTGTTCGTGCTATAGGTGGGGGGTTCACGGCTTTGTTCGCAGTTACTGAACCATTGATTTTAGGGGCTTTGCCCCCAACCTTCTTGGAAGATTGGGGATTGGGTTGGATGAAGTTGTTGCCGAAACACTAGGGGGTGGGTGATTGATAATATTGATGTTGAACCAGTTGAAGCAAGACCTATGGGATCAGAGTTGGATTCGGTGCAAGTAAATACCAGACGGGAAGCCCTAATGTTAGTCCCGGGTGATTCAACATGGCCATGATGGGCATGCTTACCTCTCTTGATGGTGGGAACAAAAAGGGGATCGTGTGGATCGGAGTGGCTCCCACGTGGCTGGGTACCAACAATGGTTGGGGTTGGGGTGGTCACTCAAGTTGCAGTTGGGGCGACAGTTGAGCGTCAGCAATAGGATACGAGTTAGGGACTGACTTGCTAGATGAAATGGTGCACAAGTCTGATACTGCAACAGTTGGCGCAGGCAAGGGCAGGGGTAATGCGGTAAATGTGGAGGTCATGGGGGCCTCAAAATAAATACTGGGCCCCATTGTGGAAATCAAATGCATAGATGCACCAAGAAGAGGTTTGTCGACCATGGGGAGGATGTTCTCTGGCATGACGGGTGCATTAGGGTCGTAGTAAGTAAGTTGGTCTATTTTTACGGCCCATCCCTCATGGGGCAACATCATAAGCTAGAAGAGAGATGAGGAAACGACCTTCATCGCATACATGTAGCTTTGTCCTAGAGGAAGGTTGTAGTCGAGTTCACGTTGATGACTTCAATGTCGATTAGGACGGTTTTACCAGCTAACTGCATGGGGACATTGGCAAGAAGGCCTTGCGGTTGAGTTGTGCAGCCATCGTAGGCTCAAAGGGCAGTCATGGATGATTGCATAGGAGGGGATCAGAGCTTCTACCACATGAATGTGGACATGACGCATGTAGAGGCGCCCTCATCGACAATGGATCGATGGATAATGAGGTTCTGGATCAAGACGAAGATTTGAAACGCAATGGATGAAGGAATGTGGGGTTTAGACTGGTCTAAGTCGAATGCCATCAATCATGACTCAGAAGGGTCGATCGCACCTATGGCAGACAACAATGATTTGCGTGGACATTTTTTCAAAACTTATAAAGCTAACATAGCAATGGGGGACTGAGCTAAGTCATCCATGATGTTATAATTGGGTGCAACACGAACATTTGGATTGTTGGTGATATGGAGCAGAGGGAATTTAAGAGCTTTGGGAGTTCCTTCTGGAAGTGGTGGAGGAAGTCGTAAAGACGGATCTACAGGGGTAGTTGCGGTAGCCTTATCTGCAGTGATGGTTTCAATAGTTGAACCATACTGATTACGATGCATTTGAAGGTTCACTTCGTCAGAATACATCTTTAAAAGATGGTGAAATCCTGAGTCAAGGGGTTGACTAGCAGGAGCAGTATAAGTAACGGGTTGTGGTGGAGTAACAGCCCCTATCGTAGGTGTTATGGGTTGGGTGGTGACGACCCCTTGCGTGGGTAAGGGATTATGTTACACCATAGGTTGTGCAATAGGTTGCAGTGGGTTTGGTGGTGTTAGAGGTGCTGCATGCCCTTGACGTTGGGTGTCCTCATTCCAGATTTGTCGAGCTCTCGCAAAGTGGGGACAATTGTGCGTGTAATGGCCCTAAACCCCACAAATAGAACATGGGTTTTTCATACGTACGTAAGGGCTCTTACCTTGCTGGGACTGATTGTCGGCATTCTAGTTAGGCGGAGCGACACCATTATTATATGGGGGGTTGGAGGTTATCCACCTACGTTGGGTTGTGATCACTTTGACAGCATTTCATGAGCATGGGTATGCCCGCCTCGATTGTATAAAAACTATTCTTTATTAGAGCTCCAATGGTCGTCACCAACAATCTTCCCCCATGGGAGAACCTTATTTTGTCCACATATATCCCTACAAAACAGGAGAGAAACAGCAGAAAACATGATGCATTATTGGCTCTATAGTACCCTATGAATCTCATACATCAGGGGGAATCTGTTAACGCCTACATGCGACATTTTGGCGATTCATCCAGTAAGGCGTCATCAACATAAAGAATGCATCTCACCACAAGCATCCTCAACAGATCCAAAACATAGCATGAGTCCATAAGTACCAATAAATAGTCAAAACAAATGGTAGCGCACATATTACATAGCTAACTCGTGCTATAGTGCAGGTTACCTAAACAATGCCCGCGCTACACCCGCATGTATTTTCCTTCGATAGTTGCGTTACTGTCAAAACGATGGGACCACTCACTCCCAGCGGTGCATTGAAGACTCAATCCTCCCTAAGGATTAGAATCGGCTCCTCACACACTTGGGGGCATTAATAATCCCCCCTTGTGTACCTTGGAACTAGTTCATGAAGGAGGAGAGTTCACATTTAGATCTAGTTGTTTGATGGCCACCTCTTTCCCTATAAAAGGAAGCCATTGACATTCATTTTGTAGAGAGAAATTAGAGAAAGGTTATGCTGCTATATTTGAGTTGGAGCTTCCTCATAGCCCACCATTTCCTACCATTGTGAGCATTCCCGAGCTTGCTTGCCACCTACCATCAAGGGGCAAGTGTTTCTCTCCATTGCTCTTCCATATACTTATTATTACTTTGGACAAGAAAAGCCTCCCTAAGGGATATTGTTGGCTTCCCTTGAAGCCTTCACCTCCTAGGTGTTGTAAATTTATTCTATTGGGCAATACAAGAGTGGTTTAGCATATCTTTGGTTGTTGTTGAAATTTTCATTCTCCCCACGTTTCTTTCATTTTGTTTTTATCAATATTTTCATGTTTGGATGTGAACTACACTAGCAATCTCTTGCAGGATCACTTGGAGGAATACCAAACCACATCAAAAGGGGCTCCAAGGAATGAGGCCTTGCAGCAACCTGCAAGGCTTAGCCCCTTACCAAGTGGAAGAGTGCACTTGTGCAATTTTTTCCACAACAAATCCCATGGTTGCAACATCTATGATTAGAACAATCAGGCATGGCATTGATGCTACTAGTGTGAAGACAAACCTTGCTCTCACAGCCTTCATCAACATCATCTACCCCCAATATACACACTATCTTGAATCACTCCAAGCTAGTGGTAACTTGAAATACCTCACTTTTGACACTCTAGTGGAGAAGAGTGCAGAAAGAGATAAATCTTTTGGAAATAAAATAGTTCATCCCACTAGAGAAATCTTGTACATTGCTCAAAAAGGGAAAAATTAATCAAATGATTCTTCTATAGGATAAATTAGTAAGAGAATACATGGAAGAAATAATTTCATAGGCAAGGGGGTAGACACAATCACAACAAGAGACATGATATGTATTGTCTCTAGTGTGGCAAGAATGGACATGATGTATAACATTGTTGGGCTCCATGGGAGACAATTAAAGAGAATCATAATTTGAAGAAAGAAGACAAAGGTGAAGCTATGAGTTTGATAAAGCTCTTGAATCTACTCACTTTATTGTTTCACATTGTAAGGTTGGAACAAATTAATTTATGTTCAATACTTCATTGCATCTTGGAGAGATACTTGGTTTTTTGACACTGGTGCAACCTGTCACATGACATTAAGAAAATATTTCTTTGAAGAATTGAATTACATTGTAGAAGGTGTAGTATATTTTGTAGACAAGTCCAGCCTCAAATCAAAGGGAATTGGAACCATTAAGCTCAAATTGCTAGGATTCCATGATTTTCGATTGCATAATGTTCTTTGTCTTCCAGAGTTGCAGAGAAAATTGTTATCTCTTGTGCAGATTTGACAGCAAGGCCATTCCATCCACATATTTGATGGACAAGTTGAGATAAGAAGATCCTCTGCTAAACAAGTCATCATGATTAGATGGGAAGATTATTGATTGTTGAAGATGAAAGGAACATCTACAAGATCTTCGAATTTTTCCTACCTCGCTCAACATGAAGAAGGTACATTGTCATCTAGTCTCCTATGGCATGTTAGATATGGACACATTGATTATAACGGTCTCAAAATGTTGAAAAAGAATGGTATTTTTTTGTTTTCCCACCATTCCAAAGAAGTTGAAACTATGTAATGTCTATATTCCCAGCAAACATAGTAAGCAACCTTTCCATGAAACAAATTTCAAAGCATGTAGAAAATTAGAGTTGATACACATTGACTTGTGTGGCCCCATGCCTGTTTCTTCTGCAAATGGTAATAAATATATCATGACTTTTATTGATTATTACACCATGATGTGTTGGGTCTATTTACTAAAGAAAAAATCTTAAGCATATGAAACATTTAAAAATTCCATGTATGGATTGAAAATGAAGCACAATCTCACATTGGCAATCTTCACATTGATAATTAAAAAAGAATATACGTCTAATGATTTTGAAAACTTTCTTTGTAAAAATGGGATTATGCATCAAACATATGTTCCATATAATCCTCAACTAAATGGTGCAACATAAAGAATGAATAGAAAACTCTTGAATATGCTACACTCCATGCTATTTTTCAAGAATGTGAATTGATGTTTTGAGTGACGCAATTCTATGTGCAATCTATCTGAGAAACAAAAGTCCATCTCATGCTCTTGGAAATAAGACTCCATATGAAATGTGGTGTGGACACATTCCTTCGGTGAGACATCTCAGGGTCTTTGGTTCCACTTGTTATGCCTTAATTCCAAAGGAACAAAGAAACAAGTTCGGTGCAAGGAGTCGAAAGTGCATCTTCTTGGGGTACTCAAACACCAATAAGGCATATCATCATTATGATGGGGTAAACAAAAAGTTCATACTTTCCAAAGATGTCATTTTTCTTGAAATGAATAAAAATGTCAAGAATATTGAGAGCCAACTTGATCTTCTGAAATTTACCCATGTAAATACATTTCATGAAATTGATAATGAGATTCCAAATCTTGAGGGGGGGTTCCTATCTTGGATCAATCTTTTGAATATCATTCTACAACACCATCTTTTCCTCATGAATAAGTTCCTGCCACTTTACTAGAACAAGAAATTGGATGATGTGATTGAGAAGATTGGTAGACTAAATCTTGAAGAGAATGAAGCATGCCTAGTTGAGCAACCTATACCTTCACAAAACGTTCCAAAGTGGTTCATGAAGACACTTGAAAGTGTTCATCCCGATGAAGTTGAATATATACGAACGATAATTTCAACAAGACAAGAAGATGGAGGAGATGTAGATAATTCAAATTCAGATGATGTAGAAGATGTGGATATTTCAAATGATTGTGAGTTGAATTTATCTGCTAACCTTGAACCAACTTCCTTTGAAGAAGTTGTTGCTCACGATGAGTGGAAAGAAGACATACAGAAGAAATATGATGCTCTCATCAAGAATGGGACATGGATGTTGGTGGACCCTCCATTTGAAACCATAGAAGGTAAGCAAACTCATCAAGTCAATGACGTATGGCCTGAAACATGCACCTCGTGCATTGTATGAAAAACTAATTGAGCATCTTTTGAAATTAAATTTTAGACACTTTAATCTTGATGATGCAACATTGTTTGTAAATAAAATTGGAGATGCACTGAATATCTTGTATTGTATGTAGATGATCTATTAATGATAGGGAACAATGAAAGCTACAATGCATCCAAAAAGAAAAAATGAAGCAAGGATTTTAGATGATATATTCGGGATATCTTCACTACTACTTGGGAATCAAAGTGACTTAGAATCCCAAGTACATATTCATGTCCCAGAAGAAGTAAAATGGAGAATTGTTGAATAGATTTGGCATGATAGAGTGTAACCCTCTCTCTCCTCCAATGGAACATAACTTGAAGCTCATGTCAAATGAAGGAAATGAATTTCAGGATGCAACCAAGTACAGACAAATTGTGGGGAGCCTTATCTACCTTACTACCACTAGACCATATATTTCATTTGTTATTGGGATCCTTCTAGGTTTATGCAAAACCCTGTGAAGGACATTGGTCTGCTGCTAAAAGGTTCTAAAATAATTGAAGGGGACTCGATACTTTGGACTGAAATATTCTAAGGTGGATGTCTTCAAATTGATTGGATATTTTGATTCATACTTTGATGGAGACAAAAATAAATGCTTGTCTACTTCAGTCCAACTTAGGATTCTTATATCAACAACTATCTCATGGAGATCACGAAAAAAATTTATTCCAACAAATTCCACAACAAAGGCAGAATATGTGGTTGTTGTAGAAGCAACAAAGGATATTGTGTCTCAAGAAAATGATTGAAGATTTGCAGGAGAAATAGCTAAATTCTTAACCTCTATTGATTGACAATACTTCAACTATCAAGTTGGCCAAGAATCCCAGATTCCATGATCAAACTAGGCACATTAAAACAAAGGACCATCTAATCCAATATCATGTAGAAACCAAGACTATTCATTTAAGACATTGTTCCACGAGTGAGTGAATTGCAGATATCTTCACCAAAGTGCTTGGAAAAGAAAATATTGAAAATTTTGGAAAGATACTTGGAGTCATGAACATCCCTTTGGATTAAGGGGGGCAATATTGGAAAGTTGATATGTAGGTTCCAATTGTAAATTGTAAATTTTATAAAATGAACAATCACGTACCTTTTGAACCAGAAGGCCAAAGGTCACCTCATTGATGTATAAATGAGGCATTTATGATCATTACAAATCAATCCTTGGAGTTATTCCTCCAAGCCTTTTTCTCAATTTTGATTATTTGTAATATATAGATGTGACCCTTTATATCATTGCCAATCCAATAAAAATAAGAAAAATAATAAAAAAATCTCTCCATCTATTTGTTTCTTCATTACCTTCTATTTTCATCCAAATATCTTGGTATTAATAACGAGTGTAGCTAGGTTATTCACACTAGCTAGTGCAGAAATACACTTACTAAGAGTTGTGGAACTCTTAGTAACAGTTCATGAGGGAAAGTGTGTGCATGCAAATAAAAATGGTAAAAAGTAAAAAACGTTGAAAACTACTGTCGTAAAATAAGATCTAAACTAAAATATTAAGCACACAAGAATCAAAGATATGCCAGGTGAATCAAAGAATGCTTCTCATTATAGTAAAAGTGGATTTACAATCTGGGTTTACCTCAAAATTGTGAGGATGTTGGGGGACCTTGTAGCCATAGAGATGGTGGTGCTCCCGGTCTCCAATGTCTCTTGCTCTCCTCTGAATGCTCAAGGGTAGCCAAAACTCAACTAGAATGGGGAAACAAAGCTCAAAGGGAGGCTAGGGTTTCAGTAGGAATTTCGATAGAGTGTCGATAGGGAAGAGTGAATGTATGATGAAAATGAGGTCCTCCACCACCTTTTTATAGAAATTTTGGTTGTTGGTTCTTGTCCCGTAGTTTCGAAAAACCACTAGTATTGGCCGGTGGTATTTTATATTTTACTTCCTTTTTCTTTTATTTTGAATATTTTTCCCCTTTTTCTCTCTCTTTTTTTATTTTTCTTTTTTGGGGATTTTGACCTTTTTGGAGGATTTTAATTAATTTTTTGAGGGAAATGATTACTTTTTTCCCTTTTTTATTGGAAACTTAGGGATTTTGGGTTTATGGAGGCCAAATATGTGGGAAAAAGGAATAAATGGGTTATGTGACTAGGGGGATGAGTTAGGTGAACAATTTTTGGGTGTTAACAGATTGCCCCATGATGTGTGAGAGTAGGAGCTCATCGTATGGCCGATAGACATCATAGGTTCTGACTTTTTTCCTGTGTGTTGATCATTATGGTGGTGGAGAGCAGAGACTGGTTAGAGAGTGGAACAAGTGCTTCATACAACTACAAGGGCTATAACTGCAAATACAACTCCTCAAGAATGGATGAGGGCCATATAATCTCAAATATATGGGCGAGGTGGGCATACCCAATGACCCATACTCGTAGCAATATCTCAAGATATACAAATAATGGTGAGGCCCAAAAGGGGACCTGAACAATACATATATAATTGGTGTGTACATCATAATGGTCCAGAGGAGACATCAAGCTAGAATGTACTCATGGTCCAACCATGACTGATCTGAAGCACTGATACATGGAAACAACGGCATGCATCTTGAATGTGGTATCGCAACAACTAAGGCTTTGCTTGTTACACCAAAATGTTGTCACCCTTGTGCAAGTGTCGCAAGTGTCGCAAGCATTGCAAGTGTCGTCATCCTGACCTAGTGTTGTCACCATGACCATTGCAAGTATCGTCATTATGACCAAGTGTCGTCATCATGACAGTTGTGATAATGTCATCATCTTGACCATTGTGTAAACTCTTTGCTATTTTACCTAAACCCATTTTAGAGTAAAAACACATCCCTGAAGTTTCCCATGACTGGAGAGCTTAACTGACCTACTTTTCAAGGTTGTCGCAGTCTGCCCTTGTGCAACATGCGATGTCGCAGGTTGTCCTAATGCAACCTGCGACGATGTCAGTTATTTGGATTAAAGAGTATCTTCGAGCCCATTCTCGAAGATGAGTGATGTGGAGGCCTATCCCTAGGTTCTAGGTGAGGTGGCATTTTGGTTCCTAACCTAATGGGAATATCCCTTAACCATATCCCCCTAATCCTCATCCTACCCTATCTCTTTAGCCCTATATAAACACCCACTCTCTCCATGAGAAGGAGGAAGACTAAGGTATCCATACGCTGGTGAAATCTACCTTAGAGGAAGGCTATAGTATCTACATGCTGGTGAAATCTCTCCCAAGACACTCCATTCACCTCTTGAAGAACTCATGCTTCCTTGAAAGGATATGGCAATCGATACGGTCGGAGAAGGGTTGCTACGTTAAGTCTTTGGTTGTAGTCCTACATTTCTATCATGTGCTCCTCTATTTGCAGTAATACAAATGCTTTCCACCAATATCGTTCTTATGTGTAATGATGTTGTGTTGTTTACCTGCTTAACTGTTTACATAGATCTCTTCTTGTATAGATGCTCTTTACTCGTTTCTCTTTTCTGTGTCTTAACAGGTCTTGCAGCTTGGATCTGACGACCGTGGGACGTGGATCAACATTCGGGAGAAAGGATAGCAAATCAAAGAGGTAAGATATCTAGCACTTGATCCTTAAGTAGATCTAGGAAACGTGTTTGTAGTCTGTTCTATTTGTTCTAGACTCGCATTGAGCTAGGGAGATCTGGCTCGCCTCCGGTCGAGTGGATTGTTCCAGCTCTGGTTGAAACATGAAAAGTGGTTTGAGCTTACTTTCTACTTTTTCATGCTCTGGTTAAAACATTAAAAGTGGTTCGAGCTTAGTTTTTACTTTTTCGTTCTCTGGTTCAAACATGAAAAAGATTCCGAGTGCTTTTGATACCATTCTCGTGCTCGTTAAAAATTTGAGTTAAAAAGGTGTGTCTAACGAGTATAGGTTTATCACTTTATCCGGCCTCGCTAGACTATTTACGGAAAAGGAATTGTGCTGAGTTTACTTGTTCCTTTGTCGTACTCGGTCATCAACCATGACAAAGTTGTTCATGGAGTCTTTTTAAGCTCTTTTCAGACTCCCTAAATAGGAAAAGATTTCCAAGCGAACTTGATGCTTTCACACTTGTAAAAGCATTTGAATGATCGTCTTTCTGATGATAGTTTACCCCTTTTTCGGACCAGGAAGCACTATTTACGAAAAAGGAATACTCCAACCAACCATGGCTGGAAGAGTCCTCTCCCGCATTGTTTTACCCTTTTTCGGGCGATGAGACTAACTTTACGAAAAAGGACCATTAGAGTCTCCTTTAGTTATTTTCAGACTCTCTAAACATGAAATGACGTCGAGTTTTCCCTCTTTGGACTTGTTAAATTTTAAACATTGAAGGGCCCATTATGGGACGAACCCCTCCTTTCCTAGGTTCGTGAAACATTTGGGATTGGACTCATCTATGAGATGAGCTATATCGAGCATCTGGTTACCCTCATCAAGCTCGTCAAGTACACATGAGGCACTCATCAATCATGATGGGGAAAAAGGGAATATTTTGTGTTACATCTTAATTACGGCAGTACATAGTCACTCTTGAACATGGCACTCGTTTGCATTTGCATTCAGTACTTGGATAATCTGTTTGTCCTCGAGTCTTGTCAATTCCATGAGTCACATTGCTCCTTTGGATCAGCCAAAGAATGCTTCCACCATCAGTTGCATTAGGGGTTGGCATCATTCTCGTCATGTCAATACTTCCAAGTCATGCCATGCCCATGTTCAAGAGACGTTTGTTCCTCATTATTTGCAGTCAGTACACCTTCAATCATGTTGGTCTACCTTGAGTCAGTCTTGCACAGTACTGTACCGTCCAATCTACTCTACACATCTTTTGTCATGTTTCGTGTCGATTGATGGGGGATTCATCATGGCCCTCCTTCGACGGATTCATCCTTGTCGACATCAACTCATCATCCGAGGATTGAATCTAGAAACCAACCAAGTACCTTGGCCCTGCATGCCTCAATGGCAGGTTACCTCGCTTTCAACATGAGTTCACCTCATTGACTCTTGATTGAAATATTCCATTAGGCATTCGACTTCAGCTCATTGATTCACGCTTGATGGTATGTACTATGATACCTTGGGAATCATTGACATTAATGGTGATCTCCCTCGCACTTGTTAACAGTATACATTAATGACCGGTAATCAAGTGGTTTCTACCATGTTTGACTCCAAAACATTGTAATCACATGGATAGATTCGTATCATTGCAGGTTCAGCTTGAAGACCCTGGGGAAGTTATTTTCTACCCAGGTTGCGATGGAGATTGTTTGAGACACACAGATCCACTTTTGTATTGGTCGTGGCTGTGTTGTCAGTTCATAGTTACACGGATCCACTTTTGTATTGGTCGTGGCTATGTTATCATCTCATCATGGATCTACGATTGTGTCTAGTAGCCATGATTGTGTTCAGTCGGTATTTACTATCATGGATCTGTAATGTATTGGTCGGCAGCCATGTTTTGTGTTGTATGAGACTTGTGGATCTCAGGTCATTTCTGCAGCAACTCCTTCCAACCAGCAAGTCCTTGCCATTTTTCTTACTACAAAGCATTTCACCTGTCTCATTCCGTCAGCTTCATGCTTTGGGGGGAATTTTGTTACACCAAAATGTTGTCACCCTTGTGCAAGTGTTGCAAGTTTCGCAAGCGTTGCAAGTGTCGTCATCTTGACCTAGTGTTGTCACCATGACCATTGCAAGTATCGTCATTATGACCACGTGTCGTCATCATGACCGTTGTGATAATGTCGTCATCTTGACCATTGTGTAAACTCTTTGCTATTTTACCTAAACCCATTTTAGAGTAAAAACACATCCCTGAAGTTTCCCATGACTGGAGGGCTTAACTGACCTACTTTTCAAGGTCGTCGCAGTCTACCCTTGTGCAACATGCGACGTCGCAGGTTGTCCTAATGCAACCTGCGACGATGTCAGTTATTTGGATTAAAGAGTATCTTCGAGCCCATTCTCGAAGATGAGTGATGTGGAGGCCTATCCCTAGGTTCTAGGTGAGGTGGAATTTCGGTTCCTAACCTAAAGGGAAGATCCCTTAACCATATCCCCCTAATCCTCATCCTACCCTATCTCTTTAGCCCTATATAAACACCCACTCTCTCCATGAGAAGGGGGAAGGTCTATGGTACCCTTATGCTGATAGGATCCATATCGGTGATTGGGAAGCTTGTACCATCTTAGAGACTTGGCTTGGACATGTTAGATGGAGGATGCAACGTTGAGGCTTTGGCTGTAGCTTCATTTTTCTATGTATTCCCACTTTTTAATACAGTTAATATAATCTCTTTCCATAAATGTTGTCTCATTGATAATGTTTAGAACTTTCTTCCTCAGCTATTAGTTTAGATCAGTTATTGTTTAGATATATTGTACTGCTTGTATTGTTTCCATATTGTCTTGACAGGTCTTGCAGCTAGAGATCTAACGACCGCGAGACTTGGAGCAATAACAAGGAGAAGGATATGCGATCTGAAAGGTATGATATCTAAGTACTCGATCTGTGACTAGATCTAGGAAATGAGTTTTGTATTATGTACTATTTGTTCTAAATTCACTTGAACTAGGGAGATCCGGCTCGCGTCCGCTCGAGTGGATTGTCCGATAACATTGCTCGATTTGAAGAGGTCCAACAACTAGATGGACTCAATGACTAAGAGTTAGAATCTCAGAGGTACACTGGACTGCATCTAAACTAGATACTCTAGGAAGCATAGAACTGAAGAGATTCCAAGAACTGTCACCAATGCAACCCAGATATCCACAGGAACATACAACTGGGGGGTTCCAAATAGACTCACGAATGTGCTAGATTCAGGGGACATCCGAGGCCTTCGACCAATAAGTAAAGGGACCAATACCTTGTATGAATCTCAACGGTGCGATGATGGTGTTGGAGTCGAGCACGTGACAAACAACCATGCTAAGAGGCACTAAGGACTCCTCTCATATGGTCCATAGGAACTCACCACTGATGGAGATGAGGCCAAGGTACAAGGACCTCTAGGTCTATCCTTTGGAATAGATGTGTCAGTATCGATAGAGGGAGACTTGCAACTACCAAGGCAATGAGGTTTCCTTAATAGGAGCGTGAGGGATACAACCAAGATTTGATGGAATTGGACATGAGACTAAGACATTGTGGGAGGTTACAAGGTTCGTAGGGTGATGGGACTCATACATCCTTTGTTTAGTGTATGAGGGTAGGGTTGACCTAGAAACACACAAAACTAACCTCGAGGGAAAAGGATCATAGCTTAAGGGATCAGGGACTATGACTGCAATGGGGGAGACTCAAATGGGGTAATTGATGAGGAATATCAAGAGACTCCAGGGAGGACACATCGCAGAATACTCTAAACAAAGGAGACCATACTGAGGGTGATGTCATAATGGGGGACCAGATGTTATCTGTAGGTGCGTTGAAAGGCACCATTTGGGCCTTCTTCATGGTTTAATGAGCTTGAAGAAGGGATAGAAGTGTCCTCAATATGATACCATCGTGTGGATTTGTACAAGCCCAAGACGGTGAATGCTCATGGGTGCTTTAAATTTTAGAGAGTCTGAGAGAAATAAGAAGACTTTGAGGGTGTTATTTTTCGTGTGTTAGTCCCCAAAGCCCGAAAAAGCATAAAAGTATGCAATGGGGAACTCTTCTAGCTTAAGGAACTAGAGTATTCATTTTTTGTAATTAGTCTACCTGGTCCTGAAAAGCCTTAAACTTATACTAGATAAATTCCCTTTCAGATACTTTAATGAGCATGAAAGGAAGCAAGATTGCTTTGCGATCTTTTCATTCTTTAAGGAGTCAGAAAAGAGTAATTAACAGAAAATCCCTAAGTGCCTTTTTCATAAATGATCGATGCGGCCCGAAAAAGGGATAAATGTATACCACACAGATGTGAAAGTCAAGCAAGGAGGAAGTGTTCAAAGTGAGGGATAGGTATAAGTGGACCAATTAAAAAATGTGAGGTGGAACACTAATCGGTCCTCCTTGAGGGTAGATGAATGGCGGCAAAACAACTCAATAAATGCAGTATGGAGGGAGTGGAGGGCTCATGAATGGGATGCGAGAGATAAAATGATCAAAAGTGTAGGGAACCGTTGGTGTACCTGAGGGCATGTAAACCGAGGTGGGGAGCACGTAAAGGACAGGAAATTCAAAATACGTGAGAGCGAGAAATGGACTCAAGCATCATCACAAGCACGAAATTAAGAATCTGGCGGTGCAAACGACGTGAAAAACGGAGGTCGGATGACTCAGGAAGGGTCATAGGGAGAGAAAGAGGCCAAAATGGCCCATAAATGAGGGGGATCCCACCTTCCACATGTCATTTTCATCTTTGAGAATTGGAGGAGTGTGGAGGGGCCCGGAAAAAAAACTATTGATTTCTCCTGATCTAATCGACGGAATCTACTTCTGTGACTTCCACGTAAGCCTTAAGGCCATTCTTGTCAATTTTCATGGTTGTTTTTTTGGTTTTGGGCCTTGGTTGTGCCCTAGTGAGCTGGGTTAGGGAATGGTTGCGCCAAAGTGCGCTTTTCGAAGGGAAAATAATGCTTTGAGCACGCCTATGGGACAAATAGGTGCACTTATGGAGTGCGCTTTTCAAGGGGAAAAGCGCGCTCCAAGTGTACCTGTGGGCCAGATAGGCGCACTCCAGAGCATGCTTACGACATATGCGCTTTAGACCTGGATGGTACTTTTTACTTCACGCGGTACTGACTGAGGGTCTTGATGTGGGTTTGCAGGATACTGAGAGTTAACTGGCTAGAGCGTGAGCTTGGGTCACTACTATATGACATCAATGATGATCAAGATGTATAAGATACGTTGGCCTGATGTGGGATGCTGAAGTTTTCCAGAGTGCCCCCTATGCGTTCGGCAAAGCTACTAATGAACAAACTGATTGAGTTTTTGGATGCCGACATGGGGTAGTTTTTGATATAGGGGGAATGGATATAGGTTACCCTTATAGATGTGTATTTCTTGACAAGGCTCCCGTAGTTGGGTGTGATTACTGATATGCAAACAAGTAATCCGAGTGATGTGTCGATGAAGGACCTGTTAGAGCGTCACTGCTACGCGTATGCCTGTGTGCATGACAATGCTATACTGATCTGCAAAATAGAGAGCTTAGAGACACGAGATGTAGTGGTTGTGATAGTGCAGGTATTGGGTTCCAAATCGCCCCATAGGTTATCAGGCAGTCAGATGATGCTAGTGGAGCAGGCACTAGCAGGGACATACTTTGGGTGGGGATAGATGTATCGGATGGCGGTTCGATGGGAGTTGACCAAGGTGAGCCGTGGAGGAGGGTATTTTTGTTTCCCCTCATTCATTTGCTCCTTATTCTTTAAGCAGGTAAAAACTTTGCGACCGCATGTGGCAGTACGCGACAGTGGTCCCACTGAGCCGAGGATGCGCCGGTGAGGGGAGATGATGAATCACGGGGGCGGAGGACTTGTGGGTTGGTTATTCACGCGAGAGCTCTTTACATAGTGGTGGCAGTTTCCAGTGGTGATTGAGGACTATTCCTATGTAGGGATGGATTATAGAGGGGATGCAAAGCTGCCATGGCCTCTCAATCAAGCTTGGGGACCGAACGTTATGTATGCATTTGGTTTTACAGTACCATGTTTTTGTACTTCATAGCATAGATGGTAGTTAGAGGTTTTCATATGATGATGATATTGATGACTTGCTCATGTGTGTGCATATGTCGAACCAATTCCCCCAGCACACTATCGGAGGCAGAGAGATAGAGTAGAGGGTATTCACCCTCCCGGTCGTGGACATTGTCATCAGTGGAGTGCCTTGGCGACTTTGGAGTCACTACGAGTGGGTATCGACCGGTTGTTGGGTGGGGTAGTGGACGATGGGTGGAAACGGCTGGACTAGGAGTTGATTGGCATTTTCTACGATGCTCCACGAGAATGAAGGCCTATCATGCGGCAAATCGCGAAGGTAGCCAAGGTGGTGAGAGCCATGTCCTGGGGTGACGGGCCCTATGATGACGAAGAGGAGGCGTCCGACGAGGAGGAGGCATCCGATGAGGAGACCAACTTAGATGAGGAGGAGGAGGATAAGGATGATGACGAGGCAGAGGACTCAGATGACTAATAGGAATTTGATGGAACTTCCCCCCAATGCGATGAGCATGGGGAAATTTTTGTACTTGGCTTGTTTTTTTATGACGAGGAGGCTATTAGGGATCCTCTATGCAATTATGCTTAGATTATGATGTAAACACTATGACATTTTGATATGTGTGTGTGTGTGTGTGTGCACGTGGATGCACCTTTTATTTTTATGTGTTATGATGATGAGCATTTAATGTAATGTTGATATCTATATGATGTGTATGTACATGTGAATGCAAAATGATATGATGATGCATGTTGATGATTTACTTCCTATATGCAGCGATTGATGTGCCATTCTAGAATGTCATTAGCTATTTGGTCTGCAACACTATTTTGACTTCGTGGGACATGTGTGAATGTAATGAATTCAAAGTGTCTGATCAATTGTTTAGTTCGTAGGAACTTTCTAAAAAGGAAAGGATCGTGTACCTGGTAACAGTTGTTGAGTTCGGCGACAAGGAGTTGGGAGTCTAAAAAAACATGAAGGTGACTTATGCCCATTTGGAGGGGGCAGTGGTTTGGAGACCGATCACGGCATCGTACTCAGCTTAGTTATTGGTGGCAGCGCCAATACACACTCCATCGAGGTGGATCAACTCGTGCAAAGGGGAGTATAACACCCAAGCTGATGAGGTGAGGTTAGGAGACCATCGACTTGCACCGTCGGAAAAACTGACGTACACCCGAGGAACGAGATCCATCTGGTACCAATCAGGGAAGCAAACCGTAAGGCTCAAAAGGTAATAAGTGGAAAACAAAAGGAAAGAAAATTTTACAACTCGCACCGATGTGTTCGGTAAAGTTAGAAGTAGAAACTCTTGAGATACAACCCATTATGAGGATTGGTCAAGATGCGTCCGTCGGAATCGGCGAGGACATATGCCCCCTTGTGGAGACAAGTTTTAACAATGTAGAGGTCGTACCACAAAGATTCGAACTTCCCTTTTCCATGTTTGTCATGGGCTTGGTCATAAACAAGCACTAGGCCGCCCTTTTGGAAGGTACAGGGATGAGCGTGGGTATCATAATGGGATTTGGACCGATGTCTGGCAGCCTCAATCATCTGTAAGGATTCCCGACGATCTTCATCCTCCTATTCCAACAAGAGTAAGTGCTTCTCAAAGGGTGAGGTATCTAGGAGAAGTTCAAGAGCGATATGTAAGCCGAGAATCTGACACTTAATGGGGAGAACATATTACACACCATGGACTAAATGAAATGTGGTGAAACCCGTAGTGGTATTAGTAGAGGTGTGGTAGGCCCAAAGTGATGGAAACAACATGTGGTGGCAGTTGGACTTATGCTTGTCCACTATGCGTTGAAGGATCATTTTCAGAATCTTATCAATAGACTCGACTTGGTTGTTCCCCTGAGGGTAGTAGGAGGAGGCATATTGATGTTCGAACTTCAAGAGTGTGGACAATTCCTTCTAGACGCCATCTTCAGAATGTTTGTCGTGGTCAGATAGAAGTTTTTTGGGGACTCTAAAACGCGTAATGACATGGTTGAAAAAGAAACGTGTCATGGTCTTCGCTTGGCAGTTAAATGTTGGAATGGCCTCGGCCCACTTGGTGAACTATTCAACAGCCACAATGATGTATTTGTGGCCATTAGCTAAGGTCGGATTACACCCCATAAAGTCAATGGCCCATTTGCAGAAGGGGTCGACTGCAATAACTGGATGGAATGGGACAGGAGGGGTCCTTGCCTTGGCAGCAAAGAGTTGGCAATTGCGGTAGTGTTTAATTGTCGTGATGCAATCGATAAAAAGGGTCGGCCAAAAATAACCGACACGGATAACCTGTTGAGCAATAGCCATTCCAAAGAAATGGCCACCACAGGCGCCCCTATGAATATCATTCAAAACCTACTCAACTTCATCATGTGTGAGACATCGACGTAGAATAGTGTCAACACCATGTCAATAAAGGATATCGTTGATGAGGAGGTATCGTGAATCTTGATGTCGAATGCGACATCGATCATCGTGACTAAGGTGAGGGTGAAATTTCTGCATGCGTAGATACACAAGGATGTCTCCATACCATGGGTCATTTGACGAAATGGTGAACAAATCTGACAGGTCGATCATGATCGGACGTGACATCAACAGAGAGGGTAGGTCGATCATTAGTTGTGCCAAGGCGAGTGCCTCAGTACTTTTGGGTGTAACAAATTCGAGGTCGTACTCTTGGAGGATGAAGATCCACTTAGCCAGTCGGCCTTGGATGAGGCGGCGACTCAAGAGATAGACCATAGGGTTGGAGTCTACCACAACTGTAGTTCAGCTCATAAGAATGTAATGGCGTAATTTCTAAACCGAGAAGACGACAGCAAGGGCCATTTTCTCCTCATGGGGGTAACGCAGTGGTGGACCAGACAAGGTCTAACTCACATAGTATATGACGTGCTCTTGGCAATAACTATCTTCTTGAACTAAAACTCCTAAAGCGGCATATTCAGATGCCGATACATAAAGGATGAAATCTTTCGAGAAATATGGTGGTGAAATCAAGGGAGCCAAAGTTAGGGTTCATTTCAATGCATTGAAAGTCGCTTGTGCTTGTTCATCCCAAACGAAGGGGACATTGGTCCGAAGCAAATGTAAGAAACTGTGGACTTTCATAGCGTAGTCCGGGACAAAGCGGCAGAGAAAATTGGCCTTTCCTTGAATTTTTTGTAACTGGCGCAACGTGTGGGGAGGTGGAAGATCAAGAATGGATTGAACATTCAAAGGATCAACGGTGATCCCGTTCGAGGAGACAATGAATCCCAATAATCGGTCGATAGGAACGCAAAACACACACTTGAGGGGGTTCAAGTGAATGTTATACTTGGTAAAACGCAAAAAGACTTGCCAAATATCGTCCAGGTGGTTAGAACGTATCTTGGATCAAATTGTGAGATCATCCAAGTAGACAAGGATAATGTGAACCAAGTCATGAAAACAAAAAGGTCACGGCCCACTGAAAAGTGGCTCCAACATTTTTAAGGCCAAAAGGCATGACTCGATAGGAAAAGGTGCCCCATGGAGTGGTGAATGCAGTCTTATATTGAGATTCTTTATGGATCAGAATCTGATTGTAGTCAGAGAAACCATCCATAAAGGATAGAACTGTGTGGCCCACACATGCATCGATGAGTTGATCAATGAAAGGCCTAGGAAAATTATCTTTGAGGTAGGCTAGATTCAAGTCACAAAAATCATTGCAAATGCGAATGGTGCATTTTTTTGTTAACCAGCACTCGGTTGGAAACCCACGTGGTGTATGTGATGGGGTAAATGAACTCGGCTTTGCGCAATTTTTCAATTTCGTCCTTTACTGCTGGCATTTTGGATGGGTGTATCGGTCATTTTTTTTGGCGGACGGGGGTGACTCCAAGCCAAGTATCAATGCAATACCCAACGATAGAAGGGTTGAGGCCGGGTGTCTATCATGATGTTCTCAACAACACGAGGTTAGACATGTTAACCATGTTACCTTCCTCGAAGGGGTCTGGGGCTGGGATCGGGTTCTTGAACTAATCCACATTGTTGTGGATAAAATATTTTGACTCGAACATGAATTGATCGGCCGAAACTAAGGTGGACTCCTCGAGAAGAAAATAGGCGCGATGATCCATGTCATCCCAAAGAAATTCAGGTTCAGTTAGTGCTTCGAGGATTTATTCATCACTGTGGAAGCATCATGTGGATAGATTGGAAGAAGTGGACTTGGATGTTAAGTGGATGGAGAAGTCGACGTTGGAAACCATGTAAATGGTATTTGCCTCGGCCAATGAGGAGGGTTCTGGTGGGTGGATATCTGCGATTACAGTTATCGAGGATTTTAACGATGGTCGTTGCAAATCACGTAGCACCAACCGATACGCGGGTAGGTCGAGGTAGTGGTGGGAATAGTGATTGTAGGTGCCACAAATCGCACATGATTGTTTGGTGCGCAATGATTTGTTACGCGGCAGAGGAGTGGCGAGCAATTCAATGACTAGAATGTTTGGATTATCATCCAATGTTTGCATATGAGTGCAAAGATCGGGCAAGTGTCGATAATTATGGGTAGCATGACCCGAGGTATCGCACAAAGCACATTTCGTAGGTGTTCGTGCTATAGGAGGGGGGTTCACGGCTTTGTTCGTAGTTACCGAACCTTTGATTTTAGGGGCTTTGCCCCCAGCCTTCTTGGAAGATTGGGGATTGGCTTGGATGAAGTTGTTCCCGAAACACTAGGGGGTGAGTGATTGATAATATTGATGGGTTGAACCGGTTGAAGCAAGACCTGTGGGGTCAGAGTTGGATTCGGTGCAAGTAAATACCAGACGAGAAGCCCTAATGTTAGTCCTGGGTGATTCAGTGTGGACATGGTGGGCATGCTTACCTCTCTTGATGGTGGGAACAAAAAGGGGATCGTATGATTGGAGTGGCTCCCATGTGGCTAGGTACCGACGATGGTTGGGGTTGGGTTGGTCACTCAGGTTGTGGTTGGGGCGACGGTTGAGCATCAGTGACAGGATGCAAGTTAGGGACTAACTTGCTAGATGAAATGGTGCACAAGTCTAAGACTACAACGGTTGGTGCAGGCGGGGGCATGGGTAATGCAGTAAATTGGGAGGTCATGGGGGCCTCAAAATAAAGACTGGGCCCCACTGTGGAAATCAAAGGCATAGATTCACCAAGAAGATGTTTTTCGACCATGGGGAGGACGTTCTCTAGCATGGCGGGTGCATTAGGTTCGTAGTAAGTAAGTTGATCTATTTTGACGGCCTGTCCCTCATGGGGAAACATCATAAGCTAGAAGACATATGAGGAAACAGCCTTCATCGCATACATGTAGATTTTTCCTAGAGGAAGGTTGTAGTCGAGTTCGCGTTGACAACTTCAATGTCGATCAGGATGGTTTTACCAGCTAACTGCACGGGGACATTGGTAAGAAGGCCTTGTTATTGAATTGTGCGACCATCGTAGGCTCAAAGGGCACTCGTCGATGATCGCAGAGGAGGGGATCGGAGCTTCTACCACATGAATGTAGACATGATGCATGTAGAGGCACCCTCATCAACAATGCATCGATGGATAATGAGGTTCTGGATTGATACAAAGACTTGAAACCTGATGGATGAAGCAATTTGGGGTTTAGACTGGTCTAAGTCGAATGCCATCAATCATGGGTCAGAAGGGTCGATCGCACCTATGGCAGACAACAATGATTTGTTTGGACAATTTTTCAAAACTTATAAAGCTGGCATAGCAGCGTGGGACTGGGCCAAGTCATCCATAATGTTATAATTGGGTGCAACACAAGCATTTGGATTGTTGGTGATATGGCGCAGAGGGAATTTAACAGCTTTGGGAGTTCCTTATGGAAGTTGTGGAGGAAGTCGTAAAGATGGATCTATAGGGGTTGTTGTGGTAGCCTTATCTGCATTGATGGTTTTAGTAATCGAACCATACTGATTACTGCGTGTTTGAAGGTTCACTTCATCAAAAGACATCATTAAAAGATGGTGAACTCCTGAGTCAAGGTGTTGAATAGAGGGAGCAACGTAAGTAACAGGTTGTGGTGGAGCAGCATCCCCCGTCGTAGGTGTTGTGGGATGGGTGGTGACGACCCCTTGCGTGGGTAAGGGGTTATGTAACACCATAGGGTGTGCGGTGGGTTATGGTGGGTTTGGTGGTGTCAGAGGTGTGGCATGCCCTTGACGTTCGGTGTCCTCATTCCAGAGTTGTCGGGCTCTTGTAAAATGGGGACAATTGTGCATGTAATGGCCATAAACCCCACAAATAGAACATGGGTGGTCCATACGTAAGTACGGGTTCTTACCTCGTTGGGACTAATTGTTGGGGTTCCAGTTAGGTGGAGACACACCATTATTATATGGGGGGTTTGGAGGTTATCCACCTACATTGCTTGTTGGTTATTGCCTCGGTTGCGATCATGTATCTTATTATGGTTCCGCTGGGCAGGTTGGTTCTACGGCTGGTTTTGTTGGGCATAAACTTGCCTTTGTGGAATAGGAGGATTTTGAGGTTGGCAAGGAGCGGTCACGGCCGGCGGAGAATAATAAGCGGGTGGAGCTTGAGGTGAGGTCAACGGAGTGTAATAAGCAGGTGGTGCAGCAGGGGTAGCATACGCTTGAGAGGGATGGTCATAGCTAGGTGTCGGGTACATGGGACCATGTTGGTGTGGAGTTGGGGCCGGTGGATCATACGAAGGTGTTGCTCCAGAATGAGTCATTGTGCACGAAAGATTGCGGCCACAACTCATAGTGGGTGGCAAAAAACTAGGGGTGGGGTTATATACAAGGGTTGATGTTATAGGCATATGTTTATAGGGTCGATGGGAGGATGCAACGTGTCCAATGATGTCATCGACAGTATGAGATGCCCCCGGCCCATCCTTCCTAGAGGAATCGTCACGAGGAGCATAAGGGAGGATGGTGTAAAGGTAACCAGACTGTGCATAGATAAGGTCAAATTGTTGGGCTTTAAGTATGTCTTCTTCTTCGGTTTGGGGTCGTTCAGATGCTACATCCTTGGCAATGCCTGGTATGAGAGACTTTAAAAACTAATTTAAAAACAGACAGTTGTCTAACTTGATCTTGCACAAATTGCAGCATCTACGCCACTTGTGAATATGGTTTGTGATGTGGGTGGTTGTACTCTGTCTGCAAGATAGGAGAATCTCAATACCAATGTCATAACGAACTGGTAGCTTGAAGAACTACAAGAAAGTAGATGCAAGGGATGCAAAAGTGGAATGTGTCCCATGGGATTGATCAATATACCACTTGGCTTGAACGTTAGTGAGTGCCTGTTGTAAAAAGCATAGGCAAATAGAGTTATCCACTATGGAGTTAGAGAAACACCACAAGTGGAAGGACATGATATAGTTCTGGGGGTCCTCACCACCCTTTCCCTCAAACTTAGGGATGTCTGAAGGTAGTTTGGTAGGCATGGGAGGTTATGTGGGGTCATGTCGAATCAGATTGTTAGTCAATCGGGCCAGGTCAGGGAGGTTAATACTGGACATGAATGGAAAACTAGCAGGAGGATGTGACGTGATCGGACCGGCCTGCATGCTAGATATGGCGGCAACTGTGGGGCCTCCTCCACGAAAAAGTGGGGCGTTGGCAGTATTCATAATAGGAATCGAGGTGCTTACGGAAAATCTGTAAGGGCGGACACAAACGGATCTCTGTGGTCTGAATGGTTCATATCTAGAACAAAACAAATACACAATACAAATAAATTTTCTAGATTGATTGAATTGCAAAGTAATTCAAGAAACAACTCACCTTATGAATGAAACTCCTTTCTCCTTGTTTGATCCAACTCCTTGATATTCAAATCTTCAGCAACAAAACAAGATGAAACAAGTGGAAACAAACAAGTAGTGAAAGCATATGATTATGAATCAATCTATATTAGCAGTCAAAGAAGCCTATACTAAACATTATAAATACAATAAGTTTATGGAAAGAATTTGCATTAAATGTAATTACATAAAGTACAAAGAGAGAGGTGTTACAACCAATGCTTTGACGTCATAACTCCTTTCCAACAATCCTAGCCTCAAAGATCAAAGCTTTTTCCTACTATGGATGAAAAGGATCTCCTAGCGGAATTTCACCAGCATGTAGGTACTCTATCCTTCGAGGGTGTTCATATTTATAGGGCAAAAGGGATAGGAGAGGTTGAAGGTTTAGGGGAGAAGATTAAGGGATCATCCCACTAGCTAAGTGTTGATGTATTTGGAACTTCAGAAGATATTCACTTGTATATTACATTTGTACTTTATTGTATCCCCAACGGAGATGTATTATTCCTCCAGTTGGAAGTGTCATCATTTGTATTTGCAAGTGTCACAAGTTATATTGTAAGTGTCGTAACTTATATTTGATGTGTTATTAGACCACCTTAGAGGGGTCGGCCCAGTGTGGGTCAAGGAGTTATTAGACCACCTTAAAGGGGTCGGCCTAGTGTGGGTCAAAGGGTTATTAGACCACCCTAGTGAGGTCGGCCCAGTGACAAGTGGTAATGGGTTATTACACTCTCCTAAGGGAGGTCGGCCCAGTTAGAGTAAAAGGCAAGTCAAGTCATTGTATAAATAGAGAGTGTGTCTCTCTCATTCTATTCATTCACTCACTCACTCATTTCGCATTAGTGAGAGAGAGGAGGAGTGTGTACAAGTGGAGGAGGAGCAGCTGCTAGGAGACTATCTCTTATCTTGGGGTTTGATCTTTGTGATATTTTTATTGGTGCTCATTCTATCTTTGAGGAAGTTGCGGGGTTTTTCACCTTCTTGGTTTTCCCCGATGAAATGGTTTGTGTCTCTTGTCTCTTGTGTTTGATATGTTGTACATGTTGTTCTCTCAGTTAAGATCCTAGATCATATTGAATTAAATGATGAAATACTAACTTGGTATTAGAGCTATCCTGAAGGAAGGCATTGTATGACATTTATGACACTTGTTGCTTGCGACAAATTGGAATCTAGGGCTTGGTATAGTAAAAACTAGTCATCGTGGCACTTTCTCTATAAATCAGTTTTGGCGATGTTACAACGTAATTTTCCACCTTGTGAGCATCAACACTCTTTGGCCTGTAGGATCCATTTTACTAACTCAGATCCACTTTATATCATTCAGACACACTATTTTGCCCTATTTTTTCCCCTATACACTAGCTGCATCACTACAGTGGGCGTACCCGCGAGTTGCATCACTATATCCCGCATGTAACATGTAAAATGGTAAAAATCACTAGTTAATTACTTTTTACTCCCAAAAAGTGGTCATAGGGTGACCTTTGGCCCTCCATTTTCCCCGAAACGCCTCAATGTGTCCTTTTACTTACCTTTGGGAGGACTATATATTGAGCACATATGGCTTATGGACGGGAGGGGAAAGGAGAGCAAGAGAACTCTAGTGGACTTTTGCCCTATCTTGAGTCTACACTCATTGATCCTTGTAGTTGTGAACCCCTTTATGTTCACCTTCCAAACTCCTATCATAGTTTGAGTTTGCCATTCCATGGAGGATTGAAGTGGTGGAGGCACAAGTGGATTGACCCAGATCTTGGTTCAGATTGGTTGCCGGCAAGAGGTCGTATCACATTGTACTTCTTGTTATTTATTAATAGAAATACTCATATTCTCGTACATCAATGTTGTGAATGTTGTTTATATTACATTGGGTTACATTTACTTATAATATTATGGACCATTGCTATTGATGATGTTAATGTCGTTTATATATTATGGTGTTAGAAGAGCATATGCTAGCACTAGTCATGGTGTTAGCAACACTGCACCCACTAGGGGCAATACCCTCGCCAGGGGCACCACATTGTCCACTCACACACATAGTATGGGGACCGGTCATATTCCTCCTAACAATGCTAATGTTGGAAGACAGTCGCCTCCTAGGGCTACCCAACCTAATAGGAACACTGTTCGCAACACGACTCGCCATCCACCACCTAATACACATGCTGCTACCCGTCAACCTAGGACCACTTTCACGAATGTTAATGCTCCTACCAACCACGGGGGTGGACATATACTGCATACTTTTGCATCTATTGCCGCTACTAGTAATGCTAATGTAGGAGGTGGGAATATACCTCATTCTCACGGTCATAATGCCACCATTCCTGCTACTAGTAACACCAATGTTGGGGTTGGTAATACATCTCATGCTTATGGTCACCACACGACTGCTCACGCTAATCCTAATGCTTACGTTGGGGGTGGGAACATACCTTACCATCATGGTCATTACAACATGGTTCCCGCTACAAATAGTACGTATATGCCCCATCATTATGGTAGCAACCCTTACTACAATACAGTCGGTGCTGGCCACTATCACAACCCACCTCAATATGGTGCTCAAAACACATATATACCTGCTTACTCTCACATGGGTCAGGTTAGAGGAGGTTATCAACCTTATGGCCATGTTCAAGCTTATGGTCAGTTAGGTCCGTATAATCAGCAGTTTAATGCTCATGGTCAAGCATTTGGTCCATCTTATAATTCAGTTTCGTACAACTAACCTTTTATGGGAGCTTATAATCAAGCTTTCCATCTGCAGCTCCCGTTCCTTACACGTTTGAATCTTCCGGATCTTTCCAAGTTCACGAATGATCTGGTGTTTCACGACCCTAATTGGCCTCCAGTCCCTACCTAGCTCCCTTCGAACATTCCTAAGTTTGAGGGGAAAGGTGGTGAAGATCCTGGTGATCATGTCACAACATTTCACCTTTGGTGCTCTTCCAACTCGTTGAATCACGATTCTGTTCGATTACGACTATTTCAACACACCCTCACTGGGGTAGCTACGAAGTGGTATGTTGAGTTGCCTGGGAACACTTATAGGGGTTTCAATGAGATCGCTTTCATTTTCTTGGATCATTTCCAGTTACTGGTTCATTACGATACTGGTACTGAACTTTTGTCTACCTTCCATTAGAACAAGGCCAGACACATTTCTGACCATGTTCAAGAGTGGTGTCGGTGGAAGAGGTTAGTGAAATCCAACATTCCTCCAGAGTTTCTATTGGAATGGTTCCTCAAGTATTTACTTCCATATATTGCTAAGGATGTTTCGATGTCCGACATTGTGACTGAGGAACAAGCCATCTTAAAAGTCCAGCAGTTAGATTTACTATACTCTCAGTCTGGCATCTTGTACGACATTATTCCTGACGCACCGCAAACAGGACATGAGCCCAAGTCAGTTCCTGGACTACATGCCGATGGCATTGTGGGATCTGCAAGTACTCACCCCATATATTTGGTGGCTAATCAAATGCATAATTTGTCGCTTAACTAGTCTACTCCCGGACAGGTCCACACCTTGTCCATTTCCACCCCGTCGTCCGATGTACACAGTGTGCAATCGACAAACCCATCGGGTAACCAGTAACCTGGTGGTAAGAAGAAGGGGAGAAATAACCGTAAGGGCAGAAACAATGGGAACAATAATAGCAATCGCAATACCCCTCGTAAAGAGAATGCCAACCCTCCTCGAGAAGGCGAAAATGCTAGTGAGGACTGTAAACCTAGGCGTAAGGTGAAATTTTCTTGTAAGCTTTGTGGGGAAGATCATCTTACTCACTTGTGTCCTCGGATAGAAGAAGCATCGAAGCATTTGGCACACAGCCCAGCTGTGTTGAAGGATCCCCTTACTCATCATCAAAACATGGCTTCGCATGCTCCCGCCACTGGTTATGGACCTAATGAGACTACAACGTCTTCTTCCAATACTAGTGGTTATGGATGCATGAATATGGTTCAATCGGAGGTTAGTGTTGCTACTCGTCAACACGATTATGGTGCACCACAACTTAATATGGGGAGTGAGCCTCCCCCCCTCCTGATAATTCATTGCATATCGAGAAGCCCTCTATTATGCCGCGAATACCGAAAGGTGTTCTTAAGCGCTCTACACATAATCCCAATGCTCGAGCCGCCCAGAACTACTCCATTGTAGAAGATTTGGGCCAAAATCCGTGTGCCATGTCGGCTCTGGAAGTTTTACAAGCATGTCCTTCTCAAAGGCATGCCCTTTTGAGTGCGTTAGGAGTTCAGGATGGGGCGAGTCCCAGTGTTATCAAGTTCGACACTACTGATGTTCAACCTCGCTTACCTTACCATGTGGCTTTTCAAATCCATGTGGAGTGCCTTCATAATTTTGTCAAAAGAACAGTGGTTGACGAAGGTGCTTCCGCGTCAGTGATGTCATTATCTTCTTGGAAATCTCTTGTCTCTCCTCCTCTACTCACGTCTAGAACCATGCTCACTGCATTGGATGGTCGGTCATTTAAGCCACATGGGATCATCCCTTCCCTTGTTGTCTGCTTAGGGGGTAAACCTGTGCCTATTGAAGTCGAAGTGGTTGATATGCCCATCAACTACAACCTTTTACTGGGTCGAAATTGGATGTACGCTATGAAAGCTGTCGCGTCTACTATATTCAAAGTTATCTGCTTTCCACACGAAGTCAAGATTGTGACCATCGATCAGCTGGATTTCGTTAATCCTCCTTCACAGCATCCATGAGATCCGTAGTCCCGCAGGTTACAGATTCTCAACCAGCAACTGGGAACATGGGTGTTGGTATGTACCCTTCATTGATGGGATCTTATGATTTCCCCACACCTATTAATTTTATTGGAACCATTTCTCACAATGCGTCTCCTCCATCGCATAATGTGTCATTCCGGACTTCATATTTTGACGATCCGTGGACTTTACCGTCTACGAGTTCTACGTCTGGAGACATTACGCACGTCAGGATGTCTATGCCACTGTCTGTAGTTGACCTTTCTTACCAGGATATTCAACAAGCCACTGCAAAGCCGGATCTCTCTTCTTCTCGGACAGATGAGGAAGACCCCGTTATGATGTCGGTTTGGGCAGTCAACTCATCTTCTTCGAATGATTGCCTTGATGGTACTTTACCTTCAGATGAAGCTATTATCGAGGCCATGTGTGGTAGTGAGAGGCCTTGGGAGGATATGCACCATCGCTCTTATCTCCTTCCCAACCTCGATCTCGCCGAGCAAGAAGAGTTTAGGACGACTCTTGCAGAGATGGTTGGTCACCCTGTGGCTCTTTTGGGTTCACATGAGATTTTTGCGGAGGGGAACATGGCTAATATTTCCGTGACTATACCGATCAACATCTCTTGTACTCCCGGAAAGATTGAAAAATGTTTACATCGGTGCTGATTGCTCTCCTGAAGAAGTTTCCATCTACATCGGTTTGTTTATAGAACTTCGGGAAGCTTTCGCCTGTTCATATGAGGAGATGCCACGAATAGACCCTAGTATTGTCGAGCACGAGATTAGAGCGTATCCTCATGCTAAACCAGTTCGACAACGGCTTCATTCTGTTAACCCTAGGAAGGAAGCATCTATTAAGGCAGAGGTGGAGAAACTACTCAAAGATGGTTTTATCTACCCCGTTCCCCTTACCGAATGGGTGTCAAACCCCGTTCCTATAGATAAGAAGCATGGAACGATCCGTGTATGCATTGATTTTAGAGACCTGAATCATGCATGTCCGAAAGACAACTTCCCCACGCCATTCATTGATCAGATCTTGGATGCTTGTGCGGGAAGTGAGATTTTTTCGTTCATGGACGGATTTTCGGGGTATAACCAGATTCAAATCAAACCCAAGGACCAACATAAGACTGCTTTCATTTGTACTTGGGGTCCGTTTGCATATTGGAAAATTTCCTTCGGCCTTAAAAACGCCGGAGCTACGTTTCAACGTGCCATGACGTATGCCTTTCATGACCTTAAAAGTATAATGGAGGTTTTCATGGATGATCTTTTCGGCCATTCTCACAAGAGAATGGACCACCCCAGGCACCTCCGTTGGATTCTCGAACAATGTATATGCTACAAGATCCAATTGAATCCCAATAAATGCATCTTTGCAGTGAGGTCAGGTCACCTTCTAGGATTCATAGTTTCGAAAGAGGGTATTAGAGTCGATCCTCTTAAAGTTCAGGCAATACTTCGGTTTCCTCCTCCGTGCAACTTGTTTCAACTTCAGAGCCTCCAAGGGAGAGCTACTTTTCTACATCGTTTTGTAGTCAATTATGCTAATCTTACCAAAGGTTTCACACGCTTGTTGAATAAAAACACATTGTTTATCTGGGATGAGCGAGCCCAGCAGTCTTTCGATGCCCTTAAGAAAGCTTTGGTATCAGCCCCTGTGCTTAGTCCACCCAACTTCGCATGAGATTTTATACTTTATGTGGCTGCATCTCAAGAGACGATTGGCATGGTCTTAGTTCAGGTTGATGATACACTTGTCGAGCATGTCATCTATTACCTTAGTCGAAATCTAGTAGACATTGAACTGAGATATACTCATGTGGAAAAGCTGGCACTTGCGACTGTCCATGCAGTCCAGTGGTTACGACACTATATTTTGCTTAGAACAACCACAATTGTAGCGCATATCAATCTGTTTCAGTTCATGCTATCACGACGCCTTATAGGGGGGAAGTACAATAAAAGGATTGTGATACTTTAGGAGTTTGATCTCGATTTTGCTTCAGCGAAGCCGGTGAAATCGTTGGTGTTCACTGAGCTTATGTCGGACCTTTCAAGACTTGATGAGGATGTCATCCATGAGGATTCCTTTGTGGATGAGCACTTGTTTCTTATCTCGTCAGAGGACCCTTGGTATGGGGATGTCATTGTATATCTCCAAGCGTTGAAGTTTCCTTCGCATTATTCACAGGACGAGCGACGACGTGTGAAACATCATGCTAAAGATTATACTATCGTCGGTGACACTTTGTATCTCCGAGGAAAGGATTCTATTCTCCATCATTGCTTGACTCACGAAGAAGAGAAGCGTGTGCTTAATGATTGCTATGTTGGGGAGTGTGGCAGTCACTTATCCGGGCCTGCTACAGCCCAACGTATTCTGCGAGCTGGTTACTTTTGGCCTTCAATCTTTAAAGATTGTATTAATGCTATGAAGAGATGTCACACTTGCCAGGTGTTTTCTCAGAATATACACTCACATCCAGCACCCCTTCATCCGGTCGTCACCGTCGGTCCCTTCACCAAGTGGGGGGTGGATTTCATGGATTGAAAACCAGCTTCAGCTGGGGGGCATCACCATATCATAGTGGCCGTGGACTACTTTTCCAAATGGGCTGAGGCCATGCCTACCGTAAAAGCCGATGGTGCTACAGCATCCCATTTCGTGCTCAATCAAATTATTACGTGGTTCGGTATTCCGAAAGAGATTGTCACTGACCATGGCAGTCACTTTCAGAACAAAATGATGGAGGATTTATCACTCAAGCTTGGGTTTCGTCAAGAACACTCATCTTCTTACTATCCCCGAGCGAATGGTCAAGTTGAAGCAGTCAATAAGTCTTTAAAGACCATTCTCCAACGTACCATCCAACAAAGCAAGAACAACTGGCATATTATGTTATATCCTGATTTGTGGGCATATCAAACCGCAGTCAAGACTGCCATTGGGTTCTCACCGTTTCAGCTAGTACACGATGTGGAGTCGATTTTATCGATTGAATGTGAAATCCCTTCGCTTAAACTGGCCATAGAGCTCCTCCCTGATACGACAGGTATTGAACAATGTTTAATCCACCTTGAGAAACTTGACGAGCAACGTCGAGATGCCGCTATGGCTATAGATTCCAATAAACATCATGTCAAGGTTCAGTATGATAGGTCTGTCCGTCCTCGGCAGTATGTTGAAGGCGACTTGGTCCTCTTATATGACCAAGCTAAAGAACCCCTGGGGGCAGGTAAGTTCAACCCCATGTGGCATGGTCCTTACATTGTGAAGCATGTCCTATAAAAAGGAGCCTATGAATTAGAGGACTATGAGGGGAACGTCTTGAAGGAGCCTAGAAATGGGCTCTACCTCAAGCGGTATTATGCTTGAACTTCTAGTTCTAGCTAATGCTTTTGTATACTATTGTATAGTTATTTCTGTACATAGTTTAGCTTGCTTTTGGTTTTCGGGTCTGCTGATTAGCTTCCATTTGATTGACAGATGTCAGCAGAGTTTTCTACGTTCTTACGTTTCGTGGATGGTGCTAGCCATCATACGCAGCAGCTTGCTTCTGCTGCCTAGGTTATTTACTCGCCCGACCACCTAGTTGTGTCTTCAGGAGGTGCTTGTCTCGGTCCTACATGTAACAATGTGACTGAGTATAGTGTCGTGATTGAGCTACTTCAGGATATTATTTCACATGGTATACAGTCTTTAGAAGTCCGCCTGGATTCACAACTAGTTGTGTCTCAGTTGAATGGTCAGTACCGTGTGAGAGATCCTACGCTACTACGAAAATTCCTAAGGGTAAGACTCTTGGAACGACATTTTGTTTCAATTACATACATTCATGTTCCGAGAAGTGTTAATCATATATGTGATGCATACGCTAACTATGTATTAGATTGGAATTTGTCACATTCACAATGAAGCACACAAATAAAAGAGACATTCATACATTTGTACATACACACATATAGTAGAACCGGAGAACCAAAGTTTTTTACAAATAATATGTCCAAAAATGGTAGTGTCATAATACAAAACTAGAGCCCATAGCCCTCAAAAATATACATATCGATACAAAAATGGGACCCCGAGATATCTACTCCCTACGAGGAGGCCTAGCTGCCGCCCCGACAAGATGTTTCTCATAGTAATAATGTACTGCATTTGCTATACACTGCAGTAGTCGTACCCAGTTACCCGGCACCCCCACTACTTGGCGCTGCATATCCTCTGGTAGTCACGCCACCTCTATTTGTGGTACCCTGGCAGTCATCCGCGATAGGTTTCCCCACAGAGTCTGTAGCTTACGCTCTACTGCAACACCCCCTGCCTCATCACCCCTGCCCCAGCGAAGATGTCTTGGGTCTCATTGGGCCCTTGTCTGCGAGCAAACAGTAAAACATTAATATATGGTACTACCCCCAAAAAGATTTTTTCATTTACATCTATAATAAAAAATCCATGAAAATTTAATACACCAAAAAAACCTAAAAAGAGTACTCACCAATGTCTCCAAACACTGCATCTGGTGGAAGCGGCATGTCACGATCCTGGCGGAAGTCTATCCCTGCATAGGGGTAGTCCGCTATGGCTATGACCTATCGGTCCCACCAGTGAAAGAACTCCTCTATGTATGGTGATGCATGATGTCCACCACCCTATCACATCAAGACCTCTGCCCACCGGGTTAGGGCTGGGTCACGGAGACTATGAGGAAGGACCCCAACCCTTGTACTAAGCCCCGGAACTCGCTCAAAGAAGAAATTGCATAAGATATTGTTGTATCCGAAGTTTTTTGCCTCCCCCTGCTTGCACTCCGTCAACTGAGTCTTCATGGACCCTAGTAGCATTGTGCACCAGTCAAATATCATGGTCTGCATACACTGTGATGCATAGAACATCACTGGCTTGGATGCCTGGTGAAGAGCTTTCGAACCAGTAATCCGCACTAAGGTTGCCACTATGATCTTCATACTCAGATTAACTATGGCTCTGATGGGAACCTGACTCCCCACTGCCCAAGTATTTGGAACACAATACCGCTCTATATAGTCGGGGATGGTGATCCCACCACCCACAGACCGAGATCAAAGGCTTGCCACTTCACGTCGGTGGGACAAACCAGTAATGAAGTAGATATCTTCCACTTCCAATGAGAGTATTTTCCCGTCTAGATTGAAGTTATGTGCATCGATGTCCCAGTAGTCTATCAAGCGGCGGAGCAATAGGTTTTGGGCCCTTAAACCCTGTATGCTCCAAAATTTGTATATCCCACATGCTTGTAGCGCTTGCTGTGCACGCACATCATTGCGGACAGCATCATCCACAAGGTCATGTTCCCTCTCTCTCCACTCTAGAACCATCCTGGAGGGAGAAAAACCAAAGAATTTAGTCAATTTTATTTAAAAACTAGCTTCATGGCCGTACCTGCGAGCAATTTTGCTTACAAGGCGGGTACCTGCGGTCAACGCGTGCATTGACTGTGAGTACCTTGCCCTACCCACAACCCACATAGTTATAGCCCGCAAGTAGCGCCGAGACCATGTAGGGCTTGGCCAAATTAAAAATCCAACCGATGAAAATTGAAATAAAAGTATTAAAATGAAAGGTATGGATGAGACTACCAACCTTCTCCTGACGGTTCAATGATCGGACGCCCGTAGCTCCAAGAATCAGCAGTTGAACTTCAAGGTGAAAACTAACCACAAAACTCCAAATGGGTGAATAGTAAAAATGAATTGTAAATTGTAAATTTTTGTTACTATTTATAATTTTCAAAACCCACTTGTCTATAGTTCGCCATTCTATGTTGTTTTGGACTAATATAATGTCTTGGAGTAGCATTTTTTGACCAGATTTCTTCGGCGAGACTTGTTTTGGACCATTTCGCGCCTACGACAGGTATATTTCACACCTGGCATATAGGTTAGATGTCCTTTTCACATGCATTATGCATTTGACCTTTTGACCATTTTCCTAAACCCTAGGTGCTACCCTGCTTCTTAACCGACACAGAACCTTCACACTATTATAGAAGTGTCGTTATGTGGCAATATGGCCTTTCCGAACATGGGTACCCTAGTTAGAACCCCCTTTTGCATTATGGTGCCCATGCCATTGTGTGTCCCTAGGATTTGGAGTCCTTTGTAGTTACGCCATGACTTTGCGATAAATATTCATACTCTACTTTGTCTTATGCTGGCCATCTCCCATAAGGACTTCCCCCAGTTATATCAAGTTGTGATTGCATTGCATCATCCTGCTTGCCGCTTGAGCCTTGTGCCGGCTCCCGCTCACTCAGTTGATAGCCTGATGCCTTAGCACTTTTCCCTATCGAGCCTTGCAGAGCTTCCATTTGTCCTTCACAGTTTGATGACCTTTTGACCCTGAGGGAACACCCCCCCCCCCCCCCCAAGTGTCCACATCCTGCATACGCTTCCTTGCATTGATCATAGGTATGTTCCACTGCTTGGGACTAGTCTGCTCGCTATTTGACACTCGTTCCCTCACTTTTTGTACTATAAGCAATTTTATTCTTTTTCAAGCTTTTCCAAATATGAAAAAGACCAAAAAATCAAATATTCCAAAAAAGCCGGACGGGATTTGGTTACTACTTCTAGTTGGCAGCTGTTGTGTCTCCTTTGAACAAAGCATTCATTCCACTCCATACATTATGAGTCGGGACTATAGTTGGACCTTGGGAGCTGTACTTGTTTCTCAGTTTACTCCACCGATTGGTTAAGCTTCCAGTCATTATGGAGCCCTTTGTGGTGCCTCCTGCATCGCACAGTATATTTTGAGTCTATGCTGCATGAGTCTATCCATCTGCTCATGCTCTTGTTCAAAGGATGTCTTGAAACCAGAGTCGACCACTCCTCAGATTTCTTGACTATTGCATGTCGGCCATACTTATTGATTCAGTCTGTTTCACCTAAGATCTTCCAAATCTTTCAGCATAGCTGGTACCTTGTGCTGGTTGATGGGGGATGCCTTAATGCCCTCCTTCCAACGAGTCTCGTTCCGTCAACTTCAAACCATTTATTCTGGGACTTGAGGCTTAGAGTTCGGTTGAGTACCTTGAGGCTTGCAGTCATTAGTGGCAGGTTCTCTCGCCATCGACGGTTTTGGGAATACATCAATGTCCCCTTATCGATGGATCCATCCTAGTGTTCGACTTCAACACATCTATTCACACTTTGATGATTGTACTCTGTGCCTTGATGCCCATTTTCATTATTGGTGGGTTATCTCGCGTCTGTTAATGGTATACATCATTGACCGCTAATCATACGATGTCACATCAGGTTCAACCTCAACTCCTTTATTCACTTGATTGGACTTGCACCATCGAAGACTTGTGTAGAAGACCCCAGGCGATAGTGGCATTCAGTATGCTACTTATGACTATGACTTTACATCTGAGATATCACCTCTCAGATATCAGCAGTTTGTACCTCCAGTTCGCATCAGTTGTTTCATTTTCAGCAGGAGACCATATCTTACTGTAGAGGGATCATGGCTATGATCACTTATGACATGTATTCACTATGTACTGCCTATTCATGGCCATTGTATCAGATTGTTGTACTATACCGACATGTATTCAGGGATACTATTGTATTATGACGAGTGAGTTGCTCCTTCCACTTGTGTCTCCATCACTCCACTTCTGAGATTTATAATGTATTTCAGCCATTGTAGCATCAGTCTCTGACCTCACACATTAGGGGGCATCTGTTACAACGTAATTTTCCACCTTGTGAGCATCAGCACTCTTTGGCCTATAGGATCCATTTTACTAACTCAGATCCACTTTATATCATTCAGACACACTATTTTGCCCTATTTTTTCCCCTGTACGCTAGCTGCATCACTACAGTGGGCATACCCGTGAGTTGCATCACTATAGCCCACGGGTAGCATGTAAAATGGTAAAAATCACTAGTTAATTACTTTTTACTCCCAAAAAGCTGTCATAGTGTGTCCTTTGGCCCTCCATTTTCCCCGAAATGCCTCGATGTGTCCTTTCACTTACCTTTGGGAGGACTATAGATTGAGCACATATGGCTTATGGATGGGGGGGGAAAGGAGAGCAAGAGAACTCTAGTGTATTTTTTCCCTATCTTGAGTCTACACTCATTGATCCTTGTAGTTGTGAACCCCTTTATGTTCACCTTCCAAACTCCTATCATAGTTTGAGTTTTCCATTCCATGGAGGATTGAAGTGGTGGAGGCACAAGTGGATTGACGCAGATCGTGGTTCAGATTGGTTGCCGGCAAGAGGTCGTATCACATTGTACTTCTTGTTATTTATTAATAGAAATACTCATATTCTCATCCATCAAAGTTGTGAATGTTGTTTATATTACATTGGGTTACATTTACTTATAATATCATGGACCATTGTTATTGATGATGTTAATGTCATTTATATATTATATGCGCTTGTTGTATATTGGCTGTCAAGACTAATTTGCAGGTTCAAGTGCACGAGATGAAAGCTCCAACGGGGATCTACATCAAACGTTTGGATTGAGGTTGGTTACATTCTTCATTATCTTAGCACTGTCATTTATATAGCATAGCATTGAGAATTGAGTTAATTTCTGGTAGTCAACTGTCTGTTGTGGTCCACCCCAAGCCATAGAAAGTTTTCTCCAACACAGGCGAAGGTTCAGGATCTGAAAATTTTATAGGACGAAGATGAAATGTTCATGTACCTTGTGTCTGAAGATCAGCCCCGGATGCATTTTACTTTGTGAGATATGATTCGTACAAGTTAGCGTTTTGGCCTCTTCCAGAATGCAGCCCTAAACAGGTGACCTAGGCACAGAGGTCATATCTCGAGCTAGGAAGCTCCAAATGGAATTCTGTAAAAAGTGGCAGTTAGGGAACGGATTGTAGTTTCACAGGTCTGGGTTTCAGAGGCCGAAGTTGAAACAGTGACACGTGGAACTCCGTACAAGTTATTTATAATGTTTCATCCCATAAACAGGTCACATTGCGACACTTAGCATATCTCTCTCTAAGAGAATCCATTAAAGCTCAGATCTATGGGGTTGGAAAGATGACAGGTCAGTATATCACAGGCTGAAGTTTTAAACCCTGAGGATCCAAAATTTCATAGATACGTCAAAAACAATATGGCATATATTTCTGTCCAAACAGAATTGGATTCTGAGCACTTTCATTTTTGGTTTGTCACTGTTGCAGGAAATTAGGGTTTCTGCAAAATTTGGAATTTTTGGAATCTGAGACCACGACTGGATGCTCCTCATCAAAATCAAAATTTAGAGACCAAGATCAAAGCTTTTGGTTGGGTAGAACCTCGGGCTCCATCAAACCCTAGTTCGGGATTTTGACCAGAAAACCAGAAAAACCAAAAAACCAGAATTTGACGATAGCTGCAGATCCGAAACTCGCGAGTCAATTTTGAGGGGTCAATTTTTGGAGTTTTCAAAATATGAGCACACCAGCTTGCTCGCCTCAGTCATCTACATCTCCTTGTCCAGACAGTAGTTTGAAATTCCAAGTTTGGATTTTTAGGGTTTCTCTGACAAACCCTAGCCAGCTCCAGATCTAGATTCAACAAATCAAGTGGATTGGGTTAATCCTAGAAGAGAATGAATTGGACACCTAAATAAGTGAAGAAGTTCCAGTTCTAGAGGGAGATGAGGCTAAGGCCTTACATAAGAAGATATTGGTCAAGGCCAAGAGGATCATTGCAGATTATATCAAAGACCATCTCATACCACATGTGTCTTCTCTAAAGACACCCAAGGAGATGTTTGATTCCTTGACCAAGATTTTTGGAGGAAAGAACATAAAACAGGTTTGAATTGAGGAGATACAAGTATGTGTTGAAATTTGTTTCATTTATCTGATGATTAAGTTCATGATATGTTTGTCTTCATATTATTGAGGTTAGTACAATTTTGATTAATTTTAGATTATCTAATCACCTTAGTAAAAGTATGAATGCATGTGATTGATATAAGACATTCATTGATTAGGGTTATGAAACTTATGGTTGTCCTAATGCACTGTAGTGTTGTATGAGGATGACAAATCAAGTTCTAGATCAAGAACATATGACCATGGTGACATGAAGACAAAGACTTGTCCATAGCCATTGATCACATAAAAGCTCCACTTACGAGGTATGTATAATTTGGTTCTACAATGCTTAACTTATGAAATATGCAGGTTACTAGCACGGGGTTTCTAAATCATTGAAGAGAACAAAGAAGACATTGTTTGAGTATGTTAGACATAACTAGCAAACATGATAATCCAGGTATGTTTTTCCTATATCAAGTTAAAATCCTAGCTTCTGTTAGGATCTTATATAAGTATACTTGGTATGATTGATAGTTCATGAAGTTATAAGTTTGGGCAATCATGGGTTTATGCATATTATGATTCTTAGTTTGATTAATGATATGACAAACTAGAAGAGTCCTATGGTCAAATAAAAATATGCATGAGTAAAAGAAGTCCTCCCTGAAACCTTGAATACTAATGCTTGTGATAAATTACCTGTGTATGAAATGATCATGACCATACATATTTAGAATCATAATGTTTTGATAGTATTGAGATTATACTAATGCGTGTATGATTATGTATGAGATCTTGAGGATGACACAATGATGATACTAGTGCACACTTAAGCATGCATAGTGGTCCAGGATGGATATAAGTTCAAAGACAGATAATCAAGGAAGCAAAGATCAAGAGGGAGCACACTCCAGTAGTTCCTGCAAGGAAGTAAAGATCAAGAGGGAGCACACTCTAGTAGTTCCTGCAAGGAAGCAAAGATTGAGAGGGGGTCCACCCAACAACCAAACAAAGATAAGTATTTGAATTGTCATTTCTTGTATATGATTACTTAAATGATGTTGTTCAGTCATGTATATACTTATGTTCCTAGATTTAGGATGTATATTATGCATTTTAGAAAAGTTGCATTAATGATCAAGATACTACTAATATGCAAGTAGTGGGTAAGTGGACGGTGGTATTGTACAACATTCCATTGCTACTTATCTAGAATGAAACCTCTTTGTTGACATGTTGGGAGTTGTGCACACTCTTAACAATGTTCTGGTAGAGATGGAAGGCATCTAAAAAGTTATGGGATATGGATAAATGTTATATTGAAGCATTGGCTAAGATAATTGCATGATTGTATGACATATATCTTTATGTGTAAGAATTTGTTCTGAAATCTATGAGATGTTTCTAATAATGCAATTGAACTTATCTTGTAGGAAATACCGTGTATCATCACCTACAAGAGAGACTTGTTTCGAAGAACAAGAGACAAAGACTCAACAACAACATTTGTTCCAGCAACGAAGTTTAGGAAAACCACCGATTGAAGATATTTAAGAATCTGAAGTTCTGAGGATTTGGGATGCAGTAATGAAAGGATGCCATGATTGAGGAATACTAGTCGATCATGAAGAATGATGTTTGGGATGTGGTCCCAAGACCAGAAGGGAAGTCTGTTGTGACTTCCAAGTGGATCTACAAGATGAAGCATGCTGCATATGGTAGCATAGAGAAATACAAGGCAAGGTTTGTGGCTCGTGGATTCTCCCAGAAAGAAGGGATATATTATGAAGATACTTTTGCACCTGTAGCCAGATACACTTCCATCAGAACAGTACTTGCTTTGGCTACAGTAATGAAGTGGAAGATACACCAAATGGATGTCAAGACAGCTTTCTTGAATGGTGTAGTTGAAGAGGAAGTGTATGTGGAGAAGCCACTCGGTTTTGAGACACATGACAGGGAGTCGTATGTGTGCAAATTGAAGAAAGCACCCAGGACATGGTACGACAGAATAGACAGCTTCTTGTCCAGCTTGGGATTTACTAAGAGTAAAGCGGATTCCAACCTTTACTACAAGGTTGAGGAAGGCAATCCAGTGATACTCCTATTGTATGTGGATGACTTGTTTGTGATAGGTGAAGATAGGTTGATTGTCAACACGAAGAGGAAGCTTGTTGCCGAGTTCGAGATGAAGGACTTGGGTATGATGCATTAGTTTCTAGGTATGGAGGTGTGGCAAAGTGTAGATGGAATCTTCCTTGGACAAGGGAAGTATGCAGTAGAGATCCTGAAGCGGTTCGGGATGATGGACTGCAAGGCCATGGCCACACCTATGGCATCGAACCTGAAGCTATTGAGTGATGCTTCATCAGAATCGGTTGATGCCACGATGTATCATCAGATGATTGGGTCCTTGATGTACCTGACAAACACGAGACCAGATATTTTCTTTGCAGTGAACACCTTGAGCCAGTTCCTGACGGATCCTAGACATGTTCACCTGATTGTTGTAAAGCATATTCTGAGGTACCTGAAGGGTACGGTTGATTATGGGCTCAAGTATGATGTGAATCAAAAGTTTAACCTGGAGGGTTATGTTGATTCAGATTGGGTAGGCAGTGCTGCATATAGGAAGAGCACTTCGAGGTGTTGCTTCAGTATGGGATCAGGTGTGATCTCTTGGTTTAGAAGGAATCAATCCTGCATAGCATTGAGTACAGCCGAAGCAGAGTATGTCGCAGCTTGTTCGGACAGTTGTGAGGTAGTATGGCTAAGGAAGCTATTGTCTGACTTATTTGATCTCCAGTTGGATGCTACTTGTATCTATTGTGACAACCAGAGTTGTGTGAAGTTGTCAAAGAACTCGGTGTTCCATGACAAGTTGAAGCACATCGAGATCAAATATCACTATATCAAGGATATGGTGCAGAGAGGAGTAGTCAAGCCCCAGTATGTTGAGACGGATGAGCATATTGCAGATGTGTTGACCAAACCACTAGCCCGAGTGAAGTTTGAGTAATTCAGAGAGAGGCTTGGTGTTCTTCAGATAGAAGATACTTTGAGGAGGAAGTGATGGGACACATTTGCAGGAGCCATTCCAAGCATGGTGGTAGGAGGATCCTTCCCATGGCTATGGATGTAAGAGTTGTGTGATGAGCATCAGGACGATGCTCTGGATATTGCTATGATGATCAGATTGATCATGTGTGATGAGCATCAGGATGATGCTATGATGATGATCAGGTTGATCATGTGTCATGAGCATCAGGACGATGCTCCTGATGATATGCATCAGGATGATGCTATGATGATGATCAGGAAGATCATGTGATGATGATGTGCATCAGGATGATGTACTGTATGATGATGATCAGTATGATCATGAGCATCAGGATGATGCTCCATGCGAAGAAGATGATCAGTGGGATCATGAGTATCAGGATGATACTTCATGGTCGTGGACAGGTTGTACAGTTGCATAGAAAAGATCCTGGAGATCCGGACAGGTTGTGCTAGGCACGGATAAGATCCTGGGATGCTCTTAAGAGATCTTGCAGGATGCAAGATACTCTTTTAAGGTTTTGCAAGGGTCGCATAGAAAATATCCTAGAGATCCGGATAGGTTGTGCTAGGCACAGAAAAGATCCTGGCATGCTCTTTAGAGATCTTGCAGGATGCAAGATACTCTTTTAATGTTTTGCGAGTTCACATGTAAAAGATCCTGGAGATCCGGACAGGTTGTGCTAGGCACGGAAAAGATCATGGGATGCTCTTTAGAGATCTTGCAGGTTGCAAGATACTCTTTTAAGGTTTTGTGAAGGTCACATGTAAAAGATCCTGGGAGATCCGATAGGTTGAGCAGTAAGCTCGTAAAAGTCCTAGGATGACCTTTCGAGGTTTTGTTGACGCACGTAATCATCCCTGAGGACTCCATAGGATGGCCGGATATGATGAAGAGCTACAAGAGGCTAGGCCTACAACCAGCATGAAAAAGGGTTGGCTCTGTAGAACTTCTTATGACGAGAAGAATTGAGAGATAGAACCAATGATCGAGATGACGAGTACAGCAGCAGTGACGATGATGCTCCATGATCCAGTGACGATGATCCAACTCCAGAATTGAAGACTTGTGCCTATATGTATTGATGACCTGTTTCAAGAGAATACCTTCCTAGTTAAGAGGGAGTGTTGATGTATTTGTAACTTCGGAAGATATTCACTTGTATATTACATTTATACTTTATTGTATCCCCAACGGAGATGTATTATTCCTCCAGTTGGAAGTGTCATCATTTGTATTTGCAAGTGTCACAAGTTATATTGTAAGTGTCGTAACTTATATTTGATGTGTTATTAGACCACCTTAGAGGGGTCGGCCCAATGTGGGTCAAAGGGTTATTAGACCACCTTAGAGGGGTCAGCCTAGTGTGGGTCAAAGGGTTATTATACCACCCTAGTGGGGTTGGCCCAGTAACAAGTGGTAATGGGTTATTAGACTCTCCTAAGGGAGTTCGACCCAGTTAGAGTAAAAGGCAAGTCAAGTCATTGTATAAATAGAGAGTTTGTCTCTCTCATTCTATTAATTCACTCACTCACTCACTTCGCATTAGTGAGAGAGAGGAGGAGTGTGCACAAGTGGAGGAGGAGTAGCTGCTAGGAGACTATCTCTTATCTTGGAGTTTGATCTTTCTTATCTTTGTATTGGTGCTCATTCTATCTCTGAGGAAGTTGCGGGGTTTTTCACCTTCTTGGTTTTCCCCGGTGAAATGCTTTGTGTCTCTTATCTCTTGTGTTTGATATGTTGTACATGTTGTTCTCTCAGTTACGATCCTAGATCATATTGAATGAAATGGTGAAAAAATAACACTAAGGGGATAGAGTGGCACCTTTCCTGACATGTAGGGATAAGCCTCCACACAACCCAAGGTTTGAGAAGTCACTCGAAGCTTCTCTTTATCCATTTTAACCAACAGTGACGCACCTTGCATACAGACAACATGCGTCATTGAAGGGTGATATTGCAACTTGTGCAAGGGAAACAAACATCAACGACGCTCTATGCTAATGTGTAGATCACGTCACCTAAGGTCTGACACACCTTGCTAGTGAGCAGGATGCGTCGGGATGAAAACAAAAAGTTAAAGGGATAGACATCAACTTTCCATTTGGTCTTTCAACCCAAGTCCTTTAGGAAACAAGGAATATAGACACATAACTCATGATGACGAGATTTTGGTGTAACAGAATGCCCCCCAAAGCATGAAGCTAGAAAAATAGGGTAGGTGAAATGCTTTGAAATATGAGGGATCGAGGAAAGGATCATCGGTTGGAGTGACGAACAAAGACTCCTGCAGTACAAATGACTCTGAGATATATGTCTCAATTGACTCAATCATGGCTGTCGACCAATACACTACAGATCCATGGCAATAAAGACTGACTAAACACAACCATGGCTACTAGAAACAAGCGTAGATCCATGATGAGATGATAACATAGCCACGACCAATACGTAAGTGGATCCGTGTGATATGACTCAAAAAATCTCCATCACAACCTGGGTAAGATATATGAGTTAACCTAGGGTCTTCAAGCCGAACCCGCAATGATACGAATCTAACCATGTGAATACAATGTTTTGAGTCAAACATGGTAGAAACCACTTGATTACCGGTCATTGATGTATACCGTTAACAAGTGAGAATGAAATCACCATTGATGTCAATTATCCCCAATGTATCATAGTACATACCACTGAATGTGAATCAAGGAGTTGAGGTCGAACACTCAGTGAGATATTTCAATCAGAATTCAATGATGTGAACTTACTGTTGAAAGCGAGGTAACCTGCCATTGAGGCATGCAAGCCCAAGGTACTTGATTGGTTTCTAAGTTTAATCCTCGGATGATGTGTTGAAGTCGACAAGGATAAACCAGTCGAAGGAGGGTTGTGATGTTTCCCCCATTATCGACACGAAACAAGATCAAATATTTTTTGGAGTGGATCAGACTGTAGAGCAATGTTTGAGACTGACTAAGGGATGACCGACATGATAGAAGGTAAAATGACTTCAAAGATTGACTCGATTAACAGACCTCTCTTGAACATTGGATGGCATGACTTGGCAGCATTGACATGACGAGAATGACACCGACACCTAATGCAACTGATGATGGAAGCATTCTTTAAATGACTAAAAGGAGCACAAAGACTCATGGAATTGGTGGGACTTGAAGACAAGCATATTATCCAAGCAATTTGAATGAACATGCAAACGAGTGCCATGTTCAAGAGTGACTAAGTACTGCCATATTTACAAGTAAACACAAACTCTTTCCTTATCCCCATCATGATTGATGAGTACCTCTTTGTTTTTAGCGAGCTTAAGGAGGGTAATAGATGCTCGGTACAGCTCATCCTTCGGACGAGTCCAATCTCACATGTTTTATGAACCTGAGATAGGAGGGGTTCGTCACTGAACGGGCCCTTCAATGTCATATTTTAGCAAGTCCAAAGAAGGTAAACTTGACGTCATTTCATATTTAGAGAGTCTGAAAGAACTAAAGAAGACTCCAAATGGTTCTTTTTCGTAAAAGTTAGTCTCCTCATCCAAAAAAGAATAAAACAATATCAGAGAGAACTCTTCTAGTCATGATTAACTAAAGTGCTCTTTTTTGTAAATAGTCTCGCTGGTCCGAAAAAGGGGTCAACTATCACCAAAAAGACAACCTTTCAAATACTTTTACAAGCGTAAAAGAATCAAGGTCGCTTGGTGATCTTTTCCTATTTAGGGAGTATGAAAAGAGCTTAAAGAAGGACTTCGAGGGGGTTCCTTTTTCATGGCAGTTTTACGATCCCGAAAAAAGAGATAAACTATAACTCGGTAACTTATTATAATGGTTTTACGAGCACGAGAAGGAATAAAGAGTGAGCTCGATACCGTTAATACTTAATTTTAACGAGCATGGTGATGGCATAAAAAATGCTCAAAGACTTGTTCACACCTGATGAAAAGTACGAAAAGTCTACAATGGTCACCAACATAGTCAAAACACCTCTTTTCTCTATCTGCAAACTCGAGGAACCAAATTAGGATCCGTTATGAGGTTTTAAAACATAAAAATGACACCAAATATAGAAAATAACCCATAAAATAAATATTAACAAAGGAATATTCCATTTTTTCATATAAAAAGGTAAATAGTAAAAAATTATTTACCAATTCATTTTACCAAGTTGGAATAGTGGAAAAAACCTCTTTGGAGTTCGATTTTCTGACAACGATTATGGACACCTCAATCAGCTAATCAACCCCCCATCAGTTTCACATAGGCTTCAATCTCATGCTTAAGATTTTCAATGGATTAAAATTTAATTTTAGTGTGATTTTTTAGGTTTTTTGGGCTCATAATGGAGGGGATTACGGGTGCCCTAGGCGACATGCTTTCCCCTTGTGGGAAGTGTGTCGCAAGAGGTATGATGCACCTTCCCAACGGGTTCCCTAGGCGACATGCTTTCCCCTTTTGGACTTGTTTGTGAGCTAAGTATCATAACTCTCACATATATTTGATGACAAATTATGAAATATATGATCCTTTTCACCCTTCAGTATATGTTTTGGCTTCATTTTTGACTTGTTTAGTTGCATAACTGATAAATTCATTGCTGGTTTATGTTCTATATGCTGGTAGTGCTTATCTTTTGTGAATGAACTTCATTATCATGTTCTGTTGGATTCTAGTAATTATATTATGCATCTTTGTCTTTCCTTGCTTATGATTCAGTTCTTATTTGGCTCATGAGTGTATTCCCTATTTGTCACCAAATTTACAACCAAGAAAACATTTCAGAAACCCTAAAACCTAGTTTACTTTATTGAGTTTTTTGAGATTGTGTTGGCTTGTTTCTTCATAGCCTGGAAACCATTTCTGGCACAAACAGGGAGACATTGGTAAGAAAGAAACTCTTGTTGTTTTTATGTATTTTATAGTTTTTTAATGTTTTTTGTGTAGTACTGATAGTTCATACATGTTTTATGCAGATGTTGGCCCATCCCGACCAGTGGGTTCCTCTTCGATCGAGAGGAGGGGAGTTGTGCGATAGATGGCACTCGTCCTGCAGGAGGCGGTGGAGGAGCTAGATGAGTTGTAGGAGAACCTCCAGAGATTAACTGTCGATATTCCCGACATATATATTGACGACCTTCTTGGGCGCTACCAGTGTAGTACAACTGGGGTTTATGGACGGTTGGGTTGGCTACTCCATCGAGTGGCTAGGGCCATTATATGTTATCACAAGCATCCCCAGGGAAAGGCTCTATGTATGATGTACTGAAAGTATAGGCTTCAGATTTTGTAGATATGATCTACTGAAAGCTTATGAGCCTCAAATTTTTGTATCAGTACCACTTTTTGTATTTTACTGGACATGATGATATATATACAAAAACACTATCTAGCGGTTTTATATACTGTGTTTTCTATGATGAATTTGGGATCTTGTGGATGTCGACCTATACACTATGAGTAGATTACATGTTATCTTGATTTATACATCTTTGATAAAAATGTTTATGAATGTGCAATATACCAATCTAATATGAAATTAGATAGGGAGTCAGCAATTGCATTCATGCTTCTTGGAATATGTAAGTATTGAATGGACTCAAAGGAACTCTCCAAGAGGCGTACTCGCTGAAATAAGCGGAGTAATATGAGGTCACAGATAGCGTATACACGGTTCAGATGAGAGACCACTAACTGTGAATCAAGGTAGATAACAATGTGGTCCACACCCATGGAAAAAGCGTCAGTTAATAATACAATCACCGCGTGATACTTAGCGGAATTGTTGGTTGCAAAACCTAGTCAATTTCCTCCTAAGTTTATCAGCTCACCGGCAGGGGATTAAAGTACCCATACTGTCGAGGTGATGTTGCGGGTGTCTCCACTAGCACCATCTATAAATCCAAAGCAAGTTGTCATCTCCACATCCAGGCAGAACATGGTATAAGCGCAAATCTAGATAAGATCCTAACACAGTAAAAGAAAGTGTCACACCAAAAAAAAACACGTCATGTACAATATATACAAAGTACTATTGCAAAATGACATAAGCGTAGTACCGTTTTAGGTAGAGCCCATTGTCAGGCTCCCCTAAACATATCCCATCATAATCGACTAATTCATAGACTCCCTTTTCCAAAACACGTTTTACTACATATGGACCATGCCACATGGACTCAAGTTTGCCTACCCCCAGCTTATTGTGTTTTTGGTTGTAAGTAAGGACCAAATCACCCTCATTGAAGATACAGGGTTTTACAGATTTATCGTATTGGGCCTTGATGCATTTCTTATGTGCTTCGTTAGCTAGATTTGCATCACAGCGGGTTTCGTCGAGTTTGGCCAAGTATAGAAATCATTCTTCTTCAGCAGTCGTGTTCGGTAAAAGTTCAACAGTGAGTTTTAGAACCGGAATCTCGCACTCAATAGGCAATATTGCCTCTAGTCCATACACCAACTGAAACGGTGTGAAACCAGTGGCAGTTTTAAATGAATTCTTGTATGCCCAAAGGGCTAAAAAACACATTGTTGACACATCGACTATCGACAGGGGTTCACTTCGCACTGTCGTCAACAACCCATCAACCGAACTCCCTTACGCACTGGCCCAGAAAGGTTTTACCCTTTCTAGCAACACTCGCAGAGCGAGTGAAGTCTCACCCTAGATGCACAAGGGGGCTGCAGGAACCAAGTTTCCACAGTGGAGTTGAGGACATGCATCAAACACACTTCGCAACCGCAGAAACAAGAGATTATATCTTTCGCACTATAGTAACACTTCATCATTCGCATATTCATCAATCCCAGCATCAACACATAACAAGCATTCACATCAACATGATCTAACTATTCATTAGCATAAACAGCAATTACCAAATCCACGGAGCATTTAAACATCTCATCAACATTCGCATTCATCATCTAACAGAAATAAAGACAAAGGTAGAACCATAATCGAACATCTTCATCCATTCATTAAAACCTGCAGAATGACCTTCGCAGAAATAGTCGATACATCATATCGCGGATACAAAACATATCAACAACTGGATCAAAACTCAAGAGGTCGATAGCTCTATTCATCGATGGATATCCTATATGCCCTTAAGCTTACAATCATACTTCTATTTATACAAAACTAAGTGGTTACAAAATGGTCCATATGACCCTTATCTAACTAACTATCTATTTCCACGCTTCTGCGTTCTCCACGAATGACCCTTTCTTCTGCAGATTCTCCCTTTCACAGTTGTCGGCTTCCGCACTTCCTGTGGACTAATCCCATGCCAACGGGCCCCCAACACAAACTTGTGGATTGCCCTCGAGCCACCTCAGCTGGACACCGCTGGTTGGTTCACCTGCTATTGGAAGTCATCGTATGCAGTTTTGAGCTGGTCGACTACTTCCTTCGTTGTTGCTCTAATCTGTGTACATTCTCCCACATGTTGCTTCATTGGGTGTTCGCAACCTTTCTGCTATGCTTCCTCCAGTTGCTCCTTAACCTGTTTCATTACCTCCACCACACATGCTATGAGGACTTCGGCTTTCACTTGGAGCTCGTCTACGTGCGTCGCCCTTCGTTGCTACCTTTCGTGGGCCTTTGTGACACACTGCTACATGCTTTTTAGTTCTGTTGCCTTTCTCATTCGTATCATTGTGGGAATTGTTTTGAGTGATCCCTTAAAGGTCTCTAACTAGGCTTCGGCTTCGCTGAGTTGTCCCTTCGGCATGGCTAGTTGGTCATCCTCGACTATACTGCCCCAAAATTCTGTCATGCCTTCTGCGACTGTCTGTGCTGCCTGTTTCATCTCCTGGATCTCTTTTACGGCTTCCTAGATCACCGTTTGTCGACTCTGAATCTGTCTTGGGGGTGTGCTAGGTGTCGCTCTATCCTGGAGCTATGCATTTTCCTTCCTTAGCTCAGCGAGAGCCACCCCTAACATCACAGCTTTCACTTATGGGTCTACATCCGGATCTAGCTCTGCTGTTTCGCATGCCTTTGCAAGCACTTTTTCTAGTTTGGCCCATTCCTCTATAGCCTTCTCTTTCTCAGCCAATGTTGCATCTTTCTCGTCTTGGAGACGCTATGCCTCCATCTTACTGGTTTGCTGTTGCTTCTTGTATTCGACCAGCATGTTGTGCATCGCAACCTCGCGGTCATGAATCTCTTCGGTTGTTGCGGCTTGGGCTCGGTGTAATGTTAACATTGGGAGCAAATTGAAATTTACCTTAACTTGGTCGGCCTTCCGAACCTCGAAATCCAAGGCCTTATCACCTGTCATAATGGCGTAGGATTCTAGTTGGACTATCTGTGGTTGGGTGTAAACTTCTACCTCAATTCTGGGGGTTGACAGATTTTGTTGAATATCCCCATGCGGTACACTTGTATTAATTATTGTGTTCGCCATTGTGGTTAGTAGCTCACCTATCTACTGGAATTGCTCGACTGAATACTGTATAACCTGATCGTGGCTATTTTCCACCACTTCTATAATGCTATCCAGAAGTCTGTTGACCTGCTGTGCAGTGATCCCTTCCCATGTGCTTATGCCAGCATGGTCCATCCTTTTCTTTGTCCTCAGCTCGTCCTTCTACGCCTCCAGCTCTGAATCTGTCAGGGTGTTTGTTGTTAAAACTCCATCATGGATGGATTCCTCCGACTGATCTTTCGTAGGGTTATCCTGTCCTGTGCCTTACTTCCGGCTGGTGGAGGTTATGTCCTCTCCGGCCGAGTTTGGTCAAGCTGTGTCCTGCCCATTCACTATGTCCTTCTCATTGGCTGGGACCTTCCATTCCTCTGGCCATGTAGCAATAATGTCGTCGAGCTCAACCTCGGTGAGCTTGTACTTTGTCTGCACCCATTGCTTCCCTGGATCTGCGTGGGCTTGAAGGTAAATCATCTGTGCCTCGACCGATAGTTTTGCGATCGATCGATACTTTATTGTTGCTTGCTCTGGTATCCGCGGTATCATCTGTGCATCTATCCGCATCCTCTCCAGCAACACTTAAAATTGCATAATTTTGTCTTTCTGTCGCTTTTTATCAGTGGTTGACCATAAGTTCTGGTATCGTGCACCTTCGTGTACCCAGGCTTCTGGGATGTCCATACCCTAATAGTGGTTGGGTTCCCTCCATCCTACTAGTGCAATCAACATGAGGAGCCATGAGTACATAAATGGATTTCCGTACTCTTGTGCATTGTGCACATCGTCGATCAGCTCGTGTAGAAGGAATTTGGACCAATTCATCTTGTTCTCCTGCGGCGGCGATGACCCCCGAATTACATTCCTTGGGCCTGTTCTTCTGTGTCACCTTGACTGCTAGTATCTTGGCCCTGACCCTAACAGCATGGTCGTTGATTGTGTGGATGAGGTAACCTATGGAATCTTTCTCCACACCGTACTTTGTCGTCAATTGTTTCGCAAGCTTCTTGTCATTATCCTTCCCCTGGAAAAATTGGGAAGGGTCGGCTCCGTCTTTAGGCAGCCCGGTGATTCTTGCGATTAAGTCGACTGTGATGGGGATCTTCTCATGCATCCAAAGAGACCCGCCATGAAAACATGCAATCAGTTGTTTGAAGCATGCATTGACTTGCGCCAACCGCCCGAAGTACAGCATGTGGGTGAGGCCTAACAACCCTGAGCGTTCCAATCCCTTTTCCCATGTTGTGGGTTCCTTCGTGGTTGGGCCTCCTTCATGGGGGACATCAACGTAGCCTTCTGTGTATTCCTTGATTTTTGTGAGGTCATTGTTGGTATACTGCAGCCTCTGCAGCTTGGCCGCAATGTCCTCGACATGAGGAACGCCCTGTGGTATCGGTGACATCTCAATCGAATACCTTTCATTCTTGTTTACCCGCAGCTCGAGTGCCTCTTTCATGCATGGCCGAACATACTCTAAGAGCATTGGGCCATCTTGCCCTTCTTGCGGTACTTCGGCACCTGAGGGACCTGCAGCTCCATCAATGAATCGTGTTGAGGCTTGGGTTCCTTTCTTCTTGGTGCAGCTAGTGTCTAGAGGTCGATTCACGCTCCTCTTTCTTCTGATTGGTATGCTGGACATGACTTCTGGCTGCTCCTCTATAACTGGCATCGACTTTGGTCGCTCCGTACTGGTGCTTGAAACATAAACCTCCATGCAGTTCTGCAACCTCTTTCTTAATCACACAATCCCTTGCACTGCCCCTTTCCCTGCATTTATAGCGTTTGTTGGCCGTGTCCAACCGATTTTGGACCATGATTATCGAATCCGGCGGTGATTTCTCAAATCTACCACATGCATTGGGCATTAAATACCATTTTTCTTGTTTTTGTTGCTGCCCATTATGGCATACTTGTTGCATTTATGACGAGATTTGACTCATTCGCACCAAGTACATGATACTGTGATTCTTCTGTCAACTAGTGCTGATGCTACCGACCAATGCTTGCTTGTCGACAGATGCCTGTTGTGGTCTATGTTCTCTTTTTTTTCAGTCTTTGAGTAGTAGTGCGGCCACATCCACGGTGTCGCACTTTGTTCATGTTTTCGCAATTCTTGTTGTTGTCGCCAATTCCTTCCAACTTCGTTTGTTTGGTCACATGTACTTCTCGAACTCATCCAGTATTGGTTCTCTAATTCTTGCATCCGACATTCTCATAATCTTGGTCTATACTCTCTCTTTGTGCCTTGGATTCAATCGATAGGGCCGCTGCTTAACTGGCTTCGCATCGGGTTTCAGGGGAATCTTCATTTCGCCTAAGTCCTTGGAAATTCCTTTCATCTCTGAGAATTTCGTTGGGAACAGATCTTGAAACTCATGCAACAGATCAATCATCTTCGCAATGGTGGACTCATCCCAATAATCCCCAATGCTTGCAAACTTTTGGTTCTACTCCGACCCAATGTTTACTTTCTTGATCTTCAAGGGTTCCTGGAATTTGTCGGAAGGTATTTCTGGTGCCTCGACACTGCGACTTCCCTTCAACTCTGGTACATGCGTAGCTCTCAGATCGTCCTCATCATCCAGCTCTCCTGTGATTTTATAACGCTCCATCATCATTTCTGGTGTCGCAGTCCACCGAAGTTCTAATGGTTGCTCTGTCGGTATTGCTTCAAATATATTCTCACGGATCACTTGTAGCGCACTATGGATGAAGGGGTTCTCATCTAAGAAACAAAACGTTTGGCTGGACCCAAGTGTTAGTTGTTCCCAAGAAGTCGTTCCGCGTCGCAGTTCTGCTGCGACATACCAACTCCGCGGTACTTCATCCAATGTGTGAACAAATGCATGGGCCCATTCTTCTTTTGCTCGTAATCCCCATTTGCTTTCGCACTCAGCCAAATGCACCTTCGGGTAGCTTCTGCCATCAAACTTCCTTCTACTATATCCTTCTGCATCGCCGAACCTAACCATCATTAGGTGGTGACATAGTGGCCAGGTTGTGATATTAGACTTGTGCGCTACCCACCAGTGCGTAGGAGTAGCCTTCAAGGCTTCCTCCAGGGCCAATAGACGTTGGGGTTCTACCACTTTTTCCTCAAATTCAATGAGGAAGGTAATCAAATTGGGAAATCTCTCATATGTTGGTAGCGTGCACTCCTCCATGGCTACCCATCGTAGTGACTGTGTGATCCGGGCACACCTTCTAAATGACACTTCATGCATCCAGTTCTGCAAGTTCTCGAGCACCTCATTTGAATCCGACGACGTCGAACTGACATTGCGCCATCCCAATTCTCCGTCTGCAGTAGGATTAATGTAATCCTCAGATATATTGTGTAGGATATCCCATCCCTCCATAAATTCATCTCTCATCAGTTCAACGTATCGATGCCCTTCCGTAGGGTCCAAAGGTGCAACGACCCTCATCTCGCGATTCTCAAACGACATAGTTCGCTTCTTGAAGTTGATAATAGTTAGGTTATCGATTCCCTAGTTATGGAAATTATATTTTGATGGTTTCTCTTGTAAGGAAGGCGCAGGTGCAGGGGTTCTTCTCATATCCCCTGGAGGTGAAACAGTAAAGCTCATGTATAAGTTGGAGTTTATTACTACAAACAATACTGCTGAGTATGAAGCTTTGCTACTGGGATTAAAAGCTGCTAAAGATTTGGGCATTCAGCAGATTGCTGCATTCAGCGACTCTAAATTAGTTGTTCAGCAGGTGAAGAGCAACTATCAAGTGAAGCAAGGTTTGCTGAAAGTCTATCGGAATGAGGTATGGGATATGCTTGAAAATTATTTTGTAGCATTTAACATCACTCATATTCCAAGAGATCATAATCAGACTGCAGATTCATTGGCCTTGGCTGCCACACACTTCAGAATCCCCAAGACCACTCAGTTAAGGTATCCCATTGAGGTGAGGTATAGAACATGTGTACCTGATAATGTAAAGCAATGGAAAGTATTCGAAGATGACATTGAAATTAAGAGATTTCTTGAGCTTACTCATGAGTTTTCAAATTCCCTGATTGATCAAGAGGAAGATGAAGGGGATGAACAATTGGATGAGATTGCTAAAGATGAGATAGCAGGTCATAAAATTATTGAACTTAAAAGCAAATTCATCCCAAAAGGTTTGGTACCTCTAGAAAGAATATTTACAAAGGATGATACACCTTCAAAGCCTGTTGTTCAGTCTTCATAAGAGAATGTGGTAGAATGTAATATTGGTTCTGCAGAACATCCTAGAATGGTCAAAATTTCTAAATCACTTACAACTGAACAAAGAAACAGGTATATCAAACAGTTAAAGGAGCATGTAGATGTTTTTGCATGGTCTTATGAGGAACTAAGAACTTATGATACAGGAATCATACAGCATAAGGTCCCTTTAAAACCAAATGTCAAACCTTTTCGTTAGAAACTAAGGAGGATTAATCCAGCTTTGTTTCCTGTTATTGAAAAAGAAGTGAAGAAGTTGTTGGATGCAAAGATCATAGTGCCTCTCAGGTATTCTTCATGGGTGGCTAATCTGGTTCCTGTCAGAAAAAAGAATGGAGAAATCAGGTTATGTGTTGACTTCATAAATTTGAACAGATCTTCATTAAAAGATAACTGTCCTCTGCCTAAGATTGAACAAATATTGCAGAAAGTTGTTAGGGCACAAAGGATCTCAATGGTTGATGGTTTCTCAAGGTACAATCAGATCTCTATGCATCCTGATGATAAGGAGAAGATAGCCTTTACAACCCCCTGGGGGACTTTTATGTATGACAAGATGCCCTTTGGCTTAATGAATGCTGGAGCTATCTTCCAGAGGGCCATGGATATTGCTTTTGTCAGAGAAAAGGATAAGTTTGTGGTAATTTATTTGGATGATATTACCATTTTCTCACTGTCAGATGACAAACATTTGAAGCATTTGAAGCAGACTTTCCTGAAATGCAGAAAATTTGGCCTATCATTGAATCCAAAGAAGTCACACTTTCTTGTACAGGAGGGTAAACTGCTTGGTCATTTGGTGTCTGCTGATGGCATAAGAATTGATCCTGAAAGGGTAAAAGCTATATTGAAGATAAGTTTACCAAGGAGTAAAAAGGATGTCCAATCATTCATTGTTAAAATCAATTTTCTACGTTGGTTTATACCCAATTTTGCTGAAACTATCAAACAGATCACAGCCATGCTGAAAAAGGATCAAGAAGTTAGGTGGACCACTGAGGCAAAGAGTGCATTTGAGAAAATTAAAGTGGCTCTTACTGAAGCTCTTGTATTAGTAAGCCCAGATTTTACCAGAGAATTTCTTACATTCTCATTTGCATCAGAAGATACAATAGCAGTTGTTTTATGCGGCAGAAGAATAAAGACGGACTAGAGCATCCTATTGCATTCTTCAGTAAAACTCTCAGAGATTATGAACTGAAATACAGTATCTTAGAAAAGCAGGCCTATGCTCTGGTAAAGGCTTTAAAAATTTTCAAAATCTATGTGCTGCATTCTAAAGTTATTTCATTTGTACCTAATGCTGCTGTAAAAGATGTGTTAACACGGCCTGATAGTGAAGGGAAAAGAGGCAGGTGGATTGCTAAAATCATGGAGTATGATGTAGATATCAGACCTACCAAACTTGTCAAGGGACAAGGTTTAGCCAAGCTGCTGGCTTAATCAAATTGTCAAGCTCTGGGATTGCATATCATGACTGAAGAAATAGCTTAGAAAGAAGATCAAGCGATACTGGAAAAATAGAAGATCATGGACTATTATTCATCATCAACATGGTATGCAGACATTGTATATTTTCTGTTGTTTTTGCAATGTCCTAAACATTTAGATAGGAAAGCTGCTAGATCCTTAAAGCTTAAAGCTACTAAGTATTGTCTAGTAGAAGAGGAGTTGTTCTGGAAGGACCCGGGTGGTATTCTACTCAGATGTTTGGACAAATCTGAAATTAAAGGAGTAATTTTTGAATCTCATGAGGGTGCTTGTGGAGGGCACAAGTACTGGAAGACAACAGCATACAGAATTTTAAGAGCTGGCTATGATTGGCCCTCCTTGTTTGCAGATGTTTATCAGCAGGTAAGAGCCTGTATCCCTTGTCAGAAGTTTGCTGGCAAACAGAAATTGCTGTCATTGCCCCTAAAACCTATTGCAGTTAATGCTCCTTTCCAGCAATGGGGTCTAGGTTTTATTGGAGAAATAAATCCAGCTTCCCCAGGACAACACCATTGGATTCTGACTGCAACAGACTTCTTTACCAAATGGGTCGAAGCCATCCCTACTAGGAATGCCACAGACAAAGTAATCATGGAATTTATTGAGGAGAATATCCTTAGTAGGTTTGGCTGTCCTCAGAAATTAGTAACAGATAATGCAAAGGCTTTCAAGTCCAAGGCAATGGAAGCCTTTTCTGAAAAAATGGTATTTTACTGAAACATCCAACTCCTTACTATCCCCAGGGTAATGGTTTGGCTGAATCCTCTAATAAAAACATCATTCAGAGTATCAAAAAGTTGCTCAAGCATAACAAGAGATCATGGGATTCAATGCTGAAATATGCATTGTGGGCAGATAGGATAACAGTTAAACAAGCAATTGGAACTTCTCCCTTCCAACTAGTTTATGGTACAGATGCAGTTTTTCCTGTTCAATTGGGAATCCCAGTGATGAAGTTTCTTCAGAATTCTCAAGAAGAGCCAAATGATATGCAGAGAAGGATTTATGAGATGATAGAGTTGCAGCAGAACAGGGAAAAAGTGAAAGAAAGGGCACAGTTGTACAGATTGAAGATCAAAAGCAGATTTGACAGGAACATCAAACAAAATACTTTATCAGTTGGTGATATGGTTTTAAGGTGGGATGCAAGGAAAGAGCACAAAGGGAAGCATGGTAAGTTTGACAACCTCTGGTTTGGCCCTTTCCTAGCGCGTAAGATTTTGGAGAATAACACTTTTGTCCTGCAGTATTTGGAAGGTGAGGAATTGTCCAGTCCCGTCAATGCACGATTCCTCAAGCATTTTTACAGTCTTTGAGGAGATTTTCACTTTTCATTGTATATACCGGTGTGAGTGAAGCATAATAAGGACTCCATAACCTAATGGAAATTTTGCAGACTAGTAGGTAGCAGCAAAGAAGGCACTGGTCTACAGGTTCTTGAAGCCTCACAGGGAGGACTTCATCCCGCAGCTGGAGCCAGATGTTAAGTCATGAACTTGTTTTCTTCAATTTTATATTTCGATTGTGATTTTTATTTTAAGTTTGCTCATTTGCTTAAATTTTCTCATTTGCTTACTTTAGAAATTTTTTTGGTTTTAAAGGAAATTTTTTATTTTTGCTTTAGATTTTTTATTATGGTTTGTCCCCTTAGGTTTTGAAGGGTTCTAAAGGTCATTATGTTGAATAATGGGTTCACAAATAACATCAAGATTATAGTTTATCACTTCAACCTCATTGAAAGTGAAAAAATGACTAAAACAGTGCCAAAATTTGAATTTGAAATATTCTTGTAGCGCAACGACTGAAATTTTACACAGCGGCGCTACAAGAATATCGCGGGCGTTAAAATCTTCGATTTTTAAGTCGATTTCTCTGATGATTTCGATTTCCAAGTGACTAATCACATGTGTAAAGGGTTTTTGATACGTGTTTTAGCAGTAATGATCATGCAAACAGGTGTGGTTCGTGTCGTGAAAGAGATCGTGGTAATCAGCAGATAGGGCTCAGCGTATCATGACAGGTAGAGGTATAAGCCAAGTTTGATGTGAAGGAAGTTATTTCACATATGCATCACGAAGCTGGAGACTAGGTGGAGCAAGGACATTTGCTTAAAATCAGGAAGTTACAATTACAGAGAAGATTTAGGGCTTTCTCGGCACGCCAGCTGGAAGCAAATTGGAGACCCGAAGACACTTGTACAGTTAAATTTGACAATCAGATAGCTCAAGGATTGATTTTAAACGTCTACAGCAAGACAGGAATAAGGTATTCCGCGTTAGCCTGATAGTGGCTACCAAATTGGGGTTTTCCCAGTAAAGCTTGTTTTGTTAAAATTCATTAAGGAAAACATAAATGTATGCTTTAAACAAAACTCCTATCGAAGAGATATCAATCTAAGAGGTTTTTAGATGATGTGGCAAGTGAAAAGTTGAAGGTAGCAGTTGCATTGAACCATTACCCTTTCAAAACCTGAAAATATGGTAGGGTGAAGATCTGTGCAGTTTGTGGTGATCAAAGTTTCACAGATTTATTTGTTACCTGTAAACAATGCAATGAATGAGCTGAGCATGTGAATTGCATGAAGACCTAATCTGATTAGGTGCTAGAAGCTGACTGGTTTTGGTGCTAAATACAAGTTGTAACAGAAAGCTAGCAGATATCAGATTTCCCTCATATCTTTCCATCCACTAGTTAAACAATCACCAGTTGATCTAAGAAGCAGGCATTTGAGAGCACTAATGCAAAATCCTTTTTGCAAATAAATAGCTCATAAGTGGCATTAAAAGGAGTTGTTAGGTTATTCAGAGGGTTTTAAAATTACACAGGTTTTAGCCATTGAAAATAGATGGGAAAAAGTGGCAAAACCAACAGGGTTGAGCCCACTGAGCTGAAATGGATTGACCAATTTCTAGGTTGTGCAGAGCTTTTTCAGAATGCTGGTTGGTTGGATTTCTTCAAGAAGATCGATGGCTATAACACTGAGGTCTCTTACAAATTTTCCCAAAGCTATAACCAGGACATGATAGTATTTGATACTCTAAAGTTTAAGTTGGCTGTGGAGCTAGTTGCTGAAGCTACAGGAGTCGGAAATGAAGGTGAAATGTGGTTCAAAAAGTTGCCTTTCACCTTTAATGCCCAAAGGTACCTTTTACCTGGTATTACTCCAGACTGGAGCAAAGGAGTATTAATCCAGAATTTCAGAGATGAGTGGGTGGAGCCCATTAAAGTCCTACAAAGCTATATCACCTGTGAAGGGAGATATGCCTATGTCTTTAAATATCATTTTAGGTTCTTACAGCATCTGGTTGGTGAATCCAGAATGAGTCTTCCTTTCTTTTTGTTTAAAATTTTGCAGAAGATGTCAAGTAGAGTTAAGGGACATCATGATCATACTACACAATCCATCTTCCATCATGGTTTGATCAAGCTCGTTATCAGTACTGCTCTACAACGAGAAGGGAAGACATGGGATTATTTTTTGTTTTGGTCTGGTTTTCAAATTAAGCATGAAGAGCAGCAAACCAAAAAACGTGTACACAAAGGGAAAATCCTAGTTAGGAAACTAGGTCAGAAAATCAAATCTGAAGATAAAAAAGAAGTTAAACTTGAAGAAGTACCCGAGCCCTCAAAGGGAAACTATGAAATTCAACAGTCTTCAGCTGACAGCAAGGGAAAAGGTTTGCTGATTACAAAAAAGGAAGATCAGCCTAAGCAACACATGGCACCAGCAGAAACTTTCAGTGAAGAGAAAATTGTTGCCACAGAAAAAGTTGCTGTAGAGAAAGAAAACATCCAGGTCCAGCAAAGGAGCCCCATCACTATCTTATCTGAGGATGAGGGATATCTGTTAGAGGAAGATGAATTCACTGTCAAAATTGAAGCTAGGGTTGACACATACACAGAATGCTACAGTCAAGAGGATAAAACAAAGAGATCAAAGAAAAAGAAGACCAAAATCAAAGCTATAGAGTTAGCCACAGTCAAACACCAAGGAAGAAGCTTGAAGATGATGGGAGAATTGGCCCCAGCTTGGAGGCCTAAAACAGGCCAAGAAATAAGTTAAGGTTGAGTATGAAAAAAACTACTTAACCCTAGCTTGAATACTAAAGAGGTGACTGTTCTTGATGATGTTTCTTCAGATGAAAAACCAAATATTGACAAAGTGAGCAGTAAAAGGAAGAAAGAAGCAGTTGTAAGAAGTTCAGCTCTTCATCCTGAAAAAGAAAAAGAGTCATTACAGTCAGTAGAAGATTCAAGTCACACCAAGACTAAGCTATCTGCAATATTTTTTGAATTAAGAAATGAACTGTTGAAACAACAACGGGAAAAAGAAATTGAAGTTTCTTATGATGAAGACCAGCTATTAATAGATGAAACTATACCTAAGGAAACAGACACTCAGGAAAACCCTAGTATTCCTGATATTTCTACAAATCTGTTACAAGAAGATGCAGACATTTTCAGGAAGCTTGATCTACCATGGATGCCCAGTGATGTACAAGACACCACAATAGGGAAGGCTTTTGATTCAGACAAGGAGAACCTACAAAGAACTATTAAACAATATAGACATCAAATGGATTACATGCAGGAGACTAATGATGGTCTGATCCTAGCAAATAAAAGGCTCAGGGAAGATTTACAGGAAGTAAATGAGCATTATCAAGAGCTAATAGCAGTTTCTAAGGAGGCCCTGAAGAGAAAGAGAAGCACAGATGTGCAATGTGCAGAGCTGAAGCAGACTGTCAAATACTTGCAGCAGCAGAATGAAGAACTCACAAGAAGGGTAGCTGATATGGAAGATGAGCAGAAGAGAGCCAAGAAGAAAGCCCAAGCTTTGGATGGAATAGCCTTGCTAGCTAAAGCTGCAAAGGACCTTTGAGTTTTTTAGTTAGTCAGTTATTTGTTATGTCTTTTTGAGAAACACTTTAGTTAGTCAGTTGTTTACTATGATTTGAAAAATGTCTTATTTTGTAAATTGTAATTTAACTTTATCTCATCGAGTAGTTAGCTGAAGACAGTTAGAGTTTAAACACTAACTAATTTTTGATTGAGGAATAGTATTTAGATAGATGAGAAAGACAGAAGGGGGGGTCATTTTTTGGGAGGACTTCAGGAGGTATTTTGGACTTGTTTGTGAGCTAAGTATCATAACTCTCATATGTATTTGACGACAGATTATGAAATATATGATCCTTTTCACCCTTCAGTATATGTTTTGGCATCATTTTTGACTTGTTTAGTTGCATAACTGATAAATTCATTGCTGGTTTATGTTCTATATGCTGGTAGTGCTTATCTTTTCTGAATGAACTTCATTATCATGTTCTGTTGGATTCTGGTAATTATATTATGCATCTTTGTCTTTCCTTGCTTATGATTCAGTTCTTATTTGGCTCATGAGTGTATTCCCTGTTTGTCACCAAATTTACAACCAAGAAAACATTTCAGAAACCCTAAAACCTAGTTTACTTTATTGAGTTTTTTGAGATTGTGTTGGCTTGTTTCTTCATAGCCTGGAAACAATTTCTGGCACAAACAGGGAGACATTGGTAAGAAAGAAACTCTTGTTGTTTTTATGTATTTTATAGTTTTTTAATGTTTTTTGTGTAGTACTGATAGTTCATACATGTTTTATGCAGATGTTGGCCCATACCGACCACTGGGTTCCTCTTCGATCGAGAGGAGGGGAGTCGTGCGATAGATGGCACTCGTCCTGCAGGAGGCGGTGGAGGAGCTAGATGAGTTGTAGGAGAACCTCCAGAGATTAACTGCCGATATTCCTGACATATATATTGACGACCTTCTTGGGTGCTACCAGTGTAGTACAACTGGGGTTTATGGACGATTGGGTTGGCTACTCCATCGAGTGGCTAGGGCCATTATATGTTATCACAAGCATCCCCAGGGAAAGGCTCTATGTATGATGTACTGAAAGTATAGGCTTCAGATTTTGTAGATATGATCTACTGAAAGCTTATGAGCCTCAAATTTTTGTATCAGTACCACTTTTTGTATTTTACTGGACATGAAGATATATATACAAAAACACTATCTAGGGGTTTTATATACTGTGTTTTCTATGATGAATTTGGGATCTTGTGGATGTCGACCTATACACTATGAGTAGATTACATGTTATCTTGATTTATACATCTTTGATAAAAATGTTTATGAATGTGCAATATACCAATCTAATATGAAATTAGCTAGGGAAACAACAATTGCATTCATGCTTCTTAGAATATGTAAGTATTGAATGGACTCAAAGGAACTCTCCAAGAGGCGTACTCGCTGAAATAAGCGGAGTAATATGAGGTCACAGATAGCGTAGACACAGTTCAGATGAGAGACCACTAACTGTGAATCAAGGTATAACAATGTGGTCCACACCCATGGAAAAAGCGTCGGTTAATAATACAATCACCGTGTGATACTTAGCGGAATTGTTGGTTGCAAAACCTAGTCAATTTCCTCCTAAGTTTATCAACTCACCGGCAAGGGAATAAAGTACCCATACTGCCGAGGTGAGGTTGCGGGTGTCTCCACTAGCACCATCTACAAATCCAAAGCAAGTTGTCATCTCCACATCCAGGCAGAACATGGTATAAGCGCAAATCTAGATAAGATCCTAACACAGTAAAAGAAAGTGTCACACCAAAAAAAAACACGTCATGTACAATATATACAAAGTACTATTGCAAAATGACATAAGCGTAGTACCGTTTTAGGTAGAGCCCATTGTGAGGATCCCCTAAACATATCCCATCATAATCGACTAATTCATAGACTCCCTTTTCCAAAACACGTTTTACTACATATGGACCATGCCACATGGACTCAAGTTTGCCTACCCCCAGCTTATTGTGTTTTTGGTTGTAAGTAAGGACCAAATCACCCTCATTGAAGATACAAGGTTTTACAAATTTATCGTATTGGGCCTTGATGCATTTCTTATGTGCTTTGTTAGCTATATTTGCATCACAGTGGGTTTCGTCGAGTTTGGCCAAGTATAGAAATCATTCTTCTTCAGCAGTCGTGTTCGGTAAAAGTTCAACAGTGAGTTTTAGCAGTGGAATCTTGCACTCAATAGGCAATATTGCCTCTAGTCCATACACCAACTGAAACGGTGTGAAACCAGTGGCAGTTTTAAATGAATTCTTGTATGCCCAAAGGGCTAAAAAACACATTGTTGACACATCCACTATCGACAGGGGTTCACTTCGCACTATCGTCAACAACCCATCAACCGAACTCCCTTACGCACCGGCCAAGAAAGGTTTTACCCTTTCCAGCAACACTCGCAGAGCGAGTGAAGTCTCACCCTAGATGCACAAGGGGGCTGCAGGAACCAAGTTTCCATAGTGGAGTTGAGGACATGCATCAAACACACTTCGCAACCGCAGAAACAAGAGATTATATCTTTCGCACTATACTAACACTTCATCATTCGCATATTCATCAATCCCAGCATCAACACATAACAAGCATTCACATCAACATGATCTCACTATTCATTAGCATAAATAGCGATTACCAAATCTACAGAGCATTTAAACATCTCATCAACATTCACATTCATCAACTAACAGAAATAAAGACAAAGGTAGAACCATAATCAAACATCTTCATCCATTCATTAAAACCTGCAGAATGGCCTTCGCAGAAATAGTCGATACATCATATTGTGGATACAAAACATATCAACAACTGGATCAAAACTCAAGAGGTCGATAGCTCTATTCATCGATGGATCTCCTATATGCCCTTCAGCTTACAATCATACTTCTATTTATACAAAACTAAGTGGTTACAAAACAGTCCATATGACCCTTATCTAACTAACTATCTATTTCCACGCTTCTGCGTTCTCCACAAATGACCCTTTCTTCTGCAGATTCTCCCTTTCACAGTTGTCGGCTTCCGCACTTCCTGCGGACTAATCCTGTGCCAACAGGCCCCCAACACAAACTTGTGGATTGCCCTCGAGCCACCTCAGCTGGACACCACTGGTTTGTTCACCTGCTATTGGAAGTCATTGTATGCAGTTTTGAGCTGGTCGACTACTTCCTTCGTTGATGCTCTAATCTGTGTACATTCTCCCACATGTTGCTCCGTTGGGTGTTCGCAACCTTTCTGCCATGCTTCCTCCAGTTGCTCCTTAACCTGTTTCATTACCTCCACCACACGTGCTATGAGGACTTCGGCTTTCACTTGGAGCTTGTCTACGTGAGTCGCCCTTCGTTGCTGCCTTTTGTGGACCTTTGTGACACGCTGCTACATGCTTTTCAATTTCGCTGCCTTTCTCATTCGTATCATTGTGGGAATTGTTTTGAGTGATCCCTTAAAGGTCTCTAACTGGGCTTCCGCTTCGTTGAGTTGTCCCTTCAGCATGGCCAGTTGGTCATCCTTGACTATACCGCCCCAAAATTCTGTGATGCCTTCTGCGACTGTCTGTGCTGCCTGTTTCATCTCCTGGATCTCTTTTACGGCTTCCTCGATCACCATTTGTCGACTCTGAATCTGTTTTGGCAGTGTGCTAGGTGTCGCTCTATCCTGGAGCTATGCATTTTCCTTCCTTAGCTCAGCGAGAGCCACCCATAACATCACAGCTTTCGCTTATGGGTCTACATCCAGATCTAGCTCTGTTGTTTCGCATGCCTTTGCAAGCGCTTTTTCTAGTTTAGCCCATTCCTCTATAGCCTTCTCTTTCTCAGCCAATGCTGCATCTTTCTCGTCTTGGAGACGCTATGCCTCCATCTTACTGGTTTGTTGTTGCTTCTTGTATTTGACCAGCTTGTTGTGCATCGCAACCTCGCGGTCACGAATCTCTTCGGTTGTTGCGGCTTGGGCTCGGTGTAATGTTAACATTGGGAGCAAATTGAAATTTACCTTAACTTGGTCGGCCTTCCGAACCTCGAAATCCAAGGCCTTATCACCTGTCATAATGGCGTAGGATTCTAGTTGGACTATCTGTGGTTGGGTGTAAACTTCTACCTCAATTCTGGGGGTCGACAGATTTTGTTGAATATCCCCATGCAGTACACTTGTATTAATTATTGTGTTCGCCATTGTGGTTAGTAGCTCACCTATCTACTGGAATTGCTCGACTGAATGTTGTATAACCTGATCGCGGTTATTTTCCACCACTTCTATAATGCTATCCAGAAGTTTGTTGACCTGCTGCGTAGTGATCCCTTCCCATGTGCTTATGCCAGCACAGTCCATCCTTTTCTTTGTCCTCAACTCGTCCTACTGTGCCTCCAGCTCTGAATCTGTCAGGGTGTTTGTTGTTAAAACTCCATCATGGCTGGATTCCTCCGACTGATCTTTCGCAGGGTTATCCTGTCCTACGCCTTGCTTCCGGCTATTGGAGGTTATGTCCTCTTCGGTCGGGTTTGGTCAAGCTGTGTCCTGCCCATTCACTATGTCCTTCTCATTGGCTAGGACCTTCCGTTCCTCTGGCCATCTGGCAATAATGTCGTCGAGCTCAACCTCGGTGAGCTTGTACTATGTCTGCACCCATTGCTTCCCTGGATCTGCACGGGCTTGAAGGTAAATCATCTGTGCCTCGACCGATAGTTTTGCGATCGATCGATACTTTATTGTTGCTTGCTCTGGTATCTGCGGTATCATCTGTGCATCTATCCGCATCCTCTCCAGCAACACTTAAAATTGCATAATGTTGTCTTTCTATCGCTTTTTATCAGTGGTTGACCATAAGTTCTGGTACCGTGCACCTTCGTGTACCCAGGCTTTTGGGATGTCCATACCCTGATAGTGGTTGGGTTCCCTCCATCCTACTAGTGTAATCAACATGAGGAGCCATGAGTACGTAAATGGATTTCCATACTCTTGTGCATCGTGCACATCGTCGATCAGCTCGTGTAGAAGGAATTTGGACCAATTCATCTGTTCTCCTTCGGCACATCATTCTGCGGCGGCGATGACCCCCGAATTACATTCCTTGGGCTGTTCTTCCATGTCACCTTGACTGCTAGTATCTTGGTGATCCAGGTGGATATTGGTGGCCACCCACCTTTCCAACTGGCTCAAAACAGTTTTATGGCAATTTTGGTATTGTACTATTTTTAGCAGTTTTTCGGGTCCTGAACTTCCGGGGCCATTTTGAGGCCCTAAACGACCTTTTTTGGCAATTTGGGGGGCCAAATGGTTGCCTACGGCCTGCATTTGGCCCCACTTGAAAGTTGTAAATCTCGAATAGACCTTTCCAATGGGCTACCGAGCGCCCCAAATGGAGATCGTATGCAAAAGTTACGACCCCGAGAAGTTGATGTACTAACTTACCCAAACGGGGCCCACATGACTTTTGGCGCTTCATCTCCTAGGGTTAGGTTTTTGGATGTCTAGGGTTTTTGACATTCCTGTTTATTGTAAAAGGCATTGAGAGCCTCATTGTAACCATCTTCTTGCGAAATGAGAGCAGCCGTCACATCTCTTCTCAGAGATAAGCCGCCACCATTCCAGCAAGCTTGTTTTCCGCTGCATTTTACAGTTCTAGCTTATTTCCTTATTGAATAGAAAACCAGTTTTACTGTATCTCTGTTATTTTGTGTTAAGCATCTGATAATAATCTGTATTCATTTCGTTCTGCTCATAAAATCCGGATCACTTGGCCCCGACCCTAACAGCCTGGTCGTTGATTGTGTGGATGAGGTAACCTATGGAATCTTTCTCCACACCGTACTTTGTCGTCAATTGTTCCGCAAGCTTCTTGTCATTATCCTTCCCCTGGAAAAATTGGGAAGGGTCGGCTCCGTCTTTAGGCAGCCCGGTGATTCTTGTGATTAAGTCAGCTGTGATGGGGATCTTCTCATGCATCCAGAGATACCCGCCATGAAAACACGCAGTCAGTTGTTTGAAGCATGCATTGACTTGCGCCAACCGCCTGAAGTACAGCATGTGGGTGAGGCCTAACAACCCTGAGCATTCCAATCCCTTTTCCCATGTTGTGGGTTCCTTCATGGTTGGGCATCCTTCATGGGGGACATCAACGTAGCCTTCTATGTATTCCTTGAATTTTGCAGGGTCATGGTTGGTATACTGCAGCCTCTGCAGCTTGGCCGCAATGTCCCCGACATGAGGAACGCCCTGTGGTATCGGCGACATCTCAATCGAATACCTTTCATTCTTATTTACCCGCATCTGGGGTGCCTCTTTCATGCATGGCCAAACATACTCTAAGATCATTGGGCCATCATGCCCTTCTTGCGGTACTTCGGCACCTGAGGGACTTGCAGCTCCATCAGTGAATCGTGTTGAGGCTTGGGTTCCTTTCTTCTTGGTGCGGCTGGTGTCTGGAGGTCAATTCACGCTCCTCTTTCTTCTGATTGGTATGTTGGACATGACTTCTGGCTGCTCCTCTATAACTGGCATCGACTCTGGTCGCTCCGTACTGGTGCTTGAAACATAAACCTCCATGCAGTTCTGCAACCTCTTGCTTAATCACACAATGCCTTGCACTGCCCCTTTCCCTGCATTTATAGCATTTGTTGGCCATGTCCAACCGATTTTGGACCATGATTATCGAATCCGGCGGTGATTTCTCAAATCTACCACATGCATTGGGCATTAAATGTCATTTTTCTTATTTTTGTTGCTGCCCATTGTGGCATAACTGTTGCATTTATGATGGGATTTGACTCATTCGCACCAAGTTCGTGATACTGTGATTCTTCTGTCGACTAGTGCTGATGTTGCCGACTAATGCTTGCTTGTCGACAAATTCCTTTTGTGGTCTATGTTCTCTTTTTTTTCAGTCTTTGATTAGCAGTGCGGCCACATCCACGGTGTCGCACTTTGTTCATGTTTTCGCAGTTCTTGTTGTTGTCGCCAATTCCTTCCAACTTCGTTTGTTTGGTCACATGTACTTCTCGAACTCATCCAGTATTGGTTCTCTAATTCTTGCGTCCGACATTCTCATAATCTCGGTCTATACTCTCTCCTTATGCCTTGGATTCAATCGATAGGGCCGCTGCTTGACTGGCTTCGCATCGGGTTTCAGGGGAATCTTCATTTCGCCTATGTCCCCGGAAATTCCTTTCATCTCTGAGAATTTCGTTGGGAACAGATCTTGAAACTCATGCAACAAATCAATCATCTTCACAATGGTGGACTCATCCCAATAATCCCCAATGCTTGCAAAATTTTGGTTCTCCTCCGACCCAATGTTTACTTTCTTGATCTTCAACGGTTCCTAGAATTTGTCGGAAGGTATTTCTGGTGCCTCGACACTGCGACTTCCCTTTGACTCTAGTACATGTGTAGCTCTCAGATCATCCTCATCATCTAGCTCTCCTATGATTTTATAGCGCTCCATCATCATTTCTAGTGTCGCAATCCACCGAAGTTCTAATGGTTGCTCTGTCGGTATTGCTTCAAATATCTTCTCGCGGATCACTTGTAGTGCACTATGGATGAAGAGGTTCTCATCTAAGAAACAAAATCTTTGGTTGGACCCAAGTGTTAGTTGTTCCCAAGAAGTCGTTCCGCGTCGTAGTTCTGCTGCGACATACCAACTCCGCGGTACTTCATCCAATGTGTGAACAAACGCATGGACCCATTCTTCTTTTGCTCGTAATCCCCATTTGCTTTCGCACTCAGCCAAATGCACCTTTGGGTAGCTTCTGCCATCAAAATTCCTTCTACTATATCCTTCTGCATCGTCAAACCTAACCATCATTAGGTGGCAACATAGTGTCTAAGTTGTGATATTAGACTTGTGCGCTACCGACCAGCGCGTAGGAGTAGCCTTCAAGGCTTCCTCCAGGGCCAATAGATGCTGGGGTTCTGCCACTTTTTCCTCAAATTCAATGAGGAAGGTACTCAAATTGGGAAATCCCTCATATGTTGGTAGCGTGCACTCCTCCATGGCTACCCATCGTAGTGACTGTGTGATTCGGGCACACCTTCTAAATGACACTTCATGCATCCAGTTCTGCAAGTTCTCGAGCACCTCATCTGAATCCGACGACGTCGAACTGACATTGCGCCATCCCAATTCTCCGTCTGCAGTAGGATTAATGTAATCCTCAGATATATTGTGTAGGATATCCCATCCCTCCATAAATTCATCGCTCCTCGCTTCAACGTATCGATGCCCTTCCGTAGGGTCCAAAGGTGCAACGACCCTCATCTCGCGATTCTCAAATGACTTAGTCCGCTTCTTGAAGTTGATAATAGTTAGGTTATTGATTCCCCAGTCAATCCCTAGCAACGCTGGGTAGGGACTTTTGTTGTCAAGATTCTCAATTACATCAAAATCGACATAAGTCTTGAGGCCCTCAATCTCAACGGGAAGTTGGTACACCCGACCAAGTGGAGTAACCTTACTCTGATTTGCTAATTGCAATTGTACTAGTGACCAGGCCAACTGCGGTTTCCCCATTGTCTCCCATGTTTTTTTGGTCAGGATTTTGACATCTGACCCCAAGTCCATGATAATTGAGTCAACATTCGCATCTCTCACCCCGTCTTTCTCTTATGTATGCGATTAACCTTTTGATCTTGGCATGCACCCTCCCGTCGATTCAATAGATTGGATATCTCCTCCAGCGCATCCTAGTCCTTCTCCAACTCCAAGCAACTCTTCAAGAAGGATTATAACGTGTTAGCCTTTCCCTGCGACTTCGTTGTGTCGAACGTCAGTGGCATGTCGTAGGTAGTTTCTTCCTGAAGAGGTAACTGCCTCCTCTGTCTCATCACCTCCTGCACTTCCAAGAAAACATTCCTTTCGACCTCCGCATCAAAGGTGACATGTTTTCGTACTGTTCGTCGGACAGTAGCCCATGACCCATCAGCTCATGTCATAGCTCCTCCTCGTGTTACTACCCCAACAGTCGCTTGGTGTCTTCGAGCCTCTATTGATATCATCTGTACAACCGGTGGATTCTGATTTTGGTTCTGTGTAGGTGGTAGTAGATTCTTGGTCTGCCATTTCGCGATGAGCTGCGGACAGTATTCAATGCCATGATCCACAGCGCTGCAATATGTGCACTGTTGTGGTGCTGGATTCGGGCAATCCCTCTGATAGTGCCCCTGCTTCCCACAATTATAACATATAATCGGTCCTAGTCCTCTTCCTGCGCTAGCACCTCAACCTCCGCAAAATCCTCCTCTAGCCCCTCCACGTGGTGGACCATATGATGGGTACTGCGGTTGTTGCGGTGGTCCATATGGTGGGTGTTGCGGTGCCGGATACTACCTTTTCCCATACTGCCCCTGATCATACTGCTACGGTTGGTGAATATATTGGGATGGTGGTTGATTATACTGCTGTTGTTGCTGACCCGGTGCTTGTTCTTCTCCTGCCATGAAGTATGCAGCTGCAGTCCTCTCCTGGAGTAGGCCATAAGCTCTGCAGTTGTCTTCATCGTGGCCAACCGATTTGCAAAACTTGAAATACAAGTTCTCTGGTTTCGACACCATCTTTTGCAGATACACACACTCTTCTAGTCGATGCCCTCTCGTCTAGAAGATACAACACCATGGCAACCCTCCCTGACTGAGGGGATTTGGTGCACCAGATTGCAAATAGTCTCGGAAGTCTGGGCACTGGTCCTTGTGGTGTCCCTCTGTCCTACACCTAGTGCACCAGATCTCTTCACGAGCCTCTTTCCCTTTCTTCATGTCATCTAGTTGGATCGTCAAGTTTGCTAGCTGTGCTTGTATTCGATCCATACCCAACCCCGTTTCCCCGATTGGTGAAGCCTCCAGCTTCATCTCAATCTCCAATGCTTCCGCCTGGGTCGCAACCTTCTACTGCATTAGTGGTCCACGGATGTGTGGTACCAATCCTGCGATGAATTAACCACTCCTTATGCTGCATATCATTTATTCCAAAACTCACCTTCACTATCAGTGTTTTGTATCGCTGATCAAATTCCCATACCGGCTCATTTAGGTATTTCTTTATTTCTTTGAGCTCGGTGACATACTGTGATTCTGACTTTGGCTTCCTGAATTCATTGATCATTCCTGCTTTGATATGCGCCAACAACTTGTCCAGTGTTCCTGCTAGAACCTTTGTAAACTTCATGAACCAATCTAGCACACGGCCCCTAAGGGTCGTCGCTAGTTGTCCCTTCTTAATATCCTCATCTTGGACCTGCTTCACGGTCCATACTGCTTCACACATAAACCAAAACTGCTCGGGATCCTCGGTCTTGTTCCCCTGGAAAGTGGGCATTTTTGTGTCGTCTGCCATTCTAACGTTCCTACTGTTATTGTTTACTGGTGCACTACTTTTATCGTTACACGTCGGGAAACTTTGTGAATAGCTTGTGTTTCTTCCTGTAAAATTCTGGGTAGTGCATGGGGTTGCAGGTATGTTGTAACTTATGATTTGTCCCTCTTCTGCCTCTGGGGTAGCCTGGTCACCGTCTTCGTCGCAATAGGGTCGCTTTCTCCCTTATGGTCCTATTTCGTAGTCTTATGTTTCGTTCCTCTCAGGAGACTCTCTCTCAGTCCTTCTTTTCTTCTCAGGACGCCAGAATCTCACCCATTCCTCAAGGTACCACACTCTTCCTCAGCTTTGTTTAGAAACTCGTCGTCGCTCATGTCTATATACCCCACATCTTTCTATCGGATCCGCATTCATGCGATACCCAGAACCTCCGCACACTGGTCTTTCTGCTCGTCGAAAGTCATCCTCAAAATGCCCTTTTCGTAGACGAGCATCTTAATCCATAGTTTTAGCAACAGTAGGAACCTTCCCCTTGGTCCCCTGAAAAAGTTCCTCTCTGCATCACTATATGACTTGATTGTGTCTACTGCAAACTTAGTAATATATCCCTCTAGGATACTATCCACCCAGAAATCGACAACCCTTGATAATGTGTTGTCGACACATTTCAACTATCGAATCAGTTCTGGTGTCCAATGACCAGGCTCAGTCTTTTGGAAGTGGTGCTTCTAAAATGTTAGCTGCGCTAACCACTCCTAGAGCAATACTGGGAATTCCCAGAAAAGTATTTCATGGATATCTGAATAAATGTACCTCTGTAACCAACTTCCTACCGTCTTTCTGGGGTTTTGCTTCTCTCCTTCTGTGAATTCTTCTATCTTTTTGTCAAACCACTCTTGAATCTTTGGTTTCGTCGAGTGCCTCAGCATATCCTCTTCTTTTCCTCTTCAAGGTCCCAGCAACATAACCATTTGTTGACACAACGACTGTTGACGGGGGTTCACTTCGCACTGTTGTCAACAACCCATCAACCGAACTCCCTTACGCACCGGCCCGGAAAGGTTTTACCCTTTCCAGCAACACTCGCAGAGCGAGTGAAGTCTCACCCGAGATGCACAAGGGGGCTGTAGGAACCAATTTTCCACAGTGGAGTTGAGGACATGCATCAAACACACTTTGCAACCGCAGAAACCATAGATTATATCTTTCGCACTATACTAACACTTCATCATTCACATATTCATCAATTGCAGCATCAACACATAACAAGCATTCGCATCAACATGATCTAACTATTCATTAGCATAAACAGCGATTACGAAATCCACAGGGCATTTAAACATCTCATCAACATTCACATTCATCATCTAACAGAAATAAAGACAAAGGTAGAACCATAATCGAACATCTTCATGCATTCATTAAAACTTGCGGAATGACCTTCACAGAAACAGTCAATACATCATATCGTGGATGCAAAATAGATCAACAACTGGATGAAAACTCAAGAGTTCGATAGCTCTATTCATCGATCGATCTCCTATATGCCCTTAGGATTACAATCGTACTTCTATTTATACAAAACGAAGTGGCTACAAAATGGTCCATATGACCCTTATCTAACTAACTATCTATTTCTGCGCTTTCGCGTTCTCCGTGAATGACCCTTTCTTCCGCAGATTCTCCCTTTCGCAGCTGTTGGCTTCCACACTTCCTGCGGACTAATCCCGTGCCAACACACATCACATTCCAATTTGACTTGTGTGTACCCACCGTACATTGAATCATGGTTTTCAAGACCTTGTTAATGCCTCTACTTGTTCATTTGATTGAGGATAGTAGGGAATTGAGTTTCCATTCTAAAAACCCAATTTGGCACTTAGTTCATCCACCATCTTGTTTTGAAAGTGTGATCTGTGATCAGTGATGATGGCTTGACGGACTCTGAATCTCACAATGATATGGTTAAACATAAAGAGTGCAGAAGTTTCACCATCTTCTTTGAATGTAGGCATAGCCTTGGCCCATTTGATAAAGTAGTCAACTGCGACAATAATGTAACCATGCCCCCCGGTCGAGGTAGGCTTACAATGCATGAAATCGATGCTCCATTTGGCAAAGGGACCAACGGTGATAACTGAATGTAATGGGGTTGGATGTGAGTGCTTTTTATAATGAAAAACACTGGCAAGGAGGACACTTCTTGACTGCCTCGATACAATCTTTGAAAATGGAAGGCTAGTAGTATCCAGCGTGTAAGATTTTATGGGTTGTGGCCATCCCAGAAAGATGACCACCACATGCCCTCGAGCGACAATCATTCAGAACGTGCTCAACCTCCTCATGATTTAAATAGCGTCGGAGAATGGAATCAATGCCACGATGATATAATGTATCACCAATGATTAGGTAATATTTTGCGTGGTGACGGACATGACAACGTTCATCACGATATAAATGAGGATCGAAGCGTTGGGTTTGGAGATACAATGTAATGTATCCATACCATGGGTCATAATTACTAATAAGAAACAAGGACACATCGGGGAGATATTCAATGGGATCAAATTCTTGATCAGTACAAGGAAGTTCGCAAATAAGCTCCAGAAATACCAAAGAATTATTTGATTTGGCCTTCTCAAACTGGAGATCGAATTCTTGGAGAATCACGATCCAACGCGAATATTTTCCCCCTAGAACCTAACACATGAGAACATGGTACATGGGGTTAGAGTTGGCAATAACAGTAGTAATGCGGAGTAGGATATAGTGACAAAACTTCTGAATAGCAATGACTGTTGCCGGAGCTAACTTCTCTACATGTGAATACTGGGTTTCAGAGTCAATGAGACCCTTACTAAGGTAGTATATCACATGTTCTTGCACGTGACTATCTTCCTGTACTAAAACCATAGCGATAGTTGAAGTAGAAGCAGCAAGATAAAGGATGTAATCCTTGGTGTAATCTGGTGGTTGTAACATGGGTGCATGAGTAATTGCATGTTTGAGGTTGTCAAAGGATTTTTGGGCATAGTCATCCCAAATGAACGAGACGTCTTTTTTTAACAATCGCATGTATCCCTATGTTTTCTCTGCAAAATTACACACGAAACGACGCAGGTAGTTTTCCTTCCCCTGCAAAATTTAAAGTTCTGTAATATCCATGGGTAGTGGTAGGTCAACAATGGCCTCCACTTTGAGGGGATCTGTGCGCATCCCATCCTTGGAAATGATGAATCCTAGGAGGCGTGCGGACTCCACACAGAAAATGCACGTATGAGGATTTAAACGGCTGTTATACCTTCGACATCTGAGAAACACGGCCATCAGATGATCGATGTGGAAGTCACGACGATTCGAATGAGCAGGTAGATTGTCTAGGTAAGGTTCCACAAAATCCTTCACATTGTGGAAAGCATACGATATGGCCCGCTAGAATGTGACACAATCATTTTTAAGGCCAAATGGGAGTTTTCGATATGCAAATGTACCCCATGGGCAGATGAAAGCAGTTTTATGTTGGTCAGCTGGGTGGATCTCAATCTGATTATAGCCATAAAAGCCATCCATGAATGAGAAGATGACACTTTCGGCACAGTTGTCGATAATTTGGTCAATAAACGGGGTAGGTTAATTATCCTTAGGACAAGCCTTATTCAAATCTCTGTAATCGACACAAACTCTGATGGTTCCCTGTTTTTTGGTAACAAGGACAACATTAGAGACCCAACCTGTTAAGGGAACAAGATAAATGAACCCATCTTTCAACAACTTTTCTATCTCTGTTTTAATAGTTGAAGTCTTCCTAGGGTGCATGGGTCGGAGTTTTTGCCGGACAAGTTTTGCATCGGGATATGTTTGAATCTCATGCATGACAATAGCAGGATCAATCCCGGGCATTTCCTCGTAGCTCCATGCAAACACGTCGCAGAATTGTTTAAACAAGGCCATAAAAGTGTTGGCTTCATCCGGAGAACAAGTTTGGCCTATGTGGATATGTTCCACGGCTCCTGGTTTGACCGAGATGTCTATAGGAAAGGTAGGCGTGATGTTTTCCAAGTTTCCCTCAGTTATTGTATCGTAGGTAAGAATAGGAGATCGAGGGTAAGGAAAGACATCTGGTGAAACAATAGTTTCAATGGCGTTCTCTACCATATCCAAAGGTGAAAGGAAGGACGATCGATGATGAAGGTCTTCACATGGGGGCTCATCCACACTCATAATCTTCATAATTGATTCATCAGAATGAAAAGTCTGGAGTAGAGGATCAGGTAGGGATGAGGTCTGTTGTAATGGCAGAGAACCTGGGTTAGATGCCACTAAAGAGTGGACATCTGGTAGATCGGGTGCTGATTGGATGGCCTCATAAGTAGCTTCAGCAGGGCTGAGAGGCATCGCATCTCCAATCAAATCCAAATGATCAGGATCGGGCACAACCCATTAGTTGGTCGAGTTGGAAGTGGGTGGGATCATAGATGAGATCATGTTCACCGTGGAAAAATGGGAAGGGGGATCTATGTTGGAAAGACTCCCATGAGGGATGAATCTTTAAGGATACTACCCCCACACTCTCATATATATTTGAAGAGTGTCCTAAAAGAGGTACATTATCCGCAGGATGAGTAGTGGTGTCAGGTGTACAGAAATCTAACTGGTCGATAGTGAGAATTCTCCCTTGGTGGGGAAATTACACAATGCAGAAGACAGATGATGCAACCGTGGTCATGGCATAGAACCAATTTCGACCAAGTAATAAGTTATAATCCAACGGGTCGGCAACTACTTCCATGTTAATTGAAACAGTCTTACCTCCCAACTCTACGACCAAAGATTGTAACAGCCCATGGGGTTGAAATCCACGTCCGTCAAATGCTTTCAATGTAGTGGGGGAACGGTTCAACTCGAGAGAGCCAATGGATCTCCAACAGGATAACGACATAACCGAGGTAGAGGCTCCTTCTTCTAAGACAGTACGATGGATACTTTTCCCAGAAACATTGGTAACGATTTGGAATGCTATTTGGTGAGAAAGCCTTGGCTTGAAATACTCTAGTTTGAACATGATGGTGTTGGAGGAAGCAGGGTCTATAGCTCCAATAACAGATAACAGAGTCTTACGCTGGTTGGGGTAGTTTTGTAAGACTTCTAGTGTCAACATAGCACAAGGGGCCTGGGCTAGATCTTCTACAATGTTGTAGTTTTGAGCGGCCCGGTGTTTGGATTGAAAATAACTTTTCGAATCGTGCTCTTGGGTGGACGCAATACTGAATCTGGTAAAGGTTTCTCTATGACGAGAGGACCTTGAGATGAAGGGATACTAGATGTAGATGCAGAGGATTTTTCAGTATTACCTCCATTAGATTCCTTGTCAGAAATAGAGTTGTATGTACATGACTTGGTAGACAAGTTGACTATTTCGTTGTGCATCATGAGAACATGATCGGTTGTGGACGATTCTCCTTGAGAAGGAGGTGGTTGTTGGGAAACCATTTGTTGTTATTGTGTGGGGAAGGGATCAATTAGGACTACGGGTGTGGGGTTTCCTTTGAGAAACTTTTGCACTTCTTCACGATGTGAACACTCTTTCGTGAAGTGATCATCACCACATAGTAAACAAGGTTATTTAACCTTATGTTTTTGTTTAGTGTCATCGGGATTATTTTTGGGGTTACTGTTGGTTAGAAGACTTCTTGGATTTTCCTTTGTTCTTCTTTTTGCCACTGATTTTTTAGGTGAATCAAATTTAACTGAATTCACTTCCTCAGTGGAAGCAAGGCTAGGTGATTGATTGGTGTTGTTGCCAACCTGTGGCTAGGATGGAGTCAAACTATGGTGGTTCTGTGATCCACCCAATTGTGTAGCAAGTTGGGCATGAACGGAACCAATAATGCCATCGGCATGTGATATTGTGGGGGGATTTGTTGGATCATGTGTAAGGATGGGGGCATTAGGAATAATGTCGTATAATGTGTCAAATTGAGCATAGACGAGGTCTAGATACTGAGCATGTGAGATAGCTTGTTCTTTCGTAATGGCCCCTCCCATAGCCACATCTTTAGCTATGATGGGTAGTAATGACTTCGTGAACCATTCGGCAAGTAGTTGGTCTGGAATGGGAGCTTTAAGAAGACGTTGTCTCCTTCTCCACTCATGAATATGATTGGAAATGTGAGTGGAGGTGGATTGGCGGAGAGAAGTCAAAAGATTTGTGCCGATTTTGTAGCGGATCGGTAGTTGAAAATGAGTCAAAAAGGCCATATCTAAAGATCGAAAATTGGCAAAAGAGTGTGGTGGTAACTCAATGTACCACTCCATGGCAGTGCCGATAAGGGTTCGTTGAAAAAGCCTCAGATGAATAGAGTCATCCATTAAAGAATTAGAGGAGCACCACAAATGATAAGTCATTATGTGGTTCTTAGGGTTCTCATCGGACTTGCCATCAAACTTCGAGATGTCTAATGGTAACTTCACGGGAATAGTGGGCCAATTTATACCATGTTGAATCGAATCGTTAGTCAAACGTGACAGATCTGGTAGATCTACTGTAGCCAGAAATGGTAACTGTCATTTTGGATGTGGATACTGGTAATACTAATAAGGAATCAGGGTACCAATAGGACCATGGATCGAATGATTGTATGGTCCTCCCATAGGGTGTTGGCCATATGGAGGTGGGCCTAAAGGGGGTCCTCCTCCAGAGTAAGGTGGTCCACCGCCAGAATACGGGGGTCCTCCAGGTGGAGGTGGTGGAGGTGGAACAAGTGGTGGGGAAGGAGATGGGGGGGGTGGTGGGGGTGGTCCGCTGGCTGGAGGTCCAGGCGGTGGAACATTATGGTGCCCCCATGCGGTGTTCATGTTTTCGGGATAGGGTAATCCAGGAAAAATATTTCTAGGATGGTTTTGTCCTATAGCAGCGTTATGATTACCCCGATATGTATGCCCCCATGGGGGTTGGGTCCAAGTGGATGGTCCCCCCATTTGATGTTCCCACATAGGTTTTCCCATGGTTGGGAGTGAACTACCAACCATGCTATAGTTCATGTGTGAAGAATGTCCTTCGCTCATGTTGTGTCCCCTAACTGGATGGTGCCCCCCAGTTAGGTTTGGTCCACTGACTTGGGGTTGCCCCCCAGTTGAAAATTGTCCACCTATTGGAGTATGCCCAGTAAGTATATGTTGACCACTAATCGTAGGTTGACCCATACTCATTTTTTGACTACTAACTAGAGGATAACTTCCACTCAAAGTTTGAGGTGGAGGTTGTGTTCCAATTATGAAGTTGATAGTAGCTGAAGGTTTCCCTCCAGTTGTTGGGGTCAAGTAAGGTGTTGAACCGATCGAATGACTATGAGGTGTACTAGACGGGAAAGAGGGTTGACCTAGTTCTTAAGTGGTCTTGTGGGGTGTAGATATTCCTAGTGAAGAAAAAGACAAGAATGTGTAGGGGAATGTTGTTCAAAAATTGGTACTTCTAGATTGGACCTAGGGGAAAACTCTGGCGTCTAAGCTGGTTACCGAATATTCGTAAACATTTTATAGTCTCATAAACTGGCACGAGGAAGGCATCATCAGGAATCCAGGGAGGAAACCGGTGTGGTGGATTTTCCACCATCGGAAGTGAACCAAAATGGGAAACATGTTGACCTAAAGAGGTGTCCCAAAATGATGCGGTTGGACCAAAAGTCGTCAATATCGGGTCGTCCCGGGGCCGATTGAAAATCCAGTCTACGGATTCGGGATTTCCTTCAAGCGAATGATGAAAGGTTGTTTCATGTGGAGGAGGTTGTTCCACCAACAAAGGTCCCATAGGATCAATGATGGGTGGGTTTACAGGAGGAGAGTAGTTCACTCTCGATTCTAAGATAGAAGTTCCTTCTTCATGTGACATAGATGTTGTGGGTTGATCCATGGTTGCTCCCAAGTTCTCCTCCTAGTTAAGGGGATATTCAGGTGGAAAATTTAATATTTTACAGGATCTTCTTAAAGGTTGGTTAGCCAAGATGGCTGAAGTAAAACTTCTCCTAAAATTTTCCTAAAAAGAAAAGCATGCTTCAAGACCCACTCAAGCTAAAGCCACATGCAAACTGTGTGATAGATGGGATTCAAAAGTCTGGAACCTCGTGGGATTATCAAGGCGTCGCAACTTGCGATATACTACAGGGTCCAACAGTTATACTCGGCCCAATATTTCAGAGCACTGACCAGGGAGGATTAGGACCGTACCCCTGATTGTATAACCTGACTACCTGGAAGTACATGTGTAGTAGCTCCTCGAGTGTTGTTCTCAGTGTATTGCCACGTTAAGACGACCAATGGTTAACTCGGATGGTTTAAGGAATCCTAGTGGGGTCTCTCGATATACTCAAGGTACGTGGGAGATCCAATCTGTAGTCGTGTTTTATAATGCACAATCGTACGACAGGAGCCTTCCGATATACTGTTGAGTACATGAAGTACCTTTCTATATACCCGAAGATACGTGAAAGGTCGTTCGATATACCGACTGGTACGTGGAATAAATACAAGCCCCCGGGATGTAGTGCAAGCAAATAACGATAGCTGCCACACTTTAATATGTCGAAACACATCTTTAACCTAGCACACGAGTTTCTATACAATTTTAACTTAGGCTACCACTTGATTTTAAGTTGTATGGTTAGGTGAATCCATGAAGTGTAGACTTTGAATTTAAACAAGATGCAAGCCTGATTCATATGAAAATATAAGTCTTCGTTTTCTTTTCGATGAAAATTAATTAAGGTAAGGAGAAATCTTTTTGTTTTCTGATAGTAAAAATGAACAAAGTACCTCTATACTTTTTCAAAATCAACCAAAAAGACTAAAAAGTACTCTTTCAGTAATCCAACAAGAGTGAAAATAACACACCAAATCGAAAAATATTTTATTTTTCTTTTCAACTTAAGCAAACCTATGAGCGAAAAATGAAAAGATGAATTTCCGTTCTGAATGCAATAACTCTAATTCCAAAATGAGAATCAAAATAAGTGGACATAAAATAATAATAAAAAAATACGAGAGTTTTCACGATCTTTCAAATACTTTGAGAAGCCCTAGATTTACTTAAAACTTTCAAGGAAAAGAACAATAACTTTTCAAAACCAAGAAAATATAAGCAAATAACAATTTTTAGCTTTTTCGAAGGTCTTCCAAAGCATAAAAACTCTTCACACCAATTCTAAATAATGCACTTGAAATGGAGATAATAAGAAATTTTGATGTTCTAACTAATGCACTCAAAGAATCTGAGAATTATGCCACTCTTTTAACCTAGATGCAGAGAATTAGAGAATCCTTGCTACTGCAATCTTCAATCAATTGGAAATTCTCGAAAAATTTAATCACCCAAGATCTCAAAACAACACACAAAACCACACAAAATCTTGTAAAAATCACAACAACTAACTATTGGAGGGTTGAGAAGTCAAATTGAACAGATCAAGTAAACTGATAAGGAGTCATAAGATTGAATGTGCTCGTGAGGGATTTAAATTGCCCACTGTGAGAGATACACTTGATTGACTAACTAGGACCCAAATCAAACTCAAAATTCAAAAACAAGCCAAGGACAAAGCACGACGTGTCTAGGAGGTTTTGTGACTATCAAAGACAACATACAGAGCTCAAAAAATCAAGTCAAATTCAAGTTGAGAGATTTTTCAACTTGTGTACCAAGTTATGAAGGTTGACGCGCCCTGCAAGGGTACACAAGAGCGTTGGAATCCCAACGACGCGTTTTGCATACACAGACAGTGCGTCAGCAACGCAGGTTGTAAACTGAAAAAAGCGTCACTAACGTAGGCTGCTTTAAGGTAAAGTGCGTCAGAGTTACAGTGACGCAGGCAATGAAGTGCCCAGGTGCTTCGGGCGGGACCCAAGCAAGAAAAATGAAAAAATCTCAAACAATAAAAATATAAATGGCTTAATAAAAATCCCAATTAGAGTTTGGATGACCTAGAAGCTCTCTGATAATCAGACCCAATGAAGAAAGAGGCAATTAAGAGGCTAATTGGAAAGAAATCAAAAATCCAAAAATTACAAGCAAATCAAAACTATGGGCTACCTATCCCCAGTATGGTCGCCAATTTTGTTTACGGACAATCTGTAAGGGTGGACATAAACGAATATCCCTAGTATGAATGGTTCATATATAGAACAAAACAAACACACAACACAAATAACTTTCATAGATTGATTGAATTGCAAAGTAACTCAAGAAACAACTCACCTTGTGAATGCAACTCCTTTCTCCTCGTTTAATCCAACTCCTTGATCTTCAGATCTTCAGCTGCAAAACAAGATGAAACAAGTGGAAACAAAAAAGTAGTGAAAGCATATGATTATGAATCAATCTAGATTAGCAGTCAAAGAAGCCAACCCTAAACATTAGAAAGACAATAAGTTTATGGAAAGAATTTGTATTAAATGTAATTACAGAAATTACAAAGAGAGGGGTGTTACAACCAATTCTTTGAGGTCGTAACTCCTTTCCAACAATCCTAGCCTCAAAAATCAAAGTTTTTGCCTCCTATGGATGAAAAGGATATCCTAGTGGAATTTCACTAGTATGTAGGTACTCTATCCTTCCTATTTTTAACAATGGAGAGGGTGTTCATATTTATAGGGAAAAAGGGATAGGAGAGGTTGAATATTTAGGGGAGAAGCTTAAGGTATCATCCCACTCGGTAAGGGGATCAAGTACTACCTTTCCAAACATTTAGGGATAAGCCTCCATGCAACCCAAGGTTCGAGAAGTTGCTTGAAGCTTCTCTTTATCCATTTTAACCAACAACGACACACCTTGCATACAGACAACACGCATCATTGAAGGGTGATGCACCTTGTGCAAGGGAAACAAGCGTCATCGACGCTCTCTCCTAATGTGCAGAGCACATCACCTAAGGTCTAACGCACCTTGCTAGTGAGCAGTTCACGTCGGGTTGACAACAAAAATTTTAAGGGATAGACATCAACTCTCCATTTGGTCTTTCAACCCAAGTGCTTTAGGAAACAAGTCATATAGAGGACACATAACTCAGGATGACGAGATTTTGGTGTAACATGAGGAACCCCCCATAAGGAGTGAAGGGATCTGGAAAGAAGGGTCGATGCCCCCAAGGGTACCATCGGTAACTAAAGGGGCCGTGGTTGGAATAGATCCACTATCGGTGGGTATGGACATAGTGGTTGGGTGCACTTTCGTGTTGGGGGCAGGTCCTGTAGTACCAAGGATGGCGGGTCCCATTGATGTCATAGCCGGGATAGATGTCGAAGTGGTAGTGGGGCCAGTGGTGGATCCACTGCCGAAAATCCCTCTGTAAAACGGGTTGGGATTCATGCCGATCATGAGGCTAGACAGAGCTGTATGTATGGGTGAATCTAACTCAGAGCAATCAGATGTGAAATAAGGGGCATCGGGATGAATATCCGGCAATGGAGATTTACGTCTCAGGGGAGTGTGACGAGTGGATTCCAATGGGCTGTATTGCGGGGACTGCCCCCATAGGTGACGGGAGTGTCTTAGTGAAGCAATGGTGACAGGTATGCAAGTGATAAAGGGTTGTGGTCTAAAAATACGCTCAAAAATCCTAGTGCAGCCGTGCGTGCAAAAGGAGAGCTCTCAAAAAACGACACTCAGGCTAACAACAAGATAAAAAAAAAACTACTGCAATAGCATGCCACAACAGGTGGAGCGGCAATGAAAAAATTCACAATACCAACAGGCAGCACTCCTAAAAAAAAAGGCTCACTAACCTATGGGGTATAGGAGCATACAAACGCCTAACTAAAAGATATGTAAGCTCACACAAATCGTATCCCCTATAGGGTGATGAAATCCGTAGTCAGGCAATGCGAAATGGGGAACCAAATGGATAAGGGATATCCCTTTACCGAGAGGGATCCCAGGTAAAAGAGTCCTAGAAAAATGGCTACTAGGCTACCCCGTTCATGGTACATCCGAAAAGGTGTCTCACGGCTTTATTTCATTGGTTGTTGCACACCCGATATGGGGGGCGGCATACACGATGAGAACAACGATTTGGTGTCCTTCAGTACAAAGTGGAGAGCGGTATTCCACTCAGACTTTCGAAACCAGTCTTTCCACTTTCCGTCCTAGAGGAGAGGCATTCTAACAAATCGGTGTCAACCGTACCAATAAATAATAGGGGATTTAGGCTCCCTAAAAGACAACAACTATGTCTCAAATGTGCATGAAAAAGGAGGTGTTGTTTGGATGCCTAACCCCAATGTCCTACTTAGCTACCAAATTGTTTTGGGTCCCCAAGTGGGATTAAATGTGTGTTCAATTAAACCGATTTTAGTCTCACTTGAAGCTTAGGGAGTGAGTGGGTGCACAAGTGGTGTGAAAAATCCTAAGATACATCAAAAGTAAATGCGGAAATAAAGAACAAAAATAAACTTTTGCTTTTTATTTTCAAATGAAAGGACTAACTGCTAGAATAGGCATGCAAATGGTGCAACTAATAAACTTGATGAAATGTAAATGCAATAGAAAACCATTGCACTTAAGAAAGCATGTATGCAGGCAAACTGAAATAACCCAAATACTACAGCAAGCAATCAGCAGAAAAGTACTAGCCTCAATGGGAGGAAACAAAAGTGAGGCTGTAAGGGCAGCCGGTGTGAGTGCAAAATCCAAAAACAGGTGCAAGGCGCATCTAGGAACATTCGCGCTCGGGACACTGCACAATGCAAAACAGTCGCGTCGGGGCAGAAAAAACCACCACGGAAGGCCAAGCGCACTTCTAGGTGAGATAAACGCGCTTGGAGCGTGTTTCTAGAAAGTTGAGCATGTGTGGAGTGCGCTTCTAGGCCATACAGGGGCCCTTTGAGCGCACTTCTCGGCTGAATAAGCGCGCTAAGGGGTAGGAAAAGTGCGCTTGGAGCACAATTCTAAGGCAGAAATTCATGGTTTGAGCACGCTTCTGGGAGCGAAAGCTGCGCTCGGGGTGTAAAGAGCAGAGCATGCTTCGCGAAGGAAAACTTGTGCTCCGGAGCGCGGAAACATCATTGGAATTCGCAGCCTGGGGCGTAAATACATAAAAATAAAAAGGTACTACGATGGCAAGGGCCAAACTTGCAAGTACATGGCATAAGACTATGCTAGAACTACCCTAAAGAGGGAGACGACTGTAAAAACTTAAATAAACTACAATGCAAAAATTAAAAAGAACTTTGATCTTACCAAACCACAGATCGATGGGAATCGACCCGGTTGGAATCACCAAAACCGTAGTTAGGTTATTCACACTAGCTAGTGTAGAAATACACTTACTAAGAGTTGTGGAACTCTTAGTAATAATTCGTGAGGGAAAGTGTGTGCATGCAAATAAAAATGGTAAAAAGTAAAAAATGTTGAGAACTACTGCATAAAATAAGATCTAAAGTAAATTATTAAGCACCCAAGAATCAAAGATATGCCAAGTGAATCAAAGAATGCTTCTCATTATAGTAAAAATGGATTTACAATGTGGATTTACCTCAAAATGGTGAGGATGTTGGGGGACCTTGCAGCCGTAAAGATGGTGGTGCTCTGAGTCTCCAATGTCTCTTGTTCTCCTTCGAATGCTCAAGGGTATCCAAAACTCAACTAGAATGGGGAAACACAAGCTCAAAGAGAGGCTAGGGTTTTAGTAGGAATTTCGACAGAGTGTCGGTAGGGAACAGTGAATGTATGATGAAAATGAAGGCCTCCACCACCTTTTTATAACAATTTTGGTTGGTGGTTTCTTGTCCCATGATTTTGGGAAACCACTAGTATTAGCCAGTGGTATTTTATATTTTCCCTCCTTTTTCTTTTATTTTGAACGTTTTCCCCTTTTTTTCTCTCTTTTTTTTATTTTTCTTTTTGGCGATTTTGACCTTTTTTGGAGGATTTTAATTAATTTTTCAAGGGAAATGATTATTTTTTGCCCTTTTATTGGAAACTTAGGGATTTTGCGTTTATGGAGGCCAAATATGTGGGAAAAGGGGATAAATGGGTTATGTGACTAGGGGGATGAACTAGGTGAACAATTTTGGGGTGTTAACAACGAGTACATTAGAAAATAAGATTTTGAATAGAAAGGGTTGTAACTCTATTAAAATTTCATTACATCCAAAGTTGTGTGGCATTAATAGTGAGTGCATCAAACAATTGGGCATTAAATAAAAAAAGGTTGTAACTCTGTATGTATTCCTTCCGGATATGAACAAATAGACCTGACATAGTAGGCATTGGACTAAACATCCCACATCTCTGTACGGACTAGATGTATGGATTCATGATAGTTATGGATGGAAAAACCAGGCATAACAAATATTCATTTTTTTTCGTTAAGCAATGTCCATGTATGGTGGAAAATTTCCTACTTGGGTGGCCATGATTATGTCCAAATAAAAAAATTGGTGAAACACCATCCTTCCACGTAACCTGCATATTTATCATGGTGATGTTAAGATGAATTTATGATAAAAAAAATTTGATTCATGTCCCATGCCATAACATAGTTATAGCTTGAGTGTGACAAATTGTATATCGATCGTCCTACATTCAAAATGAAGCATTTTCTACTTCCCTTGCTACCTTTCTTCAAAGAAGTCATATGCAATATCAACATTATTTTGCTTATCAAGATTAGGCTTTAACCTTACTCTGTGAGGTTTGTGCTTCTTATTTAAAACCCCAATAAAAATTGGGATTTTCTCTAGATTTGGCCACAACCAACATGAAAAACAATGCTAGAAAATGGATTGAAAGAATTCCAAATGAATTTGTCACTATGATGATATTCTCAAGGTTTTCTCATGCGATAAAACAATTATCTATATTTCTAGGGTTTTAAGGGTTTCGATATTCTTCCATATTCAATTATTACAACAAATAAAAATTACGTTGGACCAACCCTAATCACTTGCCTACTCTTTCCATTGATCAAGGTAGAGATCAAACTTTATCTTGCAACTTATTACCAATCTCTTTACTCATTATTTTTCCACAATCAAGCATGGTGTTATGGTGGCCATAGAATACAAAGTTGGATGATTTATTAAAAGCTTCAAGGATGGACCAACACAACAAGTATTCTAGTCCCTTTTCTATTACTACAGTCTTGAAGAAATTTATAGCTTTAATTTTGCTTAACTTTTTTTATCAATATAAGCTATTTAAGCATTTATGTGGTGTGTTTCTTCTAAGTTTCTTTCTATATTTCAGACTTCTCAAGGTAGATGATTCTTTCTCTGTTAAATTTTTTGGGCTTGTGCTATATCAACAAGGGAACTATTGTCAACATACTAAATGGGCCTTCTTATTTACTTTTCAAGGAGCTTCCCATGGGCCCGCAGGGGTGTAGCTCAACTGGCGATTCGTTTGATATGAAGGAAATGTTGTAAATGGAGGTCGCGAGTTCAAATCACCCTGGCTTACCCGTGCCCCATGCTTGCGGGCTATGTGGGTGCACCTAGGGGTATAGTGGTAGCGGACAAGATTTTATCCCTGGACCCCATGTCATGCGCGTACCAACCCCTTCCCAGTTGTTGATTCCCCTAGTTACAAAAAAAAAGGAGCTTCCCATGGCGTTGCAAGTCATGTTTTTATCTCTCAAGTATCTTTGTAAATGGAAATATTGTGAAATTCCACAGGGATAGATCACTAAGCTAGAACAAACCTCACAATTTCACATTGTTATTACTGAGAAGAACTAGAGAAAGGCATGGATCAATTCACTCATAAAACTGAAACACACATGAAAAACTATTGATACATTAATTAGCTATAAGCTAGCAATCAAAAAGTGTTACAATAGAATGAATTCGTTACACCTGGAAGGATTCGAATTCACCTCAAGTATAGGCTTAGTTTGCATTGGAACCATCTCCCAATAAGGTTCAGTGGCCACCAATGATGAATAATCACTTAACTGAGCATAATTGAATCATGTGGGCACCAAAATAAGGGACGAGACTCCAAAGGGCCGCATAACTAACTGTCAGTGGTAAAAGAGGGCACTCCTATACTCAATAGCAGACAAACTAGGAACTGCAGTCAGTTAACTGAGCAATCAAGGGGATAAGGCTCCCCAAATCATGGAACTGACTGTGTAGTCTCCTAAATATATGCATGAGGGCGCATTGGAACTCTAGTGATGTAAACAAGGCACTCTGAGTGGATAGGAGAGCTAATGATGGCCAAAAACAAGCTCTGAGGGGCCCAAAGTAGGGACTAGGTGCTAGGAGACTCAACTACCAATGCATGGATGCATGGAGTGTTGCATGGAATGCATGGATGCATGCAATACCAAAATAAGATGCTGATAATATTCCAACACCCCCCTTAAGCCGAACTATGAGGAAAAATAAATGAAAATTAGAGCCCTCGTTACTGATACCAAAGGTCACCCCGTACAACAATCTAAAAAAGTGAGGAAAGAAGGAAAACCCAGTGGGAAAAAAAACCCTCAAGATAGACTGAAACACACCAAAAATTGATGCTCAAGACTCAAGTAGGTGTGATGCTTGATTAAATGTCTGGAGGTATCTTCCTCTTGGGAATAAGTGGATCATGCTCCAAAAACATGTGCTTGAATTCTCCTTCAGTGGATGCAAGCGAATTTGGAGGCTTCCTGAACTTGCTCTTCAAACCAACCTAGTGAGAAGAAATCCAAAAATATGAAGATCATCCTAGAACCTGTAATTCGAACCAACTGAGGTAGGATCAACTCCAATCAGATTTGATTGCTCTTGAAACTTGAACTTCTGATTAGTGGAAGTTAAATCAGCTCCAAGAATTGATACATGGTTTCTTGTGATCCCCTTTGAACCAGTAGGGGTGAGATCAAAACCAAAATCACCAAAATGTGCCTGAGACTTGAACCCAAGCGAATGGTAGTGTCCTCCATCTTCATAGAAACTATGAGAGCTACCAATGATCAAATAGAAGTTCATAAGAAGCATGTGATCAAGGAGGGCGAATGCATCACCTCCAAACTCTGATTTAACCTCCAAAACATCCAATAGATCATCATTCTGCACATCAACAAACTCATGTGAAAGAGAGGATTTAAGAACCTCTTCAGATTCTAGAGCATGAACTGGCTTATCTTGCTCAGAATTCGAAATAGAAGATATTGAGAACATGAGTGAGGAATGGATAATCTCTACAAAAGGATCATCTTCATTAGTTGTATCACTTTCATCTGCATCAGCTACACGGGGAGGGGACAATTCGAAATTGTCTTCAACTTCTAGAGCAACGGAGGAAGGAATGTCTTCAACATGAACTTTGTGTGTTGAATCTGCAGCTTCTTCTTCATCTTGAATAACTTCATCATGAGAGATTATTGAGGCCGATACATAATTAGAGAGAACACTTAAGGAGGTATCACTGGGATTGTTCTCCAAATAATTTGCACCAATCTCTTCATTCTGCTTGCCAAATGCTTTGTCCAGTTGGGCCTATAGATCACTTGGATATTCAACAGTTCCCGTGAGGTAGCACATACTAGGAGACATAGCAATACACATTGCTCCAAAGGCTTTGTCACATTAATTTAGCCAATCATTATCTTCTTCATAGGAAGAAAAATCTCTCATAACACCGATACACATATCAAAAAGACCTTGTCTCTTCATATATGCTATCATCTTTAGTTCCACTCATCATAGTTGAATGCAGAGAGAGGAGGAATTGCTTTCAGATTCATGTAAGTTGTTGTATAATACCTGCAAAAACAATGGAAAAATATATGGAGGATTGTTATTGAATCTATTGAACACTACTTTAGGGCACTAGGCACTTTTATCTGGATCCTTCACACCTGGCTAGCCCTCAAAGGATTTCTCCAATGAATTCATTAATGCAATGGCACCGAGATTTGTTGTGGAAATCCAGAGGCTTCTGGTGCTCTACTGGAAGCAGCTACTCAATCTACTGTTGGAACTGCTGCTACTGTTGCAACTGATGCACTCAAAATCTCTCACGAGATCTGATACCATGTGAAATTCCACAGGGATAGATCACTGAGCTAGAACAAACCTCACAATTTCACACCGTTATTATTGTGAAGAATTAGACAAAGACATGGATCAATTCACTCATAAAACTGAAACACACATGAAAAATTGTTGTTGATACATTAATCAGTTGTAAGTTGGAAATAAAAAAGTGTTACAATAGAATGAATTCAATACACCTGGAAGGATTCGAATTCACCTCAAGCATAGGCTTAGTTTGCATTGGAACCATCTCCCGATAAGGTTCAGTGGCCACCGATGATGAATAATCAGTTAATTGAGGTAGAACTAAGCATAACTGAATAATGTGGGAACCAAAATAGGGGAGGAGACTCCAAAGGGGCGCATAAATAACTATCAGTGTTCAAAGAGGGCACTCCTATACTCAGTAGCAGTCAAACTAGTAGTTGCAGTCAGTTAATTGAGCAATCAAGGGGACAAGGCTCCCCAAATCATGGAACTGACTGTGTAGTCTCCTAAATCTGTGCATGAGGGTGCATTGGAACTCCAGTGATGTAAACAAGGTGCTCTGAGTGGATAGGAGGGCTAATGATGGCCAAAAACAAGCTCTAGGGGGGCCAAAGTAGGGACTAGGTGTTGGGAGACTCAGCTGCCAATGCATGGATGCATGGAGTGCTACATGGAATGCATGGATGCATGCAAAGCATGCAAGAACAAAATAAGATGCTAGAATATTCCAACAAATATGACACTTAGTAGTCTATTGATGCTTAGTGGGATTGCCTTAAAAATATTTTCATAATGTTACTCTCTTTTTTGTTATTTGACATTTAAGATATCAGGCTACCTTTTTAACAATATGGTTCAATGACATCTTTAAATATGAATAGTACCAATCTAGTTCAATGACATCTTCAAATATAAATACTATCATTCTGGCTCCACAACAACTTCAAATATAAATACTATCATTCTGGCTCCACAACAACTTCAAATATAAATAGTATCCTTGAGGTTGTGTTTCTGGAGTTTATGTATTAGACAAGTTATACAATGTTGTACTTTTCACTCGTTGTTTCTATGTTATAATATATTCAAACATTGACGGGAACTTTGGAACTATTGACCTATCCATAAGAAAAGGTAGTTCAAGATCTCATATTAGTCAACTTCCTATGTAGTTGTGGGAAACATAGTTGTGGAAGATAATGGAAGAGCTCATATCAATCAACTTCTCATGCAATCATGGAAACATAGTTGTGGTTTCACAAGCAGGATTAATAGTTATAGGGATGCACTTGTTGTCTTGTAAGTCATGCGCAACAACTCCGTTCCCTTTTTCTAGTGAGAGGGGATTGCAACAACCAATTACCCTTTTGAACTGAGAAAGGTACGACATAAAGAGAGACCAATACTTTAGGCCCATACTCAAAAAAAAATTATTATAAAGCTTGTTCTCTATATACATACTTGAGTTTGGTAACCTTAGGTAATTTGTAGACGTCTAATATGTCACAACCTTTGTTTTGTTTTTCACTTGGTTATTAACCATGGGTTTATAAGGATTTCATTCTTCTAATACCTAGGACAACATCATAGAATTAATAAATGAAGAAGAAGACTTCCTTCTTGTTACATTCAAGGGAAACATAGGAAACTCAACCACTATTTAAAATGGTCATAGTTGCAATGATAGAATTTTACATAATGAAACATATTACACAATTAAACATATGTTGCTTGATTATGTTTTTTTTGTAACTAGGGGAATCAATAATTGGGTCGGGCTCGTACTCATGTGACACGTGGTTGATTCTGATCTACTACCAATATACCCTTTGTCGTTTCGACACCGCCCCATGCATGGTACAAGGGGCTACAAGGTTTGAACTAGTGACGTCACAAGGGGTGCCTTAACAGTGCACCCTATCACCAACTGGTCTACACCCCGAGGGCATGTTGCTTGATTATGTTGCTTCCATTGCACTACCTAAAATAGTGTAGGAGTAGCAATTAAGATTTTTATGCAAATCCCATTGGTTTAATTCATCTATAGTTCATAGAATATTTTTTCCAGGTAATTATTCTAGGGAAAACCCTTAGGCACTTCCCCTCATTTCAAAGATGGTACTCAAGGTAAACCATATATTCTTTAGGGAACAAGGCCAAGTCAACAATAAGGCTTGAAGCCATTACAACAATATACTCACTATGAACTTAGCATGCCACTTATGGGAATTTAACCTAATTGGGGAGAATAACACTCCATCCCTCAACCACTCAGGAAAGACTATATTGACATGTAGTTTATAGAATGTAGATATGTTTCCCAATTTCATTCAGTAACATGCTCATCCCATTTGTTAGAAGCTTTGAGTTAGAGATGTTTGCAAATAAACTAGAAAGCAAACAAAAAATTGTCCATGTTATCAAGGTTTCACCACATTGTACTTGTCTCTCCTCCATGCAATCTCAATTATGTTGTTGTGGAATTCTACTTGTTTTAGTAGTTTAAAGGTGCCAACCGCTTTTAAGTATTTTACAAAGAAGGATTTTTAAAAAAAATTATTTTTAAAACAAAGTGCTAGTGGTGATATGGAAGGGAGATCAATGCAATCAATTTTTCGTTATGTCTTCCTAAGGGGAAGGTACTTGTATATTTTAAAAAAAAAGGAAAAAAAATGATAAGTTACATTTTATTAAGACATCTTGATGTTCGTGAAGCTTGGATAAAAAATAAATGTCATAGAGTGTAGGTAGAATGAGTTTATCTTCTTGGAATGGATAGGAGATACAATGTGTATTTTATGAACTATGTAAATGTGTTCATTTAAGTATTAAGGTGAGCAATAAGTATCAAGCATTGCAACATTTATTGGTATATATGTTAGGATATATACCATTGGATGTTGCAGCAATGCACATTCAACAATGTCTACCCTAACGTATACACCATTAAATGTTGCAACACTCAATGGCAATTGTTGTCCACTCTTAACCTTGTCTTTTAGATAATTATTGTTTTATATTCTTGTATGATTCATTGAGGTTAATGGTGGAGTGGAGAGAAGGAGGAGAAGCACCTTGTGCCTCCCTTCCACCCCACTATTTGTTGAGATATAAGGAAGATGGTTCTAGAAGAGATGCATGATATGCACGATAAGCTGGGTTATTAGATCCCACACCCTTGGAAATGGACTCCACCAACTTTCATAAACATCCAAGAAGAGACAGCTTCTCAGCCCACCTTCTATCATACTACCTTTTATATAAAACAACCCTTAAAACCATAAACCACCCTAACAGACACTTTCAACACACTAATATTATGGTTCTAAGGATTTACCCTCTACAATAATATAAATTCTAGAGAGAAAAAATTGAAGGAATAAGTAGATTCCTAAGTAGTTGGTTCAAGTTTAGCCAAATCTTTCTCTTGGGAATCAAGATCTTGTTAGAATCTTTATAATTTTAAACATCACAAGGAGTATCTTACACCATACTTATTGTGTATTATGGGAGAATTTGTATGTCTACACTACTAAATCATTGTGAGAATGTCTCATCGAATTATATTGTTTTTCCTTAGAAAAAAATAAAATAAAATAAAATTGTAATTCATTATATTTAACAAATCACATTGTGCATGGGCACTACAGTACCATATCCAACTTATTACTAAAGTTGCATCAGATTTCTTTATAAAAAATGGCCGCCATAGCATGACATGACTGCCTATTACATTTGTAGATGTAAATTATGATCAAAAAATTATTTATGATCGATAGGCAGTATTCTGTCCTATATATAGAGTTAAACGATAAACTAAAAAATCGTATCAAGACATATCAAAATGTTTTGCTTTTATGCATGTTGTCATCATAATATAAAAATCTCTCTACCATGGTGGACTATGTTGAGTCCCCTTTGATTACAAGGGGAAAGGTCTTGTGTCAAGTTTCATTAGATTGTCATTTATATGCTCCCAAAGTAATCTAGATCCCTCCACCATTGGTAGGCCCTGTTTTGATAATATATATGCTTGTACATTCCTTTCACGATAGATACACTGAAAATTGATTTCTTGGAACAAACCCATTAGTTGAATCAGTTCATCATAAATGACTTCTAGATAGATGTTCTCTAGGGACCTTTTGAGTCTCATACAATCCAGAACAAGTTTAGAATCATCAAATACTTGAAGCTTAGTAATTCCTTTTGATAAGACCAAATGCAAAGTTAATTTCAATGCCTTCAATTCAACTTTATTATTTATGCTCATCCCTAATCATGCTATGAATTTGAAGTAATTTTGATATGAAAGATGAACAATACCACATGCTCCCCCTTTGACTGCCCCTCTCTGTGCTACTCCATCAAAATATGCCCACCCCCCTATTCTATCAATCACTTCTTCCTCCACCATTTTGTGTTTTGGAGTTCTCTCTAGTTGAGGAAAGAGCCTTAAAATGGCCAAACTTTTAGAAATATAATGAACTGGATTCATATAGGGATCTTAAAAAATAACCTTATTTCGAGCTAACCAAATGCCCCAGATCATTAAAGTAGGTAAAGCTTTATACTCTAAAAATTGCTCATTGTATATCCAACTTTTGAAAACATCCTATAACTGTAAACCATTCCAAATGGAATTGAACCGAGTATACTGAGAAGCTAATGTACAATATTCCTTGAATATGAGAAGAAAATAAAAAGATGGTCCAAGCCTTCATTGTTTTCCTTGCATAAAGGGCACCTACCAAGGCCAATCCATAACCTCCTAACCATAATGTCCCAAACAAATACTTTGTTATTAAACACCAGCCTCATCGTATTATATATATATATATATATAGAGAGAGAGAGAGAGAGAGAGAGAGAGAGAGAGAGACTCGCGATGGAGCTCTGCAGTGTGGGGACAACTCGAAGGTCGAAAGATGCGGTGTCTTCTCAAATATATTAAGGAGCAAGTCGCGATGGAGTTTATTTTTCAAGGTTTTTTTTATCTCGGGGGAAACGCTGATGCTTAACAAAGCCAGCCTTCAAGATTGCATTAACGTCGTACATATCAACAGAAAGGAGGTACGTTGGTGACGTAAAATGGAGCTAAATGAGGTGGACTATGACAGTCCCTCCCCTGTGAGAACCATCTTCGCCTTGGATGAAGACATTAAGTGTAGCAACTTTTTTAAGGAAGCTCGCCAAGAAGATAATACATCCCGCATAAAAACTAATGAATGCAGGTATGAGCCGAGTACACCTCTGAGTACTTCTTCCCTGCACAAACATGATGACGCTGGTACATGGAAAACCATCCACGAATAATTTCCGAGGCACTAGAAAGGGGCGAAGGAAAAAAAGGATCATGCAGTGTTGGTGGTCGGCAAGGAGATCGGAATCGAAGAAATCCCAGATTACCTTTCTTCAGCTCTGGTGGGAAGGTTGTGCGGTAAGCAAGTAGGAGAATTAGTATTAAGGAATTGGATGGATTTAAACTGGAAACGATCCTAAAACATCTCCCTACCTTTCATATCTTATCAATGGGATGGATCCTATTTAGAGTCCATTCGGAGATAGATAACGCAGAGATTTATGAACCGTAACTAGAGCTAGGGTCCTTCTGACTTAATTCTCAAAAAATGGCAGGTGGATTTTGATGCAAGAAGGGAACCACAAAATTTGAAATAGATATGGGTCATCCTTCCAAGACTACCTATGATTTTTTGGCAAAAACCAGTTCTGTAAGCAATTGGTGAGAAGTTGGGAAGGTTTATTTCTCTTGAGGAGAATTGGGAAAATAAAATAGATAGACATTGTGCCAAAATTCTAGTTGAATTGGAGCTTCAGGATGGGTTATATGAAGAAATAAATTTGGAAATGTTTGGGAGCATATGGAATAAAAAACTGGATTAATGGAAAATCCCATTTAGATGTTTTGGGTGTAGACAGGTTGGACATTTAATAAGGGATTGCCCGGTCGCAACTCCAAGTGCTCAAAAACATCCTAAGATTTAGGTAAAAAAGACGACAAGCCCAGAGAAATTAGGCGTAAATGTTTTGGATGGGGTAAAAGCTGACGAAAAGAATTGTGAAGGACAGAATACGACAAAAGAACCAGCCCATAATGTAGACACTGCAAGGTGGTGGAAATCCGGTCTACATCCTCCCCCGGTAAGCTTAACACTTCTTTTTTTGTCCCTCCTGTCATTAATTCTCTTTTATTGGTACCTTCGGTAGTAGGTACTGTTCTGGATCCAGGCTCCGTTCCTTCCCTCAATTCCCCTCTAAAGGACATCAGGTCTGAATCGGATACGGAAAACCATTCTAACTCAAGATCTATTGATTCCTTCAAAACTCTAGCTTTCCCAAAAATCTATAATACAAGGGCTAAGATGGCCTCTTTGGGGTGTAAGGATGAAGTAATTTCTGGAGGACTTAAACAAGATTCTACACCTAAAGTTATTTTGGGAAGAAAGTCTCTTATATCCAAAGCAAAAAATAAAGCTTTGGCGGAAATTAAAATCGGAAAACAGGCTACCATCAGCAGGGCCCTTAGAGCGGGGAAAGCCCTTACAAGGGTTATTTAATGTTATGTTTGTCCTTCAATGCAAGGGGTTTAGGGGGCTCCCCCAAAGTAATAGCCTTCAAGAGGATGATTTCCAATTTAAAACCTTCAATCATCCTCTTACAGGAAACAATGTTAGAAGGAAAGAAAGCCCAAGAGGTGTTAGAGCCTTTGTTAAAGGATTGGTCTTTTGCCCTTCTAAGTTCGGAAGGTCATTGAGGAGGACTAGTTATGGATTGGATCCCAATGGTGAAGTTGGTTGACTCGAGTGAACATGAAAATGTTTTGAAGACAGTTTTAGAGGATAGTTCCACCGAAGTTACTTTCGTGATTCCCAATGTATACGGACCATTTCATAATCGGAGAATTTTCTGGGACAACCTCTCCAGATGCGGGCTCTTGGATGAGAGTAATTTAGTTTTAGGAGGGGATTTAAATTTAACACTTTCGGAGAGGGAATTCTGGGGAAAACTCGCTCATCCAAACTCTCTAAGCAATTATTTTAATGCTCTATTCGATAAAAAGAGCCTAGTGGATGTTCAACCAAAAAAGATGTATCCAACTTGGAGGAATAGGAGAAGTGGGGAAACGCTATCTCAAAAAAATTGGACCATTTCTTAATCTCAGAAGCTTTTTTCTCAAGCTCCCTCATGATAACTTCTTGGTCAGAAGAAGGAGGACTTTCAGATCATCGCCCAATCATGCTATCCTTTGATACGTATGAACAAAACCCTGCCTCTCCGTGCATATTCAACCTTGTCTGGATGAAAGAGGAAGATTATAAAATGTTGATAGAGGATACTTGGTCTCCTTTAAGGGATGCTTCTTCCGTTTCATTCATGAAAGCAATTGATGGACAATTTGACTAAGGTAAAATAGGTTTCTAAGGAATGGGAAAAAAAAATTCGTGCAAGAATGTAGAAAGAGTTGAAGGAGGTAGAAGTAGGCATCAAGGAATGGTATAAGGAGAACGGTGAGGGGTTTTTTACAGAAGAAGAATTACGAAATCTGAAAGACTTGGAAATTCGCCGAACAATTTTGTTAGGTAAGGAATAATAGATTTGGAGGCTTAAAAGCATATCCATTTGGATAAGTGAAGGTGATAACAACACTAAATTCTTTCACAAGTATGCTTCACACAAAAAGTTTGAATACTATTACTGAAATAAAGAATGATCAAGATGTCATAATAAGTTCCTTCAAAGAAAAATGTAAAGCAGGGGTTTCCTTTTTTAAAAATCTTTTCAATGAACCAAAGGGATGTCCGATCCAAGAAATGTTACAGGTTATAAGACTTTTCCCTAGATGCATCTCAGATGAATTGAATGATTCTTTAAAAAAAGAAGTGAGAGAAGAAGAATTATTCAATATAATACATTCATTCCAAAAAGGGAAAATCCCTGGTCCTGACGGCCTCACAGTAGAATTTTTCCTCGGCTTCTATGATATATTAAAGGAATATCTACTGAAGGTAGTAAAAGAATCCCAAAAATCAAGAAAGGTCCTTGGCTCCATAAACTCGATCTTTTTATCCCTAATCCCAAAGAAACAAAAACCCTCGGACTTCGGATATTTTAGACCGATTTCTTGCTGCAATGTGGTCTATAAAATGATTGCAAAAATAATTGCTCAAATATGAAGCTGATTCTAAGCAAGATTATTATTGAAGAAAAATTTGGTTTCTTGTTCAATCGACATATACATGATGCAGTCTCATTGGCCCAAGAAGCAATTCACTCGATAAACAAGAACAAACTCAATGCCTTTGCATTGAAACTTGATCTATCCAAAGCCTACGATAGAGTCAACTGGACCTTCTTATGACTCTTACTCATACATATGGGGTTCTCATTAGAATTGGTGAACTGGATAATGGATTGTGTAAGGATGACATCCTTTGCAATATTAATCAATGGAGCTCCGTCTTCTTTCTTTGGGACGTCAAGAGGTTTGAGACAAGGCTGTCCACTATCCCCCTTCTTATTTATTTTAGTGGCAGATGTTCTGAGCAAACGAGTCCTCCAGGCCAAGAATGCAGGTTCTTTGAAAGGTATTCATGTCTTGGCTTCAGTAGAACTAACTCATATTCTCTTTGTAGATGATGTGCTAATGTTGGGAGAAGGCTCTATGGAAAACATTCAAACATTATCTTAGATTTTACTTCTTTATAGCAAGGCGACAGGAATGGTCATAAATATGGAAAAATCAAGCCTTGCTATAAATAAAGTCCCTAAGGATTTACAACTAAGGATTAAGACAGAGGCAACTTTTTCTCATACTTCTCTGAAAGATGGTTTCAAATACTTGGGATTCTTCCTCAAGCCCAATTCATACTCTTTTAAAGATTGGATTTGGTTATACAAGAAAGTGGAGTGTCGGATCTCATGTTGGGTCAACAAATATCTTTCAAGAGGTGGTCGTTGACTCTCCTAAAAGCAGTTCTTCAAAGCATTCTGGTCTATTGGGATTCTATAGCTTATATTCCAAAAGGAATTTTTACAAAAAATTGTAAGAAATGCTTTTCCTTCCTTTGGATAGCTAGTAGAAAAAAGGAGGGGATTCCATTGGTAAAATGGATGACAATGGCTAATCTAAAGGAGCTAGGAGGATGGGGTATTAAAAATCCATATTTGTTTTGTTAAGCTTTGGCAGCTAAATCTCTATGGAGACTGACAACAAATAGTAACTCCCTATGGGGAAAAGCAATGACCTCAAAGTACTGTCCAAATTATTCAATAATTGATTGGTATAGAAGTCAGGAAAAGAGTTTCAAAGGAGGCTCAGTTGTATGGGAAGCTTTGGTGCTCTCTTTCCCCTTAGTGGGAAAATGGACGGCTTGGAGTATTGGAGATGGGAGTAATGTTCGTATTGGAGAGGATGCTTGGGTTGGTTCCGGAGGTGACTACACTATGTTGTCTTCCACTACATCTCTGTTAAAAAGCCAACACATCTATTTCTTAGCAGATGCCTGGAACAACACCTTCCAAGGATTGGCAAGAGAAGAGTGGAAAACAACTCAGGGTTTAGGATTGAAAATGAAGCAACCAAAGATTGGACAAGGTTTTTAAACCATTTGAAATCCAAATTCATCACTCTGAACTTGAACGAACCTGATAAGTTAGTTTGGACGAAGAATACCTCCTCTGGAGTTTTTTCAGCAAAACTAGGTTATGAAGTCCAAGCGCTAGAATCTTTTGCAGAAGAAAAAGTTTGGTGGTGGAGTACAGTCTGGAAATCAGCAGGTCCATTGAAGGCTAAGATTCTACTTTGGTAGCCCTAAAGAACAGACTGTTAACTTAGGAAAATTTATTAAAAAGAGGCTGGGAAGGCCCAAGTTGGTGTGTAATATGCAATTCGAGTTGTGAAACCACTTCTCATTTATTTGTCTCCTGCACTTATGTAGGGGCAGTTTGGAACGCGGCTTCTAAAGAACTATGCAACACGCTCACTCCTATGGAAGCTTCTCTCGAACTATGTTGCAGCAGCTGGTGGAAAAATCCTCTGGTACGAAGCTTTGACTCGTTCCCTTGCTTATTTATTTTTGGAATATGGTGGGCAAGGAACTCAACCATTTTCCAAAACCGCAAAATACCATCAGAGATAACTTGCGCAATGATCGTGCAGTGGACTAAAGAGCATAAAAAAATGGAGAAACAAAAGAAGGTCCGAGTGATTACCTCTCCAAGCATTGATAAAAGTTTTCCTTGGGCATATTTTGATGGTGCCAGCCAGGGTGATCCGCCATTGGGTGGTTCTGGTGCGATAATTTTCCTTTTCGTTCAGGAGCATATTTTAATCCAATATAGTTTGGGTCACTGCTCCAATAACATGGCAGAACTATCTGCACTTTGGGCGGTACTCAACTCAGCTTTGGAAAAAAACATAAGCAAAATATAGAACTTTGGAGACTCCAAGATGGTCATAGATTGGGCAAATAACAAAATTCAGATCAAAGCTCCTCATTTACAACATCTATTGTCTACCTTAGAAAGACAAATAGGAATGTTTGGCTATATTTCTTTCAGACATGTATACCGAGAGCTAAATCAAGAAGCAGACACTTTGTCTAAAAGTTCTCTTCTCCTTTCTCCAGGTTCACTATTTGAGATGCGCCAGGGGAGGCTTACTACGCCTATTTGATATTTTTAGTTTATGTTTAATAGGACAGTTAGTATCTTCTGACTCATGGCATGAAATAGATTAAGTATTTCTCATATGAACGGAGAATTTTTTATTTTTCAAGAACTAATGAATGTAATGACAGCTCATGAAGCAATGATGTAAGTCCTTCAAGGACAGTCTATGTTATTCTATATGAATAAAATATATTTTTTCCTCGAAAAAAAATATATTGTAACTAGGGGAATCAACAACTGGGATGGGGCTGGTACTCGCGTGGCACGAGGTCCAAGGGTCCAATCCTGTCTGCTACCACTATACCCCTAGGTGCACCCACACAACCGACAAGTATGTGGCTCAGGCAAGTTGGGGTGATTTGAACTCGTGACCTCCATTGTCATGTCCCAAATTTGGTATTGGGTCACAATGGCCTAATCACATTGGCCCTACTCATTAGAGTTTGTCAAATTGATGCTAAAGTTCAAATAATTGCTAAGGAGGAAAATTACTAGCTTCCTAGGTTTGGGGTGGAAGCTTTGGGATTTGGAATAATGGGGATAATAAATGATGTTTGAACATTAGAATGGAATAAATATTTAATAAAGGAGCTAAATAAATATATACAAGTGAAAATCAAAGTGGCATTCCATCATGAAACACATGGAGGAAGTGGGACCCACATATGGCTAGATTTCCCCTCTACACTTGGCATCATTCTCTCACCAATTCGAATTCAAGGTGAATGGTAACATACTTGGGGGAGTCCAAAAGGTATTATTCATTGCATGACTCATCCAAGGTCGAAATATAGAGGAAGAGTAACTCCCATGGAAGAGGAAGAGGTAATTTGGAGCTAGTGAGACACTTGGGCTAGATTCCCTAGCTCTATGACAACAATGATGAAGATGCTATGACACCTATGACACAAATCAGACCTTAAGGCTGACATATGACATATATGACATGTCAAGGATAAAAATAGACTCCAAGAGGGTGCTCAAGGGTGTTAGGGCAGCTAAGATGCTTCCACAAGTGATTTGGTGGAAGTGGGAGACTAGGAATTGTTGTACAAGTGGCGTTCTTTGGAATCTCTTCCCAACTTGAGTTGGCATGAGTCTCTTGGAAGGAATTCGACCCATGGAGGACATTAGAAATTTATAAATGTGAATAACAAAGAAGGAAACCAGCTTTTGATCATTTGTAGAATTTGCAATTGCATTTGTGAAGAGGGAGAGCTAGTGGATAACTAGTTTCTTGCCTTAGCCAATTTCGAGGGTGAAAGATTCCCATCCAAGTTGGTAATTGGAAAGGCCATTCAGACCTTTCATTTGGAGATTTAATGGAGTCTTTATTTGCAGGTGTAAGCTACAGGGCAGCTCATGGTTTCTTCTATTGCAGCTCACTCCTTCAACCATTTCCAGTTTTGATGGCATATTCTTGATCCTTGAGGGAGGGCGTTTTTGGTGAGCTATTGTACTCTTTGGGGAAGCTTTTAATGCCCCATTTATTTTGTAATATGAATTAAATACTCTGTTCTTCATCTCCAAAAAGTTTCAGGTCGAAATTCCAAGTAGAAATGTATAAATCTCATTTTTAATGGAAGAACAATGCCATTTCCCCACTACCTTGTTGTGAGCCAATGTATTGATGATGATTTCGAATGAATGGATGATTCTCTGATATATTTGTGATCAATATACTACCATGGATGTCTTCTACAAGTTTCATGTACTGTACTTGAGCATTTGAAGCATTTTTACTCAGTTTAGTTGTATTGGGAGGTGAAATAGTGCCATTTCCCCAAGGGTCGAATTGGGGATTTTTGCAGTTGAATGGGAGAGGGTGAGAACAATTGTAATAATCCATTAATGGTGCATATAAGACTTTAATAAAATACTTAACACATTACATACCTCTGTTCATAAATTTGAGTGGGTTTGGAGGCATTTGGGAAGCCATTTTCAGTACTTACCCCAGGGGGATTTGAACCCCAAATTACTAGTAAAATTGCATAATTGGTTCAGAATCTTAAGAGAGTTTGCAGAGGTCTTTTGGTGGACATATGTCATCCATAAACATCATATTCAAGTTCTAATATCATTCATACACCATCCTTGAAGATTTGAAGGCATTTGGAGTCAATTTGAGACCTAGAGACCAATACTAGTCAAAGGAAAATCACTAGTAAAGTTACCTACATTGATCAAAATTGAAAGAGGATTTGCATGAGTATTTTAAAGGTCCAAAGGCATCCCTGAAACACATATTTATGTTCTAATATCATTCATATACCTTCTCAGAAGATTTGGGATCATTTGGGGCAAATTTGGGACCTAGAGATCAAAACTAGTCAAAGGTCTAACTAGGGAAAAAAGTGAAAAATTGTCATTTTAATAAAATTCCTAACAAGGGTCATTACATCCATTTACAACATGTCTTCCATATCAAGCGAATCGTCGGTTGAGTTACAACCCTGCAGGCACCTCATCGAATTATATTAGTTAACAATCAAAACCTAATTTATTTTTCATATAAACTTTGATTGTTGTGGTTGAGATAAATTTATGTAATTTACACAAAATAGTTTGTATTGTTTAAGAAGTCAAAGCTTGATCCACCGCATTGCTAATCCAACAAAGCCAAATTATGTCTTTAAGGAGTTGTCACTTTATCTTTTTGTAAATGATGAAAATTATGTATTTCACAAGTTCTCACTTGTATTTTTTGTAAATGCTTAGGGTAATTGAGTTCTACATATTTTGTTAATGTCATGAATTTACAACTATTTAGAGAATCCATAGAGTTCTTTTGAGTTTTAAAGTTTAAGACATTTAGAATTAAATTTTCTAAGTGCTCGGGGTACTTTTTGCTATCCTCTTTACACACTTTAGGTTTCATTTAGTTGATTGTGGCTTCATTTAGTTGATTGTGACAACTTCATCTTTGGATTGAAGATTGCTAATAATCATCAAACATAAAAAGGGGTTGAGGGCAGGAGCCAGCGGTGGGGTCTGATGGTTGCCTCGACGGAAGCCCAGTTTCGATTCCTATGGGGGAAGTGTAGTATATACAGGCTGCACCCCAGAAAAAGATCGTGCGACTGCGGTGGTGGCTGTACCCTCGTTTATTATGTCATATCCAACATTAAAACTAGCCTTAACCCGTGAATTTGGTATCCAGATGGTTCAATTGACAATAGTCACTGGGCAGTTTGGAAAAGTTCCCACAATATTAAAAAAAAAAACAAAAACAAAAAACAAAACAAAACAAACGAATAAACAAAAATAAAAAAGACCATCAAACATAAACAATTAAACAATGATAGATATTAAGTTGCACATAACCCTTGTTACATAAAAATAACTTTTACAAATGTTGAATATAATACTATCAAAACCTAGAATGAAAACATTATTACATAATCACAAACTTACATACAAAATAAATGTGTATATATAAAAGCCAAACACTTTAAATTAAAACATCTCCACATGAGTGACATCAGCAAGGCACATGGTCGTCACACGTTTTAAAAAACACATGGTCATCAATAAAAGTATATAGTTAGATAGATGGTCTTTTTGGTTATTTATAAGTTAGCAAAGTATATAATTCGATGCCTTTTTAAGTCCTTTCCTTTGGAATTCAATGACAGCCAAAAGTCGAGATCACGGTCACAATGATAAGATACATAATCTCTTTATCGAGTCATAAATGTATTTTAATTATTTATTAATGTGGTGGGAATAATTTACTTAATATTTTTTTTTATTAGGGTCCTTGTATGGTTTATTTATTACTTTTACATTACGTAATGGTCGGTGGAATTTCTAAGCTTTTTTTTTCAGCGAAAAAAAAGCGTACTATTACTATTTATAGAAATAAATCAAATAGTACAACGATGGACATATTTCAGCACTGATTTGTCCAGAGTAACAAAATTATCCATCTGGATCATCAAGATTGTCCAAAAATAACTACAAAAAGCTAGATTGTCGCACATATATCTACCTTTAAAACTCAAAGATAGAAATTGAACCAGTAGAATCCAACTTGGATTCTATGAATTCCTCCTGGAAAATGATTCCTTCTTCTATCTCCAGAGCCTCCTTTGATAACTTATCTGCTATAGTATTGTTTTCTCTATAAATATGTTGCAGAGAATATGTATGGAAACTAGAAAGTTCTAGTCTGATGTGATCACACCATGGAATCAAAACAACAACTTGTAGCTTATATTCACCACTCGCCCACTTTATAGTGACCCTAGAGTCACCATAGATTTTAACATCTGCCAGACCAAAAAGATTTGCCACCTTTACCATCATCCAAAGTGCCACAATTTCAACTTTCATGTTAGTTCCTTTGCCACATTTCAATTTGCAAGTATAATAATGATCCTGATTAAGAAATAGAACTCCTCCAGCTGCACAATGATCCTGAGCAGCAGCTCCATCAAAATATCGAACTGAGTTATCAAATTGAACATGTAGTGCTGCCACCATTCTGGGTTTACTACCAGTTTTCTTGTATTGATAGAATACAAATTGCTTAAGACAGATATCAGCTACCACATTGAAATTTGATGAATGGTTTTCAAATATGGCCAAATTCCTAACATACCAAATACTCCAGCAAACCAAAACCGGAAGAATAAAAAAGTCTTTATATGACGATATCCAATGTGCAATGTTTGATATGATATCCAACTTACCCCGTCATTTGTAAGGCCAAGAGTAGTGGAATTTCTAAGCTATATTTATTAAAGAGTTTGAATAATTTACTTAATATTTATTGCAACGATATCATCTAATTATGTGGTCTAATAATATGATTCACTTCTAACAATGAAAAATCACAATTTTAATAATGAAAATAAGTATTTTCATTTTTCTTGGAATGAGTTCTACATAGTGACTTATTAAAGGACGTTGTGTAGTTTATTTATTACTTTTTATATTAGTTGATGGTCATACATGAAGTAGAATTTCTAAACTACATTCATTAATGAGTTAGAATAATCTACTTAACATTCATGATAATAATATCATCTAATTATATGATAATTGAATTCAACACTAAAAAATCACAATTTTAACAATGAAAAGATGTATTTTCATATTTTTTTAAACAAATCATATAGAGTAATCTATAATATAATTTTGTTTACTATAATAAATTTATGGTTTTTTTGGAAAAAACATACAATATGTAGTTTCATATATTTTGAGACTACAAATAGATGGATACATTTAAAAATTCGATGATTTGGATCGGATAACCATTTTTAGCGGGAATCTAGTGTGTTCTTTTTTTTGTTGCAAAATAAAAAATTAGTTGTGTTTTATTGGGATTTTGATGGTAGAAATGGATTCAACACCCTCAGAAACCGTCGGGGCACCTAAAATTCTAGATTATGACAACTATAACCTGGATTTTGAAAAATTACGGTTATATTTTTTCAAAATCGTGCCCAAAAAATTCATCTATTTCGGGTCAAATTGTGCCTGAAAAATTCATCTATTCCGACTCAAATCGTCGAATTTTTAGACCACGCACAAATATATTTCTTAGCCTCCATTTTTGTTGGAGCAATTTCATGTTACAATATCAATGATCTAAACGTAAGATTTGGAAACTTCTTATCAAATTTATGATGAAAAAAAATGCACAAAAAAAGATATGGTTTACTACACGATTAGCTTCTCTCCATTGCATTAAGTGGTGCTCATCGATGAATGGAACCCATATGTGGTGATACACGTCAATTGAAAATTAAAATGCCCACTCAAATCCCAGAATAACATGTTGTTGGTGCTCAGAGATAAGGTGCTCACCTAGGATACTCTATATAGGAGAAACAAGTTAGATCTTAACAATGTTCTTAATGTAAGGAAGTTGAGGAGACTATATATCATCTACTTGTTTTGTGTCCTTACGCTACTCAAGTCTATAAGGAGTTGGAAGGTTTAACTGGATTAAAAGATGTATGCGGGTGGTGTGGCGCGAGCGGTGGGGGAAGTTCATAGAAGAATGCTTGAGGTTTTGGGACTTTAGTGTGAAAATGTAAAAATTAAGGCCTTTAAAGCATTACCTCTTATCATTGCTTGGGGCATCTAGTTAGCAAAGAATAATAATTTGTTTGAAGACAAATTTATCCTAGCCATTCAATGTGCCTCACAAGATTTGAGTTTTCTTTAAAGCTTCAAGAAGCTAAAAAGTCCAAATCCCCCGAAACAGGTTACAACGGAAGAAGTGGATAAATCGAGGTCACGAGCTTACTCCAATGGAGCAACTAAGGGTGATCCTCAAAATTATAGGGCAGGTGGTGGTCTTTACTTGAGGGACACACCTTGCCTGAAATCTAAGGTTGGTCTTGGTAGAGGAAGAAGTAGTTACATTGAATTAATGGCCTTGAAGTTAATAATCATGCTTATAGGTGAAAAAGTGTTTGAGAACTGCAAATATTTAAAGATTCTATGGTTGTTATCAATTGGACGAGGGTTGCAAATGCTATAGAAAATTTCCTACTGGTTGTTATCAATTGGATGAAGGTTGCAAATGTTATTAAAATTTTCTTACTAAAGCATATATTTGAGGAGTTTAGATACTTTGAAGCTTATTTTGTTCATGTAACTTTTCATCATGTTTACACGAAAAGAAATGAGTTGGTAAGTCAACTCTCAACAAGATAATGACATATATGGTTGTTCAACAAAATATGATCATCAACCTATCTTTTAAATATGTTATATGGTCAATTATCGTCGATGTTCCTATTTGTTGGAATCCTACAAGATTTTTGTAAATATTAATGTAAATAAGCTTCAATTTTTAGTTTTGGAAGATGAGGAGTCTAGAGATTCCAATAGATCTCTTGGAATATGAAGTCCAAGAGTCTCATCCTTTATGTATATATAAAGGCTTATGCCTATGAATCAAACATCAAGCGGGAGTTTGGTATCAGAGCTACCATAACTCCTGTCTGCCATTGTTGTGCCCGTCAAATTGCCTATTTTTGGATCTGAGTTCTTCCTCGGGCTTTCAGGCCTACCCTCTGAACCCTCTCAATCTCGCGTTCTTCCATATGCTCTCTGCTCTCTACGTCCTTTCATAATTTATTATAAAAGTTGTGTAACCTAGAGGTTAATGTTCATCCAGTTTGCACCGTAACCCTGATTTTGCTAATGCTCATAACCATGTTTGGCTGCTACGTCTCTTGATCTCAATTGCAGGAGTTTTTGTAAAGCTTGATATTGTTTTATGTTGCGTAGATTACAGTGGTTTTGGTTTTAAATATTAATTTTTGACATGAGTTGTGGATGCATTTTTACATAAGCGACTGTATTTTTGTGTGTGCTATCACAAATGTTTAAGCTCTCCAATCTTTGCATTCTCTCCTCTCGGCATTTTTTTAATAGTTGTTGCAGTAGTACTTTTTGAAGCCTCTGTGTGGAATAGATAAACCCTAATCCCTTCCATTATGTAGATTATCTCTGTAATCGCTTGTGACATGAGAGCATTATAAAGTTATTCTCTAACATGGAAACCATTGTATTCCGTGAAATGTCTGCGTTGATGGCTGCAACTGTTGATGACATCCCCGTGGAATTGCGACTTGTGCATTGAAGGTCGAGGTTGTAAGTTAGTAGATCTATCTATATCTACATTGGAGATGATAGTTGTGTGGTGCGTGGAGGATACATTCCTCGTCTTTTGTGGTTGTTGGTTGCTCCTTGTGATGTTGTTGAGTGATGCGTCTAAGGCTTGAAGAGCTGCAACAGTGAGACAAGGTGAGAGCAACTACAAGAGATGCGACATTGAGGGTTGTGTGGTCTCTCTTATGAATCCTCATATCACCTGGTGCGTGAGCAATCAAATTACGAAGCAAGGCTTCCATATCGTGGTTGTGTCCCCATTGAAGGTTGCGTCCAAGTCTGCGTTAGAGTTAGACTACGTGGCAATCTAAAACAAGAGTTGCGACGTGGGTTTTGAAAGGAATGTGACTCCTCATTCAAAGAAATGTGACTACGACCCAAGCTGCGTAGGATTCAAGTGAAGGAACTGTCAATTTCATAACGTCCAAACCCTAATTTTGTAAGTGGAGAAAATATTAAAGTAATCATTTTTAATATGGGCATGGTAAAGAATTTGTAAATAAGTTATATTTTGAAGATCATTATGTATAGCTAGTTAAAGTTGTTTGAAGCCCTTGAAGATATATCAATGTATTTTTTAGTGAGGATCTTTATATTGTGTGAGAACTACCTTGGAGAATCATTGTAATAGAGAGTTAATTATGCATATTGTTGCAAAATATACGTAATAGTGCTCTAGGGAATGCTGCATAATTAAATTGTAACCATTTTTGCAAAGAAGGGAGCAGAAATTCAATCTGCAACCCTTTTTTTTTTGCCATACATTCTCCCTAATAGTTGCAGGTTCATGATGCATTCTATAGCATCAATAGTTGGTGCTACCCTCACCAACAAAGACACATTTCCAAAATGGTGGAGGAAGATCAAGGCTACATAGGTCTACGACGATTTGTGGGACAACATTTACGAAGGAAAGACCATTCACACCGATGAAGGAATTGTCATTACTTCAGCTCCAAAGCCTCCAACGTCAGAGAAAGAACTTGTTATTTGGTAGTCCAAATACAATAAAGCTTTAGCCATTATTTCTGCCACTGTCAGTGAAGAGGAGCATATATTGCTTGCAAAATCATGTTATGAAGCTTTACAGACTCTAAAAGATTTGTATGACTCACACTTTGAAATGGAAGTGATCCAATCAATGTTAAAGCTATTTAGTCTTGAATTAAAAGATAATGATCCCATGTTGTTTGCATATGAGATCAGAGCAATCATGCACAAGATTCAAGCCTCTTGTATGAAACCAGACCTTCCACTTGCAACATTTGTAAAGTCTCTTTATTGTACTTGCTTAAACTATCTTGAATCTTTGCAAGCAAGTGACAAGTTCAAAGACCTCGCCTTTGACATCCTGGTAGAGAAGATTGCAGATAGAGAGAAAGCTTTTGGAAAGAAGACAAATGAGAATATTGGAGAATCTCTTTGCTTTGCTCATAAAGAAAAAACAAGCCTAAAGACCCTTCCAAGGGAGAAAGCAGCAAAAGAGGCAGAGGAAGAGGAGGAAGAAACAACTCCAGTAGAAGATCAGAACTGAAGTGCAAGCGTTGCTGAAAGACTAGACATGAAGCATATCAGTGTTGGGATTCTTGGGACTCCATCAAAGGAAGACGTAATCATAATAAAGAAGATAAGAATAAAAACCAAGAGGCTAGTAAAGCCCCTGATTCTGCTCGTTGTATTGTTGCACATTGTGATCTTGGAATTAATGAAATAATCTCTCTTTCATCTTACAAAGATTGTTGGATGCTTGATATTGGTGCAACATCTCATATGACTTTTAGAAAAGATTGCTTTGAAGAACTGAATGACATTGCAAATGGCACAATGTACTTTGCAAACAAATCTATCATCAAACCATAGGGAATTGGCTCAATCAGGATTAAGTTGCATGGATTCCCTGATTTCATATTAAAAAATGTTCTCTATCTTCCAGAGTTACAGAGAAGCTTGTTGTCCTTAATGCAGATTCAACAACAAGGCCATTCCATCCACATATTCGATGGGATTGTAGAGATAAGAAAATTTGCTGACAACAAGGTCATCATGACTAGTTATGAATATGGGCAGTTGTTGAAGTCGAGGGGCTCTTCTACAAGAGTTCAAAACTTTTCCTATTGATCTCTCTCAGCATGAAGAATGTAACATGTCATCCAGTCTACTATGTCATTCTAGATTTGGTCATCTGAATTATAACAGTCTTAGGTTGTTAAGAAAGAATGGTGTATTTGGTTTTCCCACCATTCCCAAGCAAAAGAACAAATGTGATCCATGCATACTAGGCAAACATAGTAAGCAACCATTTCAAGAGTCTAAATTCAGAGCATGTAGAAAGTTAGAGCTGGTTCACTTTGACTTATGTGGTCCCATGCCAATTCCTTCTACAAATGGTCATAAGTACATTATGAATTTTGTTGATGAATATAGTAGGATGTGTTGGGTATACTTGTTGAAGGAAAAATTTGAAGCATTTCAAACTTTCAAGAAGTTTAATGCATGGATAGAAAATCAAGCACAAGCACATATTGGTACATTCCGATCTGATAATGGTAAAGAATATACATTTAAGGCATTTGAAGACTATCTTTGCAAACATGGGATTACACATCAAACCTTAGTTCCCTACAATCCCCAACAAAATGGTGTAGCAGAAAGGATGAATAGAACCTTAATGAATACAACACTCTCAATGATGTTTTTCAAGAATGTGAAGCTAATGTTTTGGGGTGATGCAGTCGTATGTGCATCATATTTGAGAAATAGAAATCCATCTCATGTTCTTGAAGATAAGACTCCACATGAAATGTGGTTTGAGCACCTTCCTACGGTTAGGCATCTCAAGTTTTTTGGTTCCACTTGTTATGCCTTCATACCAAAGGAGCAAAGAAATAAGCTTGGTGTTAGAATTCAAAGATGCATTTTCTTGGGGCACTCGAAACTTCCAAGGCATATCGTCTTTATGATGAGGTAAATAAGAAGTTTGTTGTTTTCGGAGATGTCATTATTCTTAAAACTAATAAAAATGTCCAGTCTATTGAAAGACAACTTGATCATTTGGAGAAGTTTGCTCATCTAAAGACATATTATGAATTTGATAATGAAATTCCACATTTTGAAGGGGGGATCCCTATCTTGGATCGATCTATGGAATTTCCTTTTGAAGCAGGACCAACACCCCCTCATGAGACTAAGTTCCTGTCACTTCAACTGAACATGAGACTCAATTGGGTGATATGATCGAGAGGATTGGAAGATTGAACCTTGAAGAGAATGATGCACCACCAAATGATCAACCTGGACCATCAAGGAAGACTCTGAAATGGGCCACAAAGACACTTGAAAGTGTCTATGCAGGTGAAGTAGGAAAGACGGGAACAAGAAGCTCAATTAGACAAGAAGATGGAGGAAATGCAGATAAATGAGGTGGTGACATGGATGTCTCATTTGATTGTGAATTGAAGTTTTTTGCTAACTTTGAACCAACTTCCTTTGAAGAGGTTGCTACTCGTGATGAGTAGAAAGAAGCCATGCAGAATGAGTATGATGCACTCATAAATAATGGAATCTGGAAGCTGATTGAGCCTCCAAACAAAACCAAACCAATTGGAAGCAAGTGGGTATACAAGAACAAATACAAATTAGATGGCTCACTTGACAAACATAAAGCAAGGCTCACGGCGAAAGGCTATGCATAGAAAGAAGGAATTGACTATGAAGAAACGTTCTCTCCAACAACAAAATGGGGCACCATCCGTACTATACTTTCCTTGCCTTCACAAAATGGATGGAAATTTCATCAAATGGATGTAAAGACAACATTCTTGAATGGAGACTTGAAAGAAAATGTCTACATGTCTCAACGAGAAGGTTTTGTTGTGAAGGGACAAGAACACAAGGTATGGAAACTTATCAAGTCCATGTATTGCTTGAAACAAGCACCTCGAGCATGGTATGAAAAGCTAACCGAGCATCTTCTAAAGCTAAATTTCAAGCAGTATAATCTTGATGATGCAACATCGTTTATAAAGAAAGTTGGAAGATCTGTTGCGTTTCTTGCAGTATATGTGGATGATCTTTTGATGATAGTGAACAATGAAAGTTATATAGCATCCATAAAGAAAGATTTGAATAAAGGTTTTGAAATGACTGATCTGGACATCTTCACCACTACTTAGGAATTGAAGTGACTCAACATCCTAAGTACATATTCATTTCTCAGAAAAAAGTATATTGGAGAACTGTTGAACAGATTTGGCATGACAGACTGCAACCTACTCTCAACTCCAATGGAACAAAAGCTAAAGCTAATATCGAGTGAAGGAAAAGAATTTGAGGATGCAACCAAGTACTGACAACTTGCAGGAAGCCTTATCTACCTTACCACCACCAGACCAAATATTTCTTATGTTGTTAGCATTATTTCACGGTTCATGCACAAACCTTGTGAAGGGCATTGATCTACAACAAAGAGAGTTCTAAGATACTTGAAAGGGACTCAAGACTTTGGACTCAAGTACTCTAAGGTGGATGACTTCAAATTTATTGGGTACTCTGATTCAGACTTGGATGGTGACAAAGAAACAAGAGTGTCCACTTCTGGATACACAATGAGTCTTGGATCAACAACTGTTTACTAAAGATCACGCAAACAATCAGTTCCAACAGATTTGACAACAGAGTTAGAATATTTACCTGCTACAGAAGCAACCAAAGAGATTGTGTGGCTTAGGGAGATACTTGAAGATTTGTAGGAGAAACAAGAAAACTCCACTCCACTTTTGATTAACAACACTTTTGCAATCAAGTTGGCCATGAATCCTAGATTTCATGATCACAAACACATCAACACAAAGTATCATTTGATTCGACACCATGTAGAGGCCAAGATAGTTCACTTACGTCATTGTTCCACAAATGAGCAAATTGCAAATATCTTCACCAAAGCACTTGGACGAGAAAAGTTTGAAAGATTTAGAACCATGCTCGGACTTACAAACACCCCTTCAGATTAAGGGGGGGAATGTTGGAATCCTACAAGATTTTTGTAAATATTAATGTAAATAAGCTTTAATTTCTAGTTTGGGAAGATGAGGAGTCTAGAGACTCCACCAGATCTATTGGAATCCGAAGTCCAAGAGTCTCATCCTTTATGTATAACTAAAGGCTTTTGCTTATGAATCAAACATCAATCGGGAGTTATCTTCTGTCACTATCAATCCTCCTTTGATTTTGTTTTTCTTGAAATATTTTAAGAAACCTATATAGATGTTGTAGTTTTGTTAGTTTTGTCTCTATGCTCACTTGAGAGCTTGGGTTTGAACTTTTTTTAACTGTATCTTTTTTTTGTAAGATAGTCCTTATATTACCTTCACAAAAATATACAGTGACAGAGATGTACCGCGCCCTCTCATAATCGAGAAAACAGACCCCAAACTAGAGTTGCAAACTGAGTTTAGAGCAGTCATCCTAGGAGGAAATCAGACTTTATAGAGAAATAGTTGAATAGACATACTATGAGGCAGAAGTGGCCCGAAGCAGAGTTGCAGAAATCTAAACAAAAGTAAAAACATACAGAGTTAACTACTGGTATAACCCGTCTGTCCAACCTGGGTAGGCTGGGTAGTAGGTTCCTTGGCGAGAGTGATCCCGAAATGGCGAGCTAGTTGCTGCTGATTGTAGAGAATCTGCTTTAGGAAGTCGACCATTTCATCTTGCTGCATAAGAATCTCAGCTTTGGCTTCATCTCTGTGTGCAAGTGTTGTGCCAAGCACCAATTTCTGAGACCAGCGGTAATCAAGAGTCTTTTGATACAGGGTAACCCTACCCCTGGTAGACCCTGGGTCTGGAACCAGGGTCTCAAAATTCACTGCGAATTTCCTCATCAGTGAGGCATCCACGGGAAACCATAGCATCATGCTCAACTTCTTGAATTTCATCCTGCGCTTTCTGCGGGATAACATTTTTGTATCTGCAAGCCTTCCCCACAACTCCGCGCATGAGGCGCATGGGTGGACCAGAGGAGGGGCTAGCTTGCTGCACATAGCGTCAGGTGTTAGCTTTTTTGGTGGGCGGCATGTCTGCTTCCACAACAAACTGAACATAGAGCAGAGGGAGAAGAGCACCAGAGAGCGAAGAGAGCCGAGCGGGCCGAGAGAGCCTAGAGAGCCGAGAGAGGCGAGAGCGTTTAGTATTGAAGAGCCTAGCGAGTGTAACACTAGGCCGCTGAAGACCAGAGAGCCGAGAGGGCTACAAACCAGGGAGCCGAGTGCCTATGAGCTGAACACCAGAGAACCAAACACCATAGTGAACACTAGAGAAATGAACCCCATAGAGCCAAATGCTCGTGGACCCTTTGCGCAAAATAGCTAGGAGCCGAGCGTCAGCAAAGCGGTTGCGACGCAGTGCGATGTGCTGATGGTCCAAAGCTTCATTCCTTATGCTGCTTGCAGGACAACCCCATTCATCAGTCTGCATTGGAGTAATCATGGCCAGAACCTTGAGGCGGACATGAGCATCCCGACGGGACGGAGTGCACGCAGGAGAGGTCTCGAAGCAGGCGAGGTAATGAGCCATGGACGAGGCGACTACCAAAGACAATTAAGAGTTGGCGTGGGATGAGCCATCGCGTGCCCAACTTCGCTGTCGAAGAAGGCGGGCAGGTGGACGGGCATGCAGGCAGGCATGTGGTTGGCCGTATTGGCAGACACGTGGCCAGGCCTGGGGCTGGTCACGTCCTTTTGCACCCGCCGTGGGGGACTTTTTTTAACTGTATCATGACTACATGCTATTTTTTAAAAATTGTTTTGTCTGAAGAAAAGTATTGACATTCATATGGGTTTTAAGGTAGTATTAATAGGTTTATAGCTATATTTTCTTCATAACAACTTTATAAGTAAAATACACTTTTTTCTAAAATATTTTAGATGTATTTGAATTTGGATTTAATAATCTTTATTAGAAAATATTATAAAATACTGAGAATTAATAATTTAAATGGTGAAGAGGTAAGTTTCACACTCCTTCTCGGATTCATATCCCCAATAAAATAGTAATCCCTCAAGATAAAACTAAAAGAATGAATACCTAAAACATCCTTTTAAATATAATTTTCTCATAATTTACCCACTATCTATGAATGATGTTTTAAATATATTTTTCTCATGATTTGAATTTAGATTAATAAAATTACAATTTATTGAATACATGAAATTAGACCCAATAAAATAAATCAAACAATATCATTTTCACAAAAAAAAACTTTTATAAAGTTACATGTTCCGGAAATAAACTTAACTACTAAATATTTCCAGTCAAACCTTCCTAAATAGGCCGACTTATCTCGCTCACCCATGTTGACCTTCCTCACCCGTGTTGACCAATGTGGCCGACCTATCGTAACATTAAATATTAGAAAAACACCGTTACATGTGAGCAAAGTAATTGTCTTCATGTACCTGAGGACCTGAGGTAACACTAAAGCACTCCGAACCTTCCGCGTCCCGGGTCGACGGGCCGACACAATAACAAAACTAAATATACGCACATACATATACGAACAGAACTAAATACGTTATATACGAATCACTTCGGCTATTTAATAAGGATTTCCACAGTAGAGAGATCCATTTCGCCGCCGTCCTCAAACTCGTCTGCAGGCGTCGATCGGCATCAACGAAGGATTATTGCTCAGTCTCAGGCGCCCGAGGTACTAAGAAGCAACAGCCCGTGAATTTTGGGTTCGTTCGTTATATATTTTTGGGGTCATTTAGGGTTTACTGTTCAAGTTTTAGAAGAGTTGTTTTACCGTAGCTGCTCCATTATATTTAGCCAAGCTGCGGCCCTTTGTAAATCACCAATCAATACAAAGGCCTTAAAGTTTGCCGTTACTTCCGACCTACTTGAGGCGGCAAGATTATCTCGTTTTTGTCTTTTTTCTTTGATCGAGCTGGAAAACTGTTATCTAGTTATTATCCTATGGTAATATGACCTCTCGGCTGCCCTAGTGCGCAGTATTTAAGTATTTATTCCTGTGTGCTTTTTTTCCTGGTTTCTTCAAACCCTAAGGCCAGCTTAAAGGCCCTCTTGTATTTTTATTTAAGACTTCCGGCCATTTTGAGTTAAAGACAGTCTTCAAAGATTATTCGCGACTGCGTTTAGGGAGTTTCTTGTTTCTGGTTAGTGTAAACCCTAAAGCAGTTTCAATCCAGATTTCCCCGTCTTTGTCTTGGACTTCAGCCATTTTGAGTCGCAAGCGGCCTTTTGAATATTATTCCCTACTGTATTCTGGTAGATTTGTGATTTTCAACCCTAAGGTAGTTTTCAGAGATTTTGAAATTTCCGCCCTTGGGAATAGCCGAACTCCTGACATTCATTGTCAATTGTTGATCTGTATTTCGTTGATTAGCAGTAAAATCTGAATTGAAGCATCGATTCTGAGAAGACGAGCAACAAAGAAGGTAGGGCAACATGACGAGTTCCTTGGACATGTCCCTCGAGGACTTGATTAAAATCAACAAACAAACCGGGCGAGGACGAGGGAGGGGTGGAGGTGGAGGTAGAGGCAGAGGCGGTGAAGCGAATGGAAAGACGGCAGGGCCAGTGCGCAACAGAGGACTGTCGCGGATAGCGAACCGTGCTGCGCCGTATGCTCTTTCTAAGGTTAGAAAATCAAACCCTTGATCTTTTATTTTAAAGATAACTTGCAGGTTCAGATATTGGCATTGAAAACATTAAGATACAAATAGAATTTTGTGAGGCTTTGAATTTGAGGGACATCCTGTGCATTTTTTGTGTAGATATTGCAGATTTAGTATGTAGATTGTCATTGGATTCACCGGGATCACGATCTGTAGAGCAGGGTTACTTTCTGTTGATGTTTATCCAAAAAAAACTTTTTGTCATATCTTTTCGATATTGCTGGAGTTCTTTTGAACCGTTTCCGAGTTATTGCTGTACACAAGTTCTGCAAGATTGCTTTAGCGTCGTTAATTGGGATCTTGATGTACTGGGTTCTTATAGATCTGATTGTAGGGAATTCATTTTTTCACACTGCCTATGTAGTATCATTTAAGAATATTATTTTTTATTGGTGAGATCGAATCAGGTTTGTTCTAATTTGAATAAAGCCTTTAAACTGTGATGCGGCCTGCTTAGATGAATATTTTGGTTCCTAGAATGTTTGATTTATTGCTTTTATGACATTTTGAATGTTTTGCATTTGTTTTCTGACTATTCAATGTTTTTTTCTGTCCCAGCAGCCTGTTCAGAAAGCTCCCGAGTCGGTGTGGCATCATGATATGTTTGATAATCAGATGAGTACTGATGCAGTAACTTCTAATAGACTTCTGAAAATTGAGACTGGTACGAAGGTCGCTGTCTCGAACTTAGATTATGGAGTTTCAAATGATGATATAAAGGTAAAAGCTTATTCTTTGATTGTGTCATTTTCACCTTCTTTTGTTTCAAGCAATTTTTATTTTATTTTATTTGAGGCTTGATTATATCCAAATGTTTGCCCTCGGCTTAACTGAGAAAGATGATAACGAAAAGGAATTCAGCAAATCTAACAATTATCGATATCTTTTATTATGTACAATATTGACAAAATTCGTATTTTGCAACTTCTGATACATTGAATACACTCTGCAGGAGCTTTTTTCAGAGGTTGGTGATCTAAAACGACACACTGTCCATTATGACAGGAGTGGGAGGTCAAAGGTAGGTCCAAGGAAGGTCACATATTGTGGAAATATCAATGTATTGAATATTTTTAAATTTACCCTCTGTTTGACATTGTTATGATTGATTGTTTTTAAATTTTTACCCTACCTTTGACATTGTTATGCTTGATTGTTTTAAAATCATGTCAGGGTACTGGAGAAGTTGTATTTGCAAGAAAGGCAGATGCTGAAACTGCAGTTAAGCGGTATAACAATGTGCAACTTGACGGGAAACCCCTCAAGCTAGAAATAGTTGGAACAAACCTAACAGTTCCTGCTCCAAATATTCAGCCTAGGAATTGGGCAGTTGGAAATGCAATCCGTCCTTCATTGAGGTAAACATCTATGATCATATTTTGTTTCTGTAGGGATATTGGTCTGTTGAGTTATTTTCTTGCTAATAGGTAGAGGAATATTTTGATCTGGTAGAGGAAATGAGTTGTACGTGCTTGCATTGTACATATGTGCTTTTTTGGAAGCAGTTCTAGAAATGATGGTACATAAATCTGTATTATTTGGATACATATTTTCCTATATGCATTATTGGCCATTGTCAAGCCTTGCTTTTCTATATTGATTGCTTACTCTATTCTACTGTTGCATGTTTAAGGAACAATTTTGTATTTGGATACATAAGTTATTTCTTGCTAACATAATTATATAATCCACAGGGGACGTGGCAGGGGTGGCGCTGGTGCTGGTGCTGGTGCTGGTGCTGGAGCTGGTGCTTTTAGAGGCTCTCGTGGCCGTGGACGAGGTAGGGGTCGTCAATCCCAGCGTGGTGAGGATAAAAGTGTAGAAGATCTTGATGCCGATTTGGAGTCTTACCATGCAGAAGCTATGCAGACGAATTGAAATACCATATTTTGTATTTTGATTACCTGCCTCGGTATTCAGAGGACTTGATCCTGTTGATAGACACTGCAAAAGTTTTGAAAATATATCTGGGGTCTAGAATGAATTGGTTTGAGCACCTATGCAATGACCTATCCAGTGCTGATCATATTTGAATTGTATTCTTGAAGAGATTCTCGTAATACCAACAGGTTTTGTGTGGCAGCTCAGACAGTCATTTAATTTTATACACATTATTTTCATTATGGACAAAGCTGCACACCTTATTTGCTTGCAGCCTCTGATCTGATGCAGCATCCAATATATAGGTTGTTCTAAAAATTGTGATCTAAGAGTTGTAACAATTCAGCAAGCTACTTTTATATAGCTTAAATGCACTTTATCAGCTGAATCACGAAATTTTTTGAACAATTTAGTTTGTTATTGTCAAAAGGTGCACTGAGTCAAAGCTGCAGTTTAATGCTGGCAGTCTTGAGAAGAGAAGTCCACTATAGTTTTCCAGGAACTTGAATCTTGCGATTGTGCATTATGCATATGTTTAAGGACATATTGGCTGGCTTGGAGATCAAATAAGATGAACCTGATTGATAAGATGAGCCTGTTCTTGAAAACATATAATGAAATTTACATAAAGAACTTTATCAATCTCATCAGGTAAATCAAGAGGGCTTGGTTAGATGCTAAAACATGGATCAAATTTCCCGAGACCCCATTGACAAGTTTCACCTCTTGGGCGATTTCTCTTTGTGCAAGCGGGTGCTGTCGTGCTTGTGTAAGTAGGCTATCTGAAGTGATTGGGCCCAGGTGCAGGTCTGAGTGACTTCAGTGGGATAGATACCATCCTATATTGGAGAAGAGGAATGCTTGTCGTGCAGAATAGGAAGCATCACGTCAAAACAATTTATGAGGTAATTAGTTTTATGAAATATTTTTTACAGAATTAGATTCAGGGTATTTTGTGAAATATTTTATACAGAAATATTTATCAGTAAATCACTTACGGAAATATAGATTCATAGTTTCCAGTTGTGTGCAGTTGCCGCCTGCAAGATTTTTTCAAATTCCTTTTAGGCCATTTCTGTCTATTTTTTAATCATTGGGAAAATGTATTTGATGTTTCATGTTTCCATTTATTGGTATTTCTTTGGTGATGAGTGCGAGTGATTTTTACATTTGACTGGTAAAGCCTATGGAGGTGTACATATCCTACCCCTTCAAATTTGAACTCGTGACCTCTTAGGAGTAAACGTATGTTTTTTCTGTCTGAGAGATCCTGAATTGATGATAGAGATACCAAAAATTGTTGGTATTACACCATTTCATCTTGTGGGGTAGCTCATGGCTATTGATTCACTTCTGTTGTACACTTGAGCCATTGATTCATTTTGTTTGACATTTGAGCAACATTGTATATGTTTCAATTGTATTCGAAGAAAAACCAATCAATTGTGGCAGGGCAATGTTTATTTATTTGAACAATCATCTCTTAACTCTTGGATAAGAAATCAAACTCTCCTCAAGATTGTTAGCTTCTGTTAGCTTCAGTAATCAATCAATTTGTGGAGGTCAAATTTTAGTTTGTTGAACAATCATCTCTCAGCTTTAGGTTTGTCGAAAATATGATACACATATGAGACTTGATGGGTAAATGATGTATTGTGCCAAATGATTTATGAATTTGATTGGGACCAACATTTTTTGTAAAGTTTGGTTGATTTTGTAATTAGTGTGTCTCGTGAAAGATCATTGTATGGTGAAAGAGAAATAACAGAACAAATTGGTTGCATGCAATATCAAAGTTGATGCGGGAGCGGTAGAGAACGATAGCATGCTGTTATTGACACCTGTTGAGATTTGTGGGAGATCCAGGTGGGAAGAAGAACAGCAGAGAAAGGCAAAGAATAAGGGCATTCGAGAAAGAAGAAAAAGGAAAAAGGAGAAAGATTGATAGTTGGGTGGAGCAAAGAGTAAGGTGGGAGTAATGGGATTTGGAATTTAGAATTGATGAAGCTTATTTTGATAAATGCCCAATGTAGAGGAGAGCACATTCCAGTTGAACAAGGACCTTCAGATTTTTGAAGTGTCGAATATATGTAGGAGAAGTCGATATCGGTTGAGAGATTTTCGGGAGCTGCTCTGAATGAAGTAAATGACATCTTGCCGTAAACGGCATTGAAGATCAGTAAATCCAATTTAGAATGTGACGGGGTTTCCAATACCCTAAAATTTGTTGTTCATGTTCTCATTTCAACTAGCAGAATATTTAGGGCTTTTAATGCATACATATCTCTTGAGGAATTTAAGATTGCAACTTATTGTGATCTCTGCATATAAACAGTCTGGCTCGTTTATATTTTGCTTGGTCGCAGGGGGGGTGTGGCACTGAGAAATCCTTGGAAGAGAGCTGTTATGCTCTGTAGGAATCTTTGTGTGCTTTGTATGGGTACAATAGAGCTGTTAGGCTATGTATAAAGAGGTAATGCAATGTAGGGGATCTCCTTGTGTCATGAATGCAATCTCGTTTTTGTAATAAAGAGAAATACGTTTAGAGCAATGCTTGCCAGAGGGCATACATAAGAGGAGTGATGCCTCTATTTTGGCTTTCGTGCCATTGAACAATGTTACTGTAACCGGGCCTTAGTTGTTAGGATGGAACTAGTTTTTGTGCAGTAGCAATTTTATTGTGATTGGATAATTTAATGCGAGGTTTTGAAAATTTAGTTGTTAGGATCGAACCGTGAGGTGCAGTGAGATTAGTACAGATACAATGCAATGCTATTTTGTAGAAGAGGTGGGCCAGGCAGGAAGGGGTGTTCTTAATTAGCTTATGTGGTGTTTACTTGTGTTAACCTCATAAAGTGATCAATTAGAACTTCCTCCCTCAAGGTGAGTTCTGGTTTGTGGCGTTGATGTTTGTAATTTGGTTTTTATGACTTCATTTGAATTGCAATGATTATTATGAAATGTAGGGCTGTAATCTGGAATGCAAGTAAATCCTATTTAAAAAGAACAAATAATATAAGTCGACAATTACCATTGATAACAAGAACAGTAGTTTGTTATCAGAAATGAATTTGAATTAGAGCCTACTCACTCTCGAAGTGAAATGATCTAAAATACTTCAAGGCCAGCAAATTGTGATGAAACCAAGTTAGTTGCATATCAGTGATGGAAATAGTTCACAACCACTGCATAGAGACCTTGTGAAATAATTAGAGACCTTGAACAAGTGTAGTCTATAGCACGTTGTGGATCTCACTGCCACAAACCTGCACATCATTGAAATGGAGCAACATTAGAGCTATAGTGATAGGGAGATTGGTCCACCAAAGAGTACATGCAAAATCAAAGATTTTGAGCAATCGATAATAGACTAGTGATAAGAATATCCCTGTTGCATCTTGAGTGTTTGTGATTTTGTGGGAATAAATTCATAACAAAAGAAGAGCTCCATAGGTTAGAATGTTATCACCTGTAAGCATTAGGAAAGGATTTAATAGTCCACAATTAAACAACTCTGTAAGAGCCCAAACAGTTGCTAACAATACTTTATAATCAGGTTGACAGCTAGAAACCTTAAAAAGTTTAGAATGGTTCATGACATGTCGAGGAGCTCCTTGTCACAAACTATAATCATTACACGAGAATAGTCCCATAGGTTAGAATATCTCTAGAGCATTGGGAAAGGAGAGAGTAATCCACAATCAAACACAACTCTCAAAGTAAAACACACTTTAACAACAATGCCTTTATTAGCACATGAAAGATAATTTATGATGTGAAAATCATTTGCTTGAAATTTATAAGTTTAGCTTGGGTTGTTGGCTCCAACTTTTAGAATATTTGTTTCCTTGTGCTAGTACATTAGAGACATTTTTATTGACAGTGAGCAAATCTATGATGCTTTGGATCTATGCTCGTAAGCTATTGCATTTTGTTCATATTTGCGTCATCATTGAAAGTTGCATGTCGATTCTCAAACGATAAACATTACACTATCTTGAAGGGGATCTTATTTTTTTCAAGCCTGTAAAGCCTATATTACTGTAAGTTATATGGTTGATAGAGGTGAGCATAGCAGGGAATTTAGCGAGTGAATAACATAGATATTATTAGCCATAAAGGTATAAGTACTATCTATCTCTCCAATCAGGTAGCTGACCGGTGTAGCCTTGTCCCATCGTTTCATGTCTCCAGTGATCCGAGGCAAATAATATTCCTTAACCAGTGAGCCGGCCCGTTCCATTCCGGCTGAGCAGCCTTCCATTGTCTTGCCTTCTTCCCTTCGCCTCCCTTCGGTGTCCTATTATAAATTGTATATAAATGAATTTGTATCAATCCATGAAAAACTCCATGCAAGCACGGTCCGTCCATGCCATCATGCCATGCGTTCCCTAGGGTAGACTATTCAGTTGCAGTTTTTGTCAACCTAACTTGAGGGTACATCAAGTCAGGCCCACAATATTTACAAAGGTAACCAACTATGGATTTGACTTTGTGAATTTTTGGAAATCTCTATAAACTTGGTAACACGACATTTCATCTAATGTTTCTACAAAATCATTATCAAAGTGATCAAGGTCATAACCATAAAAGGAGATTGAACTTATGGAAGTAACTTAAACAACCTTGTCAAGTTTTCCTATGGTGTTGACATCCAAGTATCGGTGGTGAACACTGAAAATGAAATTATACATTTTAAACCTCGTACATTTATGAATGAATAACATAACATTTGATGTACATGTTCCCATTCCAACTAGCAGTGGATTTAGGGATTTTAATGCATATCTTTCAACACATGACTATAATGTGTGGGGGGCAGGGGTGTGTGTGGTATCATTAGAGTATGATACCACTGAGAACTCCTTAATAATAGAGAACTCCATAACATTTGATGTACATGTTCCCATTCCAACTAGCAGTGGATTTAGGGATTTTAATGCATATCTTTCAACACATGACTATAATGTGTGGGGGGCAGGGGTGTGTGTGGTATCATTAGAGTATGATACCACTGAGAACTCCTTAATAAAGAGCTGTTACTGTCTGTAGGCATCTTAATGTGCTTTATATGGGTGCAGTAAAGCTGTTAGGCTATGTAGAAACGGGTAATGCAGTGTAAGGCATCTCCTTTTGTCATGAATGTAATCACTTGCCAGAGGTGCAACGCTTAGAGGAGCAACGCTTGCCAGAGGGCATATACATAAGCAGATAGACGCCTTTCTTTTGGCTTGTATGCCAATGAACTATCTTAATGTAACGAGGTCCAAGTTACCCCGAGTGTAGATTGATATGATGAGCATAAAGCTTTGCTTTTTGGGTTGAGCATTTAGGGTACTATATGTATTGCACTGTAGCTAAACTGTTTGGAGATTTTATTTAAAAGAGTTAGTTTTTCTGTAATTTCGAGTTTAGCAATTTATTGTGATTGGATTATTTAATGCTAGGTTTCAAAAATTTACCTGTTAGGATGGAACCATGAAGTATGTATGAGATTAGTACAATACAATGCAATGCTGTTTTGTAAAAGAGGTGGGCCCGTTAGGATTGGTGTTAGACGATTGTTGAGGTATTATAGCCTTAATATAATATTCACCCAAAATGAATCACAAAGATTTGAATAGATGTAAGAAAGTCTTAATAGCCTACGTCCAATATAAATCACAAGGGTTTGCTTGTGTCATCCTTGAGTCCTTTCTTTCAGTGTAGCTGTAGTTCAATAGATTGGCATTTTCTCCTCTGGTTTGTGACATGAAGCCAACAACAATGTTTTTATTAGCATATGGAAGATAATTTATGATGTGAAAAAAGATTCATTTGCTTGAATGATTGGAGTCATTTTTATTGATAATGAGCGACTCAATGATGCTTTGGCTTTATGCTTGTAGACTATTGCTTTTTGTTCATATTTACCTCATGATTGAAAGTTACAGCTTTTTTATTTATATACGACGTTGGAAATTGCACTAGTCCTCTGCAATGCTTTGTTTGTGGGTTGGGAGTAGTTTTGATTTGCGGTTTCTCCCTTCGGAGTCCCTAGTACTTGAATGGTTGAATTATGGTGGGTTTTCATTGAAACTTTGACTTCAATGACATCATTATATTTCAACACTTGCAATCTTTTCGCTTTGACAACTACATATAAACATAACCTTCATTAAACAAGGACAATGGCAAGAGTGATAAGTGATAAGTTAATGGACCAAATATGATATATATAAGCAATAAGGTGATTCTCAATTTAAAACGTGGTTGTTTGATTAAAAACATTGTCATCATTTAATGATACAACTTGGAGACTTTGGCTTGATAGTACACGATGTAGATGTTTCTACGACAAACTGGGGTATTACATCGGAGTTCATGGTTGATAAACTTCTTAAAGTGGGGAAAGATACATTTCAAGAATTCCTAGAATTGCATAAGGAGGCCTGAGAACTTTGGCGCCTCATATTATCGTAACCTATTTCATAGTCGGTATCAGGAATTTCAAGAAGGCCTGAGAACTTTGGCGCCAGGAATTTCAAGAAGGCCTGAGAACTTTGGCGCCAGGAATTTCAACAATCTCACTTCTTTTCCTCTTCATCGCTTCTCATCTTCATACCATCAATTGCATTCAACAAGGGGTTTCATGGTGGAGTTTTTTTTGGAGTTTTTCAAGTGTAGTTCAAAGCTGGTTTATTTTTGCTGGTGGTTTACAGTCTAATTCGACTTCAAGTTCTCATTATTGGGTATAAATTCTCCAAATCCCTCATTCTCATCGCTAGAATAGTATATGTTTTTGTTTTCATCTCTGTATTCAACACTTTTTCCCTAATCTGCATTTTGTTTTGTTTTACTTTTTTCCATGTTTCAAGGTTCCTTGTTTGTTTTGTTCTTAGTTTGCGTGTGTGTTTATATATATATATGAATGTGTGTGTTTATATATATATATATATATATATATGAATCTGGGGGCTACCCTTAGGTTCAGCCACCTCCCATTGGCTACTTGTTTGCCAATGCTTTGCGGCCATGGCTATGGCTGTGCACCCCGACCTGCCTGACCACCGTGGCCATGGCTACGACCTGTATGACCACAACTGTCATGGCATGGATGGTATGTATATATATATATATATATATATATATATATATTTTTTTTTTTTGTGAATCTGGGGGGCTACCCTACCCTTAGGTTCAGCCACCTCCCATTGGCTACTTGTTTGCCAATGCTTTGTGGCCATGGCCATGGCTATGGCTGTGTCCTCCGACCTGCCTGACCACTGTGGCCATGGCTATCAACACCCCTAATTTTTTTATACATGTATTAACATATGAATTCCCCTTAATGTTAATTTTTGTAAAGTAGCTTTTCATAGGCTTACTGTTCCCCCTTTTTTTCAAGTATGAAACTAAGTTTCATTTTTTATTATTGTACTCTACAATTTCTAGGTAGTTCATCAAGCTTTCCTTCAATAAAGTATTTTGTTTAGATTTAGGCTTGTAGGTTTGTTTATGTTCAGATTTTCGTTTCGTTTTGAATATGACCCCTAAGGTTCTAGTATTAAAAATTTAGGCTTACATACCATATGTAAGACGTGTATTGATTAATAAGATAATACAACTAAAAATAAACTAATTTAATCAACCATAATTGCAAGATGTGTATTGATTAATAAGATAATACAACTAAAAATAAACTAATTTAATCAACCATAAATTTCCAGTGACTGAAATTTTGCATGTAATTTTTTTGTTTGTTTATGACCACTTAATTTCTAGCACAATAGGTATATTTTCACTTATTTCTCACCATCCTTGTCATTTCGCATTATATCTTAATACCAAATTTCAATCTAATTTAATAGAATTAATATAACCAAGGCAGGAATGGGAGATTTCCATAGTAACTATTTGAATTAACACAGTAGGTCTTTCAATTTTTAGACAAGTCTGAAATATAAGGTTACACAAATTGGGATTAATCCTCCAATCCAACTAGCATATTATCTCCAAGTTCTAGGAAAGTTGTGGGGTTTCTTAGCTCTTTGTACCCACAAGTCTACCAACAAAAACAATAGTCAGAAATCTTTCAGGTTCCATAATCAACCTCAAGGTTCAAATTCCAAGTTCTAAGGTACTAACTTGCAATGTTTTATTCCCTATCCAACTCATTCTCTTCTAAGTGTCAACAACCCTTTCTATCATCCCTAAAATTCCGAAAACAATCCTGTTAACAAGTTTTTCCATTGCCTTCCTCCAAACAATCCTGTTAACAAGTTCTTGCATTGCCTTCTTCCTTTTTCAGGAGGGCTCTAGGATGTGCATAGTAATGTAAAATAATAATTTACCTACCAACAGAATGATTTGAAAATCCACTCAACAAGTCAAGTTTTCACATTTTAATTCAATTCATTTTTGTAGGTCTAACTATGATAACATATTTATTTACATAAATATCAAGTTTTCACATTTTAATTCAATTCATTTTTGTAGGTCTAACTATGATAACATATTTATTTACATAAATACTCTTAGAGTAGGACAAATTCCAATCACACCAATTTATATTTGATAGGCATTAAATGAAACAAATTTTGAAATGACATGCAAATGAGAGGTCCATGTATGCTAAATGAGATTTATCTGTACATAAATGAAATGCAATTAATATAAATGCAAATGAAATGCAAATAATACAATGCAATAAATATAAATGCAAATAATACAAGGAAATGTAAGTGAACCTTAGCTGTACTTGGTACCTTGTACATGCAAATATTTGTTTAATTCATTATGGAAAAAACTAAGTAAAATGTTGCATGGTATTGGTGCGTTGAAATGCAAATAATACAAGGAAATGTAAGGTTAGTGAGTTGAAATGCAAATAATACAAGGAAATGTAAGTGAACCTTAGCTGTAGTTGGTACCTTGTACAAGCAAACATTTGTTTAGTTCATTATGGAAAAAACTAAGTAAAATGTTGCATGGTATTGGTGCGTTGAAATGCAAATAATACAAGGAAATGTAAGCGAACCTTAGCTGTACTTGGTACTTTGTACATGCAAATCTTTGTTTAATTCATTATGGAAAAAAACTAAGTAAAATGTTGCATAGTATTGGTGCGTTGTTATTTAGTTAATAAGATTGCTTGATATTGAGGTGCGTTGTTATTTAGTTAATAAGATTGCTTGATATTGTGGCTATTGGATTATTATATTGTTTCTGTGGGTCACTTTGTCGATTATTAATGTCTTGTCGTTATTTAGTTAATAAGATTGCTTGATATTGTGGCTATTGGATTATTATATTGTTTCTGTGGGTCACTTTGTCGATTGTTAATGTCTTGTCATTCAGGAATTATGCACTAGATGATGTTATGGTTGTGTTTTGTACAAGCATAAACTACGTGGATGAAAGTAATAAGATTGAATAAAGTTAGTTACATTCAATTGTACTAAGTTTACTTACCTTATCTTATAGTAATTATGTTTAGTTACATTGTATTTAATTACATTCTATAGTAGGATCATTTACATTGACTTGTATTAATCACATTTATAGTAGTAGGCTCATTTACATTGACTTGTATTAATTATATTTAATCAAAATTCTGGTGATTGCCTCTCATCTAATCTGATTAGTAATTACAATTTATTAAATAATCTCATTACATTCTTTAATTATGTATAATATGCTTAAGCTATTCGATTACATATCATGTCATGTAATGCCCATCTATAGCTAACACCTATAATAGTCATAATAATTTGAGACCCATGTTTAGATGAATATATTACTGATATGGAAATTGTAAGTAATTGCATTTAGCCTATTGTTTGAGACATGGTGTGTGTATGAAATAACTATATGCAACTGTGTAATGTGGTGAATGAATGTGACTCAGATCATTTGAGGTAATGTAACTTCACTATTGTGTATCTACTGCACCTCATGAATTATGTTTTGGGAACTTTTGGGGTAACAGGAATATGTTGTACTTGATTATGAGATGTTAATGGACTATGAGTAAATTCATGTTGGTTCTTGAAATTAAAATGGATTGGAATATGAGTAAATTGATGTGGGTTCCTGAAATATAAAATGGATTGCATATGTTGATGATGATGTGTTGTGATAGGGAACATATGTTCATTAAAATATATTTAGTATGTTATGTTATGATTTTTAGTATTATTGATGGTTTGTCAAGTAAAATAGGAGGAATCATAGGTACATATTGAGTCCAAATGTCTTATATGATTGCGATGGGTTGATGTTGGAATATATTATATTTCTTAGAAGGTAATAATGTCTTTGTATTATGTTTTTATATTCCTTGACCCTATTTATATACCAAAAGATGTGGAGGAATTACTCTCACATATTACATGTGGGATAATATAATTCTCCATAATAACATCTCTTTATTTAACCATGGATATCAAAGGTATATTTTACCATAATGAATATGGGATACAATGTATTACTATTTTATATAAGATTGTGGATAGCTTCAGACATAATTCAAAGACATTGTTATCTTCCGAGGAATATAATATATTCCAACACTCCCCCTTAATCATGGTTGGGAGAAAAGCTCTCACTAACACTAATGACAACATCCCTCATCTCAAGTAAAAAACGAAGATGCACATGCTTCGTTGCTGTTAAGGATTTGGTGAAGATATCGGTTGCCTGTTGCTTGGTAGGACATTACTCAAGAGAAAGAATATCATCTGTGACGAGACCTCAAATGTAATGAGCATCAAGGTCGAGATGCTTTGCCTTGGAGTGATATACCGGATTATAAACAAGCTGAATTGCACCCTGATTATCACATTTTAACACAGTGGGTGATTTTGGAACCAGACCAAGTTTAGTGAGAACATGTCATAACCAAATTGTTTTTTTAGCTACTTCTTTGGCTTCTCTATACTTTGCTTCACACGAAGATAAATAAAGAGTTTTCACCTTCTTGCTGGACCAAGAAATCGGACTTGAACCAAGTTGAAATATATAACCAGCGGTTGACTGTCGATCAGAACTGTCACTTGCCCAGTCAGAATTTGTATATTCAGAAAGTGAAACTGTAGCATTGCTTGAATAAAAAACACAGTAGTACAACGTCCTTTGTAAATATATCAAAATTCTCTTGGCTGCCTGCCAATGACTTTCATGAGGTTGCTGCATGAACCGAGAACCATACCGACGACAAAAGAGAGATCTGGTCTGCTGTGAGTTAAATATATCAAATTTCCCATGAGCTAACTATAAAGAGTAGCTTCAACAAGAGGAGTAGTACACTCAACAATTAACTTTACACTGGACTGAAATGGCATAGCAGTAGGTTTACAATCACTCATGGAAACGAGCCAATAAGTCTGTAACATACTTCGGCTGAGAGAGAAAAATACCATCTACCATATGTCAGATTTGAAGACTGCAATGTTAAGAATAAGGGGGATAAATGTGATACCTCCAAGACATTATTATTTTATTTTGATTTTAATATTTGTGAAAAATATTTCAAAAACAATTATTTTTGTAAGAGGTATGTAAGAACTCAAAAATACTCACATCTTGTGAGTGACACTTTGCACAACAAACTATTATTTTATTATTAATAAAAGAAAAAGACACTTGAAGAATTCAGTTGAATGAGGGGAAACCGCCATAGAGAACATGTGTAAATCAAGCAAGGACTATGTTATCAATCAAATCCAATCTAAAAGCTCAATAACCAGACAATATCCTAAATCATAGGGATTGAATGATTATTTGAGATTTAATTGGATGACACAAGACTTGGGAAAAAACTATATATATTGGTGCATTGAGATAGCACGGGACGTCGTGTTGTGCATAGAGAAATTGTGCTGCGGGTGCATGTGTTGAGTGTTTCTCTTTTTCATAAGTCCATCACTTAACTTGTTACAGAATCTGAGAGAAAGTGCTGTGTGGAAGTTTTGTTTGTGGTTCTAGTGTGTATGGTGGTGATCCAGCTCGGGGGTGGATTTGGGTTAACGATTGAATTGCTCTCCCCTATGGCTGGGAGGAATTGGTTCTCCAAGTTGTCATTCGCATTGTTGCAAGTAAGTATAACTTTCTGACTTCTTCTTCTTTAACGAATGAAATTGTTTAGGGTGAGTATTATTGTATTTTCCATTTCAAGATATGTACACGCCATGACAACGTAACTTGAGAACGTAACTTGGGTTATCTCACTCTGCTATCTATATATGGATTTGAATCATAAATTTATTTATATATCTCTATACCCTATCTCACTCTGCTATCTATATATGGATTTGAATCATAAATTTATTTATATATCTCTATACCCTGTTTTATATAAGCTTTGCTCTAGAGTACCGTTTCTGTAGACTGTAACTTCATAGATAGTTGATTTGGTCGTTTTTTTCTCTTGTAGCTCGTGTTTGAGCACAGCGTACAGCTCGTTTTTGAGCACAGCGTACAGCTCTGCAGACTAACTTCATATACAATTGATATGGGAATATTTTCTCTTGTAGCTCGCTTGAGCACCATTCAGAGGACATGGAGTACTCTGAACTGGTAAAGGTTTTGACTATGTATCAGAGAAGAATCCTCGTCTTCTCTTTGGTATGGCGATTGTAATATTGACACATTTTTTTCATAAATAAAAGGATGTCTTTTTTTGATGAAAAAAAAAATACATAGGTTGGATTCGAAAGTTTAATACCCTATATATTTAGGCACTCTGTTTCATGTATATATATATATTTATATATGTTGAATTCGAAAGTTTAATACCTATATATTTGGGCACTCTGTTTCATGTATATATATATATATATACATGTACTGAATTTCTTTACCGGAAAATCTGTATTGTAAATTTTTCTACCTTTTATGAATGAGGTAGAATACATGTGCTGAATTTCTTTATCGGAAAATCTGTATTGTAATTTTTTTTTATCTTTTATGAATGAGGTAGGTTATACAGTGGACGTTCTTAAAACTACATGGTTAGGTCTTTTGTGTTATAAACAATCAAGTTATGTTTGCATTCTTTTTGGTTTATCTTTGGAAATTATTGAATTGTTAAATTTCATTCAACGGAAATCGTTGGAAAACTCTGTTTATACATACTTTGTATGCTTATCGAATTAAGTTGTCATGAAGATGAAAAGGGTATGGATCGAATTAATAATAAAGGACATGACTCCTGTTGATATTATTGACTGGTTTAGATCTTAGCGTCAGAATGTTAATCCTTTTCACTTCTACGATCTACTGTGTTAAGTATAGCCATGTTATTGAAGTTGTTTTTTTTCAGATTTTGATGTATATAGTAGATCTATGCTAGCGTAAATGTAGGAGATTAAAACGTCCTTGTTGATGGAATAGTCAGATCTAATTTTTCGATTTAACTGATCTCTGTCGGCCTAAGTTAGAAGCCGTATTTTTATACATATTGTGCAGAGTTGAAAACCTCGGTCCTTATTATAAACTTAAGGTCCTGACGGAAGGAACCAAGAAACATATGCGGTCGAGATTCCTCCGGAATCGATCTGCGTGATTCCTTTTCTATTTCCACTGTGGGTAGAAAGCAAACCCGCTTCTTTAGATTTTTGGAATCACTGTTTTGTTTTCCTGAAACTCTGTTCATTTCTAATTAAATATCGGATCATTATTGATTAACCTGATTTTGTTTATATACATTACTTGTACTATGACTACTGTAAATGAGTTAAATTGGAACATATCGAAAATGTCTCCTCCCTGCTTATCTCGCTTAGCACGACCGTCAGATGGTATATAGTTTTTTGTTGAGGTTGTTTTTCATTCCTTTCCCTGTTGGGACTGTTCGTGTACTCAAGCTTGGTATGCGTCGACTCTCTTTTTGTTGTTTCTATTTAAAAATGTTTCCCTCTATCCCTCCGAATGACTGATCATGTAGCAGTCTTGTTGTGTGTGATGTTGTTTTCCTTTGACCGTTGGTTTTGCGCCGACTCTGTTTTTCTTAATTCAGTTTGCAATGTTTCCATACTTAAAAACTCTCCTGCATTCCTCTTCTCTCGAGTTTTCGCTCACTGAGATCTTCCCTGCGATTGTACCACTTGGTTGTAGCGTTGCTTGCCTTCCAAAATTACAACCTCCGCTAAGAAATCGCCATCCCTATGATTTTGCTGCTTGTCTGCGAGCATGGTGAGCTAACATTAATTACAATCGATAGTCTGGTTCATGTTACCTAATGAATTCCATCGAAACCTCAGTCCAAGTGTGTGTTGGCTGCCAAATGTCGAGTATTTAGGATATGTGGTATGTTGTGAACCTTCCTAACATTCAGTAGGATATCTGTTATTGAGATGGCAGCTCGGATATATTTTAGACAATTACCGTCGTGGGGTTGTTACAACTGGTGAGCGCCGCGATACATGCTTGTATCCACATAGTTAAGTTATGTCACTTATTAAATTGTTGAACTTAAATCTGGAGCTTCACAATACTATTCAATAATGTTTAGTTTTAGTGTTAGTGAAATGCCTATTATGTAAGATAGTTGAGTGTTAGTTTAATATATTGTAATGACATATTAAAACACGTATGTGTAGTTTAAACGTGACGTGCATATGGATCATGCATTTTGTATATATATATATAGTAAAAAGGTTAAAGGTTAGTACGTCGTGGGTTATATATATATATTGTTAGAGTTTGCACTTTAATTCAATTTAGTTAGATCGTTATACTGAAAATAGACAAGCATAGTAAAACACAAAAGACACAAGAATTTTCCTCGAGGAAACCATAAAGGAGAAAACCCCGCAACTTCCTAAAAGATAGATTTGTCTTTAATACAATACCAAACAAAATGGAAAACCCAAAATATAAGATGTCTTTTGTAGCTCTCTCTTTCTCCTCCATCGAACTTGTTTTCTCTCTCACTTGGTGCGAACTTGCTTGAGTGAGTGTGTGTTCCAAATGAGAGAGTGACTCTCTCTATTTATACTTTATGTGTGGGTGACCTAATTTCTCAATGGTGCCGACCTCACTTACCTAACTGAGTCGACCTCTCCTAGGGAGACTCAAAAATACAATTTACATTTGACCTTTGTGGAACTATTTTCCTGACTTACAATGGAGGTTTTACCTCGATGACCAAATAAAATAATGACATCCTCGAATGGAGGAAAAACATCTCTGACGGAGGTACAATAAAAGTATAATAATATAATAACAAAATACAAATGAATATCTTCCGAAGTTACATTTACAACACTCCCTCTTAAATAGTAAGGTATTATCTCGCCACAATCATCATCACTTTGGACACAGACTTTGGACAACGTCATCATCGTTGGATCATCATCATTGCTGGAACACCATCAACACTGACTGGATCATCATCATCATTGTTGCAACAATCCTCATCTCGTTGATCATTGACTTGTGACATCTCTCGAATCTATCCATCATGAGAATTTCTACAGAGCCAACCCTTCTTCATGCTGGATGTAGGCCTAGCTCTCATCTAGGTCTTCATCATCTCCACGAGCAAGCCATCAAGTAGGTACAGCTCAGGACCACACATTACATTGCCAGAAACAATCACCTGCGTCTCCTATTATCATCGTATCCAAATCATCTGATCATCACACAGAGAGCAGCCCAGGTACATACGTCATGTCCAACAGAACACCTGCGTCTCCCATAGTGGGTACAACACAGGAGCACCCTAGGTGAATTACGTCTCCCACGGTTATCCTGCGTCTTGAAACATGTTGATATAGCCCAAGAGCACTCTAGGCGCATTACGTCCCTATGGACCACTTGCGTCTTCCACCATGTAAGATGCAACCTAGACTCACCCCAAGTGTCTCTGTGATCGATGGACCTACCGTCTCCAAACATGTGGATACATCCCAGGAGCACCCCAGGTGCATTATGCCCCTATGGACCACCTGCGCCTTCCACCATGTGAGATACAACCCTGGTGCACCTGTGTCTTCCGGTCTCATCACTCCCTCTTTCGAGGAACATTGATCTGGATAACACCAAGCCTCTCTCTGAAGTACTCGAACTTCACTCTCTCTAATGTCTTGGTCAACACATCGATTGATCTCGATATGCTTAGACTTGTCATGTAACATCGGGTTCTCAGACAAATTCACACAACTTTGGTTGTCACAGAAGATACAAGTTGCCTTGAGCTCGAGATCAAACAAATCTGATAGTAACTTTTGAAGCCATACTGCCTCATAACTAGCCAAACAAGCTGCAATATACTCTGCTTCGGCTGTACTTAATATCACGCATGGTTGCTTCATGCTAAACCAGGAGATCATACCGGATTCCGAACTGAAGCAACATCCCAAAGTGCTCTTCCTGTCTGTGGCAGTGCCTGTCCAATCCAAATCAACATAACCATGCAGGTTAATCCTCTGATTCGTCTCATACTTGAGCCCATACTCAATTGTACCCTTCAGGTACCTCAATATATATGTTTTGCAGTCGTCAAGTGAACATGTATCGAATCCGTCATGAACTAGCTCAGGGTGTCCACAACAAAACATATGTCAGGTCTCGTGTTCGTTAAATACATTAATGAACCAATCATCTTCCTGTACATCATGGCATCAATTGTCTCTGAAGAAGCCTCACATAGTAGCTTCAAGTTCGATGCCATAGGTGTGGCCATTGCGTTGCAGTCCATCATTCTGAACCTCTTCAGAATCTCCACTGCATATTTTCCTTAACCAAGGAAAATCCCATCTGTGCTTTTCCACACCTCCATGCCTAAGAAGTAGTGCATCATTCCCAGGTCCTTCATCTCGAGCTCTGCGGAAATCCTTCTCTTTGTATCTGCAATGAGCTCATCCTCCCCCATTACAAACATGTCATCTACATATAGTAGTAGTATCACTGGTCTTTCGTCCTTAGCCTTGAAGTAAAGGTTGGAATGAACTTTACTCTTGGTAAAGCCTAAGCTCATGAAAACGATGTCCATACTGTTGTACTATGTCCTGGGTGCCTGCTTCAAGCCATACAATGCTTTCTTCAATTTGCACACGAGTCTGTTTGTCCTGTGTCTCGAATCCCAGTGGCTGCTCCACATACACCTCCTCTTCAACTACACCATTTAAGAATGCTGTCTTGACGTACATCTGGTGTACCTTCCATTTCATTACTGCACCCTTGCAAGTATAGATCTGATGGAAGTGTATCTTGCTATAGGTGCAAATGTCTCCTCGTAGTCTATGCCTTCCTTATGGGAGAAGCCACATGCCACAAATCATGCCTTGTGTTTTTCTATGAATCTTCGTCGAAAGTTGCGTCTTTGCTGATCTCGATCTTCTTGAATCCTGGGAAGTATATTCGGTAGGATTTTGATGTGTCCTTGTATCCCACGAATATTCCCTTCTTTCCTGAAGGATCTAGCTTGGTTCTCTGTTCCTTCGGGATGTTTATGTACACCGAGCAGCCAAATATTATGAGATGGTTGACTTCTGGTTTCTCTCTTGAGAAAGCTTTTTCGGGAGTCTTGTTGTTCAATAGACGATGAGGTGTACGATTTTGTACATACACAATTGTCTTTGCTGCTTTTGCCCATAAGTGCATTGTAAGATCTTGATCATGTAGCATTGCCTTTGATGCTTCTATTATTGTTTTGTTCTTTTGTTCTGCAACGCCATTTTGTAGAGGATTATAAGGAGTGCTCAACTCCCTCTTAATCCCAGATTCTCTGCAAAGGTCCTTGAATTCTTCTGAAGTGAATTCTCTGCCATTGTCTGATTGTAAAGTCTCGATCTTCCTCTCAATGTGATTTTCAACCAAGGATTTGGATTCCTTGAATTTGCTGAATACTTAATCTTTTCCCTTCAAGAAATAAATCCATGTCTTACGGGAAAAATCATCTATAAAAGAAACATAATGTACATACCCGCTTAATGAACTAGAAGACATGGGACCACACACATTCTAGTGGACTATCCAATATTCCCTTTGCCTTGCTTTCACTGCTGGGAAATGTCTTCTTTATGTTCTTTCCTTGCGCACATCCCTTGCAAATGCCTTCATGTTTTGTCTGGATTTTAGGTAGTCTTGAAAATGCTTTGCTTGCAATAGGTAGTGCTCTATAGTGCATGTGCAAGCCTTTTGTGCCACAATTCACTTGGTTCCATGGATTCATGTACTAATGCTTGTTCTGGTTGATCTTTCAACTTGTACAAGCCTCTTTCTTGCTCTCCAATTACTTTGCATCATTTATTGTCTTTCCTTTTGGCCACATTAGAACTTGGCCATCAACAAATGCAACTCGTATTCCTTTAGCATCTTATGCTGAGATGGAGAGAAGATTCTTCTTCAATCTTGGTACATAGAGACCATCTTTCATCTTTAATGATTTGTTGGAATCTAGCTTATTGCACCGAGTGAAACGAGGTGCTCTACAACCTAGTATGGGGGAGATGTTGCAATGTTTCACTCGGTGCTCTACAACCCAGTATGGGGGAGATGTTGTAACGTGTGTCCATGTAACGTTACACACGAGTATGAGGGAGATGTTGTAACGTTTGTCCAGTAACATTACACGAGTAAAAAATAATAAATTATATTATTTCGGACATTAATAAATTCATGTCGGCTCGTAAAATAAAAAATTATGGAAAGTATTTAAAAAAAATCCATGTTGGCTCATAAAATAAAATGTTATGAAAAGTAATTAAAAAATCGATGTTCATTTATAAAATAAAAACTTAAAACTTAAACCCAGATCTGTCAATCAAGAGATATCAAATTTCTTGAGTTTAAATTAAAAAAAAAGAAATACACCTCAAGAAATTGGATCCCTCTCGGTGCTTGATAGATACGGGTTTAAGATGGATCGATGTTGGTAGGAATATTCTCCACTTCCTTTGATGGGATATTGATAATCATCCCCAAGTTTCACCTTGTCAGGTGACTCCTATTCTGATAGGTTGATAAAAGATTCCTTGTATCCCATCATATGCTTGGATGCTCCACTATCTACAAGCCCATCATTGCTTCCATGTGTGATATTGCCTGTGAGTGCTGATATTAAGACATATTCTTCATCACTTGAAGAATCATCATCCCTTTCTTCTCTAGTTCTTTTCCTTGCTGGTTCATCAATTTTAGCAGTGTGAGCATGATGTCTCTTCTTGTTGGTCTTCTTGGAGGATCCTTGATTTCTGGGACAAATTCTTGAGTAATGTCCCTTCTCATCACATGTGTAACATCTGATATTGGAGAGATCCCTTTGGATCTTCTGTGATGGTGGCCCTCCCTCTTATTGTGATTTATTTTAGTGTGAGCTGTTAGAGCTTGATCATCATTAGCTCCCATCTTCTCTTCTCTTGCTACTAGTCGAGCTTCTTCTTGGGTGCATTCTTCCCATAGTCTGCTGAAGGTGATCAACTTCTTCCTGGCACATATTCCTTAAATCAATGAGTCCCATGATCTTGAGAGACCATTCAAGGTGGTCATAACAATCTCTCCTTCTACTTTATCTTCAATCGCCTCAAATTGCTCCTTGATTCGAGAGACCCTTGTGAAGTAGGATTGCACGGTTTCTAAGTGTTGGATCTTCACATTCTTGAGCTGGTTCCTTAGTGTCATCTTCCAATTGATGTTCTTCCCTTCGAATATCTTCTTCAAGGCATCGAACATCTCCTTGGGACTCTTCAGGGATGACACATGAGGGATGCGATGATCTTTGATGGAGTCTGTAATAATCCTCTTGGCCTTGACCAAGTTCTTCTTGTGGGTTGCCTTTGCCTCTTCTTCCTCTGGTTCTGGAATCTCCACATTGACATACTTGTCCAATTCATTTTATTCTAGGACAAGAGAGATTCTATACTTCCATGCCTGGAAGTTGTCAGCTCCTTCAAGCTTATCCTCAAGCTTGGTGTGATTTTTCATTTTGAAATGAGAGAACCTCAAATGGAAATAACAAAGTATTAGTTCTTACCAATTTGAGATGCCTAACTTGTTTCTAGAGTTGGTTGACCTAGGGTTTGTTAGAGAAACCCTAATTTTCGAAACTTGGAATTTTGAACTTCTGATTGGACAGGAAGATGCGCCTCCTCAAGGAGAGTTGTCCAGTGTACTCCTTTGTCTGGATTGATGGAGGAAAACCCCAAAAGATTGATGCCCTAGTTTTCTCTCGGCACTAGTGACTGGGTAAAAAATGAAAATTCTTCAAATTGAATTATGCTTCCTCCAAAAGACGCACCCTCCTAGGGCAAGTTAGCCTAGCCTTCTTTTTACGATGATATGTGGAGAGAAGACCTTGAACTAGGAAGCCCTAGTTTCCCGCTGCTGCACAATGCCTTCTTTTCAGATTGGCCTTGATACCATGTTAGGGTTTGCACTTTAATTCAATTTAGTTAGATCGTTATACTGAAAGATAGACAAGCACAACAAAACACAAAAGACACAAGAATTTTCCTCGAGGAAATCATGAAGGAGAGAATCCCACAACTTCCTCAGAGATAGTTTCGTCACTAGTACAATATCAAGCAAAATGGAAAACCCAAAAATATAAGATGTCTTCTGCGACTCTCTCTCTTTCTCCTCCAACGAAATTGTCTTCTCTCTCACTTGGTGCGAACTTGCTTGAGTGAGTGTGTGTTCCAAATGAGAGAGTAACTCTCTCTATTTATACTTTATGTGTGGGTGACCTAATTCCTCAATGGGGAGGACCTCACTTACCTAACTGTGCTGACCTATCCTAGGGATACTCAAAAATACAATTTACATTTGACCTTTGGGGAACTTTTTCCCTGACTTACAATGGAGGTTTTACCTTGATGACCAAATACATCAATGACATCCTCAAACAGAGGAAAAACATCTCCGACAGAGGTACAATAAAAGTACAATAATAATATAATAATACAATACAAATGTATATCTTCCGAAGTTACATTAACAACAATATATATATATATTAGGAGTTGTTTGCTTTACATGACTATTACAATTTTGGTATATGAATAAAAATTCATAGTCGCTTGTAAGAGTGATTATTTAAATTAGTTTGACATGATTTTCAATGATAGTTATGCTTGGGAGAATATGTATATCGTAAATGGGTGTTGTTTGACTATGATGTGATCAAAGGTTTCTCTTCATAAAAAAAGATGTGATGAAAGTCTAAATTTAGTTAAGAGAAATATCCCTTTTAAGCTTAAAAGAACTATGCTAAGTGTTAGTTATCATTAGCATTAGTAAAATATTATGAAAGTTTTTAATTTGGGGTTTTTACAATTTTTAACCCCCTAACCCCCTAAAGTCTTTGGGGATGCTAGTTTCTTCCACTCGACCCAATGAGTGCATATGTAGTCATTTCCACCTTATCATAGGAATTTTTAAAAAATCATTCCGATTCTCTCTAAAATGCCCTTAGGAATATGTGCCATTGCATGCAGACACACTGGGATGGCCTCCATAATTGATTTAACAAGGACCAAGCACCCACCATGTGAGATCCATCTATTACACCAAAGAGTAATCCTTTTCTCAATTTTAGAAACCAACCACCAGTTTTCATCCTTCCCATAGTAATTAGGCTTGAGACGAAACCCAAATATTTGTCACCATCATTGAGATCAAGATGTTGACAGAAAACATCTCCCAAAATTCAATCTTTGGATCTCTTTCATACTAGAAGAATATAGGGAAGAGTTTGTTTCATTTAATTCCATCCCCATTGCCATACTGTAAAGGTCAAGAATCTAATGAAAATTTATCCCTTCTTTGTTGGAATCTATTTAATACCAAGAGGGGGGTGAAACAGTATTAACGCAGTTATGAGTAGTTTTTAACTTCTTTAACAGTTTAATCTGAAGTTAATCTTGATCTTCAATTATGTATCCATCTTAAATAAAATATTTATCCACATATGCACCAAAACATAGAACACACAGAAGTTTTTACGTGGAAACCCAAACGAGAGAAAACCACAGAATTCCCTTTTATAGTGAAAAGATTACATTTGAAGAAGCACTGACTTCTTGTATTTACTAGCACCAACTGGAAGGAGGCACTGATCCCCTAGTTTTATAGGCAGCGACTTGAAGGAAGCTACAACTCCTTGTGTTCTGTTGAAAAATATAACTCTGGAGGTCCTCCCATAATTTTGGTGTGGGTGTGATGAGGAACATAAAGTTTTGTCCTTTGTGTATTTATGTAATAAAGTGACGTTTATGTAAATAAGTGATGTTTTGTACTTTATAAAAGTGGGTGACTTAAGTGATGTATTTTTTAATTAATTAATTCTTAATTGAGAAAAGTGCATCTATTGTGAACCATAGATCTCCTAATCTAATCCTAGCCATTGATTAGGTAGTTTTTTTTGTAGTTAGGGTTAGTTGGTGAAAAATAAAGTATAAAAGAAGACAAAGGAAGAAATGAAGTACACTCACCATCAGAGAGGAATAAGAGAAAAAGAAGAAGAAAGCTTCCAAGAAGAACTTTTCCGAAGACATTTTCAACAACACATTTCCCAAGACAACCAGCAAGAAGGCATGGTACCCAAGACAATTTTGCAGTACTTTGTACAACACGTTTTCCAATAGTTCGTACATCACGTGTGGGCACATAAATTGATGCAGAGGTACATAAATAATTGCTGTCAGTCTAGTCCATACAGCATAATTTTTTGTACAAGTTGGGCATGAATTTCGAGGCAACATTTAATGCAGAAAAAGAACAATCCGTACAACAGAAACTGGCACGTGTGAGGAAGGCCGTACAACAAGCTATACATTGTTATGTGGGCACATTTTTCAAGGAAACAGTTTGAAAAAGATAAGTAGGGTTAATTTGTCAGTTTATGGGTGAAGGAAATTTGTGTTGAAGTTTCAGAATTCTTTTTACTGAAAATTTTCTCTTAGGGTTTTCCCCAAGTTTATGGGGTTTTTCTCGGTCTTTGACCAAAATACTTGTGTTCATCTTGCTTAAATTTATTTTCAGTATTTGGGAGTACATTTTGAAGTTGTGGTTTTACTTTCAGAATTTCAATTTAAAACCCTAGTTTTCAAAATGTTCGACAAAATGTGAATGAACAAATTTAATAATTAAGTCGATTTTCTTCATCGCCATACCGAAGAAGAAAGTAAGCAAGAGTTCTTTGAAGAGAAGAAGAGTGTTAAGATTATCTTTCAAGTTATTTTTGGTTGCAAGTATTTTCCATGATGAGTATCAGGTTTGAGAATAGGTTGGATGGAATATCCAACTATATCCCATGGAAAGTAAGAATCACTGCTGTGTTAAAGGAACTGAGAGTTTGGGGATTTACTAATAGTGCTGTGATTAAGCCAACATATAAAGACGAGCTTGATGAGTATGAAGCTCTTGAATCCAGATCCCAGAGAGTCATATTGGATGGGGTTAAAGACGATCTCATTCCACATTTAGCAGAAAATAAAATAGCTAAAGAGATGTGGGACACATTGAACCAATTGTTTGAAGCAAAGAACGAAAATCGTATAATGGCCCTAAAAGAAAAGCTACACTGTATCAAAATGAACAAAGATGAGGGTGTAGCCTCCTACTTGACTCGTGTTACACAAGTCAAGGACAAGTTGGCAGCAGTAGGAGAGATTATCCCTGATTTTGAGTTGGTGAGGATAGCCCTGAAGGGTGTCACCAAGAAGTGGGAGGTCTTTTTGAAATGTATTGTGGGTAGAGAAAAGCTTCCCAGTTTGTCCAAATTATGGGATGACTTTACCCAGGAGGAAATCCGGGAAGGGCCTCAGGTTGGTCATATTAGTGAGGATGTTGAGCAGGATGTGGCACTTGCAACCAAATAGAAGAACAATAAGAAGAAAGATTTGAGTCAGATTAGATGCTATCAGCGTGGTTAGTTAGGACACTATGCCACGAAATGTCCTGAAAAGAAGAAAGAGAAGACAAAGAAAGATTCAACAATAACTGCAACAGATGAGTTTGCAGGTGAGTTTGAGCATGAATTTTTTCTAGCCTCTTTTGACTCTAGTGTAGGAAGCTCAGTTTTTGAGCATGTTTGGATTGTTGAAAGTGGGTCAACCAGACATATGACTGGAGTGTATGATGCATTCCAGATTATCACAAAGTTGGGACCAGGACACTACATTCAGACATATATTGACAGTCCACAGATAGCTATTCGAGGGGTTGGAACAATCAAGTTTCAACTAGACCTTGGAGAGGTCATGGAGATATATTGTTTTCTTTTTGTACCTGGGATGAGAGTTAGTAAACTCTCAGTGTCATCTTCTGAAGATGATGGTTATGGGATGTTCGTCAGGGACGGTCATATCTTCATCTACCGAAGAAATGATCCTTTTAGGACAACTATCTTGCTTAGTGATCGCAGGGACATATTATATATTTTAAGAGGACATGTTGTACGTCCATAGACAGGTGGATGGATATTGGAGTCAGAGGATGGGGCAGGAGATACAGTTGATCGCCATGTTAGTTACATTTCTTCTGATGAGGAGAGTGAATCTCTCCAGAGCACTGGAAGAAGACTCAACCAGACAGGTGATGGTGATGAGCAAGTTGATGAGGTTAAGGAAGAATCTCAAGATTCAGAGTTTTATTTCAGTGTTGGGCACTTCTCTCTGAGAGACATTCCAGAGCAGTAGGGAGCTGTGCCAGGAGTCAGAGACAGAGATTTGGATGGTGTCGAAAGGACCTCCCTCGTTAGGAGGGAGTGTTGAAAAAGATAACTCTGGAGGTCCTCCCATATTTTTGGTGTGGGTGTGATGAGGAGGACCAGAAATTTTTGTCCTTTGTGTATTTATGTAATAAAGTGATGTTTGTGTAAATAAAGTGATGTTTTGTACTTTATAAAAGTGGGTCATTGAAGTGATGTATTTTTTAATTAATTAATTATTAATTGAGAAATGTGCATCTATTGTGAACCATAGATCTCCTAATCTAATCCTAGCCATTGATTAGGTAGTTTCTTTGGTAGCTAGGGTTAGTTGGTGAAAAATAGAGTATAAAAGAAAACAAAGGGACAAATGAAGTACACTCACCATCAGAGAGGAATAAGAGAAAAATAAGAAGAAAAAGAAAGCTTCCAAGAAGAACTTAGCAAATTTCCCAAGACAGCTAGCAAGAAGGCACGGTTCCCAAGACAATTTTGCAGTAGTCCGTACAACACGTTTTCCAGCAGTCCGTACAGCATGTGTGGGCACATAAATCGATGCTGAAGGTACATAAATGATTGCTGTCAGTTTGGTTAGTACAACATAATTTATGGTACAAGTTGGGCATGAATTTCAAGGCAACATTTAATACAGAAAAGGAACAGCCCGTACAACAGAAACTGGCACGTGTGAGGAAGGCTGTACAACTGGCCGTAGACTGTTCTATGGACACATTTTTGAAGGAAGCAGTCCAAAGAAGATAAGTAGGGTTAATTTGTCAGTTTATGAGTGAAGGAAATTTCTGTGTTGAAGAAGTTTCAAAATTCTTTTTAATGAAAATTTTCTCTTAGGGTTTTCCCTAAGTTGATGGGGTTTTGCCCAGTCTTTAACCAAAATACTTGTGTTCATCTTGCTTAAAGTTATTTTCAGTATTTGGGAGTACATTTTGAAGTTGTGGTTTTACTTTCAGAATTTCAATTTTAAAGCCCTAATTTTCAAAATGTTTGACAAAATGTGGGAATGAGCAAATTTCATAATTAATTCAATTTTCTTCATGTTCTCTAGCACCAACTGGAAGGAGGCTATGACTCCCTCCTCTTTGCCCCGTCCTGCCGCCCAGATATATAAGAATAATATGTTACTCTGCTGAAATTCTGATCTGCACACACTTCAGATATACTGATGTTCTTTATGCTGTGCGCACCTTCTTTATGCTGTAGTATTGCTGTCATTGTGATGCATACATCAATTCACTTCAACCTCAACACTGTAGTTCAACTTCAACACTTCACTTCAACTGACATCGCACTTCATATACAGTGTGCTGCTTCATCAACTTTTGCAGTTTGCACCAAGATTCTATATTCCATTCTGTTATTGCGCATATGCAATCTCAACTGATACTGCGCATCAACTGATAACTTATTGTTCTAAATTTGCGCAATACTATCATATAGAATTGTGCACCTTCTTAGATGTGTCCATTTTGTTTAGGTGCAACAGTCTTTAACCGACCTGTGATCTTCCGTGCATCATATGATTCGTCCTTTTGGGTTAAACGCACTTGTCTCAGATCATCCTCATCATGACGTGCATCTCTCACTGTGTGGTAACTTTGTCTTTGCGCATTTGATGGACTTGCACACATCAACTTAGTCTTTGTGCGTCAATGAAACTTATTCACATTGTGCATCACAATATATACTTCAGATTTGTCTATGTGCTTCTATCTTAGAACATCTGTAACTTTCTGCATGCCGTCTGTGGTACTGTCATTTGGTCGTCACGCACTTGTGCATCTTTTGTAATTCTGCCTTTCAGTCTTTGAGCAATCATCATAGATTGACAACATCATTCTGCGCACTATCAACTATTCCTTTCCTTAGCTTGGGCGCACTAGGCTCTTCGTCTAGATCATCCTGTTTTGGTTCCACGAGCCCTTGATGCCTCAAAAACTATAAATCTATATCTTCCAACTTACAACTTACAATATCGTCATACTTCAAGCTTACTTCAAATCTCTAACTTGTTTCTTATTTATACATGTCTTGCACAGATTGTATGTCCACAAGTTGGTTGTGGCTTTCCTTCTTTTTTGCTTCACGGTTCACATTTCTGCCACTTGTCATCCTCTGCGTCGCTGATGGATCATCTCTTGTGGGTCTTGCGCATACATGGTCCTTGAATCGGTGGGACTTTCACCCTCGCGGTGTGGTATTGCAGCAATCGTATCCGGTTGGACTGTTATTAGTCAAATCCGACTCTCATGTTAAATGATAAATAAGAATAATATATTAGATGATATGATAAAAGATGATATGTTACAATGATGGCCCTGCCTTAAATATGGCTCAAGCATTTGATGTTGAGGAGACGCCTTATTTCATAACCTAACTTTAGTTAACCTAATTATTAATTATTTAATTATTATCTTATTTTATGTTCGTAGCATTGCCACTCTCTTAGAAAGGCTTTGTCCTCAAAGCCTTATAATGTTTTTGCATCATTTTATGTGGTGTCGTAGATGACGAAACATGTCGATATGAATTGCTAAGAGTCGAACATAACTTCTGGTATGTCGACGGATCAATCCATCCCAAATTGATTTGTTGTGGACTGATGGGATTCCCTACTGATCTGTCATCGGGAGATTTGATCACATTAGTACCATTATCTTTTGACATTTCCCACTTTTTCGAATATCGGTTTTTATGGTTGGGGTGTAAATAGGGAACTTTCATGATGTCATTTTTCGTTTACGAATGTCGTCTTTTGAGCATTGATCTGAGCTGGAAGTTGTATTTTCGTCTCTTGAGGATTTAAGTTTTTGTTTTGTATCTTTTCCAACTTGTTTTCTAACTGCCTGTTATCATTTTGAAACTTCTTAATCAATTTGACTTGCGATTTTCTGTAATCTTCAGACGTCTTAAGTTGTTCCTTAAGATCTTCATTATGACTTTTGATACAACTATTTTCTTCCTGCTTGTCTAGAAGTTTCCCTTCAATGTCGCCCATAGATTGTTCTATATTCCAACTATTTTTCAACTTCTTTATTTTTGTGACTAGTATATTGTTATGATTTCTTAGTCTGAAAATTTCTTCAGCATTTTTGGATAATGCTTTATTACTCTTCGCGATCTCTGACTTATGTGTTTTTTTAGAGTCGTCATTTTGTTGTTGAAGAACTTTTATCTGTTGTCGACATTAGCCGACCTCTGATTCTTGACTTTCTAATTTATGCCGTATCTGCGTTAGCTCTTCATCTTTGTCGCTAACGATTTTGTTCAAGCGTAATATTTCTGCTTCATAATTATTTATTTCCTTTTTTATATCTTGATTTACTAACCTCTGATTGAATTCATTTTTGGCTTTTAATTCATCAATTTGCACATACAATTTTTCTATGCGCCTTTCCTGGTCAGAGATTTTTATTTCATTGCACCTTTCTTGTAATTCAATTCTTATTTCTGAACTGTTATTTACGTCATGCAATTCTTCATTGTCTTTTCGATAACGTTTTAACGTGGCTTCTAATTTCTCTATTTGTAGTCGCAAACCAGATTCCATGATCTTGACTTCTTTGGTGATCAATGATCTTTCTTTGATTTCTTCAGCGATAGATAATCCTCGACTTTTTCGATGATAGGGAGTCTTTGACTTCTTTAACTGGTCTTTGACTTTTTCTTGATTTTGTCTTCTTTGATCTTTCTTATCTTTTTTTTTCTTTTTTAAAAAAAGAATTATTATTTTAATAAAATAATAATAATAATAATATTTTTTGTTGTTGTGACTTCTTTCACTATCTTTTTTTTTCATTTTTTTTTGGGGATTTTTTTTCTTTCCTTTGAGCCTTTCTATAATTGTAATAATTTACAACTACTTAATAAGGATGGATGAAGTAAAAATATATATAACATAATAATAATATGATTATTATTATAATTATATAATTTTAGTTTTGTTGTAAACTTTTGATAATAAAATTTTTAATAAAACAAAATGGTAATAATATTAAATATTATATAATAATATTTAATTTATTACAATAATTTTTGTTTAATTAAAATTTGTATATATATATTTTTAATTTGAATTAGCGTTTGAAGGAGGGAATGGCGGTCGGGAAGGAGAGGCGGTGGAGAGGAGGGCTCGTGGCAGCGAGGGACGGCGTAGGGAGGAGCGGTGAGAGTGCAGGAATAGGGTGTGGCGTAGGGATCAGGGCAAGGAGAGGTGCAGTGTGGTAGAGAAGGGGGGTGTGGAGAGGGCGCAAAAGTTGGAGTAGCTGCGCGGGATGCACGGGAGAGTGGAGGCAGTGCGCAAGGGAGGAGGCGTGGAGGAGATGTGGAATATTGGCAGGGCGTAGTAGAAGTTGGAAGGGTGTACCTAATGCAGCAGTGGAGGTACTGGATGGGAGTTGGAAGGGCGTGCGTAGTGGGAAGAATGGCATGTAAGAGAGGGGGGGAATGGGACAGAAGGGCTCAGAAGTAGTGGGAGGAAGGCACAGGGAAGGATGGCAGGCGTGGCTACGTAGTAGAGGACATTGGGACGTGGGGCGAAGCGGAGGAACGCGACTGGTGAAGGCACGATAAGAGAGGTGGAGGTGACAAGGCACAGGGTGGTGTAGGAAGAGAGGGAAAATGGAGCAGCGTGAAGGGAGAATGGTAGGTGAGTTGGTGAGGGAGACAAGAGTTGCAGTGGTTGGAGATGGGAGAAGTAGAGAGCAGCATGATGAGGTGGATGCGAGTGTGCACCGTAGACGCGAAGTCAGGTGGGAGAACATTGGACAGGAATGTGGGTGTAGCGTGGGTGCAGCGTCAGCATGGGTGTGTGAGTGAATGAGTGGTGGTTAAGGTCAAGGACCTCAAAACTCATAATCTCTGAAATGATCAGACAAAGTCTGAATTTTTAGCCAAAATCCAATATCGGAGATGCCCAAGAAGGGGCTCTGATACCAAATACAACAACCGTATCTGGTTGGATTGTTATTAGTCGAATCCAACTCTCATGTTAAATGATAAATAAGAATAATATATTAGATGATAGGAAAAAAGATGATATGTTACAATGGTGGCCCTGCCTTAAATATGGCTCGAGCATTTGATGTTGAGGAGACGTCTCATTTCATAACCTAACTTTAGTTAACCTAATTATTATCTTATTTTATGTTCGTAGCAGGTATCGCGCCCTTGATGTACCATTGCCTGTGGAATTTGCGCATATACCATCTTCAATCACCACACCCTTCTTGGTACTTGTGCGTGTTTCAACAACTGAAAGTTTCTTCCTATTGGTGAGACTTGTGCGCTTTAGGGACTTACATAACTATTCAACCACTTCTTGTTACAAGCTGCGTGTGCAAACCTAAACCTTGTCCAATCAATTCTTTGGCTTGCTTGCGCACTTGAACCTTGTCCAATAAACTCTTTGGTTTGCTTGTGCACTCTTCGATATTTTTTCCAATTGACTCTTTGACTTGCTTGCAGACTCCAAACCTTTGTCCAATGAACTCTTCGGCTTGCTTGCGCACTCTTCAAGCTTTTGTCCAATCAACACTTCAACTTATATCTTGAAGGACTATGACTGGATGGACTTGAGACTTGCTCACATGTACTGGATGTATTCCTTATGTACTTTAAACTGGACATGCATGATGTACCTTTGATTGGATGCATTTCTTGATATACTTCTTCATACTAATGTCCATATACTTCTTCAAACTGTCTTTCATATACTTCTTCAAACTGACATAGGAATACTAGTTCCTCTTTGACATCAGTTGAAATTAATTAAACAAACTGAATCAATTTACATCAATGACAACCAAAGTTCAACAATCTTCCTCAGCTTCATCCTCTTTACTCAACTTGCAACCAGTGACCATGGGTGTACAAACTGATTTGCAGTCTTCCATGTTGAATTTCTTCAACATCTCTTTCACATACTTAGATTGAGAGATGAAGATGCCATTATCCAATTGAGATATCTGCAATCCAAGGAAAAATGATAATTCTCCAAGCATATACATTTCAAATTTCTTCTGCATAACCTTAAAAAATTGTTGACTCATTTTATCATCATTACTTCCAAAAATAATGTCATCAATATATACTTCAAAAACTATCATTTTTTCATTCTCAATTTTGATATAAAGATTGCTGTCTACACTACCCCTTTTGAAACCTTGCTATTATAGATATTTGTCCAATCTTGAATACCAGGCCTTGGGAGCCTGTTTAAGTCCATATAATGCTTTCTTTAGTTCACAAACATATTCTCCGTTGTCTGAAAGTGAAAACCCATTTGGTTGTTCAATGCATACTTCTTCTTCAAGATATCCATTTAGAAATGCCGATTTCACATCCATTTGATACACTTTGACATTTTTTGCACAAGCATAGACCAAGAATAGTCTGATTGCCTCCATTTGCACAACATGAGCAAAAGTTTCTTAAAAGTCTATTCCTTCAATCTGTGCATAACCTTTGCAGATCAGTCTTTCCTTATTTCCAACAACATGTTCCCTCTTTGTTCAGTTTGTTATGAATACCCATTTTGTGCAGATAACATTCTTATTCTTAGGTCTTGGAACAAGTTCCCAGGTCTCATATTTTTAAATTTGATCTAATCCTTCATTCATGACTTTCATCCAACTTTCATCTATTCTAGTCTCTTCAAAACCTTCTGGTTCTATTTGAGATAACAAAGAAAATTGATCTTCTTCAGTTGAATCTCTTAGGATTCTTCTGATTGTTACCCCAGAAGTTTTGTCTTCGATAATCAAATCCTCTGGATGATTCTTTTGGACATACCTAGAGGGAGCCTTTGTATCCTATCTTCCGTCTTCCAATTTGCGATAATATATTACCTCCTGTGGTTCTTTCGCTTCTTTATTTTTTGACATTTCCTCATATGACCGATTAAGCCCAGGCGGATCATCATCATCTTCTACTCTTTTGTGGGTAAATACTTCATCAAATTTCATGTCTGGGATTTCCACTATCTTTCTGAGTCATAGATTATAACACTTATAAGCTTTTCTCCTGGTGGCATATCCAAGAAAAATTCCTTCATATGATCTGGAGTCAATATTTCCAAGGTTTTCATCGTTTCTTTTGATGTAACACTTGCTTCCAAATATCTTGAAATGATTAACTATAGCTGGTCTTCCTTTCCAGAGTTCACAAGCAATTGAACAACTGTTTGTCCTGATCTGACATCTGTTGAGGATGTGGACAACTGTATGAATGGCATGGGTCCAAAACATATATGATGGCTTTGATTCATTCAACATTGTTCTAGCCATTTCTTGCACAGTTATGTTTTTCCTTTCTATCACTCCATTTTGTTGTGGAGTTCTGACTGCTGAGAATTGTTTTCTGATTCCATGCTTTTCACAAAAGTTTTCAAATTTGTTCGAAGTATATTCTCCTCCATTGTTAGATCTCAAACATTTTATTCTTGATTTAGTTTCATTTTCAACCACTTCTTTAAAGGCTTTGAAACATTCAAATGTTTTTGATTTTTCTCTAAGAAAGAATACCCACGTCATTCTGGTGTAATCATCAATGAAGAGAAGAAAGTAAGACTCACCATTCATCCCTTTGGTTCTCATTAGATTGCAAATATTTGAATGAACAATTTCCAAAGGTTTCGATGTAGTGTACTCTTTTGTCTTGAATGAAATCCTTGCTTTCTTTTTGTGCGCACAGTGTTTGTAGAATGAGTTTGATGGTTTAGTAATTCTTGGAATGTCCCTCACAACTTGTTTATTGCTAATTATGACCAGATTGTCAAAGTTGAGGTGTCCCAATATTCTATGCCAGAGCCAACTTTCATCGGTTTGTCCCATGTAGCACTTCTCTTCCTTTTAATAATACAAAATATATACATTGTTAGGGGTTCTGGAGGCTTTTGCTACTACTATGCCTGTATCTATGTTTCTGATTTTGCATTTTTCTGAGTCAAAAGTGAGTGTGTGCCCTTGATCACACATCTGGATGACAATTAGAAGATTGTGATTCGTGTTTTCAATTTTAAGACATTTTCTGCCTTGGTCCTTTTGTTTCCCAAACTTTTTAATCCCTTTCCTAATATTTTTGCTGAGCCATTATCCCCAAAGTAAACACTACCTCCCTTTTCTTCTTTGTACTTTAGAAAAGTATTTTTGTCTCCTATCATATGCTTAGAACAACCAATGTCTATGTACCATTGCCCCGTTTTATTTTGTGCATGTAAGGTTAGGATGCATGCTTCCTGGTAGACCTGATCCTTCTAACCTTCAATTGATTCTATTGATTGCGCAGTTGGAAACTTATTTTCATAGTTCTGACTATCATGGCCATGATTGTGACATTTACCACACTCATTATTTAAGTTCAGAATGCTGAAGGTATTGAGATCTTCTCTTGGGGTCTCAATTGTTTTCTTGAAGCTGTTTTGTTTGGGGTTCATCTGATTACAAAAACCATTCCTCCTAGCATACGCAAGTGCACGTGCACTTCAATTTATTGCTTCATGACCAAAATTGTGACAGTAGTAACAGTTGCAGAAAAAGAGATTTTGATACTGGATTGTATAAACTCTCCTGAATTGCGCAGGTTCGGTTTTTATATGAATTGTTTCCTGTGCTCTTCCTCAATCTTCTAATTGATCTTTGAGAACGGAGTCTTGAGTGCGTCTGCATATATATTTATGAAGTTTGATTCTTTATTGGTGTTGTTTCTAAATCTATGTCCATTCTCCAATTGACAACTTACCTTTTGTAGTTCTTCTCTGAGAGAAACAATTTTAGTGTCTAATTTCTCACACTTTTCTTCCCTCAATTTCAACTGCCCGGTGGTATCTTCCTACAATCTCAAAAGTGATTCCTGTAGGTGCTTTCTTTTCTTCCTTGACTTCTTCAATTCATCTAGATCACTGATCAATTCTCCTTCAGAGTCTACTTCATCCATCTCTTCATATTTTGTATCCATGTCTGTTGAGTCCTCTTCAACAAGGAATAGTTCAATTTTGCGCAGGGATCATTCTTCCAGATGTTAAGCTGTTACCGAAGACACCCGCTCTGATACCAATTGTTGGAATCTATTTAATACTGAGAGGGGGGTGAATCAATATTATCGTAGTTATGAGCAACTATTAACTTATTTAACAAATTAATATGAATTTAATCTTGATCTTCAATTATGCATCCATATTAAATAAAATATTCATCCATATATACACCAAAACGTAGAACACAAAAGACATATTTTTTTACGTGGAAACCTAAACAGGAGAAAACCACATAATGCTATTTTATAGTGAAAATATTAAATTCGAGGAAGCACCGAATTCCTGTATCTACTAGCACCAACTGGAAGGAGGCACCGACCCCCTGTTTTTACAGGCACCGACCTGAAGGAAGCTACAACTCCCTATGTTCTCCAACATCAATTGGAAGGAGGATTCGACCCCCTTCTCCTTGCCTCATCTTGCTGCCCAGATATATAAGGATAAGATGTTACTCTACTGAACTTATGATCTACGCACACTTCATATATACTATTGTTCTTTATGCTGTGCACACCTTATATATGATGTAGTATTGCTGTCACTATGCTACATACATCAATTCATTTCAACCTCAACACTGTACTTCAAATTCAACACTTCACTTCAACTTCAACCTCAACATTGTACTTCAACTTCAACTTCAACCTCAACACTGTACTTCAACTTCAACACTTCACTTCAACTAACATCGCAATTCATATACTGTGTGCTGCTTCATCAACTTCTGCAGTTTGCGCCAAGATTCAATATTCCATTTTGCTACTGCGCATCTACAATCTCAACTGATACTGCGCATCAACTAATAACTTGTTGTTATGAATTTGTGCACTAGTATCAGCTAGAATTGTGCACCTTCTTAGATGTGTTCGTTCTGTTTAGGTGCAACAATCTTAAGATGATTTGCGATATTTCATGCATCATATGATTTATCCTTTTGGTTTAATGCACTTGTATTAGATCATCATCATCATGACGTGCATCTCTCACTGTGCTATAACTCTGTCATTGCGCATATGATGGACTTTCACACATCAACTTAGTCTTTGTGCGTCAGTGAAAATTCTTCACATCGCGCATCACAAGATATACTTCAGATCCGTCTTTGTGCTTCTGTCTTAGAACATCTGTGACTGTCTGCGTTCCGTCTACGATACTGCCATTCGATCCTCACGCACTTGTACATATTCTGTAATTCCGACTTTCTTTCTTCACGCAATCATCATAGATTCACAACATCATTCTACGCATGGTCAACTATTACATTCCTTAGCTTGTGCACATTTGGCTCTTTTTCTAGATCATTCTGTTTTGGTTCCACGAGCCCTTGATTCCCTGAAAAATTATACATTTGTATCTTTCAGCTTACAACTTACAAGATCTTCATATTTCAAGCTTACTTCAAATATCCAACTTGCTTCTTATTTATACATGTCCTGCACATATTGTATGTCCACAAGTTGGTTGTGGCTTTCCTTCTTCTTTGCTTCGCAGTTCACGCTTCTGCCACTTGTCATCTTCTGCGTCGCTGATGTATCTTCTCTTGTGGGTCTTGCGCATACATAGTCCTTGACTCTACGGGACTTTCACCCTCGTGGTGTGGTCTTACGCCCTTGATGTACCATTTCCTGTGGAATTTGCGCATATGCCATCTTCAACCGTCACACCCTTCTTGGTACTTGTGCGCACTTCAAAAAATGAAAGTTTCTTCCTATTGGTGAGACTTGTGCGCTTTAGGGACTTACATAACTGTTCAACCATTTCTTGTTACAAGCTACTTGCGCAAACCCGAACCTTGTCCAATCAATTTTTTGGTTTTATTCCTCACTTGAAACTTGTCCAATGAACTCTTTGGCTTGCTTGTGCACTCTTCGAGCTTTTGTCCAACTGACTCTTTGGCTTGCTTGCACACTCCAAACCTTTGTCCAATGAACTATTTGGCTTCCTTGCTCACTCTTCAAGCTTTTGTCCAATCAACACTTTAGCTTGTACCTTGAAGGACTATGACTGGATGGACTTGAGAATTGCTCACATGTACTGGATGTATTCCTTATGTACTTATTTAAATTGGATATGCATGATGTACCTCTAACTAGATGCATTTCTTGATCTACTTCTTCATACTGGCATCCGTATACTTCTTCACACTATCTTTCATATACTTATTTAAACTAGCACAGGAATATTGATTCCTCTTTGACATCAATTGACATTAATGACACAAATTGAGTCAATTGACATCAATGATAACCAAAGTTCACATTCTCTATTAGAGCAAAAAAAAGGAGGACATCATCCACAAATAAAAGGTGTGACAAGGCTTCACCATGACCAATATGAACCCCACGAATAGTCCTCAATCATATAGTCTCTTTTATTGACACACTAAATCCCTTAGTAAATAAGAGGAAGAGATACATGGATAGGGGTCAACCTTGCCAAAGCCCCTTGGAAGGATTAAATAAATGAGAAGCATTGCCATTTATTACAACATTGAATTAGGTAGAAGTCACACAACTCATTATCCATCGAACCATAGTCAATGATAAACCAATATTTAACATTAATATCTAAAGATACAACAAAGTGACATAATCATATGCCTTTGATAAGTCCAATTCCACCACAAAAATATGAGTTTTTGTCATATTTATAGTGTGTAACCCCTCCTAAGCTATGTATTGATGACCCTCGAGAAACCCGAATTGTTCAACTGAAATATAGGAGGACAAAATTGGATTCAATCTCATACTGATACCTTTTGAGATAATATTATATAAATAATTGCAAAGGGAAACTGGACCAAAAAAATGAAAAGAAGAGGGGAAATCCAATTTAGGGATCAAATCTATAAAAGTGGCATTTAATTTTGTAGGGATTCAACTTGATAATCAAACTTCTTCCACCACCCTCAATAAGTCCATACCTAGAAAATCCTAGAACTCTATGAAGAATTCCATAGTCCACCCATCAAGGCTTGGAATTCTATCCTTCTTAAATGCATGTAAAACTAAGATAAACTCCTCTTTAGTCCCTTTTCAATACAAATGCTCATTTATTGCTTCACTGGCCATTCCCAGAAAGTAGGAGATTACTTTCAACATGTTTGTAAGGAAAGTCTGAATAGGATCCTTATATACCTTATCAAAGTGATGGAACCCAAAATCATCCAAATCTTTGAAGCCTCTAACAACAATCACATTATGATCTTGAAGCTCCCATATCATATTAATATTCCTTCTATAATTTGCATATGAATGGAATTTTTGGTATTTGGGTCTCCCCCTTCTAACCAAATAACCCTACTTTATATGCGCCAATCCTTTTCCTTATGCAAAAGAAGTTTAGTCTGAATCATTTCCAACTGTTTCAATATAAATAAGCAACCTTCCCCAATAGATCCATTTTTTGGAAGAAACTAAAGAAGTTGGGAGTGTTTATTACTGTACCTCACCCTGACCCAAGCTATAGGTTACGTCTTCAATAAATTTATAAGGAGAAACTTGTGAAGAATCATAATGAATTTAGATATCCTTAACCAATTATATAAAATATTCCTTGGAAAGCCACCTAGGACTAATCTTAAAGGGTGTACTGGGTCTAGCATCATTTTTCTCTAAATTAAAAACCACTAGATAGTGGTCTGATCATCTGACCATCTCAATCCAATATCTATATATTTCCATCTTCTACAAGAGTGAGTAATGAGCCCCAAACCTATCCAATATTTTGTGGACCTGTTATTCCTCTAAGTAGGTATGAGTTTAAGTGGCTCCGCATCTACAAGACCACTCAAAGAAAATCGATTATGGAAATATTTAGCAAGTCAGTCTTCTCTTGAAGATGTTCCTTAGATTTGTTTATGGGACAAGGTTCATACCCCCCCATAATGAATCTACTAGACTTCAAACAATTAAATGCAATAACCTGTCCCATAATTGTTGCTTACCCTCATACGACCCATAAATATTGAGAAGAGTGAGTCAAATGCCTAAAATTTTGCTAAATACCTCTATACAAAGACATAAAAAAGTAGCAGAGGAGTTAATTTTAGTAATATTTTGGTTCCATACCATGATAAAATCACTAGAGAGATTGACTGCATCAACCCCAATAAAATTCCAGCCACCAAAACCTTCCATAGCTTAGGTATCAACAATTCACTCTTCCCCATAGTTTCCCAAATTAATATAATATCTAGTCAATCTAATTCTACCAATCTTTTTGGGGCTAACTTCTTGGCTTGGCCTCCCAACCCTCTAATATTTAAGGAGAGAATATTCATGGTGTCCCAAAACGATGGATTTGTCCTAATCTAAGGACCCCCTAAATAGGCTTATGATGACCTTGGTTAACCTCCTTGATTTCATTCTCTCGAGACAATATAAGGGCCAGTTTTTTCTGATAGTTGAAGGACCCAAATATTTCAATGAATAATCCCCAAGCCTATAGGCTATGAAGAACTAAAGTGTAAAGTATAGTTTTTAAAGCACAACTGGTAATGACCCCTAGACTTGAGAGGATGAAGGTTCTAATTCTAAACCCCCTCTAGGGTTGTGACTCCCTAAAAATATGGGTTCATAAAAATATGGGTCCCAGTCATTAGCCAATTTCACCGAGTCCACAATAGCATTAGGAAAACACTTAGACACGAGCATGAATCTCGTGGAGGATTTTTTACCCATAGTCTTTCTAATGACACCCGACCTAGGCAAAAAGGAACTAGTGTCACCCCCCAAAATCTCCAAGCAATCAGAATTGAGATTAACATTAAACAAAGAAATATTCTTACCTGAAGAATGAGACATAACCACAGATGCCTTTGTCTTCAAGATTGGATCATGAGAGACTTGCATAACCTTTGTTAACACTTGAGTTTCACACACATGTGGCATTTAAACTAAAAATACATGAAAGAATCATCAAAGTACAACATGCAACTCTTCAAAGACATCCTCATTAGGTTTACAAGAGAATTTGAGCCCTTTGAATGATAAAATCATCCATTCTTGACAAACAACACGACAGTTACTTCAGGGACCCGTGCTAACAACACGAATTTTTACACAGAATCCTGTGCTAAATTGCATGAGTTTTCCTTTGAAAGTCACATTGATTTAACATTGACATGAACACCTACTTTTTTCGGTGCATTCAAGGCTCATGACAACTCCCTTGGCTCCAAATTTCAAATTGGACTCCTCACATGCTTGGGAGCATTCCATATACCCCTTCATGTACTTGGAGAACCAATTCACAAGCAAGGGTGTTCACATTGGGATCTAGATGTTTCTTGGCCTCCATTTGTCCTATAAAAGGAAGTCATGGGCATGCATTAAAAAGGAAGATAAAAGAGAAAAGTTATGCTACAAGAATTGCATTGAGAGCTCATATTTTTATCCACTTCTTACCATTAATTGGCATGCAAAGATCATTTTCTTTCTTCCTCTAAGAAGCAATAGCTTTTCTCTATTTTTCTAAGTTTGATATCAATCATTTGTGTGGAAAAAATGGACCCTCCATAAGGGAGATTGTTGGCTTCCCTTGAAGCCTTCACCTCCTAGGTGATACCATTGTAACAATCTTTATCATTGGGAAATCATCATTTGGTCTAACACACTCTTTCTCTTTCATTTTGCTTATCACTTGTCCACTTTGTTTTTATTTTCCTTATTTGAATCTTGATTTTCTATTTGATGTATGGAACACTCCATATGGACTAACTATTTCCTTGTTGCAACCTACAAGGATCCAATGTCAGAAGGATACTCACCCCTGTGAGGATTTTCCCACTGTTAGTACCAGTATTTTCGTAGTAGACGACAAGCAGTGCGGTAGATCGCAAATGGAACAGTGCCTTCTTATCATGTGCCCTCATGCATAATCCAAAGCATGATGAGTGAAGCAAGCACTGCATAGAAGATAAAAACGCTGGTGACATAGGCACTGAGTGATTACCATACCTTCCTGAATCAAGGTTATATCAACGGTGGAGATCCATTCAGGGCTTAGAGATGCTCGACAGTTAATTCGGGAGCCCGAGCCTTGAAAGCTAAACCACTCAACCACGTGGCAGTCTCAGGTTTATTCAGGGTCCGAAAAACAGTCTTCCAAAATCGCTTCCATAGAGTCCTGAAACCGCTCACTCCACGTGTCAGCTTCACAGCTTTTTAGGCTTCCAAAAGTGGGTTCCCAAAAATGTTTTCTTCCGGACCTGAAACCACTCTTCTGTACGCTACCCATAGGGTGGGCTTGCCTTGGTTTTACCCAACGAATATTACTTCCGCCACTCTATCGATAACGGTCCCCATGCATTAAAATCCCCTGCACCCCTCACCCAAAGGGCCAATCCTACAGTGCCACGTGGTCATCTCACTTAAGTGCCTCTTTCAAATTACCGCTATATAGGTGCATCATTCAAATTTCATGAGGTATTATTCTACTTTTCTATCTTGAACTCTCATGTTATCCATTACCACACCAACTGAATTCTTTCCTTTTCAAGCATCCATTACCCCGCAAGCACTTTGCAAGCTCATCACCATGGAATATGTCGTAGACATTGAAGCATTTCCCTCTGTGAGCTCTCAACTTAACGAGGAAGAGCATATGGGGGATGACCACTTAGACATCTGTAACGCCCCCATTATTGACCCCATTACATTCAAATGTAATTGATGTAATATTGTTATGAAATCATGGTGAGGAGCTCAAGGCCAAGGCCCCGCCATCGATTTATTGATGCATATGGTTTGCGTGCTAGCCAGGCACATTGGAACTTCAATATCATGTAATATGCATTTTAATAAAAATACCCACAACTAGCTATGCAATGCAACAAAGAGATGGGGGCATGATTTTAGAAGGAATTGGGAGGGAAAACATTCAAACCCTTGGAGCCAGTCAAGTCAAGCCAAGTGTCAACGAGAGAACCCATCAAACCCTCAACTACCCATGTTGACTTTTGTACCCAATCATTGATTTCTCCCAAGAGTTGGTTGAGGTAGTTAATGCCTTGGGGAATGGGAGGTATGGCTTTCCAAATTCGGGTATGGGCAAGCCACCCTTCATGGAAAATCGTGTTTGTCTCCTTGGGCAAGAAAAGAGCCACGAAATTGCTCTCTAAGCCATTATTCACCATTGCCTTGCTCTCTCACGCAGCTCTAGCTGCCTGGGCATTTTCCTCCTTGGGTTTTCTGTGTTCCCCTTCATCTTTTAGCTGGGGAGGGGCGTTTTTGTGTTGATTACCAGTTGGGAAGAGAACAAAACGTTTTTGGGTCTTCCTGGAGGTTGTTTAGGCCATTGGAAAGGATCATAGCTAGTGGGAGAAATCGGTTTTGCTCCCTAGGGGTTGAATTCGAAATTCCACAGTTCGTTTGGGTGAACCACGAGTTGGGAGAGCCAATGTGGTCCTTGTGTTGTGAGTACCTTTGTTGTAATGTGTTAGGGTATGGGTAATGGGTAATCCATTGTTTTGGCTTGAGCTTGAGAGTAAGCATCCAGGGTTCAAGTGTAGCCTGATAAACCCAGTTGGACTGGCTTGGCTGAGATGAAATGGTTAATGGGCTGTGTGTGAGCTTGAATGTCCCCTTTTCCTTGTGAGAATCATGCCTAGCTCGGGGGTGGCCTTCGGACGGACTCAGTATAAGCTATCGAAGAGCCTATGGTTGGGTGGAACGTTGCAGCGACATAGCTAGTTGCTTGGGGCAGTTGCAAAAATGGAGATAAGTGTTATTATGCCTATATATTTACTTCTGCACTATATTAATTCAATGACTGTTGATATGTTGTATGCATGAGTAATGGGTGTGGATGTTTTAATTCCACTGTGCATCATTTTCTTGTTTTCCATCTACACACATCTCTTTTAATGATATGAATCTAATGAGTGGGCTGAGTTTTTTGTGAAAGCCCCAGAGATTGCCATCATGTACTCTCCCTTGCCTTGGATGGATGGGTGGGTACGTTACAACATCCATGACCCCATGCTTTCAATTCAGAATATACATCAGCTATCCTGTGAGGATGAAGACCAGGAGAAGGGTGAAAACGAATCACTTAATCTTTGGGGCTTTGGCATAGCAAAGATGATTTTACCACAAGCCCAAGCTTTCTCGGAGCTAGTGCAGCGGTGCGCAGAGAGATACGTGCCAGAAAGGAGAGCCGTCAAATCTCGGTTAGGATCTGTTATATGTCCAATTAAAAATGAACTTCTCATGGAAATGACAGATATTGAAGAAGATAGTTCCATATTTGTGTTTGATGAGGAGGTCCTGGGTAAATGAAAATCAGAGAATTGTCGTCGGAGAAAAGAGAGGCATTCATCAGAATTCTAATTCCCCCGGAAGAGGACATGCCGACAACGCAGTCCATGTACAGTATGGAGGTTTTTTCCAAACAAACCCTACCTGCATTGTCCATGGTATGCCAAATCCTTGGGTATGACCACGACTTAGTGTTTGATGATGCTGCCCTAGGATTTCTTTTTCTAATCAATTTATCACAAAAGTGAGTCACCAAATAAGTTAGATATTGCATCCTTCCTCGCTCAATCCATGCACTTGTAGCTTAAGAGTTTGGCTACCAGAAAGCTCTTCAGGTACCCCTCCTACTTGCTTTACATGATCATGTACCACAATGAAGAGTTCTTTGACCAAACAAACATTCGCAAGTCAATTTCCCAGCTGAACAATGAAGTTTTTTTTGAGTTTGTAGATACAGTCATGACTAAGGTCTACTCCTGGTTATTTAATGCTCCTCCACCCAGAGTCTTTCCATAATGCAAGAGTTTACTTCAGCTAAATCCTGATGACTCAGTGGGAGACTGGTTCTGCTTTGAGAACCATACTGAGATTCGAGTCTATGGAGCAGAAATAGCCCCATATAAGTTACATGTGTTTCTAAATCCTAGATTTTTTTCTATGGAGTACATTCATTTGAGATTCAATTGCGATGATGTGCATTTCATGAAGGGAAATAGCCCTAGGACCTTCAAAGTTCCAAGTGAAGTGGGGACCTTTAAAGTTAGAACTAGGTCTGCACAAGCTGTGGTCGAAGAGATGTTGGCCACCTTTAATCTCTCTACAAGTTTTGCATGGAAGTATGATCCTAAGGGGATCATATCTCGCAAGAGGCAGGCTACCACATCAGCTACTTATCCTCATGAGACACATCTAATTCTAGACAAAGTTGCCATCCTGAATAGTTAGGAGTAGGCAAAGCTGGCCATGGATCCAGGCCAGGCAGAAGTAGCTCCTGTTATTCCCACGCCACATAAAGTAGATATTTTGGGAAAAAAATTCTACGACTGAACCAACATCTGATATTGACAAAGACAAATCTAAAAGTGTCGAGTCCCAATCAAAGAACTCTATATCTGAAAAATTGTCTAGCATGGCCTTGCAGCTAAACTGACTCCCACATCATTGGCACCTATCATTCTTGTAAATTTCCCCTCTGCAGCATGGCCACAGAAGCAAGAGATAGCCTCTCAACATGATGCTTTTGTAACAACGTCTCCAGTTAAAGCTGGATTATTTGGTTTGTATTCCTAGATAAAAGATGATAATTTAGATATCCAGAAGACTCTTTTTCCAAAGAAGGATCTTGATACAGGACACTAGATGTCATGTCCCCAATTAAATGATTTTCAGATAAATAATTAAGTTAGCCTACCCAATTCCTAAGGGTTATGTGGAAGAATTAAAATATTGACATTTAACCCCAAGGTCTATAGTTTCTCATGAAAATTCAATATTCTAAATTAATGGTGGAAAAATATGCCAATAAATTATGGAATAAATGTTAAATGCTCCAAAATGAAGTGTCATTAGGTCCTAGTTGGACTTGGGGCCGCATAAGTGGACATGTGGGGTTCACATAAGAGTATATTCCTCCTTTAAACATGGAGCCATCCCCAAATTCGAGTTGGAAGGGAAGAGGTAACATTCATTAAGGAAGAGGAAGAGTCATAGGGATAAAAATAGGCAATGGCAGATTCTATGACAACTATGACAAGCATTATGACACTTATGACAAATTCTATGACACCTATGACACTTATGACAGATTCTATGCCATCTATGACAATGTAAGAGCTAAAAATAGACCAAGAGGGAGCATGAGAGGAGTTACACATATCCAAAGCATCCAAAAGACTCCCCAAGTCGAATTCATGGAGGAGTTGGAGACAAAAGATGAGCAAGTGTCATATGGGGCCAATGAAGGGTCATAACCCCCACTAATTCAAATTTCATGAGTAATTAGGAGATAATTTGAGTTATAAGGAGGTAAATGACTCAAATAAAGTTATTAAAAGGAGTCCAAGTCGAAATGGATTAGCTTTTGTTCATTTTTTATTTGCATCTTTGCAATTTGGAGAGCTTCAAGCTTGTCCTTGCACGGTGGATGTTCATCCTCTTCGCCTTAGTACTAATTTTGAGGGTGCAAGATTCCCATCCAAGTTGGTTGATGGACAAGACATTCATACTTATCAACAGAGCTTCATGGATATTTTTTGATGCAGGTTCAACACCCATATGAATTCAAGTTCATATTCTCTCTTCCTTCTCTACTATCACTCTCCTATCTTTCTCTTAATGTTCATGTAAAGTGAGATAGCACAATCTTTGTTGCATATAGATAATGGAAGGTTGTTGTTTCGACCTTATGAACTTGTTAATGGATGCATAACTCTGTAATGGATAGATCACGAGAGCCACAACTGAAAATACTAAGCACTTCATGTAATATTTCTCCAAGTAACATTGATATTCGAGTTAGTTTCCTCTTTCTCTCAATGTCATATAAAAGTGTGATGACACACTTCTTGTTGCATCTAGCTAATGGAGGATTTCTATTTCGACCTTATGGAAATGTTAGTTGCTGCATAAATTTGTAATAGACATATCATGAGAGACACAACTCGAAATCCCTTGGACCATACAAGAAAACTCAAGCAAAAACCACCATTTTGAGTCATTGCACCCTTGCACCCTTGTATAAAGTTTGTGAAACTTTGAGCATATATATATAAGTTTTGCACCATACTTCTTCTGAGTTTTGTAGCTGTTTGAGAAACCTATTATTTACTATACATGAGACATAAATGTTATGCAAACCCCTTTTTGCATTTGCTTAGAGTTCCATGTAAAAATCTTTGCTACATTGCTCACAATTTCCAAGCAATGAATGTGTTTTGTAACTTTTTGTTTTAAGAGTGCCTTAGCAAGCTATAAATATGAATCAATGCTGCACCTAGGTTTTTTTGGAGGTCCTTGATATGATCCAAGTGTCTGTTCTGAAATTTGGGAGGGTCATACAACATTTGGGAAGCCAAAACAGTCATCTACCCTTGGGGGTTTTAACATTGATTTTCCTAGTATTTTTGCCTTTCATCCTCCAGTTGTAAATGCAAGTTGCTGAAGTCTTTAGCAAGTGTCCAAGCATCTAATAGATGCATTAGTGTGTCCTAATACACCTCAATCCACTCCAGACATAATTCGAAACCATTTGGGATCATTTGGTACAGTTTGAGGTTGCATTAGTCCAAGGTTCGAAAATTGGCCAAATTGGGTAAACTTTCACATTAGGGATATTATAGTGGACCAGAATGTTTTCTGCACTGGACTTGAGGCAAGGGACCCTGAAGATGGCCATCCTTGAACCAATTGCACATGTGGGTAGAAAGGTACCCTTGAATTTATATAAAACCACCCAGGTTACAATGAATCTTGATGCATTCCCCTCTAAGGATATCATGGAACTTCACCGACATACAGGTGAAGGTGTATATAGAGATGTGATGAGATATACAATGAGAACCAATAAACTACAGACTATAGTCAACATATTATAACGACAACTGAATAATGAAAAATCATCAAATAAATCTAAGCAACTAAAGATTGTTGAATTGGAGCAGCAGATTACTAAGTTAGTAAAGGACCCAAATTATTCCGCTCCTATCCAAATCATGTTGAAGGAGAAAGATAAAGAAATCGCAGGTCTGAAGAAGAAGCTCAATATTCCCATTGTTGAGCATTCTAAAATAACTGAGATTTTGGCAATCCAGTTCGAACTGGATAAAACACTGGTAGAGAGCTTGACACACAAAGAAAGAATTGTCTCTTTAGAAAGAAAGTGGAGGAACTTAAAAGGTAAAATCAAAATATCCTGCTTCAAAAAGCACCGTCCTTGCAAGCAAAATCTTCAACCAACCCAATAGACAAGCTTGCCCAAGCCATAGTTGAAATGAGCCTTAAGGATGCTTAGCTGAATCAAGTACAAGAACAACTAAAGCAGGAAAGTGAAGAGCTAAGGAGCTCTAATGAAGAGGTGACCAAAAGAGACATTGCCATTTCTGAATTGCAGCAATCGAAGGTGGACTTACAAAGGAGCATTCAGGAGTTGTCTAGGAAGCTAATGAGAAAACCTTTGCTAAAGACTTCGAAGTATGTACTCTGGGAGCAAATAACAACACTCATAATAGCTCAATGGAATCACTTCATTATTTTGCAGGAAGAGTTGGAACTCTCTATGATAGCTTCGCATGATTCTTGCACTATCTTAAACAATATAGATAAAAAGACAGAAATTGCCAAGACTGTAATCGACTTTTTGAATGAGAAAAGCTCTTATGAACTCCAAACCTATGCTGTTCGAGACACAACTAAAGTCATAATAGAGGCCAACAAGATAATTACAAAAGGCATGATGGCTCAGAACGTTAACGACATGGCTAACTAGCTGCCTCATGAGGTTCACTCATTCAAGGCTCTATTCAACGACCTGCTTCCACTTGGACTTCCATCCTTTTGGGACTGTAATGGAGATATGTACTTGAAAGATAGATTCATTTGTTAGGAATTAAATGAGCATACACATAATAACTTGCGAGAGAAATAAAACAAGAATAAAAAACAACCACAAATGAGATACATATCAGTTTACCCAGGAAAAATCCATGAGGGGAAAAACCTGCCAATGAAGATCTTCATTACCTTGGCCAAAACAGGCCATTCGGGCCAAGCGAGCTAGCCATCGCTTACCTCCAAGACTCTTTACAATGGAGCCTCCTCAAGCCTTATAAAGGCTTCTTTACATGCAATACCTTGGGCCAATACCATGGGCTACAACAAACTATATGCTAAACCTAACTACCTTTGACTCATTCCCAAGTCAAGGTTAACCCTAACAATCCCCCCTTTAAGCTTGACTTGGGGATCTCACATACACCCCCCTATCACCTAGGTCTATCTCCCGACTTTACCAGTGAGTTACCAGGTGTATGCATGCCTTACCAGGTCTTGCCATATTCCCTTTTACATGCAAACTGTTGCATTAATTTTTTTTTTTTCATGTGTCTTTATGGTGACTACACCATCACCATCCGTTGCATCATCTTCTTGTTCTTGCTTTTCCATGCTCGCTTTCTTGCTCATTTTCTGCCATGCTTCTTTTGTACCTGAATCCAACCTTGTCATTGACATCCACATAAAGAAGAATCCATCTACCAGATTACATGAGTGCTCAACCGCTGTAACCACCAGTTCTCTAAGAACTCTCTTAGCATACATGGTTAATCAATCTTGGTCCCAAACATTGAGATCAAACCATCTCACATTCCCCCCTTTGCAATCGAAGATTCACCTTCTACAATTCTACATCAAGTCAGCATACGAGTACACCTTCCACCATCGTCCCTACCTAGTGGTTCGTTCCAAACTTGATGCAACATTCCTTCTATGCGCATAAGAGGAATACCTTATGCTTCTAGCACATGGGGAAATCAAAACTTGCCTATGACTAAGTTTCACATAGATAAAAAATATAACTAAGATTCCAAGTACCACCAAACATGCACCCTGCACACTTTTAACTCAAGTACAAAACTTTTGAAATACTTATCATACTTCTCATGTGCAAAATTTTCACTTTACAATTATGTGATTTCCCATCACCTCTTTGTTGGACATCACTTTACACCAATACTTAGCATAAAATCTTCACTCCCCTTTTTAATCTTAATTACCTTTTAAAGTAATTAATTAATAAGCTCCTTTCAAAAAACTTATTCACATCTTGGAAAGTACATAGCCTTTTATATGCATGCCTTTACCATATAATTCCAAATAAAAATCATTAAATTAATCCCACCTATTATATGTCACGTCCACTAACTTTTGATACAATGCATTTTATGACTTAAAAAATCTCCCTTTTAAAAAAATGTGAATGACATAAAATTCAAAAATATTTTCGTGGACTCTTCACGGGGAATCTGCCACGGTTCTCCCAATGATGGATCTCTTCATGCAACGTTATACCTTCATGTGATTTTCATACCACGCTGTCTCCGCGATGTCTCTGACATTTGCAGGTTCCTTTGCACGCCTAGCAAGGCAAGTTCCAGCCTTGGCAAGTGTACGAAATCTCACAAGCTTCTCTAGCAATTGCCATAGCTCCCTGGTGGTGTGTTCCTTCCTTATGGCAGAAACTTAGCGACTCATTCATGGTTGTTCTTCATGGTGGTAGGACACACCTTTCTGACAGGTGCACTATTTCTGGGCAACGATCCTTTCTCTTACCACGACAACCCTCCAACATACGACAAGAAGAAAACCTCTCCATGGGATAGGAGGCATGGATCTCTTGCGGATCTAACTGGACACATCTAATCTATTTAAACATGAAGCAATCACCTTCTTCTTTACTTAGAAAGAAAGAAAGAAAGAAATTTTAATGTCCGCGAGGTTAAAGATAGTCTATGGGACAGATTGTTTTGTCCACTGACTTTTGCATTTCCACCTTTTTCCTGTTTAGCTTGATGATGAGCTCCCCCAGTTTCACCACGGTCCCCTCACTGAATAAATTATCCCAAGAACTAACTGCCAAGGTATTCACATAGCTGTCTCTGCTGTCCTTGAAGGCCTCACACTCTAAAATGAAATGTTTTTTTGTTTCCACTTTTTCTACCAAGATGCATCTCCTTCATTGTATATCGGGCCCAGTTTAAAACAAAACATATCACTTTAGGCTATGGTTTCTCTTACGGCATCAGACTCTTCTTACGACGGTGTATTGCCTCACACCTTCTTCACATGCTACAACCACACCAAATGTATACAACAACCTCAAGGCTCCCTTTGGCAACCGACACAATCCTTTCATCCTCAGCATGCCTCTCAACTTTGCACACTTACAACATTCGACGAGCATAACCAAGCCAAACTATGGCTCTGATACCACTTGTTAGGAATTAAACGAGCATACACATAATAACTTGCGAGATAAATAAAAAAGAATAACAAACAACCACAAATGAGACACATATTAGTTTACCCTGGAAAACCCCATGAGGGGAAAAACCAACCAATGAAGATCTTCATTACCTTGGCCAAAACCGACCATCCGAGCCAAGCGAGCTAGCCACCACTCACCTCCAGGCCACTTTACAATGGAGCCTCCTCAAGTCTTATAAATGCTTCTTTACCTGCAATACCTTGGGCCAATACCATGGGAAACAAAAAACCATGTGCTAGACCTAACCACCTTTGACTCGTTCCCGAGTCAAGGTTAACCCTAACAATGTCTTTTAATTGGAAGCACGTAATTCTGAGATCAACCTGGCAAATATTCATGGGGAGTTGGATGGTAAGACAATTGTGAACAAACTACATCCAGATTTTGAGATTCTCAGTCGTCTTCAATCAATTTTCAAGTCTTTGCCCAAGCCTACTTTCGAACATTATATTGATCTAGATATGGCCCTCAGAGAACTAATTTTTTTTCAGTATTCACTAGGCAAAGAATGAAAAATTATAACCAGATTCCTTCAAATCAATTAGTAGCAGGAAATGAGTGCAACTATGCAGTCACCAATTGGAGCATCATCATCACAACAATACCCTCCTCCACCTCAGTAAGGAGGATCTCAAGCTCCACTGCCGGCCAGTCAACAACAGTCTACCAGATAGTCATTTTGTAATAATATTTTACTTAAACAGTTGGTAAACTAGAACGTTGTTATTTGAAAACAAAATTCTGTTGTAAATTTTGTAAAGCCTAAGAAGCTATAAATAGGCCAGAAGAAGCTATAGAAAAGGCTGACTCTTTTTATAAGAAGTGTAACTTCTAAAGGTTTTTGTCTGATCAAGTAATGTGAAGAGAACATTGAAGCTCTGTCATGGATTTGTGTGGATTCTAAATGTTGATATGTGCAGCTAGTATTTTCTTCTCTTTCAACTTTTCTATAATTGATAAAGCTAATACAGGCCTTGGCAGGATAATCTTCCATTGACATTTGATCAAATATGGTTGTGGGTATCTTTTTCATTGTATGTTGTGAAGTATTCATGATATATAATTCATATCTGATTGGGTTATTCCTGTAAGGACTGGGTTGCGTTCTATCATTATTATGTTATAACTACTGAATTCATTATGCTTAGTACGTTTTTTGTAAACACGGGATAAAGATTTACTTTCATAGTACCTTTACTCATGCCATTTCATTCACATATTTTGTTCTAAGTTTGTGCTGACATACCAAAAGCGCTGCCCACATTTTATAAAACATGACTATGGTTGCTCTCTGTATTTGTGATTAATGCAAATGACATGATTCTTGATTAAAGTGTTGGCTAAAAGATAAACTGTGAGAAAAAAATATTATTGATGCCTAGGCACAGTGCTAAAATACAACCTTAGAACATCTCTCGTACCTACACCCACAATAATATTTATGGCGACTCCACTACTCTTTTGTTCATTTTGTTGATTACAGGTTGTCATTTGCAGGATAACTTATTTGGGGTGTCTTGTAGGTTTAGGATCTTGCTGTTCATCCCCTGAACATCTAGGATTTGGAGGCTCACAACCCAAGCCCACCAAAATCTTAGTAGCACGGTTCTCGACGCTCTAGAGTGCCGACTTGCATGGATTTGTTCGACAGTCACATTACTGCGTGACCTTTCTATTCTCTTCGTGCCTGGCAAATATGTGCGACCTGTGTAACCATTTTCTTGCATTGTTCTGTAGATATGTTGTCCAAAACCCGTGCTGTTGCACACTTTTTTCTTTCTTTTTGTAACATCCCTCAAATTCGACCCCTATTATTATTACTCTTGTAAATATAAAATATTTTATGAATTTTATAAATGGGCATGGTGAGGAGCTCAAGGCCAAGGCCCCACCAGTGGAGCTCGAGTTAGTGTGATTGATAATTAGCGCTATTCTAAATCTTAGGGGAGTAAGAGCGACATTGCATTTAAAAAAATAAAAATAAAAAGTAACTACATAAAAAGATAGTATGATTTATACGGAAAATTAAGCTAAATAATGTTATAAATATTAAAATAGATATTTATATGTGACATACATATAGGTGACTTACGACAAAGATCTACTTTTATTAAGAAGAGAACAATTTTACACCAATTTGATAATTTAGAAAAATGAATATATTTGTGATATATATATATAAGAGTAATATTTATATAAAAATATTTATACAATAAAAAAGGCCAACAACTTTTTATGTATAATAGTAAGAGTTATTAAATAATTTTATGATTTAGCAGGAAGCTTAGTAGAGGTAGGTTAGTTTTTAACTTATGGTTATGGAGTTTTTTTTCTTAGCACTTAAAGAACTTGACTCTCACACTAACTCGGCGTTAAGAGCTCGTGGCCCACGTCTTGCATCATTAATTTGGTATCTGTTCAGAAGGGAGCATTTTAGTTAGTATTAATGAAAACATTTGATTTTAGAAGGAGGAACCTTCTTGAAATATTTGTGTGTAACTCGAAGTGGAGCACTCCGAGTTTTACCATCGCCGCTTGTTCTTGAATAGGTTTCGGTGGAAGGAAAACCCTCCCCAGCTGTCGTACTCATTAAGCCTTTAGATGAGCTCCTCTTCTTACCATTCGGCATTTTTGTTCTGCCCCTAAGTTGGACTCGATACATTGTAGAGCGGATCTCGACAGAGGGTAGTGGGGACAACAACCCTCTAGAGTGTTTTCTGGGGTTAATCTTTGATCTGACTTGCTAGAGTTTATTATGGCTCAAATTCCTAAGTCCAAGCCTTGCAAGAAATGATTTACATCTCGATTGAGTAGATCTAAATATATTACTTACTAAGGAATGTAATCTACGTCCTTGTGAGATGAGGGTCGCGACTTTATATATCATCATTTTAAAATTTTGAAGATTTATACTTATGCCTATACTAGAATAGATTATATATTAGTAATACAAATCGCATAGCAAAATACATACAGAATTGTCCTTACCTTATACTAAGATATTATTTGAAGATAATGACATTACCTAAATTGATGCTTTCCTTCGATTATCACTTTACCCTTAGAGAATGTATCAAAGGAGTATAATTATATATACCTAAAAATAAGTATTAGATGAAAGGAGGTTTATATATTATAAAAATGAATTCTAAAAGTAAGTATTATACCTACAATATGCTTTCCTGTATAAATATCCTTGTGTGTATGATCGACTATGGGGGTCATAACTTAAAAGGTACTTTCTAATATAATATTCAATAAAAACCATGTACAAGGCCAAACTTTCAATAATGCATGTTATAGTATATAAATTATTATAGTTTAAAATAGTAGATGAGGATGTGACTTATTTTATCGATAGATATTAATAAAGATTTATGAAGATTGATAAGTGTGTCTCAAATAGTTTTTATGTACTAATTGACAAGGTGAAGAGAGACTTAGGGAGATAATTATAGTTATCCTAGTACTATTATGTTAAACAAGAATTGCATAAATTATCTTGGTGCTAGTTTATGTATATTTGTGTAAAAATAAGATCCTTTTCTAGATTTTTATCTTGTTAAAGCTATTTGCTGCTTTGAAGTTATTTAGGATTCAATCTAGGGTATTATATATATAGTTGATTCATGAAAAACTCTATGTGATAAAGGCTTGATGGAAGGAGAAGGAATCTTGTTGCAGCAACCATGTTGCTCATTGTAATCCTATTACTTTTTGCCTAATAATAAATGATGCACACACCTTTGTGGACTAGCCCGTGTATGGGTGAACCACGTTACTTTGGTCTCGTTTATTTGTCTATGGCATTTATTATATGTGTATATGCCTTCATGACGACTGTATGATTTTTCTTCTCTTATGCGTTATTTTAATAATTGATGTTTATAACACATTTGTTGAATGCATCATGGCAAAGATAATTCTTGTTAAATATTGTTTAAAGATATTTTATGTGTTCAAGTAAGAACCATAAAGATTTAAGTATCATGTTGATTCAAGTTTGTAATTCTTCAGTTTAGAATGGTAATATATGCTAGTATGTCAGCAATGTTTGGAAGTCTCTATGGTTGAAATTATATTTTTGTAAACATATTATACAATCACTTTGTTCCCTACATACAAAGGTTTCATACGAGAACCAGTGAAGTGCATATGAATCACTTAAGATTAAAAAGGTAATTTCTACCTATTGTAAGTATGTACTAACACATTTGCATAAATATTCAATGATAAATTTTATGAAGCATTACATGTCGCATTTATTAAATAGAAATTTAGATACTGATTTTATAATTCCATAAAGCATTTTAATGGCGATTAGATCTTTTGGAAGGGAAATAAGACCACTTAGAAAAATTTTAAATTTTTACAAATTTGGGTATGTTACACTTTTTAACTTAGTTTTCATCACTAAATGCACTTTCAAGGACTTCTTAATGATCAACAAAATTAAAACAATTCATAAGTTGTTTCTATTTCTTTAATAATTGGACCACTTAGCTCAAAATAGGGAGTAAGGAATCATTTCTTACATGCTATTTATCCTAAAATGATTTGAGGTTTTCAAGGGGCCTCTTAGTTCTCACTAAAAGTTGAACTATATTATTTCATTCTTGCCATTTCATAAAGATTGTTAGTCTAATCAATTTGTTTAAACTAGCACTAGTTTTACACATTATTTCTTCTTGCCTATTTCTTTGATTTCGAGCAAGGTAGTTTAGCTCACATATCAAATATTCTCTTTGCCTTGAACTCTTAGTGATTTTGACAAAACTGAAAGGGGTAAAAGTTCAAAACAGGTTTCCGAAAATCCCACAATGTTTTTTTTCATGAACGTTTTAAATCCACAAGATTCATCATCAAGACAAAAACTTAAGTATGGAGACAAAGTCCAACTACTATTAATATTGGTAGAGCAGAGAGGTCAAAAAAATTTATGAAGGTTGGCTAAGCAAAAGTAAAGATCTAAAGAAGAACCTTAAAATTCATTTAAACATAATAGGAAGGAAACCCTAGAAATAATTTTTAATTTTTGAAAGAAAGAAACAAACAATAACAAAGAAAAAATTAAATGATAAAAATATATAAACAATAACACAAATAAAATAAACAAAAGAAAGGAAAACTATAACTTAGCAAAAGAAAAAAAATAAAAATAAAATTAATGAAATAAAACAAATATGGAAAACAAATAAAGATTAATTGAGAACAAAATTAATACCAAGAAAAAGAAAACAAAGAAAATTAATAATACCAAGAAAAAGAAGTTACACACAAGAAAAAGAAAATGATAATAATTAAAAACAAATCAATTAAAACAAATTCCTCACTCATTAAACGAATGGAATGCTGCCACGTACATTTGCCAAAATAAATTTCGTTCTTGTTCAGATGTTTGCGTGTATATCCTTGGCCGTAACGTTCATCCTCCATCCTCCCTCTGGCGTACAATCTACAGGTGAACTCTTCACGCTTCCTTCATTCCCATCTTTTCGCACAAGTCGATCTTGCTTCACATGTAAGTATGCTGTCAGGGCCTTTCAATGCACCGCCCTTTTTCCCTCTCCAATTCTCGAGGATGCACACTTCTAATAAAAATATTCTTTATCAAAAACTATGTTAGTCTTCCTAGAGCCACAAAACTTTGCCCTCGCGCACCCTGCTCGCTGCCTTTAAACTCTCTGTAATAGCCATTGTTGTTTGCTTTCCACTTCCTTTTGTTTCCGGGAGCTCAATATTTAATCGAAATATCACCATAATCGCACTCGGCATCTTACGGGCCATGTCCTAGGTTCTTAATTTTTGAATTTGGTGGAAAAATCGACCAGTTCTATGGAAAACCCGCGTTAGACAGGACTATAGAGTTTTTCTTCGTCTGGCTATAAAATTGAAGCTCTAGGGATCTTCACAGTGTCTCCTAATCCAACAACACAAAACCAGATAAAATACAAAAATGGGTTGAGAAGCGTCGCCTCGTACACCAGCTGTGTAAATCTTCCATGGTTGCCCATGCAAGTAAGGGAGTGGAGGAAATTCGATCCTTATGCTAACCGTAGACGATTTCAGTATACATTCCTTGATCCAGCGGAAGGAGCCCTTGACCTTGCCCTCCACTGTGTAAACAAGTTCATTGTTCTTTTTGGGTATTTCAAAATGAATTCGCTCAAGCAAAAAAAATAGAGGAGTTTCGTACTTGGAAGTGCTGGAGTATTCAGAGAGTTTTCCTGTTGCAGAGAAATTACAACGTCAATGCTTGCATCTCACAATATTGATAACTCGCGAGCTTTCTTCAGTAGCCCACGTCGCCTCTTTGCAAAACACATGTTCTTGCTCGCTGCGTTTTCTATCCTCTTCATTTCCGGTTTTCTCTGTCCCATCTCAGAGGATGGATTCTCTCATGTAGCCGGATTTGATAAGGTGCTGCTTCACCAACTAGATCATCAAATGGTTCTGTCGGTCATTCACTGGTTTTTTCATGTGCACAACAAGGCGGTCTTGAAGGATATGACCATTTCATTATTCCTCCATTTAAAGGACAAGGAGTTTTGTATCCTATTATTATTGCCTAATATAGTTGTGAGTCCCATGAGCCCATTGGCCTGTATCCTATTATTATTGCCTAATTTAGTGCTTATTGTAAACATGACGCAGGTGCAAATCCTGGCCATGAAATCTCCCAGGATAAATGCAAATGCTCTCTCAAATTGGGTGAATGAAATTAGTAGGTTGGGGTTTATATCTCTGCCAGGTTGGGGTTGATATGTGGCAATCTAGATTGCAGTAAATTTGTATGTAGACACGGGTTTGAACTTTCAAGATATCCAAATGAAGTCCCAATCATTTAAATTACTACTGGTAATTGTTGAAACGGGGCCCTTGCATGAAGCAGGACCGAAATTGCTCTTTTCTATTCTCACGCGTATTCACAAGACCGCTGCATTCCTTGTAATTTCTTTTGGAAAGGAAAGTTCTTCACAATATCGAGGCATCTTTCTCTGAATTTACAGGGCCATGAAGTTTAAACTTCCAGGGACGATGTCCGTGTCCTTGTCTCCAATAGTGCTATAGGTCCTTATAACTCCCATTACAATACATCAAAGTATAAATTTGTTATAACTCCAACAGTGCAAAGAGATGCTACGAAACCCTCATAGAAGAGAACATGCGACTGCAAAAATATATTCAAGAGCCGAGGGCTTTGAAAGTGGCGCATCCTAACATTTACATGCACTTGCCTGCAACCACTCTCACTATTTTGTAGTTTATTTCAGTTTTTCTATGATCGATTTGTATGGTAAAGGGATGCACAACGAAGGGTAGGCCGAGCAGAATGGTAGTGCTTCCGATCACCTCGTTGTTGCAAAATGGTTAGCCATTTCCTTTTTCCTATTATGTGATATTTTTTGTGATAAGATTTAGTTTTCTTGTGAGTTTTTACTGTAATTTTTTTTGGTAGGCGGATCTGTGAATTGTTGGCTAGCAATGGAGGAATTGGAGGTGTTTAATGCCATGGTTGTGTTTGAGGTAGGTATATTGCATCAATCCCAGAATTTCTTTTTGTCGTGGTCGAGAATTTTAGGGGATTAAGGGAGAATTTTGAGGTAGGGTCTTGGAATTCAATCCTTTTGTGGATGTGACACTCTTTACTGAAATCGGTTAATATAGGACAACGAACCAAGAGAGATTCACTTTGTCTCCTTTGGAATAAAGACATCCACAAGAGCAATATCTTATGGTTAACACACAGGTTTGGTCACCAAGACATGATCAAAACCACATTCCAAAACATAACTCCAACAACCTAGAACTCAGCCTGATGTTGTTGACTTGTCAAGGTTGTTTTCTACTACTTCCAATCATGCATAGGATGGCCAAGCATTGCCTCAACTATCTGTCCAGAACTGCCTCAGCTACTTGCTGTTTGGGAGATTGATTACATTCCTCTGAATGTAATTAGATTTCTTTTCATTAGAATCTTTTAAAGGATGTAAGGATATGGATCATGGGGATTGTTTTGTCTTCTGGGATATAATGTTTTTGTCGTGTTTTTTTTAATATGTAATATGGGTGGGTAGATGTTATGTGTTGGAAAGTATGGGGATTGTTTTGTCTTCTGGGATATAATGTTTTTGTCGTGTTTTTTTAATATGTAATATGGGTGGGTAGATATTATGTGTTGGAAAGTATGGGTTAGTATGAGTGAATTGATCATGATTTTATAACATGCTAGGGGGCTTATGGGGGATGTAGAGGAATAGGAAAAGTTTTTTTTGCAGTTTTTTTTTTATAAATATTTATGTCTACGGTTCTTTTCAAAGAATTATGAAATAACATTTCAAGTATATGAAGGATGTAGTTTTGTTTGATATAAAAAAGTTTATATGTTTTTTTTTTCTTTTTGTTTTCATCTCCAGTTGCAGATCCATATGAGCCACATGATCTCCAAAATTAGAATGTTCATGTGCTGCGGTCGTGCATGGTGCCAAAATTAATTTAAATTGCAAGTCTGAACATAAAGTTATTGTTCATGCGGTGGGAATCTCCTTGGCAAAACTCAGCCAACTTATTGCACCTTAGTATCTATATGACTGCAATCTATAATATAGATTGAGAGAGTATATCTTGTGGGAGTTTAACAAGTCTGATTCTTGCCGCATTATTGGATGAGAATACCATTCTCAAGAGTAATATGTTCCATGAGTTTTCCCAAAATAGAGTCTAGGTTTTCAAAAGAGAATGTTTAGTATGTTGGAGATGCAAAGGAGGTGATCGATCTATTGCCTACATATGTATTGTTGGCCATGCCAGATATTGTAGTTGAATTACTTTTCATTGTCTGGTTGACAACTTTATCTTTACAAAGCGTTTCAACACATCAAGTTTATGGAGGGAATAAGTTATTCGACTGTAAGGATAATTCCGCTGAAAGCTATGAATTTGTGTGTAATGGTGCTGAGAAAAGTTGTGATACTTATGCATTATTTCATGCACAACCTCCTTATCAATCTCTGTTAAGTATCAAACTATTCAATGTGGGACTCAACGAATTGGCTTCTGCGAGCCATTTATCTATCAATAATACAATATTAGTGCAAAATCAGGGAGTTCTCATTCCCTTGAAGTGTGGTTGCATGGGAAACTATTATCAAGCCAGTCTCAGGTCGGCTTTTTCAAATGGGGACAACTACTTCTCATTGACGAAGGCATTGGAGGTTTGACCTCATGTAAGGCTCTTCAGAAGCAAAATCCTGCTATGTCTTTGAGAGTGGGGAGTAATATACTCATTCCCTGGAGATGTGCATGTCCTACTGTTGAGGAGATCGGGCAAGGATTTAAGAATTTCATGACATATGCTGTGAAAAATGGTGATACAGTGGATACTATTGAAGAGGCCTTCAATACATTAGGGTATGATATAGCATTTTCCAATAGATTGAGACCTCTTTCTTCTCTTCTGGCTCTCTCCTGATCCCATTAAAGAATAAGCCAATTATTTATCACACTGTGCAAGTCCCAGCAGCAACAATACTTGGCATTGTTGCAAGAACACTTGCAGTAATAGGTGCAATTGTGGCAGGAGAAACAAGTCCTTGAAAAGCCCTGCAATAGTTCAATACAAGAGGCCTGTAATACCCAAGATAGAAGATGGGAGTGTCACAGGGAATTTTTTTTTCAAGGAGCGAATGACAAGCATGACAGATCTGCTAATGCTTGCTTACACATTGGATCAGTTGAATAAAGCAACAAAGAACTTCAACCCAGATTGTAGAATCAAAGGCTCTGTCTACCATGGTATTTTGAAGGCACGACAGATCTGCTAATGCTTACTTACACATTGGATCAGTTGAATAAAGCAACAGAGAACTTCAGTCCGGATTGTAGAATCGAAGGCTCTGTCTACCATGGTATTTTGAGCGCAACCCCTTTGGCTATCAAGCAGATTAAGGCAGGGACCTCTGATGAGATGAGAAGTCTGCACGAAGTCCAGCACAGTAATATTATTAGATCCCGGGGATCTGCAATGAAGGTGAGGATCATTCTTACCTGGTTTTTGAATATGCAGAAAATGGGTCTCTCAGTGACTTGCTTCATGGTGGTTTAGTCATGAAAAACAAATTTATAACCTCATGTTCACGCTTCCTTTCATGGGATCAGAGGCTGCATATTTCAATCCAAACCATCACTGTATTTTAACCTTAGCAAGATACTTCCAATATTTTTGTAAAATTAAATACCAAGTCAATTTTATCTAATATATTATGGAAAGATTCAACTTCTTCCTGGATAGCAGAATATTTAAATCCTTTCCTTAAATGTTGAGTTTAGAGAGATTACATTTAAGCTTAAATGGTATTTATTTCAATAATTCTCGCACATCACCTTGAAAATGAAACATGGGAAAACTGCTCAACCCACCATAATCCTCCATTGTAAATTTAAAACAATTTTACCTTACTGCATACCAATGTTTGCACTTCTAAAAACGTTCATTAAAAAAACCGTTATGTTTGGTTGTCATCAAAGAAGTATTTTTATTTTTGGTGTACAAATACGGTTACTAAGTTTGTAGCTCTACAAAATCAATTACTAACTTTTGTTTTGCAAAACTATTTGGTACGTTTTACTGTTTAAAATACCATAACATGTAAAATTTGAAAAATCCTAAAGCTAGCATGAGAACCCATCAATTGTCCTATAAAACCCTTTCCATCACATTGTTTTTTAAGTAATACATTCTACAATGTAAATTATCCTACATTGCAGCAGTGACCAAAACAAAAATGCCCAAACCTTCCACAAACTGAATCATCTAAATGTATAGTAAAGCATTTTTCTGTTGACAAAATTCGACAATGAAAAATCTCCATTTCAATGATGCAAAACTGTTTTTCTGTAGTTTTCATTATTATAGATTTCCTATCATTCATTACTGTTCATTTTAATATTTATAATTGAACAATTTTGAATCTACAATTGTAAATTTAATCAGAATTCTTACTAAATTCATGCAAAAAATTGAGCCAAAAAACCTCTGTTTGCTATATAATTAGTTTCCTCCTAAATTGATAACATTTAAAATTCATGCTCAAATAAAAAACTCATGTGATATGAATCTCACCATTTCGTCCATTAGAACTTGAAGCAAGCTTGCATTTGCTAATTTTTTTCTTAAATTTATGCAAAAATTTGAAAAAGAAGAAGTTTTGATTGCTATATGATTAACTTCATCCACAAATTGATAATATTTAAAATTCATTCTTAAATAGGAAAATCAGGCACCATTTCATCTATTAGAACTTGAAGAAAGCCTGCATCCACATAGATCCCTCTTACCTAGATTTATTAAGGATATATAAAAAATCCCATGCATGAGCTTTTTTATCTAGACTTTTTTTAAAGATTACATATAAAATAAAGAAAATTGCCCACACAAAATTGTACTTAAACTGAGAGAGCTTATTCTTGATACAAAAACAGAGACTGCATGAAAATGATGAAATGATTCCATGAAGAATAGCCATTATGAGAGTCACCTTTTTCATGTACAAATGCTTCAGGTTTGGTTCCAAAAATTCTGTTTGCTAGAGATGTAAAACTTATGATGTAGAAACATCCTTGGTAAAGACAAATATTTTGCACAAGCTTTGATTTTTGCAATTAAATAAATTTGTTTTGTATAAATCATTTTTCATGATTATTAAGTAAATTAAAAGGTAAAATTTATCTATATGCATCACTTATTTTCTCATAAATCTCTCAACATGCAAAATTTCATTTTGGTGTGTGTTGTTAAGGATTATACCCTATAGCAGGGGATGGATTCTATCAACGTACATGGGGCTGATAGATAGATATATTAGGGTTTCACACTAATTACTGTAAACAAATGAGATTAGGGTTTGAGAAAGAGTACCTTATTTATGGCGGCTGGTCCTAGCTTTCTCCCGATCTCGACAACAATATACCTGCAAAACCAACAGACCTTCCTCAAAACATTTTGACTATAAACTTATAATGTTATTGATAAGACAATATAACATTAATTATAATCAAACATCCATTAAAATTGACGTTTAATTGGGACAAGAAGAATACCTCGATATTTATTGTCAAAGAAATGCAACAAAATACAACTGATATACCTGATCTTGTTCCAAGCACTTCTGCAACCAAGTTCTGGGATCCTATGCCTCTCTTGACTAGAAATTCCTTCAGCATAACAGTAGCTCTCCTCTCTATTGGCCTCTTCCTCAAGGCTTCCTCTTGTATTTATGGCTAAGGTAGGAAGTTAGATTCATGAGGCAGTTGGATTGGGAAGTTGGGGGAGTTATAATACCAAACTCAACTAATCTCAATCAGTATGTTTAATATATTTTTCAATTCCATCTTAACATACCCGTGAGTATGGCACTAGGGAACTTGCGCATGGTGCACAGCTAGTGCTCTTAGAAACTCACACATACTCCTTTTAAGTGATGTTCGTGGGTTGTCAATATTAGAACCTGCACATGATGCGCTAGAGTCAAGTTATTAGAGTCACGGCTTTCCAATGAAATATACAGAAAATATATAGTTGTCAACTGAAGATGTGGGATCTTAGTATCAAATCATCTAAGGTTAATCTAACTCTTCTATCCATAGTGTCATTTTGTGTGATCGACAGGGCAATGTGATCACGGACGGAGAAGTGCAGATTTGACCTATAACAGATGCCCCCTAATGCGTGAGGTCAGAGGGAAACGATGGTCGAAATACATTACAATCCAAGTCAGAGGAGGAGCAAGGAAACCACAGGAAATAGTCACAAAAGTACCTGAAAACAACAACCAAGATCAGTGAGCAATTACAATCTTGACATCAAATAAATGTTCAGTATGATAGAACATAATCTCCAATACATAATTGGGAGATGTATATAGCATGGCCACTGGAATACAAGCGTGGATTCATGTCGAAATAGGAGATCATAGCCATAACAACATGCTGGATCTATGTCTCATTAAGAGCCAAAAATGAGTGTGGATCAATCTTGCACAACTTGGGTAATAACATAAATGTAGTGATGCTATTATAGACCCAAGGTCTTCATCCAAAACATCCCAAGGTATGAACCCAAACCATGCGAATAAATGAGTTGAAGTTGAACATGGGGGGTACCGTTTGATTACCGGTCATTGATGTATACCGTTAACAAAGCGAGGGATTCCACCAATAATGAAAATGGGGCCCAAGGTACCTAGTACATTCTAACAAGAGTGAATAAGTGGACTTGAAGTCGAACACTTGAAGAATCCATCGAATATGAGACATTGATGTATTCCCACTATCTAACAGCGAGGGAAACTGCCACTGATGACTGCAATCCCCAAGGTACTATTCGAAACTCTAAACTTCATTCCCAGAGCATGATGAGATGAAGCCGATGGGAAGAAGTCCACTGGAAGGGAGGCCTTAATGCATCCTCCATCATCCAGCACGAGGAACAATCAAAAGATTGAGTTGATTTGGAGTAGGACTAATACAAGATGAAACAAACTGACACCAGGGATGGCCAACATATGAAGTCAAGGTAACTGCAGAATGGCCGACATAGGCTGTATTCTTGAACAATAAGCACAACACAAGAGTGACTTAGGCAGCTTTTAACATGGCGAGAACGTGATATAAACCTGAAATGTATGAGACATTAGCAGATTCTCCATATGATTGGAAGAGTAACCAATCAGAGGAGTAGAAACTTTGAGATCAAGTTCATCCTAAGGTCAAAAACTGAAACTTAACTGAATGATAGACGCAACAGCTGCTTTGTTCAAGGATATGACTGACATGCTGCCTTTGAACTGAAAAGATGTTTGATACCCTTCCCTTTTCTCTTTTTATCAAAGAATATCCTTCTTGTTGGTTTTAATGAGTCCAAGAAATAAAACTCAATGATCTCTCTTCATTTTTGAAGCAAGCTCGAAGAAAGAGGGAAAATATTGCTTGATATAAGTCCAACCATGTGTAAATTTAATGAGCCCATGGAAGGAAGACTCAGGACCTTCTTCATTTTTTACAGAGTTTGAAGAAGAGATAGATGAATACTCTATAACACTGATCCATGGATTTTAATATCGAGCCTGGATCAGTTTATGCTTGCAGGTGTTTTCTTTTTTGAGGAGTCTGAAAAACTTAAACAATAACTCCATACACCTACTCGTGGATTTTAGTATCGAGCCCGAGTTGGTATGTGCTCGCCGGTGTTTTCTTGTTTGAAGAGTCCAAAAAACTTAAACAATTACTCTATATACCCTCTCGTGGATTTCACATCAAGCCCGAGTAGGTGAATGCTCGTTGGTGTTTTCATGTTTTGAGAGTTTGAAAACCCTAAAGAAGAATCCTAAAGGTCCTTTTTCGTGTAGTTAGTCTCCTCACCCGAAAAAGTGTAAAACAACGAGAGAAGAACTCTTCTAGCCACGTATGACTAGAGTATACATTTTTCGTAAATGATCCACAAAGGTCCGGAAAAGGGGTAAACTTATACCTAAGTGGATGTTGCTTCAAATCCTTTAACGAGTCTGAAAAGACAACTATTCTCGGCGAGCTTGTTTATTTTGAAAAAGTCTAACAAGGGCTTAAAAAGACTTTATAAGCTTCAGGGACACAAGTTCCATGACCTGTCAAGTAATAAGACTTTTGGCAACTAGATTAGTGATATAACACAAGATCAAGAAAAATTTCCTAAATGACATAAAATATACCTAATTTGACATGTCAACAAGGAAAACGAACCTTGATAGATCGACTTTATGAAATATAGTGAAATTCTGACATTCGCACTTTACCTAATCGACCAAAAACCCAAAAGTGTATTAGTGAATTAAATAAAATGTTAAAATAATTTTGAAACTATATTACAGAATGAAAAGTGGGTAAAAATTTAAATTGACTTTTCTATAAATAGTTTCAAAACAAATCAAAACTCACCATTTCCAATTTTTGGGGCAAAGATTAGAGAACCAACCTCTACTTTCATTGCTTAATACGATCATTCCAGGCTACCGAATTGTTCTCCGTCTCTTCCAAGTAAGTAATGTCCTTCCCCACTTCCATTTCAATGCAAATTTTTAGGTTTTTAATGGTTAATTTAATTTTTTATTGGGCTTTTAATTTTGACTCTGCGTATGTGCGGGTTCCTTTGCTGAGGACTAGTGCATACGAGGAAAATGCACAGGTTTGTCTCAAAGGGACTTGTGGGTGTGCGCCACTGTCTAATAGAGATAGTCACGCACACCGTAATTCAAAATGGAAAAAATAAAAACTAACCAATGAAATGGTTTAACAATGGCAGGATGGTTTTAGTTTGGCGTGAAAGAGAGCATGAAGATATGGATCGGCAAGCCATGGGGGATCCATTAACCCTTCATGCATTGAGAAGATGTGGATTATTGAAATTCTATCGAATCGTTAATATGTGGGCACAAACACAATTGCTCGAAAAGATGGTGCAATACTGGGATTCCAATCAGGGAGTCTTCAATCTCCAAGGGGAGATCCTTGAGCTCACTATAGATGACATATAATTTATCACCGGTATATCCCTAAGAGGAGAGATGGTGAACCTCAAAGGCACATTTTGAGGTGCCGGTTCCCTCTCCATACAAGATTATATTAATGCCTACTGTCTGCCGGGTACTGAGAATAGCTACGGTCAGATTTCCATAGCGACTGTTGCAAGCTTTCTGCTAAAAGTTATCTTAAATGTTCTGAACCGGATAGGGGGAAGCGCAACATAGCACCTTGCATCACGGAACTATATGCAAGTGGTCATAGATTGCTTGCATGGGATTGTCTATGATTGGTGTTCTAGCTTGTTGGTGAACATGAAACTTCAACTTACTGAGTACAAAACCGATAGGAAGAAGAAATTTTGTTACGGTAGTATCCTCTGCACCTTCTTCTTTGAGAGGGTTCTTGCTTTGAGTCCGGGGATGGCCTTGCCCCCACTCAATCCTCATGAGCCACTCACAACTCGTTGGGGAGATATATTCAAGCGCCAAGGTGGAGGTGAGAGCAATATCTCCTATGGTGATGGGGATTATTGGGTGTGGTGGGGTCAACAGGTGTCGACATTGGAGCAGTTTCCTTATGCGGGAGTGGACTTCCGCAATGACCCTGAGCTGGATCTTTCTCCAGGATCTGCCTAGGGAAAGATGGGTGAGAAAAAGTTTCTTTTTGAAAAATTATTTCATTTTTTCATTTTATAAGTATATAATTTTTTGATGAGTTTGGAATATTAATCAAACTGTCTTGTACACATGCTAGACCTGTGCGCCCTGATGGACACCCTCGTACCTTTGTGCAACTAGTCGACGTAGGGACAACCGATGCCATGTTGGTGAGCATAGAGGGAAAGATGATTTGGTTGAATCATGACATCCCCACTTACAAGATCGAGCGGATGCCGCTCGCCATGCAGGAGGACATTGTGGCTGTGCCCCCAGCATGGATTCGGCTACTTAGGAAAGTATCTAGACTAGTCATCTGTTACAGAGAGGCTGTGGCAGAGATGGCAGAGGCCCCTCCTTCTCCATAGAGGAGGACATATGTATATTTTTGAGGCCATTGAGCCCATTTTGTATATTGATATGAAATTATGACAGACTTGTGGATCCAAACTCATATATTTTTTGATACGGATTATATACAATATCGGTTTATTTACATGTGTGTCTTGTCCTTATGTGTGAATGGTTTATTATGATTGTGCGTGATGTAGATGCCAATCTAAAACATAATTTGCATATGAATCAGCTAAAGCATTTAAGCTCCTTGGAATGTGTTGATGAGTAATATAATCGAATTGTCTCTCAAGCAACTTAACTCGCAAGAACTGGCGCAACAAAACAGGATCTGTAACTTGATATTCACCCATTAACTGAAACACAACCAGTTACGAGTCGAGTCTTACCTCTAGACGTGAAATGCCGTGATGAAGGGCATCTCGGAGTAACTCAATGACCGCGCTATATTCAACTACATTATTTGTTGTGGGACCCAAGCAAGCCCCTCTCGAAGATACAAGTTGGCCAGCCGGTGAGTAAATAACCCAAGCTGCTGTAGCCAACTGACGGGTGTGGTGACTAGCGCCATCAATAAATCCAATAAAGTATTCAGTCAACATATGAAAACACAAACCAACAGACACGTAAGACGTGACAATAACCACAAGCAAAGTTAACTCTACAAAAATGTACAGCTATAATACATGGAAAAGCATATAGGCCTAAGCATAATACTTTTTCAAGTAGAGCCCATTTCTAGGCTCCGACAACTTATTACCCTCATAATCCGTCAGCTTGTAAGCACCCTTCTTCAGAACCTTAGAGACTATGTAAGGACCGAGCCACATAGACTTGAACTTGCCTGCCCCCAAGGGCTCCTTGTCCTGGTCGTAAAGCAGGACAAGGTCTCCTTCGAGAAAAACCTTAGGTTTAACAAACTTATCGTACTGACTCGTGACTCGATTCTTATGAACCCCATTTGCTGTGAGCGCATCGCGATGCTGCTCATCAAGATGTTCTAGTTGCAACAAACGTTCTTCTAGAACTGAAGTATCGGGGAGTAGTTGAATGGCCAACTTCAATGAAGGAATTTCGCATTCAACCGGAATAACTGCTTCTACTCCATGAACAAGTTGAAAGGGAGAGAACCCGGTAGTATTCTTAACATTAGACCGGTATTCCCAAAGAACTGGATACAACATGATGTGCTAATTTTATCGACTGGCATTGACGGTCCTTTGAAGAATGGTTTTCAAAGTTTTGTTGACCGCTTCGAACTGACCATTCGCGTGTGGATAAAATGAAGATGAATGTTCTTGCTGAAAACCTAGCATAGTGTATAGGTCAGTCATCATGTTGTTCTGAAAGTGTCGACCGTGGTCTGTAACGATCTCTTTGGGTACACCAAACCTAGCAATGATCTGGTTAAAAATGAAGTAAGCAGTCATTTCTCCATCTGCTTTGACAGTAGGCTTTTCCTCGGCCCACTTTGGGAATTAGTCGATGGCAACAATGATGTGATGATGTCCTCTAGTGGAAGCTGGATTACAGTTCATGAAATCAATCCCCCACTTGGTGAAGGGGCCTGCTGTAATCACAGGGTGGAGAGGAGCTGGGTGTGCTCTCATCATTTTGGTGAAAAACTGACATGGCTGACAGTGTTTCACAGCTTCCACACAATCGTTGAAGATCGTGGGCCAAAAGTAACCAGCACGCAGTATCTTCTGGGCTGTTGCCAACCCAGAAAGGTGACCCTCACAGGCTCCACTGTGAGCATCATTCGATACTGTTTCGACTTCCTCTAAGGTCAAACAATGGCGTAAAATGGAATCTATCCCACATCTGTATAAAGTATCATAAATGATGAGATAATTCTTTGCATGAGTCTTCAATTTTCATCCTTTGTCCCTAGAGAAAGTAGGAGGACACCTAAAAGTTTGAAGATACACTAAAATATCCCCGTACCATGGGTCAGAGGATGCAATAAGGAATATGTGTTCATCCGAGAATGATGACTCTTCCTCATTGTGTACTACGTCACTCGTAAATTCAGAGATAAGTTCAACGAAAACTAGTGGCTTCTTTGACTTACCAGATTGAAAAACTAGGTCAAATTCTTGCAAAATAACAATCCATTTATTGAATTTCCCACCGATGATACGTCGGGTGAGGACATATTGAAACGGATTGAACTCTGTGATCACTATGGTAGTTCGCAGCAAAATGTAGTGGCGTAGCCTCTGAACAACATGGATGTCAGCTAATGCCAACTTCTCAACGTAAGAATACTTAATCTCAGGAGTTATTAATGCGCGCGACAAATAGTAAATGACATGCTCTTGGAGCTTGTCATCCTCCTGAACAAGTACTATGCCAATTGTGTATGCAGATGTAGCCAGATATAAAATGAAATCCTTGGTATAGTCTAGGGGGTTCAACAAGGGGGATGATAGTAATGCCTTTTTCAAAGCCTCAAATGAAGTTTGAGCATCCTCATCCCAAAGAAAATAGGTGTCTTCTTTGAGCAGTCTCATAAAACCTTTTGTGATTTTGACATAGTTAATGATAAAACGTCGTAAGAAGTTGGACATACCTTGCAGACTCTGAAGTTGTCGTAGGGTTCGAGGAGGAGGTAGATTTACAATAGCCTCAACTTTGAGTGGATTGACCATGATGCCACGATTGGATACAATAAAACCCAGTAAACGTACAGACTCGAAACAGAACACACACTTATTAGGATTCAATTGAATCTTATAGTATCTGCATCGTTCAAACACGAGTCTCAAGTGATCAGGATGATCTCGTCTCTTGCGAGATCGTGATAGGAGATCATCAAGATAAGGCTCGACTACATGTTCGATATCATGAAAAATGAAGTTCCTCATGTGCTGGAATGTAGCCCGAGCATTCTTTAGGCCGAATGGCATCTTCCAGTAAGCAAAGGTCCCCCAATGACAGATAAAAGCTGTCTTGTGTTGGTCTTCAGGTTTTATCTGAATCTGGTTGTATCCCGAAAAACTATCCATGAATGAAAACATTTCGTGGCCCGCACACGCATCGATAATCGATCTATGAACGGTATGGGGTAATTGTATTTAGGACAAGCTTTGTTTAAGTCCCGTAAATTTGTGCAGGCTCGAATGTTTCCTTGCTTCTTATCAACCAGAACATGATTAGAGACCCATTCCATCATAGCAATTAGATAGATGAATCCATCTTTAAGCAGTTTCTCAACTTCCGCCTTGATGGCAACTGCTTTTCTAGGATTTACCGGATGGAGCTTCTGTATCATAGGCTTAGAATTTGGATAAGTTGTGATGACATGCTCTACGATGGCGGGGTCAATTCCTAGCATCTCCTTGTAATACCAGGAAAACATGTCGCGAAATTCCTTAAACAGATTGGTGTACAAAATGATCTCATCGGGAGAATAGTCTACTCCAATGAAAAGGTTTCCACAACTCCAGGTTTGATGGAGATATCGATCGGAATGGTTCTCGATATATTTGCCATATTTCTCTTAGCATAAATATTTTGTATAGAAGGGGTAGTGGAAAAATCGACATCACCACCAAGTCTCACTGAAAACTCTCCTCTCTCAATCCTGTCCAGATCAGGAAGAAAATAGGACCTGTGATGCATATTTTCCCATGGATGATCCATGCCTATCATGGCTTCCAAAATGGCCTCGTCGGAGGGAAAAATAGTATCCAGATAGTTGAAAGAGTGGGTAGAGTTAACATACCATGCAGGAGCATATTCCATATCTGATTCCGCGGAGACAAATGGATTGAGAGATGTTCTGTTGCAGCATTCTGTGATGCTTGATAAGCCACTTCTACAATAGACAGGGGCAAGATTGGTTCTGACTAGGTGGGGAGAATCCATGGATCAGTTGTTTGACTAACCGTGGAAATATCCGAAGATGAGCAATCAATTGTACTCGTCGAACCAATAAAGTTAATGGGAGTAGGTAGGTCGAATGTGCCCATCAATGATGAATGCATTCCTACTCCCAAACTCTCACTGGGTGGGTGAGACTGATCAATCAACAGAATTGTAGAATACGATGAAGCATTGTTGTTTTTCCAAGTGAATGAAAGTTGATCAACCGTAATGATCTTGCCTTCATGCGGGAACATTAGTACTCGGAAAATGGACGACGAGACAACTTGCATTGCGTACGTCCGGCTCCTCCCTAATAACAAATTGTAATCAAGGGGAGCGTCCAACACTTCAACCTCCACAGACACCAACTTACCAGCGAGTTCAACTTCAAATGCGGGAAAGACTCCATGTGGAAGGAAAGATCTCCCAACAAAAGCCGTAAGTATAGTGTTGGAAGGGGCTAACTCAGGTGAGATTAAATCCTTCCAGCAATAAATCGACATTACGCACATAGACGCACGCTCATCCACCACAGTTCGTCCAATGGTTTTAGGACCATGGAATACTTCTATTTGGAGGGCGACGTGATACGAAAAACGGGGTTTGATATTAGACATATCAAACTGAGAAAGCATACTAGATGAATCCAAGCTCCCTATTGTTGCTAGAAGTGCATTTCGTTGCAATGGACAACTCTGTAGAACTTCTAGTGTGGACATAGCACAGGTTGTTTGGGCTAGATCCTCTACAACATTGTAGTTCGGAGCAGCCCGCGCGTTAGGGTTGTGCACAGCCCATTTGGAGGCACCTTTTGGGATCTTTGGCAAAGGATCTACAAGTTTCTCAATGTGAAGAGGTGTAGATGTTTCGGGAAGTCTTTATCTTTCTACTGTGAGCCCGGGGAATAGTTCCTAGCTCGAGTTTGCAGAATCATATCTGAATTAACCATGTTTATAAACGATTGATAAACTGACGAGGCACGAGTTGTGCCCCTAGCACTAGAGTTTCCAGAAGTTGAACCTTGTCCATGAGGGAATGTGTCCTTCAGAACAGCTGGTTTCTTTTCACGGAGGAGCTTCTAGGCTTCTACCATCAAAGGGAATTGGTGGGTAAGGTGGTCTTCCTTACACAACTTGCAAGGAAATTTAACCTTCTTTTTATCCTTCTTTCCCTCCTCGACATTTTCATTATTTTTGGGCTTTGGATGGTTCCCCTCCCCTTTCTTGCCCTTCTTTTTATTGTTGGGTTGCCGAGGACCCTTTTGATTGGTCTGCACTTGTTGTACAGATTCAGTTGTAGAAGGGGAGGATGCAACAGTAGTTGCATCTTCAGCAGACTGTTTTATAGATAAAGCACGAACTTGCTTGGTCAAAGCTTCGAATGCTGCTGAATCTACTGAACCAACAATGCCATTAGCATGCGGTCCAAGCTTAGGTTTACCCAGATCAATATTAGATCATGGCGCGTTGGGTATAATCTCGTACAGGATCCTAGATTGAGCATATACAAGATCAATTTGCTGGGTCCTGAGTATTGCTTCTTCCTCCGAAGACACTCCAGAAGTTGCTACTTCCTTAGAAACATAAGGCAGAGTGATTTCAAATACCACTCTAAAAGGAACTCTAGAGGGGTTTCAGCCTTAATGATCCTCTTTTTCCTTCACCACTCCTGAATGTGGTTAGATAAGTGAGTGGCCTTGTTCTGTCTGAAAAATGACAGAAGGTATATGTCGACATCATACCGGATAGGAAGTTGAAAGTGGTTTAAGAAGACGGTTGCAAAATCCCAAAAATTATCATACGCTGCGGTAGGTAGTTCGATGTACAACTTGGCCGTGACACTAGTCAAGGTCCTCTGAAAGAGCCTCAACCTAATGGAATCGTCATTCAGAGAATTGGAAGAACACCATTGATGGAAAGTAGTGACATGATCACCAGGATCTTCCCCAGTCTTGCCTTCAAACTTTGGAATGTCAGAAGGAAACTTAGTTGGAACTGGTGGCCATGCCAGGTTATGGCGCACTGGATCATTCGTTAGTTTCGAAAGATCTGGCAAATTTAGAGTTGTCAGAAAGGGAAAACGAGGTCTTACCGATGGCATTTGATAAGCAGGAGTTCGGTAAGGGGAACCACCCGAAACCTGGCTCGTATACTGCTGGTTGGGGTTTCCCCCAACCATCGGTTGTGAAGTAAAAGCATTACTGAAATTGCTCCAACCATAAGACAAAGGATTACTTCCTTGGGTATTCGTCCATTGCGGCTGGGTGTTAGCCCCTTCGTAATGTGGGTTAAACATGTTACCACCCCTTCCACCAAACAGTGAAAAAGGGATACTCCCTACATGTATATGAGACGTTTGCACATTCAATGAATGTATATGAGGACCTATACAGGGGTTAAACCCATGCATAGATGTAAAGAACGACACAGGCATCGAGCCTACAAAAGGTGTAGATGAAGTGGGCATTGAGCCTATAAATGGTGTAGAAGGAGCTATGTGTCCTCCATACCAAGGAAAACCATGATTAAAAGGAACAGATTGTGGAATACCCTGGGATTGTTGCATGAAAGGAGACGAAGTAAATGGTATTGAAGGTATCCCTGTAAAAGGGATATTTGAAGATCCACCAGTGGAATCAAAAGGAGTAGGTGATGTCGAAGCTTGAGAGCTAGACATACCTATGGAACCAATGTTGAAACTGAAAGAAGGGCTCAAAGCAGAGGTAGCCTGCAATGAGCTAGATACCGATGTGCTTGCAAAAGAATGAGAGAGAGCTCTCGAAACCATAGCTGCAGTAGGAGTTTGGGGAACTCCTGTCTCATCTCAAGAACTAGCCATGAAATAACCAGGGGTAAACCGGTACGCACTAAACTCCGGTTAACCTAGAGAGTCTACAGTTACAAGTAATGGATCGTGAGGTCAAGTCAAAGGAGGGTTGTAAGGTGTGCTAAAATCTTGAGAAGTTAAGTCTTCAACCTCAACAGTATCGAAGACCTGCTGATCCTGAATTTTGATCTGTGTTTCTTCAAGTGGTTCCGTTACGCCCATAAGTTCGTATGAACCACGAGAATCAGTCCTCCGACGTCGAGGTGGCGGTGGAGGTTCCACAGTGTGTGGTGGAAGGTTTTGTAACCTTTATGACCTACAAAGAGGTTGGTCCTCCACAGTTATATCAAAAACAAACTAAGTGTGAAAACTTGGTGGCCACTAATCGACTAAGGAGCAAACAACATACCACTAAAAAAGTGATCAAAACCAGGAAAACAAAGCTAATACTCTCTGAAGTCAGTCTGGGATGATGAGGGCCCATAACAAACCAATAGAATATCGAAGGTTAATTACACGGTGTCCAATGCAGGTCCTCTGGGTGCAAGCATTTGAATCACCAAACCACCATCCCAGGATTACTATAAAGGCTTACCTTCCGTGTTTGTCCTAGGTGAAGTGGAAATAACCTTCCACTATACCTGTGAAGAGCCCTAGGGTTAAGATACTGAGGATACCACAAATACGAAAAATACCTCGGGGGACAGTCGTCAATCCAGCCAAAACGCATGGGCAGGGTAGCAAAGCCCGAAATCCAAGAGTACTTGAACTACTAGTGGACCCTTGTGTGCGAATTAGCTCTGGTGTATGCTCGAAAGGAAAGCGAGGGGGTATCCTCAACAGTTCTAGTCTCACACGACCTCATGCTTAAATCTGGTTTAAGTGGAGCATTCCCAGGATACTTTGATATAAGTGGGTTTGCCTAAAATATTGTCTCACTACGATTGTTGAGCAATAAAACGATTTCGGGCAATTTAAAGTGATCTACCCCGAAATCCTAGCCTAAGCTAGTTGGTGTAGTGTCAAACCTAAAAATAAAAGTTAATAATTGATTTTATTAGATGTTCTTTTTAGAGGTTGTTTCTTACTCAATAGGTAGTGATGTGTGTGGTATGGTTATGAAAAAAGTAAAATGTGTACTATGATGCATAAAACTTCACAAAATTCTTTTTGTTTGTAGCTTTCAAAACAAAACTAGGCATTCCTAAGCATAAAACATTTTCCTTTTTCAATTTTTAATTTTCAAAGTTAATAGTAAAGCAAACTATCCTACCTCGAAAACAATGACAAGTATTGTATACAAGTTCTTAGTTTTTCAATTTTGACCTTTTTCTCTAACTATGAAAAGAGAATAAACATGAAAATGAACAAGCAAGAATTATCAAGAATGTGAGTAAAAATAAAGAGCCCAAGGTTTATACCACACAATTCAGAAAACTGACATAAACTTTAACCTACAGAGTTGTTTCACTGAAAAAAATCAGAATTTGGAACAAGATGCAAACGAAAAAGGGAAAGTTGATGTGTGAAGTGGAAAAACAGACAACTAGGCTGCTCCTGAACATCATAAAAACAAAGAAAAGCATCCACCAAATAGTGAGGGTAGGAAAACAAACCAGGGCAACTCTACAACCACGAAGACTCAAGAAGAAAAGCTATCAAAGAGACTTCAAACAAAACTCAGACTGACCTGAAGAAATGTTCAGGAGGTATCAAGACAATCCAGGGCTTTCAAAAACACAAAAAGACCCTACTGAGGTCAAACCCTAAATAAAAAGGAAAAACTTAGGAAAAGTGCGCAGGTCTTACACCAGACAACTCGTGGTTAATGCGCGGGTCTGTAAGCAGACAACTCGTGGCTAGGGAAAAAAATGCACTACTACAACTATTGGGAAGTCGTGCACAGGTTTCAAAAGACCTAAAAAAACAAAGGACACCAAAACAATGACTGAATCAAGTGAAGAAATCACAAAGGACTTCTAAGAGGCTATACCAAGAATTAGAAAGACACAGGGATGTCTTATCAACAGTCAAAAGAGAAAAGAAAGAACCAAAGGTATACCCAACCACCAAAGATCAAACCTTATTGTAAAAGGTTCAACCTATAGGAATGTCCGCGGTTGTATATTCTAACAGCCTACGCATGCAATTTAAAATAAGCGGGTTGTAATGAGAGAAACTCGCGCACAAGAAGAAATGTGTGCCTGTATGTACAGGAGACACGCACATGGGGAATGAAAGGAAAAGAAAAGCTTTGCAAACTTCAACACTGGACTGAATCAAAGCAAAGGAAAGCAACAAAGCAACCTTTGAAAACCTCACAGAAAGCCAGAAAGCTGTAAAGACTGAAGAAAAACTAAAGAAGATCCACAGAGCAGAAATGAAAAGGTGCTCCCTAGCGAAGTCGCCAGTTCTGTTGTTAAGGATTATACCCTATAGAAGGGGATGGATGCTATCAGCGTACATGGGGATGACATATAGATATATTAGGGTTTCACACTAATTACTGTAAACAAATGAGATTAGGGTTTGAGAAAGAGTACCTTATTTATGGTGGCTGGTCCTAACATTCTCCCTATCTCGACAACAATATACCTGCAAAACCAACAAACCTTCCTCAAAACGATTTGACTATAAACTTATAATGATATTGACAATACAATATAACATTAATTATAATCAAACATCCATTAAAATTGACATTTAATTGGGACAGGAAGAATATCTCGATCTTTACTATCAAAGAAATGCAACAAAATACAACTGATATACCTGATCTTGTTCCAAGCACTTATGCAACCAAGTTCTGGGCTCCTGCTCCTCTCTTGACTAGAAATTCCTTCAGCATAACAATATCTTTCCTCTCTATTGGCCTCTTCCTCAAGGCTTCCTCTTGTATTCATGGCCAAGGTAGGAAGTTAGATTCGTGAGGCAGTTGGATTGGGAAGTTGGGGGAGTTATAATACCAAACTCAACTAATCTCAATCCGTATCTTTAATATATTTTTCAATTCCATCTTAACATACCCGCGAGTATGGCACTAGGGAACTTTCGCATGGTGCACAGCTAGTGCTCTTAGAGACTCGTGCATACTCCTTTTAAGTGATGTGTGCAGGTTGTCAATATTAGAACCCGTGCATGATGCGCTAGAGTTCAGTTATTAGAGTCACGAATTTCCAATGAAATATACAAAAAAAATAGTTGTCAGTTGAAGATGTGGGATCTTAGTATCAAATCATCTAAGGTTAATCTAGCTCTTCTATCCATAGTGTCCTTTTGTGTGATCAACAGGGAAATGTGATCACGGACGGAGAATTGCAGATTTGACTTATAACAATGTGCATTTCTCCATAATTGGAAAGTAACAAAAAAACTAAAAATTGTCATTTTTTGAGCTTATAGCTTTTGCTTGAGAATCTATTGATGCCATATGAAGATTTGGAATTGAATCATACCTATTATTGTTCATCATAGTACCCTAGATTTTCCTCAAAAAATCATTTTGATGTGATTTGCTTGCATTACAAAACACTATATTGGGGTAACTGAGAATTCTTCAACAAGAGAGCAACGTTTTCATGTTTTGCTACAACAATTTTTTTTTTATTGGATGGAAAATTTAATCACGTGAGGAGGTCAATTATGTCATTGAAAACACTTATTAACTTGAATATCCAAATCCAGATTTGTAACTAAGCTTGAGTATTTGTTTTAGTAAAACCAGTCAAATTTGTGAAAAGTGCAAATGTGTTGATTTTGTGGATTAATTGTGTACAACTAAATAATAATTTGGAAATTTGTAAGCTATGCTTTTGAATTCAACAATATACACTTGGATTTTACCTAGCATTCTTATTTACAAATTGGCATGTATTTCTGTGAGTTGCTTCAAGCTGATTTGCACTTTTTTTTTTTTGCTTAGAATTCATATCAAATTTGCATATATTTGATTTTAAGAATTTTATAATTATTTTGAGAAACATATTATTTTGTGATCCCAATAAAGGCTCTAATTCATATTTATATTTAATATTTTATTGGGATATAAAAGGATTGTGTTCCCATTTAATTATCCAACTTCCACTTAATTTGTTTTAAATATGTTGAGAATTAAGAGAAATCATCTTTTGGTCCCAAATGAGGAAGTGCAAAGAGGCCTTTCACCATGGTTGTAAATGCCCGTGAGAGTGGAGAAAGTATGCATATATTTTTTATAAAGTCTGTAAACTGTGTTTTTCCTTTTCTTATTAACATATATAATATATCTAAAATTAGATTACCAACATGCTTGGTAACATACAATTTTTTTAATAGATCATTGTTGGGATTGTAAGGAAGGGGGCAGTTAGAAAGCCAAACAATTGCATGGGGGATATTGGGTTCATCACCATTGAAGCAGAAGCTGGCAATGCGATTATATTTTATGGAAAACTATATATAGATGATGGAGACAATTGTTGGGGAAGTGTCGGTGATTTTACAGTTTGCTTATGCCAAATGCAAGATCGGAGATGTAGATACCCAACAATGTATTCTTCCCTCTAGTCCTACTTATTTTAGGTACCCATAATGCATTATCAAATCCAAATGATGTTAGAAAATTTATGGAAAGCATTGAGGCCTTCATATTTGTGCTTAAATCCACTCATATTTTGAATCCATTTGCTCTTGTAGAACACAATTTGAATTTGTTTAGCTAGAAAAATTCGAATTTGTTTAGTAGACCAAACATGACCTAGAATGATTGGCTTGAAACATGCATATAGAAGTACACCAGAGGCATTATCAACATATAATGTACATACAGAAAAAAAGAAAAAAAACATATACACACATATCAACATAGAATGAACTAGACATCTGATTCAAAATGCATATAGACCAAATGCAAATTCGAGACAACACCATGTACAAGATGTAGTAGTCAGGGCATGAAGTATAAATTTCAGACAATCATTTAATAGAGGAGAGACATGCCTACAGAAAAATTCTACACCATCATTATAGACCTGACATTATTTGTGTTGAGTGACATAGCACGTGTGAAAATTGAACGAAGAGAAGAGAAGAACATATACATAGAGATGGGAGGTATTTTCACAAGTTTTATATAAGCATAAATTTCATTATTTTTCAAAGTTTCATACACAAAAGTTCTCTTGATTATTTTTTTGAAAATGGAACCCCCTCTAGAAATATATAGTGGACACAACTTCCATCTGTGAACACTAAAGACCCAACTACACTTGATGCACAAAATATGTTGGAGAATAGTCAGTGGGACTGTGCCCAAAACAATTTAGGTAGACCAAGTCATAGAATGGGAGAATAGGGATGAGAAAGCAAACTTAATTGTAGGACTATTTGTATTTGATTCTTAGTTGCATCACTTTGTTATCTTTCAGGGTTACTTTGAAAGTGTTTACATAATGTTTGGGGGTGCTTATGTTAGTCAAAGAGTCATAAAAGATTAGTAAATGATGCCAGTGAACTTGTTGCCCATAATATGGCCAAACTAATTTTCTTTCCTTATCCTGTTTTCCTCTCGGCGTTCCTTTTGCCCCTCTTGGGGCAATTGCTAGTAATAAACACAAGAGGATTGAAAACTAAGTAAAAGGAAAAGAAACAAAGATGAAAGAACAAAAAAACAAACCAAGAGGATAAATGAAACGATGAGAACCCAACAAACAAAGAAAATCTCAACAAAATATAAAGGAGAAATGAAACAAAGACACCAATCCAAACAAGGAAACACATAAGAAACATGAAATAGAGGCAAATCTAAAGTACATAACACCAAGAAAGAAAGAGAGAACCATGAAAAAAGGAGGGAGTGACAAAAAGAAAAGAAGAGAAACATATAAAGATGATTAGCTAGGTAGTACCTGGATGTCAGTCTCTTGATAACTGGGTACCAATGTCTACTAATCTCCAAAACTCCATCCTTATTCAAATTGTCATGGTGCCTCATTATTTCCAATGCCTCCCTAATTCTGCGTTTGTAATAATGATCTTATTTTTCCAGGATTTTTGTTTCTTCCAGGAACACATGATGTTTGGTTTTAAGTGAGTGTTCGATTAATGTTGAGGTGCAAGTCCTTTATTTCTTGATATATGCCTCATGTTTCTTGATCCTTATATTAACATATCATCATGTTTCCCAATTGTAACACTTTCCATAGGAGCATTCAACCTTGTAGACCCCTTTATATTGGAAAAGATTGGTGGGATCTTTGACGGATCTCATTTTATGCTTGATGGTTACTAAGGTTTGAAGGAGGTAAGTATATCCTTTCTTCTTAAAACCTTAGCGATTTTTTCAGTAACTCCTTGAATATAAGGTAGGTAGGATCTCTTGTTGGGGTTTCTATTGTTGCAGGTGGACTCATTTCTTGCTTTAATCCTAGCTCTAGTGATTGCCTTTTTTATGACTCTATTCTTATAGCCCATATTCCTAAAAATTTCATTATGTGGTCCATTACTTTGTCCATATGTTCATCATCTGATATTCTTATAGCCTTTGTGGCTAAGGTGTTAAGAATCCCTATCTTTTGAGTGGGGTGATGATGAGAGTTTGGATGAAGGTATCTTTCTGTGTGTGTTTTCTTTCTGAAGCCCTCATGCCGATGGAACCATCCTGTTTTCTAGATATCGATACATCTAGGAAAGGAATGCTCCCGCTTTCTTCCAACTCCATGGTGAACTTAATATCAACGGAGAAACTATTAAGGGGTGAAAGGTTTGGAATACCTCCATTTGCACATTTACTTCATTTTTCATAAAATATTATAATTAGTTGTCATTTACCAATAAATCATTCACACTTAGATCTTAAATTAAGTGGAGTAATGAACCATCAATGTTCATATATATTTGCTTCATTATGCTCTTTAGTCAGTTGCAAATTTCACTTCTATTTTTCTTTCAAACACATGTGTGAAATTCCCACTTGATGCAAACACCAAGAGACCTAAAGACTCTTTCTAATCAAGTATACTCTTGATCTTGCACTCATTAGTGATCTGGATGAATCATAAAGATAAGGAAGTTTGAAATACCTCTCTTGCCACAACCTAAATCAAATTTGAACCATTCTAAAATTAACATTGCATTGTAATTCTCAAACCAACTCAAATCCTCTACCAAGGAAGTCACAAAGGAAAATTTTAGTTAGTTGAGGATTGATTGGGATAGGCATTCAAATAATGGCCACCAATATTCTACATTTTTGAAATAATAACATTGTTGACTTTTAGGGGGATTATCAAAATCTTGCTATTAGCAGGTGTGATGGAACCTAGATAAGGAAGCGTGATGCCCAAGGATGCAAAACCCGAAGTATAACTATTTCTGTTCACCACATCAAGTCACTCAAATCTTTGTGGAGGCGACACTTTAACACTCTTGGTCGAACCCCTTATTCACACTTGACATGAGTATCTTAGTGGGAAAAGCTTAGGATATCATTGGGGGGAATTTGCACCTAATTCATATTTTGTTGGCTATTGGAAATGCTGTCAGTCCTTCTATAACATAGCCCCAATACCTGTCACGTCCTCGATCCCCTCAGTTTCCTTTAGAGGTGATGGGGGATCTCCTTAGAACAACTTGCTAATTTTTTTTTCTCCAACTATCCAAACTATGCACTTTTACACAGCTTCAACGATCTCAGTCCGTAATCCACAATTCCGTAAGCAACAATCCGCAAGCCACAAGTCGGAATTCGGAACACCAATTTCACAGCGTCGACGAAACTCCTCTCTGATTTCCGCAGTTCCGCAATCCACGTTGCGGGACTTGGACAGTCGGAGCGCCAATTTCACGGCATCGATGAAATTCCTCTTCGACTTTCGCAGTTCCGCAATCCGCGATGCGGGACTCGGAAAGTCAGAGGACCAATTTCACGGTGTCAGCGAAAATCCTCTCCGACTTCCGCAGTCCGTGATGCGGGACTCAGAAAGTTGGAGCACCAATTTCACGGTGTCAAAGAAACACGCCTTTGAGTTCTGCACTGCGCAATTCGGCTTGCGGGAGTCGGAAGTGGCTGACTTCCGACTTTCCGAACCCGCAGTGCAGATTTCGGATCACGGAAGCCGAAGGCGTGCATTCTCGGCGTGGTGCTTGGGAGTTCCAACTTCCGCACTCCGCAATCCAGTTTGCAGAAGTAGGAAGTTGGAATTCCCAAGCACCATGCCGAAAATGTATGCCTCCGGCTTCCGTGATCTACAATCTGCACTATGGGTTTGGAAAGTCAGAAGTCAGTGACATACCCTGTTACTGCCAACTCCCCAGGCCGATATCTTCTTCATTGTACGTCCATTTTGGGAAAGTTTGGTACCGTTGGAAAGCTCTCGGCGAGCCCTATGCAACTACATGATCCTATACCACATCTGATGACTCTGATCCTATCCTTATTCCAACCCAAAATGTGTCCCCAAACTTCATCAAGGCCTCCTTACCACTCTGTAAGGCTCTTATACTCCTCTATCATGTCTCCTCCCATCACTCCAGACCCTCAGAGTGAACATGAACATAGAAGGGGTATCTATCCCTTCCCCCAAAGCCCTGATTGAACCTCGTGCACATTCATGACCTCAACAAAACTTATCTCTATTCATCAATGAACAAATTTACATATAAATAAAACACATGAATGCAAAACACAACCGAATTAAACCATATTAACACACACATAGATGCATTTACCAACATTTCATCATAGACATAATGAAAACATAAAGTACAAGTATTCAGTTCCATTAATCAACTGATCAATCCATGCATTCAGACATGTATATAGAAATGGCATAATTAGAGGAAACAAGAAACACTTATCCTTTAATTTAAACCACCAAGCAACCGGCTATGCACTGCAACATTCCAACCTAGCCATAGGTCTCTGCCCAGCCTGTATTCTTTCAGCACTCATAGACCACCCCCGAGCTGGGGCTATGTATCCACTAAGGAGGAACTACCTAGGTTTACTCATAGCCTTGGTTTCACACCAACAATCATGCTAAGCCAACACACAATTGGGTTTATCAAGCATGCCAAGAGACAAGGGAGGATGAAGCTAAGACAGTGAGCTCAACCATAGAGCTACAGACATCTCCAACTCACTCAAAAAGTCTTCACTAGGTTTATCAAGTGGTTCCAACCTCTTCGCTCTCTTCCACTTTGTCATCCACGCTTGTGTCTCCTCACGGTTACAACCGAAAGGCTCTGTCCCGTCGCTACCCTTTCGGGCTTCCAAAACCGGTTTCCCTATGAATTTTTGGGTGTCTCACACTCACAAATCACCCCTAGGTTTGGGCCTATGGATCCCCCAACAATTTTCCCTTCTCACACAAATTTCTGAGCGATCTAGGCACTGCAAATTGTGGCTTCCTCCCAAATCAAGATTTCTGGTTCTCTTCCCTACTCTCCCGCGCCTCCTCTCCCTACTGAAGCTTGAATGATTCCCATGGAATGGGGATGAGAGAAAATGTCCTCCCATGAGGTGGAGTGACTTATGGGTCAAGCAAACCAAGCCCATACCATGCCTTATGGATTTCAGGGCTTCCCATACTCCATCAACCTCATGGACAGTTTTCTGTAGTCATCCTTACACAGAATTAAATGACAACTAGGACAGTCAAAGGGGTTCTCAAGATGACATATGGAAGCCTAGGGTTCAATCCCACAACCCCTCACCTCTCCCCGGTGTATATAGCTAGTCCCCTCATTTAGTTGCATCCATAGCCAGCCCCTTAGTATTTTTATTACATGATATTTACATCATTTTTACAATTTCCATGGATTAATAGCACATGGATAACACAATGTCATATACATGCCTCTTAAAGCCGAGGATTCACTAGCAGGGCCTTGGCCTTGAGCTCCACGCTAGGAATTATACATCACATATATACAATGTTTACATTAAAAGCCAATATATCCTAAGGGTCAAAATGGGTACATTACAATACCCCTTGTTATAATTGATTCTTTCTTCCTTCTCTAGCCATATTTGGTGGGTTTGCAACCACCAAAAAGAGAGCTCTTGGAAGGCCCAATGACTAATTGAGAGGAAATACATTAAGTCAATCAGGGAACATACATTTTATTTCTGTTTTATTACACAATATTACCCAATGTAATTAAAAAGAACCAACATAAGAGATCATTTTCACAAAAAATTGACACATACCCCCTCAATTTCTCCATATTGCCTCATGGTTATCATATTTTTGCATCTGTTCAATTATGTTTAATTTCCTTCATCCTCACTCTCATTGGAGCACAAAACCACAACCATTGTAGAATAAAGATCCCTTAGGTAGTCTCTTAGGTTGCAAGGATTTCCTCCTATTCAAGGAAGAGTTCTCACACAACCTCCTCGTAGACCACATGGGCGACCATCAGGCCAAGGGAAAAATAGGGAAACCATGATAGTGTTAGATTTTTTTTGACATACCTTGCTTGTATCACCTCTAAAATAACCTACACCACCCCCACTGCCACCACCTCCACCACCCCCTCACCACTCCCACCACCACCACCCCACCTCTTGGAGGAGGTAACACACAAACGAAAATGGCAGGATCATCACTTCCATTTATGGAAAGCCTAAATATCCTAGATTTATCCAAGTTGATAAATGAATCCATTTTACATGACATAGCTTGTCCAGGCATGCCCCCCAAGCTCCCCTTGGATATTTTGAAATTTGAGGGCAAACAAGATGAGGATCCAACAAACCATATGATGTCATTTCACCTTCGGTGCTCATCCAATAATATCATTGAGGAGAACGTTCCCCTTAGACTATTTCAGAGAACCCTTACAGGTACAATAACCAAATGGTATGTCAATTTACCACTTTCAACTTATTCCACATTTGAGTTAATTGCAACTACCTTTCTCACATATTTCTAATTACCCATATGCCAAAATTCTAATAGAATTTTGAAAAAACACCTCTACACATATCACATATCACATCCATGAGTGGCTTAGGTGAAGGAGAATGCGAAAAATAAAAATTGAATCCAAATTATTGTTGGATTGGTTCCTTAAATCACTCCTCTCTATGATCTCCAAGGATGTGGCAACCACTATTCCCAAAATAGAAAAAGAGGCCATTCTCAAGGTCCACCATTTCGATTTGATCTATGCTCAGTTCGGGTATTTGTATACAATTATCCCCAATTCCTTTCGGCATCGTTCTCTGAACCAACCTCCTCCAGAAACATCACATTCTGTAGACGAGCTTAATTGAGATATCTCCCATTAGGGAAAATTTCCCCAATAAACCTCTACGACATGCAATGTGGCACATCAATTTCCATCACCACCTCTAGCATTGGTGGCCCTCCAAATAGTTCTAATTCCTCCATGTGGACAAATGGCATATGGACCATACAATCCTACATTTTCCAATGCAAGTTAGGCACAACTATTTGCACCACCTCAAATGGCACCACCAAGTCCTACATCCACATCATATGGATCTTCCAACCCCCATATACAATCCATATTGATAATTTCTTGGTCCAGCTATTTCTCACCCCATGCCTCATGTTGGGTTCAATCTAGTACAACCTTCTCCCTCACAACAAGCTTAGTAGTTTGAGTAGTTGAATACAACCAACCCCCCTAAACCAAAAAATCAAGGGAAGAAGAAAGGAAATAATAGACATAACCAACAACAAGGGAAAAGGGGAAATCCCCCTTTCCAATAAAACCTAAACCTAGAAAATCCAAATGAGGGGACTAATAATCCCCCCAAGCAAGGAAAGAACACTAATCTAAGAAACAACTTCCCTTGTGCTATGTGCAATGAGTATGGGTTTTATACTCATCATTTCTTGTTGATACCAGAGTGTGAAAAACTCATTGAGGAATGGAAAAAAGCTACTGGCAATATTCCTTAGCCAACAAATGCACCACAACCGCAATGGGATGTGTTACAACAACCATTCACTAACTAGAGAGTAGTGTCTCATCAGCAAGACCCTCACCCCCTGGGTGATAGAACATACCAAAACATCTACATGAACATGATTAGTATCAATCTTTAGACCCATAGAAAGGGTTATGAAACTACTGACCCTCCACAGAGGGAGGATGTACCCACTACCTATAGTGGGAATTTGTAGATACCACATACAAGCAATGACTAGATCCCTTAGATATTAAAGGCACCACTTCAATGAACTTCCCATAACCCCCATGTGAAAGCTGCACACAATTACAACATCGTCGATGATTTGGCCCAATCTCCCACTGCCATGTCCACATTAGAAGTTCTCCAATCTTTCCCTTCTCAAAATAATGCACTACTATCCATGTTAGGTGCAATCTACCCCTCCAATTCATGCTTAATGACCTTCAACTTTAACAACAACTAGCCAAGACTACCCTCATCCACGACCTTCCAAATCCCCATCACAATCAAGAATGCCTTAATTTATCGATGCATTGTCGATGAAGGAGCATCAACTTATGTGATGTAAACACACGCTTGGAAATTCCTAGGCTCAACAAAATTGATCCCCTCATCTATCAATCTTTGCGCTTATGATGGGAGACCATCAAAACCATAGGGGTTGTGCTAAAATGTACCCATTGAATCGAGGGGAAAAATGGTACTCTTTGATATTGAAGTAGTCAATGCTAAACTCGACTACAATATTCTCTTGAAACGTAGCTATATGTACGCCATGAAGGGGGTTACTTCATTAGTATTCCACACTATGATGTTCCCCCACAATGGGAAATCATTACCTTAAACCAACTTACATACTATGAGCCTTGAGAATATCCTACACATTGTAGACTTAGACAATCGCTCATCATATCAAGATATGGAACCAAGAATATACAAAGACTCCGTATTGCTGGGGGCATACTCTGGCCCTCCACTAGTTATCCCTGCATCCACAGACGGTCTTATGTGTACTATCTTCACCTCTGGAGACAAGGCGCAAGCCCCCTCTCTACCCATATTTGTACCTAAAACTAGTCGTGACACTAAGCAACTAATCACTCCATTAGTGCTGCCAATGTTTCAAATCCCTTTCTTTCTCGCCCCAACAGGAGTGCAAGGAACCCTTGTGATGTCTTAACTTACATTACTTGTGCTTACGTTGGGACTACTAGTGTGGCACCTAACACCACCATATCCAAAAATGGTACCAAAGCCAATAGACCAGTATACTTTCGTTCTGGTTTCACCTACAAGGATATTATCAATAACACCCATAGGAATAGTCCTTTAGTGAAAAAGTCACCACCAATAACAACCAAACCCAATGCTAGGGGCATCAGGAAACCCAAGTTGAAACCTCTCGCTATGCCAAGTACCCCCATGCCCCAAAGTGAACCAACCATATGCTATGTGTGGTAGGCTAGGGTATGCCATAAATCTGTTCCCCACACTCAGGCCGAAGCTCAGGAATTGCTACTCATGACACTAGCCCTTCAATAGGGGGCACCCTATCCACCTCATCTATGACGAATACTAGAACCAAGACCAAAACATTGTGCACTAATCACACATACAAATTTTTCATAGTTTGGACACTATACCCATCACTTCCCTGAACTCCCTGGATTCCAAGAAGCATTGGCGACCATTTTCCTCACACGCCCCATCATTGAAAGATCTCAACTAGTTTCCCAAGAGATTACCTCTATCAATGTTGTCACTCCATTAGAGGCAAAAGAGGAGCATGAAGGGTGTTCATCATGTGGGAATTAAACTCATATGATCCTAGCTACCATAGGAACGGTTCCACCAAATTGCGCCACTAGGCCACTAGGATTGACCCATACACTCATTCAGTCATGTATTGGTTGTCCATGTCATTTATTAAGGTTGTTAGCTGATTAATCGTTCTAGTGCCCCATCGTACGCGTAGAACGAGCGGTTCACTTAGAAAAAATGTGGCTACAAAATAAGCCTTCTCCATGATTCAATGAATCCATTATCTTTGTGTAATATCCTGATTTTGACCCTATTGCATTAAAATTGTAAATGATGTAAATATCGTTATTAAATCATGGTGAGGAGCTCAAGGACAAGGCCCCGCCATCGATTTAGCGTTTTATGTATCGACAATTAAAAATAGATGCCTATGGTTCTTGTGCTAGACATGCACAATGTAAATTAAGACATCATGTAAATACGAATTTTAATGAAATACCCACAACTAGCTATCCAATGCAACAAAGAGATGGGGCATGATTTCACAAGGAATAGGGAGGGGAAATTATTCAAACCCTTGAGCCAATAGTGTTAAGCCAAATTTCATTGAGAAAACCCATAAACCACCAACTACCCATTTTGACTTATGCACCCAATCATTTAATTCTTCCAAGAGTTGGTTGAGGTAGTTAATGCCTTGGGAATGAAGAGGTATGGTAGCCAGTTTCGTGCATGGGCAAGCCATCAACCTGGGAATTCGTATTTTTGCTTCTTGGGAAAGAAAACACCCACGAAATGGTGCCCAAAATCCATCTTTCACCCATGGCCTTTGCCCTCTCATGTAGTCTGAGCTAGCTGGGCTTTCCCCATCACGTTTTTTCACCATTTTACGGCATTTTCCATGCCTGGGAACTCGTTTTTGTATTGCACAGTGGCTGGGAGGAAGGAAGCCACGATTTTGGGGTTAATGGAGGCCGTTTTTGTCCCTTGAATTCCCATAAACGTTTTTTGGAAACAATTTTGCTCTCCCAGGGTTGATTCCCAAATTGCCATTCCGTTTTGGTTGCCTACGTTTTTCTGAAATTGATAGAAACCCCATTTTGGACATCCCACTATAAAGACATCTCCCTTCATGCCCAGCACTTGGTATTTTGCTGTTATGTGCATCTATGTTTTGGTTTGAACCTATGAGCAAGAAATTTGGAGTGGAAGTGGACAGAATTGGCTTGATAAACCTGGTGAGGGGAGTAACCTCTCAAAAGGATCAAAAGGGCTGGCTACTCTTCTATGCACACCTTGAACAACACTAGAATGGACGGTATGGCCTGAGGGACTGTGTATTGGTGAAGGGAATACTTCCTTGAGTGGCGTGTGTAGGCATTGTGGGTGCCAAGCTAGATAGATCTTGTAGAGGTATCCTTGGATCTGTATCTGAGCTCACTAGCTTAGCAATTCATTCCCTCCCTTTGCCTTAGCAGCCTGATAAACCCAACTGTGGATTGGCTTAGTTGATTTTGGTGTATTTTGGTTATGTGTGATTCTGTTGTTCCCTTTTCCTTGTATAAATCATGCCCAACTCGGGGGTGGCAATCGTGCTGAGAGATTTATGAGCACAATTGGCCTATGGTTGGGTGGAACGTTGCAGTTGCATAGCCAGTTGCTCGGGATTACTTTGTTTCAAGATAAGAACTCTCTTTTATCAATTTTGCAATGTCTTTATTTAATGGATGTCATGAAAATGTTGAATGTATGTTAGATATTAAACATGATTTTAATTCCGCTGTGTTTAATTACTATATGCATATGTATAATTTTTTATTACCGATGAATTTTACTTAATGGATATGGGGCTAGATGCCCATTTTTAGTGCCATGTTCTCTCCCTGTCTCGGTGTGATGGGAGGGGACATGACACTTTGCCTCAAGAGGAGAGATTAAAACCCATGCATGATACAACCAACACCATTGATATTATAAATATGTCATCATTGTCGGTTCTATCTACTAGCAATGACAATTCATCTCTTTCATTAGAGGAATATCCAAGTCCACCACCTATGCTTACCCTTATCAAAATATAATACATGGACCCAATCTACGTACATGACACCTCACCTATACAGAACATTTTTCTTTTGAACAACCCCATTTCAATTACTCTTGGACCCCCGACCCCAAGATATTTCCCAGGAGAAGACCCTTCAAACAACCCACTCACTGGGTTGTATCCAAAGTAACTCCCCATGAAGTCACATAAATGGGAGCATGGACATGCAAACATTCTATCATAGATAAGTTGCACCGATTTCCTTTATCAACGGTTTCCACTAAACCGCCACACAATGGGTGGCCCATTGAGCCACCCACCACTGGATTTGGGTAAAATTTTTGACATTTTTTTGACATTTCCCTGAAATTTCATCGCTAAATTTTTCATCACAATTCGACGTTTTTCCCAACTTTCGTCACAATTTCAATGAAAGTTTGGGAAAGTCAAAATACTGACATCGATTTTTTGACGTTTTCCCCAAATTTCGTCAAAATTACGACAAATGTTTTTCATTGACAACATAGGAAAAACGTCAGAATTTTTACTCAAATGTACTGGTGACCCTCTACATCGTCCTTTTCACAAACACCATATAAGCATTATAATTGATTTTTATGTAAGTCAGAACCTCATTCTGATTATAATTAACTCTTTCCATATTATATACCTACTATACATTGCTTTAACTCTTGCCATATAATATACCTACTATAGTGAAATATGCATGTAGTTTTGTAACTCTCAGATTGATTCCATCTCATGCATGCCCTCTCTTCATCTCATTACTTCATATTTTTGTTGGTTGATCATACAATGGTTGTCCATACTACCTTTCCATCCCTTGTTAGGAATTGGTATTTTGGTTTATTTTCGATTGATGAAACACATATACATGGAACATATGGTAGTCGGGTGAGTATACATATACCACTATTTCAGCTTAAATTATCACATGGACATAATCATTCATGTAAAGAGTTATAGGTTTTCCTTTTCCCCATTGTTTCTACTATGGTCGTTGTTAATTTTTTTTCTTGCTATCCAATTACCATGTTCTCTTGAACAAGTATAATATCCTCCTTTTACACCTCTAGAAGTATTTTGAGAGCATTGTACTTCAGGGAGCCCCTACCCCTCGAATATTTAAAAACAGTAAAATCATTAAGAAAGAGGGTTGGTGGTTCAATTGCTCTAAGGTCCTTGGTCTTATCATTGGCAAGTCTCATTCAAAAGAAACACCTCCAAAATGCTCACCAAAAGAATATAAGCCAATCTTCTAAGGAGAATACATTTCAGTTGAACCTAAGCCTCCAAAAACAACCCCTTTCTTCCATTTTTTTTCTTTTTTCCGAACTGTAACATTTTGAAATCCATAGGAAGGATCCTTATCCTTATCTATAGGTGGATCAAACTTGGAATTATACACTGACAATGGCATTTTTTGAAGCACCTCCTTGTAGCTTGGGGTAAGAGAATTAACAATTGGACTCATATAGTCAACAATATCAACCGAAGAAAAGACAGATGCACCCACACCATCTGGGCATGCATCCCTATTCTCTAAAGAAGATATCAGCTTGATATCGCCTTTAAATGAGAAATTCAACTTCAAAACAATGGGAAAATCCAAAGGAGTTGAAATTGCATGTCCCCTATTCTTGGACTTAATGACATCTCGTGGGACCAAGGAAGGCTTAAGATTACCACAAGGGTCATCCAATTTATCTGAATCACTAGACTCGAGAATATCTCCTAACAATCCTTTCAAAGAGGACTTGTCAATAATATTACTAGGATGTTTCATGTGGGCTTGATAATATATATCTTCTACCCTATCTAGAAAATCATTATCCTATTCATTTAATGACTCGAAAAAAGAGGGAAAGAGTGGTTTTAATGTACCAGTAAGAAATATATCCCCCAAAGTAGGAGAAGAATCAATACCGGTTGCCCCTTGATGAATCTCTCGAAGAGTTCCCATGGACACGTTTCCTATAGAGTTTGCATCCAATGAAACCCTAAGCAAATTCTTCACATAATCCTTTGCCTCCAAAACTGGATTCTCAATAGATGATCCGTGAGGGCATTTGTCCTTCGAATGTCCCATGTTTTGGAACAAAGGACATCTAAAGGGTGTCTTCCAGAAATCAATATTCTAGACAAAAACCTTCGAACCCCAGGATATCTCCAATTTTACAGGTAGACCCAATGAAACGTCCAATTCAACAAGTATCCAAGAAAACCTCTTATTCTCCCACAAAAATTATTTTTCATCCATGAAAATAAATCTCCCTACACAAATTTCCACCTCCATAAAGACATTCTTAGTCCACAGTTCTATAGGGAAGCCTGGTAACATCATCTAGAAAAACCTCTTTTGAAACTATGCCTTATAGGGATTAAATGTCGGATGCCATTTTTTTTAACATAAAAATACCCTTACCCATTACCCACAAGGTCGCCAAAATTCTTTCCAAATATTCCTCCACTAGAAAGTGGAAACATAACCACTGATTCATCATAATGTTGAATCGAGGACAATATCCTAACAAGGATTTCAAGTGGGTATTAATCCATGCCAACAATTGAACCCTATTCATTGAAATAAAGGGAAATTTTCCAACCAAAGGCTTAGTAGCCAAACCTTCCACACGGTCCAGGTTTACATCCTTCTCTAGGACCAGGGGGTTTTCTCGGCCTGAGCACAAAATGCTTTAAGTTTCCTCTTCAATCTAGCAGGCACACCACAAAGCGTTATCCTCCCAACATAATTCTTACTTGATACCTTATGAGATCTAGGAATGCATGGGTCCTTCGGTTGAAGCTCCTCAACCCAACAAACTATCTTCCCTCCATCTACTACAAAGCGATTACTATTGATTCTGATTTGTAGCCTAGAGCCATTGGACTCGTTACCCGATACCACTATAGTTTTAGTACCACTGGAAGGGCCACCTCGAGCCTTGATAACCTGAGCGCCATACAAAAAATTTCTAGATATCAATTCAAAATAATGACGGGTAGTACCCTCACCCTGACAAGCATTCCTAGAAAGGACTTTACTCGAGAAATCCATATGATCTATGTCATATTTACTAGCACAACCACTTAACTTGTGGTCGGTGAACAGTGATAGGTCACAAATTAAGTGCCATGAACAAGTTATATGTTACTTGTTCTCTATGCTTAATTGTAATCGCCTGTTGTCTACGCCTTAGCTTCTAGTTACTTTATTTAGTTAAATTGTTTGTCTCTCACTACTTGTTATCCATACATGAGCTACGAGTTAGCCATGCATCAACTACTGGTTATTTTTTTATATTTCTTCCCTTTTTATAATTGTTTATTTTGAATTTTGAACGACGACCATAAAATCAATCCAGACAGTACACTTGTCCTATCCTTCTTCAATCTAGGAAAATCATAGATGGTAGTCCACCCCAAATCGATGTAATGATTGTCCTATTGTCCCCAATCCACATCACTGTCGATCCAACTCAAACCTTCCACCTCACCCATACTCTTACCACTGATTTGTCAATTTATTCATCCTTCAAGAAGAGCATACATCTAGTCAGCAAACTAAGCCGATTGCAGAACCCCAAGCCGACTGCAGAACCCTAACCCCAAATGGTGCACCCGCATCTCTAATTCTCCAATTAAAGGTATTTTCCCATGTGAGTAGTCTATTTATTCTAAGTTTTGAACTTTTCAGTGGGTTTTGGTTGGAATTCGATAATTCTTTTTGGTAAAATCCAAATTTGGAAGTGCTTAAATTGTGTTTTTGAATCCAGAAATAGATTCAACACTCTCAACTACCCCATATAACCCAGATTATGCGATTTCCATCACTAATATGTGATTCTAAGATTTTTTTATAGATTTCCAACCACAAAAAATAAAAGATTGAAAACATAGAATATTTAAACTACACATTTTCCCATGTTACACCAAACCTTACTTTGTTGTAAAAACCATCGATTTCTAATTTTTATTTGAATATTGATTATATATTTCTCATCATTTAATAACATGGATCTTAAAACTATTTTTAAGATTATAGTTTTAAGATTATAATATAGCAAATTAAGGTTATAAATTCATTATTTTAAATTGGAGCTATTTTAGATGGGGGCTTTTCACTGGAATCCTAAGTTTTTTATTTTGCAAAATATGAATTTAACTATGTTTTAATGGCGATTTTGATGGTAGAAATGGATTTAACACCATCAAAAACCACTGGGGCACCTACAATTTTAGAGTTTGAAAGTTGCAACTAGGTTTTTTAAAATCTCATGGTGGATTTTTTCCAAAATTGTGCTTCCTTTTGAAATCATAGAATTTTTAGACTAAGCGTTTTAAATTACATAAAATAAAGCGTTTTAAATTACATAAAATAAGACGCTAAATATATTTTAAATCGTTTTTTATTTATATACAAGTAATAAATGAGTAGTCTATTTATTCTACATTTTGGATTTTTCAATTGGTTTTGGTTGAAATTTGGTAATTTTTTTTAGTAAAATTTAAATTTGAAAGTATTCAAACTATACTTTTGAATTCATAAATAGATTCAACACCCTCAAATATTTTTATTTATGCAATTTCCATATATAATATATGTGATTCTATAAATGAGCTTTCCGGGAGGAAACCCTAAGGGATGAAGGCGATGGCGATTAGGGCATGACCGACGTGCATAGGCAACTGTGCAGCTCACTACAGGCGGCAGCAGGCCATCTGTCATGTCAGTGATGCTGCACGGTTTCCAAGGTGGTCCAAGGTGGTCTACAAGGTTGTTTTTCTATGACAGTTTACCATTATTTACAACTGTAAGTATTTTTTACTGTTATTGTGTTTAGCCTTATTCTTTCCATGGGAAGCTATTACGGTTTAGCGGGCATGGACCAGCTTGATGAGGTGGATTATGGCAACGATAACTTGAGACATCATGACATCTGGAGCTCGCCTCCTGGCCCATTCCAGGATTTGACTGGTGATGGAGGTTTCGGGGGTAGTGGTTTTGCTGGTTGCCAAGCGACTGATGTTTTCCCCTTTCTTGGCCCTAATGCTAATCTGGTGTCTGCATCTTCGCCATCTCAGCCATTTTCGCTGCTTTGGGATGGGTCTGGTGTCGGTTTAGTGCCGAAAGTACATTGTGATAGTATCTAGGGTGTCAAGGGTTTCAGCTCTATTTCACTGGATCCGGTGAGTGTAGGAATAGGGGATTTACCAGATTTTCTCAATTCTTCGGGTGGCACACATATTGATTCACCAGCGTGGGATACCAGTGCTACATCAGTGACAGGGGCGGATATTCAGGAAGGGCTTTGTCTCGATGCTTCACACGGTGGTTTTGTAGCAGTGAATTTGGACTCAACAGAGTAGCGTGGTTTTTCAAGCCCGTCCGGGGATTCCGTACAGAAGGTTTTCGGCCGAGAAGAAGGTCTTGAGGGGTTAAAGAATAATGCTCTTCGGGTGAAGAACCGTAGGAAGTGGATCAAAAACACCGGCAAAGCTCCGAATTACGCACTTGGTGAAGATATCGGCTTCCAGCAGATTGTTGGGATGGTTAAATCGGTGCTGGTAGGTAGGGTTTATGGCAAGTCGGTGAGCCACAAAATGGTGATACAGTGGGCATCTGGGGCATGGCATGGACACTGTGGATATGTTCCTCGGGTTGTGGGTTTATCAGGGGGCTGGTTCGCCTTTCATTTTTCATCGGACGCCCATGCTCAGTGGGCATTGAGCATGAATTGGTCTATACTAAAGGTCCCACTATTGCTAAAGCCGTGGAATCCTCTGTTCGATGCTAGTCGCGAACGTATGGACACCATTCCACTCTGGGTACGGCTCCTGGTTCTACCATTACACTATTGGGCCGAGGAACACTTTCGGAGGATTGGCAACTTGTTGGGCATTTATTTGGATGCAGACTTCTCCTTCGTGGCAACAATGCTACAGAAGGTGGCGAGAATTCTGGTGAGTGTTAATGTCAGGGAGGGATTATTTGAGGGTATGGACTTGAAATGGGGGCCTTACACCTTTGCACAAACCCTGGATTACGAGAATGCGCCGTTTCGATGTAGACGGTGTCACGAATATGGGCACCCGGCCGTAGATTGCTCTTTGCCAGTTCGTATGAAATTTGGCAATTCTTTGAAACGACGGCTTGTGGAGAAGGAGGTAGGGGTGGCATTGGATGATGATTCTTTGGGTCAGCAGGAGAAGGAACGTACCACTTTGGAGGTACCTACGGGGGTTGTGGAGGAAGACGGCATCATGGTGGAGGATGGCACCATGCCGGAGATGGGTACTATCGTGGTCACTGCAGAGTTCGAATCCATTCAGCCAATGGTCATTGCTCCGGAGGTATCTTAGCTTACACCTAATCGATCATCAGACATAGCATCTGGTACTTCTTCTGTTCCCTTTACAAACCCTTGCTTCAGTTTTTTTTTAAGAACTTATCTTTTCCTGGTTTTGATTGGGTGGATGGGTTTAGGAATTTATATATTTCCTCTCAGTCATTGGATTCCTTTACAGTTCCTCCACGTGCTGTAGTTTTTCCCCCTGTTATGGATACTCTTCTGATTGATTGCCCCACCGGTATAAATCCTGTTGAAACCCCTGTTCTCCAGCCTGTTCCTTCCGAGCCTTCGTCACCCATTGGATCCTCAGAGTCTGGTTACTTTCTGCGCTCTATGAACAAACCTTCAGCAGGGGGGTTAGGGAAGGAAAAGCCTAAACTATCAAAAACCAGAGGAAGGAAGTCTTTCATCTCACAAGCTAAGTCTCGAGCTTGCTCGGACCTTAGGAATGGTTAAAAACTTTGAATTGAACGGGCACTTAGAGCAGTGAATGCCCATAAGGAAGGGTTTTGATGAAGCTCATGTCCTTTAACTATCGAGGTCTTGCTGGTTCCTCCAAAAGAATAGCGCTGCGGCAGATTTTGCAACTTGAGCATCCTGATGTTTTGATGTTACAAGAAATTATGTGTGGTGGTGATGAAGCGATTGGTAGGTTAAAGTCTTGGTTCCCGGGTTGGGGTTTTGAGGCTTCGGATGCTAGGGGTTGATCCGGAGGATTGGTGATTGGATGGAACGAAGCTAAGGTTTGCGTTTCCTCTCTATGGGGGATGCATTCAGTTTTGGGAATGTCTTGTAAATCTCTGGATTTTGACAGAGTTTTCACTATTGTAAACATTTATGGACCTTATTGCGAAAGGGAACAGTTTTGGACTTCTCTGTTGGATAGAGAGATGCTTAAGGGCGATTCTGTGATCTTGGGGGGGGATCTCAACCTTTCTTTGGGTCATGCTGAGATTTGGGGGCCTCATGCTCAAGTGGATCCTCTTACAAACTTTTTTAATAGGAAATTTTCAGAAGGCAATTGGATAGATGTGGAGCCTATTCTTTTAAATCCTTCTTGGAGAAACAAGAGAATTGGTCTAGATAGAGTGGCAAAGTGGTTGGACCGTTTCCTTCTTTCCGAGCAGATTGTGGAGTCAATTTTCTTTGTGAGACAATGGATTGGGTCGGGAGAAAGCTCCGATCATGAACCTATTTTTCTGGAGTTGAAGGCTGGCCCTATTAAACCTCCTGCGCCCATTAAATTCAATAAGGTTTGGCTGGAAGATCCTACCTTTATTGAGCTTGTTCACCAGCATTGGATTCCTTATCATCAGGGGTTGGTACATTCTGCAGCTTTTCACTTTGCGGAGAACATTAAAACACTCAAAGAACCTATTAAATTGTGGGCTGCGGACAAGAGGATTAGGGACAATAGGGATCTTAAGACTATAGAGGAAGAAATATCATCTATTTTCGAAGTGTCAGGAGGTGGATACTGTTCTCAGACAACGAAGGACCACCTGGTACATTTGGAGGATCAGAGGAATAGGATTCTTCAGCAGAATGAGGAGGCATGGAGATTGAAGAGCAGGGCCATTTGGTTGGAAAGTGGGGATGAAAATACTAAATTATTTCATGCTTATGCAAAAGGAAGAAGATCAGCCAATACTATCTGGAGCCTTGAGGACTCAGAATGTAATTCTCAGTCTACTTTTGAAGGGTTGGCTGATGTTGGGGTTAATCATTTTCGGGATCTTTTCAAAGTTAGTGAGAGAGTGAATATTGAAGAGGTCATCAAGGTAGCACGACGTTTCCCTCGGTTTGTCGAAGAGGATGATAATAGGATGCTAATGGACATTATTTCGGGGGATGAATTGAAGGCGGTATTGGATAGTTTTCAGAAGGATAAGAGCCCTGGGCCTGATGGATGGACGATTGAATTCTTTATAGCACTTTATGACATTATAGGTGATGATCTATTACAGCTTGTTGAAGATTCTAGGAAGGAAGGTAGGGTCCTAGCTAGCATTAACTCCACCTTCATTGCTCTTATTCCTAAAGTGGATACTCCTTCCACTCTTAATGATTTTCGGCCTATATCATTATGCAACTGTGTGTATAAGATTATTACTAAAGTGATTGCTCGAAGGCTCAAACCTATCTTATCTATAAATATTTCCGAGGAACAGTTTGGTTTTTTGGAAGGGCGTCAGATCCATGAAGCGATTGGAATTGCTTAGGAAGGACTACACAACATTAAAACTAGAAAGTTGAAAGGAGCAGTTCTTAAAATCGATCTGTCAAAAGCATATGACAAGGTGAGTTGGCTCTATATTCGTCTTATGCTTACTCATTTAGGGTTTGATATTGGTTTCACTCGCTGGATCATGAGCTGCATATCTACTATTTCTTTCTCTGTTTTAATGAATGGAGCGGTGACTCCTTTCTTTCATTCTGGTCGAGGTCTGCATCAGGGATGTCCTCTTTCCCCATTGTTATTTTTGTTGGTGGCCAAGAGATTAAGTAGGGCTATTAAGGAAGCCAAACGTACTGGATATTTTGTAGGGATATTGGTGGCTCCAGGCATCTCTCTTTCTCATTTACTCTTTGTGGATGACATCCTGATTTTCTGCTCTGGTTCAAGATGTGATGCTGTCAAACTCAAAGAGATTCTGGACCTTTTTTCTACAGCAACTGGGATGGAGATTAGTGATGGGAAATCCTCTCTTACTGTTTCACTATTAAGGGAGGAGGGTCTTTTAATATATACTAATTTGTTTCCCTACATTCTACTTACTCTTTCGAAAGGGTTAAAATATTTGGGGTTCAATTTGAAGCCTAATGACTATTTGAAACAGGACTGGGTTTGGCTTTTGGAAAAGCTGGAAAAAAGGTTAAAAAGCTGGAGCTTCAGGTGGTTGTCTCGAGCGGGGAGGCTAGTCCTGGTGAAGTCCGTGCTGGAAGCTATTCCAGTATACTGGATGTCACTAGCTTGGATTCCTATTTTAGATGCTACTAGAAAGATATGCTTTAGTTTTCTGTGGAACGGCAGGGAGGATGCACATGTTACTCCATGGGTGAAGTGGGACAGAATTGTAGCCCCAAAAGCTTTGGGGGGGTGGGGACTGAAAAATATTTTTCATTTTTCCAAAGCGTTGGCTGCTAAGTGTGGTTGGTGGTTAATTAAGTCAGGGGGATTTTGGGCAAGGGTTATGGTACATAAATATGTTGAGCTTGATACTGTGGAAGAGTGGATCAGGTCCCCTCACAAGTCTCATAAAGGGGGTTCTGTCATTTGGAAAGCATTGGTGTCCTCTTTTCATGTTATAGAACAGAATCTTGTCTGGGATGTTGGTAATGGTTAAAGGTTGAGGATTGGCCGCGATCCCTGGGTGGGATGTGAAGCACAACACATACTGTCAGCGGGCTTGATTGAGGAGCTAAGGCAGAGAGATCTGTTATTTCTAAATCAATTGGAGGATGTGGAGAATGTTTGGATGGGAAGCCTTGTCTGGAGGAGGGATGATTCTTTTAGCTTAGATGTGGAGATGGAGGAAGAATTGAGACAATACTTGAGAGCTCTCAGTAGGGACTAGATTTTCCTGAATGAAGACGATGACACTCTTATATGGGATGGGGATCCTTCCGGAAATTATACTCCAAAATTCGGATACCAGTGGATTAGTGAGAATTATGTGAATAGAGAACAGGTTTGGTGGTGGAAATCTCTTTGGAAACTACAATGCCCACTCAAAGCTAGATTATTCATGTGGTGTGTCTTGGCCAACAGGATCCCGACGTGGGATTTTCTATAGAGAAGAAGTCTACAAGGTCCTGGCAGATGCTACATGTGTAATCAGAATGAGGAAAATGCTTCACATTTGTTTATTCAGTGTAGCTTCACCACTGAGGTTTGGAATATTGTTTCTAGAATTCTAAAAGTAAATTTTCTGTGGGATGGGAACACTCTTGAGGAGACATGGAGAAGGTGGTCACTCAATCCTGCTTTTACTGCCTTTAAAGCACTTCCTCCTATTGTAATTTGGGGGATATGGCTCTCTCGGAACAAATGTCTGTTCTCAGAAAAGGTAGGACTTCCAGCTTTAGTGGCTATTAACAGTTGTGGGATCTTCTTAGCCCTCAAGAGGATCCGACATGCTTCCGGTCCTAGAAATATTCAACCTGTGGAAATAGATCGTACTCAGCCGTGGGGATTCTTTGATGGGGCTTGTCAGAATGATCTTTGTGGGGGAGGGGCTGTCATTTACTTGTCACTGGCTCACTTCTATGTGATGTCGTTTGGTTTTGGGAGGGGGACCAACAACTGGGCTAAGATTCTCAGTCTTAAACTAATTATTTCATTTGCTGTGGAACAATCAGTCAGTAAAATTTCTATATTTGGGGACTCTTTGAATGTGATCAAGTGGGTAAATGGCTCATTTCAATGCAACAACTGGAAGATAGCTACAGTTTTGGAACAAATACAGAACGTCACTCTCACTTTTGAAACTTTTAATTGCAGGCACATATATCGGGAAAATAATGCCGAGGTGGACAAGGCCTGAAAGGAAGGGCTGTTGTTGGGGGTCGGAATATGGAAAATTACTGAATATTTAGATGGTGTGGGACGACATTATTTCCATAGACCATTCATAGATTGAAGAACGAGACAACCCATAACTGCTCTTCTATGATGACATAGTATATTGCACTTGTGAACAACTAGATGGTTATCAGTATATTTTTTGTTTAACATAGACTCTTCGGCTCTTAAAATCCTGTACAGGCAGGTTCTTTATTTATGTAAAAAGACATTACAGTTTAGAACACAGGCACTTGATTTTTGTAAAAAGACTAAACTGTTTTGAACACAGTGATAATGCATGTCAATGTATAAGATGTTAATGCTCACGTAGTGAGAACATCAATGTTTATTTTAGTTCTAAGCATGAAGCTAGACTTAGTAGTTCTCCATACCACTCTCTATGAGTGAGACGATCAATGTGATTTCGTACTCTTAAGGATGAAATGAAATTACGTTTTTTTTCAGAATATATATATATATATATATATATATATATATATATATATATAAGATTCTAATTTTTTTTTGAATTCATTAATAAATTCAAAACCCTCAAATATTCTTATTTATGCAATTTCCATGTATAATATATGTGATTCTAATTTTTTTTGAGATTTCTAATCAAACTGTGAACAAAAGAAAAAGAAAAATATATTAAAACAAAGTTCACAACATAAAATATTTAAATCACATCATAGATAAATAGTAAATAAATCATAAATGTCAATTTCAAAGCCATAGATTAATTATTTAGAATTAATTCATAAAAGAATAATGTTCTCTCAAACTTCTTCCAAAATTTTAGGAGCTGTCATTGTCGAAAATGTTTGACTTCCATTCCTCGACTTACCAAGTAGATCACGCATACTGATATACTCATTTGAGTATGTTATTTGGTGTTGCGCTAAGGCCGCGGCCCATGCCTGACTAGCATGGAAACACAAATAGGTGGAATGAATAAAATATTCGTTCACAATTGTGGGGAAATACTCGTTCACACTTGGTGTTGAAAATTGGCTAGGTGGAGTGAATAAAATTCTCGTTCACGCTTATGGGGCGAGATTTAGTGTTGAAAATGGGCGGCAAGACTGAATGCTGAAATTTGACGAGGATAATGTTTATTATTGTTATTTTGTCTCAAACAAAAAATAACAAAAAAATTAACAATTTTTAAATATCAATTTTTTATATGTAATAAAATTATATTTTTTTAATATGTGAAATGTTTTTCTAATTTTAACCATAATTATGAATCATATAATATATAAAGGATGTTTTGTGAAGAGAATAAGTCTCCTTTTCAGAAGAAAAAAACATTTTTTTGTTATTCATATTGAATAAAAAAGTACACTATCAAAACATATCAGTTTTCTCAACTAATCCTTACTACATAAGTTGAACAGGCTAAATAAATATCCCATCTAAGAGGTGTCAACAAACTGAGTCATATATATGGAAACATCTCATAAGAGGCTCCAAAAAAGCATCACATGATTACCCTTTTACATCCCAAAAATACATAGAGAACCAGACTGTGCAACATAGTTATCGTTAATTTTTTCCCAAAGAAGGACTCCTTCCACACCAATAAGTGCATCCTTAGACATGAGATCTGCATCCAAATTAGACTCTTTGTAAATGTGCTCAAGGCTAATCGAAGTAAAAAAAGAGAGAAGAGCTTTAATTCTGCAACACGAGGACTGGAGATTTGCCACTTTCAAAGAGGATAAACCATTTGCCCAGAGAGTGATCACTTTAGATTCTCCATATATTTTGAGTGAATCAATACCAAACAGATAAGCCACATATGTAAGAAGTGCCACCAGTTCCACTTTTGTATTTGTACCTTTACCACAATTCAACTTCATATTGAAAGAGTGATCAAGATTAAGCGTTAGGATCATCCTTGCTGCACATAAGCCATTTTGAGCCACTCCATCAAAATGACCCATTGCTCCAATGAATATCCCTTACTTGTCTAAACTTGAATTTTTTAGCCTCAACATGGAAGTACTCTCTGTAAAAATTCAAACTCCAATAAACACATTCTAAGGGATCCAAAACTTTATCTTCAAACACTTTATAGTTCCTTGATCTCCAAATTCCCCAAGAAAGGAAGGCTGGTAATAGTCTATGATCTAAAGAAGCTTTATAATATTAAAAAAAAAATTGCTCAAAGGGAAGAAGACCCCATACATAATGAATATTGAGCTGAACACATACATTCCTCCAGACTTCTCTTGAAAACGAGCAATAAACAAATAAATGGTCGGAAGATTCACCTTCAACAATACATAGAGGAGATAGATTTGGACCATACCAACCTTTATGAGCAAGAGTATCCCAAGTGTTTAATCAATTCTCAAAATCACGGCACAAGAAACATTTAATTTTTAATGGAATAAACCATTTCCACAGTTTCTCATACCGCCATCTATGAGCATTAAAAATACCTTCTTGGCTAATAACTTGGTAAGCCACTTTTGTAGAGATGTGACCTGTAGAAGCATCAAAATGCCAAAGATGTTCGTCTTCATTCGAATTGAGCCTAATACTTGTAGAATTCAAATTGGAGATGTATCAATTCCATTCAACTACCCAACCGCTTCCAAGCCCATGATTAGAAGTAGTAAACCAATATGAGTTCGAGTGAGGCAACCACTCAGGTCTCTTGAAATGTCTTAAAGACAAGAAACCAAACTCAACAAAATAATCTAGAAGGTAAGATGAAAGGATATAATTTTCCTCCAAAGCAATCATGGGATCAACTCCAACCAATACATTTTCCCCATCCCCAACTTTCCAACTTAGTCCTTTCCCAACCCAAGGACACAACTTGAGGAAGCCAACCCAGAAGAAATAGACATTTCTAGAGCTTTTTCTGTTAGTCCTAATCCACTTTAAAAGGTTTCCTTTCATATATTTAGCTCGAAGGACCTTGCTCCATAAACCACTTCCCAAAATACCCCTCCAAAAACTTTTGAGGCATAACACATAATTGAACCAAAATAAGTTTTTGATATCCCTTACCCCCCAAGCTTTTGGCTTCGATTGCAATCTATCCCAGCTAACTGGATGAAGCTTACCTCCATCAATATTACCAAACCAAAAAAATATGAACATAAGTTTGCATAGCATCTTAATAATCGTTTTTGGAATAAGAGCAAGAGAAAACCACTATACCAGGATAGAAACTAATACAACTTTTAAAAGAGTCAATATTCCTCCTATAGACAATAACCTGAAATACCAATGACCAATTCTTCTTTCAAAATTTTCAACTAGCCAAAGCCAGTCCTAAACCTATATCCATTTGGCTTCAAGAAATATCCCAAGTATTTGAAGCCATCATTCATCTTCAAAAACTGTAATGGGAAGAAACTTGAAATTTGTTGTATAATAAAGCTGCTCACATTGTTTTAAAAAAGACAAGACATAGAAACATTGATCATCATCCCTAAACCGTCACAAAAAATATCAATTATCTCAGCAAAGCATTTCCACTCCTCAACAGAGCCTCTCCCAAACAAAATCACATCATCAACAAACAGGAGGTGTGTGATGATGGTCGAAGTTGACATTTTTATACCTTTAAGCTTACCATCTCTCTTGGCCTTAATGATCATACGACTCAGTCCTTCTATGACAAGGAGGAATAAAAGAGGAGACAGTGGGAATCCATGCCTAATGCCTCTAGAAATTCTAAAGAAAGGAGTCAGAGAGCCATTGATAAGAACCAAAAACTAAGCAGATGAAATGCAAGACATTATCCAATTGGTAGCTGAAACAGAGAGCCCAATTCGAAGAAGAAGAAGACGCAAAAAGGCCCAATACACACATAGGCATTCACCAAATCCATCTTCAAAATCAAAGCATCTAAACCCTTAGCCTTTATAGAATGCAAACATTCTTGAGTAATACCAATAGGTTCCAGAATCTTCCTGTTAGGTAAAAACCCGAATTGTTCCAAAGACATACATATAGTCAAATAAGGTTTAATCCCATTTGCAATGATCTTAGTGATAATCTTGTAAACCAAATTACATAATGCAATTGGTCAGAAATCACTGTAAGGAACTGGTTTATTACACTTAGGAATAAGTGCCAGAAAAGTGGAATTCATAACTCCTGAAACAAAACCTTTCAATCTAGATTGCTCAACCATAGCAAGGATGTCCTTACCCATCATATTAAAAAAGTGCAAAAAGAGTTCCACGGTTCATCCATCTGGACCGAGACTCTTATCCTTAGAGAATTGCTTCAAAACATATTCAATTTTTTCTAGAGACACATGACCTCCAATTCCCCGATCCTCTTCAGAATTAAAGAAAGATGGTAAATGGGATATAACATTTAGCTATGCATCGATCTGAGAAGATTTAGGATCTTTAAACTAATCAGAAAAAAAACTCACTGCCATCCTATGCTAATCTTTCTGAGAATTGATCATGTTTCCCTATCATATTTTAATTCCCATATTAAATTGATATTCCTTCTGTAAGAGGCATATTGGCGAAAAAAGAATAAGTCTCCTTATATAAATATATCTTATTTCTAATTTTTTAAAATTATAAATTAAATCTTACTCCTCACTATTACAATTATAAATTAGTTTTAAAATTGACTTCTCAATTGCCTCAACTTGGTAATTAGTTTTAAATATGAGTTCTCAATTGCCTCAACTTGGTTGTTTTGTGATTATTGTATTTTGCATTCATGTTTTGTGATTGTTGTATTTTGCATTCATGTTTTGTAATTGTTGTATAATGACAACTTATGACACAAATTTTATGAATGGAAAAGTGGCGAATTGTGTTTACACAGGTTAATGCCAATTAATGGCTTCAAGTGTATGTGCACTTGCATATATGTTGTTATAAATTATAATTCATTTTTACCTTGTTAAAATAGGATGGCTGGACAGATGTGGTGTGACACTTAGTTAAGGTGAAGATGATTTCTTTTAACTCTTTGTTATCACTTATTATTAAATGTAGAAGATTAGGAAGGGCAACACATTTTCGGTTTTTATGCAAGTTTGGACGATTTTAAAATGTCAAGGATTTGAAGTTTAGGGATATGAGGATGGAAAAAACCTACATGCATCCTAGGAGATTCACAATTAATGAAAATTATGATATTTGTAGAGGATTTTGAAGGTGTAAAAGGTATTATGAGGAAGCTCAAAAATGTGACTTGAGGAAATGAGAGGATTGGAGAAAATAATGAAAGAAAAAAAAACAAAAGAGATGCAAGTGATTCAAAAACAACTGATAGGGGGTAAGGCAAAACATAGAAGGTTAAAAGTAAGCATATATAAGCATATATGGTTTAAAATTAGCGTGGAGGGAAATAATGAGAGATTTGAATAAGTTGAGGAAAAAATTAGGATGTTTATGGAATGAGTTTTCAAACTAAATAATGAGAGATTTGAAGAAGTTGAGGAAAAAATTAGGATGTTTATGGAATGAGTTTTCAAACTAATTAACTAGTTTTAGTGGTTCACTTTATTGACTCTTATGAAATGGACCAAATGGTAATAACGAAAGAAGGCATTGTCCAACAAGACACCAAACAAATAATACAATATATAAGACTATATACAAGTCAAGTTGTTAAAGGACAATTTTGCTTAGTAAACTTTGTATTAGTTTATTGAACAATTTCGTCAAAGCACCTTTTCATACAAAACAATTAAAAAAATTACTTTTAGTGCAAAATTTTCTTACCAACAAATAATGCAGGAACTAGAAAGTGGGTGTTAAAGGTCTCTGTTCTCTTGAAAATATATGTTGCATCGCAAAGCTCTCTTGTGACGAAATACAACCTGTGACTTCATTTTCTAACTCTCATGAATTCTTCTTTCTGGGTTTATCAAGGAGGCATGGAACAATCGAGTAGACTAAAAGATCGATGGTTTGCACTCATTATTAGGCGATTTTTCCAGCCAAAATCTGGTAGAAATTGTTGAAATTGCATAAGGGGGGTGCCCCAAGGGTAATTGAGGTCACTGAATCCATTTATGCAATCAAAATTGTAATTTGAACAATACAAATCATGCTTTCAACAAAAATCACGTTGCCAAATTTCGACAAAAAATGTGTTGTCGACAAAAATCATCGAAAAAGTGCAAATTATCTATTGTTTAGCTTACTTCTTCAACAATAAACTATATTCCTAAAAGCCAATTTTCATATATAAATGTGAATAATTAATTTTAAATGTGAATATAATTTATTCATATAAATTGAATACTTAATTTTAAATGTGAATATATATATTTTCCAAATGGAAAATATCCATCACTCTAAATAAAGAGTGACCATGAATTGTCCAGATAGGACTTACATCAAGATTTTCAAAACATCACAGCTCTTCCATTGATTTCTGATCTGTCTGGTCAACATTCAAGAGGCATTACAACTCATTCAACTTGTCTATACATTCATATTGTATATACATAAATGACTGACAAAGCCAATCCATTCACTGTTCTATTACCAAAATAAGAAGGTTTGTGCTTCTGCTCAAGCCTTCTTTGACCTCTGCGTGTACTTCGAGGTCTTGCTCTAATCATACATTTAATGCTGCTTCTCAATTGTTGTGCTGATACCCCAAGGCAACAAGATTAACAGCTCGCTAATACATTCCGGACTCGCTATCTTTTGCAACACAAAGCTGAGAGTCTTACAACTTTGTCTACAAAAACTGGTATTGAAGTATTACCAATCGTTTTCGGTTACAGAACTAGACTTGTACTGCAATTAATCTGATCTGCAACAAAAATACTTTTATAGTTCCCTGTCTTATATGAAAACAGTTAGAACCGAATCTTCCTTTATAGCCGCAGAAATGAGATCTGAAGTTCTGTTGTATTGCTAATAGCTTCTGATACCCAAAAAAGAATGGTGACGTTTTCACCATTAGAGCCGAGCAGAGTAGTGATTCGTCCTCTGTCCATCCCTTAATTCTTCCACTTCAATTTCACCAGGATGGATGGCCAAAGTTAATTTGGAGAGCTGATTCGCTTCAACATTTAATTCTCTATAGATGTGTTTTAGGATACAGATTCGAATCGGCTTAGGGCGAGTTGAACCTCCCTTAGTAGATGTTGCAAGTGTGGGGCATGAATCTGAGATTTATTATTTGCCCAGTCAATCACCACCTTAGAATCCCCAAAAAATTGGAGTTGTTTTATGCTTTTCTCTTAGGAAATTCTGAGCACTACCCAAAGCGCAGTTAATTTTACCTTGCCATTGGTTGCTCTTCCTGGAGCGTATTTGATACAGATCTTGCAATCCTCAGAAAGATGTAGAACTCCTCCCGCGCCTCCTAGGGGAGGAGTGCCTTGGATGGCACCACCGAAAAAATCCCAGGGCTCATTCTTGTTGATGATTGGGGGAAAGATCTCCCTCTTCTTTTTATCTTTGTCAGCCGTCTTATGCTCTTGTACCTTCTGCCATAATGTGACAGAAAGACATTCTGCTAATATTTTATTGTTTTTGAAAATGAACTGATTTCACGCTTCCCATATTGAGTATATAAATAGGGCGGGGAAGGCTTTGTAGCTTCGTACCGTATCAGATTGCCACCAAGTTTGTGCAAGCATCTCCAGAGAAGAACCTCTAGTAGAGATTCTTGTGTTATCGAGCTTGATGGAGACTTTATTCCACACTTCTCCTGCGTATGAACAACAACAGAATAAGTGAGTGGATGTCTCCTCACTTGAATTACATAAAACACAGATGCTTGGTCCATGAAAACCTCTCTTCTTCAAATTTTCCCAGGTTAATAGTTTATCAAATAAGGAAACCCAAAGGGTTATAATTGTTTTGAGTGGGCTTTGGATCTTCCAGAGGTATTTCCACCACCATTTTATCTCTCCAACATAAGAATCTTGACAAGAAGTACTATACCCAAGCTTAGCCTCATACTCTCCATCGACTCCGTTTTTGGTCCATGCCAATTTGTCATCTTCACCTTCATCAAGATGGATAAAATTGGTCACCAGCTTGTTAACGTAATTATTCCATTCATCTGCAAGAGCTCCATTTAGGTGTAGATCTTGCGCAGATTTCCAGCTGCTCCTGCCTCTAGACTGTACCTGTTGGACTTGAGCATCTGCCAGGGCTGTTATTTGTAGGTGTCTTAGGGTCTCTTAAAAATAATTTGATAATTTGTATTCATCACCTACGCCTATCCAGGGGTCTTCTCCAATCCTGATTTTGCCGCCATCTCCAATTTGCCATGCTGTCCATTTTCCTACTACTGGAAAAGCCAAAACAATTGCTTTCCATCCCGTTGAACCATTTTCGAAGGATTTTGTTGGACAACGAAACCATTCGTCTATTGGGGAGTTATTGTAGTATTTGGATCTTATGACTCTTCCCCACAATGAATTTGGTCTATGTGTGATTCTCCACAGAGTCTTGGCTGCCAACGCTTTGCTGAAGAGGTCTAGATTCTTTATCCCCCATCCCCCCAAGCTTTTGGGTTGATATAGGGTCTTCCACCGAGCTAAAGGGATTCCGTCAGCTTGTTTGCTTGTTGTCCATAAGAAGGAAAACATCATTTTCCTTATTTTAACCCAGATTCCCTTAGGAATGTATGCGATAGACGCCCAATACACTGGGATGCTTTGAAGTACTGCTTTCAATAGAACAAGTCTACCCCCTCTTGATAAAAATCTGTTGGTCTATAAAGAGATACATTTCTCTATCTTCCCGTAAAGCCATAGCCAGTCCTGGAAGGAGTAATAGTTTGACTTCATAATGAACCCTAGGTATTTCACACCATCCGTCATAACTCTCGTTGGGAAGGATAGCACCTCCTTTGCTGTACTTATAAAATCATCGGGGAGTTCGTTGTGTGCAAGAATAGACTTGTCTAAGTTGATCCTCATACATGTTGCCTTTTGATACAGAGTTAGGATCGAGTCATAGGTAATTAGGTTCGAATTGTTACCAGCCTCGAAGATTAGGACATCATCCAAAAAAAGAGTGTGTGTTAAAACTTCTGTCTAGGTAACTTTGACACCTTCAATCTTATTATTCCTCCTTGCATCAGGAATCAACCTGCTCAAAGCATCTGCCACTAGGAGGAAGAGGAAGGGTGAAAGAGGACAGCCTTTTCGAATACCTCTTGATGTCCTGAAAAAAGAGGAAGGGGAGCCATTTAGTAGCACAGCATAAGAAGTTGATTGGACACACTCCATAATCCAGTCTGTGTTTTCTAAAGGCACGCCAATCTGTAAGAGTGGGAGGCGCAAAAAGGTCCAGTTAACTTTGTCGTAGGCTTTAGACAAATCTAACTTTATGGCAAAGGCCTTAAACTTCTCCATTTTTATGGTGTGGAGTGTTTCCTGCGCTAGAGAAACCGCATGGTGGATCTGTTTGTTATACAAAAACCCGAATTGTTCCTCTGTTACAATCTTACTGAGTACCGGTTTTAGCCTTTGTGCGATCAATTTTGCTATTATTTTGTAAATCATATTACAACAGGAAATTGGCCTATAGTCATCAAAGGTTTCATTTTTCTACTTTTTCGGGATCAAAGTTAAGAATGTTGAGTTTTACGAACCTAGCACTTTCCCTGTTCTCTAAGATTCCTGTACCACCTTGAAGAGATCCTCCTTGATGTTTTCATAGAAGCCAATATAGAATTCGATGTTGAAATTGTCAAGCCCTGGGCTCTTCCCTTTTCGAAATGAGTGGATGATTTTTCTTAATTCCTCTTTAGTTATGACCTCCAGTAAATCCTTGCTCATCTCTTCATTTATGAGCTTAGGAAACTGCTTCAAAACTTCTAAGATTTATGTTATCGGGCAACTAGAGGGTTCAGTGAATAGTGAAGCAAAATGTCTTGCTGTTGCATTTGATTTTTCTTCAAAGGATCTTAACACCAAACCTTCCTCATTCTTGATTTCAGAGATAGTATTTAAATTCCTTCTGTGACTGGCATAATTGTGGAAGAATTTGGTGTTGTTATCTCCTGCTGTGATCCAAATTGCTCTGCTTTTCAACCTTCACAACTGTTCTTCCTTTTCCAATAAGGTATCTCGCTTGCTTTCTAGAAGCCTAATGGTTACCAACTCGCTATTGGAGAAGATACCATCCTTAATAGATGAATATAACTCACCTATTCTAGCTTCTACCCCTCTTAATTCTTCCTGATCTTTTCTCCTTTGCTGCTTTGCCCATTCCTTTGACACCTTCTTCGCACGAACTAAATTTGCAGCGAATTGTTGCATATAGGAGGAGTTCAGAGGAGAGGATAAAGGGACCCAGGAATCTAATATCTTAGCTTTGTACTCCTCATGCTCTAGCCAGAGAGGGTTGAATTTGAATGGAGAGGGGGGCTTTACCTCCGGAATTTGGACTGAAGGAATGATTGGCCTGTGATCTGATAGACCCCCAGTGCCCAGAGAAGCTTGAAAATTCAGCCGTTCACTTATTAACCCTTCTGAGATAAAAAAGCAATCGAGTCTTTTGGAGATTGCTTGATCCCCGCCTCTGTTATTGTGCCAAGTTGGTTCAATTTTCTGTGGAAGAGATGTCTATCAATCCATGCTTCTCAAAGAAGTTGATGAAATAAGTGCTCAATGAGTCGTGTCGTGAGTTTTTACCCCATACTTCATTTGCATAAAGAATGAGGTTTAGATCCCCTCCCAAAATTATATTCTGAAGGTTGAGGAGACCTAAATTCCCCAAAATTCCCCAGAAAGTCTTTCTATCATAGAAGGGTCCATATACGTTTAAGATGGTAAAGGTTGTGCTAGTTTCGCTATCCTTGAATTGGGTTTCCAGAACCGAGTCTAAAGAGCTGGAAGAGATGGTAAAGGTTGTGCCACGTTTGATGTCTAACTCCGCTAGCTTCTCTGCTTTTGATAAAAAAGATTTTCTGCCTGCCTGCAATTTAACCTGTTGGTTGAGAGCTAACCTTCCTGTGGAACATTCGACTTCTTTATGGGCATTTTTCGATCTTAGCTCGTACTCCCTTTTTTGTATGGCATTATCATTCCTTTGTCCAGAAATAAGTGTAGCCTCATTCGTGGTATCTTTTTTAGTAAAAATAACACCTTTTTCTAGCAAGGGAGAAACAGGTTGTCAGGAAATTGAAGAAAGGTTTAAGACTGGGGGGATACCTAGAGGAGTATTCAGATGATTTCCGTCGTCTGGTGTCACGGCGTTTGTCGAGACGTTTGGATCTCCATCCTTGGTATTGTCAGGGCCAACATGAGGTGCCGCGTAAGGGTCACCACCTCCAAGTTCCACACAGTCGAGTTTGGAAGGGTTGCCTGCCACAGCCGGGTCCTTGATTTTAATTTCACATGTGTTGTCCTCTACTTCCTTCCATCGCTGCCCCAATAAACCTTTAGCTCTATGATGAGGACGTTCTTTTCGAATCCAAACCTTTTTCGTTTGAGTGTTCTCCTTCTGTATGGGGCATTCCTTATGAAGATGGCCAACCTTCCTACAGTTGAAACATCTGAACGGGAGCTTCCAATAATCTAGCCTCTGTACCCAGTAACTTCCATAAAGTTCAATTTTTATGTCCTCATGAAGGTCTTCTGTGAGATTAAGTTCTACCAACATCTTGAGGCATCTTCGATCTACCTTAGTTTCCCAGTCCTGTTCAAGCGCTACGAACCTTCCTAGCTTGTTGCTAATTGCTTTAAGCAGATATTCTTGCCAGAAGGCCATGGGGAGATCAGGTAGAATAACCCAGACTTGTTGCAGGTTATGGGGCTCCCTCTTCGCATTAAAATCTACCCTCCACCTCTGTAGTATTAAACCAGAGGGCCCCCAACACCAATCTTGAGCTATCATTTTTGCGCAATTGTCTTCGTCCTTCTGCAATTTCACCAAAAACCAGCCTCTCAGAAATAGGTGAAAGTCGGGAGAGTAACCCAGGAATTTGCTCCAGTTGTCTTCAATCCAATTTTGGAGGGCTTTTCTGCTAACTAACTTCCCGCAGAACCTCCCTGTCAATGCTTTCAAAAGGTAGCTTGGGATTTCATCCAGGTTGATATCCTTCCCGACTGTTAATTCTGGTCGACTTTTCTTGGGTTTGATACATCTGAAGGAGTTACGTTGTTTACCGTGTAAACCTGTGGCGATGTCATCCTGCGATGAATGCGCATGCTCGGGATTATTGCACTTCATGGGAGATGCCGTGGAATGAGGGTGCCCCCTCGGCATCACACCTCGACTTCATCCCTGCTTTCGCCATGATTTCCTCCTCTGAGCAAAAACAGTGACGTGGCTGATCCTCCGGTTTTGGCTCGTAATCAGGATTCAAATTTGAAGGATTCAGTGCCCATCAAAGGCACTTTTACCCGTCATAGAAGTATGCCTCAAATTTTACCCTGCAAATAAAACTCAACTCCATGCAGAGCCCGTCAAGAATGAAATTGGGCTGAGTTGTGAAAATCTGCAATAGAAGGGCAACTGCAAATTCTGCCCGTCCAGGGGTTTTTAGTGATTTGGACGTCGACAGTGCCACATCCGTTTCCCGTGGGCCGTGACCCCGTCCCAGCTGGAACTGGAAAATTGAAATTTGAGACTTTGACGCAATGACGAGTTATGGTGCCTGGTGCCTGCCTGCCTGGTAGTCGGTGCCGGACGTCAGTGCCAGTGGAGTAGCTGAAGCTGACTTATGGATTATGAACTCATTGAACTGTGAAAGCAAGCAAAGAAATTAATGTTACTGGGTAGTGGGTAGATAGTAGATACGTGTCGGACCTCGGTGTAACGTGTTTACTTCATGGGCATTGATAAATTCTACCGTGAAACTAGCGGGCTATTTTACAGAAAGTAGCATTTGTAAATGGCTTTATGATAATTCATATTGCTTGGATTTTAGGCTCAGTCGCAGACTCGCATGATCCGTCACTTCTTGTTTTTGCAAATGAAGGCTTCGCCAATCCCAGGATAAGTGACCAATACCATCGTCCCAGCCGAGGAACAACAGAAGGACAAGAACCCAAGTTCTACATAATCCAGGGAGAGTCGCAGGGTTCGAACACGCGACCCATAACACGCTGAGAACGATTCAGCTTGTCGATCTCCTGCCAGTACATCAATCAGATTCCAGAAGATATCCTTTTCCAGGCAAGTTTAAATCGTCTGAAACTAGTCCTTTTTGCTTTATCCACACAAAAAATGCTTCGATTTCCAGTATTTGTATTATATTTGTTTCGTCTGAATTTCAATATGTGGGGAATTATTTCTTATTGGAACCAAAAAACAGCCAGGGCTAGTGTTAGGGTCTCTCTTTTATATTTTAGAAACCAATCTGAAATCCTCTATAGCCTTTTGCCTGTATGGATGAATTACAGAATGAATTCATTTTCTCTTTTGGTAACGAATACCCCACCAGGTTCAAGTCTCCTTAGCTTGACATATTTGCTCTTGTGGGTTGTCCTTCTTGGGCTAATGTTAGTGCTCGTGCTTGGATACAGTAATTGCAATGCTCCCAGATTGGGGATGTGGGAAATGGAATTGCCCCTAAGCCCCTTCTCTTTGTGAATTTGGGATCGTGTAAGGATCATTTGGATAGGATTTGTGTTTCTGGTGTAAGGACAAATCAGTCCAGCATACTCCCCTGCTGCGCCAGCATTTGGTTGCAGAGAGAATGAGTCAAACCCAATTATGGCACAAAGAAGCTCTCCCAAATCTTTGAACATTTCCTGCAACAGAATATGCAAGCTTAAGCCTTTCTGAAGAAGTATTTCTTATTATATTAAAAAAAATTTCATGTATATCTCACCAAAGAAAGATCTTTTGCTTCGTAGTGAGATGGAACTCATCTTATTTCCATTGTATCATCAACCTCAATGTGCCATGAGTACCGATTACCAGTTTGAGGTTGATCACCGAACAACATTTTCCAGAAAAAAGGTATCAATCTAAATTTGTGCTATATTTGCTGTTACGTCGTATTCACATTTTTCACCCAAAACCCTATCTTATGGCTCCATAAAGCTGCAGGTTACAGCAGTTAAAACTATATTTGTTTTATTCAACAGAGCTGCAATAGGCTCGAAATCTGTTCCGGCCATCAGTGAATTGAGATACTCAAATGCAAAATATTCGCAAGGATCTTGTTATCTTTCCTATTGATGCATCACTCAAAAATGTTATGCAAATTGAAATTTCCGATCTCATTTTTTAAATTTCTCGTTATACTTACTTCAAAGTATAGTAAAGATATTTTATAAACTATGGGCACTCAAGGCTTACTAGATGTAAGATTCGTTCTTACATTTTTATTTTTATTTTGAACATATTTGAGGTGAGGTTAGTATTTAGCATTTTCCATATACATTTTTTCTGAACTCTCGAAAGTCTTTAGTCTGTATGACATTTTTATTTTTAAATTTCAATTTTATTACAAATAATCATATATTTAATATTTTAATGTGTTTCCATGAAAAATGAAATTGGTTTTTATTATTTAAATATTTTTTACACATTATTATTAATCAAAACTAATGTAACTTTATTAATCATAGAGAATGAGTCAAACCCAGTTATGGCACAAAGAAGCTCTCCCAAATCTTTGAACATTTCCTGCAACAGAATATGCAAGCTTAAGCCTTTCTGAAGAAGTATTTCTTATTATATTAAAAAAAATTCATGTATATCTCACCAAAGAAAATGACTGCCTTACCTGATAACCAGCAGCTTGATCTTGAGGTGCAAAAGGGTGAATGTTAGAAAAACTTGGCCACGTAACAGGCATCATCTCCACAGTTTCATTCAATTTCATAGTGCAGGATCCTAAGGGAATCATACTGTGGCACAAAGAAAGATCTTTTGCTTGTAACCTATGAAGGTAGCGTAGCAGCTCATGCTCTGTGTGGTACCTACAAAAATCCACGTAATTCAACATGTTTAAAATGGACTAGTCTACCTGTTTATAAAACCTAAAAAATACTGAATATAGCATCTAGTCAAATTCAGTACTAGTTCTTACATGTTGAAAATTGGATGTGTCAAATAAGCACTCTCCCGGATAAAAGCTTTTGGAATTGCATATTGGACTTCCGGGGCAAGGGAGTCTGCTGTGAAGTTTACCTACGTAATTGAGAGAACTGTTCAGCAAGGTGAATTCTAATATCCGGGCAAGAAGACTGATGCAAGTTATACTTACAGGTTTATTTCCAGCAAAAACTTTAAGTAGCTTATCTACATCGTCCAATGTAGTGGTCTCATCAAAGGAAACAGTAACCTGCAACATTGTGAGCATGCACCAGGATTTGTTATTTGCTAAAATATAATGCATTGGAGTTTGGATCTACCAGATTCAATCTCAGCCTGTATTGAGAGGCAGCCAAAGGAAACACAAATCCTATCCAAATGATTGGAAACACCAGTCAGATTCAAGATACAGATGTTATTCTGGAGTTTGGATGTGTTTGTGACAGATGCAATAATATTTTTCCTTACATGTTTTCCATTTTTAGTGTTTCATATGTTTGGCTAGTTATGCAAAATAAAAATCCATTTGATATTTATTTTAGTATTTTTTTGTTGAAAATGGTTTCAGGTTATAGACTTGTAGAGAAATCATACATATTCAAAGACTTATATTTCTCAGCTACATTCAAAACTTACAATATTTTGATGGGGTTCTTTGGGGCTCATGAATGAATTTTCTGGTACATAATTTATTGAGAAACAATGTCTAGAATTGGTCGACCTAAAAAGCATGGGAGACAAACAACACTTGATAATGCGTTTAACTTGAGTCGACATGATGCAAATGTTGAAGAAGATGTTGATTTTGAAATTGATAAGAATATTGAAGAAGAAGGCCGTCAAGAAAAGAAAGGAAAAGGAGTAGCTACCAAAAGATCATTCAAACATGGATGGAAGTTAATGCACAAATGGGCTTATCCGATAATAGGTCCAAATGGTGAAGAGCGCATCAAATGTTTATGGTGTGTTAAATTCAAAGGAGATACACCATTTGCAAAGGAAGGTAGCAGCACAATCCAATTAAGTGCATTAAATGTTCATGCATCATCAGAGGCTCATAAACGTTCAATTCATCTATTGGAATATGAATCAAGCCAACCTTGTTTACCCATCTCAAAGCATGTTGAACTAATGCTGAATGTTGAAAAATCTAGAATAGTTAGTGCTATGGAAACTATGTATTTTGTGGCTATAAGGGATTTACCTTTAGAAATGTACAAAGACTTATGTGACCTGCACAGGTATAAGAGAACTCCTAATATGCCATTAACCAATGAATATTCTTCATATATTAATATCACTTCTGGTAAAGAGTTTTTACTTGCAGCAAAAGAGGTTTATTGGGAAAAGTTGAAGGCAGAAATTTGTTCTAGCCCTTTTTATTCCATTTTGGTTGATGAAAGCACAGATAAAACAATGCAGCAACACTTGATTGTATATATTACCTATCTAATGGATGGAGGGAGAGGGTCATGCATGACAAAATTTATTCGACTTTTGAAAATCAAAGATAGCACTGCACAATCCATGTATGAATCACTTTCAGGGCTATTATCTGAGATGAAGCTGTCAAAACATCAAATGGTGGGTTTTGGGTCAGATGGAGCCTCATCTATGAGAGGTATCCATGAAGGTTTGGCAGCTAAGTTGCTCCGGGAGGTGCCTCATTTGTTATGTATTCACTGTATAGCACATCGCGAGGCCTTAGCTATAACAGATGCTACAAACTATTTTCCTGAATTTAAGTATATTGATAAACTAGCCAATAAAGTATATTCATGGCTAGGAAAATCTGCAAAGAGGCATGGAGAATTTAAGAGTTTGTTGGACCTATTTCAAATTGACAAGCTGCAAATACTTCAAATTCATCACATCCGATGGCTTTCTAGGGGGCAGGTTATGAACAGGCTTGTTAAAGTCATGCCAGCATTGTTACACGAATGGAAAAATGATGATGCAAAGATGTATGAAATGGGAACACTATTTCAAGTTCAATTTTGCATCCATTTGCTTGCTGATGTTCTTACTGAACTAAATAAATTGAGCCAACGATTTCAAGAGGAACATATTGATATAACATCCATTGGCATGCAATTAGATGTGCTCATTGATCTTCTTCGGAGGAGATTCTTGCGAAACATATTTGGGGTTGGTTCTCAACATGTTGCATCTTTCTTGAAGAAATCTGAAAATGGAAATTTGGAGTTTATTGATAATACAGGTGTTTCACATGTCCATTCATTAAGATTTGAACCAATACCAAATTCACTTGGGTCTGGTACTATGGAAGATTGTATTCACTTAGGAAAAGCATTTATCCAAAAGCTGATTGATTGTCTCAATGATAGGTTTACAGATTTACCTGTGTTCAATGCAGCAAAGTTTTTTAGTCCCCGTTGTTACTTTGAAGAAGAAGATGAAAGAGATTCTGAAACAAAACGATGGTTGTTACGTCTATGTGAAAAATTTGATGTTGGAAACTCACCAATAATTGATACTGAAAAATGTGAAGGTGAAATGGAAAGTTTTGTTGTCACTCTACATCGAGCCTATCCAAAGAAAAACTTGTTTGGAACATGGGAGCAATGCAAAGGTGAACCAGAGTGGTGGGATTCTTTTCCAAATTTGATGAAATTATGGCAGATTGTTCTTATTCTTCCAGCAAGTACTGCTAGTTGTGAAAGAGGATTCTCTAAGTTGAACCGTATAAAAAATGATGATAGATCTAGACTTTGTTTAGAAACCTTAGATACTTTAATGTTTTTATCTCTATCAGCACCTCAGGAGTTGCATGAGGTAGATTGGAATGCAGTTTATGAAACTTGGACAAAAATGAAGTTGCGGCGACCTCTTCCATTAGGTTGAGTAAGTTGATGATGATACAATATTTTAATCAATACTGTAATGTCTATTTTTTTGTAGTTCGATATAAGAATGTTATTACTATGTAGCAGAAACTATTTTCAATGTGGCTCCATCAAGTTACCATATGTTTAGTAGGACTTGTATCACAGTTATAACAGTCTTTGCAAACATATAACCATCTTAAGATAGTGGTTTGATATGGATAGAGTAATTTTGAAATACTGATTTATATTTTTCAAAAATATTATTAGTTTTCAACTGATTTTGTCCATTTCATCCAATTGATAAAGGTCCCTCTCTGTTCATGTCCATGCTACCTTGGCTTATTTAGCATATATTTTTATTTTTAATGAAAAATCTGTGTCTGACCTCTTTCATATTTAAGGCACGCCCATGATGCATTTTTATTCAGATTTGTTATCATATTCAGATTTGTTATTATATTCAGATTTGTTATCATATTCAGATTTGTTATTATAAGATGGCTTCTCATTTATTGTATCACTATTGGTGCTTGATGTTGGCACTCTTATGGCCTGTAAATGACATGCTGGGAATATTCATTGATGATTAGTTGAATCTCATCACAATCCTTGTTTGATTACTACACTGTTCATTCTTTGGAGGAGTGAATAATATAAGCAGCGTCGTTGTAGTTTTTTTGCCAAGACTGATAAGCATACATGCATACAATGCCCATTTTGAATTCAGTGGCTCTTTCTTGAATGCACAGATGATTGAACTTCCAAGAAAAGATGGGATACTTCAATCCATTGTGCCTTTTATAATAATTATAATACTTATTATCTGATTACAGGAGATGAATCAGACCAGTCTGATGTAACCCTGGCACCTGCTGCTAGAGTTTCTGTTACTTTCTCAGCAATTCTGTATTTCAAAAATGCTTCTGAGCCAAAATTGGGGTGCTATGATCAATTTTCACCAATACATGAATTTATTTCCACAATGTCCCATCAATAGTGAAATTTTGTCTTGTGAATGGATTGAAATTCTCTGCGTAGTATAGGCTAGTGCTGTCATGGATTCTTGTATTTTGGACCTAAAACAGTTTTATTTTACTGAAGTGTATAATAGCATACTCTTGTGTGTGGGAGGTTACAGTAGTTGAAGCCTAAATGGTGAATCTGCAATGCTCTGATTAATGCAACTCTGTCTACGAAAGATATTGAAGTTTCAATTCATGTTAGGAACTTGTTCTGTCTCTTTTCATATAATGTCACATGTTTATTAAATATGGATCTAGTTATCTTACTGAAGTAATACTTTTGTAAGCCTCAAATGGGATTTAGATAGCACAATCAATACTGGGACCAGTGTTATGCATGAATATTGAGAAGGAACTACAATAGTCCAATTCTGAACCAGTAAATAATAAAGGTCGAGATGATGCAGGGGCAATAGAAATGTCACCCATCAAGTTTAAATTACATGCTCCTTTACCGACATCTATTGAGAGATTTTCTCGAGCTATTGGGTGTGTTCTTTGTGAAGAACAAGGATCAGATTTTTGATGCAATTGGCATGAAGATAAATAATAATGAGGCCATGAAGCCGAGGCACAGTGTTATGGGTCTCCAAAACCCAAAAATGTGGCAAAATTGATGTTCGTGTTGTCATTCCTCTAGCATGAAATTTAGGGGTTTAATGCATTTCTGTCAAGGAATTTAGGATGATAACTAATGGTGATATTTGTGTATAAAGAGTTCTGCTGTCAAGGAATTTAGGGTGATAACTAATGGTGATATTTGTGTATAAAGAGTTCCGCTTGTCTCTGTGTAATAGGGAGAAAGAGAATATGCTCTGAGGAGCCTTAGTATGCCTGGGGCATTGATCATTGGGTGACAACCATGGTTTTGGGCTTTATCCCAATTTAGGGATTATAGATAAGCAAGTGTAGCGCTGGTTTGTATTTCCTGTGAGGGACTTGCCTTCGCTACTGTTACGTGGTTTCTGTTGTGTTTTGAGAAGGAGCTAATAAATAAAGAGATTGTGTTTGATGGTCAACAGGTTGTGTATTCTTGTTGACTTTCTGATCTGCTAACATTATGTGTAAAATCTTCTCTTGATCCTTGTTATGATGTTGTATTGCACAGTCTATATCTATGTTAGTTACCATCCCCTTCCCAGATCTTGTGAGGCATTCTTGGATTGTCCAGTAAGGCAAGAAACAGTGTGTACAACTGTGTTGAGCAGTTCTGAGAAAATAGAGCACTTAAGACTCGTGTTGTCTGTGACTCTGCATCAGTATTGGTATTACAACAACCTATGAGATGGCTCAGAGGGGAGTCCATTTGAACTGCAGTAGCAGAGCTAGGAGCAATACCAGAGTCCGGGGAAATGATGGAGACGATTTTTTCAAGGGAATAGCAGCAATTGAAGCCAAAGTCTGTTGAGATGAGTCAGTAGATGAACAAGAGAGTGTGAGCAATAATGAAATTTTGATGTACTATAACATTTTCAAATGAAAAGAATGATTTATTTTTGCATGTCAGCACTGAAGGGTTTGATATCTCATAGCCCTTCAAAGTGAAATGCGACCCTGCCCTTCAAATTTGATCCCTGCTCGTAATCCACTTCGTCCAGCTGCATGGTTCGGGCGTGCACAATAGTTTTCGGCTGCACCAGAATGTCCTTCGTACTATGGCGATCCTTTCCATCGCGATGAAGTCAGTAAATCCCTCCTCGCGTGACCGCGTCCGAACCTTCGTACCTCCCGAGCTTCATCGTTGCTCACGTCAATAGAGCGTACCATATATATAAAATTAATTATTCACATTTATATATAAATAAATTAAACATATTACACGTCATTTTTAAAGCTATAGATTAATTATTTCAAATTCATATGTGATGTTAGATGACTTACGGTACACTACTTACCAAGACATTATGAATGCGTTGAATTTGACCATTCCGAATCGATGACGTATCCTGCGTCAAAATGTGAAAATGGTAACGACTGTCATAAGTAGTCGGGCTGAATGAATGCAAGGGTTTGTATCACAGCGAAAAACGACCGTATAGTGCCAAAAGATCGCTGGACTTAATAAAAGAGTCGTAGGACATTACATGTGTATTTTGGATGCGGCCTTTAAGGCTGCTGCAAGATATGCAAAGAATCGGTAGACAAATGTATTTTGGATGCGGCCTTTAAGGCTGCTGCAAGATATGCAAAGAATCGGTAGACAAATGTATTTTGGATTAGTGCATTTAATATTGTTGTGGCAAAAGTGTTGGTAGACAAAGCCCTTTTCACAATGGTTTATAGGCTAACTGTTGAAAGATTTAGGGTTTTTCTTATAGCATTTTTCGGCAGGATTGATTTCAACAAAATAAATTTTTAAAATTAAAAAAAAAACAGTATTTGAAGTAGTAAATTTTGATTTTTTTTGGTATTTAAGGTAGTTGAATCCATTTAGAAGCATGATTTCAAGTATACAAAATTATGATTTATTAATTTTTTCTTCAGAATTCTAAATAGTCGAATTTTTAAACTTCTTTTTTAAGTGTACTCTACCCAAGAAAGATAATTGAACTTAATAAAAGAACAGCATATTGCGAAAAAATTATTCAACTTATAAAAAATGTAGTTTAAATATTCTACATTATTAACATTTTTCGAATCATATTTATATTATTTGGATTTTACCAAATTCCGACCAACACCTACCTATCTAGGTGGACCTGTGTTTAGGTTTCAGCCAGAACTGAAACCATCATCGAAACTTCGCTTTTGATACCCACAACAACACGGTCAACGAAACTGCACCCTTATAAGTTGTGGAACGCGGATCCCAAATTGTCAGAGTCTGTATTGATATTCAAATGATCGGTCTGAGATAATGAGAACAATCGGTGTATTTTTTCCAACGAGGAATTTAGCGCCTTTGAAGGAAACGACAGCGCACAGCCTCATTTTGTTAGTCTTCATCTCCCTCGTTATACCAATTTTTTCTGCACAGCCCGAGGAGGATCATCATACCAGTTTCTTGTTCGACCGATTCAATGGAACCGACTTGATCTTGGAGGCGGATGCTACAGTCATCCGCCCCAAATCCGTGATCGCCCTCACAAATCACAGTCGTTTTATTATGGGTCGGGCGCTGTATTCAACTCCCGTGCAGATGAAAAGCAACGAGAAGCTATCTTCCTTCAGCACAACTTTTGTTTTCAGCATGGTGCCGCGTCCCCACTCTGAGCTAGGCGGGATGGGAATGGCCTTCATCCTTACGCCCGCCGACAATAATATATCTCCCATGAACAGTACTCTGTCGGCCGAGCATCTGGCCTTGCTTAACTCCACAAGCTACGGGCGGCGGTCATATGATCACTTTTTCGGAGTGGAATTCGATACGATCAAGAATGCGGAATTCGATGACCCAGACGACAACCACGTAGGCGTGGATATCCACAGCTACTTATCGGTGAATGCGCCTGAGCCTGCCGGGTATTGGAAAGGGGAGGAGTTCCGTGGAGTCAGTCTCAAGAGCGGACGCAATATACAGGCCTGGATCGATTACAATGCTTTGCACGGCCAGCTCAACGTAACCATAACGTTGGCAGGCTTGCCGAGGCCGCAGAAGCCGCTCATATCTCAGAAAATCGATCTACAGACCGTTTTGCAAGACAAAATGTTCGTTGGCTTTGAGGCCGCTACCGGAGATACCGTGCAAGACCATTACGTTCTTGCTTGGAGCTTCACCACCGAAGGTACAGCAGCTGCCCTCGATATCTCGCGTATTCCTTCGTTTTCTAACATGTATTCCAAGTCTCCAAGTCTGCGATTCATAGCCAGCGTTACAGTGGCCGCTCTGGTTCTCTTCTCGCTGGTGGTTGTGGCCGGCGTGTTTTTCAGAAGGGCGAAGTACACAGAAACGATCGAAGAATGGGAGCAAGAGTTCTGGCCCCATAGATTTACTTACAAGGATCTAAGCATTGCCACTAACGGGTTCCGGGAAGAAAATGTTTTGGGGTACGGAGGTTTCGGCAAGGTTTACAGGGGCATTCTTCCCGGCAACCGCCAGGAAGTTGCAGTGAAATGCATAACGAAGGAATTCACGGAAGGAATTAAGGGATTTGTCGCAGAGATCACAACCATGGGGCGCCTGCAGCACCGTAACCTGGTTCCGCTCCGGGGCTGGTGCAGGAGAAAGAAGAAGCTATTCATCGTTTACGACTACATGCCCAACCTCAGCTTGGATAAACTCATATTCGGGAACCCGACCACGGTCCTGCCGTGGGCTCAACGATACGCGATTCTGAAGGGCGTGGCAGCGGGGCTGCTGTATCTGCATGAGGAATGGGAGAAGAGGGTCATCCACAGAGACGTGAAGTCAAGCAACGTGCTGCTGGATTCGGAGTTCAATGGACGGCTGGGAGACTTCGGCCTTGCCCGGCTGTATGATCATAGTGAAAATCCTAAAACGAGTCATGTGGTGGGAACTTTGGGGTACATAGCACCGGAACTGATATACACGGGAAAGGCCGCGCCCAGCTTGGACGTGTTCAGCTTTGGGGCTCTGCTTTTGGAAGTGGCGTGCGGGAGGAAGCCGGTTGATCTGACCAAGGACGCGGAGGAAATAATATTAACCGAGTGGGTGTGGGAGCTGTACACCAAGGGAAGGCTGCTGGATGCGGCGGATACAAATCTGGGGAAGGATTATGATACGGAGGAGATGGAAAGGGTGCTTAAATTGGGGTTTTTGTGTTCCCATCCAGTTCCGGAGAGCAGACTGGGTATGCGCCATGTTTGCCAAATACTGGAAGGCGAAGCTCCTCTTCCTGACGTCCGGTCTGCTTGGAATAACATAATGGGTATTATGGGTCAGTCTCCCAGAAACTTTTTTAGGTTTACAGCCGATGAGATTCTGGTGGCAATGTCCAGCAAAAGCCAGTCAGAAGGAAAGCCTGTGATCAAGACTGCTGATATCAATTCTAGGCTTGTGATCAAGTCTGCTCATGTCAATTCTCCATCGTTGAAGCACGCTTCAGATCAATGGGCTATACAGCTCAGCTGATTAGCCTGCAGTGGTAGGGCAGATGTAGTTGGTATGTGTGGAGGTTAATTCACTATAAATCTTGGAGTTCAGGGTTGAGGGGAGCCACTAGGAAGGGAATTAAAATGATGGAGGATGATCCTCATCTTTGTATAAATTTTTGGTGATAGCATTGTTTTTCATTTAATATTGGGGCTGATGCTCACTATTAACAAGTAGACGAGTGTTTGTTTTGAGACCGTTCTCTGTCCTTTCACTATTACTTAAAGAAAATAATGGTTGGTTTCTACATGTGGGTTATTCATCTAACCTTTCTGTAATGAAAGGTTGAAAAGTTGAAAAAATATTTGTATTTTAATTGACAGTAGTAAATTCGTATACACTTAATAACAAACTTAATAACAAACATTCTAAACATTCTAAACGTAAAATATTTTTTTTTAAATTGTTTACAATGTTTATAGTAGATTAATCACTAGATACATAAAAATTACAATATAAAACTTTAAACACAATGACAAATCAAACCATGCATAAATGTGTGTTAAAGTGGGAACATTTAAAGAATAATCCATAATGCATAAGTTTGTTTATTACAAGAATACACTACCTTTTGGATAACTTTCATACGAATTCTACACCTGCATCAAAAATGTTGTTCCAATCATTAATGCTATATGTCTTTTTAGGAATAGGATAAAAGACAACTAAAATGCTCCACTTTTTCGGCAAATTTTTGACCCTTTTTGACATTGGACTTGGGATTGAGTAAAAGGAAATAAAGTTGTAGAGAATTCTTAAAATATTTTACATGGAAAATAAATTATGAAAAATTCTTAAAATATTTTACATATGAAGTATTCACACTCTTGGGATGGGGGAAGGAAATAAAGTTATGGGAATTCCCCTTCCCTCCTCCACGCCGACCTCCTTCCCCTCCTCCACGCAGACCTCCCTCCTGCGCCGCCCTCCTCCCCTCCTCCACGCAGACCTCCCTCCTGCGCAGGATTATTTTATTGGACATTAAAAACAAGCCCAAAATGGTGGACATTGGCTGAGGCAAACCCGTTGCAGAAGATCAGAGAGTGCAGGAACTTCGTAGGAAAGTTTCAAATATTGAACCTGGCATGGAAGATGTTAAGGAGATTTCATATATTGAACATGGGCCATCAGAAAATGTTTCAAATATTATATATATTTTTTTGAAGATGAGAATGCGTGGCCTTGTTCTTAGAGCGACGTGGAGAAAGATTCAGATATTGCAAATTGTTCCGAGGATTGAACTGTATGGTAATATAGCCCTGGTGCTGTGGAGGACAATCTTCTTATGATTTCTTTAATAGTGACGTTCACCTTTTGGGCGGAGAGTGGAGTGTTGAAGTCTGTAGAATTTTTTTTTTTTTATATTTTCAACATAATTAATGAAGCACGTAATCAACAATGGTAGCTAAAATTGGAGGTAGTATTTCCATGGGCGTACATGCATTTAAACTAGATGAATTGTAGAGGTGAGAATAAGAGGATATGGAAATGGAACATCTCTATTGATACATTCTGAGTTGATTAAAGACTACATTGACAGCTACCTGACCCATTGAAAACTAATCCCAGCAGTATTGTCCATCTGGCTATTTGCACATTATAACAAATCTGAAGTAAATTGCTTTCATAATCCCTCATTGTTATTTGGTAGTTGTGTGTTGCCACTTCCGCATGCTGCCAATATTGTCTAACTTCAGTGGTGGCTTGCAATTAATTATGTGTATCGGTATTCCAAACGTTTGCCATTTCCAAAAATAGCAGTTATGAGTGATATATATTGAAAGGATTTGAAGTCATATCATTTTTAAATTTCAAAAGGAGAAGGTCGATTTATGTAAAATCAATGTTTTTTTTTTTTCATTTGCGATAGAGTGCACACGGGAATTGAACCTTACCCTGCACTTTCTGAAAAGCTCAGGTCTCACCACTTATTAAATGAACTACATTGCTGACCCAAAATCAGTATTGCAATTACCGCTGTCATATAACAACATATACATTTATAATTCTTAAAAAAAATAATATTATTTGTATGTGATATATATTGAATGGAAAAAAACAGTTATATCATTTTATATTTCAAAGTAAGAATATTGTTAACCTATGAAATAAATACTACGATATGTGATTATGTAAAATCCATTTATATTATAGAAATGATAAGAAATGAGAAATGTTTTATTGCTTTGTTTTTCCAAAGAAAAAAAGCTACTATTGATATTCATGTCTGAATCAAATAGTACAAAGAGAGTTCACTGGTATAAACAGCTGAAGCCTTCGATATATACCGAAGATAATATCAAAAAAACTGATGCATCATTAAGTGTCAGATATCCCCTCAGGATAAGACAAGAAATCCTCCAAAATCTATCAGAGAAAATATTACATAACCTCCAAATTTGAGTCCAATAGCAACTGTAATCTCAGAAAAAGTTACCAAAAAAAACCAGCAGCTAATCAGTCATAAAAATATATGGAGCCACAATCCAAGATGCAGCAATCCCACCATTCTTCCCAGATTAAATGACCCTCAAGGCCATCAAGTGCTTGCTTGGAAAGCTTATCTGCCAGCGAATTATGTTCTCGGTAAATGTGCTCAAAAGACAAATTCTGCTACTTGGTGATTTCAAAAAGAGTTCGGATGGCCCAATGTCGCAGATTTAACACATTGATCTTAAACTTGCCCTCCGCCCATTTGATGGTGACTCGAGAATCACCATAGACCTTTATGTTAGTCAACCCAAAGATATTGGCAACCTTTAAAACACACCAAAGCGCCATCAATTCCGCCTTCATATTAGATCCTTTTCCACAGTTGAGCTTGATAGTAAAATAATGTGATTCATTCAGATAAATCACACCTCCAACAGCACATATACCTGCTTGTGATGCACCATCAAAGAACAGAACAGGCCGGTCCACTTTGAAATTAAATGTACTAACTCTGTCAGTTTTAAGCTTCGAGACATCCATCTTGCAATTGTCAAGCATTTTAAGAGCAATCAAACTACATTGTATATAGTCTGGCTGAGAATTTCGGAAGATCGCACTATTTCTGGAGTGCCATATGGCCCAAGGAATGCAAATAGCCAGAAAAAAATACATCTTGCAATGTCTGTACCAGTTTAAGAAGCATAAATTAAAATCCCCAATTGCCCAGCACTGAGTGATTTGTAGTTTAAATGATATCACTTCCCAGATTTTACGTGAGAAGGAACACTGAACAAATAAATGCTGGCGAGATTCAGTCTCATTTTTGCAAAGTGCACAGCAGCTAGGGCCAATCCAACCTCGCTTACATAAATTATCCCATGTCTTTAATTTGTCTTGTAAAATTAACCAGGTGAAGCATTTTAATTTAACGGGGATGTTCCACTGCCAAATCTTTAAATACCACCAGTCCTGAGGGTAGATGTACTTTTCCTGTAGGATTCTCTTGTATGTAGATTTGGCCGTGACATTGCCAGATGCTGGGTTTCCACCCCAAACCAGTCTGTCTTCTGCATCATTCAATCGAATACCGGCAGAGTTTAATTGGTTTATGTAGTCTTCCCAACAGCGAGCAAGATGACCAGAAAGTCCTAGCTCATATGCCGAGAACCACTTCAAATTTGCAGCATTCCCAAATCTTTGATGATGAACCATGTTTAATGTAGACAGACCCAAAATGCGTAGATACTGAGGAATGACAGGAGGAAGAGAGTGATCAAGCTCAAAGCCAATAATCGGGTCAATTCCAACCCGAATCTGAGCACCCGATCCAACTTGCCAATAAAGATCCTTTTTAATCCAGTGGAAGATTTTCATGAATCCCCTCCAAATAGGTGAAAAATTCCAACTCACCAATTTTGGATTTCTAATCCAATCATTGACATCCATCTTTATGTATTTTTTATATATAAGCCTAGACCAGAGAGTATTGCCGAAGATGCCCCTCCAAAAACTCTTTAGCCTGAGGGCAATATTGAAAGATTCCAATTCTTTGATCCCCCAGCCTCCAAATTTATAAGGTCTAGCAAGAGTGTCAGCAGCAACCATTGGGATTTTATCACAGTTGAGAGACCCATTCCATAGAAACCTGAAAAATTATCTTTTGATGGTCTTGTTGATGAAGGATGGAACTTCCAATAATGAAACCAATAAACCGGTATGCTAGATAGCACCGACTAAACCAGTATAAGCTTACCTCCTATAGATAAGAGCCTATAAGACCACTGTGCTATGCGAGCCTCAATCTTTTTCAGGAGCCAGTGCCAATCTTTAATCTGATAATTGTTCGGTTTAAGGATGAAGCCAAGATACTTAAAGCCCTGCTCAATAGTGAGGCAATTATATGACATGACAGTTCGGATGTCCCTAATCTGTTCATCCAATAGAGAATGTTGAAACAAACTCGATTTTTCAGAACTGACTAACATGCCTGAGGCCTTGCAGAAGGTCTGAATGATGCGATTGTACATCGACCATTCTTCCACGGAATCAATACCTCCAACTAGAACATCATCTGCGAACATAATATGAGAGAAAACATAATCTTTAGTAATCTTGACTCCTTTAATTTGTCCACACTGCAATGCCTTTTTTACCAATCTGCTGAAGCCATCCATAATCAATATGAACAGGAGAGGAGATAGGGGGCAACCTTGTCTGAGCCCCCTAGAGCAACTGAAAAAATCTATTGGGCTACCATTTGCAAGAACAGAAATATTCATGGATTGAATACAGGCCATAATCCACTTGATCATTAATGAGGGTAACCCAATCCTGATTAGAATCATTCTGAGAAATGACCAGTTAACCCTGTCGTATGCTTTCACTAAGTCCATCTTAAGCAACATGGCTTTCTTCTTGTATATCTTTTATTGCTTTGTTATTATTATGTTACTATGTAATGATAATTAATTTAATATAATTTATATTTATATTTATATTTAAAATTTAATTAAAATTTGTATTTATATTTTAATTAAAATTAAAATTAAAATATAATTTAATATTTGGATTAAATTTAGGTAGGTTAAGCATTAATCATTGCATATTTATAATAAGAATTACTTGTGGTATAGTGGTAAGGGTGTTGGGATAATGGGTGCTTTTCGAGGAGATGTTTGTACCTCGGGAGATTTGATCCCTTTCGGCGCTTGATAGAGCCTAGGATTTGGATCTAGGCTGGTTGTAGGATCTCAAAAGTTTAAGTATGGAAACAAAACGTGATGTCAATTCTCATATGAACAAGGATCAACAATTATCATAACCAATGAATTCAAGTGAAGATTTAGAAAGACAAGGTGTCCACGCTTCTTTGGTAAGCTTTCATTAAGTGAAACTGACAATGGTTCATGCATCAATATGATGGTAGGGTTATCTAGGGGTGAGCTATGTGATGGATTTAATGTTGTGTAATGGTACACTACATCAATAAATAGATGGGAGCCAAAATGAATACAAATTATTTTAGTCTTTCTATGCCAAAGGCAAGTATTGGAATATGAACTCTAAACCATGTTCACGCTTTCACATCCATCCTCATATAATACAGAAGGTACAATGTTCATTGAGCAACGAAGAATTTCCACTGAAGACATTGATGGGTTGCCGAAAATGTGACCCTTCTATTGAAGTTTTATAAAATTTGTTGTCCTTCATAAATGACAAGTGATTTAAAAAATTGACATTTTTTTTGAAGGGTGATTTTTGAATTACCCTTTTAGGAAGGTTTTGAACCCCTTAGAAGGGCTAGGAAGGGTTCAATTTTGATCACTAGCTTAGATTAGAGTGTTGAGCACAAGATACAATCTCCCAACTAGGTTTTATAGTACAAATACTATAGGTCACCATCTCGGCTTGAAAAATGCAAGACCTGGTTTCATTTTATTTACAGATTTGAAGTGAATGCAGAGCAGAGAAACCGTTCACTTGGTTTTTGATAGGGATTATTCACTGGCTATGTGCCCACCATGATTGGGAATGACAATCCAATTCCTTGAAGAAGTATTATTGTTTTCGGGAATTAAATTCCAATGGAAGACATACAATCATCTGCTGATGCATATAGGTCTTCATTGTCATCCAGTAGTCCTACAAACCTTGATTTCCATCTACTTCGTATTTTTTCTTGAGAAAAACAGGTTTAGGCCCACAGCTAAGGACGGTTTCATTTAAGGATTCAACTGAGTGGGACGATGATGTGGAGGTTGAGGTCGGGGTTGACATTCAGACTGAAGGGGAGGACACTGTAGGGCCTTCCCCAGAATTGAATATCAGAGGAAGAGTTTCTCTAGCTTCACAGTTGGTTGATTCATTCCAACCCAAAAGACTAGGAAGATAAACTCTTGTGTGGAGGGACTTGACAATTACTATGAGGGGAAACATGAGATACTTTGACAAGGTCATCGATATCTCCATTGGATATGCACTGCTTGGAACACTCACTGTCATCATGGGTTTTTCCAAATCTGGAAATTCAACATTACTTAGAATGCTTGCAGGTTTTGTTTCTTTTAAAATTCCTACTCCTAGTCTTGGTTGTATCTATTGCATTGGAGAGCCACAATTAGATGTGAGGAATTTAGAGTTGGAGAGCTTTGTTGAACTCCTCCATATTTTAGTTAAACCAAACAAGGGCCACTCAAAGGTATCTAAAAATGTGTTTTAGGTGGATCCTTTGGAAGGTTTGGCTTTCCATTATAGAAATATTTTCACTAGCAAAAGGGCTTTGTTGTTTCAGAGTGGATCAGGCTACTATACAAGAATGTAGGCCTAGACTCTATGGTGCAGGCAATGGTAAAACAAGAACTATAATTTAATATTATTAACAAATGGTGAGGATTTCGTGTTAATCTAAAGGTTGCACAATACTTTTAGAACCATTTCAGTGATATTCCACCCTCAACTATATAGACAACATTGACATGCTATATTGAAGCTTTTTCAATGAGGGGAACACCACTTTTATTATATGTCTTTATATTTTTAAATTGCATATGATTCCCATCATATTCTCTTTGTTGACGTTCTTAAAGTGCGATGAAGGTGGGGCTAGCTGAAATGCAAAAGCATAACAAAGGTTTGGAGGGCCAGTTTCAAAGAGGAATGCAATAATCATAGAAAATATTTTTTTTTTCTTTTTGCATTTATGATATTTGTTAATCATGGAAAATATTAATTTTTTTCTTTCACATATTTGATATTTGCTAATCAGGGAAAATATTAATTTTTTTCTTTCACATTTGTGATATTTGTTGGACTGTATTAATGTCCAGATCTTGGAATGCAAGACCAATTACTTGGATATGTATCATAGTTTCCTTTTCTCTGTCTAAGATCAAAGCATATACACTCTAATAAGTTAATCCCAAGACTTTATGGACATGAAAACTATGTCCATTAAAAAATTGTTTGAACATCTTGGGAGCCAGTTATCTTAAATGGAGTGGAACTCAAAATTTGATGGAAAGGACCTGTCAAGTTATGCTCATAATTTTCAAAAGAATGGCAAGTGTATTTTGGTCAAATCTCAATAGGATGTTTCGAGAACCAATATTTCAACGATAAGAGATTTAGTTTTTGTGAATACAATTTGACAAAAGCTATGAAGATGAATTGCCAATGTAGTCAAAACTTAACTTCTACTAGTAAACAATGGGAAAGAGTGTCCCTCAATTATTTATCTGTTTGCATAATGTGGAAGTAAATTGTATAAAATATAGCCACCATGACATTGGAGACAACTACAATTAAAGTTATTTTATAAAATGCATCCTGACTTTATTTGTTAGAAGAGGCTTGAAGACAAATCGGTCATTCCAAGGCATAACATTTTGGTGGATTCATGGTGATTAGATTTGCACATGTAAATAGAGTCCTTGAAGTGGGTAGAGGAGATATGCCAATTGAGTTAGAAATGTGAAATTGTAGTGTTTTACAGTTGAAATGTAAAGTTTCATATTTTCCACCTCTAAAAACAAGAAATATTTGTAGAGATATTGGAGCTTTTTGGGAATCACAATCTAATTCCATACATCAGATGTTCATGCCTTGACATGAGTGATGAAATTAATACGTACTAGGCTTCTTTGTCCAACCCTTCTTTGACTTGAAGTAAATCAGAGCTCTCGGAAAGATTGTGATGCAGCTGCTTGATCCAATTCTACTTCTCAAGGCTTTCAATTGATAATCTTAAGAAATCTAAAGCCAAGTCTTGGTAATTGAAATGGATTTAGTCTAATGAGTACATGTACATTTTATTCAACATAAATTTTCTTCAAATTTAAGGGAAGAAATAAGACAAAATTACAAATGACTTGATTCAACTAAATGATCAAATTATAGAAGCGACTTTCTCAACATGACAAGTTTCTTGGAAATTTATTCATATAGAGACTGAATTACAAATTTGAGACTCTCCTCACAGGATCTAAAGAACTTAGATTGTTAACTGTAATTTTGAATTGGAATTTTGGAATTTCACTTAAGATTGGATTAGCATCATATACCTTAGGAAATAAGATTGGATTTATTATAACTTAGATCCAAATATTAACCTAGATTTATTTTGGGATTGTCCTTCCCTCTCCTAAGATCTTTCATATCCTAATGATGAAGTTCACCATGAAATCAAGGAGCATTAACCATATAATGATTTCGATTGCATTGATTGTAATGTTTATCATAGTGGTCTTGTGACTAAATTCAATTATGTCACATCAATCAATGACAATTCTTTTTAACTTATTCGCTATTAGTTGAGCTTTGCCCATTAATAAATTCTTTGAATTGAATCAATTCTCAATCCAAGACGATCATAGTTTAATGTTGTTAAGGATTTTCATGGTTGATACAAAGGCCTTAAAGTTGGGTTGTCGATTTTGTGCATATGTATGTCATTCTCTACTTGTGTATAAGGACATGGTACTGACTTGAGTTTGTGCAATAGATGGCGTTTAATATATTTTGGTGATAGATATTCATTCCTTGTTTGAGAATAATGGTCTCCATCATGATTTGCTTTGTATCATTCTTTGGATCACCGATCCAAGTAGAACGACTTGGATATTGATTCGATGTAAATGAATTTGAGTCAAAGACAGAACACCACCCTGCCTTCTCACCATGAAGATGATGAACTTGCAATATCCATCCTTAAGATGTGAGAATCTTATTTGAAATTTTTCTTTAGAACTATCTACTATTTCAAGGGAATTGGAATTGGCCTTTTCTTTCAACTAGATACAATTTTCTGGAACTATTCCATGTTTATTCTCTTCAACTTGCAATACCATGTCCACTAAATGTTGATTAGCTAAATCTAATATCCAATCATTAATATCTAGCATGTTGATGCATTCTTGAGTCTCTTGTTATTCATTTAACATAGATCGCTTGATCTACATGTTGAACAAAGGATACATGCCCATATAGTAGCCTAGATCCATCTTAAATATGGGTCTATCAAGTATTTAGAGGAATCAAGTTTATTGAAGTGTAATTTTTTTTTCTCAATCTGTTAAAAATTTATAAAAAAAATTAGATTAAGATTTTTTTCTTGTCATATAAAAAGTTTAAGATACAAAAATTAAAAATAAACACCACCTCCATGTTTAGATCAAGAAAATGAGATAGGGTTGCAACATCATCCTCAAAAACCTTTATATATCTCAATGTTACATATATCATCTCGAGGAAAGTATCGAGGAGTGTCTAGAATATAACTTCTCGGTGGCATCGGCAGAAAAAATCGAAAAATGTCTCAGGACCTCAAAAAAATACAAAAAATACTCATTTTTTCAAAATTTTAAACATCTAAAGCAACAACAAAATCAAATAGACACATTTCTACATAAATATGATGATATAACTAATACATAAGATGCATCAGATGTCAAGTGGTCACATATCGTTACTAAACATGAACTTAGGATTGCTAAAGTATATGAAAATAAGACTCATGGTGATGTGAAGAGTCAATTCAACAAAACATAAATTGTAGTATGGTTTTTATAAATAGAGTGGAAGGAGGACCGAGACTAGTGCCTATCAAGGTTGGGAAAATGGAGTGAATAAGGGAATAAGGAGGGCTGGAAATAAGTGAGTGGGAATAGTGAGAAGCGTTGTTACAACATGCAATATTTAATCTACGTATGCTTGATTAGATTGCTAGAAACTTAACCAATGTAGGCCACTGAAAAGCTGCTCTACTTGTCAACATGCTAAAACAATTAGGTGTGATCCTACTCCAAGATTTGATGCATGCTATATTCTTTCATGAAACACCATAACATAAATGTATCGATCATAAAATAAGAACAACACGAAAAGTAAATAGGTAGGACCTTGTTTTAGCCTCCTTATTAAAAATAAACCTATCTTGTTGAAGCCCTAGCTTCAACATAATTTAGATGTGGTTTCCAACAAGTCAAATCAACAAAAAATGGATGGTATGAACATGCACTTTTTCACTTTTTCCAAAAACAAGCCGACATATTCGAATATATCGGAACATATAAGAAAATATCGAAAAATATCAGAATATATCAGAAAATATCGGAAATGTAGGAAGGGGGAAAGACTTGACGATATATCCGATATTTTCGATATATCGCCAACATGTACAACAATGATATATCTTATTTAAGGCCTATTGGTCCATGACGTTCCACACCTATCTTTGTGGTGCGGGGAAAATGTAGTGATTAAGAGAAAACTAGGATACTATAAGGAGGTCATTAACCCTAATTTGGAAGATCAGAATTATCTCTCGCTAGTAACTAGTTCAAAGAAGAAAATGAATATAGCCAAGATTAGAACGAACTCTCATGAGCTCCATAGCGAAATAGGGCGTTGGTCTATTCCCAAAACTCTGTGGGCGGAAAGGGTTTGCCATCTTTGTGAGTCTATAGATATTGATGATGAAAATCATTTTCTCTTAGAGTGTCCTGCTTACACCCACATAAGATATGAGTTTCATAGTATTTGATACAATACAAACCTTTCTAACCTCCTGACTTGCCAAAACTATAGAGAGCTTGGAAAGCTTCTTTCTAAGATTTTTGAGCATATGAACAAAAGTTTAAAGCAAACTAAGTAATGACATTCTTAAGGTTCGTTAAATCAAAGTTGGTCTGAGTGGACGTTAATCATCATCATCATCATCATCATAACTTGTCCTTAATGCACTTAAATGATGTTTGCATATTTTACTTAGAATAAAAAATTAGCTTTTTAAATATGGTGTATTTCGTGTTTAGATATAATTATTCAAATTTGAACATTTTTTGTGAAAATTAGTATGAGTATTTTATTAATCAAAATCCAGTTTTCATAGTGACCTTTATAATATAATAGACGACCTTCTAAAATAGTTGTCATAAATAGTAATACTTCAATTTGCATAGACAATATGTCCAAAATGATAATAATTCAATTTCCAGTGCTTTATTGGATTGAATGAAGACTTGAACTAGATGGGGTCACCGTTATGGCCGGTTGGTTGGGGCGGTCGGCTGTGGCCGTCCCCACCCGGATCAACCCCGAGACCGGCATCGAGGCACGCCCAACACACTACCTATGAAAAAAAGAAGAAGACTTGAACTAAATCTTTATTTAAAAACAAAGACACTTGTTTGAGAAAAAAGGGAATAGAAGATGATTTAATTGCAATAAAATTGCTTGTTGCGCTAGCAAGGTGCTCTACATAAAAAAATTAAACAAAATAAAAACAAATTACCATAAAGTTACATAAAAAATAAGTTGAATAATAGGAAAAATAAAAACAAATTACCATAAAGTTACATAGAAAATAAGTTTAATAATATGAAAGTAAGATGATGCTCAAATACCATACATATCCATAATGATGCTCAAGCACCATAAACATACATAATGATGATGCTGATCATCATAATGCAATTTTTGTCTTTCGCTGGAAAAAGGTGTAGTCTAAATGTTTTATGTTTTCAACATTTTCCAAGCATATTTTATGTCTAATTTTGTTAGTATTCCGGTTGGAAATCTTTAAAAAATCTTAGAATCCATATATTAGCTATGGAAATTGCATAATTTGAGTGCCATGGAGTATTTGAGGGTGCTGAATCTATTTATGGATTCAAAAATACAATTTAAACACGTAGAAATTTAGATTTTACCAAAAAGATTACCAAATTCCGACCAAAACCCATTGTAAAGTTGAAAAAGTAGAATAAATAGACTACTCCATGAAAAAATATGTTAATTATAGAGAAAAACATATGTAAATCTATCTTTAAAAAACTGAAAATTGTTTATATTTATTTAAATAACTTAGACATGGATATGTTTCTTTATTTATATTATAATTATAAAAATAGAATTATAAAAAATGGGAATTTAGAAATTTAAAAATAATTTGATATTAATAACTAAATTTAAAGTTAAATTTTTATATACATACATGTAAATCTATCTTTAAAAAAGTGAAAATTGTTTATATTAAGTTATTATCCAACTAAATTTAAAGTTAAAATTTTATATACATACATGTAAATCTATCTTTACAAAAGTGAAAATTGTTTATATTTATTTAAATAACTTACACATGGATATGTTTCTTTATTTATATTATAATTATAAAATTAGGATAATAAAAAATAAGAATTTATAAATTTACAAATAATTTGATATTTATAACTAAATTTAAAGTTAAAATTTTATATTGAAAAAATGATGTGGTGCTGTATTAATTAAGTGAATGATTTTTAAAAATGTTATATTTTTAGAAAAAAAAATTGCATTTTATAATTTAATAATGTAAAATTTGGTTGAATATTTTCTCTAGTTATAATGTTTTAATATTGTTGCGGATGTAAAATAACACTACAAATTGCATATATAATATGTAAATGATAGCTAAAAAAACATCTTCACGAGGAAAGTTCACCAATTTTTTTCTTCATAGTCTTTGTTGCATACCTTGCCTTCTCAGCCAGTTTATGTTGTCACATTGGAGAATTGTTTGTTATAATGTCGAGGAGGGGTAACCACTTTTTTCGAAGAAATATTGAGATAATCAAGCACCTATTTTTTTTTCTCAAAGACTTCATAGTTTCTTCCAAACACCAAATGCTTCTATTGATGTGTGTGCATGAAAACTTTCCATACTTGGGTCTTTTCCCTTATCTTCATTAAGCCATCTTTAATCCCAATATTGCTCCCAATACTTACATTTTATGGTCATGGTCCTGGTTACATTTTGAACCTCTTCTAATGCACACTTTCATCAATTAACTCCTACCATTACTAAGCTTAGAGTGCACAAAAATATTTCCAGTGGTTGTGTGTCATTATATTCCAAATCCCGACAAAGAAATCTACTATGGATAACCTAATTCCAATAAAGAGAATGGGAAATAGACTCTCAACCATCATATCTATATTATGAATAGTGCCTAGAGTGAATGGAAGCCTGTGGGCTAGACAAGGCACAAAATTTCTATAGAAAGTACTAACATTCATTAGAACCTTCGAGAGCAACACCAACCCACATGCATGCAAATACTCCACCCTTTTGATTTTAATGGATTCTTGCATTAGGGTTGAGTTGAAGTTGCAACATATGGGATTTAATTTCCCTGCTTTCCCTTCGTTCATGCAAACACGCCTAGCTAGATCACGGTGCTTCAATTTTCAATAGGTTATATTGATGATATTGGTTTGAGGTTAATTATCTCTTCCTAAATCTATAGTGTGAAATTAATGATTTGGAATTATTTATCCAAGGCTAGTGATCTCTAAATGACACTAGCCAATTGATTGTGATTGCAATATTGCTTTTTTTTAACATACACAATTCTTAGTAAACTACAACACGCTCCTCTTCATTATTGGCGACGAATTGCAATCCTCTATCCAACTCTTTGTCCCTCAAGATATTAAATGATCCCCACCTTATCTACTCACATGAATTTTATAAATCAGAATAAGTTTTCTTGATATACTTAATCTTTTATTATTTTAAGGTAATTTATTATCTCACATATAATATATAATTATTTAATTTTAAAGAATTATTTAATTTATAAAAATATTTTTTTAAATTTTTTATATCTAAAATATCATTTAGAATAATAATTTATTTTACCATCATATATATTCTATTGTGAAGTAAAATACAAATGCTAATTTATTTATCCAATGTGATTTGTTTCAAAGTGATGGTGAAATATATAATGATGATATGTAAATAGTCATGTGAAAGGAGTACTGGTAAATAATATGTACTCGGTCATAATATTACATAATATTGTGTAAGGCTACTGATATGCATCATGATATATATCTTTGGATTTAAAAACCTTTAAATCTAACAATGTATTGCGAGATGCATATTGATTTTCTTACACAATATCATGTAATACTTGAACCATTCATGCTTTAAAATCCAATACAATATCATGTAATACTTGAACCATTCATGCTTTAAAATCCAATAATGTATGTTATAACCTATACAAATTTATTACACTATTTCTATATGCATATTAATTATCTTATACAATATCATGGAATGGTATTTTCAACATTTAAAAGGATTCCATGATTTTAAACTAACCAACAATGGATGCCAAGTAAACCATAAAGAGTATTGAAAAAGGAAGAGATACTACTAAACATGGAGATGTGAAATGTACAAGTCAATACCAAATATCTTTTGCATTAAATAAATATATAATCTAATCTTTAATCATAATATGATACATCTCTAAGATAGACATACTACAATCACAATATGTAACATAGCTCTTGATGAATGTTGCAATGTCACATAGTCATTCAGGGACATATCAATTCGACATAAGCCAACAAAGATGAACATCACTATGCAACATAACCATTAATGAACATCTCAATAAAAAAACCTTTAAGGAAATTTCTATGCGACATAATCCTACTGAACAATACAAAGTGACATAACAATTCTAAGATGTACCAGTTTTGTAATAGTCAACCAAGATGAATGTCATAATGTGACATATTACCCACCAAGGATTGTTGTAATCGAATACGACCCTTATGGAATGTCGTATCCCCTTCTTTAATGTTTTAATGTGATATAAACATTGTCAAACATAGCACAACAACATATTTCAACCATGTTGTCCACTACAATGTGATATAACCATAAATAAGCATAGTCATCCATAGTTAAATATAGGTAATCATAGTCAGTACCCATGATCATCTGAAGTCATCATAATCAACCATGATTAACCAAAGTCAAGCAGAGTAAAACATGGCCAACAAAGATGAATTCCACAATGCAATATAACCATTATTGAAAATTACAATAAAAAAAATACGTAGTGAATATTGTAATGCCACGTAACCCTTAATGAATGTAGCAATGTGACATAACAATTATGGAATGTAGCAAATTCACATAAATTAACCAAGATGAATGTTGCAGTGTGACATACCCATTGAGGAATGTCACAATCGAACATGACCCTTTTGTAACGTTGCAGTGCCACACATCCCTTTTTGAACATTGCAATGCCACACATCCTTTTTATAACATCGTAACACGATATAACCATTGACAAGGATAACATGTCAACATAGGTTGAGCAACTTATATGTTGTAATGTGACATAACCATAGTCAACCATAGTCAAATGAGGGGGGTTTGGAGGAGTAAAAGGAGAATTTTCTAGAGTCAAAATTTCCACATATGGTGGCTAAGCAAAGGGGATTGAAATACAAACTTATTTTTCCAAACAACCATGAAAAATTATAATTATAATAGAATTACCTTCCTTGGAAAATAAAATTTTGGTACCAAACCAAGAGATTGCAAATGAGTTTAAATCATACTTCATAAAAACTTTAATTGAATCACCCTTATACCACTCAAAGGAAACCACATGGCATGCTCTTCATGACATTTGTTTTACCACTCTCTTTTTCACTTCATTGCACCTACTTACCTTCCCATTTTTTTGTTTTTGGCTTTTCTTTGCACCTTTTGGGGCAATTTCTAGTGTATATAATATAAGTAATAACAATAAAATTGTTCGTATAGAATTTACATGTGCATATAATAGTCAATTTCAGATGTTTTAAAATATTATCCTCAAACTTCTCTTTACAAATTTTGTAATACTTTTCACTCAAAAGTCAATTTTTTTTTACTTGTATTAATTCTTAATTTTTTTTATTGTATTTGTAAAGTTTTGTCATGTTTAAAACAAAATAGTTATTAAACTGAATTTTTTAAAATTTGAAAATATATTTCTATTTTTTGAAAAAAAAATCTAATTTATTTTATTGGTGGAGTACATTTTGGATTTGACATAAATATCTAGAAGAGGTTTTTATTTTCTGATATAAAAATTATTAAAAAAAAATCATCAATTTGACATATAATCAACACATGACATAAATATTAAAATTTTCTTTTATAATTATTAATATTAGTAATTTAAAAACTTTGTACCAGTACAACTTGGTACATTGGACATTGTTGGGTACATTGGATGTTACGGGTGGAAGCAAGAAAGCTCGGTGGTTTTCACTGTACACACTCGCCATAGAGCAAGGTGAGTCGAGTTAAATGTCTAAAATAATTTGGAAGCGTTACTATTGGAAGACCAAGAACTTACTTTATTGGTTTTCTCATTTCCATTGGATTTTGGAGCACATATGTTGAAAATTTTGCTAGTTTGGAATTTTGAAGAAGAAATGTTGTTGGTTTTCAAGAACTTGCGATAATTCTATTGGTTTTGACACTTTTCAAGCATAAATTATGCTATTTTTCGAGAACCTGCGGAACTTCTACTGCTTTTGGCACAAGTCAAGTGTAACTCTGTAAGTTTTCCTAGCAGTAAAAAATTGTCAAAAAAGTGGCAAAAGTTCACTGAAAATGGTACAATCACTGTTAGAAATAGTAATTACTTATGTTAGCTTAGATTTAGCTTTAGCTTTTACTTTAGTTCCTATTTTGAAGTTAAGTTAATAAAACATGCAACAACATGCAAAAGCTAGGTTAGACTTTTTAGGGTTTCCATAAGTGTTTAAATACACATTCAGTTTTGGTTTGTAGAGCATTAGTTGATCTTCCATTTATGAATAAATATTGAAGAGCCGTAGCTCATTCTGCATAATCTTTGTATTTATTTCTTCCTCCATCCTTCAATTTGGTTTCAGAGCTTGGAAGAAGATCGATCATGAGAGTGCAAGAGAAGCCAAAGCCGTAGCTTCGAAGAATTTTGCAAAAGAAAAATTTGTAGAAATTTTCGCGCCCCTCCCTTGCATAGAGGCGCAAAATAAAGGGCAAAATTTCAAAATAAAAATAGAGGAAAATTTTCGCAGCCTCACTATAGGACAAAGCGCGAAAATTTGAGAAGACCCGCGAAAATTTCTCCACGAGAATATTTTTTCATTGAGTTGGGTTATTTTTTTTTTTGCTTTGATAAGTTACTTTTTATGAGTTACTTCAAGTAAGAATATTTCTTTTACAAGAGAAGACGATATTTTTTTTTTACAAAAGTATTTTTTATTTAAGAGGAGACAATATTTAAAAAAAAGGAAAGGAGATTTTTTTTTGAACAAAGCCAGTGAAAGACTCTGCAGCGTCTATGGCTTCTAGCAACAACAAACAATCTCAGATTTCTCCTCTTATAGGGAAAAAAGACTATGATGTCTGGGCTACGAGGATGGCAGTTTATCTGAGATTAGAAGATGTATGGGAATATGTCGTGAATGGATATTCCGAACCAACAGATGATGCAACCTATCAAGCCCTAACAAACGGAGAAAAGGATACTCTAAGAATTCACAGGAAGAAGGATGCAAAGGCATTGCATAACATAATGAACGCTTTGGATAACAACGTATTTCCAAAGATATCAACTTCATTGCATGCCAAAAAAACATGGGAAACTTTGGCGACCAGTTATCAAGGTGCTGGTAAGGTAAAAACTACTACACTCCAAAACCTAAGAAGAGATTTTGAAGATCTGAAGATGAAAGAATCAGACTTAGTAGATTCTTTCATGACCCAAGTCATGGGGATTGTTAATTAGCTGAATACTTATGGTGAAAAGATTGAATATCAAAGGGTGGTTGAAAGGGTTCTGAGATCCCTACCCCACAAATTTGATCCGAAAGTTGCAGCGATTGAAGAAGAAAAGGATCTGAGTACTCTCTCTATAGATGAGTTGACCGGATCTCTACTATCATATGAATCCAGAATCAACAAGAATTAAGAGTCCTCTCTGGAGAGTGCTTTCAAAGCACAAGTCTCATTCTCAAAAGGTAAAGGAAGAGGCAGAGGCAGAGTAGGATCAAGAGGAAGAGGCAGAGGTGGCCGAAGTAATGGCAAGGAAGATCAAGATCACGATCATAACCATGAAGGTGAGAACTACGAAAAAATAGGTCAGATAAATCTAATATTAAATGTTATTATTGCAATAGATTTGGCCATTATGCTCATGAATGTAGAAAGAAAAAGTATAATCAGGAAAAACAGAATGCTAATGTGACTAATACCTCTGAAAATAAAGAAGATATGTTATTTCTTACATGTCATGCTGCACATGAAAGCCCAAAGGGACTTTGGCTTTTAGATAGTGGCTGCAGTAACCATATGACAGGTAATAGAGGTCTAATTACAAACCTAGATGTATCAGTGAAGACATAGGTCAAAGTTGGAACGGATGAGGTAGTTCCAGTTCTTGGCAAAGGAGTGGTCAACATTCTGACCAAACAAGGACAACAAAAGACAATCACAGATGTATATTATGCTCCAGGATTGAAGCATAATCTGATTAGCATTGGGAAACTTACTGAAAAGAAATACAGACTTGTCTTTGATGGATCAAATTGTGAAATCTATGGCAAACCCCCAAATAGATAATTGATCATCAAAGTACAAGTGACTAGGAACATGATGTATCCACTAGTCATGAAGGAAAAACATAATGCTAATGTGACTAATACCTCTGAAAATAAATAAGATATGCTATTTCTTACATGTCATGCTGCACAAGAAAGCCCAAAGGGACTTTGGCTTTTAGATAGTGGCTGCAGTAACCATATGACAGGTGATCGAGGTCTAATTACAAACCTATATGTATCAGTGAAGACATAGGTCAAAGTTGGCACAGATGAGGTAGTTCCAGTTCTTGGAAAAGGAGTGGTCAATATTCTGACCAAACAAGGCCAACAAAAGACAATCACAGATGTATATTATGCTCCAGGATTGAAGCATAATCTTATTAGCATTGGGAAACTTACTGAAAAGAAATACAGACTTGTCTTTGATGGATCAGATTGTGAAATCTATGACAAACCCCCAAATAGATAGTTGATCATCAAAGTACAAGTGACTAGGAACATGATGTATCCACTAGTCATGAATTGCAGCGACAAGGTAAGCTCTTTTGCTCAAAAAGCCACATGAATGGATGATTATTGGTTATGGCATTTCAGATATGGACATCTTTACTTTGGTGGTCTTAAGTTGTTGCAGCAGAAAGGGATGGTAAAAGGATTACCCCCTATGAAGGAGCCAACAAACAGTTGTGAGTGTTGCATCATTGCAAAGCAACATAGGGATAGCTTCCCTAAAGGTATGTCTCGAAGGGCACATGCACCTCTAGAACTTATTCATACTGATCTGTGTGGTCCAATGCAGAAACAATCAATTGGTGGAAGCTATTATTTTCTTACATTTATTGATGATTTCAGTAGAAAAACATGGGTGTATTTCCTTCGTCAGAAGTTTGAAACTTTTGGCAAGTTCAAGGAATTTAAGGCTTTGGTTGAAAAACAGAGTGGCGATCAACTCAAAGTATTGAGATCAGATGGAGAGGGAGAGTATGACTTAAAGGAATTTCATGATTGGAATCTAGAGGCAATTCACTACAAGATATACACCTCATCAGAATGGTATTGCAGAATGCAAAAACATAACCATCATGAATATGGCAAGGAGCATGTTGAAAGGAAGAAACTTGTCCCATGATTTTTGGGGAGATGCAGTGGCTTGTGTTGTTCATGTGATAAACAGATCTCCCACCAAAATTGTGAAGAACAAAGTACCATAGGAAGCATGGACAGGTATGAGTTGTAATATTTCTTATTTCAAAATATTTGGTTGCGTTGCTTATGCTCATGTTCCTAAACAACTAAGAAAAAAGCTAGATGACAGGAGTGAGAAATGTATCTTTCTTGGATACGGTGAATAATCTAAATCCTACAAACTGTATAACCCTATTACCAAAAAGGTTATCTTCAACAGAGATGTGTTGTTCAAGGAGGAAGAGTCATGGGATGGAACCATAGACAAGGTTGTGGGAGCTGCAATACCCCAACCAAAAGATGAAGAAGAAGAGGAGCTGATTGGACAACATGATCCAGTAGCATCTTCACCAGTAGAAAATACTCCAGCAAGAACACCTAGAAACTCAGTTCGAGGTGAAGCATCAAGTCCGCAATTAGGTATTGAATCTGATCACAGTAATAGAATGACTAGAAGATTGGAAGATATTTATGATGAATTGGATGCAAATACCAATTATGCTTTTATTGCTAGTGAACCTGTGTTTTATGAAGAGGCAGTAAAATAAGAGCATTGGGTAAAAGCTATGGACGAAGAGATAGATTCCATTGAGAGAAATGGTACATGGGATCAAGTTGACCTGCAAAAAAATAAGAAACCCATTGGTGTGAAGTGGGTCTATAAGACCAAAATCAATGAAAAGGGTGAGATTGATAGGTACAACGCAAGGTTAGTAGCAAAAGGTTTCCTGCAGCAACCAGGAATTGATTTTGGAGAAACTTTTGCACCAGTGGCAAGATTGGACACAACAAGAGTAGTCCTAACAATAGAATCCCAAAACAGATGGAAAGTGTATCAGATGGATGTCAAGTCGGCATTATTGAATGGAATTCTTGATGAATAAATTTATGTGGAGCAGCCACATGGGTATGAAATCAAAGAACATGAAGAGAAAGTTTACAAGTTGAAGAAATCTCTATATGGGCTCAAGCAAGCTCCAAGAGCTTGGTACACCAGAATTGATTCTTATCTGATAAAAAATGGTTTTAGCAGAAGCAGCAACGAACCAACACTTTACACAAAGGTAAATCAACAAGGATAGATTTTGATAGTTTGTTTATATGTTGATGATATGATTTTTACAGGTGACCTGTCAGTAGATGAGTTAAAGGAAGCTATGGAGAAAGAGTTCGAGATGACAGACCTTGGATTAATGAAGTTCTTTCTTGGTTTAGAGGTAGAATAGTAAGAAAAAGGTATATTTATTTCTCAAAGTAAATATGCTAATGAAGTTCTTTGGTGATTCAAAATGCTTAATTGCAAACCAACACCTACACCAGTGGAAACAAGTACAAAGTTGAGCAAAGAAGATGACAATCCCAAAGTAGATTCAACATTGTTTAAGAGACTTATAGTAAGTCTCATGTATCTCACAACTACGAGACCAGATATTATGTTTGCTATCAGCTTGATTTCCAGGTTCATGGAGTCTCCCAAAGACTCGCATTGGCAAGTTGGCAAAAGGATCTTATGATATGTTGCAGGGAGTTCAAGCTATGGAATTTTATACTCAAGCATTGAGTATGATGTTTTGACAGGTTTCACTGATAGTGATTTTGCAGGAAGTGTGGATGACAGGAAGAGCACTTCCGGTCATGTTTTTCATCTTGGATCAAGGGTGATTTCATGGGCATCCAAGAAGCAACCCATTGTGACACTTTCATCAGCAGAAGCAGAGTATGTAGCAACAACATAAGCATCATGTCAAGCAATCTGGTTACGCAGAGTTTTAGAAGGTCTTCAGCAGAAACAAGAAGGACCAACAACAATCTATTGGGACAACAATTCAGCAATCGCTCTATCCAAGAACCATGTTTTTCACCAGAAAAGCAAGCACATTGATATCAGATATCACCTCATAAGAGAACTTGTGAAAACTGGTGAATTTCATGTTGAGCATTGTAAATCGATTGACCAATTGGCTGACATATTCACAAAGCCATTGGCAAAATAATTTTTTGAAACCCATAGAGATAATTTAGGCATTGTAAAAGTTGCAGTAGTCAGCAATAGTAATTAAGAGGGAGTGTTAGAAGTAGTAATTACTTTTGTTAGCTTAGATTTAGCTTTAGCTTTTACTTTAGTTCATATTTTGAAGTTCAATTAATAAAACATGCAACATCATGCAAAATCTAGGTTAGACTTTTTAGGGTTTCCATAAGTGTTTAAATACACATTAAGTTTTGGTTTGTAGAGCATTAGTTGATCTTCCGTTTATGAATAAAGATTGAAGATCCGTATCTCATTCTACATAATCTTTGTATTTATTTCTGCCTCCATCCTTCAATCACTAATCTGTTGGTTCCATGGCTGCGTGCGAAAAAATGCCATAAAATGACGAAATTTTGGAATTTAGCATATTAGTAGCAGTGTAGACTAAAATTAACTGTTTTGAAAAGGCCTATGCCTTCGCTGATAAAGTTTACCATATCTCAGCTGGTAAGCATCCTCAACTGCATTTTGTACTGTTCCTCTGGTTAATGAAAGCTAGTAATGCTGAAATATATCAAAGAGCCGATGCCAAAGATATTTTACTATAAGCTATTCCCAGAAGAAGCTAATGAGGAGTGGCTCTAAAACAACAATTTAAAGGATTAGACTTATATGAACTAATTAGCTTTTGTAGACAAGCATAATTATTAGATTTTACAGAGTGTAGTCTAATTCGTACAAGATTTAAAGAAATTATGTTTCCGACAGCTTAAAATCAATAGCGTTATGCAAGGCATAGGTTACTACAAAATAGTATATGAGAACCTAAAATAATGGAAGTAAGAGAAATTCTTTAGATATACCTTAAAAGTATTCTCTGTGGTGTGAGAATGGAATTAAAATTACAAGCATAAGGATCAAAGTTTAAGGATCTGAAAATTTACATCTTTGTTGCTGCATATAAGAAGTATAGTTAAAGAGTTTATCTATAGCTGCATTTAAAATTATACTTAAAAGAGTTATATGCAATTGCATTTAAAGAATAATCTTTAAAGAGATTTGGTTGATTGTTAGCTGTATTTAAAATTTATACTGGAGAGTTTATATGCACTGCATTTAAATGCACTGGTTTCGATTCCTGCGGGGGAGGTGCGGCGGGCGTAAGCTCCTACAGAAAACTACACCCCAGAAAAAGCTCGTACGACTGCGATGGTGGCTGTACTCTTGCTGGAATCCCTGTTCAAGATTAAGGCTGGCCTCGGCTCGTGGGTTTGATATCCGGGTGGTGCAGTGACGGCGCTCACTGGGCGGCTTGGAGAAGTTCCCACGGTTTGAAAATAAAAATAAAAATGCATTGCATTTAAAGAATAATCTTAAAATTTTTTTTAGTTTATCTGTAGCTGCATTTAAAGATTATACAAGAGGTTATATGTAATTGCATTTAATAATTAAAAGAGTTTATCTGTGACTGCATGAAAGATTATAATTAAGAGCTCATATTTAGCTCCTTTTAAAGATTATAATTTAAAGGTAAGTGACTGCATTAAATATTATAAGGCCATCGATCCCAACTGGTAGGTGTATAACCTATGTACAAGTACGAGCGGATCTATACCCTATGTACAAGTACGAGGGAGATTTTTCTTCATAGTTTGACCAATTTCTCTTATTAACTATATTTAAAGATTGATTTAAATTGCAATAATCAAATACAACCACGATGACATTCCTAATTTTTTGAGGAATCCTATCTTTAGTCATTTTTAGTGAAGTACAAATCCTTTAATCTGAGTAACCTTACATGATCGATCATGATTGATACTAAATATTGATTCATAGTACATGATCATCATTAGTATGCATGGCTTTGTGCTTGTGCATTTTTATTTAATTTTTATGTTCTTTGAGCAACTTATTGTGCCTGCATTCTATAGTCTGGTAGGGGGATGTGTAACTCCTCCCGTGCTCATTCTAGAGTTGACACTTGTCCTTTTTAAAAATAAAAAATATTATAAAAAATATCATATTTAAAACATTTAAAACAACACCAATTAGATAAATTAAAACGCTTCCTCAACCTTTGCACTCTAAAAAAAGGTTTGCACCTCGATAGATTTGATCCCTCTCATTGCTTAGTAGATCCCCTTTTAAGATGGATCTATGCTGGTTTATATAGTTCTCACGTACATCTATTTTCTAATAGTAACATGATGCATATCCTTTTTACCTAATTATTTCTTTATGGTTTTCAGAGTGACCCAATTTGAAAGTAGATTAATGTTAACTATGGTGGAAGGAAAGAAAAATTGGTCATCATCTTGTTATAATCAATGCAACAGAGAAAATTAGCAAGCTCATATAAGGCATCGCAAGTGATTCTAGTTCTAGTAGACAATGTTGTCTTTTTATTTTTTGTGAGTCCATTGTCTGACAACACAACGAGTGAGGCTGGGCGAGGCTATGTGGGTGATCAATGGGCGGCTTGAGCTTTTATGTGATCCAAAATAACACTGCTTTCTTATTGGTAGGGAATTAGCTACCTTGCACCTTTTTTTCTTGTTTATTTATATTATTATTTTTGTTTAATTTCCATGCTTTAAATAACAAACTGTACCTTTTATATCCGTGATACGTTGTAACTTGTAATGCAAGGTATGCACACATGTTTAGACACTTTTGGTAACATTCCCTCGAAACATTAAATACTATTTAAAACAATATAGAAAAGAGTAATATAGAAGCTCTAGGTTTTGGATATTTTTGTTGGAATTGTTGAAATTATAAAGATAATTCGATAATACATAATCATAATGCAATAGATGTATTTGAAAACTTGTGTCCATTTGTGCATGTCAGATTTATTTTTAAGATTCACATAAATGTATAAAATCCATAGTAATATTTCAACAAACATTTTCAAATGATTTTAACCATGACCATCCTCCTTGTGAACTCCATCACATAGTATGTATAATCCATATTAATATTTGAACAAACATTTTCAAATTATCTTAACCACTACGTCCTCCTTGTGAAGTGCATGTATGCCCACAACATGTGTAGTCCATGACATTAGCATAGTTAGCACTTAACTTGTGGTTGGTAAACATCGATACACCACAAGTTAAGTGCCACGAGCAAATAAAATCTATTACTTTTTCTCCATGTGTAATTGTAATAAACCTGTTGTCTATGTCTCAACTATCTGTTATCACTCTTCTAGTAGTTAAACGGGTTGTTTGCCACGAACTGCTCGTTATCCATGCATCAACTGCATGCTATTTTTGATATTATTTTTTTATAATTGCTTATTTCGAATAACCACAAACATAAAATCAATTTGGACAATACACTTGTCTCATCCTCATGCAATCTAGGATCTGTGGAGATCAACCTCCATTTCAGATCAAAAGTGGGGAGAATTACACCAATAGGTGTTATTTTAACACCTATTGGTGTATTAAGACTTATAGGGAAGACATTTGTAGGTATCCCAAGTGCCAACCATTGAAACACTTAAACACGACCCCAAATAGATGGCAAACAATATACACATAGCATAAGACTATTAAAGAATGATGCTTGGATCACCAAGGGTGTACATTGTATGGATCTCCTTCACATGTGTTTTATGGATCAAATTTGAAGGGAATGGTTCTATTTCAATTTGAAGGATTAAAATATTAATAGCTCATATATTTATAAGTTTATTATTTATATTTACAAGTTAATTATTATTTTTTATATAAAAATGAAAAATGAGTTAAAATTTTATGCAGAAAATGATAATCATATTAAAAATCTAATTTTTGAAATACCATGGAATCTTAACTTCTTCAATCTAGTAAAAGAGAATGCCTTGTCTTCATTCCTATCCAAGTTTCATAACTTACACTAATAAGGCTCTTCTCCACATTTTTATCTCTCTCAAATCATGCTTCATTTGGATATGCCCGATGTGGAGTAATTGTAAAACTTTCCACTTTCACATTTTTTATCAATTATATTTGAATAGATCTAGTATCCAAATTTTCACATAAGCATCTCAAGAATCATTTTGTTTCAAAATCCTTATCATTCTCTTCTTCAAAGGATGAACAATGACTAAATAGTGTTGTTGCATTAAATATTGGCAAATGTATAAACTTATCATCGAGACAATCAATAAAATGTTGGACAAATGATTTATCCATGTTACTACAATATTCCATTGTTTGAATCAAGTATAGGTTCAAATATTAGCATATGCATGTGTGGAGCACTTGTATTATCAATAAACTCCAATTTTCCATGTTTTGATTTCTTCAAGAAATATGAAACATTTTGAGAAGTTGCTCCAAACATATCTTACAAGAATCTTTTGCGAAGAAGTTCAATAAACACATCTAATTACATATGAATAGATACTATATGAATATGTTCCTCTTGAAATTACTAACTTAACTTATTTAATTCAATTAAAACATCCACCAATAAATGAATACAAAATTTAACTTGATTTTGAAATATTGTTCCCATTTCATAAATCTTTCTAGCATTCTTGTAATAAAGATGGCATAAGTTTGATAAGTCTATTAATCACTTTTCCCTACACAGTGTCTGAATTTTGGATTTGATGTACATGCAACTTATTAGTTTGAAATAAGTCCACTAAAATTTTAATGTCTCCATGCCTTTGGATTCTTTCCAAATTTTCCATACCAAGAATATCATTTATTAGTCAAATTATCAATATAATTCAACTTAGAAAAATAATTTGAAGTATTAGGATGTGCTACATAGTGAATACATAACGAATGGAACACCTCACAAAGAAACTTATCAACCAAACCATTACAAATGACTCTAGTGGATGAAGTTCCATCTAACCCAAATACTGCCATTTTATATTTTGATAAGCCCATTTAATATATAGGGATTCATATATTGATTTTGTAGTACTATCCTTGATTTTTAGAACATGAAATTTTTTAACATGAAATTTTTTTGTTGCGTGTGGTCTCTTCCTTCATCTATTGTATATGTAATATATATAATTAGGATTTTCTCCATTGTTTTGTTCATCCTCTAAAATATGATAACATAGAGTCAATAAATTTTTTACCTTTAATTTTCCCAATAAGCTTATTTTATTGGAAATAAAAAACTATTTTCGAGATGTAATATTAGTATATGAATAATCTAATCATTAGTTAATGGCATATTTGTTGTTCCCTTATATATATACAAGTCACATAAGTCTTTATAAACTTATTTTTATAGTGACAAAATACATAGTTTTCATGACATTGATTATTTTGGATTTTTTAACATTTATTATGAGTTTAAAGGTTTGGTTATGGTTACATATGATTTTTTTTGCCAGTATCTATGACTTGTAGGAATATCCTGTGGTCTAAGAAACTATGATCCAGGGAAATCTAAGCTGCTAAAATCACTTAGGGATCGCACTTGATGTGGTCTACACCAACCCTTAGCATGACTGGATTTTAAGTGTCTCCTCCCACTACTTTGGATTTTCAAACCCCGAACTACCTAACAAATGAAATCCTTAGAAACCAATTGTGCTAGTGGGATTTGATGATTAAATATGATTTCTTTGATTCACTCTCGAATAGTTGAATGGAACGATTTTTAACCCAAAATAAAAAATTACCATGTAATCCACTTAATTGGATTATATTATTATCTTCCTTTACATATCTCCTTTAAATTTGACATACCATGTACTCTTGATGCGCTCTTCAACATTTGGACCTATTATAGGATATGTCCATTTTATTAAATTTCATTCATCTTTAAATTAACATAACCACTTAAATGTGTCCAGTAAACACTGATACGCAATGAAGCAATCACATATCCTGAAAACCTTGCTTTGGAATTCTTGAATTGGTTACATGAGTCCCCATAACATGAATTCGTCTTCAAAACCCATGCAATATTCTTCAGTGGCTGTAGCCATGACCCCTCATATTCACGTCAATATAACCATCAATGCTTGTGATTCCATTCACGAATTTGAAGGCTTGAAGGGATTTTTCTTGACGTTAACCATGAGGGAGTTCATTACTTCACTCTTCAGTATCATTCTCATTTCGTGCAACTTCCACCCATGTTTAAATAATATTTTAGGGGATACCCTTAGCCTTTCTTTTCCTTCTTCGATATTCACCCTCAAAATCATAAATTTTTTCATTATTTGTATCATACTCGTTCAATTTCAATTTGTTAACATTTGTTTTTTTATTCAATGTCTTTATGTCAAACAATTTGAGACATCTTTTCTCTATAAATTCCCATGATTTACCTAAAATGAAAAATTCATGAGCAATTGATGAAAAAATATCATATTAAATATGATAAAAACAAAAAATGCGATTTTTATATTTAAAAATGGCATTCACATCACAGAAGTGAAATTATTACATTTGTAGTCAAATCCTGCTAGTATAGTTGGTTTTGATGGGCCTCGTTCTACATGGTAGCCCGAGTTCAAACCTTGCATGGTAACTAGAATGAGACACTTAAAATCCAACCATGCTAAGGGTTGGTGTGGCCTAGGTCGAGTGAAATCCTCGGGTGATTTTGATGTCATATATGCCCACAGGTCATAATTTCTTAGACCACGGGCTAGTCCTACAAGTCACAGGAAAACTAGCAAGCAAAAAAAAGAAATTATTACATTCGTTAGAAGTTGAAAAAATTAAGTTTAAGCATCTCAATCTCTAAAACGTTCTAATGGTTTAGTTCAAATAGCTAGGCATCATTGATTATTTGTTACAATTTCCAAATGGGTGAATCCATAAAGATGGGTAACACTTTTTGGCCAAAGGTGATAATGAAAATTCGATTTTTTGCTCATTTATTAAATTGAAGCCCTCAAAACTCATATATTCCTTGTGAATCCAGACCCGCAACCAAAAAACAAATTGTAGAGAATTATGTTGTACTTCCACCTAATTTGAAACAAAAACAAAAACATTATTTAATATGTCAAAATTGCATTTAATGATAGGTTTGTTCTTGTAAATTTCAAGAAAAGTTAACAAGTGGTTTGTGTAGACATAAAATAATTTAGTGATAACTGTATATTTTTAAAATATAAATTATATGAACATAATATACACAAAATGCGCTAGGCCACACATTGTTTTATAAATTTATTGGAAAATTATATTTTTTATTAATTTTCAAAACTAACTGTTGAAATTTTTAATCACATTTTGTACACATGTGTGTGCATGTAATTTTTTTTACTGATTACAAAAATTGAAAAACAAAAAATACCCTTTTGAAGAGCAAGCATTGACTTGGAGCTTTTATTTTTTTGAAATTTTTTTGCTATGTGCTTTTTATGTTAATGATTTTTCTTTGTGCCGATTCAAAGTTGTGGACATGGTTTTCTAAGTGTAAGTTTGAAAATAAAATAAAAAAAATTATCATATGAATCTATTGTTATGAAGTCCACCACCTAAGGTGCATCCTAAGACATAGTTTAAGTAGGGTAAAGAGGGAAGTAAAATTAAAATTGCAAAAAAGAGGGCTAAAAGCCTATTTTTAAATTTCTCGATCGAGGTGTTAAAAACCCTCAATCAAGGTTTTGGGAGGGATTTTAAACACTTCGATTGAGGTTTTAAGTGTGGTTAAATCGAAAGCTCGATTGAGCTCTTGTGAAATAAAAATCTGAAAACAAAGCGTGTGATTTATTTTGATTTAAGGTGCTTGATCAGGCTTAAAAGCTCGGTCTTGCTTTTAACAGCTCGATCTAGATTTTAAAAGATCGATCTAGCTTTTTAAAAAGCTCAATCTAGCTTTTAAAATATAGATTGAGGGTTAAGAAAACCCTCGTTTGAGTTATCTAGAGCTCAATCGAAAGTTTTTTCAACCCTCGATTGAGATTTTGAATATTACTCGATCGAGTGCTTTTTTAATCCCTCGATCGAGCTTTCAAAAGTTCGATTGAGATCATTTTTTTTATCATTCTCATGCCCTCTGCTTGCCAAAAAGTGTTACTCATCTTCATGGGAACACCCAAATACATTGTTCATAAATATATCTTTTAAATATGCAAAACTATACTAATGATGATGGTGATGATGATAGTTATTAACATCAACTAAGACCAACTTTGATTTATTATACCTTAAAAAAGTAAGGAGTCACTTGGTTTTCTTTAGAAATTTATTTCTATGCTTGAAAATATTTAAGAGAAGAATTCCTAAATCATAGTTATGATGAGTTAAAAGGTTAGGAAGGTTAGTATTATAGAAAATATTTTAAAATTATGCTCTAATGTGGGTGTACAAAAGAAATTCTATGAGAGGTCCATTTTCATGATCGACACTCTTGGTTTCACAAAGATGACAAATTATTTTATCCCATGATGTTTTATGAATTTTTTAACACCCTATTTTGTTGTGGAGCTTGTAATATTTTGTTTTTATTTTAGGAATGTTGATTTTCTTATTTACGCTAGTTAAAAGAGAGAAATACATTTGATATTCTAGATTAGGGTTGATCACCTCCTTATAATATCTTAATTTTCTCTTATCCTCTAATTTTTATGACACCGCATCTTCTCAATAATTTTAGATGTAATAATACTTTTAATCTCGTCTCTATTTTGTAAAGTGACCTCTTCCATGACTCTCCAATGCTTTAGCCAAGACTTGGCATCTTTATGCCAACCTTGATCAAGTATGTTGATTTTTTTTTTAATCTTAATGTGGAATTATAGTAGAACTTGAAATCAATGAATAATCAAAAGCATAAGCATTCACATGAGACACAATATTTACCCTGGGGAAACCCTCTAGTACTCGAGGGATAACAACCCAACAAAATATTCCTTAGAATATTGATAGATAACAGAGAATGCCTTTACAATGAACAGATTACATCAAGCACCCCTTTTCCATTATGAGAGAGAAATACCAAGCACCCCTGGTGCGATCATAGAGAAAGAGAGAAGATAGAATAATAGAAGAACCCAACAACTGATTCTTCACTAAGACCAATTCGCAGTTTTTATCACATGCACAATTCCTTCAAGAGAGATTTGCTCTTTACCTTGATCTCATAACAGCCTACATTACAAGTGTACCATACATCTCATTCTTGGCTTAATTTATAGCCTTTTGACATACAAAGCACTTACCTCAACACATGAGGCTTAACCTTTACACTTAAGACTTAGTCATTCTTGAGTCCAACTCAAGAATCTACTCCAAGTTTCCTGAGTCCAACTTAGGCTCCCTAAATCACTACCTCGACACACAAGGCTCAATCTTGACGCATAAGATTGACTTGGAGAATGATTCATGATGATGTAACTTTAATACTCCCTCTCAATGAGGGAGACATTCTCTGCCATACCAATCCATTCTCAGAAGTACCTATACTTCATCAAGGATAGAGGCTTAGTCAACATATCTTCTATCTTCTCATTAGTAGCAATGTACTGAAGTCTTAGAGTAGCTCTCTGGACCATGTATATGATGTAGTGGTATTTCGTCTCAATGTGCTTTGATTTGTCATTAAACACAATGTTTTCTGAGAGCTTAATGCAACTCTGATTGTTAGAGAGAATGACAGTAGTCTCAAGATTCTCACCGAACAACCCAACAAGTAGCTTCCTAAGGCACACAACTTCTCGGAAGGTGGTACTAGCTGCAATATACTCTGCTTCTATAGTACTCTGGGCTACAGAGCCCTGCTTCCTGCTGGACCAAGAGATCATAGTTGATCCCAAGCTAAAACAAAATCCATATGTACTCTTTCAGTCCACAATAATACCACCCCAGTCAGATTTAGAGTTAGCATAACCAAGTAGAATTATTCCTCCATTGTAAGCATATCTGAGTCCATAAGCAATAGTACCTTGAAGGTATCTAAGCACATGCTTGGAAGCAACCCAATGTCTATGTCTTGGCTCAGACATGAAATGACTCAAGATACTCACTGCATAGCATATTCCTGGTCTACTATGTATCAAATACATCAAGGAACTAATGAGCTGTCTATACATGGTAGGATCCACTAGATTCGATATGGAATTTGACTGATGTAGTTTCTTGATATTAGAACCATTGGTGTAGACATGGATTTACAATCCATCATACCAAACTTGCACAACACATCAATTGTGTACTTTCCTTGTGAAATAAAGATCTCATCTTTCCTTTTCCAAACTTCCGGACCAAGAAAGTAGTGCATAAGACCCATGTTTTTCATTTCAAACTTAGAAGTGAACTCCCTCTTGCATCGAGCTATCTGTTGTTCCTCTCCAGTAAGTAACTAGTCATCAACATAGAGAACCAAGATCAGTGGTTGGTTCTTCACAACCTTGAAGTACAGGTTGGGGTCAGCTTCGCTTTTGGAAAATCCCAAGCTGAGAAGATAGCTGCCAATCCTTGAATACCAAATTGGGGCCTACTTAAGCCCATACAAGGATTTCTTAAGTTTGCATACATGGGAATCCTTCCCATGAACTACAAACCCCTCATGTTACTGTGTCTATACTTCTTCCTCAACTTCACCATTGAGAAAGGTAACCTTCACATCCATATGATGAAGTGTAATATCCCCTTCGCTACCCTGATCCTTCTGTAGCAGAAATACAAATAAAAATGTACAATGTACAAGATCTTGGCGAGAAGCTCAAAGTTAGGCCTTGCTGGTAAAGCACTGTATGTATTATTGTGAATTTCTTAAGTTGTAATTCGAGTTTGTAGACTTAGGAGACTGAAGGGTTTGACACAACTGAAACGATAGGGGATATGAATCCACTAGGGAGAGAGGTTGAATGGCTGGGAAGCCATGAGTTTGATGACAAATGTCATTTTGGTTCTTTGGGCACCGAAAGAAAAATTATTGTTCATTCATTTAGCGTAAATCTTCTAAGTGTCATCTTAAGAACAATTAGTCGTAAGTAAAGCAACAACCAAGTTAGTACTCATTGTTAAAGATAAATGTTTATTACTTACTTAGCTACTTCCAAATATAAGCCAAAAACAAATAAAAAACTATATATACTATTGGCCAATAAGCCATTAATAATTACAAGAACTAAATACAAATAATTGTTTGCGAACTATACATTATTAAAAATAAAATGAAAGATCCAATCTATCACCTAAACTATATGCATATGTATGTATATACGAGAAAAGACAAATACAATTAATATAATTGCAATTATCCATTTATTGGATGTTATGAAGAGAGAAAAATAGTTTTATACCAAGAGGAACATCTAAATTATGGTTTTTACACATAATAACAATTAAATAAGTTATTATTATAAAAATAATAAGAATCATTCTCTTATGTAAAGGTTATTGTAGTGATTATTCTAAATACCCACTTGAGAAATCAATGAAGTTACACGTAGTAAGCCAAAACTTTATTATTTAATAGGTTAGAAACATAATAGTAAAGTAAGATGACTACTTTAAAAAGTAGCATGATAAATAGTTACTTTTATAAACCTAACGTGGATCTTGGGAACGGTTAGGGTTTGGAACGGTTACGCTGGATACTACCCAGCGGTCTTGGATTGTAATGACTGTCCTGAGATATTTGAACGGAGGGTGAAGTAGGGGACCACCCGTTGGGGAAGCATAGATCTCTTTTGAGGGAAGACGGTTTTAAAAGGAAGAACGCCTTCAGGACGCAGATATATATATATAGATTTGGTAGACTTGATATATATATATATATATATATTAACTCTGTTTACAAAGAAAAAGGCCTGAGATTTCGTTCTATGTGATTTAAAATGATAAGAATTGATATTTTAATATAATTTTGAAATTATCAAAATAATCGTATATTTTAAATAGGCAATGAACTAACGTTACCTTCTGAAAATTAACATAACATAAGGCAATGTGACTAAACCTAAAATTTTAGAAATGCTTTGGTACCTCTAGAAGAAGACTCTAAAGAGAAACACGATAAATTACACTATTATTATTTAAGCTTGATTTATGAACTCACCTCTCGGATTTTACATTATATTTGAAGGAAACTAAATAAATATCCTACTTATGTATTGTCAACAAAATAAGTTCTATATCCTCCTTAAGACATTAAAACTATGTTATAATTACCGTCATTTAATGATTTCATTATAACTATGATATCTAGTAAGCAATGAAATATCATCTTATAACAAGTATATTATTAAGTTATAATGTGTGGAAACCTTAAGGACGTTGAAGTAGTCTCACACTATTTTCAATAATGATTTGCTCTAAAGGAAATAGTTTTAATACCTTGTATTAGAATATTATCATGGTGTTGAATTATTGTTGAGAGCTACAATGCTTCCAATATATATATATATGAGTAAGCATAAACAATGGGCTTAAGTTATTAATTAAGATTGAAATTATAAAGAACATTAAGAAAGGCTTTCCAAATAGTACTAAAAGATCTAAATGAATCCTAGACTTGATCCGTCGAGTGGTTATCTGTACTATGCGATTTTCATATATGACTTCTCTCACAAGTCATGGATCTATTTTCTGAAGGAAAAGAATGAAACTTTCAACAAGTTTCAAGAGTTTAAAGCACTTGTTTATAATCAGATTGGAAAGCACATTTGTGCTTTGAGATCTGGTAATGGAGGAGAGTTCAAGTTTCATGAGTTTAATGACTTCCGTTGAGAGGCAAGGATAAGAAGACAACTGACTGTACCTTAAAACCCCCAACAGAATGGGGTGGCCAAAAGAAAGAACATGACAATTTATGAGGCTGCAAAAGCTATGATGTTTGATCAGGATATTCCCATCTCCTTGTGGGAAGAAGCCTCTAACACTACTGTTTGTATTCATAACAAAGGCCTGCATGCTATCCTAGGAGATAAGAATCCTGAAGAAGTTTCCACTGGTGAAAAACTATATGTTGGACACTTGAAGTTTTTTGGTTGTCATATCTACATTCATGTGCCAAAAGAGAAGAGGAAAAAGATGGAACCATCCAGAAAGAAAGAAACATTTGTTGGATATAGCGAATCCTCCAAAGCTTATAGAATCTATGTTCCAAGTCAAAGGTACATTGAAGTCACAAGATATGTAACATTTCATGAAGACGCTGCCCTCAAGCGCTCTAAAGAACTTCAGTGTGATTTCAGATATGGAGGAGCATGAGAATCCCATGGTGGAGGATTCAAGTTTTGGTTTTCCTCTTTCAGATGTTGAGAGGGAGAATCCATAAGAGTCCTTAGATCCAAATGTTCGTGAACAACCAGTAGAACCGATAGAAAGATTACTTGATGAACCTCCTACTAAGATGAGATCTTCTTGGTCTCGAGACATTCACAAGAGGTAGAGAAGGATGGTGCACCATCAGGCACATCCACAGAATGAATGAAACTTGAAAGATATTCAGGATATGTAGCACAGATGAGTCACATCATTTATTCAGAACCCACCACCTATGATGAAGCTACTAAGCAACAAGTATGGAAATATACTCTACATAACGTAAGCGATCTAGTATTATTAATGAAATACTATTGTAGTTATGGAGTATCCCTACTCCTAAAATGCTTAATGGATAAGTATAATTATTTGGAAAGTATTATACAGTGACTAAATTGATAAGGAATATGTTATGTTCAAAGAACTAGTATTTGATAAGCATTATCCAAGAAATTTTGAATGTCATAACACATCCTTATAAGGTTAAGAGTCTTAAGTTATTCCATGATAGAAAGCATAAAAAGATTAATTAATATATGTCTTTCTATGTGCAAGAACATGGAAGTTTACCTTACCAATAACCTATCAGGTCATATAATCAATGGCACTAACATATTTGGTTTGATTGGGTGTAGTTTTCAAAAAACATTATTTACCCCATTTCCCAAATTAGTAAGGAGGAAATTGGGTACATTACATGAAGCTTCCACCCCAAAACTGAGGCAAGTGAAATAATGGCTCGAATAGTAGTGTACCTGGCAACAGGAGCAAATGTCTCATCATAGTCTATTCCTTTTTTTTTGTGAGAAACCACGGGCCACAAATATTGCTTTATATTTTTCAATACTGCCATCAACTGCATGTTTGATTTTATAAATCCACTTGGAAGTTACTATTGACTTCCCTTCAGGTGTAGGAACCACTTCCCCCACATCAAGTACCAAGAGCACATCCTCTACAAATAACATCATGCTCATATTGAAATACATGCATACATTTTACCATATTTTGTAAGCCAGGTAGTGCTTTGAAATGAATATGACCAAGCCTCCTATGCAAAAATTCACAAGGAATGACCGTTTCATGGATCATGGCTTTAATGAACTTTCCAAGAACTTTGTAGAGACCTCCCTCTCTAACTCCAATTACATGAGCTGCAGAATTCAAGTCTGAATTCTTAGGCCACAAGGGCACTTTGTTGTCCATAAAGATTACTCTGAAACCTTTATCTTCTAGAATTGAAAGAAACAAGAGGTTTTTCTTCACACTAGGAACATACATAATATCATCAACATGGAGTACATCACCTGAATTCAATTGAAATAAAGTGGATCCAACTCCTTGGATCGAATAAGTGGTATTATCTCCAAGCTCCACCTAACATGAGAACTTCTTTTCCTTCAAATCTGTGATAGTGATCCTATATTCAGTCATGTGTTTTGATGTGCCACTATGCACCATCCATGTTTCAGCACTATTGGTAATGGATCCAACTAGAGTTGATACAAGATAATACTCTTTCCTTGTATTTTTATCATTGGAATAATTCTTTCTTGTAGGTTCATCTTCTGTAACAGTAGAAGCATGAAATCTACCTTTGAAATTTCCTCTTTTCTTTGCACAGTAGTCTCTTGCAAAGTGGCCCTTCTTATTGCATTTGAAGCATTTGACTTTAGACTTATCAAAGTTCTTGTTGTATTCTTTTTCCTTTTGATGAGGAAAATACTTCTGAGAAAATGATTTATTTCCTCTCTTTGTCCTTGCCGTAAGAGAAAGGTTTTCTTCTTTGGAGGAAGCATTTTTTATTTGAATACGCTCTTCTTCTTGAAAGCAATCATGCCATAATATTTCAAAGTTTGGTTGCATTTATCGACCATTAACATCAGCCAAGAATGTCTCCCATGAGGATTGAAGACCATCAACATCAATCTGAATGAGATCATCATCTTCGACAATAACTCCAATGCTCATGAGTTGATCTCTTACTTGAGATATATTTGTCAAGAAGGAAGCAACAATTTCTTCCTTCTCCATCTTCAGATTACGAAGCTTTTTCTTCATATCTCTCTTCTGAATGGGATCCTTCTTCTCATAAATATTTGTCAAGGTGTCAAAGCACTCCTTTGTAGTTTTCAAAGGATTAATCTCCAACATCAAATTGTCTTTCACAAAATCATAAATGATTCTTTTTGCTTTGGCTTGATTCTTCTTGAAAGCAATGCGCCCAACATTAGAAGTAGGCTCTTCAAAAACACTGTATATCTATCCATCTAGATCATGATCTTCCAGGATATTCAGAATCCTAGCCTTCCAAGTATTGAAGTTCAAAGTTTCTTCAAGTCAATCTTCTGGTCTTACTGAGATTGAAGCCATTTATTCTTCAAGTATTGTGATCAACGTTTGCCACTCATGATCAACGTAGGCTCAAACTTGATTGAAAAAATTAGCTCATTCACGCCCTGAGTTCTGATGGCATGTTGAATTTTTTATCTTAATGTGGAATTATAGTAGAACTTGAAATAAATGAATAATCAAAAGCATAAGCATTCACATGAGACACAGTATTTACCCCGGGGAAATCCTATAGTACTTGAGGGAGAAAACCTCAGGAAAATATTCCTTAGAATATTGATAGATATCAAAGAATGTATTTACAATGAGCATATTACATCAAGCACCCCTGGTGCATTATCAAAGAGAAATACCAAGCACCTCTAGTGCAATCACATAGAAAGAGAGAAGAGAGAATAATAGAAGAACCCAACAACTGATTCCGCACTAAGACTAATTTGTAGTTTTGGTCACATGCACACTTCATTCAAGAGAGATTTGCTCTTCAAATTGATCTTATCAAATCCTGCATTATAAGTGTATCATACATCTCATTCTTGACTTAATTTATAGCCTTATGAATTGAATATGAACTTGCCTTCAAACTAGATGCTAGATCACTTAGTTAGGTTACTAAGTCAAGCATTATAACTCAAGTGTCATCTTTTAGTTTAACTCAAGTGTCGTCATGCAACCACTTAGTTAATTAGATCTTCTACTTTAGGATGAATTTTCCCTTCAACTGAATGCTAGACCACTCAAGTGTTTTCTTTTAGTTTAGCTCAAGTGTCGTCATGCAAATACTTAGTTAAATCAAGTGTTGTCATGTAAATACTTAGTTAACTAGATCTTCTTTGTTATCACTTAGTTAACTCTTTTAACTGAAGTATTTCTTGTTATCATCACTGAAGTAAACAATTTGAGTTCTCACTTAATTAATTGGAGTCTTTCTTGATCACTGAAGTGAACAATTTGAGTTCTCTCTTATATTAACATATCTTATATTTTATCTCTTGTCTTATCTGTATGATGCACTATTACACCAAAATGTTGTCACCCTTGTGCAAATGTCGTCATTGCAAGTATCGTCATTATGACCAAGTGTCGTCATCATGGCCGTTGTGATAATGTCGTCATCTTGACCATTGTGTAAACTCTTTACTCTGACCCCTAACCTCATTCTGGGCTAAAACACATCCAACTGAGACATTTCCCTGCCTAGTTGACCTCTTTGAGTAGGATGTTGCACTTCTCCTTCATCTAGGGTGCGATGTCGCAGTTCTTGGTCAGCTAGGGTGAGACACTGTCGCAAGTTGTCCTTAGACAAAGTGCGACGACCCCCTTTGTCACTCTGTATCCTCTACCAGGGTGCGACGAGGTTGGTTAAAGGCTATTTTGGGGAGTCTCGAGGTCTTTCTAGAAGTTTGTTGAGGTGGAAGCCTATCCTTAGGGTCTAGGTGAGGTGGCATTTTGGTTCCTAACCTTATGGGAAGATCCCTTAACCATCTTCTCCTAATCCTTAACCTACCCTATTTCTTTAACTCTATACAAACACCCACTCTCTTCATGGGAGGGGGGAAGGTGTATGGTATCCTTATGCTGATAGAATCCATATTGGTGATTGGGAAGCTTGTACCACCTTAGAGGCTTCGCTTGGACATGTTGGATGTAGGATGTGACGTTGAGGCTTTGGTTGTAGCTTCATCCTTTCTATGTAATTCCCACTTTTATATAGTTAATATAATCTCTTTCCATAAACTGTTGTCTCATTGATGATGTTTAGAGTTTTCTTCCTTAACTATTAACTTAGATCAATTATATGCAATGTATGCTTTCACTGTTTGCTAGTACCTATATGTTCAGCAGGGTCTTGTAGCTTGAGATCTGGCAGCGCTGGAGCATTGGATCAACGAAGGAGAAAGGGATCTAAAAATCTAGGGCAAACGATCTACTCTTTCATTTGTATTTCTATATGATCTAGGAAAGTATTTTATGTTCTGTCTTATTTGTTCTAGACTTACGTTAAGCTAGGGAGATCAGGCCTTGAGTCCGCTCTCAGTAGATTGTCCGCAAAACAAATCTCGCGACTTCGTTGGGGACTAGAACATTGTTTGTAGTGTCAATTTGGATGTTATTTTCAATTGATTTCTTGCCAAGCCTTTTTCATTTGTCATTTTACTCCTAAGCTGGTTTCACTATCAGATCTACACTTTGAAGAGTATGATTACCTTCCTCTGAGTTTGCACATCTCATTTGCAGACCTGTTTATTGCTCATTATCTAGAGAATTGGTTCATTTTTGAACTTAGATCTCGCCTGTCGCACCTGGTCAGTGTACCCAGAGCGACACTGCGTGTTTCTTGATCTCTGTTCTTAGCCTGTTAGTTTGTCATCGCAACCCTTCCATTGGTCTAATGCGACGCCGTCACACTTCCCGCACTGGTGAACTGCGACGTGGCACTGTGTACAAGCATAGATTGTGCCGATCTGCCATTTTTCCAGACAAGCACCCCTTCTCCATTTCTGATTTGAGTTTTGGTTTGTGTGCAAGCTCCTCTGCACTGTACCTTCCAGGCAGAGACCTCAGCAGTGTTTTGTTTGGCTTGTTTGTATTGGTTTTTGGGTCTTTTGAGATTTGGGTTCATGTTTGGCCCTTTGAGTCAAAACTAGTGTTTTGCTTGCATTTTTAAGCGAAATGGGTTCTATTTTTGAAAAAAAAATTCCCCCTCATGGCTGGGGGGGGGACATGAATCGTGCATCTTTTAGTCGTTTTGACCCATCTCAAGGTTTTGAGATCATTTTTGGTTTGGCGTGATTGGCTTGTTTTAAAGACTTGAAGAGTGTGGGATATCCATGTCTTTTTTAGCCTCTTTTTCCTGGGTTATGCATCTTGTTTCCTTTACATGCTAAGCTATATAATGATTGTTTGGAAGATTGATTCTTTATCTCCACTTTAGTTCAAAGAAAAGCTTGATTTTGTCACTTTTTTGCTATATTCATGAAATTGGAAAACATAAGTATTCTTCTAGCGTTGATTTGATCATTTGGCATTTTTTGTTTTACACTCATAGGAAGAAGAAAAAGGCTTGTTTCAGTTTTGTGTACATTTGAGTTAGACATGATTATTAAGTGCTTTCCTTTGTCTTGCATTTGACTGGAAACGTTTGTGAAATCCTTCTTTCCGTAGCTTAGATGTGTCTTTTTCAAGTGTAAAAAGATAGGAAATGAGTTATAATTATTGCATTTGGTAGATTTTGAGCCTTTCTTGAGTGCCTTTGAGTTGTTTGGGTGCTTGCCATTTCTATTTGGGAATTTCTGAATGATTAGAATGCTGTAGATATTCTCTCACTTTCTGTATATAGATATGAAAAGCGTTTAGTTATAAAATTCCATTTTTTGGTACATGCATTTGAAAATTGAAAGTGCTTCATTATTTTGTCTTATACTTTGTTAAGATTAGTTGCATCTTTCATTTTCTTTGCACTTTTTAGCTGATTATTGCAGAAAGGTAGAGTTATTACACTCCAGGAAGGAATTCTTCTTTTCGCTACTACTTAAGTACTTTTGGTTTGAAAGAAAGAAAAATCTCTCTTTACCTTAAGTAGTTTTCATTGAAAAGGAAAGGAAAATGTGCACTATCATGTAGTTGAGGATTGCATTATGTTTACATTTATGTACTCACCTCATGAATCCACCTAACTGTACAATATAAAATTAACGCTAGCTTAGGTTAAAATCATTTAGTAACTGTGTGTAAGTTAGAGATGTGTTCCGGCGTCTTTAAGTGTGGCAACTGTCGTTATTTTCCAGCACTGTATTCCGTGGGTATTGTAGTCTTCCATGTACTTATCGGTATATTGAGCTCCTTCACATACCCACCAAGTCACCTTGAGTACTTGGCATATATCGAAGGGTGTATCACGTACTCGGTAGTATATCGGAAGGTCTCTTGCCGAACGGTTGTGCATTAGATAGTACCACTACGGATTTGACCTCCCATGTACCTTGCGTATATCGGGAGACACCACTAGGAATCCTGAAACCATCTGAGTTATTTATTTGGTCATCTTAACATTGCAATACACCGAGAACAACACTTGGGGAGATTACTGTGCACGTACTTTCCAGGTAGTCAGGTATTCAGGCAAGGGTACGGTCCCAATCCTCCTTGTCGAATTTTACTGTTGGACCCTGCAGTATATAGCGATTTGTGATGTTTTGACAATCCTGTGAGGTTCCATACTTTGAATCCACTCCTATTCACACAGTTTGCTTGTTGCTTTTAGACTTGAGTAGTGTTTAATTTGTGTGGTACTTTAGAGACTCTTAGGAAGTTTAGATATGGAAGCTTCTTCTGGGACTACCAACCAAGGCACCCCTTTCCAGGGTATGCCATTTGTTATTCCCCCTTATGGAATTGTTGGTCCTCCCTTTATGGCTACGTTGAGTATTCCTGGATTGATGATAGGATTACCGGTATGGTTATTCTCTAATCTAGTTACACCAAGTGCACCAATTGTTTCAAACCTAGGTCCTTCACCACATGAGCATCAATCTCATGGTGACCATTCTCCTTCTTCGTCGAAAGTTGAATCGGAATCCATCTCTTCTTTTTCTCCTACTGAAAAATCTGATGTTAGTAAGAAGGCGGGTGAGAAGAAGAAGAAGAAAAGGAAGATAAAGAAGAAGAAGGATAAGAAAGAGACCAAGCGTCAACCATCTGCCTTTGATGGCACTCATTCTATGAGAACACCTCGTAAGCCCAAGTTCCCTTGCAAACTTTGCAAGGGTGATCACCTTCTCAAGAATTGTCCCGATCTTTCCCGTGTGTCAGAAGTGTGGTCTAAAAACCCCAAACCGCTTGTATCGTCAACCTCTGACCATCATTTTGATGACACTCTCTCGACCAGTGATCCATTGGTGAAGGGTCGGAAGGGTATAGCTGTAGACCCTTGCTGGCTATGCAAGGGCATGCATCGTACTTACCTTTGTCCAAGCATGGATGAAGCCTCACGGTGGTTGGAAGATATTACTAGTTCTCAACAGGTGCTTCTGACAAGCGATAGTAAGTTGTCCCTCAACCCCCCGATGGTTGAACAAGTGATCAATTCAATTTCAACTGTAATTGATCCCACTCTCCCTTTCGAGAGTGAAGTGATCGAGTCGCTGTCATCTCCACTCTATCCCGCTCTTTCATTGGAGAAAGTTAAGACTGAAGTAGTCACCATGACACAATCTTCGTCTCATTCTTATCTTCCGAGTGAGAGTGAATTGGAAACCGCTGATGTTTTCCTAGTCAGTTCAGAATGTCCTAGGCAAGGGAAGACCCTGTCCATTCCTATTGGACCCCCCCCAAGTACTGAGGTCGTTTCCTTTGATTGGAATGGTCTCACAGAATCTCGTCTTCCTTCGAGTATTCCTTTTCAAATATTTGTAGGAGTTTCCGATAAAGAAATCTTTCATACGATAGTTGACGAGGGAGCTTCTGTTAGTATTTTATCCTCAATTGCTTGGCAAGCTATAGGTTCCCCTCAGCTTGTGCCAGTAACTAACCAGATTTTGGCCTTTAATCGAAGGCCTACAGGACCTTTAAGGATTCTTCCGCAGTTACCTATCACGTTGAGAGGTAAAATTGTTTATGTTGATGTCATGGTTGTCCAAGGTCCTTTAGATTTCAATCTGCTCCTTGGACGTGATTATGTCTATGCTATGAAAGTTGTAGTGTCCACTCTCTTTCGAGTGATGTATTTTTCTCATCATGGGATGACCATTGATCAGCTTTCCTTCGTGACAACCACTCATCATATGACTCCTAGTCATCAGAATTCCTTGAATGTTCCACACGTTTTAGTGGTTTCTTCCCCCTGAGGATGGGGTTACGAGCACGGTTTATGTTATGTTTCAAGCTCGTTAAAAAATGAAACCAAACGCTCTAGCATAGTTTACCTTTTGTTTCAAGCTTGCATAAAAATGAAACCAATCCACTGGAGCATAGTTTTATTCTATTTTAAGCTCGTTAAAAAATGAAATAGACCCCTCTAAGCATAGCTTACCTTTGGTTTCCAGCTTGCGTAAAAATGAAACCATCCCCTTGTGCATAGTTTTATTCCATTTCAAGCTCGTTAAAAAATAAGATGGGCCCTTTCAGGCATAGTTATTGTCTATTTCAAGCTTGTGTAAAAATGAAATAGATCTCCCTCCCATCGGTTCGAGTCTCTCGTTAGAGTTAGAACTTGAACGTTCATTTCATTTGATTCTCGTTTCCACCCCTTGGTGAACATTTTCATATTAGTAGCCAGGTTGGTAGTTGGGTTAGCAAGCAACATTTTTAGACGAAATGAAACTTGGGGGACATGCCACATGTCGTACCGTCAGCAATCATGTTGAGGGAACACTACCATGTTAAGCCGCTAGCAATCATGCTGGGGGAATTTACCAACCTCTGGGCATCATGTTGGGAAGGAGCCCATCAATGGACCTTAACCGTGAGCAGAGTTTACCTGTGGCTTCAAGCTCGTTAAAAAATGAAACCAGCATTTTGAGCATAGTTCCCTTTATGTGTCAAGCTCGTTAAAAAAATTGAAACGTATCATTTCCCTTTGATTCGAGTCTCCTCATAGACTTAGTACCTGAACCTTCTTTTCACCCGCCTATACCTTAGGTGAATGAAATGAAGCTTGGGGGGCATTTCTTCAACCTCTATAAGTTACGTTGAAGTCAACTCGATCTCCTCTCCACACCACATTGGAGCTAAGTCACTTACTTCTAGCAATCATGCTGGAGGCATGTACCAACCTTTGGATTTCATGACGGGAAGAAATCCGCCATTGGGAACATTTTCGAGCATACTTTCATTTTTTAGGTTTCGAGCTCATTAAACCATGAAAATTATCCTGAGCATAGTTCATTTTCTGTTACAAGCTCGTTAAAAAATGGAGCAGACGTCATGAGCATTCTTCCAACCTATCTTCGAGCTCATTAAAAACAGTAAGATGGCGTTTGAGCTTACTTTTCACTTTTTTCGTGCTTTGGTTGAAACATGAAAAGTGGTTTGAGCTTACTTTTTACTTTTTCGTGCTTTGGTTCAAATATGAAAAAGATTCCGAGTGCTTTTGATACCATTATAGTGCTCATTAAAATTTTGAGTAAAAAGGTGTGTCTAATGAGTATATGTTTATCACTTTATCCAACCTCGCTAGATTATTTACGGAAAAAGGAACTGTGCCGAGTTTACTTTTTTCTTTGTCGTACTCGGTCATCAACCATGAAAAAGTTGTTTATGGAGTCCTTTTAATATCTTTTCAGACTCCCTAAATAGGAAAAGATTGCCAAGTGAACTTGATGCTTTCACGCTTGTAAAAGCATTTGAATGATCATCTTTCTGGTGATAGTTTACCCCTTTTTCGGACTAGGAAGCACTATTGACGAAAAAGGAATACTCCAACCAACTATGGCTGGAAGAGTTCTCTCTTGCGTTGTTTTACCCTTTTCCAGGAGAAGAGACTAATTTTATGAAAAAGGACCTTTTGGAGTCTCCTTTAGTTCTTTTCAGACTCTCTAAACATGAAATGACGCCGAGTTTTCATTCTTTGGACTCGTTAAAATTCAAACATCGAAGAGCCCATTTTGGGATGAACCCCTCCTTTCCTAGGTTCGTAAAACATTTGGGACTGGACTCATCTATGAGATGAGATATACCGAGCATCTGGTTACCCTCATCAATCTTGTCAAAAACACATGAGGCACTCATCAATCATGATGGGGAAAAAAGGAAGATTTTGTGTTACATCCTAATTATGGCAGTACATAGTCGCTCTTGAACATGGAACTCATTTGCATTTGCATTTAGTACTTGGATAATCTGTTTGTCCTCAAGTCTTGTCAATTCCATGAGTCACGTCGCTTCTTTGGGTTAGCCAAAGAATGCTTCCACCATCAGTTGCATTAGGGGTTGGTATCATTATCGTCATATCAATACTGCCAAGTCATGCCATGCCCATGCTCAAGAGATGTTTCATTACTTATCATCTGCATTCAGTATACCTTCGATCATGTTGGTCTACCTTGAGTTAGTATTGCACATTACTCTACCGTCCGATCTACACTAAACATTTATTATCGAGTTTCATGTCGATGATGAGGGATTCATCATGGCCCTCCTTCGACGGGTTCATCCTCGTCGGCTTCAAATCATCATTCGAGGATTGAACTTAGAAACCAACCAAGTACCTTGGGCCTGCATACCTCAATGGTAGGTTACCTTGCTTTCAACATGAGTTTACATCATTGACTCTTGATTGAAAGATTCCATTTGGCGTTCAACTTCAGCTCATTGAGTCACGCTTGATGGTATGTACTGTGATACCTTGGGGATCATTGACATTAATGGTGATTCCCCTCACACTTGTTAACAGTATACATTAATGACAGGTAATCAAGTGGTTTCTACCATGTTCAACTCCAAAACATTGTAATCACATGGATAGATTTGTATCATTGCAAGTTCAGCTTGAAGACCCTGGGGAATTTATTTGCTACTCGTGTTGCGATGGAGATTGTTTGAGACACATAGATCCACTTTGTATTGGTCATGGCTGTGTTGTCAGTTCAGAGTTACACAGATCCACTTTTGTATTGGTTGTGTCTGTGTTATCATCTCATCATGGATCTACGATTGTGTCTAGTAGCCATGATTGTGTTCAGTCGGTCTTTACTATCATGGATCTGCAGTGTATTGTTCGGCAGCCATGTTTTGTGTTGTATGAGACTTGTGCATCTCAGGTCATTTCTGTAGCAGCTCCTTCCAACTAGCAAGTCCTTTCCATTTTTCTTATTACAAAGCTTTTCACCTATCTCATTTCATCAGCTTCATGCTTTGGGGGGCATTCTGTTACACCAAAATGTCGTCACCCTTGTGCAAGTGTCGCAAGTGTTGCAAATGTCATCATCATGACCTAGTGTTGTCACCATGACCGTTGCAAGTATCGTCATTATGACCAAGTGTCGTCATCATGACCATTGTAATAATGTCGTCATCTTGACCATTGTGTAAACTCTTTGCTCTGACCCCTAACCTCATTCTGGGCTAAAACACATCCAACTGAGAGATTTCCCTACCTAGTTGATCTCTTTGAGTAGGCTGTCGCACTTCTCCTTCATCTAAGGTGCGACGTCGCAGTTCTTGGTCAGCTAGGGTGAGACACTATCGCAGGTTGTCCTTAGACAAAGTGCGACGACCCCCTCTGTCGCTCTGTGTCCTCTACCAGGGTGCGACGAGGTTGGTTAAAGGCTATTTTGGGGAGTCTCGAGGTCTTTCTAGAAGTTTGTTGAGGTGGAAGCCTATCCCTAGGGTCTAGGTGAGGTGGCATTTCGGTTCCTAACCTTATGGGAAGATCCCATAACCATATCCCCCTAATCCTCAACCTACCCTATCTCTTTAGACCTATATAAACACCCACTCTCTCCATTGGAGGGGGGAAGGTGTATGGTATCCTTATGCTGATAGAGTCCATATTGGTGATTGGGAAGCTTGTACCACCTTAGAGGCTTGGCTTGGACATGTTGGATGGAGGATGTGACGTTGAGGCTTTGGTTGTAGCTTCATCCTTTCTATGTAATTCCCACTTTTATATAGTTAATATAATCTCTTTCCATAAACTATTGTCTCATTGATGATGTTTAGAGTTTTCTTCCTTAACTGTTAACTTAGATCAATCATATGAAATGTATGCTTTCACTGTTTGCTAGTACCTATATGTTCAACATGTTAGGATATTTAGACACTTAGGAGTTAGTTAAGATCAACTTGTGTAATATATCCGTTAGGGATAGTGTGTTTCTTTAGTATGCATTAGTATGCATTTGTAAATACTTAATCTGATGGTCACGATATGTTTCCGACATAGAGTGATCCGACGGCTCAACTTCTCTTAGATCAAACCTAACCTTGATCCGTGGCTTAACACCCGATTGGTCCATGATCTCTATTTAAAGAGCATGGAGGGTCATTGTTTAGTTGATCGATTACGAGAAGCTCATTTGTAACTTTCTTTCTTTGCATAATAAATTGTCCCGTAGAAGCTATTTGGCCGGGGCCGTGGAGTGTTTCCCTCAAGAGGGTTTAAACCACGTCAAAACATCGGTGTGTTGATCTGTGATCTGTTTGTGTGAAGTGTTTCTCTTGGTGTTCGGTCCTTTGGTAGTACCCTGTGTACCCGAACATGGTATCAGAGCTCTATGAAGTGCCGCTTCCGGTTATGATCTACATCTTGAACTGTTGTTGCCGAAACTTGAAAGGGTTTCTAGTTTTGGTATTTCTGTGCATTTCTGGGCTGTGGGAGGTGTTCCATTGCGTCCAGAGCATCGTTTCCATTGGGAAATAGTTTTCGTTTGATCGAAAACGGTTCCTGGTTGCTCCAGAAACGCATATTTCATCAGATCTGAAGGAAAAAGGGCAAGCACGCAAACCGAGCAAGAAGAGTAAAAAAAAAAAGAAAAAAAAAAACCCCTTCCTCATTTCCATATTTTACATACCTTTTAAACTAGCTCACTTGGTTCAAAGTTGCTTTATTCTTTAATAGGTCTTGAGTTCAAGTCTTAGGAAGTTACTTTTAAAAGAAAAGTGCATGCAATTTCTAATTTCAAGTTACTTTATTGTAAAAGTGCATCTCACTTAAATAATAAAAAATAAAAATACAAGTGAGTCACTTAAGTTTTTTTATTGTTGCACTATTTAAAAGTAATATCATTGTAAAAGTGAAATCAATTATTTTACAAAAGTGGTTCACTTAAAGCAACTTTCTTGTAAAGTGATTGTCAAAAGGTTCATCTTGGGAAGAGGGTTTTTTTTTTTTTTTGCTGGACATTCTCTTGCTGCCACGTCATTTTTGGGGACATCTTCAACAGTTTCTTTGTTCAAGCATAACTTCATCATACAGAGTCCGTTTTCAGTGCCGTTTTTTTTTGAAACTGCCTATTTTTTCGAGCTATTCACATCCAGACTATTGGTTTCTACTTTTACAGCCATTAATTTACAAATATGGCCGCCCTTTGTGATATTCTACTTAACAGTTCCAACTATTTCTCATGGAAATCTCGTATGGAGGATGTTCTACGAAGTAGGGGACTTTTCAGAATTACAACAGGGAAAGAAAAAGAACCCACTGATGATGATAAGAAAATAAAATGGGCAAATAGATGTGATGAAGCTCGTGCATTGATTGGGATGTCAATCTCTACTGATTTGCGATTCCACATATCTGGAATTGATGAACCTAATGCTGCTTGGGACAAGTTGGAATCTGTGTTTGGTAAACACAATGAAATTCGAGGTCACCAACTCGAAAATGAGTTGATTTCTTTAAATCCAAGTGACTTTTCATGCATTCAGATTATTTATCTAAGTACAAAACTCTTAAACTCTTATGTGCAGAATGTAAGATTGAGAGGGAAGACAAACAATGCATTTATCATATTCTTTCCAAACTTGGACCTGCATATTCTGTTTTTGTATCTACATTTTACTCCATGAAAGCATCCTTGAATGCAGCTAGCTATCAAGAGCCTAGTCTTGAATCCTTTTGTGATTCCTTGATTAGAGAACAAGATAAACTCATTCACCTTGGAATAATCAACAATGCAGATACATCTGGGAAAGCCTTATTGTCCCAACAGAAAGAAAAGTCCAAGCCTCCCAAGAAACAAAATTTTCGCAATAATAAGTCAAACAAGGGTCCCAAACCCTCTCAATTAGCTCCTTCTTTAAAAAATGACAAAGGATCCAAGACAAAAGGCAAGAAGACTGAGCGTCATTGCAACTATTGCGGGAAAGATAATCATGATGAATCAAAGTGTTTCAAGAAGATGACAGCCTTGGAAGCAGCAATGAAGAAGCACCACATCAGCCTAGATTCGCCTTCAGAATCTACTTCTCATGGACATGCACTTTGTGCTTCTGGTTATTCTTATAATGCATCTTCTTCTTCTACTTCAAATGAATGGCTCATTGATTCTGGAGCATCTTATCATATGGCTAAGGATCAAGCCATCTTTTCTACTATGCATGAATGTAACACCAAACAAATATTTGTTGGTGATGATAGATCTCTAAGTGTTGTAGGAGTTGGAATAGTTCCAGTAGATAATGGTCATTTTAGTGATGTACTATGTGTTCTAAGAATTTCCTGCAATTTGTTATCAGTCTATCAGATCACTCATTCTGGTGAAGGTAAAACTGTGACCTTTACACCTCACCAAGTTGTAATCAAGGATTTTAAAGATCCTCAACAGGTCCTAGCTACCAGAATTGTTGATGATATTACCAGGTTGTACAAGTTTAACAACTTTGGGTCATCACCTTTCCCTTCAGTTTTTGTTGCTCATAGTGATAACTTGAGCAAACTTTGGCATGAGCGATTTGGTCACTTAAATTATCGCTCATTGCAACAACTATGTAAAGAAAATATGGTGACAGGTCTTCCGATGGTATCTTGCAGAGATGGTGTTTGTTCCGGTTGTGTACTCGGAAAACATCATCGGGATAGTTTTGACAAACGTGCCTCTTGGCACGCCTCGGTTCCCTTGGAGCTTGTGCATAGTGACTTGTGTGGTCCTCTTCCATCTGCTTCCTTTTTTGGTTTCAAATATTTCTTAACTTTCATTGATGATTACACCAGACGCACTTGGGTTTATTTCCTAAAACTTAAGAGCGAAGTATTTAACATGTTCTTGGCCTACAAGGTCCTTGTTGAAAAACAATCTGGTCATCAAATTATTAAGTTAAGATCTGACAATGGAGGAGAATATGTTAACAAACAGTTCACTACTTTCTGCACTGAACAAGGCATCCAACAACAACACACTGTTCCATATACACCACAACAAAATGGTGTAGCTGAGCAGAAGAACCGCACCTTAAAAGAAATGGCTAATTGTATGATCCAATCTAAGGGACTAAGTCTTCAATTTTGGGCTGAAGCCATTAATTGTGCAAATTACATAGTTAATCACACCCCCACTAAAGCATTACAAGGTATAACACCGGAAGAAGCATGGAGTAAAACTAAACCTGATTTAAGTCACTTCCGTGTGTTTGGTAGTGAAGCATGGGCTCACATTCCGGATGAAAAACGGAAAGCATTGCAGCCTAAAATTGAAAAGTGCATATTTGTTGGATATTCTGAAGATGTAAAAGGTTATAGACTTCTTCAACCACATTCTCATGCTATAATCATTAGAAGAGATGTTAAATTTGATGAAAATCTCTTGGCCTGCGAGCCTAACTCGGCGATTGTGCCATCTGTGGCCTGCGAGCCTGATTCGGCGTTTGTGCCTTCTTCTTCTTCTTCCAACTTCCTTGACAGGTTTCCAACTCCAGTTTCTGATGATGATAGTGAGGATGAAAGTCCACCTCCGCCTGCTCATGTTCCTCCAGTTGCACCAGCATAAGTGCTTCCTCGATGGGTCCGTTCAACATGTGAAGCAGCTGGTGATCTTGTCGGTGATCCTAGAGATCAACGTCGAACACGTTCTCAGTTTCAGTGAGCCTCTTCTCTTTTGGCTCAAGTTTTCGAGAATCATGATCCAGAAAATTTTGCAGAAGCTTCAGGGAATCCAGATTGGGATGCAGCCATGGATGAAGAATATCGTTCCTTAATGGCGAACGATACTTGGGATCTTGTACCTCTTCCAAAAGGAAGAAAACTTGTCAGATGTAAATGGGTCTACAGAACTAAGTATGCATCACATGGAAGTGTTGAAAGACTTAAGGCAAGGTTAGTTGCCAAAGGTTTTTCCCAAGTTGAAGGGATTGACTACAATGAAACCTTTGCTCCTATCGCAAAAATGAACTCCATCCGCCTTGTTCTTTCCCTTGCAGCCTTTCACAACTGGGAAGTCCATCAAATGGATGTCAAGTCTGCCTTCTTACATGGTGATTTACAGGAGAAAATTTACATGGAACAACCTCCTGGCTATGTTCAGAATAACTCTAGCCTTGTCTGCCGCCTTAAGAAATCCTTATATGGCCTTAAGCAAGCTCCTAGAGCTTGGTATGCCAAAATGGATAACTTTCTCCTTGACATTGGTTTTTCTAGATGCCATTCTGACCCCAATGCCTATACCAAGAAAGTAGGAAACCATCTCATCATACTTGTTCTATATGTTGATGACATTATTCGTATTGGTAGTGACCCTAAGCTTATAACCCATGTGAAATCCAGTCTTAAACAAAATTTTGAAATGTCAGACTTAGGACATTTGCATTATTTTCTTGGTCTCCAAGTCCTGCAAACCAAAGAAGGAATGTTTCTTTCTCAGTCTAAGTATGCTTGTGACCTTCTTCGTCACTTTCACATGGAAGATTGTACACCATCCCCTTCTCCCTTCCAGTCTGGAGTCAAACTTTCTGCCACTTGTACTTCACCTGAAGTCGATGCCACCTTGTATCGTCAGCGTGTTGGTAGTCTCTTATACTTGACTCATTCCCATCTTGACATTTCCTTTGCCATTGGTCGTGTTGCCCGTTATATGCAGACACCTCATGAAAGTCATTGGAAAGCAGCTAAAATAATACTTCGATATATTCGAGGTATAGTTCAATTTGGGATTCATTACAGTACAGGAGGGAAACATTTGTTGGTTGGTTTCACTGATTCAGATTGGGCCGGCAATCCTGATGATTGAAAGTCTACTGCAGGTTATGTTTTCAGTCTAGGATCTGGACCTATTACTTGGGCTTGTAAGAAACAACAAGCTCTTGCTCTTTCTTCAGCAGAGGCAGAATATCGAGCAGCAGTTAATGCCAGTCAGGAAGCTTTATGGCTTCGACAGATCCTTTCAGAGTTTGGACTCGAGCAGCAGCAGCCTACTCCACTTTGGTGCGACAATCAAAGTGCCATCAAGCTTGCCAAAGATCCAGTTCTACATCAACGCAGCAAACACATTGAGATACATATGCACTTCATCAGAAATCTTGTTCATGATCGTGTTCTTGAAGTGCTCTTTTTCCCTACAGATGATCAAGTTGCAGACATCTTCACCAAGTCTCTTACAGAAGCGAAGTTTTCTAAACTTCGATCTATGTTAGGAGTTCAGGAACTTGTCATTAAGGGGGGATAGGCTCTAATGCCTCCTTCCTTCTCCTAATAGTGTCACTTTTGTAAATCCTTCAATCCTATCCCAAGTTGTTCTTAAGGGGGGATGTTAGGATATTTAGACACTTAGGAGTTAGTTAAGATCAACTTGTGTAATATATCCGTTAGGGATAGTGTGTTTCTTTAGTATGCATTTGTAAATACTTAGTCCGACGGTCACGATATGTTTCCGACATAGAGTGATCCGACGGCTCAACTTCTCTTAGATCAAACCTAACCTTGATCCGTGGCTTAACACCCGATTGGTCCATGATCTCTATTTAAAGAGCATGGAGGGTCATTGTTTAGTTGATCGATTATGAGAAGCTCATTTGTAACTTTCTTTCTTTGCATAATAAATTGTCCCGTAGAAGCTATTTGGTCGGGGCCATGGAGTGTTTCCCTCAAGAGGGTTTAAACCACGTCAAAACATCAGTGTGTTGATCTGTGATCTGTTTGTGTGAAGTGGTTGCTCTTGGTGTTCGGTCCTTTGGTAGTACCCTGTGTACCCGAACACAACAGGGTCTTGTAGCTTGAGATCTGGCAACGCTGGAGCATTGGATCAATGAAGGAGAAAGGGATCTAAAAATCTAAGGTAAACGATCTACTCTTTCATTTGTATTTCTATATGATCTAGGAAAGTATTTTATGTTCTGTCTTATTTGTTCTAGACTTACGTTAAGCTAGGGAGATCAAGCCTTGAGTCCGCTCTCGGTAGATTATCCGCAAAACACCCACTTGTTCCATCTTTAATTTATTTATCATATCAAATATACTAAGGATATTTTCCTAATGATGTGATGATCTTGTTCTACTATCGTTCCAAGTGAACATATGCTAAAGTAATTCACTCTAGAGGTGGGCAGTCTCTAGAGGAGACTTAATAGCTCAACCATGGTTAGTAGTGTTACACCTCTACAGTTTTCAGCGTTCCAGCAAGTCGTTGGTAGAGGAGGGATAAAAGGCCAAGTGTGGTGCTCTCTGCTTATGGTTGGCCATGATCGGGCCCCTTAGTCTTACTCTTGGAGGTACTATGGATTAGTGGCATTGCTGACTTCCCTTTATGGGGATTTTATCCTTGGGGTTGGTGTCCAGGGCTTTCAGGTGTGGGCCATTGGGGCACATGAGTACCATGTCCCTTATGCCTTGAGGGGGACTATGCTTCATCTAGGGAGGTTATTCCTAAGTCCACCACCCCTCTCACACCCCACTTGGACCTTCTTTGTAGTTGATTTTACCCTCTCTGACCCTCTCTGACCAAATCAACCCTATGACATCACCATGATTGATCAAGCCTCAAGCTAAGGCAAGGGGGGCATTGAGGGATTTTATTCATCATTCTAGGGCTAGTAGGGGCATAAAGTCCTCCTTATGCTCACTCCTATAGTCACAGTGAGGCCTAGGATTGCTTATTTGAGTATTTTTATTATTTTATGTTGGTTTTAGGGATTAGTCCCCAATGTGTGGGTGACAGGTCCTAATTTTGTCTTATTTTGGAATATTTTAATATTATATTGTTTTAATTTGAAATTCACATGTAGGCTTGAGAAAAAATTAAAATCTTGTGCTAAAATGGATATAAATATCCATTCATTTGTCATTTGTAAAGCACACGACTTGGGATCAAATGATTATTCTCCTTTTCTCTTACTTCATGAGCTCTATTGGTGATTTCACTTCTCTTGGATGTCTTCTCTTGCTTGAATGGTGGATGGTGGATGAATCTAAGGCTTGTTTTTGCACATTCTATGATTGGTGTTATAATTGTTTATAAAAAAAAATGCTCAAGAATGACCTAAAGCTCTTTGTTTGCTCATGTATTGGTGAATATTTGTAAGTTAATGCTTCTATGTGGATTGAATGGTGGTGTATTGCTGCCTTTTTTTTTCTTCTAAATTATGGAGTTTTTTTCAATATTATATCAACTTTGTGTGAAGGAAACAACTTGTATTAGGGTTTCTTTTTTCTTTTAGGGCCTTGGAATTCTCCAGTTTCCTTGGTTAGGCTCACCTACTGAACCCTCGAGGTTGATAAATGATGCCCTAGATTGCAAATACTAGAGGGACATTCTAAGAGAGGGACACTAACCATTATCTCTCAAAGCCCTAAGGATTGAGATGACATCATAATCCCATTCTCTTGTCAAATTTTTTTACTCAAAATTTAAACATTTAATGTATTATAGTTAGGCTGAATTTTCATGCTAGCTAGCTGCATTTTTATCCACAAAACCCTAAAAATAAGAAAATCCTAGAAAAACCCTAAAAATTAGAAAATTCTTAACTCCAGAAATAGCCACGAGTTTGCAATTCTAGTCCTCCCTACAAATTTGACCTAGTGGATTTATCCATAGATCTTGAAGGGTGTCCCAATTTTATGTGTAAAAAACCCAAAAAATCATATATTGCAAAAAAACTAAAAATTTACATAAATTCAAAAACATAAAAATATTTGGAATTTGCAAAATTTGGTCCACCCCTCAATTTCTCCCTAGTTGAATTGTCCAAAGACCTTGAAGGGAATCCCATTTTTTCCCTAGTGCATTGGGAAGCATGAGAACCCTAGATATCACTTACCTTGGGCCACATTAGAGTTTTGACTTCACCTAGGGATTCACCCTAGCCTCCTCCTTCCTATTTTCCTCAGAGCACACCTTTTTAAGGGTTGTATTGGGATATGTGGAGGTGCATTGGTTTATGTGAGTTGCATTGGAATCTGTGAAATTGCAAAGGTGATTGATGATATACATGATTAGCTATTGAACTAAATCCTTAATTAGGTCAAGTTGTCTTCTTTATATATTGTTTGATTCCATACAAGGCATTGATCTAGTTACAAGGTCGTGGAAAGGTGTTTGCATGTGTGATGTTTGTAGGTATCATTTAGGGCTCTCGCCTAGGATTAGGAGTTACCTGAAGAAGTTAAGAGGATGGGATGTGGTGACATTTGGGCCTAGACCTATTCCATATGCTTACCAATCACTAACATTTACTCTATCTTGTGTTGCTTATTTAATACTGCTAGTTTGAGCGGTAACATTTTTGGCGCCATTGTCGGGGACATTTCAAAGATTGTAATGGTTTATCCGAAGTCATTTACACCCTTGGAAGAATGACACTTGGAAATAACTCAAGGTGAGTCCTCCTCTTTATAGTTTGAAGTATATTATTGTTAAAGGACTAACCTTGCAGGTCTTATTGGCAACTCCACTAGGGATTGCTTCTTCCATCATCTCAGGTACGTTCTTATTTAGTACTTTGGTGGGATTTGTTTTGATCTAACTTGGCAGGTCTTTCTTAGACGACTCTCACTAAAGAAAATACGAAATTACTATATAAGGACTAGGCCAACTCAAGAAAGAAGATGATATGGGGATCTATGATCCATTGAATTTTTCAAGCATTCCAGGTGATCTAAATAAGTTGGATAAATATGATTGTCTTAAGTATGACCCAATGTTATGAATATGAATACTGAATTAAAAAGCATATTATGATGTTTAGATAATTTCTTGAGGCATGGGATATCAAAGGCGAGGATATCAGAATGAGGTTATTCATAATCTCCCTTGAGTTGGGGGCTAATCAAAACGCCGAAAATAATTATTCTCAGCATCCAACTAAGGGAATCTCATCCGTCATATTTTGCCTTTTCTGTCATATTTTTCCCATTCATGTTTTTCATTTGGTATTCAGCATGAAAAAGTTGAACGAACTCTTTCCAACACCATCATAAAACCTTGGGAAGAAATCAACAATAACAAGCACAGAAAGGGATCCAGATATGAAAAGGATGTGACTTTTCATATTCTAGACTATTCCAAACCAATTCAGTTTGTGAGTGCATGATTCATTCATGAAAATTTGAAAACTTTAGAAGTTAATGAAGAATGTTACAAAAAACACATGGAAGGAATTCATAAATGCCAACATTGTCATAGAATTGGTCATTTGGAGACGGAGTGTTTTGATCTCCATCCTTGTCGGCATTGTGGCAAGCGTAATCATGTATAAGAAAAATGTTCCAAAGAAGTAAGACTGCAATATTAAAGATTCACTACAGGTGGATAAATCCTTGGCAAGGACATCAATAGCCAAGAAATTACATCAATATTATCAAAGAATTCAATCTCGAGTAAATACTCATCTTGTAGCACATAATATTTTTTGTACCTGATAGACTATAACTCCACTGCTCCCCTTATGGTGTAGCTTAACATGTGGTTGTTTCCACATGCCCACTTTGAGTTGAAATATACATGGTACTCTCTTGCATCTTAAGGGGGGATACATTAGAAAAACTCTCTTTCAAGTTAAGGCGGGGAGTACTTAAATCAAATGGAAAAAAGTCTGTAGATGGAAAACTCTGAAACATAACTCTAAATATGGAAAAAAGTCTGTAGTTGGCAGACTTTGAAACAAAATTATGAGGATGGAAAAAAGTATGTAGATGGAAGACTCGATACAATACTATGAATATGGAAAAAAGTCTATAGATGGCAAACTCCAAATTTCCAAATGGGAAACAAATAGTATGAAGATGACAGACTCAAATACATGATGCATTGGGATGTTGATCGACACATAAAAATGCTGAAATATTTAGGGATAAGTGATTCACTGATAGTACAGTGGTGATACTACAAGTTCACAAATTAGTAGAAGACAACAACCTCTTCTAGCTAAATCACTTGGCAAATGATGGAATTGTCAAGCATATATGGAATGTTCAGACATGGCAGTTGTTCACTCCAAAATTTAAGCTCTCTTCCAGTTCATTTCAGATGAACCATTCAATATCCAATTTGATGGTTTTTCAGGCATATTTTTCATTGAAGCATAGGTGAAGGCTTCTGAAAGATCCAACATATCAGCTTCAACGTTAGTGTTTATTGATTAGCTGATTGTTGGCGGATATTTCTACCCTATAGTCAGGAAACTAAACTATCAACTTGGTTGGGGTGACAGGTAAGTGTATTTATGTCATTTACAGAAGTGTTTGCAAAAGAAATAGATTACAGATTTAGAGAACATACCTTTCACTGGAGTCTGATCCTCGCCTTGACCCAGCCTTGTGTCCAGCTCTCAAATCTTCCTTCTTTCAGCAAACCTGAAACAACAATACCTTCCTCAAACACTTTGGGCAACATATAAATCATAAAATAAACAAAAATTATGTTTAATATCCAGTATTGACCAAAATGAATCCAACTCAAAATGCCATTTAATAACACCTTCAGATTGGAACAAGGAAACACTTCAACCTTTATTTGTCAAAATAGTATGCAGTACAAATATACCTGATAATGAAGCAGGCTCCTGCAACTAGATCCTGGGCTCTGGCTCTGCTCTGGTCTGAATGTCTTCTGCAACAGTTTCTCCATTAACTCATCCTCTCATTCTTTAGTAAGCATTTGCATTCATAATTTCTTCTAACCCTGCTCCCTTAGCCTTCTAGGAATTTATAGGTTTAAGGAAGCAGTTCCAGTCGATGAGGAGGTTGGGGAAGTTAAGAAACTGTCTTCAACTAATCCTCTTCGATGGATTAATATATTTTTTAATCATTTTTAAAGGTACACGCGACTATTACACAGTGGAGTAGCGTATAGGGCGCTACTCTATTGTTTAAACAATAGCGCTCATTTAGTTTTAAATTGTGAGCGCTACTTTGATAAGAAGGAGTAGCGTATACATTGATATGGGCGCTACTATTATGCACTGGAGTCGCGTATGGGCGCTAGTCTCTTTAAGTAGAGTAGCGCTCATGCCTCAAAATGGTATTTTTGTATGTTCTCCAGTATTCTCAGGAAATGGGATGAGTTGTAATAACATCCAAGGTCAACATGCTCCTCCATCCAAGTTGTCCTTTTGTGTGATCAGCAGCTCAGGGTGATCACGGACGGAGAGGTGCAAGTTTGACCTATAACACTGATACATATACATGAACTTGTGATTGAGGAGGGGAATGTTAGCCTTATGTCTTAACCTAAAAATCACATAGTTTGTATGTCACCTTAATTTGTATTTCTTATTTAGGATATTAGTCATTTATCCTAAATGATGACTAGGTGATATGGATAAGATTTCCTAGAGCAAATCTCTCCATGAGGTGGCATTCTTCTTTGTACTATATAATGGTACTATTTGTGTGAATACAATTGATCAAGTCTTTTTCCTTTTCCATCATATTTTTTCCATTCATGTTTTTCAATTGGAACAGCTAGTCAAGACTTTGAGTGAGAGGTGGGATCTTATTTTTGAAAACAACAAGAACTTAAATAACGAAGACATCCATGATCAAGATTGAGATGAAGAAATCAAAGAGGATGTTTTAGAGTTTGAAGATTCTGATCATCCTATTGCTGCCGAAATTGAAGTATGTAAATCACTCCTCTTAATTTGTCAAAATTTCCAGGAAGGTTGAATGAGGTATTGGAGATGTTTTGGATGACTTTCCGTGATTACGACGATGATGTTGAGCAACAAGTTTACAAATTTATGACATTGGCTCCAGAATATGATATTAAGGGATAGGATGTTTACATGAGGTTATTCGTCCTCCACTTGGGATGAAAGGCCCTTGCTTGGTTTGCAATCTTAGCCAAAGGAAAAATATCTTCCTTTGTAGAATTGATAGAGACGTTTTGTAGCCATTGGTGTCCAAAAAGATGAAACAAATGGATGCCTCATTCCGAGCATGCAAAGATCTTATTCAAGAGAGAAGAGCATGCCGATCTTGTTGAAAAATTCCTAAAGTAGCATGAAGTAGTCCTTGCTGAAGAAATCCATGATGAAGATCATACCATAGAAGGATTGCTTGAAGAAACCATTGTTCAGGATCTGGTCGATGATATCTTAAACCTTATGCCTGAAGGTTGATGCAGGAGCATCGGGGCCTAGGTAGAGCAGTTGAAGATGACCGACAGAAGGAAGGCCGACCAGAGGGAGTGCCGACGACCACTGGTGCGGAAGAGCAGATTGGCTATCGAAGTCAATAAGTCATGCAGGAGCAGTCGATATGCGATCTACAGAAGTGCGGAGATGTCGAGGGTCGACATGTTGTCGGACTGCGACTCCGATAGGTTTGGGCATGAGCCAAGAGAGGAGGAAGGGGCAGACTAGCGAAGCCTGAAAGTGCAAAGGGAAGCCGATAGGGTATGTAGAAGGCTGACAGAAGATAGTATGGTTGAAGCACTGATAAGACTGACTACTATAGTAGTGTCAGAAGGACGTGTAGAAGTCAAGAAGAGTACTTGGCAGCCATTTGGGGTTGCTAAGAAAGTTATTAGCAGTTATTGCAGCTGGTTGGGATAATGACAGATGTCGTCACCGGTGGATATTGTGCAGCATGACAGAGGCGTTGACAGTTGCAGGTCTGCAGGATCAGGGAGATCAACGAACAAAGGAAGAGTGTTTCGGGATTCGGAGTAGACCTTGGGATGCGTAGCAGCAGAGTAGAAGGCTAGGGAGTTTGGATCAGTTGGATAACTTGGCAGAGTTCAGGAAGAGGGAGGGAGGCGTAGAGCAGAGCTCAAGAGAAGATTTGTAGATTGGATAGGAGAGTCACACATCTACAGAGCGTAGAGAAGATCGAGCCATAGCTCAGAGTTCTGCAGTGAACTAGGAGAGGGTGAAGATCGACACATTGAGATAGCACACAGTTACTTTTGTATTGTAATAGGCTAAGGATGACAATAGTTAGTTGTTTACATCCCTTGCATTTGCATTATAACCGTTTTCAGTAGAAGTAATATAATCCAGCTTCTGGAATCCTGTTTACATCTTGTTGGGTGAACGTGTGTGTTATGTGTAATTGTTAAGCAAGAACCATTGTCCGAGTGACCTTGCGTCAAGTGGTATCAAAGTGGTAAGATAATCCTGTGAGGATAAAGGTCGTGATATCAACCTGACTAGGTCAAGTGGTATCAGCATTGGAAGTGAATCCAGTGAGCAAGTACATTGAACAGCTCCAGCTGTGGTTGGGTAGAGTTGTGCACGATTTGTGAAAGTCTGGTTGCAATTGGACGAGTGGGAGTTTCAGTCGAGGTTGAAAATGGCTCACAGAGGTGTTAGTGTCCGAGGTGTTGGAAGAAGAGCACATGGCACAGAAGTCACAGTTGATTGTGAGATGTTTGACGAGTGCATCCGAACAATGTGAAATTTGACAAATGAAGTCACATCGATCAAAGAAAGACAAAGGCATGGTTGTATTCTTGATGCGTTAGACCACAGTGACGAGGAGGTCGAAGAAGTGGAAACACGAGAAGCAACAGGAGAAGAAATAGAAGACAAACTCATCAAACTTCTGATGGATATGAGAGGTCAGACAAAGATAGATGTACGCACCTACTGAGGAAGTCTGGATCCATAAGAATTGATTGATTGGTTCAGAGAAATGGAGAAATACTTCGACATAGAGCAGATCGAGGATCCTAAACGTGTTAAGACTGCATGTCTGAGGTTGAAGGGTCATGCCTCATTATGTATTGACAATGTGCAAGCTGGAAGAGTCAAGAAGGGAAAGGATAAAATCAAGTCTTGGGATAGGATGGTCACCAAGCTAAAAGGGAAGTTCTTGCCGAATGACTATGGATTTCCTTGTTCTGGAAGTTACAGAACTTTCTCCAAAAAGAGATGACCGTGAAGGAATACACGAAAGAGTTCTACAGATTGTCAATAAGGTCGGGACAAACAGACAAAGGCGAAGAAGCTGTCGCAAGATATGTCAATGACTTGAAATATGCCATCCAAGACGAGTTGAGCATGTCAAGATTCAGAGCAGTCGGTGAAGCCTACCAGTTATCCGTGAAGGCATAAGAGAAACTGTCAAGGAAATCCGCATCGACTAGAGGAAGGATGACTGGTCGGGGTGCGAAGACTATTTCTGTGAAAGACCAAAGTAGCGGTTACAGGAGAGAAGCCGTCGAAGACAACTGATGTGCAGAAGGGACATCGACAAGAGAGAAAATGTAGGAAAATTGATGCGATGGTCGAGAGACACATGGTCGAGGTGCGTATGGTCGAAGTGGTCCATCCGAAAGAAAAGGAGATGATAGAACAACCATAATATGTTACAAGTGTCGAGGAGTCGGACACAAGGCTTATGAATTCCTAGATAACCTACATGCTGCAGAGGAGTCGAAACCTATACATCGAAGAGATGAGCAAGTTGATGAGAGGGAAGAGTCGGCATCCGACAGCAGCAAGGATGGAAAGAAGAAAATTCAAAACTTGAAGGTTAGGCAAACATTGATTTAGGAAGAACGACGCGACGAGAAAGATCTGACACAACGAAAGGCTATCTTTCGAACCAAAGTGCGAATTGGCGAATGGCATTGCAAGACCATAGTTGATGGTGGAAGCACTGAGAATCTTGTGACGATAGAGGTCATCGACATAATAGGGTTGAAGTGTCGGGAACATCCACACCCATACAAGATCTCATGGTTTCATAAAGGACACCATGTGAAGGTGACCATACAGTTCCTGATTAAATTCAAGGTCGGGAAGCTTGAAGACAGTGTAATGTACGACGTAATCCCAATGGACGCGTGCCATCTGTTGTTAGGGAGACCATGGCAATATGACAGAAGATGATCTATGATGGTTGAGCCAACACAGTCATAGTGTGGGAAAATGGTGTGTGAATCTCTCTTAAGACAAAAATGGAGGAGCCAGCCGACTGTAAGCAGGGCGAGAGCAACTTTTGGGAGAAGTGTGTGCTGATGTGTTCAGAGAAAGAATTCATCACGGAGGAGGAAAAGTAGTCGGGATGTTTTTCTATCATTCTGAAAGGGCCATGTGTCGATAGGTCAACAATGGAGAAGATTCTAGTCGAAGGCAGAAAGATGCTTAACACGTTTCAGAGCATAGTAGTCAACAAGACACCAACGGGATTGCCATCGACGAGAAGCATATCCCATCAGATCGACTTGATTCCAGGGTCGAGTCTACCAAAAAAGACACTGCATAGGATGAGTCCAATAGAAGGTTAGGAACTCAATCGACAGGTCTAGGAGTTGTTGGATAGGGGATTGATTAGAGAAAGTCTGATGCCGTTCGCAGTACCAACAGTATTAGCGCCGAAGAAAGGTGGAGAATGGAGGATTTGTACAGATTCCAAAGCCATCAACAAGTTCATGATCAAGCACCGGTTTCCATTGCTGAGAATGGACAACTTGATGGATTGCTTGAGTGGAGTGAAGTACTTCATGAAGATTGACCTGAAGAGCGGTTATCACTAGATTTGGGTTAGAGAAGGAGATGAATGGTAAACAACATTCAAGATGAAAGAAGGGTTGTATGAGTGGTTAGTCATGCCATTTGGATTGATTAATGCACCTAGTACATTCACGCGGTTGATTAATGAGGTACTGAAGCCATTCTTGGGTAAGTTAGCTGTAGTGTACCTAGACAACATCCTGATATTTAGTCGAACCAAGACAGAACACTTGGGGCACATTCAACAAGTATTGTAGAAGTTGCAGGAAGATAAGCTGATGGTGAACCTGCAAAAGTGTTTCTTCATGAAGGAAGAACTGGTGTACTTGGGATTTGTAATCTCGGGTAAGGGGTTGGTGATGGACCCAAAGAAGGTGAAGGCAATATTGGATTGGTTGGAACCGACAAGTGCGTCTGGAGTAAGGAGTTTCCATGGACTTGCTAGTTTCTACAGGAAGTTCATTCGAGGATTCAGTCGGATTTGTGCACCTTTGACAGAGTGCATGAGAAAAGGGGAGTTCAAGTGGACGAAAGCTTCCCAGTGAGATTTCAACAAGTTGAAGGAAAAGGTCACTGAGATCCCAGTGTTAGCTCTCCCAGATTTCGACAAAGTTTTCCAGGTCGATTGCAACGCGAGTGGAATGGAAATTGGAGCAGTGTTGAGCCAGGAGGGCCGACCAACTGCATTCTTCAGTGAGAAGTTGGATGATGCAAAGTGGAAATATTTGGTCTATGACTAGGACTTTTATGCTATTGTCCAAGCATTGAAGAAGTGGAGGCATTATCTATTGCCCAAGGAATTTTTGTTGTACACATTCACCAAGCACTGAGGTATCTGAATACTCAGTCGAAGTTGAATCAGCTACACATGAAATGGGTTGAGTTCCTGCAAGGATATACTTTCATGTTGCGACATAAGTCGGGCAAGTCAAACAAGGTTGTCGATGCACTAATCGATGAGGATTTTGCGAAAGCATGGGAGGCTTATCATGAATCGTGGAGTGTCGACAGGACTCCATACTTGGATTATTTTATCCAAGAAGGATACCTATTCAAGGGACAACAGTTGTGTATTCCTAAAGGATCCATAAGAGAGAACCTAATTTGAGAATTGCATAGCGGCGGGTTAGCAGGTCATTTTGGAATCGACAAGACCAAGGGATTGGTCGAAGAAAAGTATTATTGGCCAGGAATGACGACAGATGTTGGGAAGTGGGTACGATAGTGTCGAGTTTCCAGTTGGAAAAAGGAAGAAGTCATACTACGAGGTTGTATACACCATTACATATACCGGATACCCCATGGGAGCACCTGAGCATGGATTTTGTGCTAGGATTGCCGAAGACACAGCAGGGAAGCAACTCAATCTTTGTTGTAGTCGACATATTTTCGAAGATGGCACACTTTATTCTGTCTCGGAAGACAAGTGACACCACATGCATTGCTATACTATTCTTCAAGGAGGTAGTCAGATTGCATGGGTTTCCAAAGAGTATCACAGCGGACAGAGATACCAAGTTTATGGGACATTTTTGGAGAACCCTATGGAAGAAAATGGACACGATGTTGCAGTTTAGCTCAACATATCATCCGTAGACAGACAAACAAACCGAGGTAGTGAATAGAAGTTTGGGAAGCCTTCTAAGGTGTTTGACAGCCGATAGACCCAAGCAATGGGAGAACGTGTTGGCACAAGCAGAATTTGCATACAACAATTCTGTGAATCGGTCGATGGGTTTGAGCCCATTCTTGATTGTTCAGGGAAGAAGCCCACATGGGGTGGTGGATTTGGTTGAGTGACCGACAAAAATTAGGAAAAGCGCGGATGCAGAATCATTCGTAGAACATATGAAAGAAGTGCATGAAGACGTGTGAAGCGCATAGAAAAGAGTAATGCGGCATACAAGCTGAGTGCCGACAGAAGGACGAGGCTACAGTTGTTCAATGAAGGAGACTTAGTCTATGCACATTTGTGGAAGGAGAGATTTCCGACAGGAACATATAATAAGTTGAAGCTGAAGAAGATTGGACCATGTAAGATTTTGAAGAACATTTCGGACAATGCTTATGTGTTGGAGTTGCCGAAGGACTTGAGCATTGCACCAACGTTCAATGTCTTAGATTTGTACAGGTTTGTAGAGGGTTCAAGCAGCGAAAGCGGGGAGGTGTTGAACATCGACTGGACGGTGCAGATTCCAGATCGACACAAAGAGGACATCACAGAAGTAATAGAGGAACGCAAAGTCGGGCGTATGCGCAGTTCGCGAAGGAAAAAATACTCAGTGCGATGGAAAGAAGATGAGTTGGAAGAGGCAACATGGATTTTCGAAGAAGAGTTCAGGAGGCTAGCGGAGTAGTCGATTTATTTTTCATTTAGGGAGTCTAATGCAGGAGCATCCGGGCCTAGACAAAGCAGTCAAAGATGATCGACATAAGGAAGTCCGACCAGAAGGACGCGTAGAAGTCAATAATAGTACTTGGAAGTTGTTCGGGGATGCTAAGGAAGTTATTAGTAGTTATTGCAGGTGTTTTGGATAGTGACAAATGTCGTCACAGGTGGATATTGTGCAGCACGATAGAGGCGCTGAAAGTTGCAGGTCTACAGAATCAGGGAGATCAGCAGACAGAGGAAGAGTGTTTCGGGAGTAGGAGCAGACCTCGGGATGCACATCAGCAGAGTAGAAGGCCAGGGAGTTTGGATCAGTTGGATAGCTTGGCAGAGTTCATGCAAAGAGAGGGGGGCACAGAGCAGAGCTCAAGCGATGTTTTGTAGATTGGATAGGAGAGTCACACATCTACAGAGCGCAGATAAGATCGAGCCATAGCTCAGAGTTCCGCAGTGAACCAGGAGAGGGTGAAGATCGACAACTTGAGATAGAACACAGTTACTTGTGTATTGTAATAGGCATTTTAACCGTTTTCAGTAGAAGGAAAAAAATCCATCTTCTGGCATCCTGTTTACATCTTGTTTAGGTGAACACATGTGTTGTGTGTAATTGTTAAGCAAGAACCCTTGTCCAGGTGACCTTGCGTTAAAGGTGAAGGTTCTCCTAAAAATGAATATGATCATGATGTAATAAATGAAGACCAAGAATACGCAATTGAAGGAATTGAAGGACACAAGGAAATGATGAGTTCTCCTTACCATCATATTACAATTTCTTATGATATATTGAGTCTCTTGGAGGGAAATAACATGATCCTTGAAGATGACAATTACTGGAATTTCATGGGTCCATTTAGATATGATTCTTCAAGGCCGAGCAGTTTGTTTCTGAGGCCTTTAGTTGCATAGATTTGAATGAAGAAGTCTTGATCACCTCGAGGAAGAACATTGAAACTACAATTGACAATGATATGATTGTTTATTTTCATCGTATTGTTGATGATGAAGACTGGATCAATCCATTTGCAATTACATTTGATCAAAGCACCTCAGGAGGTGGATCCTGTTACTACTACAAATCATCGCCATATGTAACTATCCCATTATGATAAAGGTTCTGGAGACTTTGGAATCTGCATACTCGATGATATTTGTTTGGACTCAGTTCAGTCATGTACACCCAACATTAAGGGTGGTGAGGGGTACCATATAGAGAGTTCCTTTACGAGTAAGGAGTTGATTGGTCTACCTTCTCCTTATTGTCATCCCCAGTAGCATTCTTCAAGAAGTATTGTAGAAGTTGTTCAACTTTTTCTATTTGATATTGGTAAGTTTTCAATTATGCATTTAAATGGAACCAATACAGGTATGTGGATAGGTATAACATTCACTTCACATTGCGAGGATATCTATTATTTATAATTTCGGTTGAAACGTGAACGAATGAATTACATGGCTAACAATTTCAAAATTTCTTATATTATTGGGGATAGTGACATGATTATTACAAAGGTGAATAGCATGCTTGCATGTTCACAAGAATGATTGAGGTGTAGGGATATGTTACAATTAGTTTTCAAAGATGCTCATGAATATTTCCAAGGGTCACCTTTGCAAATGATCCCCCAAGTCCATAATCAGACAACCAATTTCATGCAATTTTTTTCTCAACACAAATATATGAGGAAGATAGTGTATACTTGATCCTAGTGCAAGGTTGGATAGATAAAGCTTGCGAAAGTAATCACTCTCCATTACAAGAATTTAAAGGTCTCCATGTTCCCAGGTTCACTCATTACTGCATCTCCATTCGGGCAAAGATATTGATATGTACTCGAATTATTCTTTATCAGATATGGTTTTGGATTATCTCTAAAGACAAAGGAACATGGTTAGGTATGAATGATATGATTAGGTGGCTACATTGGTGGTATGATTTCACTTTACCTCTTTTGTTATCATGATTAGGATAGGTATATTTAGTTTCATTTGAGTTAAGCATCTACTGCTACCCTTGCATTGAATTTGTTGTTCTCTCATGCCGAGTTACTTGCATTTCATTTTGGACAAGGCATGACAAAAATGTCTACCTCCGATGAATTTGATGCCTTGGTTATTTTATATCTGTGGAGGACCATAGGTACTGAAGGTTCTCATGCATTCCATTATTGATTTTTTTTATAACTAGACTCCATTTTTTATAACTAGACTCCGTTTTTTAACACTCCCTCTTGAGCATAGCATTAGGTAAACACAAACCAAGTCCAGTCCTACAATCTTCACATTTTGGATTAGGTAAGGGTACCAGCTAGTCTCAATGTGCTCTGACCTATCATGAAACACAAGATTGTTTGCTGGGTTTAGAGGTGACTAATCATCACAATATATAAGAGTCACCTCTTCTCCATTAGTTCAAGCCAAAGAAGCAATTTCTTAAGCCACATTTCTTCACAAATCCCAGTAGCAACAACACTATAATCAACCTCTATGGATGACAAGGAAATACAAGCTTGTTGCTTACTACACTAGGAAACCATGCCACAACCTAATGAGAAACATAACCTGTTGTAGACTTTATAGGGTTCACATCACCTACCCAATCAAAATCTACATAGCCATGCAAATATACATATCTTCCTCTTTCATAACTAATACCAAATGAAATATTACCACTCAATAACTGAAAATTCTCTTACTAACTTACGAATGAACCTCCTTTGGTGTTACCATACACTGACTTAACATATTTACTACATAGGATAAATCGGGATGTGTATTAAATAAGTAAAGAGGGATACCATGATTTTGCAATATAATGTAGCATCCACATCTTTACTTGGCCATCAACTCTTTAATGCAAGGGTACATGAGCATAGAAATAGGTTTGCAGTTCCCTCCATTCTTAACCATTTCAAAATCTCTACAACATACTTGGATTCAATCATATTAAGTTGATATTTATCCTTCCACACTTCCAAACAACGATAATAGTGAAGAGGATCCCTTCTGATTTGTTTTATTTACATGTTTGTCGATGAGATTGTTCGGCTTATGTAAATAAAGCAAATCAGATCGATCCAAGAAAAAGAAGGCAATAAACTTAGAATGATGACCTGCCCGAAGGCCGTGTTATAAACCAAAGATAGAGATAAAGCTACAAGTGTCCTCGGCTACTTTTCTAGTGTCGAAGCCTTATATCCAATGCTTGTGTCTAGAGCTGTCGCTCCATTTCCACGTGGCCTGCCCGGCCCACTCCGAGGTCCCACGTTGGCTAGCTTATAGCCCTTCGTCGGAGCTTTCTCGCTTATGGCCCCAACATATCCTTATGCCTTATGGCTTCTACTAGCACCCCGCTACCATGTGGCCCACCTGGTCCACTCCCTCCTCTTCTTTGCTATTTGTTTAGCAAGGACTTAGCTGCAACTCAACTTTCTCCCTTGTTAGATTTTTAAATTTTATGTCTCCCCCACAATGATTCAATCTCCTCACCTTGATTCATCTATATGGGAATAGCACGTATTGACATTCTCTGCTGAATTAAAGAAAATTGAATTCCAAGCTTTAGTGCTTTTAGTTTACATCACATTGATAAAATTGTTCAAATTCTCGTTTTAACACTTTTTATAAAACTATATGCAAAGGTGGTGAAGTTCTCAAAGATATTGACGGTACAAATTGGATTACTCACATCTACCTCTCCTGGTCCGCCTATAAAATTGGTTTAAGTAGGAATGTGTGTGTAATCAGATGCGATCATAAGAGCCTGGCCTCACTCTTTCCTCATCACCCAAACGATCGAGTGCCCTAAACCAAGGAGCGGCCCGGCCTGTGCTTTTCATCTGAATTCATGATCTTGAAATCATTTCTTGATTCATAAACTTGCATTGGAGGCGCCACCTATTGGGAGAAATTGAAGGCTAGAATACCATATATGTGAATCTGTGGCTATTTCAAGTAGCAGTGTGGACTAGAGCCAGAGCTTTGTGCCTGACCAACGCCATTTGACAGTTAATTTGAATTTCTCTCTCAATTCATTATGGGAGACATTCACTATTCGCCCAATCATCCCAATGATGGGAGACAGATTTTCGTAGATGATCTGAAGTGCGCAATCTGCCGGGTTGCGTTCAAGGAGAACGAGGAAGCCTTGGGTCTGCCCAATTGTGAGCATGGAATTCATGAAGACTGTATTAACATCTGGCATCGTGAGAATTCCAAATGTTCGCTTTGCACAACCGGCGCCGCGCCCGAATCGACAGTTTTGGAAGCCGAGCCCGAGCTGCAGCAAGTTTTGGAAGCTCAGCCCATACAGCCAGTTTTGAGCAAATCCGCTGGAGCAGATCAGGCTTCGGCTACGATCTCAGAACCAATTACTTCAGGGATCCATAACCATTTGAATTTGGAAGAAGGGCAGAGCTCAGGGATCCATAACCATTTGAATTTGGAAGAAGGGCAGAGCTCATGGATCCATAACCATTTGAATTTGGAGGAAGGGCAGAGCTCAGGGATCCATAACCATTTGAATTTGGAAGAAGGGCAGAGCTCAGGGATCCATAACCATTTGAATTTGGAAGAAGGGCAGAGCTCAAGATCTGGAGTAGATCAACTTAATGCAGAGATGGATGAGGGAACCTCCAGTGGAAGTGCATCAATGGCGCTTGCCATTGAAACGCCGAATAGTCCCGATAGCTTCTCGTTTCACGTAGAACTTGATGCAGAGATGGATGAGGGAACCTCCAGTGGAAGTGAATCAATGCCGAATAGTCCCGATAGCTTCTCGTTTCAAGTCGAAACCCCGGATCGAAATGCAGAGATGGATGAGGGAACCTCCAGCGGAAGTGCGTCAATGGCGCTTTCCATTGGAACGCCGAATAGTCCCGACAGCTTCTCGTTTCAAGTCGAAACCCTGCATCGTCCTACACCCTTCCCATACAGATATCATCCTGCTGACAGCGATAATGAAAATAATGGTCAGTAGAGTTGAGCAACCACAGATACATACCGACCTGATAAGGAACAAATAATTCATCAAGTTTGAGGTGTGTCGTTGCCTTTAATCTATTCCGATATAATGTATATTCAGGAAGGAAATACAGATATAATGTATAATTCTGCGGACCTGATAATGAACAAAGAATTCATCAAGACAAATAATACATCAGTTGCCAGATCTTTGCATTGAATGCATTCTTTGTCTTTTTTAATGTCGTTTCTTGTTTTTCTTTTGAGTTGAAATCAAACTCTATTAGTTGCCAGATCTTTGCATATAATACATTCTCTGTTTTTGCTTTTACTTTGTTTCTTGATTTTCTTTTGGACTGTAGCAACTTTGCAACTTCATGCTCAGACTCCTTAACGACTAAATTTCTTAATCCAAAGATTCCAAACTAAGGTATAATAGGGAATGAAGTGATTCATATTTAATATACAGATTGTTTTGTCCCGATCGATTCAAACGACAGGGTTGGATCAACCTGAAAACATAATTTCAATGGAAGAGTGATTGGTTTTCAAATCAGAGTGTAGAGGACTTTCATCTGGCTTTAATGTGGATTCCATTTTTCGCCGGGATTTCTAGCCTTGAATTTATCTGCAGTTCCAAATTAGTTTCAAACAACACGATAATTGGTTCAAACATTGGCTACTGTGTCAATCCTCGAATATTTTTTCACTTCTGCTTTAGTATTAGTGTATATATTGCTTCATTTAATTATGTTATGTCAATCCACAGTTTACAGTTTTTATCGTGACAAGTGCAACTTGGTTATTATTTCCAGGCTTTGAATACTTTATTTTGTGAAGAACATGAACTCTTCATAAATTTAGAAATAAGCAAAGAAGCCCTCTAAAACGACGATTTAGTCGGTTCAGCTTGTCTAAAAAAATGATTTTCTCCTAAACGAAATCGTAGAAGTTTTAGAAAACTCATTTCCATTAAATAAATAAAAATGAAAATATATTAAAATTTGTTGATTAAATAAAAATGAAAATATATTAAAATTCTCATTTATTGAAAATTTCATTTTCAATAATTTGACTCTATTTAAAAGTGGACAGAACATTTAAAAACAACCATGATAAATTTTTCTTTACTGTTAGTGATTAAAAACAATATTTTATTTTAAAATTGATTTGCTCTGTTTTTATTTACATATATTTTCTAATTAATTATATTGTTATTAAAAGTTATTATTAATTTTTTAATCAAATTAATTATATTTTTAATTTATTTTTTAAATGGTTTATTTCATTTACCTAATCTTAATGATTATTTTTTCAATATTTCTTAAGATTGGAAACCTAAGCATCCAATTGGGTGAGGAGGATAGCAACCATTTCTCCCAACCAATCAAGCTACATTTCATGGACGCAATTTTTTTTCAATACTTTTTATATCCAGCTCCTTTTTATTTATTGCAACTTCATTATGGTTAGCCCTCTTTTAACTAAATTATATAGAATTATTTTGTAAAAGGAGATCAAAATATGGTTAGAAAGCCACATAAAATGGATTAAAGACCAAGCATGATTTATGATCTATCATTCAAGTGTGGACTACCTTGTTAGGCTTACGACCATTGCCAGAGTTGATGAAATAAGGTTGTATGAGAAGGTTGTTGTGAAGTTTAGGAACCCTACGGGCTGGTTTGTAATATATCTTGAGTCAAACAAGGTTGTCACCTGTCCCAAGTTAGAGGGATGTTTGGAAGACGTGGGTTGTGATGCTTTTGGAAATGAGCCCCAATGATTTAGAGAAGCAACTAAAAAAAAAAATCAATGATTTTTCCTCTAGTACGGGTACGGGTATTACTGTTAACACTGGAAAAACAAAGTTTATGATAATCAAATCACAAAAGATCACTAATGCTAATTTAATGTATGAAAAAAATGACTTGTAAGAAGTGCATTCATACATCTCAGAATTCATCAAAATATTAAATGTAACTATAGCATTGAGAAAATGATTGATGTAGAATGGAAAGCTTATTATGGACTTGAAAATAGTTGCAAATCATTAGGACTTTGGATTTGGGATAAGAATAAACTCCTCTTTGAGACTCTTGTTGGGATCTTGTTATCTTATATGGATGTGGAGGTTGGGGTTGCAACATCTCTAGAGAATTGTGCAGAATGATAGAACAAATCCAAATGTCTAAAATAAAATCTAAAAATTAAAGGTAGTACATCCTATCCCATCCTTCTCATAGAAAGGAGTATTTTCCCCATTGAGAGGATGTCTATGACTAGGTACCTAACATACAAGAACAAGATAAACAACAAGTCACTCTACAGAATAATTATAATATTAAAAGTATTATTACATCTAAATTTAAGGAGTTGTGGTGCATAAGGAATTAGAGGATAAGAGAAAATAAAGATATTATAAGGAGGTGATAAAGTCTAATCTAGAAGATCATAAATGCTTCTATATTTTAACTAGAATAAAGAAGAAAAACAACATTCTTGAAATAAGAAGAGACTCTCACGAGTTCTATAGTGAAACAAATCACTAGACAATTCATAAAACCTCGTGGGATGACATAAATTGTTATGCTTGTGATATTGGGAGGGTTGAATATGAAAATCACTTTCTCATGTTGTACACCCACATGTGACCCACATTAGAGCACAATTTTTTGAACACATAAATAATTTTTTAAAGAAAACCAAGTAAGTGATTCCTTATCTTTTTTAAGATTCGATACACTAAAGTTCATCTTAGTGGATGTTAAAAACCATCGTCATCATCTATTTATTTATTTGTAATTTATATTTTGATAATTTAATATCTTTTGTTGGTATGTGTGATTCTTAAATATAATTTGCAATTTGAGAATAGAGTGAAAATATTTTTAAATTATTTTTATTATAAATTCAATTTTAACTATACTATATATATATATATATGTTGTTAAATTTATGTGGTTGTTTGTTACAGGTGGTCTTAGAGCATCCACAGTGTCAAAGACTAAAGTTACGGAGTCAGTGTCAAAGACTAAAGTTACGGAGTCACCTTTCGAATCCATCAGGACGCAAGTCAATTTAGTAGAGAGCATGAGAAATAAAGTATTAATAGTGTGAGGAGTAGATATAGAAAGAAAAGATTAATAATCTAAGGTCTGGAAATTAAGGTTTATAGTTAGGTTAATTAAGAAAGGGATAAATAAAATAGAAAAATGATAAAAATTTTACAATTGTTCCTAATTGTTTTTAGCTTAGTTTTATTTAGACCTAATTTAATATTAATTAAAATAGAAATTAATTCGAGTAAAGTATTAATTAATTTTAATTTTAATTGAATACTTATAAATAATGTAAAGTCTTAAAATAATCCTAATAAAGTAATGATTTAAATAAATTATTAATTTAATTTAATTAAATACCTTAGATCATGCAATATATTAATTTAATTTTAGTGGAATATTAATTTAATCTTAGTTGAATATTTTAAATTTAATTGAGTACCTTAAAATTAATCTAAGCAAAGTATTAAAATAACCTAATAAATATTAATATGGTTTTTAAATTAAGTATTACTATTAATTCAAAAACATTAAAATGTTAATTTAAATAATTAATATATAGTTAAATTAATGTTGAATTAATTAAATGTTTTAAATTAATGTTGTATTAATCTTAATTAAGGAATATTGATTTAATCTTGGTTGAATATTTTAATTTAATTGAGTACTTTAAATTAATCTAAGGAAAGTATTAATACAACCTAATACAAATTAATTTAATTTTGAAATTAAGTATTATCAATAATTTAAATACATTAAAATGTTCTTTAAATTAATTATATATAGTTTGAATTAAATGTTAATTATAGGTCTAAATTCATAATTGGTTTCTTAAAGGTTATCTTAATGACTAGTGGTTGAGTAAAGAGGGAAGCCAACTAGCACTTACTTCAAAGCCTCCATCCCTATTAAGATTATTAGGAAGTTTGATTATTTCTCTAACTTCCCTAAATTTCCTTTTGAAGTAGTGGTCTTCTCTTGCGATGATTATGGTGTCTTCTAGGCAAACTTGGTGTTTAGTATTGGCATAGTGTTCCGCAAGAGCTGAGGTTCGGGTACGATCATTCCTTATGTCAGTTCCATGTTCTTTTAATCAGGTCTGAAAGGAACGACCTGTCTCACCTATATAGCCCAAATCACAAGAACAAGGGACTTTATAAACACCCCTAAATTGTCTTATATCAATTGGGTCTTTAACGGATCTCATTTTCTGTCTAATGGTCTCAAGGGGTTTAAAGGAAGTCGTAATAACATTCTTCTTAAGAATTCTAGAGATCTTATATGCGGCCCCTTTAATGTAAGGTAGGTAAGCTCTAGGGTTGGTGGTCATATTATTAGAGTTTTCCCTACTATAATGGTTTTTATTGAGGGCTTTGTCTATAGATTTATTGATATCTTTAGGCTTGTAACCTATGTTTACGAAGACCTCCTTGAGGTGGTCTATCTCTTTTACAAGATGTTCTACATCCGAGATCCTAGAGGCCCTAATCGCTAAGGTGTTCAGAACCCCTATCTTCTGGGCAGGGTGGTGGTGAGAGTCTGCGTGAAGGTAGCTCTCAGTATGGGTCTTTTTTCTGAAAATTTTGTGTCCTAATGTACCATCTTCTTTTCTAATTAAAAGGACATCAAGAAAGGGGATGCTTCCATTCTCCTCTAATTCCATTGTGAACTTAATGTTGGGGGAGAGATTGTTAAGATGTGTAAAGAACTTATTTATTTAAGCCTCACCATGTTGCCAGAGCACATTGGTGTCATCTACATATCTCTTTCATCTTGTAGGTTTCAATGGGTAGGAGTCTAGAGCTACTTTCTCAAACTTTTCCATAAAAAGGTTAGCCACTATGGGTGATAGGGGGGATCCCATGGCTACCCCTGTGGTTTGTTCATAAAATTCATCTTGGAAACTAAAAAAGGTTGATCTAAGGCAAACCTCTGCTAACCGAGCCGTGTGAGGGTCCGTAGCTTCTTTAATGACTTGGATGGCTTCATCCAAAGGTATCTTAGTGAAAAGTGAAACCACATCAAAGTTAAGGATCATGTCTTTAGGTCCAATCTTCTCATCTTTGATTAGCTTCACAAACTCACTGGAGTCTTTGATGAAGGAATCTGTGTTTCCTACTAGGGGACTCAAGATTTTTGCTACATATTTAGCCAGTTCATAGGTAGGGGATCCTATAGTGTTGATAATAGGACGAAGAGGAACTCCTTATTTATATTTTAAATAACTAAAAATAAATATTTCTTATCAAATTTTTTAATATATTTACTACTTGATGCAAAAACAACCCTCTGATCAAAGTCCATAGGTCAGAGTACATAACAAAAGATTAATAGCCACCCACAACACACTAACAAACACACAACACATAAGATGCCAAGAATTATCTTTTTTATTACATTCAGAATTAATTACAATGATATGAACTTATAACCAGAGTTAGTGCTCTGTCCAGTTGGTCTGCTTAGTCGACTGATATCTTTCTTTTTCACCTCAACACCTAGAAATTTTACACTGGTAGTCAATATCCCTTTCTCCTTGTCTTGATCTATATTTATAGTCTCTCTCAACCTCTGATTCCCAGTTAATCTTATTCTAGAAGCCTCTCGGTGCTTCGTTGGTCTAGCTAATCTTCATTAAATTCTTCACCTGCAACTTCCTCTTCATACTATGACATCTGGCATTCTAAACAAATGCCATAAATTATGCAATAACTATGCAATAGTTGTTCCAAATACTCCCTTAACTGCTTGGCCTTCGCCTCTTGGATTTCCTGTCGGCCATTTTTTGTCATCGTTGGTTTAAATCCCAACCTTTCCTGGCCTCTGAGTCATTCTAGCTCCAACCTTGTCTGCCCACCAATCAATGTGCTCCGACTGTCTTCTCATCCATTAGATCGAATCGTAGTCAATTCCTTGACTTTCCTACCTACTGTCAACCTCATCCCGTCAACCTTCTCTGCTACCTTGACGAATCCTCTTCGTCTAGTCATTTATTCTCCCTTCGACTTCTTGGGCCCAACTTCCCTCGCTTTTACTTGGAAGGTCTTAGAATCCTCCTAAGTGATTTCAGTCGAATCATCTTCCCACTATGGTGAAGGGTCCCAGTGCCCCTGCATCAGTTTTCTTGTGTTCAAAAGAACTATGCCCTCAATTCATCAATCTCTCGAACGCTCCGTCTAAAATATAGGTCACTTCCTCCAATTCCCTGTCCTTCCAATGGAATACAAATCCTTTATTCTTTAAACAACTCATTCGACCATCCTCTCGCTTATTGAACACTTTAGCAACTTCCTCTGTTGGTCATTTTGGCATCTGGTCTAGCTAGTTGGTGGTCGATTCTTCTCCACTAGTCGACCCCTCTTCACACCTGTGCAAATTGGCAATGTTGAAAGTCCACAAAATATCTAACTCCTTCGACAGTTCCAATACATATGCATTATCATAAATTTTCTTCAAGATCATGCATAGACCAATCTTCTTCAATTTCAACTTATTATACGTTTCTCCGGGGAACCTTTCTTTCTTGAGATGTGCATACACTAAGCCTCCTTATCTAAAATATTGCATTTGCTTCTTCCAGTCGGCCCTTAACTTGTAAGCGACGTTACTTTTCTCCAATTGCTTCCTCACCTTTTCATGCACTTCCTTCATGTGGTTGGAAAATGACTCTGTGTACTGTTCTATGTTCTGGTTGGTATCTTTGCTAATTCGACTACCCCATGCATATTTCCCCCTTAAACTACCTGGAATGGACTCTTTCTCGTTGAACGATTCACTAAGTTGTTGTATGCAAAATCTGATTGGACTACACATTCTCCCATTGTTTCAGTTGGTTGGAAGTCAGACACCTCAGCAAATTTCCAAGACTTCTATTCATGATTTTAGTCTTCCCATCAGTCTGTAAATGGTATGTAGAACTGAATTGCAACTTCATGTTTAAATTTTTCCACGGGGTTCTCTAGAAATGACCCATAAACTTAGTATCTCTATTTGAATTTATGCTCTTCAACAACCCATGCAATCTCATGACTTCCATGAAAAAAAGAATACCAAAACCTGTGGCATCACTTGTCTTCTTGTAGGGAATAAAGTGTGATATCTTAAAGAATCTGTCGACTACCAAAAAGATGGATTCGTTACCTTGCTGTGTATTTGGAAGTCCTACACAAAATCCATATTGATATGCTCCCACAGAACTTCTGGAACTAACTATGGTGTATACAGTCCTGTATTCTAACTTATCCCTTTGGCATATAGTCATACACGACAATGCTGCATCCATTCCTTCACATCGGTTTCCAATCCTGGCCAATGATACTTTTCTTCAACCAACACCTTGATCTTGTTGATGCTAACGTGACCTTCCACTCCACCACTATGTAATTCTCTTATTAGATTTTCCCAAACTGATCCTTTGGGAATGCATAATTAATGTCCTTTGAACATGTATCCTTCTTGAATGAAGTAATCCAAATATGGAGTTCTATTGACACTCCATGGCTCCTTCCACGCCTTCCACGCCTTGCCAAAATCTTTGTTGACTCCATAGTCCTCTTTCATCGACTCCGACCCATTCTATTGGACAGACATTGTGCCCAATAATACGACTCTTCGAATCAATGCGTCGGAAACCTTTTTCGAATTTCCGGACTTATGTTGTAGTACACAAGTATAACTCTGTAGGAATTCAACCCAATTCATATGTCTCTGATTCAACTTGGTTTGAGTATTCAAGTACCTCAGATCTCGATGGTCGGTGAACAACACAAATTCCTCGGGAAACAAATAATGTCTCCATTTCTTCAATGCTTACACAATAGCATAAAAATATTGGTTGTAGATCGAATATTTTTGCTTGGCTTTATCCAAATTTTCACTAAAAAATGTAGCTAGTTGGCCTTCCTAGCTAAGCACTGTTCCAATTGCCATTCCATTGGTGTCGTAACTAACCTGAAATACCTTGTCAAAATCTAGAAGGTCCAATAATGGTCTCTCCATCACCTTCTTCTTCAACTTTTTAAATGCTTGTTAGGATCCTTTCGTCCACTTGAATTCACCTTTCTTCATGCACATTGTCAATGGTGCACATGTCCGACTAAAATACATGATGAACTTCCTATAAAAACTAGCAAGTCCATGAAAAATTCTTACCTTGGTGGCATTCCTCAGTTCAAACTACTCCAAAATATATCTGACCTTCTCGAGGTCCATTTTCATCCCTTAATGGGAAATTATGAATCCCAAGTACATTAACTCCTCTTGCATGAAACAAAATTTCTGCAAATTTACCAGCAATTTCTCTTGACTCAATTTCTGAAGTACTTGTCTCAAATGAGCCAATTGTTCAACTTTAGTCTTGCTAAAAATCAGAATGTCGACATGTTAGACAACAAAGGACTTCCCTAGAAATGTATTCAATACTTCATTCATCAGTCTCATGAATGTACTTTGTGCATTGGTAAACCCAAATGGCATAACCAACCACTCATATAGTCCTTCCTTCGTCTTGAAGGTTGTCTTCCACTCATCTCCTTCTCTAATACTGATTTGGTGGTATCCACTCTTCAAGTCGATCTTGGTGAAGTACTTTGCTGCACTCAAGTAGTAAATCAAGTCGTCCATCCTTGGAAATGTAAACATGTGCTTGATTGTAATCTTGTTGATGGCCTTGGAGTCGGTGCACATCCTTTATTCTCCTCATTTCTTTTGTGCTAGTACGACTAGTACTGCACATAGGCTCAGACTTTCTCTAATCAACTCTCTATCCAACAATTACTGGACATGTTAGTTCAATTCAAAATTTTCTATTGGCAACATCTTGTGTGGTGCCTTGTTCTACGAAATTGAATCTGGAATTAAGTCGATTTGATGGGATATACTTCTCATCAGTGGAAAACCCGTTGGAATCTCATCGATCAATATTCCCCTGAACTAATTCAACATGCTTTTGACTTCAATCAAAAAATCCCTTCAAGTAATCCACACTTAGTCCTTTTGGAATAACTGCAAAGTAACATTATTGCTTCTTTTCCTCCTTCAAGAACTCTTTAGTTGAACACATCAACACTCTCTTCTCGCTGTAATTATTTTCACTTCCCTTATTACCCCTATTATCTTCTTCTAAGGGAATCAATTTAATATTCTTTCCATCCTTTTCCACTTTAACAGTGTTTGCATGGCCATCATAAATCATGTTCATGTCATACTGCCATGGTATTTGCAATAGGAGATGACAAGCATCCATTGGTACCAGATCACACAACACACTATCATAAAAACTGCCAATCTTGAAATTTATCAAACATTGGCTTGACACTGTAACATGGTGTCCCTTCTGTAGCCATGACACTCTGTAATCATTTAGATGCGATCGACACTTCAGACCCAACTTTTTGACGACTTCAGTTGAGACTAGGTTTTCTGTTCTTCTTCCATCGACTATCATGGAACAACACCTATCTCTAATTGTCACTTTTATTTGGAAAATAGACTTCCTCTGCACTGGTTCCTTCTCCTCCTGTTGAGCAGGTTGTAATAAATTCCTCTTGTTCATTAGGTTTCTGCCTCCCTCTGGAGTGGTCTCTTGCCTTCTTTCCCTAACAATTGAACTAGTTTTGACGCCGTTTATGTCTTGTCAACTTGCAATGTGTGAGTTTTCTGGGCATTCATGTGCCTTATGACCGACTTCTTGACACTTGTCCTAGATGACAATTGGTCGATCTACCTCTTTGTCCATAATCTCCTATTTGACCAAATGTACCTCAGCCTCTAATGTTTCCACCACCCCTTTCTATATTCTTATGCAAAATTTCTAGTAGTACTCTCATTCCTTCTTTCTTCGATTCACTGATCTGTCCTCTTGTGGGTGTGAATTTTCCACCCCTTTCTCTAATAGAATTCTTCCCACTGGAAATAGAGGTATTCCTTGTAAGCTTTTCCTTTGCTTTCAAGGATAACTGGTAATCCTCTTCGACTATTCTAAACCTTGATAGGCTCAACTCATCCTAAATGGCATATTGCATCCCATTTACATATCTATCCATTGCTTCTTCCCCTTCATTGTTCTGTCCTGACCCGATGGATATTCGATAGAATTCCTCAATGAATTCTTGAATAATTAGCTCATTCTGTCTCATATTTTGCAATTTTTTGAACAAAGCAATCATGTAGTCAGTGGAAAGGAATTTATTCTTCAAGTTGGAAACCATTATGTCCCAAGATTTAATTTTATCCTTTCCCTTCTTAACTTTGTCAGCATGTACATTGTCCCACCACAATGAGGCATGAACCTTCAACTTCAAACAAACAACTTTCACCCTTTTGGGTTCTTCTATTTGCTCCATATCAAAATATTTGTCCATTTCTCTTATTCAATCTATCAATTCTTTGGGCTTTAGTCTCTCTGAATAGGTAGGCATCTCCATCTTGGTCCCACCCTTCATTTCAGAAAACACTTTCAACAATTTGTTTTCTAGGTCTTCTTCTTCTTCAGCCTCAGGATACTTTTCTTCTTCCTTAACCTCCACATAATTATGGTTAAGGTTTCAACACCAAATCCTCTCTTTTGTTTCCTTCACAACAACCAACTCACTCTTCAGAATCCTCATGGTATGGAAACATTCTTCGAACATCTCTCAATCAATAATCACCCTTTCACTTGCACGCAACCTTTGTCCTCTTTCACAAACATTAACGCCCCTCTGAGCCATTTCTCCTTCAATCTGACCTAACTAAATTCTCCCCTTCCAGCCGCAACTATATTTCTCAACACAACTTCTGCAACTCTAACCAACAACAACTGGAGTTGATTTCTGTTATAAAAACAAGATCGCAGATCAATAAAAATAAACACGATGCAAATATAAATAACATAAACATAATACAAGAGAGACACCAATATACGTGGTTCACCCAATTTGAGCTACGTCTACAGAGAAATCGCCAGTGCTTTTATTATACCATCCAACAAATGAAGGGATACAACTCACAACACATCCGCTGCAGTTTCCTCTTCACTCTCTCACAGTCTCTCTTACACAATCATAGAGATATTTACAATACTACAATACAAAATCGTATTACAATGCCTTCCTTTTAAAGAAGGATTACCATGGGAAAATGCCACGGGACACACAATACCATGGGCTTGTAAATCACCCATTATTAACCAAGTCATGACTTTAAAATTACAACATTTTACAAGGCATTTTTCTATCGAAATTGGTCTCCCCCACCCTTGGACCCCCCATGAAGACTATATTGGGGGGCAAGCCCCCCAAACCTCCCTGCCATGGGCTAGGATGCAAACATGGCTAAAACACGACCTCTAAATAAGGAAGATCAGAATCCACAACCAAAAATTTCCTCTTTATGCAATACCAAAATGATGCAAACACGACCCTCTGATCGAAGGCCACAAGTCAAAGTACACAACAAAATATTAATAAACACCCACAAGACATAGTAACAAACACACAACACAAAATATGCCAAGAATTATGGCTTTCTCTTAGATCCAGAATTAATTACAATGATATGTTTACAACCATAGTCAATGCTCTATCTAGTTGGTCTACTGAGACGACTGATCTCTTTCTTTCTGACCTCAACACTTAGAAATTTTATACTAGGAGTTAGCAACCTTTTCCCCTTGTATCAACTATATTTATAGTGCCTATCAACCTGTGATTCTTTCTCAATCTTGTTCTAGAATCCACTCGGTGCTTCGCTGTTCCAATTAATATTCATTAAATTCTTCACCAACAACTTCCTCTTCATACTATGACATCTGGTGTTCTCAACAACTGCCATAACTACACAATAAATACTCCAACTAACCCCTTAACTACTCGGCCTTTGACACTTGTCTTTATTGTCGGTTGTTTTCTATTGTCATCGATTTAAATCCTGACCTTTCCAGAACTCCAAGTCGGTCTAGCTCTGACCTCGTTTACCCACCAGTCAGCATGCTTCGACTGTCTTCTTATCTATTGGGTTGAACCGTAGACGATTCTCTGACTTTCTTACCAACTGTTAGTGTTGGCTGCTTTACTGGGCAGACCCGGGTTTTAATGAAGCGCAGCAACAAAACCCCTTGGCGCACTGGCCCTCTCGGAAACGAGCTGCGCGGCAGCTCGAGGTCTCACCCGAAGTGGCTATGGGGGGGGTAAGGAATCAGGTTTCCTTAACCTGGGTGACGCGGAGATAGCTCTTCCTTGAATGGTTCCTGCTAAATCGGCGGTCGGACCTTCCCGCAGGCCGCTCGGCGCAGCTGCGAGGATTCCTTCCTTGACCGGTCTACTGCGCAGTTTCTCCTTTCTACGCAGCAGGCAACTATCCCTTGGGTCGACGCGCTAAACACTTCCTCGCCCTTCACATCCAGCACAGTAGCGCAGTCTGCTCTCGCCGCAGCGACCGTGCGTTACTACTTCTTTAGTACTTAAGACACTTATAGTTATCAAGGGATCTTTCCAACTCGCTCAAACAGTCACAAAGATAAGACAGAAGTCTTGCATACACAAATAATGAACTCTAAATAGTTATCATTCACGCAAACATTATAACAAGAAGATATAAGTGAAGCTCATCTCCTCGAGGAAAACCACGTCCCCGGGAGTGTTATATTAACCAGAAAATGATAGAGTTATACAATATGCTGCGCACACAGCTGCAGCCTTAGATCCTTCCAGGGAACTCCATGCACACAGCTGGGAGCCCTTCTCTCAATCAAGTCTCCTCTCTATGGAGATTACAAAGGCACAGACGTCGACTCAGACTGTCTGGCAACTCAGGGATTAGCTCCTCGGCTATCCGATTTCCTCTCTAGTTCTACGCACTGGGTAGAAAATACAGTGAAGGATAATCAACACATGATCTATCCTTTAGACTGGCTGTCTAACAGTCTAACATCTAGCTCTCTCTAACTCTCTAACCCTTATCTATTACAATTATTCATATATATAGGTGGCCATGACGGTCACACCTTTACAAAACTGTGGGCCTTTCCCAACAGTGATTCCCAAAAACCCTAACCACGCACATGGCTAGGTGTACTGTAGGCGCCGCTTGCAGTCACGTCGCCGCTTCCTGCAGGCTCCGTGAATTCCGGCGTAGATTGTGGGTATGGGCGATCGTCCTTCGCCTTCAATGCTCTGGTCCGTTGCTCCTCCTTGATCCGAGCAACCATAACTTCTGTACTAAGCCTTTAAATGAGGGTAGCTGAGCCCTCTACTCCATCACCTTATTTATTATGGTAGCTGAGCCACCTTCATTCTTCGATGACGTGCGCGCGAGCTCCGCAATTTCCGGTCCGTGATCTGCGCTGAGATCATCCATCTGGCACCGTACTGCGCACCGTCTCCTTCTTACCCAAAACTTAGTGCTTGTCCCAAAATTAGCACTTTCCTTCCATACTCGTGCTTTTTCCCAAAATTCGTAGCTTTTACTATAGCTGCGACCTTGGCCCCAACAGGCCCCCAACACTCACTTGTGGCTCGCCCTCGAGCCACTCGCACTAGCGCGTGGTCGTTGGATTTGCGCATCTGCGTTTGCTTGAATCTCCGCGAATGTTTTCTGCCATTGCGCAATAGCGGAGTCCAATTCCTCAATACACTGATCAGCTGTTTGCACTGTTTCTGCGGTTGCTTCGCCTTTAGTGAGTGTATCAATGGTCTCTTGAGACTCGGCAATCTCTTTGATTTTTGTCTCAATCTGGCCAACGATTTCAGCATATTCATCCATGAATGGCTGAATGCTGTTGGTGAGCTTCTCATCTTCAGTTCTGAGCTTGTGCAGTTGCTGCTGCATTTTGCGCACTTCGCCCATTTTCTTCATCTTTGGCAAGCCTGTTAAGGACTTAGTTTCTTCATTCAGAACAGTGAGAGACTGTTCTGCAGCTTGCACCTGTTCTGATAGTCCCACTTTAAAAGGGAGGTTCACAAGCTCTGACCATGCTTCCATAGCCTGGTCCATCAGGTTCTTGGCTTCCTGTACTCGACCTTTCATTCGTGTGGAAGCTCTGCTCAATGCTTCAAATTGTACCTGCGCATCATCCGTAAGATGCGCAGCAACGCGAGCTTCTAGCTCAGCAATCTGGGTTCTATGGTCTTCTGCCATAGCAGCTATTTCTTGCTCCAGGGTTTTCGCCCTTCCTCCAATAATTTGAACTTTTGCAACCAGAGGGAGGTCTGGTTGAATCTCGCAAGCCGGCAATTCCTGGGCAATCTCTTCTATTGCGTTTCTGATGCCGGTGTCTTGCGCCTCATAGAGTGCAAGCTTCGCAGAGATATTCTTATGACTTTCTTTCAGCGCTATCTCCTGCGAGTGCAGTCGTTGGTTTTCCTGGAAAGTAGAGAGCTCTCTAGCTCTCAACTCAAGAGAAACTTTTTCCTGTACAAGCTGTAAAGTCTCTATAGGAATTATAGACAAATTAATTTCTACAGGTCCAACTGTGCTTACCTGTAGTTCAGCTAGGGTATCTGGAAGTGTCATGCTGGTAGGCGGAATATGCACGACAGTGTGCCTTTCTGTGAGTTCTTCAACTCGCTCATCACTTGGAACTGGTTGTGGCGCCTGCGAAGTAGATGCTGGCGCATGGGTCTGCGCAATCCTTCCTGCGAGACCTTTCAATTCTACAAACTGTAAGTCTAGAGCACTTCGGATGTGAGCATGCGTGTTCCGCATCTCACGAAATTGCTCTTTCAAATATTTGTCGATCTCCGAGGGAATGGCCTCAGTGGGATGCGACACTTTCTGCTTCTTGGTGGCTGGTTCTGTTGAGCCTTCATCGCTTCTTTGCTCAGGGGCTTCCTTGCCCTTATCCTTTTCTTGCGCAGCGGCGGGTGGCATCGCAGGTGCGATGTCAGCTGCTGCTCTCCATTCGTCCGACCACGACTTAATGGTTTCTTCGACATCTTCTGTGGTCATCCTGTAAAGACCTAGCGCCCAGTCACCTGGAATGTCGCAAGGCCGAAGGTAGAGTTGATGGATGTCGGCAGTAAAAGCCAACTTGCCTTCATACAATGTGGCTGTCTCCTCGCTCAGCCTTGGCATATCTTGTATGGTATCTCGGAGGAGATAGTAGTACTCACAAAAAACAGCGCGATTCATCTTGCGCTTCGCGGGATTAGGGGAATCCCAGAGGTTGATGTAGCGCATGCCGGCAACCTCTCCTGCGCGGCGTGGACGGAACTGAGTATTCGGGGGCTCCTTCCACCCGACGAGAGCGCATAAAATTAGAAGCCACGAAAAATGGAATGATTGGGATGGATTGTCCTGCACATTCAGGCAATCAGCCAAAAAAGAATTCAGCAGGAAGAGAGACCAGTTGTACTGTTCTCCCTCCGCAGCTGCGATAGCGAGCTCTACGACAGCTCCAGTAACTTCTTTTGGTCGGCACTTGGTGAGAAGTCTGCCTGCAAGCAGACTTCCTGTGAAGCGAAGTGCCTCATCTTCAACTGTCGTGAGGTCATAAGCCCGACCTCCTCTTGTCAAGTTATATTTCTGGACCAGCTTTGCAGCTAATTTTCGGTCCTTCTCCTTTCCTGCAAAATGGATATTGGGATCCTTACCAACCTTAGATAGACCGGTGATACGGTGTATCAAATCAACATTTAGATCAATTGGCCTCCCGAGCCAAAGGTAACCTCCATGAACGCAGGATAGCAGTGTTTTAACGACTGCGTTCACTTCATTGCTACGCCCAAAGTGCGGTAGCTTCAACAAATTCAAGAGTCCAGGGCGCTCAAGATTTGCTGCAAATCCCTTCGGGATAAACTCATCAACTTTTCTGGTGGGATTATGGACGATATCCAGATATCGGTCCAACTGGAACTGAGGATATGTCTTATAGTCTCCAAGGTTAAAATCAGAGAATTTAACCAATGGAATGTTTCCCAATAGTTGGCCTTCTACCCGCACACTAGCCGGTAGTGGCGGTAGCGGAATTGGATATTTTGCATTCTTCGGAATCTGTACATCCGGCGCATCATCTGGACGCGGCGGAATGTAGTTCACCATAGACGCGAGCGGCTCTGGAACAGGTTCCTCCGGCTGCTGCTGAGATGCTCTTGTGCCTGGAGATGTTCTGGGATCAGTAGCACCAGGGTGTACGTAGGTCGACGGCGTCACCGGAGTGGCCATGCCGAAATCTAAGCCGCGGCGTAGGAATTGACGAACAACTTCTTCAGTCGATAAATTCTCCGTCGTGAACCAATGTAAATAACAAAACTCCGGACAGCAAATGGCGGATCTGCGTAGGGTATGGATGCTGAAAACAAGGGAAAATAGTCTGCACACTCGGCTCTGAAAACAATAATGCAGATCTTCAAACACAACTTATGCAACTCGAGACGGTAACCCGAAAATGATACAAGTGTGAGGTATTTATAGCCAGCGGGGATAGTAAATGCGACCAAGTGGGGTTACGTAGCGGTAGGCGGCTACTGATGAGTTGACAACACGCTATCCTCCTTGCCGTAGCGGTGCATTTAGTGTGATTGACGGGTTCTGACAGCCTTCCGGGAGAAGCTAATGCTTTCGGCGCCTGGGTTAAATGCAAATCTTTCGGAGATTAAGCCGAATCCGTCAGAACGGGTAGAATTAAATAGCGGCCTTATCCTTCATTTATTCAAACGCGGCTACATAACTGCTGTAATTCAAAATTTTCGGCGGGTCATTTCAGCTTAGGAAACCGTGCCTCTATGGGTCCACAATAAAACTCTTTTAAGCGGCAAATTATGAAAGGGGACTTCGCAAGAGCGATAGTCCAATGGTCCACAAAGCAAAACTTCGCCAGAGCGGACTGGTAAGCTTTGTTTAAGCAATTTTTATTCAGGATGCGCGGATATTTCAAGGAACTGCGCAGGAAGTTGGAAACTGAGGGTGTGTCGCAGCTTCCGTGTAGACTAAATGCGATGTCTCTTTCAACTACACTGGGAATCTGCATTCTTGAGTAATATATTATGTCGACAGGGCGGAGTGGCCGTCGCAATAAAGCTTAAGCCGACTCCCGTTTATCATTGTAGGTAGTAGTTCTCCATTCAGCTTTGCAAGCTGAACTGCGCCTCCGTCTGTTATTTTTATTATCTGAAAAGGACCTAACCAATGCACACGAAACTTACCTGGAAACTTGATGAATTTACTATCATAAAGGAGTACCAAGTCTCCTTCTTCAAAGTGCTTATGCTTAATGTGCCTGTCATGCCAAGCTTTCTGTCTTGCCTTCTGTACCTGTTGATGAAATCCGGCCAAAAGTCTGTCTTCTTCTAAGGAGAGCAGTTGCGAAAGTCTTTCATTCATAGTATCAGGGTCTGCCATTTCTGTAATTTGCGCGATTCGGAGACTGGGGACAATGTATTCCATGGGCATAACTGCTTCTTGTCCATACACCAAGCTGAAAGGTGTGTGACCTGTTAGTTTCTTGCAAGTAGTTCTGTAAGCCCATAATACAGCTGTGACTCTAAGGTCCCAATCATCTCTTTGTTGATTACAGATTTTCGTCAGGGCATTCTCAAGAATCTTATTGAATGCTTCCACCGTACCATTAGCTTGAGGATGGTAGGGTGTACTCTTATGGTGATTAATTTGAAATTCTTGAGTAAGGGCCTCTATAGTGTCATTGAGGAAATGTGTACCTTGATCACTTATGAGGATCACCGGGCATCCAAACCTAGTGATAATGTTCTCGAAAATGAACTGCGCGGCAGTAGCAGCGTCGCAGTTCTTAACTGGCTTCGCCTCAGCCCATCTGGTGAGGTATTCAGTAGCTGTAATGATATATCTTGCGCCAGTTCTTTTTCCTGGTGGGTTAATAGGTCCTACAAAGTCAATGGCCCATTTATCAAAAGCACGCAGTGTGATCTGGGGTCTTAGCGGCATTTCATCTCTCCTTGAGGGTTTTCCTGTGCGCTGGCACACATCGCAACATTTACAGAATTCCTTAGTGTCCTTGTGCAATGTCGGCCACCAAAGACCTGCGGCTAATATCTTTTGCGCAGTCGGTTTTCCTGCGAAATGGCCTCCTGCGGTACCTGAATGCGCTTCTGCGATGATAGAGCTCTTTTCATGTGGTAAGATACATTTGCGCAGAATTTCGTCAGGGCCCAACTTATAAAGCTGGCCTGCTATCAAAGTGAAGTCTGCGGCTCGAACAACAAGTTGTTTCTTTTGCTGGATTGTAAACTCAGCCGGCGCTTGTCCGGTAGTGAGAAACTCAAGAATATCAGAATAATATTCGTCTGCTGCTTGGATAGAAAAGAATTGTGCGTCAGGCAGATTGTCCTCCAGACTCGTAGGTTCCTCTCCTGACTCTATTCTGGATAGATGGTCAGGCCCTGCATTCAATCTGCCTGGCTTTACAATAACCTCAAAATCATACTCTTGAAAGAGCAGTAGCCATCTGCAAATTCTGCCTCCTAAAACTGGTTTATTGACCAAATATTTCAGAGCAGAATGGTCAGTATACATTTTAAAGTGAGCTCCTAACAGGTAGTGTCTGAATTTCTGTAGGGCATACACCATAGCTAGTCCTTCCCTTTCTGTAGTGGTGTAATTCTTCTCAGCTGTAGATAGCTTTCTGCTGGAGTAAGCAATTGGGTGGTCAATACTTCCTTCTCCAGACTGTGTAAGCACGATTCCTAGTGCTATGGAAGAAGCATCAACATGAACATGAAAAGGTTTTCTCCAGTCTGGGAAAACTAGAATAGGCGCTGTAATCATCTTTTCTTTAAGTGTGTCCAAGCTCTGTTGGCATTCTTCTGTCCAGGAGAACTTCGAATCCTTCTTCAGCAATCTTTCCATAAGTGCTGTGATCCTTGCATATCCTTTGATGAATTTTCTGTAGTATCCTGTATGTCCCAATGTAGTGCGCAATTGCTTAACTGAGTTGGGCGCCGGTAAATTAGCAATGATGGCAACCTTCGCAGGATCCATCAGGAGTCCTTGTCCGCATACAATATGTCCCAACAAAATACCAAAGGGCGCACAAAATATACATTTTTTCAAGTTAAGGGAAATCTGATGCTGTCTACATTTTTCTAGCATCATGCGCAGATTCGCAATATGGTTCTTTAGTAAACCAAATACAGTCCAGTCATCAAAATAGACTTCTAAAAACTTGTGGATAAATTCTTTAAAAACAACAACAACAACTCTAGAGAAGATAGCAGGTGCGTTTTTAAGACCAAAGGGCATTACCGTATACTGGAATGAGCCCCATTCAGTTGCAAAAGTAGTCTTGTGGCGGTCGTCCGGATGGATTCTGATCTGATGATATCCCGAGAAACCATCAGTGAAAGAGTAAGCCTCTTGTCCTCCAACATTATCAAGTACTTCATCTGTGAAAGGAGTGGGAAATGGGTCGTGCGCTGATGCATCATTGAGTTTGCGCAAGTCGACACAAATTCTTATTTCACCTTTCGTTTTCTTTTCTTGGACCACCATAGGACTAATCCAATCGCTTTCCTCTACTGGCTCAATAATACCTGCTGCAAGCATCTTATCAATTTCCTCTTTGACTTTTTCTTTGTAGCGCGGGTTCAACCTGTATGGGCGCTGCTTTACTGGCTTGGCATCTGGTTTGAGAGGTATGCGCATCACTCCTAAGTCTCCTAGGATGCCTTTCATTTCTGTGAACTTGGTAGGAAAGATATCCTGGTAGTCACGTAATAAATCTGAAACATGCGCAACAGTTTCATCATCCCAATAATCTCCTATAGAAGCAAACTTTGGGTCAGCTTCTGTGCCAATGTTGACTTTCTTGAGCTTGACGTGTTCTGTGATGGCAGGAATATCAAGCTCAGGACCTTCAATATTGCGTGTCCCTTCTGATTCTGGGATATTGAGGTTGCGAGGATCGTCCTCCTCATCTTCGGCGGTGAAGTTATAACATTCCAGGGCATGTTCCATCTGGACAGCCCAATCTGGTTGGGAATACTCTGGTACTGGATAGTGTTCAAATACCTTCTTTCTAATACACTTCAAAGCCTGATCAATGCTTGGATGTTCTGACTCAAAGCTGAAGGTAAGTTGAAAGCTTTCTATCATAAGAGCCCAAGTAAGAGTGCCTCTGCGCAATTCTGTTTCAGTATACCAATTCCTTGGAATTGTATCTAATGTGTGGATGAATTGGTGAACCCATTCATCTTCCGGAATATCTGACCATTGCTGGATGCATGCTTCAATGTGTGACCTGGGGTCACTCTGTCCTTCATATTTGGGTAGCGCTTCGGCTGTGGTATCCTGAAATCTGCGCAGTATCAATCTGCGACAGTCTGTCCATGTATGAATATTCTCCTTGTGCGCAATCCACCATCTTGCGGGTGTAGCGCGCAATGCTATATCCAGTGCTTGTATGCGCTGCGGTTCTGGAAGCTTTTGTTCATATTCCTGTATGAATTTAGTTACTTCGGTTAGACCATCAAAAGTTGGAGTGTCAGTTAATTCTGTGCCAATCCATCGAATGGATTTAGTCATCATGGCGCAACGTCTTGCAGAAACCTCATGTAGACGATTCTGCCAATTTTCCAATCCTGCATCTGAATCTGATGTGCACGAGCTATCACATCGCCAGCTGATATGGCCGTCTGCTGTGGGGTTGACATAGTCACTGTGGTTAGTGGTCATCTGATACAAGCTTTCCATGTGGCGCGCTTCCTCTTCTGCGCGAATGGGTTCTATATATCTTGGTCCTTGAATAGGATCAAGAGGTGCGATGACCCTGATCTGGTCATCCTCAAAGGTCATCTGTCTTTTCTTCAGGTTAATGACAGCCAAATTATCTAGTGCCCAGTCTATTCCTAACAGCGCTGGGTATGGTCTACTATCATCCATAATTTTGATTACTTCAAAATCTGCAGAGCTTCTTACTCCTTCAATATCAATAGGTACATTGGGTAATCTGCCCAATGGAGAGACTCGTTGCTGATTTGCGAGTCTTAGCTGGATAGGGGATCGTGTAAGCTGAGGGCTTCCCATCTGTTCCCATGTCTGCATAGTGAGAACATTGGCTTCTGAGCCCAAATCTAACATGACTTCGTCCATTTCAAATGCTCCAATCTGCGCTGTGAGCCTCATCTCTTTTCCTGTTCTAATGTGACTCCTAATCTGGTGAACAGCACACTGCGGTGTGTTCGTCGAAGCAGAGTGTTGGCACTGATCCAACAGGTGTTGGAGTTCTAGAGTTGCTTGTTCATTGCGCAACAATTTTAAACATTGTCGCAAGAACGCATGAACACTGCCTAGTGCATGCTCCTTATCGTCATCAGGTCTTCCAGCTGTAGTGGCTTGTTCTTGTACCAGGTTGTCTTGTCTTAGCACTTGCGATCTACTAATGGTCTGTGGAGTTGCGGCAGAACTTGAAGCTCTCGGATCTGAGAAATACTCTTGAGCTTGCTTAAATGCTTCTTTTTGCTTCTGTAGGTTAAGTGGAGCTGGTTTAATGTTAGCGCGGCGCACCCATTGCGTCGCTTGCTTTCCCGTTCCCATCTCTTGCGCACCAGTGGTAGCTCCACTGCGTGTCACTATATTAACTGTAGGGTCTGGTTCTCTTTTTTCTGCTCCAATCAACTGGATATTCTGATTGACCTGTGGTGTCTTTGCTTGCATCTTAGACTGTAACTGAGGGCATTCTTCAATGATATGGTCAGAAGATTTACAATACCTGCAGAGGGTTGTAGGATTTTGGCAATCCCTAGCAAAATGACCTTGTGTTCCGCAATTATAACAAGTGATCTGTCCTCTTCCGCGACCAAAATTTGTTGTGCGTCCGCGTCCTCTGTAATTTGCTGCTCGGGCGTCCCGAGTTTGGTCATAAGGTGGTCCTGCTGTGGGTCCTTGTGTCTCTGCTTGTACCCTATAAACATCATGCTTTCTTTCTATCATAAGGTCATATGCTCTACAATTGTTCTCATCATGACCTACTGATTTACAGAAATTACAATATAGATTCTTTGGGGTTTGCACATATTTCTGGAGTAAGTGACATTCTTGTGGTCTATGACCTCTAGTTCTACAGATTTCACACCAAGGCCCTTGTGCCTGTGGTAGAGGATTAGGTGCTCCAGTTGCAATATAGTCTATGAAAACAGGACAATGGTCCTTTGAATGACCTTGGGCTTTACATTTTGTGCACCAAATTTCTTCCTTGATCTCCTTGCCTTTCTTAATATCATGCACTTGCAAGGTTAAGTTTGCTAATTGGTTCTGTAAATGCGCAACATCATTGCTTGTTCCTGCAATTGGTGAAGCTTCTAGTTTCATAGCCATCTCTAGAGCTTGTTCCTGAGTATTGAGATTCTGTTGCATAAGAGGAAGTCTAATGTGTGGGAGCAGCGCAGCAATGAACCATTCTTTATGTTGCTGTGGTGCAAACTCGAAGCTTACTTGATCTATCAAGGCTTTGAACTTCTGGTCAAAGTCCCATACTGATTCTGTAGGTAACTGTTTGATGTCTTTGAGCTCTGTTATACACTGTGATTCTGACTTAGGTTTCTTAAATTCCCGAATCATAGCATTTCTTACCTCAGCAAGCGTCCTATTCTGTGCTGCTGAGTATTTCATGAACCAAGTCAAGGCTCTTTCTCTTAGTGTGGTTGCTAACTGAACCAGTTTAACAGCATCGTCATTAATTTGCTTAATTGTCCAAATGGCTTCACATAAGAACCAGTGCTGCTCAGGGTCTTCTATCCCTGTTCCTCTAAAATTTGGTAGCTTCATGTCGTCACCCATCCTTCTTGCACGGGTTTGAGGTGGAGGTACTGTAGCAGTGCCTCCGGGATGGTTAAACAAAGGTGGTACAGAGGTACTAGAAGTACCGTGTGGGCTACTAGAAGGTGTTACTGTAGGATTATACTGAGCTCCGTTTGGTTTTTGCGGTGTAAAGGGGTGATACGGGATATGAGCACTCCCTTGTCTTTCTATATGGCTTGCTCTAGGGACTTGGCTATTGTCTGGGCTGGACTCAAAAGGATATTGGTCAAGGCCTACTTTATATCGTTTTCCACTACGAGTGCAACCAATAACTTCAGGATCACTATCAGAATCTACGGACATTACTTGACTATGCTATTCATCAGAAGCAATACATAGCTTTCCTTTTTCATACAGAAGCATTTTAATCCATAAGTTCAGAGAATTTAAGAACTTACCTCTGTGTACTTGGAAGAAACTCCTCTCAGCTTCACTGAAACTCTTTCGTGTATCAACTGCAAATTCAGTAATGAAACCTTTCAGTAGACTATTCAACCAAAAGTCTACTGCGCGGGAAACAGAATTGTCGATCCGCTTCACAATACTGGCTAGCTCAGGCGTCCACGTGACGGGTCGATCAACATGCAGCGTAGGTGTAGAATCTGCTAACTTGGCTATCCAAGCGTGTAACTCCAATGCAAACGTAACAAAGAAAATTTCGTAAAGGTCAGCATAAATATACTTCTGTAACCAATCTTCTGTTTGAAGCGTAGGGCTTCTATTTTCTTGTTCAGCAAACTCTTTAGCCTTTAAATCAAACCAATCTCCAATTTTCTTAGCTGTAGGATTCCAGTAACACATTTGTTAACTGAGCAAGTCTCAGTGTAACAGAACCTTATGTTGTTTTCAGCAACAATCTCAGATGTCACGTAACTAGTAAGTCTTACAACAAGAAGTGGCAAGGCAACGGAATCATTTGTTGACTGTTTAATCTCGCGCGTCGCCAAAATAACAAGTCTCATTCGCGCGGCAACGGAACCATTTGTTGGTCACTAGGCAACGGAACCATTTGTTGGTCACTAGGCAACGGAACCATTTGTTGGCTCCTCTATCTCGCGCGTCACTGGAATAAGAAGTCTTGCTCACGCGGCAACGGAACCATTTGTTGGCTCCTCTATCTCGCGCGTCACTGGAATAAGAAGTCTTGCTCACGCGGCAACGGAACCATTTGTTGGCTCCTCTATCTCGCGCGTCACTGGAATAAGAAGTCTTGCTCACGCGGAAACGGAACCATTTGTTGGCTGCTTTACTGGGCAGACCCGGGTTTTAATGAAGCGCAGCAACAAAACCCCTTGGCGCACTGGCCCTCTCGGCAACGAGCTGCGCGGCAGCTCGAGGTCTCACCCGAAGTGGCTATGGGGGGGGTAAGGAATCAGGTTTCCTTAACCTGGGTGACGCGGAGATAGCTCTTCCTTGAATGGTTCCTGCTAAATCGGCGGTCGGACCTTCCCGCAGGCCGCTCGGCGCAGCTGCGAGGATTCCTTCCTTGACCGGTCTACTGCGCAGTTTCTCCTTTCTACGCAGCAGGCAACTATCCCTTGGGTCGACGCGCTAAACACTTCCTCGCCCTTCACATCCAGCACAGTAGCGCAGTCTGCTCTCGCCGCAGCGACCGTGCGTTACTACTTCTTTAGTACTTAAGACACTTATAGTTATCAAGGGATCTTTCCAACTCGCTCAAACAGTCACAAAGATAAGACAGAAGTCTTGCATACACAAATAATGAACTCTAAATAGTTATCATTCACGCAAACATTATAACAAGAAGATATAAGTGAAGCTCATCTCCTCGAGGAAAACCACGTCCCCGGGAGTGTTATATTAACCAGAAAATGATAGAGTTATACAATATGCTGCGCACACAGCTGCAGCCTTAGATCCTTCCAGGGAACTCCATGCACACAGCTGGGAGCCCTTCTCTCAATCAAGTCTCCTCTCTATGGAGATTACAAAGGCACAGACGTCGACTCAGACTGTCTGGCAACTCAGGGATTAGCTCCTCGGCTATCCGATTTCCTCTCTAGTTCTACGCACTGGGTAGAAAATACAGTGAAGGATAATCAACACATGATCTATCCTTTAGACTGGCTGTCTAACAGTCTAACATCTAGCTCTCTCTAACTCTCTAACCCTTATCTATTACAATTATTCATATATATAGGTGGCCATGACGGTCACACCTTTACAAAACTGTGGGCCTTTCCCAACAGTGATTCCCAAAAACCCTAACCACGCACATGGCTAGGTGTACTGTAGGCGCCGCTTGCAGTCACGTCGCCGCTTCCTGCAGGCTCCGTGAATTCCGGCGCAGATTGTGGGTATGGGCGATCGTCCTTCGCCTTCAATGCTCTGGTCCGTTGCTCCTCCTTGATCCGAGCAACCATAACTTCTGTACTAAGCCTTTAAATGAGGGTAGCTGAGCCCTCTACTCCATCACCTTATTTATTATGGTAGCTGAGCCACCTTCATTCTTCGATGACGTGCGCGCGAGCTCCGCAATTTCCGGTCCGTGATCTACGCTGAGATCATCCATCTGGCACCGTACTGCGCACCGTCTCCTTCTTACCCAAAACTTAGTGCTTGTCCCAAAATTAGCACTTTCCTTCCATACTCGTGCTTTTTCCCAAAATTCGCAGCTTTTACTATAGCTGCGACCTTGGCCCCAACAGTTAGCCTCAGCTCGTCAACCATATCCGCAACTTCGACCAATCCCCTCCGACTAGTCTCCTATTCTCCCTTCGACTTCCTGGGCCTGACTACCCCTGCTTCACTTGGAAGTGACTTCGGTTGATTCATCTTCCCACTCTGATCAAGGGTCGCGATGCCCCTGCATCATTACTTCAATAATCTTATCCAAAGTTTAAAGTCATAACATTTCTTAAAAATTAAGTAATTTTTTATTATTATCAAATCCACACATGTTGTATAATTATGTGTAAGATTAAATCTAAATCATCTAATTTTTACCTTTTGGCAAAATAATTTTTTATTAATAATCCTATTTTTAAAAAATATGTTTCCTTCTTCAACTTCCATTTTGCACTTTGTAAATTTTTTTTTTTAAATTATCATCAAACCCTTCCGTGGTTAAGACCAACGCTACAATGATATATACTAATATATATATTAAAAGTGAAGGAAATGGTTTTTATCTATTTTGTAGATATTCCATTGACTAAATACTTTTAATCACATAAAATATAAAACTTCTTTATTTTTAAATTACTTAAAATAAAGGATTAAAGCTATTTTGAATAGTTATGTAAAATATTTTATTAATGAAATGAATTAAAAGAAACACACAAGTATTAATGAAATATTTTTACGTTTTATAATGAAAAGAATTTTCATAAATATTATTGATGTCATGAAATTGAATGATTCTTCATGTGTAGGAAGTTAAATTGGTTTTATATATGGGACCAAGGTTAAATACTAATGTTAATAATGTGATGTTATCACATAATTTAGATTAAAGTTATTTTTTGGTATTGGAGTAAGACGTAAACGTGACTATAATTGGCTATGGGTTTAGGGTTCAGGGTGAGTGTAAGCTAATGATGGTTACTTTTTGTGTGTTAGATGCAATATAAAACTGAAAAACATATATCCCTCATCTTTCAAGGCTATTTTGAGACACCTACACAATGAATCTTGGTTTTAGTAAAAAATATGAAATGTAGGGAATCGAATCACCTTCTAACTATATAACTTTTATTTATTGAAAATTATCACAACTAACTCATTTGTGATTTTTTCGAACATTGAAATTTTATTTTGTTAACGAATTTTAAGGTATATGTTATTGGATAATTGCCATCAAACTTTCTCATGTAAACATTGGGAATAAAGTATTTCTTTCAAACTGAGTTGAACCCGTGATGATGGAGTAGAGCATTAGATTTTGGGGACTCAAACGTCTTATTCTCTATCTGTTTTTCAATTTTCTCAATACATGACTGGAATAATCCCCCATTTTCCTCCTTATCCTCTTCTTGAGTAGACGGTTTTGTAGGAAGGCTAAGACTTATATCATTTACTAGTATATTCAAATCTTCTAGATCCTCTTTTCTAGCTATCCCATTGAGATCCTCTTTAATAGCCATCTTATTTTCCAAGTTAACTAAATCAACCATTTTTACAGTCCGTTTCACCATATATTTCAACTTGGACACCCTAAAAGATATGTTTTCTTTCCAACGGTGGAGGTCTCGTTAAATTTGGATGTGTCAAAAAACAGTTGTGATAATTTTCCCAACACTTGTTAATTTTGGTCTTTTTAGAAGAGAGAGAGTCTACATAATGCCACGTGTCCAATTTTTTGAATATGATTTTGAAAATTCTACCGCCGATACTATGGTAGGTCTTCTTTCTGATGCAACTAGTTTCACTCAATTTGGATCTCGCATGCTCCAGATATGACAATTGTCCCTAGAACACCTTTGTGAGACTAGATTTTGCGCTAGCTAGAAACCCTAACTTCCTAAGGGTATACCTATGAACCTGTAATGAGTCAGGATCTGAAACGTTTACCACAGGTATCTTGGCCTATTTTCTAGATGGGTTCCAAGTTTCTATATCTAAAACCCTATAGAAAAAACTATATAGCGAAAATAATAAGATGACTTATTTTGGAAGCATCCAAGCTCTGATACCAAATGTTACGCAACAAATTTCCAAAAAGAGCATGAAAAGAGAAGAAATAAACTAGAAAGAGTACTCCATGCATTTAATGAATAAAATAGATGAATAGAAAGCCTCTTCAAGGGGGAAACCCCCTTATACAATGTACTAAGTACACAAGACAAGACATGATAAGATGCTAAAATGAAAATACCTCCTTCCTATATATAGGAGATTAAGAGGTACAATTACAACTCACTGACCCAAGCAAACATAACTAATATAACCATACTAACGACAATTATAACTAATGGACCAAAGATGACACTAACACTAATGTAATGCACCACAATATAGGGGAAATGTACCAACATTTAGGAATTAACAACCAAACAATAAACAACAAGTTATTTCAAGTGGAAATGTATTTTTAATAAGAATGGTGAGTCAACCTTTATTAGTAAATATAAGCTAATAATAATTGTTCTCAATACAAATTGTCATAATAAATTCAGGAAAAAGGAAAATTCAAAAATACTTACAAAATTGGAACACCCACCATTTGAATGTGAAACCCATATGAAAATTTGGTGAAGCTATAAAATTCGTTGAGCGTATAGATGGGATAATCACATCAACCTTTCATATCCCGTATGTTAAAATTAGATTATGTAGAGCAGACGACTTGGTATATGGATCATAGTTGATTATAAGAAATTGCACTCTCATTTTCACCATCACCAACATCCTTAATCCATACATAATGGGCCTAAATATCGTCTCTTTATCAAACATTTGAGTGTCCTAAAACAATTGGAGATCATAAACTTCAAATAATTTATGGATTCATAGAGGTATTGGATTAGGAGCTACTTATTTGTAGAAATTGAAGGCTCAAACACTGTGTAATATGTGAATCTATGGGTATTTCAAATATTAGTGTGGACTAAAGTCATAGGTTTGTGGCTTCTCCAAGAGAATCACTATTTGAAATATAATTTCTCTTTCAACTTGCTATCGGAGAAATCGAGGATTTGGCCATGAGCTTGGAGGATCCTTTCGATACACCTCATGAGGAGGATCAAGAAGAGATGAGAAAATTAATAACTGATAGAATCATGATATCACCCGTCATAGTTATTTTTCTTGTGGATTGGTTGAGGTTTTGTATACAAGTTTATGGAAGATGGATTTGGAGACAGATTGCTAGATTTTACACATGGAGATGATGGATATCCTCTCCCATGAATCCTTCTCATGTTAGAGTTTTATAATAGGACTATAATTGAAATTATACTTCTATTATAAAACTCATCAAGTACAAAATTATGCAAACATGAGACATCTTCCCATTTATCTTAAGGCTTTGTGATTGATCCCTTTGTCATGGAAGCAATACTTCGTGCCTTATATGTATCTTCTCAGACATGACACTTTCCCTGACTCAAAGATATCATCATATTTAACATAAAAAAATTGAATAAATTCTTTTGGGCTCTCGTACTAGTGAAAATAGCCCAATTACAATATTTATAACAAAAATAAAAAGAAATTTGTCGGACTTCTGTACCAGGGAAACTGGACCAATTACAATAAAAATCAAAAGAAATATTATGTTGTCATCTCATCAGGTTTTTCCTTTTTCGGTGGAGTTTCCTCATTGACATGGGATGTTGATGCATGTTGCTTCCCTCTCTTTCCTTGAGGAAAATCTACAACATAGTGACCAAGCTGGTCACGCCTGTGACACTGGATGTGTGAAATATCCTTCTTCTTCTTTGGTTCCTAATATGAAGATGGGGTTGGTATTTGATTTGAATATTTCCTCTCAAACTTTATTCCCTCTCCTTTCTTTTCATGAGTAGTAAGGGATTGATTTTCTACATCATACGGTTGGGGAAAATTATTTCTAGTTGCAAGTCTAGACTCCTCCTGAATGCAATTTTCCCATAACCTGTCAAACTTGGGAAATTTGGATCTCCCACTAATGATATGAATTAATGGTTCCCATGAAAGGGGAAGATCATTGAGGGTCATGATGACAATCTCTATGTATGCAACTATCTCTCCAATGGTTCCCAACCGATCCTTTAGTTCATACATATTCATGAAGTAACATGCAACTGAATCAGCTCTAGTCAACTTGACATTTGAGAGTTGTTGTCTTAAGGCAAGTGCGCTGTTGAAATTACTATTCTCAACTATCTTCTTCAAGACATAAAAAATTCCTTTGTTTGTCTTCTTTTGGGAGATCTGAGGTATCAAGTGATATTTGACATAATCTATCAGAATCCTTCTTTCCTTAGCATCATTCTTCTTCCATGATGGATTCTGTGCTTCTGCTTCTGGTTTCAGTACTCTTTCTTCCACAAATTTTAGAAGATCATTCTCTTCTAAGATGATGGGTACACTATACTTCCATGAATTAAATTTGGAATCCTCATCAAGTCTATCTTCAACTTTAACAATGTTCATCTTGACTATAGAATGGATGTTGAAACCTGATCCAAAAACCCTAGCAGGAGAGGATCAAAAGTTGAAACTTGTTGAAACTGGAATCTAAATTCACCAATAGGTGCGCCCTTCCAAGGAAATCTATAGAACTTCAAGAATTAAACCAATGTGTGGAGATAAAGGGATAAAAATAAGAAGCCCTATTTTTTTACAATGGCTTCTTTCAATACTGCTATGAGACAATCTCATTATAATTTCAATTATGTGCAACCGAAACAAATAAATATCACTGAAAGAATAACCATGCACAAAAACAAAGAGGCACAAAGATTTCATCCTAGGAAACCCAAACTCGAGAAAAACCCAACCAACCTTTCTTATTTAGAGATTCAAGGTACAAGTACACTGGATATAAGAAGAAGATGATCCCAAAGATATTAAACCTAGAAAATACTCTTCTTCTACTGCTGCATCCTTCTCTTTCTCAGCTGCTCAATTTTCTTGGAAAGAAGAGAGAATTTCTTGATGTAAGAATGAGATAGGTGTACTTATTATTTATACCTTCATTTTCTATTTGCATGCTTTGTAGGGATTTCTATAACTTTTCGAGGGTTTCCTTTCTAGAACTTTCCAGGGGTTTCCTTGCTAGAAATTTCAGGGGGGGGTCATGGCCTTTATTTTTTCATGGGGATACTTCATGACACTACAATGTCACCAACACTCCCTCTTATCTAGGGAGGAATCATCATGCTGGAACACATATGGATATCATCTGAGCATCATAGCTTATATTTGTAATGCCCCTCGACTGACTGTGGACCTTAAGGGCACCTATCGAGTGACCCGATTGAACAAACTTCGATAAAGTGGTCTCTTGAGCCTTGATATGTCTTAATTGATTGAGGAAAACCTAAAGAGGTGAATGAAGACAATAATTGATAAATGAATTAATGAATTAAATGATATGTGTGGAGTGGGATAATTGATTGATTACATCGTGCTTAATGATTAGCCTTGATTGATCAAGTCAAAGTGCAGTGGGACTATGACAGTCCTAGCTCTGCGACTTGGGAGGACACAACAGAGATGCGTCATAGATTTTCGCATCTATTCTGAACTTTAGGACGAAGTTCTAAATAAGTAGGGGTGTATGTAGTGCCCCTAGACTACTGCAGACCTTGAAGGCACCTATTTGAGTGACCCGATTGATTGAGACATTAATAAAATGATCCCTTGATGTTATATTGAGTATATTCATGACTACGACTGATTGTGAATCAATAAAATAATGATATATGTGTATCTGGATAGTTGATGTAAATAAATGATTACATGTTGTTTAACGATTAACTTTGATTATGAAAAATGTACATGTGAATGATGCTTAACGACTAGCTGTATGATTGATTATGTGACGAGAACGAAGAAAGTAAATATTGATGAGATGCAATTTTGATTAGATGAATGAGTAATGTTATGAGTAAACTATAAATGCTTAACGAAATAATAGAATTATGAATCATATTATGATAATTGGGGACAATACTACTAATATATGTTTGTGAGAAATGTGTGTAGCGGCAGGTGAAACGATTCACCGATGGACACATAAGGGAATTGAAGGGTCATAGAGTACGGATAAATCACACACAGGGAGAGCGAGGACGATGTCGACTTCCGACAGAATACCAAGCATGAGTAGAGAAGCATTGATCCGCTTACTCAGGAGAAGCGCGAGGACGTGCGGGTGGGCCACAACGGAGTTGGTCACGTAAGAGTTGAGGGGCGCGCAGTAAGGATGAAATTAATCCTCAGCGCCATTAGTCCCTAATAGCGTGTAGACGGAGGATAGAAGGTAACGGATCCTGAAATCCCTACATGAAGTTCCCGCAAGTCAGAATGAAAGGATATAGACAGAAGGACCCGACGGTGTGGTACCTTTCCAAGAAACGAAAAGGATGGACGCAAGGACCCAACAATGTGGTACCTTGCCAAGAAATGGATACAACAGATGAATGGGCTTGACGGAGTGGTACCATGACGAATAATGAGCATAAAGGACATATGGACCCAACGGTGTGGTACCTAGGTCCTAGAAATGATTAATTGAAAAACTTTGTGCAAAAAGAAAAACCATAGAAATTGCATTTAGAACACTTGTTCATAAAAATACATTTTAGTATTAAAAAAAATAGAAATAATTATTTCTAGGAATTTGCACATGGAAATGATTTTTAGTATTTAAAATAATGGAAATAATCATTTTAGGAGCAAAATGGAATCCTAGGCATGAGCCTTTAGTTAACACCACATGCACCCACAAAGATAGGATCTAGAGTGATCATCTTAGAGACAAGCTTGATTAAAGTTAGGAATATAGCTTCTAGAAAACTTGACGCTTGGATTTATTAGATAAAATTAATTTTTGAATATTAAGAAATTGGGTATTCTTCATGAAGTGACATGTGTCGCACGAGATTTTCCTATATAAGGAAGGCATTGGGAATGGGTAAAGGACCTAGTTTTTGGATGGATATCGTAATTCTTGCGATAGATGCGACTTGTTGCTATTGGGGTTTGGCTAGAAATTCTTGTGGGGGGGAAACCCATTGAGGAGTTTCTTGAAAGGTGTGTGTGAGATTTATGACCCAAAGCTCGGGGGTGGCCATGCGACTAAAAGCATGCACCTATGGTTGGGTGGCGAAGCTAACAGTTGCTTCGCTTATGGTTAAATGAGCTTTGATGGAGGGATCCTACGGAAGACGTTGACGACAATGGACCAGTTGGATCGGATTGATAGGTTGTGGTTTGCTTATATTTGTTAAGTTATTTAGTTAATTTATTTTATATATCTAGTAATTATGGTTTCTAATCTCTCTTGTATCAAGTTGTTGAGTTTCACGTTAAGACAGAAGGACCCTACAAGAGGGGCCCGACAATATTGAACTTCTCGTCATCATAAGAAAGGTTTTCTCACATCCATGTCGCTAAGACCAACATGACGTCCTCTATAAGATACAACCAATGAGTCTCCCAACCACACGTGATACAACTCAAGGGTTGTTGGGCAGCATCACAGTGACTTCAACACAACTCAATCCATCGAGAAGTGTCATGCTTCAACTAATTCCATCGAGGAGCACAATAGATCGAATCAACTTAGTCCATCAAGGAGGATCATAGAACTACCAACTCTCTCTATTTCCATCAAGGAGAGTCACATCATTCTCCCTATCCCAGGAAGAATGTCTTACCAATGTTGTAATCATCCCTATCAATGAGGGAGGTATTCGTCTCGCTTGTTCTACTTGAACACATCCTGGGATCATTCAAATTCTTCACACCATGAATCTTCTTGAACAAATCATCTTTTTTTTTCACAAGAACAGGGAAAATAGGTATATTTATAAAGGCTGTGCACAGCCATTCATTACAGGTTTTCAAAAATAATTGACAGAGTAGCAAGTGCCTGAAAGTTTGGAGCTAAAGATTCTAACTGCCTGCCTGTAAAAGTTCTAAACAAAGCCTTTCTAAAACTGTTCAAAATAGAGCAGGGATAGACCTTGATAAACTGATTGTTGAGGATTATACAAAAAAACATAGAGTCTTAAACATCAAAAGTGGAACCTGGACTAAGACTGCTAACTATCCATAGCTTTTGAAATAGACAGAGGCCGCATCCTTCCTTTCCTGCTTAATCTCCTGATTGACCGTCAGATTGTCATGGACGCAGCTTCCCTATGTTTTTCCGGTGATGACAGCAATGTCTTCCTGCAAATTATCCACCTTGCCCATCAGCTCAACCAAATTTCTCTCCAGGTCATCAATTCTGGAGTCCTGGCATGCGAGCTGGTTCACGGTATAGCTTAAATCCTTAGCCATTTCCTCATGCTGATCCACACTGGTGCAGACTGCGTTATAGGTGTTTCGCACTGAGAGCTTGACTTCAACCATGGTGCGACTCAGTGCGGCTATGGCCGCCATTATATTTTGCATGGTGCCCGCCCTGAGGTGAATTAACAGACCAAGACGGGAGGGAGGAGAGCCCAAATCGCCGAGAGAGAGCCGGTTCAGCGCACTGGAGAGGGGATGAGCCATTTCGAAGCACTGCGGGGGAGAGGCAGGTGGTTGAGTAATTAACGACTTGTGGGAGCTGACAGCACCACGAGGAGCCATGTGCCATGCGCGATGGAGAGGATGGCGTGTGGCAGGGGCACGAGGAACTTCGCCGACGGAGGAAGACGGGGGGAGGGGGACCCTCAAGCCACTAGACCCCTCCTTTTCCATAACCATAACAATGTTGACCATTAATCAAATAGGTTAGGGTATGAATTGAAACCCCAAGGCACCATTGAGACCCTCCATGTGCCCAATGTCTAACAACGTTCCCTTGTTGGCTGCTGCATCCACTAGCTTGTTATTCGCTCGACAGATGTGGAAGAAAGAAGTCTTAGAAAAATGAGGATTAGATTTTATTCTTTGCATGTACCTGTAAGCTCTCGATCCTTGAGGGGCAACACCCCTTCTCATTATTTGAATGACATGTCTAGAATCCCCATAAACTTTGAGGTTATCAATGCTGAGGGAGGAGATCATATTGAAAGAGAAGATGAGAGCAAGCCATTCAGCTTCATTGTTAGTCCTGCTTCCTAATCCCCACGAGAAAGTTTCAATTTTATTTCCTCCGGGATCAAATAAGACCCCACCCGCACCTGCCACCCTAGTTCTTGAACAAATCATCTTAAGGAAAGGTTGATCACGATATTGCTTCAGGTTGATGGTTTCAAGGTATCTTATCCAAGTTTCATGGCTAAATATATGCACTTGCATGAGTGAGCATCTAGGGACTAATATCCCCACCCCATCATAGGGTGTATGAGAGAAGGCACTGCTCCGCTCCGAGCATTCTTAGGGAGTAATCTCTCCACATAGTCATAGGATGTCCAAGAGAATACATTGCCCCATTCTGAGTCTTCTTTGGGACTAATCTCGCCGCCCCGTCACAGGGTGTCCGAGAGAAGGCATTGTCCCACTTGACCCACCCATAGCAAAGTCTCATGGACAACATGAAGGAAATGCTCGATGCTCAACCTCAAGGAGGATAGTGTGTGCAATTGAGGACTAATCGTCCCATCCCATCACAAGATGTCCGGAAGAAGGCATTGTCTTGCTATAAGCTGTTCACCCCTAGCCAAGTCACATGGATAATACTGAGAGAATGCTAGATGCATCAACACTACTTATCATGCAAGATACAATCTACACACCCTGTCACAGGGTGTCTGGGAGAAGATAAATCCCTACCTTCAGACCATTCACCCATATCCAAGTATCATGGATAATACTAGGGGAATTTCTCCCTAATGTTGCACCTTCATCATCAACAACTTGTGTTGTAGTTACTCCCTAAGTGTTGGAGCACCCTTCTCCATTTGCACCTGAGTATCATGCTCCCTCTGCATCTGGACACTCAGCTCCCTCTACAAGTTAGTATCCTACTCTGAAACAACCTGTGGCCTTGGAGCCTGAAGCCAACTTCCTATGATAATAAATTTCTCTGATCCTTTTGAAGCTCAAACTCATCAAGTACAAAAATATGCAAACATGGGATATCTATTTATATTAAGGCTCTGTGATTGATCCCTTTGACATGGAGGCAATAATTTATGCCTCATATGTATATTCTGAGTCATGACACTTTCCCCGACTTAATGATATCATCGTATTTAACATACAAAATTTGAATCAATTCTTTTGGGATCCCGTACAAAGGAAAATGGCCCAATTACAATAAAGATAACAAAAAAAAAGAAATTTATTGGACTCTCGTACCAGGGAAAATGGCCTAATTATAATAAAAATTCAAAAGAAATATTTTGTTATCATGTCATCAAGTTTTTTCGTTTTTGGTGGAGTTTCCTCTTTCGACTTGAGTTGTTGATGCATGTTGCTTCCCTCTCTTTCTTTGAGGACAATCTACAACATAGTGACCAAAATTTTCACACCTGTAACATTGGATGAGTGAAAGATCCTTCTTCTTCTTTGGTTCTTGATCTGAAGCTAGGGCTAGTCTTCCAAACTTTATTCACTTTCCTTTCTTTGCATGAGAAGTAAGGGATTGATTTTCTATATCATACTGTTGCGGAAAATTGTTTCTAGCTGCAAGTCTAGACTCCTCCTGAATGCAATCTTCCCATAACCAATCAAACTTGGGAAATTTGGATCGCCCACTAATGCTTTGAATGAATCATTCCCAAGAATGAGGTAGACCATTGAGGGTCATCATGACAAGCTCTCTATATGAAAATATCTCTCCAATGGTTCCCAATCGATCCTTTAGTTAAGAAATATTCATGTAGTAAGATGCAACTAAATCTGCTCTAGTCATTTTGACATTTGAGAGTTGTTGTCTTAAGGCAAGTGCTCTATTGACATTGCTATTCTCAAATAGATTCTTCAAGACATCAAACATTCATTTTGATGTATTCTTCTAGAATATGTGAGGTATCAAGTTAACTTTGAGAGAATCTATTAGAATCATTCTTCTTCCATCATGACTTCTTTGCTTCTGCTTCTGCTTCTGATGCTTCTTCTTCCAAAAAATATAGAAGATCATTCTCTTCTAGGATGATGAGTACTCTAGAATTACATGAATTGAAGTTGGAAGCCCCATCAAGTCTATCTTCAACTTTGACACTGTTCATTTTGACTGTAGGCTGGAAACTGAAACCTGATCCAGAAACCTTAGTAGAAGAGGGTCAAAATTTGAAGTTTGCAAATTGAGAAATATGCTTCCATTGATGATTACGTCCTCCTAAGGTGAGTTTCAAAACACTCTTTCCGAATCAAATATGTGGTTGGAAACCTTTGAAATTGGAAGCCTTAGTTTCTTACAATGGCTTCTTTCAACACTGCTCTAATACAATGTTAGAGTTTTATAATAGCAGTATAATTTTAATTATTTGTAGCGAAAAAAAATAAAGATCACAGAAACAAAGAGGCACAAGTATTTTATCTTGGGAAACCCAAACTTGGGAAAAACCCAACAAACCTTTCTTATTTAGAGATTCAAGATACAAGTACACCATATATAAGAGGAAGATGATCCCAAAGATATTAAAGCTAGAAAATAGTCTTCTTCTGATGCTGCATCCTTCTCTTCCTCATTTGCACAATTGCTTGGGAAATCAAAGCGAATTGCTTGATGTACAAATGAGATAGGAATCCTTCTTATTTATACCTTCAATTTCTATTTCAATGTTTTTTGGGGATTTCTAAAACTTTTTGGGGGTTTCCTTTCTAAAAATTTTCAGGGGGGGGCGGGGGGTTCCTCTCTAGAACTTTCCTTCGGGGTTCATGGTCATTCTTTTGTGATGAGGATACCTCACGATGCTACAACACCAACAATTTTTTTTATCCATGCACTTTCAAGTGAGCATCTAGGGATTAATATCGACACTCCATCATAGGGTGCATGAGAGAAGGAACTACTCCACTCAGATCATTCTTAGGGACTAATATCTCCACCCCATCACAGGATGTACGAGAGAAGGCATTGCCCCATTTTGAGTCCTCTCAGTGACTAATCTATCCACGCTATCACAAGGTCTCTAATAGAAGGCATTGTCACACTTGACCCACCCCTAGCCAAGTCTCATGGGAAACACTAGGGAAATGTTCGATGCTCAACCTTTAGGAGGATAGTGTGTGCAACTAAGGACTAATCTTCCCACCCCATCATAAGATGTCTAAAAGAAGGCACGGTCCTGCTCTGAGCTATTCACCCTTAGCCAAGTCACATGGATAACACTGAGGGAATGATCGATGCATCAACACTAATCATGCTAGATTCAATCTCCCCACCCCATCACAGTGTGTCAGAGAGAATATACTGCCTTGTCATTGGACCATTCAACCCTATCCAAGTCACATGGATAATATTGGATATTTTCCGCCCAATTTAAACATCACATCTGTCTTCAAGCATCACATGCACTCTAGATTCTCCCTCTATCATAGAATCCATCCTGCTCCCTCTACATCTGGACAGTCATATCCCTCTGCAACTGAGTATCTTGCACTGAAACAACCTGCTGCCTAGGAACTTGAAGCCATCTCGTGATAAAAATTTCCTTGAGATGATTCGTTGAAGACAAATCATGGCATGAATCCTTTCGAGAAACCCAAGATGTATTCGAGCAGAACAAGCAAGAATAATACCTCCCTCATTGAGAGGGATGATTACAACATCAGTAAGACATTCTCCCAGAGACAGGGAGAATGATGTGACTCTCCTTGAAAGGGAGAGAGAGGGATCTGGTAGTTCTATTATCCTCCTTGATGGACCGAGTTGAGTTAATCTATTACATGCTCCTCGAAGGATTGAGTTGAGCATGACACTTCTTGATAGTCTGAGTTGTGTAGTTTAATGATCCTCCTCGACAGACTGAGTTGAGTTGATCTATTGTGATCCTCAAGGGACTGAGTTGAGAATGACACTTCTCGATGGACTGAGTTGTGTAGTTCCACGATCCTCCATGAAATAATGAGTTGAGTTGATCCATGATGCTCCTCAATGGATTGTTTTGAGCATGACACTTATCGATGGATTGAGTTGTGTTGAAAACCTTTCGTATGTTGACGAGATGTTCAAAACAAGCCATGATGCTCAGATGATATCGAAATGTGTTCCATTACGATAATACCTCCCTATCTAAAAGGGAAGGTTGGTTTTGTAGCGTCGTGAGGTATCCTAATGAAAACGTTGGCTCCATCAATTAAGAATGGTTGTGAACTCCCCGAAAAGTTATTGAAAGGAAACCCCCTTGAAAAGTTCCAGAAAGCCTCGGAAATCACGAAAATAGAAAATGAAGGTATAAATAAGGACACCTATCTCATTTACACATCAAGCAATTCACTCTGCTTTCCAAGACAAGTGTGCCTGAGGAAGAGAAGGATGCAGCAACCGAAGAAGACTATTTTCTGGGTTTAATATCTTTGGGTTTATCTTCTTCTTATATATGATGTACTTGTATCTTGAATCTCTGAATAAAAAAGGTTGGATGGGTTTTTCCCGAAATTGGGATTTCCTAAGATAAAATATTTGTGTCTATTTGTTTCTATGCATGGTTATTCTTTTAGTTATATTTTTTTTTTATGCAACAAATAATTGAAACTATAATGCTATTATAAAGTTGCCATTGTAAGGAACCAGGGATTAAAGTTTTAGATATTTCTAACCACAGTTAGGATCCTAGAATAGTGTTTTGGAATTCGTCCTAGGAAGGCGCACATATTTGTGGAAGCATATTTCAGAGAGAGACAAATTGTGGCACATGGAGTAGGAATGTTTCGTAAGGTATTTTGATGGCAGGTATATCATCAAAAATCGAAGCTCATCGATCATGCAGCCATCGTGGAATGCATAATCCAATCCCAAGAGTTTATATAGTAGCTGGCTTTCCCATCGAGTTTATTGGATGGAATCACCATTTGGTGTAAGGTCTTTGAGAGACAAGCGTGGAGTATACATAGCATAGTTCCATGGAGCAGCGATCCATAAATCTAGTTACAATGAATCGACATCGGTTCTTCTTTTCCTGCAGTAGTTGAGCTGTAGATGAGTGACTCTGAATATCATCAAGGGACTCGAATTATACCTCATATCCTTCTGAGTGCCTATTTCTACAATTCAACTCTTGTATGTTTCGCTCGTAGTTTTGTTCGGTGGTACATTTGTGTGGTCAGAAAAGGTTAATTCCAGGTGTGGCGATAAGGGACATGTCCTGTGTATTGCGTTCAATGTAGATCCGGTGTGGATCATGTAGGCCATTGACATGTCAATCTACCTCGAGACATGCGGGTCAAGCCTTGATTCATAAGTAGTTTTGTCATAGCCATGGAATGGTTGAAAATTTTAATGTGGAGCTCGAGTGCCATCTAGAATTCCGTTGGAAGTGTTGCGGCATTTATCGCTTGCAAGGGGCCATATATTGGACCCTATAAAATATTTATTATTTGAAAGTTTCCATGTGAAGGAGAGAAAGAAGCCATCCATGAAAAAGGATCTTAATTAAGATTATTACTTTAATATTTGAAAAGTGGAATTGGAGCTAGTACTAGGGAGATCATGCATGGATCCTCCTACATATTGTTAAAGATTTGATGGTAACACTTTCATATTTGGAGGAGGATCACTAGGTTTGGAGTAGCTTTCTACACTTTGGATCATCCTTACTAGAAGGAGGCTCATAGTCCTCATTAGCTAGGGCTTGCTCATGAAAATATTTTTTTTTTGCAAGGAAACAATAATTAATATAAAGCCATCAAAACAAAAAAAAGATAACTATTTTTAATGTTATGCAAGTTCTATGTATGCATATAAGATTGATATTGCATTGAAATATGATTTGATTGAATTTCATGATAATGCAATGTTGGTAACTAATTGACTAAACTTGGCTTGTAGGAAATATCACGTGCTATGACCTACAAGAGACTTATTCCAAAGAACAAGTGATAGTTGTTTAGTAAGAGGAAAAGTGATGGATTTGAATATCCCATTGATATTTAGTATTTGAGAGGGAGCAGGCCACTCTAGTACAGAGGGAGCTAAGTGTCCAGATGCAGAGGGATAAGGATACTTAGGTGCGGATGGAGAAGGGTGAGCTAACATTGAGGGAGTAGATACTCCCTCTTAGTTAGGGAGGTATCATCATGCTGGAACAAATTCGGATATCATATGAGCATCAAAACTTATCTTGAACATCTCGTCATCATAAGAAAGGTATTCCGACACAACTCAGTCCATTGAGAAGTGTCATGCTTAAAATCAATCCATTGAGGAACACAAAATATCAACTCAACTTAGTCCAAAGAGGAGGATCATAGAACTACCAGCTCCCTTTCTCTCCCTCTCTAGGAGAGTCACATCATTCTCCCTGTCTCAGGGAGATTGTATTATCGATGCTACAATCATACCTCTTAATTAAGGAGGTATTATTCTTGCTCGTTCTGTTCGGACACATCTTGGGTTTCTTTAAAGGACTCACGCCATGACTTGTCTTCAAGAAATCATATCAAGGAAAGGGTTATCATGAGCTTGCTTCAGCTTCATGGTTCCAAGATCTCTTAGCCAAGTCTCATGGATAAATCCATGCACTTGCATGAGCGAGAATCTAGGGACTAATCTCCCCACCTCGTCATAGGGTGTCCAAGAGAAGGCCCTACCCTGCTCAGAGCATTCTTAGGGACTAATCTCTCTACTCCATCACATGATTTCTGAAAGAATACACTGCCCCGCTTTGAGTCGTCTTAGGGACCAATATTCATAGCTCGTCACAAGGTGTCCGAGAGAAGTCACTGCCCCATTCTAAGTCGTCTTATGGAATAATATCTCCACCTTGTTACAAGCTTTTTGAGAGAAGGCATTGTCCCACTTGAAACACCCCTAATAAAATATCATGGCTAACAATGGGGAAATGCTCGATGCTCAACCTCTAGGAGGATAGTGTGTGCAACTGAGGACTAATCTTCCCATGGACCTGTCATGGGATGTGTTGACGTCCATTTTTGTCACTATTTTTGATCAATAAATCTACTTTGAATGTCATTATTTCTATCATTTTTTCTATAGTAAGTTGTTTTCTTAGCCATCCAACCCATCAAGCAGCCCAGGTATGCATATATTTACCTATTACGCAAATCTTGTTCACATTTCATTATATTATGGTTTATCTATGTTAAAGTGACATTTTATGGGCATAATTGGTATTTATGTTTTAATTTGCAGGCTGCATTTCTGAAATGACCCTTCATTCAGACCGCGTGCTTATGTGTTAAGTTCGAACACATTCAGCTCGTCGTTCAGCTCATCGTTCAACCCCGTGTTCAGCCCCCGAAATCCACGGTTGGCATGTTTCTGGCCATTAAAAATAAAAACAAGCATGTGGGTTCTGTTAGCCACATGGTGTTGATGGTTGATGAGCTCGGGTTCTGGAAGATTCGTCCCCATGCCTGCTGAGCTCGACAACACACCTCTTCTCCACGTCCACTCTTCAACTCCGATTTTCTTGCCCATTTAGCCTGGTATCACGTCACCTACTCACGCCAACGTTCTAGAGAATCCTCATCTACCTTCGCTCTATCCACGTTGACACTCCAGCAATCCTCTCCTCCATTCATCCAACTCGCCAGCTGACACTCTGCCCATGGTTGAAGGAAACGAACACGAAGTTGTTCATATTGGGTAGGGTCGAAGCCGTGGAAGTAGGCAACTGGCCTGTGCGCTGTCGTGAGCCACCTTGCAGCTGTTGTATGACATTAAAGACCGCTATTTTTAGAGAGGTCGACTTCGTTGACTCTCTCTCCCATTCTAATCTTATATAAAGGCGTCTCCTATGGAGAAACACAGATCCATATGAGCAGATGTATAAGATTAGATAGCGTAGGAATAGACAGGAGATATCAATTACTTCCGCATAAAGTATTATGTAATTTTCTCAAATTAATGGAAGTTTCAGTACGTTGATGCTCTGCTGATAGTCATTAAGCTGATTTAGTTTCACCTCTGATTGCTGGGAAGGGCCCCTCATCAACTGGAGGTTTTATTTATCTTTTTCTGCTTTTCTTTTTTGCAATTAACTAGTTTATTTTCCTGTGTGTGTAATTAACTTCGTTTTTCCTGTGTAGGTCATCCTCATTCCTCTGTAATTAATATTCTACTGTTAATATAATTCCTCTTCTTCTGAACTAGGGAATGGTCGACCAACAACTTAATAATTTATAGTTTGCTTTCAGTCCTTCTTCCATCATTTGTAGTTAAATATTGCTTCCAAATTCTTCCATAGTTAGTATTAGCTTGTTTCTCTTCTCTTATGTTAGTTTTTCTTCTATTTTGCTGTAGGTTAACTCTTTCTCTTCTTCCATCTTAACCTTCTTCCTACTTCTCATAGAAATCATTGCTCTGTCGCTGTAGATGACTTCTATCTTCCATCATTTTGCTCCAATAGAAATAGTTCCTCTCTTAGATAATGATTAGAATATATAGCTTCTTATTAGTTTAGCTTCTACATAATCATCTATTGCTTCCTGTGCATTGTAGGATCATTTGCATAAAGCCAGTTGGTAATTAAATCATTCAAAACTCTTCTTTTCCCTAATTTAACTCATTTTCCTCCATTCGAACTGTCATTCAGACCACCATTCAGACCGACATTCGGATCGTGATTCAGACCTGTGTGTTTTCTGCATTGTTTTAGGTCTTCTTCAAAATCCAATTTCTTCTGCCCTTCAATCATAATTCTTCTTACTCCTCCTTAACAGTTTTAGATGTAATTTAAAGTTTATTTCATGTTACTTGAAGTTCTTAATTAAGTCTTGTTATTATTTCCTCCTTTCTCCTACTTTCTTCTTGAAACTTTCTTCCAACCTTCTTCCAAACTTCAGTTCTTCAATCTGATCTGCTAATTAGTTACTGTTCATAACTTATTAGTCTTATTTCTAGATAGTTTGTCTTCCAAGTAATAGTTAATAATTCTATTTCTTAAGTTGTTTTAGTTTTTGATAGTTTCATCTAATTATCATAGGATTAGTTTCCATTCATACAAATAATGAAGATGTTCATGGTTTAAGATTTGGATTAATAATAAATATCTTTATCAAGTTTTCTACTTGTTTCCATAATCAAATACAGTTCAGTTAAACATCTTTATTAAGTTTTCTACTTGCTTCATTTGGTAATCAGTTTCCTGTTTTCATAGATAGAATAAATTCTTGCATTTGAATTATAAAAGTCATGTAAGTAGTTTAAAATCATATAGTTGCATCTTTAGTTAGCTTAGGTTAGTTCAAGCCTTCAATCCTGCACATATAGTGATTGCATCTCATAAGCTCCCTCCTTGGGTTGACAATTTAAATATTGGAATTATTTAACACATAATAAACACCAACATTTTTGCGCCGTTACCGGGGAGGTGCTAAAGGGATTGGAGTCTAGGTATATAGGCTGCTTTTACATTACACAGCAAGGGGGAGGGGAAATGGTAAGACGCAAAGACGACCTCAGTACTGGTTTCCATAGTGTAATAGCCTGACGCATCCACTTTAGTGGGTTGCCCCAAATCCTTGTTGTTCCTTTCTACACAAGTATGATTTCCTTTCTGTACATCTGAGTATTTAATTTTTCGCAATTTATTTTGTAAAGTTTGTCTTCCTTCCTTTCAGATGTGCCATTCTTTCAGCAAGTGTGGTATGTTTTAGTTCACAAATTTGTTTTAGTATTATAAAGTATTTTAAAAACACATAAAAAAATTTGGGTGTTGTAAGAACCCAGGGACTAGTCCATGTGTGAAGTAGGATCTATCAACCAACAAAATGGATTCCAAGGTGACCATCAGCATGAGATAACTCTCTCTAATCCTAGCAGCAGCTGGGATCTCAATATCTTCTTCTCAAGGAAAACACATATTGACAGAAGGCAAGAATTTATCTACCTCTCCAGGAATAATAGAAGAACCACAGTCCCATGAGCTACAAATCGAATCTCCTTGCCAATCTGCCAAGGAAACTGAAAACTTGGAGACTACATTTGATGGAGAGAGACCTGACATTGAAGAGTTCTCCACATATCTATCGACAGATCTTTCATGTACTCAAGCAATTGAACATTCAGAAGAAAAGGATCTGCATGGAATTAGGAAGGAAGGTGAGTGTCAGGATTACAGATTGTTCCAAGAGGTAATGAGGCCACAATACCATTCCTTCATTCAACACCTTCTGTTGCAAAAGCAAGTAAGTCGGTTGATTCTCCACATCCAAGTAATCACTGCTCTAATTTTTTCATATGTGGATATAGGTATGTTTTTCATTTTGCTTCGCACATGGTTACATTGGAAAAGTTCCTACACTTGAATAATGAGTTTTCTTTCTTTTAGCATAGGATAGTATGTATATAAATAAAAAGTTGTATGTGGTTAGTTAGCTTTAGATATTCATACAACTTCACTTTCTATTTTTATTTAAAATAAAAGAACTAAGAATAAGATCATGTTAATGACTAAACCAAAGCAATCTTACATCATACATGCATATTTCTTATCATACCAGTTACTCAAAGACCTACTTTAATTATTATGATCTCCACAAAACTCAATCTTACACCTATGGACTCCTAGTTCATTTTGGACTCATTATCAAAACTTGTCTCTAAAGCACCTTTAAAAGTTATCCTAAAAGTGGGTGATATTTTCTATTTTGTGGGGACCATTACTGACTTTTTATGAAGAAGATAGACTATCAAGTCAAAGAACAACTTTAGAGGTTATTATCTTTTGACATGATCTGTAATTTCGGCCATTATAAATAAATTTGCTCATAAGGTTCATGCTAAAATATTGAATTATGTGTTTAACAGGCTTAGCACACTCTAGTGCCAACCGGCTTCCTTATATATATATATATATATATATATATATATATATATATATATATATATATATATTATACGAAGCAAACCCGCCGGGGTACTGAATAGGCTCTCTGGAAGTGGGTCCATGCTAAGTAAAATCTTAAACAAGGAAGCTCGGTAAGTGCAAGTAAACCCGTCAGGGTACTGAACAGGCCTGCTGGCAGCGGGGCAATATCGAGTAAAAGAGGTTTGGTTAACGCTTTGCTATTCACATAGCTCATAAAAAACCTAAGTATACAAACACATGTTTAGGCCGATTATTTTTATTGTTATTAGATAATGGCTGTCAGTTGGACTTGGACCCTATCATCTAATTCAAACAATTACCTAGGATATGATTATCCTAGAAATGAGACCCATAATTATAGTAGATCTCACAAACTTTATGGTGAACCTTATCTATATTCTTTGGATGACAAGAGATCTTTACAATGAGTCATGGACGACTAGTTTTCCTATGGCATTTTTCGCATCTCTTACACTATTATTCTTTATGTGGTCTTCATGAGCATAAATTGATGAATTTGCATGTATTGAAGAATCTGACTTAGTTTTGATCATATCATGAATACATCTTTTTCTCAGAAAGTTCTAGTTTTTAGAATAATGATGTTTTTTTTTAGATTTCTTGCTAATTGATGTTGATCTAGAGTGTTTACATAAGAAGCATACAACCCAGTATTAATTTGTTAATGGCCCAAGGACGTGCCATTCCTTTGGTTTGGGGGAGGATTCAAAATCATTTCTATTTTATCTGTTTACTAGGATTCAGAATTGCTTATATTTTTCGGTTTACTTATAATACAATTAAAGTCCTTATACAAAGATCTGTTGTTTCAGGAATAATGCAAGTAACAGAAGAGAAAAAAAACTGTTCTTATCCATGTTGAACAAAGAAGAGCGACTAAAGATTTCAGAAAAGCAGGTTTACATCATCCTTTTGTGTGCTGGCAGCCTCAAAAATTTTCTGCATAATCAGCAGCAATCAGATCCAGCAAGCACATCTTGTACAGACAAATGGTCTGTATGAAGAGTTGAATGAATCAAATGAATGATGATCTGAATGAAATCATAGCTTATAACATCATGATTAAGTGTGCTAAGGTAGTTAATTTTTGAAATTTTATTGATGAATCTAATTGACTAACCATATCAGGGATTAATCAAATATCATCTCTGCACACGATCTCATTCCTTTAATTCATCTCGACTTCACCAAATGAATCAATTAATCATGCATTATTGCAAATTTTAGAATTATTATTTGGTTATCATATGGTTTTAACTTTTCATTAAGTTATATGCCAAAAAAAAAATCAACATACGAACTATCATTTTATTAATTAAAGATCATCATGATTTTTGATGCACTATGTTATAATCTCACGATGAAAAGTTTCTTTCAACCTGTCCAAAGTTTACTTTGGACATGGTTGAATAGTTTACAAACCATATGAATTCATTGACGCACACATCTTTATTATGGTACACATTTCAAAAATTCTGAATAATGGCGTGATCGTTTAAACGTGCCAAATTTTCGTCTCATGATTTTTCAAAAATTCAATTGGACCTTGTTTTAAAAACTAACCCCTGCTTGATCTTCACCATCACTCTGCTCGCTCTCATTATTTCTAAGTCCATCCAGCTGCATCCACTTCTTTCTTATTTATTTTTCTCTTTGCTCAGTGGGACCTGGCATATCTTCGGTTTGGGGGAGTGTTGACGTCCATTTTTGTCACTATTTTTGATCATTAAATCTACTCTGAATGGAGTTATTTCTATCATTTTTGCTATAGTAAGTTGTTTTCTTAGCCATTCAGCCCATCAAGCAGCCTAGGTATGCATATATTTACCTATTGCGCAAATATTGTTCACATTTCGTTATATTATGGTTTATCTATGTTAAAGTGATATTTTATGGGCATAATTGGTAATTATGTTTTAATTTGAAGGCTGTGTTTCTAAAATGACCCTTCATTCAGACCGCATGCTTATGTGTTAAGTTCGAACACGTTCAGCTCGTCGTTCAACCCCGCGTTCAACCCCCAAAATCCATGGTTGGCATATTTCTGGCCGTTAAAAATAAAAACAAGCACGTGGGTTCTGTTAGCCACGTGGTGCTGATGGTTGATGAGCTCGGGTTCTGGAAGATTCGTCCCCATGCCTGCTGAGCTCGACAACCCACCTCTTCTCGACGTCCACGCTTCAACTCCGATTTTCTTGTGCATTCAGCCTGGTATCAGGTCACCTGCTCACACCAATGTTCTAGAGAATCCTCATCTGCCTTCGCTTTGTCCATGTTGACGCTCCAGCAGTCCTCTCCTCTGTTCATCCAATTCCCCAGCTGATACTCTGCCCATGGTTTAAGGAAACGAACATGTAGTTGTTCATATTGGGTAGGGTCGACACCGTGGAAGTAGGCAACTGGCCTGTGTGCTGTCGTGAGCCACCTTGCAGCTGTTGTATGACATTAAAGACTGCTATTTTTAGAGAGGTCGACTTCGTCGACCCTCTCTCCCATTGTAAACTTATATAAAGGCGTATCCTATGGAGAAACGCAGATCCATATGAGCAGATGTATAAGATCAGATAGCGTAGGAATAGACATGAGATAACAGTTACTTCCGCATAAAGTATTATGTAATTTTCTCATATTAATGGAAGTTTCAGTATGTTGATGCTTTGCTGATAGTCGTTAAGCTGATTTAGTTTCACCTCTGATTGCTGGGAAGGGCCCCTCATCAACTAGAGGTTTTATTTATCTTTTTCTGCATTTCCTTTCTGCAATTAACTAGTTTATTTTCTTGTGTGTGTAATTAACTTCGTTTTTCCTGTGTAGGTCATCCTCATTCCTCTGTAATTAATATTCTGCTGTTAATATAATCCTTCTTCTTCGGAACTAGGAAATGATCAACCAACAACTTAATAATTTGTAGTTTGCTTTCAGTCCTTCTTCCATCATTTGTAGTTAGATATTGCTTCCAAATTCTTCCATAGTTAGTATTAGCTTCGTTCTCTTCTCTTATGTTAGTTTTTCTTCTATTTTGTTGTAGGTTAACTCTTTCTCGTCTTCCATCTTAACCTTCTTCCATAGTTAGTATTAGCTTCTTTCTCTTCTCTTATGTTAGTTTTTCTTCTATTTTGCTGTAGGTTAACTCTTTCTCTTCTTCCATCTTAACCTTCTTCCTACTTCTCATAGAGATCATTCCTCTGTCGCTGTAGGTGACTTCTATCTTCCATCATTTTTCTCCAATAGAAATAGTTCCTCTCTTAGATAATGATTAGAATAGATAGCTTCTACATAATCATTTATTGCTTGCTGTGCACTGTAGGATCATTTGCATAAAGCCAACTGGTAATAAAATCATTCAAAATTCTTATTTCCCCTAATTTAACTCATTTTCCTCCATTCGGACTGTCATTCGGACCGCCATTCAAACCGACGTTCGGATCGTTATTCGGACCTGTGTGTTTTATGCATTGTTTTAGGTCTTCTTCAAAATCCAATTTCTTCTGCCCTTTAATCATAATTCTTCTTGCTCCTCCTTAACAGTTTTAGATGTAATTTAAATTGTATTTCATGTTACTTGAAGTTCTTAATTAAGTCTTGTTATTATTTCCTCCTTTCTCCTACTTTCTTCTTGAAACTTTATTCCAATCTTCTTCCAAACTTCAGTTCTTCAATCTGATATGCTAATTAGTTACTGTTCAGAATTTATTAGTCTTATTTCTAGATAGTTTGTCTTCCAAGTAATAGTTAATAATTCCATTTCTTAAGTTGTTTTAGTTTTTGATAGTTTCATCTAATTATCATAGAATTAGTTTCCATTCATACAAATAATGAAGATGTTCATGGTTTAATATTTGGATTAATAATAAATATCTTTATCAAGTTTTCTACTTGTTTCCATAATCAAATACAGTTCAGTTAAACATCTTTATTAAGTTTTCTACTTGCTTCATTTGGTAATCAGTTTCCTGTTTTCATAGATAGAATAAATTCTTGCATTTGAATTATGAAAGTCATGTAAGTAGTTTAAAATCATATAGTTGCATCTTTAGTCAGCTTAGGTTAGTTCAAGCCTTCAATCCTGCACATATAGTGATTGCATCTCATATGCTCCCTCCTTGGTTTGACAATTTAAATATTGAAATTATTTAACACATAATAAACACCAACATGATGTATGGAAGAAGGAACTATCCTACTCTAAGCTATTCACAACTATCCAAGTCACATGGCTAATACAGAGGGAATGCTTGATGCATCAACACTACTCATCATGCAAGAGTCAATCTCCGCACCCCGTCATAGGGTGTCTGGGAGAAGATATAGACCTAACTTTGTGCCATTCACCCCTGTCTAAGTCACATGGATAATACTGGAGGAATTTACACCTGATGCAAACATCACATATGTCTTCAAACATCACATCAACTATAGCTTCTCCCTTTTTCACAGAAGCCATCCTACTCCCTCTGGATATGGACAGTCATCATCCTCCACAACTAAGTATCTTGCACTGAAGCAAATTGCCATTTTGGAACATGAAGCCAACTTCCCCTGATAAGGAGTTTATCTGCTCCTTTTGAAGCTCAAACTCATCAAGTACAAAAATATACAAACATGGGACATCTATTTATCTTAAGGCTCCGTGATTTATCCCTTTGTCATGGAGGAAATACTTCCTAACTCATATGTATCTTCTGAGTCATGACACTTTCCCTGACCCAATGATATTATCATATTTAACATAAAAAATTTGAATAAATTCTTTTGGGATCCCGTAACTAGGGAAAATGACCCAATTACAATAATGACAACCTAACAAAGGAGAATGTTTTTAGATTCTTGTACCAAGGAAAATGGCCGAATTACAATAAATTGAAAGAAATATTATGTTTTCGTCTCATTAGGTTTTTCCTTTTTGGGGGGAGGTTCCTCATCAACATGGGCTGTTGATTCATGTTGCTTCACTCTCTTTCTTTGGTGACAATCTACAACATAGTGACAAAACTTGTCACACCTATAATAATGGATGTGTGAAAGATCCTTCTTCTTCTTTGGTTCCTGATCTAAATTTGGGGCTGGTCTTCCAAACTTTATTCCCTTTCCCTTCTTTGCATGAGTAGTAAGGGATTGATTTTCTACATCATACAGTTGCGAAAAATTGTTTCTAGCTGCAAGTCTAGACTCCTCCTGAATGCAATCTTCCCATAACCAGTCGAACTTGGGTTGTTTGGATTTCCCACTAATGATCTGAATGAATGGTTCCCATAATGGGGAAGACCATTGAGGGTCATGATGACAATCTCTCTATGTAAAACTATCTCTCCAATGGTTCCCAATTGATCCTTTAGTTCATAAATATTCATGAAGTAAGATGCAACTGAATCTTCGCCAGTCATCCTGACATTTGAGAGTTGTTGTCTTAAGGCAAGTGCTCTATTGACATTACTATTCTCAAGTAGATTCTTCAAAAATTCCTTTGGATGTGTTCTTTTGGGATATATGAGGAATCAAGTCATATTTGACATAATCTATCAAAATCCTTCTTTCCTTAGCATCATTCTTCTTCCATGATTGCTTCTCTGCTTCTTATTCTGCTTTTGGTACTACTTCTTCCACAAATTTTAGAATATAATTCTCTTCTAAGATGATGAGTACCCTAGACTTCCATGAATTGAAGTTGGAAGCCCCATCAAGTCTATCTTCAACTTTAACATTGTTCATCTTGACTACAGGCTAGAAGTTGAAACTTGATCCAAAAACCCTAGTAGGAGAGGATCAAAATTTGAAACCGGAATATGAATTCACCAATAGGTGTTCCCTACCAAAGCGATCTCCAGAACTTCAAGAATTAAACCAATGTGTGGAGACAAAGGGATAAAATAGGAATCCCTAGTTTCTAACAATAGATTCTTTCAACACTACTCTAATACCATGTTAGAGTTTTATAATAGTAGTATAATTTCAATTATTTGCAGCATAGACAAATAGAGATCATTGAAAGAATAACCATATAAATAAACAAAGAGACACAAAATTTTTATCTTCAGAAAACCCAAACTCGAGAAAACCCATCCAACCTTTCATATTTAGAGATTCAAGATACAAGTACATCAGATATAAGAAGAAGATAAACCCAAATATATTAAACCCAAAAAATAGTCTTCTTCTACTATTGCATATTGCTCTTCCTTAGATGCACACTTGTCTTGGAAAGTAGAGCGAATTTTTTGATGTGCAAATGAAATATGTGTTCTTCTTGTTTATACCTTCATTTTCTATTTCCATGTTTTTTGGGGCTTTCTACAACTTTCCTAGGGGGTTTCCTTTCTAAATATTTTTAGGGGTTTCTTTTCTATAACTTTCTGGGAGTTTCCTTTCTAGAACTTTCCAGGGGTTTCATGTCTATTATTTTTTCATGAGGATACCCCATGACTCTACAAGACCAACATCTCCTACTTGTCATGTTTTGGAGTTTACAAAAGAACTAGGGACGTTTAGTATTTTCGGTTTGGATCCTGCAATATTAGCGACTTTGCCCCTGTTTTTCAATCAGTGACATAATTCTAGAGATGGTTTGGCTTGTGTAGTTTTCCTAACTATGTTGGAGGAGAATGATATACTCAGGATTTTCCCCAATTGCGAGCATATATTTCATGTACAATGTATTAACATGTGGCTTTGTGTGCATTCCAATTATCCTGTTTGTGTTAATTTTCAAGCATTAATTCAATATACTCTAGGATCTTTACTGAGAGAATAACATATGCAGTATATCAATGCATATCAATCATAGCAAGCATATCAATCATCAAAAGATGCAAACATAAGAGAAAATAGACACGCATAGTTTCCGTGGGGAAAACCCTAAGGTGAAAAACCCCACAACTTCCTCAGAGATAGATAGAGCAATAATACAACCAAAGTACAACCCAACTACATAGATATAGTCTCCTCCTAGCAGCTGATCCTCCTCCTCACATGTGCGCCACTTTTCGAGTGATGTAGAGTGAGATAATGAGATGATCAAAATAGAGATCTCTTGATCTCTATTTATACTTGTCCTGACTTCCCAATAAACTTATGGGGCCGACTTGTCTAGCTTAGCATAATGACCCATGGTTAACTTAATTAGGGCCGACCCCACACATGGTGGTCTAATAACCCATCGGCAATTTATGACACTTGCGACACTTGTCAATACAAATGACGACACTTCCTTATAGAGGATTAACACATCTCTATAGGAGTACAATATACATAAATGAAATACATAGGTGAAATACATTCCAAAGTTACATATACATCAACACTCCCTCTTAACTAGGAAGGTATTTCTCAACACAGATCTGCTAGCACAAGTCTTCTTCTGTGGATCATCATCAACGAATCATTGTCCTCGAATCATCGTCATCATCACTGCTGCTGCTATCTCAATCAATCTATGAATCTACTCGTCATAGGAAGTTCTACAAAGCCAGTCCATTTTCATACTGGATGTAGGCCCACCACTTGCAGGTCTTCATCATCATTAGCCATACTGTGGAATCCTCAGGACTTATTACGTGCGTCACAAAACCTCGCAAGACCATCCTAGGACTTATTACGGGCACATAGCCCAACCTATAGGATCTCCCAAGGAGCTATTATATGTGACCCGACAACAAAACCTTGAAAGAGAATCTCAGGACTGATTACGAGCACAAAGCTCAACCTATCGGATCTCCCAGGGTGCTATTATATGTGGTCATGGAAAAACCTCGAAAGAGCATCCCAAGACTTATTACGGGAACACATCCTAACCTATCGGATCTCCCAGGGCGCTATTATATGCCATAGGACAAAACCTCGAAAGAGAGTTTGCCAGATCTCCCAAGGAATGCCAGCGGAAAAACCTAGCAAGAGAATATGCAAACCTCCCAGGGCGCTATTATATGTCGTCCCAAAGCAAAACCTCGAAAGAGCATTTGCCAGATCTCCCAGGGAGCTATTATATGCCAACGACAAAACCTAGCAAGAGAATCTGCAAACCTCCCAGGGCGCTATTATATGCTTATATGCACAACCTGTCCATGGCCACAGAGTATCAACCTGATATTGTAATATCCCTTTTTCAAATTTTATTAAAATGCCCAATTTTCCACTTTTTTTCCCAATTTCGACCTTTGACTAGTTTTACTGTTTTGACCTCCAAATCAACCCAAATGCACCCAAATCTTCTGTAGGAGTGTATGAATGGTATTTAGACTTGAATATAAGGTTCAGGGATGTTTTATGGCCCTCCAAATACTGCTGCAAACTTGATTTGTATTCTGATCAATATATGTAATTTTGACTAGTAATTTGTGCATCAAATCCCCCTCGGGTAACACTGCAAATGGCCTTCCAAATGCCTCCAAACTCCCACAAATTTATGAACAGAGGTATATAATGTGTTAAGTATGTTATTAATGTCTCATATGCACCATTAATTTATTTTTAATACTGTTCTAACTCTCTCACATTCAACAGCAAAAACCCCCAATTCGACCCTTGGGGAAATGGCACTATTTCACCTCCCAATACAACTAAACTGAGTAAAAATGCTTCAAATGCTCAAGTAAAGTACATGAAACTTGTAGAAGACATCCATGGCAATATATTTATCACAAATATATCAGAGAATCATCCATACATTCGAAATCATCATCAATACATTGGCTCACAACAAGGTAGTGGGGAAATGGCATTGTTCTTCCATTAAAAATGAGATTTATACATTTCTACTTGGAATTTCGACCTGAAACTTTTTGGATATGAAGAACAGAGTATTTACTTCATATTACAAAATAAATTGGGCATTATAAGCTCCCCCAAAGAGTACAATAGCTCACCAAAAACGCCCTCCCTCAAGGAGCACGAATATGCCTTCAAAACTGGAAACGGTGGAGAGAAAGTGCTGCACTAAACCAAACCATGAAACTTCCTGTAGCTGCTACCTGAAAATACAAACTCCATTAAAGCACCATGAAAGACCTGAGTGGCCTCTCCAAACACCAACTTGGATGGGAATCTTTCACCCTCGAAATTGGCTAAGGCAAGAAACTAGTCATCCACTAGCTCTCTCTTCACAAATGCAATTTTTCTCAAATCATCAAAAGCCATTCTCATACTTGATTTCTACATTTTATAACCAACATTAGCCTTCAAGGGGTCGAAATCCTCTCAATAGATTCAATAATTTTTCATTTAGAAAATATTCCTCATTTGCCACTTGTCTCCTAGTTCCAACCTTCCATCTTCTCCCAAATTCGAATTTGAGTCTCTTTAGATTCCTCCAACTCCATGAGCGCCTTATTGAGCCTATTTTTGGGGCTGACATGTCATAATGGTCAGGTGTAAGAAGTCAGGTCTGAATTTTGTCATAAAATGTCATAGATGCTTCATTATTGTTGTCATAAAACTAGGGAATCTAGCCCATGTGTCCACTAGTCTCCAATTTGACTCTTCCTCTTCCATGGAGGTTACTATTCCTTCCTATTTCGACCTAATATGCTCAATGCCATGTGTTATGACTTACCAACTCACCCAATAGTGTTCACCTTCCCATGAATTCGAATTGGAAAGAGAGAGCTGCCATGTGTCATTGAAAAATCAAGCTAGTGTGGGTCCCATCACCTCCATATGTCTCCAAAACCACTTGCCACCTAGAATTTCTCTTGAATTTATTTATTCATCATATTTATTAAATTCTTGAACCCTTATAATGTCTAAATATCATTTATTAGTTTCCTTATTACCATCCCACATGTGCCCATCCAACCTAGGAAACTAGTAGGATTGATGGGATTGTCTTACTATGCACTTATTTGAATGGGGACATTACAGTCCTCCCCACCCAAGATTGCTTGTCCTCAAGCAATTTCAAATTTGGATGCTGCAAAATCTTCTCCTCTTCCCATGTGGCATCTTCATTTGGTAAGTCCTTCCATTGCACTAAATATTCTTTGATGATTCTACTCCTCAACCTTCTTTCCCGTGTCTTCAAAATCTTTTCCGGAACAAGTGTGAGCTGACCTTCATCATCCAAAGGAGGAAGTATTTCTGAAGTGATGATTTTCTGACCAAGAGCTTTCTTAAGACAAGAAACATGAAATACATTGTGGATTTTACTCCCTTCCGGAAGTTCTAGTTCATATGCTACTTCTCCAACCTTCCGCACTACCTTGTATGGCCCATAGTACCTTGGTTTTAATTTTTCTGCTCCATTCTTTTTTAGAGATGTTTGTTTATAGGGCTGCAACCTTAAATATACTAAATCATTGACTTGAAAGGTTCTCTCTTCTCTATGTCTATCAGCATATTGTTTTTGTTTATTTTGAGCAACCTGCAAATTGTCTTTCAAGAGCTTTAAAATTTCTTGGCTCTCTTCCACCCAATCTTTAGCCTTTGGGGCTCTACTATCACCAGATATAATATCAGCAAATGTAAGTGCATCATAACCATATAATGCTTTGAAAGGAGACATTCCTATTGACATATGATAAGTGGTGTTGTAGCAAAACTCACCCAAGTGTAGCCATTTTGCCCATGCTTTTTGCTTCCCTCCCACATAGTTTCTTAGGTATCCTTCCAACCATTGGTTTACCCTCTCTGTTTGTCCATCAGTTTGTGGATGATAGCTGGTACTTGGAGTCAATTGAGTGCCTACCAATCTAAAAAGTTCTTGCCAAAAAGCACCCATGAATCTACTATCTCTATCACTGACAATGCTCTTGGGGAGCCCATGCAATCTGAAGATTTCTTTGAAAAAAATATCAGCCACTTGTGCAGCACTAAAAGATGATGTAACAGCAAAGAAATGAGCAAATTTTGTCAACCTATCAACTACCACATAGATGCAATCCTTACCTAAGGATTTAGGCAATCCGGTGATGAAATCCATGAAAATACTGTCCCATTTTTGCTCCGGAATGGGCAATGGTTGTAATAGGCCGGCTGGACATGTAAGTTCTGATTTGTTTTGTTGACATGCTTTACATTCATTCACATACTTCTGAACATCTTCCTTCATCCCCTTCCAAAAAAATCTTTGCCTCAACTGTCTATAAGTTTTGAAGATCCCCGGATGGCCCGCTAGTGGGGAATCATGTGCTTCTTGCAAAATTCGGTACTTGAGCTTGGAGTTATGAACTAAATAAATTCTTGCCTTATAATATATCAGCCCATTCAAAATCCTATAATTATCATCCCCTTTGATTCCATCCAACACATCACAAGCAAATTTGTCTTTGGCATATTCAACTAGTAGCATGTTTTTCCAATCCTTGGCAATATCCATGAGAGAAAAGGAAGGCCTTCTTGACAAAGCATCTGCAACTATATTATTCTTTCCTTTGACATATTCAATATCAAAATCATAAGCTTGAATCTTGCTTACCCATTTTTGTTGCCTTTCATTTAGATCCTTTTGGGTGAGAAAGTGTCTTAGACTATTATGGTCAGTTTTCACCACAAACTTGCTGCCCACCAAGTATTGTCTGAATTTGGCCAATGCATGCATAATGGCCAGCATTTCTTTATCATAGATGGAGTAAAGTTTTTCATGAGGCTGCAACTTTCTGCTCTCAAAGGCTATGGGGTGTTGGCCTTGCTTTAGGACAGCCCCTATTCCTCCACCTGAAGCATCACATTCCACAACAAAAGGTTTAGTAAAATCAGGAAGTGCAAGTATGGAACAACTACTCATTACCTCTTTCATTTTTTGGAATGATTTTTCAGCCTCTTCATCCCACTTGAAAGCATCCTTCTTAGTCAAATCAGTGAGTGGAGAAGTCAACTTGGAGAACCCTTTCACAAATTTTCTGTAGTAGGTGCATATGCCAATAAAGCCTCTCAATTCGGTAATATTTTTTGGTGATGGCCATTCCAAGATAGCCCTGATTTTTTCCATGTGTACCTTCACTCCTTCTTGCCCAATAATGTGCCCAAGATACAGTAGTTCTTTCATCCCAAACTCACATTTTGATAATTTAGCAAATAAGGACTCTTCTTGCAAGATTTTCAACACAATCTCTAACTGTTGCAAATGCTCTTCCCATGTTTTACTGTAAATGAGAATATCATCAAAGAAAACCAAAACAAACCTTCTTAGTTGCTTGCAAAATATCCTATTCATACATGCTTGAAAGGTGGCTGGAGCATTAGTTAACCCAAAAGGCATGACAAGAAATTCAAAGTGGCCAAAATGACATCGAAAAGCGGTCTTTTGCACATCTTCATCTTTCATTCGAATTTGGTGATACCCTGATCTAAGGTCAATTTTTGAGAAGTATTTGGCCCCATGTAGCTCATCCATGAGCTCATCAATCCTAGGAATAGGATACCTATTCTTGATAGTCTTTTTGTTCAAGGCTCTGAAATCTATGCACATTCTCAATGTTCCATCTTTTTTCTTCACTAGCACTACTGAAGAAGCATAAGGGCTAGAGCTTGGTCTAATGAGCCCCAACTCTAGGAGTTCTTGGATAGATTTTTCAATCTCATCTCTAAACCTTTTAGGATGTATATAAGGTGGTATTTGAATGGGTGAAGTACCCTCCTCCAAAACAATACTGTGCTCAACCCCCCTATCTGGTGGCCTACCATGTGGAAGGTCTCTAAAAACCTTTTCATATTTTTGCAAAAGTCTCTCTATCTCCTTTGGGTGTTTGAAAATATTTATAGTTGGCTTGGGAGATGTAATATGACATTCAGCAGCCCATTCTATATCCCCATGCCTCAATATAGATCTCATGCTATTGCAAGTCACTACTTGATTTGGATAAGTGTGTTGCCTTCTCACAACTCTTTGTACTCCTTTTGAATCTTCGAATTTCATTTCGGGAATTTGATAATTTACTGTATGCTCTCCTATTGAATACAACCATTGCACTCCCAAAACCACATTAGTATCAGCAACATCAACCACATAAAAACTATCAACAAAAGTATAGTTACCTACGGTGACTTGCAGCTTTGGAACCCATGTTTTGCATTGCATTGTGTTGTGACCGGGAATGACAACTGTGAAGCCATCAAATGGTTCAATAGGTATCTTTCTTTTCTCTACCATCTCTGCATCAATGAAGTTATGAGTGGCTCCTCCATCTACCAAAACTGAAGTTCTTTGTCCTTGTACCACACCTTTGCATCGGATAGTATGATAGCGAGGTACTGCTGAAAGCACTGCCATTCTTGCTTTGTCCGGTGAAGGCTGATTTTCTTCTTGTATTTCCTCTTCTACTGCTGTCTCATATGCCTCTTCTTGATCTGAAATATGTCCATCTTCATCCATGCCCCCATCATACCCCTCATTATCAGAAAATACTTCTATGTATTGAGCCTTTCCTTTGGTACATTTGTGCCCCGGTGTCCATGGTTGGAAGCATGTGAAGCATAGTTTCTTTTTTCTAAGTTCATCCCTGTTTAGTCCCTCTTTTTTATTCCTCTCAAATGACTCTCTTTTCCAAGGTTTCTTATCATATCCATCCCTTTGCCAAGGTTTCTTTTCAAATTTATAGCTAGGCTTAGGAGGAAATCTCGTTCTAGGAAGCACATTTTGGAGATCCCTAGTCAAGCTCATTGCATCTTTTAATGTAGTTGGCTTGTGGGCTTTGACCAAACCTCTTAAGGGTTCATCCAAACCTTCAGTGAACAGAAATACTAATCTTCCCATAGATACATCAGCCACCTTGACTGATAATTTTTGAAAGTCCAACATATATTCGGTAGGGGACCCAGTTTGCTTCAATTGAGCTAGTTCTTTGAAAGGCAATTCTGGATCTTTTTGTTCAAATCTTTCTAGTACCCTGTCAACAAATTCTCCATATGTTTTAACTTGATTATGACCCAAGTTTTTCAGCCCATGAAACCACCATTCATTGGCATCTCCTTCCAAATGCAAAATGGCCATTTTTAATGCATCCTCTTCCAACATAGGATTCAGCTGAAAATATACATCCAATTTTTGCACCCAAGTGTTAGCAGAATTTTGAGAAGAACCATCAAAAGTAGGAAGTGACATTTTTCCAATAGCACTATTCAATTCTTTGTTTTCGAATGGACTCCTATTGTCTCCCTTCATTTTAATCTTTTGCATAGCATCAATGTAGTCACTGAGTGGTACACCTCTTTTACACTCTTCATTCAAATCATTCCAATCATTTACTAGTTTCTTGTAATCCAATTCAAGATTGGGTTCTTCTTTGGGTGTGAGAAATTTAGGTGCAGTATGCCTTTGTGTGCTTTGAAATTCATCAGGTCTATTATGAGGTCCTGTACTTGAGAAAATATGCTCATTCCCTTTCATCTTTTCCCCTGAGTGTGAACCACTATTATCTCCTATCATCCCTTTGCCTGAAAGTTGGCTACCCAACAATTCGAAACCTTTCATCATTTGTTTATTCATATCTAGCATAACCATGGTAAGTCCTTCAAAACATGGTTTTAAGGCTTCAATAAATTCCTCCTTATGTCTTAATTTTTCCTCCTCCTCTCTACCCATTGTTTTAGAAAAGAACTCTTTTTCTGCTACTATCTCTTCTTCAACCAAAACTTCTTCAACTACTGATTCAAAGGGTGGTGTTTTATTTGTTTGGATTCTTGTTAATACCATCAGGTGCCAAGACCATGCTCTGATACCACTTGTAATATCCCTTTTTCAAATTTTATTAAAATGCCCAATTTTCCACTTTTTTTCCCAATTTCGACCTTTGACTAGTTTTACTATTTTGACCTCCAAATCAACCCAAATGTTCCCAAATCTTCTGTAGGAGTGTATGAATGGTATTTAGACTTGAATATAAGGTTCAGGGATGTTTTATGGCCCTCCAAATACTGCTTCAAACTTGATTTGTATTCTGATCAATATATGTAATTTTGACTAGTAATTTGTGCATCAAATCCCCCTCGGGTAACACTGCAAATGGCCTTCCAAATGCCTCCAAACTCCCACAAATTTATGAACAGAGGTATATAATGTGTTAAGTATGTTATTAAGGTATCATATGCACCATTAATTGATTTTTAATACTGTTCTAACTCTCTCACATTCAACAGCAAAAACCCCCAATTCGACCCTTGGGGAAATGGCACTATTTCACCTCCCAATACAACTAAACTGAGTAAAAATGCTTCAAATGCTCAAGTAAAGTACATGAAACTTGTAGAAGACATCCATGGCAATATATTTATCACAAATATATCAGAGAATCATCCATACATTCGAAATCATCATCAATACATTGGCTCACAACAAGGTAGTGGGGAAATGGCATTGTTCTTCCATTAAAAATGAGATTTATACATTTCTACTTGGAATTTCGACCTGAAACTTTTTGGAGATGAAGAAAAGAGTATTTAATTCATATTACAAAATAAATGGGGCATTAGAAGCTCCCCCAAAGAGTACAATAGCTCACCAAAAACGCCCTCCCTCAAGGAGCACGAATATGCCTTCAAAACTGGAAACGGTGGAGAGAAAGTGCTGCACTAAACCAAACCATGAAACTTCCTGTAGCTACTACCTGAAAATACAAACTCCATTAAAGCACCATGAAAGACCTGAGTGGCCTCTCCAAACACCAACTTGGATGGGAATCTTTCACCCTCGAAATTGGCTAAGGCAAGAAACTAGTCATCCACTAGCTCTCTCTTCACAAATGCAATTTTTCTCAAATCATCAAAAGCCATTCTCATACTTGATTTCTACATTTTATAACCAACATTAGCCTTCAAGGGGTCGAAATCCTCTCAATAGATTCAATAATTTTTCATTTAGAAAATATTCCTCATTTGCCACTTGTCTCCTAGTTCCAACCTTCCATCTTCTCCCAAATTCGAATTTGAGTCTCTTTAGATTCCTCCAACTCCATGAGCGCCTTCTTGAGCCTATTTTTGGGGCTGACATGTCATAATGGTTAGGTGTAAGAAGTCAGGTCTGAATTTTGTCATAAAATGTCATAGATGCTTCATTATTGTTGTCATAAAACTAGGGAATCTAGCCCATGTGTCCACTAGTCTCCAATTTGACTCTTCCTCTCCCATGGAGGTTACTATTCCTTCCCATTTCGACCTAATATGCTCAATGCCATGTGTTATGACTTACCAACTCACCCAAGAGTGTTCACCTTCCCATGAATTCGAATTGGCAAGAGAGAGCTGCCATGTGTCATTGAAAAATCAAGCTAGTGTGGGTCCCATCACCTCCATATGTCTCCAAAACCACTTGCCACCTAGAATTTCTCTTGAATTTATTTATTCATCATATTTATTAAATTCTTGAACCCTTATAATGTCTAAATATCATTTCTTAGTTTCCTTATTACCATCCCACATGTGCCCATCCAACCTAGGAAACTAGTAGGATTGATGGGATTGTCTTACTATGCACTTATTTGAATGGGGACATTACAGATACTCACCATACATCATCCTGATCATCATCATTGCATCGTCCTGACGCATGTTATCTGGAGAAACATCCTGAAGCTCATCATCCATGATCATCCTGATCATACAATGCATCCACTTGATGCATACATAGTATCTTCCTAATACATATCAACATACATGATCTACTTGATCATATAATGTATCCACCTGATACATATACAAATACATACACATGATCCAACTGATCATATCCAACATCCAACATGATGCATACATACATATAAATGATCCAACTGATCATATCCAACATCCAACATGATGCGTACATACATATAAACGATCCAACTGATCATATCCAACATCCAACATGATGCGTACATACATATAAACGATCCAACTGATCATATCCAACATCCAACATGATGCGTACATACATATAAATGATCCAACTGATCATATCCAGCATCCAACATGGTGCATACATACATATAAATGATCCAACTGATCATATCCAACATCTAACATGATGCGTTCATACATATAAATGATCCAACTGATCATATCCAGCATCCAACATGATGCATATACAGAGTAGTAACTGGAGCATCGTCCTGATGCTCATCATCCAGCGCTTACATCCATAGCCATGGAAGGATCCTCCTCTCACCATGCTTGGAATGGATTCAACAAATGTGTCCATCACTTCTTCCTCGAAGTGTCGTCAATCTAAAGAACACCAAGCCTCTCTCTGAAGTACTCGAACTTCACTCTGGCTAGTGGTTTCGTCAGTACATCTACAATTTGCTCATTCGTCGCAACATACAGGAGCTTCACTTCTCCTCTCTGCACCATATCCCTGATATAGTGATATTTGATCTCAATGTGTTTCGACTTGTCGTGGAACACCGGGTTCTCAGACAGCTTCACACAACTCTGGTTGTCACAAAAGATACCAGTAGCCTCCAGTGGGAGATCAAATAACTTAGACAGTAGCTTCCAGAGCCATACTGCATCACAACTAGCTGAACAAGGTGCAACATACTCTGCTTCGGCTGTACTCAGTGCTACATAGGACTGCTTCCTGCTAAACCAAGTGATCACACCTGATCCCATACTGAAGCAGCACCCAGAAGTGGTCTTCCTATCTATAGCACTGCCTGCCCAATCTGAATCAACATAACCTTGCAGGTTAAACCTTTGATTCGCATCATACTTGAGCCCATAGTCAACCGTACCCTTCGGGTACCTCAGAATATGCTTTACAGCAACCAGGTGAACACCTCTGGGATCTATGAGGAATTGGTTCAATGTGTTCACTGCAAAGCAGATATATGGTCTCATGTTTGTCAGGTACATCAAGGACCCAATCATCTGACGATACATAGTGACATCAACCGGATCAGATGAAGCATCACACAAAAGATTCAGGTTCGATGCCATAGGTGTGGCCATGGCCTTGCAGTCCATCATCCCGAACCTCTTCAGGATCTCTACTGCATACTTCCCTTGTCCAAGGAAGATCCCATCTGCACTCTGCCACACCTCCATGCCTAGAAAATAGTGCATCATCCCCAAGTCCTTCATCTCGAACTCGGCAGCAAGCTTCCTCTTGGTATCAGCAATCAAACTATCATTACCTGTAACAAACAGGTCATCCACATATAGGAGTAGTATCACAGGATTGCCTTCCTCAACCTTGTAGTAAAGGTTGGAATCTGCTTTACTCTTGGTAAAGCCCAAACTAGATAGGAAACTGTCCATCCTACCATACCAAGTCCTAAGAGCTTGCTTCAAGCCATACAAGGATTTCTTCAACCTGCACACATATGACTTCTTGTCATGTCTCTCAAAACCAAGTGGATGCTCCACATACACTTCCTCCTCGACTACACCATTCAAGAAAGCAGTCTTGACATCCATTTGGTGTATCTTCGATTTCATCACTGCAGCCATATCAAGTACTGATCTGATGGAATTGTATTTGGCTACAGGAGAAAAAGTTTCTTCATAGTCAATCCCTTCCTTCTGGGAGAAGCCACGAGCCACAAATCTCGCTTTGTATTTCTCTATGCTTCCATCTGCAGCATGCTGATCTTGTAGATCCATTTGGAAGTCACAACAGACTTCCCTTCAGGTCTTGGGACCACATCCCAAACATCATTCTTCATGATCGATTGGTATTCCTCGACCATGGCATCCTTCCATTCTTTCTTTTCCGCTGCCTCTTCATAACTGGAAGGTTCTTTGTTCATAATATCATAGAGTAAAGCAACATAGCTGGTATGTGATCTAGTTCTCTTCTTTGCTTTGTGTTCTTCTTCTGGAATGCCATACCTTTCTGCATCTTGAATGAGCTCTCTAGCCCATGTAGGTTTCCTCTTGTGAGAGTCCTTCTCACGAGGTGGATCTACAGGTTCTTGTGGATCTTCAATTTCACGATCAACATCTAGAATTGCTTCAGTCATAGTAGTGTCTTGAAATCTGGTTTACTTTGGTTCTTCATGATCTTCAACATGTGTCTTCCTTGATTTGATGAATGCTGAATTTTCATCAAATGTTACATTCCTACTGACATCAATCTTCTTGAACCCTGGAAAGTATAGTCTGTAAGCCTTCGAGCTTTCACTGTAACCCACAAAGATACCCTTCTTTCCTGAAGGATCTAGCTTAGTCCTCTTTTCCTTTGGGACATGAGTGTATACTGGACAACCAAATATTTTGAGATGGATGACTTCAGGTTTCTTACCAGAGAAGACCTCTTCTGGTGTCTTGTTGTCCAATATCTTGTGGGGTGTTCTATTCTGCACATATACAACTGTCCTAACTGCTTCTACTCATAGATGCATACGCAGATCCTGGCCATGTAGCATTGCCCGTGCTGCTTCCATGATTGTTCTATTCTTTCTTTCTGCAACTCCATTCTGTTGTGGATTGTAGGGAGCAGTCAACTCCCTCTTAATACCTGAATCACTGCATAGTTTCTTGAAATCACCTGAAGTCAAGTCTCTGCCATTGTCGAATATGAATGTCTTGATCTTTTTATCAGTTTGATTTCCATCAATGCTTTGAATTCCTTGAACTTATCAAATACTTCATCTTTGTTCTTCAAGAAGTAAATCCAAGTTTTTCTAGAGAAATCATCAATGAAAGAGACATAGTAAACATACCCACTCAGAGAACTGGATGACATCGGACCGCATACATCAGAATGGATGATTTCCAAGATTCCTTTTGCCTTGCTTTCACTACTTGGAAATGCCTTATTTATGTTCTTTCCTTTTGCACATCCTTTGCAAACACCTTCATTCTTTGTCTTGATTTCAGGAAGACCTTCTACAACTTTACTTGCAATTGGTAGTGCTCTGTAGTGCACATGTGCAAGTATTCTATACCAAAATTCACTTGGCTCCATGGATTCATGTACCATGGCATGTTCAGGTTGTCCCTTCAATTTGTACAATCCTCCCTCTTGCTCTCCAATCACAACTGCATCATCTATGGTCTTACCTTTTGACCACATGAGTACTTGGCCATCTACAAATGCAACCCTCATGCCTTTTGCATCCAATGCAGATATGGAGAGTAGGTTTTTCTTGAGCCCAGGTACAAATAATACATCTTTCATATTCAAGGACTTTCCAGAGTCTAGGTTGAAGGAGGCTTCACCACTTCCTTTGATAGGATATTGGTAGTCATCCCCAAGTTTCACCTTATGGGGTGACTCATGTTCAGATAGATTAGCAAAGGATTCTTTGAACGAAGTCATGTGCTTTGAAGCCCCATTGTCAATAATCCAATCATTACAACTATGAGAGATAGTATGTGTGAGAGCAGAGATTAGAACATATTCATCTTCACTTGATGAGTCATCCTCATCACTTTCTACTCTAGCCATCTTCTTGGGAGGTTCATCATGCTCAGCAGCATGAGCATGATATCTTCTTTTGTTGTTGTTCTTCTTCTTGTTGAAGTTGTAGTTGTTGTCTTTATTCTTCTTGGGACAATCTGCAGCAAAGTGTCCCTTCTCATTGCATGTGAAGCACCTGAGATCTTTCTTATCTTTATGGTAATGGTGGTGTGAAGATCTTTTGTTATGAGATGGCTCTCTCTTAGGCTTGCTTCTTTTGGTGTGAGCTGCAAGAGCTTGGTCTTCATTTCCCATATTTTCTTCTCGGGCTATAAGCCTATCCTCTTCTTGTGAACACTCCTCCCACAGTCTACTGAAGGAGATCAATTTATTTCTTGCACAGATTCCTTGAATAAAGGAATCCCATGACCTAGGTAGGCCATTCAGAGTGGTCATAACAACTTCACCATTGTCCACTACTTCATCCACAACTTCGAGTTGTTCCTTGATCTGAGAGACCTTGGACAAATAAGATTGAATGGTCTCTCCATTCAACAACTTGACCTCTTTCAATTGATTCCGCAGAGTCATCTTCCGGTTTATGTTTTTCCCTTCAAATAGCTTGGTCAGGGAGTCAAAAATATCCTTGGGTGTATTTAGAGATGACACATCTGGTATGAGATGGTCTTTAATAGAATTAGCAATGATCATCTTTTCCTTGACCAAGTTCTTCTTATGCAATGCCTTAGCCTCTTCATCCTCTAGGATAGGGATCTCAGAGCTGATGTAGGTGTCCAATTCATTTTCTTCTAGGATTAACCCAATCCTATACTTCCAAGCTCGGAAGTTATCATCCCCTTCAAGCTTATCCTCAAGCTTGGTGTGGTGAGACATCTTAAAGAGTACTTCAAATGGAAATAGAAAAGGTTTAGGTCTTACCACTTGATTTGCTGAAAATTGGATCTGGTCCTGGATTAGGGTTTGTCAGAGAAACCCTGATAATTCAAAATGTGAATTTCAAATTTCTGAAAGGATAGAAAGATGCGCCTTGATGAGCTGATCAACTTGGTATTCTCAAAATTTGAAAACTGCAAAGTTTCACCCTTCAGAAATGCTTTTCAATCTCCCGGATTCACTAAGGAGGACCCTGAATTAGGGTTTGAGTTTCCCAGAGATTTACCCAGCCAAAAATCTCGATCCAAAGCTCTAAACTTCGATTTTTCCAAGGAGCTCCCATCTATGTCTTCAGATTTCAGAAATTCCTATTTTTATGAAAACCCTAATTTTTACAGTGAAAACTGAAAGTGATCTGAATTGAATTCTGATTGGACAGAAAAATTCACCTTGCTGAGGAGAGTTAATCTATCATATTGCTTTTCCAAAATCCGTGGAGAGAAACCCAAAAAGAAGAAGCCCTAGCTTCCGCAACTGCATAGTGTCTTCTTCTTAGGTTAGCTCTGATACCATGTTAATTTTTGAGCATTAATTCAATATACTCTAGGATCTTTACTGAGAGAACAACATGTACAGTATATCAATGCATATCAATCATAGCAGGCATATCAATAATCACAAGATGCAAACATAAGAGACAATAGACACACAGAGTTTCCGTGGGGAAAACCCTAAGGTGAAAAACCCCACAACTTCCTCAGAGATAGATAGAGAAATAATACAACCAAAGTACAATCCAAGTACATAGAGATAGTCTCCTCCTAGCAGCTGATCGTCCTCCTCACATGTGTGCCACTTTCCAAGTGATGTAGAGTGAGATAATGAGATGATCAAAATAGAGATCTCCCGATCTCTATTTATACTTGTCCTGACTGCCCAATAAACTTATGGGGCTGACTTGTCTAGCTTAGCATAATGACCCATGGTTAACTTAATTAGGGCCAACCCCATGCATGGTGGTCTAACAATCCATCGGCAAGTTACGACACTTGCGACACTTTTCAATACAAATGACGACACTTTGTTGTAGAGGAATAACACATCTCTGTAGGAGTACAATATACATAAATGAAATACATTCCAAAGTTACATATACATCAACAGTTTGAAAAACCATCGCCATGTCTGAACAACCCATTTTGGAATCCACTAGAATAGAATAGGTTAATTTAGCTACAACCTTAGAAAAAATTGCTCTAGGGATCCATCACAATTTGAATTTAGAGCAAGGGAAGAGCACAAATTATGGAATAAAACATAATATATAGAACATACTGATATATTATCTAGTGGTAACTAGAGGTAAGTGGAAGTACATAAATGGAGAGATGGATGAGGGAACCTCCCTTGGTACTGCATCAATGGCGCTTGTATCATTGTACAACTCTCCAATCCGATCATCTTTCTCGATGTGATAATGAAAATAATGGTTAGTAGAGTTGGGAAACCATATTGTACAAATACATATAGATTGAACTTATAATGAACAAATAATTCACGAAGATTGAGTTGTATCAGGGATTTTATTCTATTTGCAAATAATTATTAGAAATAATGGGACATTGAGTGTAGATAGAAAGTTACATTTATTTGTTTATTCTTCATCAATTTAGTAGAGTACATACACATGAATACATGTAACTTATTTTGCATTAAAATTGGAGAATATGAGATAATATCTCAATCATCTAATGAGTCATCCAACAAATCCCTAATATGCAAGACATTCTAACATCTCCACATTTTAATATTTAAACTAGCATTTTTTAAGATAAACATTATGTCCATCACTTCCCCTTAATATTTATCTTTCTATCCAATCTTCTTGTGATGACTTTTGTTCCCTTGGTCTTCATTTGAGTCATGTCCTTGTCTTTGTCTCCCTTATCCTTTGGATTTCCTCGTCATCATTTTTTGTATTTCATATGGCTATGCTTCATTTGGATGCATTGTCATTTTGTTGTTTTCAATGTGCTACATCATTTTATTCGCTTCCCCTCATCAACAAGTGGTTTTGAATTACCATGATACATACGTCACACAAATTGGTTTCTAGGTGACCACAAACTTTCATTCACTTTGACAAGTGGTTTCATCTTACCATGAATGTTTCCCTACAAAGTGTATTTTAGAGCACCACAACCTTTTCAACACAATATGTGGTTTTGGATAACCACTAACCATCACGATGGGAAACAAATTTACAATGCACACACTTAGTTGGGATTTCTTCTGTACAACCTTCATCCTCAAACTTACTGCTTCTTCTTTTTGTTTCTACAAATAACTAGCCATTCATTCCCATATAAAAAAAACCATATAGCGATATACATGGGTGCCATCTGATGTACTTGCCAATTCTATAGGAATCCTTTTCACCTACATGGTTAATCAACATGTTAGTCTCTCCATTAATTATTACTCCATCTCACATTCCCCTCTTAATCGAACTCTTAGCTTCTTCAATTCCACATTAATTTAGCATACAAGTACAACTGCCACACTTATACCTACCCAACTGGTTCATTCCACAACTTAATGCCACACCCTATCTATGCATAATAGGGATACACACTACATGATTACATATGCTACCACACTAATGCACATAGACCTGAATTAAAAAGGCTTATAAAACACTTGGGTAAATCAATCTGGTTATCGCTAAGCTTACAACTTGGACAAAAGAACTCTAGGGTGTTGAGTAGAATTGATCATGCACCTCCTGTAACAAATACATGCTCAATTACAACAAGTCAAGTGCAACAAGAATTTGAAATGTTTCAGTAAAACATGATCTTACCATAACCCCATCATACTGATCATTTGCCCAAAATATTACAATCCCATTACATACGTCCAGTTGTAAACTAGGACAATCATTATCTCATCACTATGCATTACTTTTGCTTTAACTCTTTATCTAGAGTTTTCCTTCTTTGTCTTTCACAATCCATCTTTGTAGGAAATCCAAATTATGACTATTTTTTTTTCTCTTCTTCTGTTTTTATACATGATTATTACAATGATGAGAACACTAATTTACATTTTATTTTAGCTGTAGGAAAGGTATTTTCCTTGTTGATCCTACACCATATTTTCAAGGTAAAATTCTACATCTCCCTAATTAGATTTACAAGTTCCTTCCTAAACTTGATAGGGGGTTCTTAAACCTTATTCCTCCTATGGATTTTACCAACATGAAATAAACTCGGTTCCAAGTCCACCAGAACTTTCCATGGTTTCACTCTAGATTGCAACTTGTATGTATTTCTTAGGGGGTTCATTACAATATACAACTACTAATACTAGAAGGTGCGAACAATTCAAAACAAATGATAATTCATAAGTTACCAACACTTGCAACTATATAATATTTTCTATGATATCAATACTTGCAAAATAATGGTAGACTCGATGGCTTGGTGTCCTTGTAGCCATCTAATAGAAGTAAAATTGTGGATAGTTGTTAGGTTGTCCTTGAGGTTCACACTAGGAAACAGATTGATGCCTCATCTAGATTTGAAATTATAACTGATCCTTCATGATATTTTGGGGCCTTAATTTGTCATTCATTCACTGGGTTGAGTCCCCTCTTATGCTCTTGTCCGAATTCGTTAGGTTTCCTTCAACCCAGGGTCTCCATGATTGAAATTGGAGGATTTTCATGGTTGCCAGTATGGTTGGGGGGGTTCATGCTTTAGCTTGGCCACCAAAGAAATTTAATGTGCTATTCAATGTAACTATGCTACAACAAGGAAGGGGTTACCAACCTAGATTGGTTGGTGACCATTATTTCTTGAGTCCTCGATGTTAGGAAAACAAGACCGCAGAGCAATAACAATAAACAAGATGCAAATAAAAATCACATAAAACACACTACAAGAGAGACACCAATATAACCTGGTTCACCCAAGATGGGATACATCCACACATAAATTTCTAGTCCTTATTATTATACCATCCAACAAATGAAGGGATACAACCTGCAGCACATCCGTTGCAACTTCCTCTTCACTCTCTCACAGTCTCTCTCACACAATCATACATATTTACAATGCTACAATACACAACCGTATTATAATGCATTTCTTTTGAAGACCGATTACCATGGGTAAATACTATGGAACACCCAATACCATGGGCCCATAAATCACCCATTATTTACCAATTCATGACTATGAAATTACAACATTTTACAAGACAATTTTTCCTGAAATTTTCACTATGGGGGTGCTGCCCCTGAACCCCTGCCATGGGGGGATCCAAAATTAGTTGCCGCACCCTAGACACCCCATGATGACTATTTTGGGGGGGAATCCCCCCCAAACCTCCCCAACCCCCCCATTATGTACTAGGATCCAGACACAGATGAAACGTGACCTTTGAATAAGGAAGATCAGGATCCACAAACAACAGTCTCCCACTTGGAGACTAATCACAACAACTCCACTACTGCTGGACTTGATGGACTATGCTCCGAACCTTGGATCTGGAAAATTTCTCACCTTCACCTTCATGCTTGAAGGCCAACTGAAGCCGAGCAGGAACTTAGTTTCTCTTTGGTTATCACCTTTTTTAACATGTTTGCAGGATTCTGGCTAGTGTGTATCTTTTCCAGTTTCAACAGTTCATCTTCCAGAACATACTGTATGAAATGGTACATGAGTTGTATATGTTTAGTCTTAGAATGGAAGGATGATTTATTTGCAATATGAATGGCACTCTGACTATCATTGTACAACTTGCTATTCTCCTGATTCTTACCTAATTCCTCCATGAACCTTTGTAACCAAATGATCTCTTTACTAGCCTCTGTAGCAACAACATGCTCCAGTTCCATTATTGAAAGTGAAACAACCTTTTGCAGCTTCAAAATCCAACTTATTGTCGTTCCACCTACAGTAAAGACATACCCTATGGTGCTCCTCTTGCTATCTTTATCACCTGCCATATCTGCACCAACATATCCTTGTAGAACAATGTTTGAACCTCCAAAACATAATGCATGAGTGGTAGTACCTCTCAAATACCTGAGAATCCACTGTATTGTTTTCCAATGTTCTTTACCTATATTGTTCATAGACCTTCTTACAAATCCCACTGCATGTACCATATCTGGTCTTGTGCACACCATGGCATACATCAAGCTGCCAACTGCTAAAGAATAGGGAACCCTGGACATGTAGTCTATCTCTTTTTGTGTCTTGGGACACATCTACTTAATTAGTTTGAAATGGTGGGCCAAAGGTGTACTAACTGGTTTTGCATTCTGCATTCTAAACCTCTCCAACACCTTTTGTATGTACTCACCCTGAGACAATGTCAATTTGCAATTTTTCCTGTCTCTTATTATTCTCATACTAAGGATTTGCTTTGCAACACCCAAATCCTTCATCGCAAATGAATTAGCTAACTTCCTTGTGAGCACATTTATATCCTGCATGTTAGACCCTTTAATAAGCATGTCATCCACATACAATAAAAAGATAATATATCTTCCATTATCTAGCCTCTTGAAATAAACACACTGGTCATAATGACATCTACTATAATCTTGTTCTATCATAAACTTGTCAAATTTCAAATACCATTATCTTGGATCTTGCTTCATTCCATACAAGATCTTCTTCAACCTGCATACCAAATTCTCCTTCCCTTTGACCTCATACCCATGTGGATGCTTCATATAAATCTCTTCCTCCAAATCCCCATGGAGAAAGACTGTTTTTACATCTAACTGTTTAAGATGAAAATCTTCTACCACCACTAGACTTAAATAGTTCTAATTGAATTCATTTTAACAACATGAGAAAATATTTCATCAAAATATATACCTTTCTTCTGTGCAAACCCCTTTAAAAAAAGTCTGGCCTTGTACCGCTTCTTTCCTCCATATTCTTCCTTCAAACTGTAAACCCATTTATTCTACAATGCTCTTTTACCAGCAGGAAACTGAACCAAATACCAAGTCTGGTTTCTTACTAATGAGTGCATCTCCTCATTTATGCCTTGCTCCCACTTCTTTCTAGTTTCCACATGCATTGCTTCTTCTTAACATTCTGGTTCACCAGACTCATTCATCAATAAATAATACATTGAAGGAGAGAATTGTTCAGTGGTCTACTTAACCTGGTAGATCTTCTAACACTTGCAGGAGTTTGAGGTACCTGCTACCGTGCTTGATTTTCTGGCACCTTTGGAACTTCATTTTATTTGATTTCATCAAGCACTGTGTACTCTGTGTTTTCCTTTTCTTGTTTTTTTTCTTGCAAATTATCTTTATACATGAACTTTTCATTGAATACCACATCTCTAATCCTAATGATTTTTTTATTTTCATAATCCCATAAGCGATAAACAAAATTATGAACCCCATATCAAATAAAGGTACATTTCTTGGATTTAGCCTCAATCTTTATTCAATTTTCTTTATCAATATGGACAAATGCTTCAATCAACCAAAATTTCTCAGAAAAGAGTAGATTAACTTTTTACCTTTCCATGCCTCCTATGGAATACCACCATCCAAAGAACTTGAAGGCCCTTTGTTTATTAAGTAAACAACAGTATCTACAATCTTATACACCTGCATGCAATCTTATACACCTTGCATGCTCCATGACTGTTCTTTTCAGCCTTTCCGACACACCATTTTCTTGTGGTGTTCATAGGACTGTATTCTCTCTACGAATCGCATGGTATGAATAGTAACTATCAAACTCCTTGCCGCAGTATTCACCTCCATTACCATATCTGAGACACTTCAACCTTTTTCCTGTCTCATTCTCTACAAAATCTTTCCATTTCTTAAAAGTTGCAAAAGCTTTCCCTTTTTGTCTAAAGCAATAAACCCAAGTATTTCTAGTTGCATCATTAATAAAAATAACATAATAACGAGAGTCACCAAGAGCTTGTACTTGAGCCAGTTCCCATACATCTGTTTGCACAAGCTCTAACTTTTCACTTTTCTTCTGTTTCCCAACCCTGAGAAATATGACTCTCTTCTGTTTTCCATAAACACAGTTCTCATAGAATTCCAAACTTACCTGCTTCAGATCTGTCAACAAATTCCTTGAGAGGAGAATCTGCATCCCCTTCTCACTCATGTGGCCAAGCATATGATGCCACAATGGTGTATATGTTCCTGTGGAAGCTAAATAGATATAACAATTAGTATTATGAGGACATAAATACAACATACCTATCCTATCTCCTTTTTCTATCACCATTGATCCTTTAGTGATATTCCACCACATTTCTCAAAACGTAGATAAACAAACACCATCTCCCAACTGCCTTGTTGAGATCAGATTCCTTTTCATAGCAGGAATATTCTTTACATATTTTAGCAACCATTCACCATTCTTTAACTTTATTTGTACCTCACCCATTCTAATTTTACATGGTTCATCATCACCCAATAAAACATGTCCAAAATCGCCTAGAACATAATCATGAATAAATTTCCTATGGAGTGTAGCATGACATGAATCCCCTGAATCTACTACCCAATAATCACTAGTATTATCTAATTCAAGAATCAAAGCATCTTGTAACACATCACCTACTACGTTTTCTTCCTGAGTAGTCTCCTGTTGTTCATCTCCTTTCTTCTTTAGAGATTTGCAGTCTTTCTTCAGATGTCCTTTCTTTCCACAGTTTCAACACTCTATCTTTCCCAATATGGACTTGGATCTACCCTTCCTGGACTTGCTACAATTACCTAGGCTCTTTCCTCTATCCCTTTATATTCCCATGCTCTCCATGGTCAATGCATTACTTGATGTCTCACTTGTGCTTTTCATTCGCATTTCCTTGCTAAAAACAACACCAACAACATCTTCAAGTTTCAAAGTGTTTGAACCAAAAACATAATTACTTACTACCATGACCAAGCCATTCCACCTTTCTGTCAATGAGCACAAGATTACAAGAGCCCTAACCTCATCATCAAAGTTCACTTTTACAGAACTTAGCTGATTTGTAATCGTATTAAATTCATTTAAATTATCAACAACAAATCCAACTTTTGACATCTTCATATTAAATAAATGCTTCATTAGAAATACCTTGTTGGAGGCCGAGGGTTTTTCATACAGCTTACCCAATGCACTCATCAGACCCTCCATTTTCTTTTATCTTGAAATATTGAAAGCCATCGACGAAGCTAGGCACAACCGTATTATTCCCAATTCCTTTATGTCAAGAACCTCCCATTCTTCATCCTTCATAGTCGCTAGTTGTTTTGCTTTTCCTCCCAACCATAGGAATAGATCCTTCTGGTACATATAGTCCTCCATTTTCATCTTCCATAACTAGTAGTTTTAGCTGTTAAATTTCTCGACATGAAACTTTCCTTCTTCCGTCATTGCTCCCACTCGAACCAGGAACCCTTCTTTCCTCTGAGTTTATCTTCCAAATAGACCTTTGGCTCTAATACCAATTTTTAGGAAAAAAGGATTGCAGAGCAATAAAAATAAACACGATGCAAATATAAACCCCATAAACACAATACAAGCGACACAAATATAACGTGGTTCACCCAAGATGGGCTACGTCCACACATAAATGCCAGTCCTTATGATTATATTATCCAACAAATGAAGGGATACAACCTACAACACATCCATTCCAACTTCCTCTTCACTTTCTTATAGTCCTTGTCACACAATCATAGAGATCTTTACAATGCTACAATACATAACCATATCAAAGTGCCTTCCTTTTAAAGAGCGATTACCATGGGAAAATACTATGGAACACCCAATACCATGGGCCCATAAATCACCCATTATTGACCAAGTCATGACTATGGAATTACAACATTTTGCAAGGCATTTTTTTCGAAATTTTCACTATGGAGGTGCTGCCCCCGAACCCCCTCCAGGGAAGGGCTCCCAAACTAGTCACCCCCTCCCCCCCTAGACCCCCCATGGTGACTATTTTTTTGGGGGAAGTCCATGACGTCATGGGTTGGGATCCAGATATGGTTGAAATACGACCTCTGAATAAGGAAGATCTGTCACCTACCCAAATTTCTGAAAATTATTATTTTATTTGCAAAATACTTTATGTTAAATTTAATTACAAAGTTTTGTAATTATGATCAATTCTGATCAAGGATGAATGTAATTACTGATTATTATTATTTAAATAAATTAATTAGGAGACAAACACCCAAGGGGATTGTTAAATGAGTGTTCACTGACCCACTAGGAGGAATGGAAGCTGTTGGAAGGTATGGGACAGATGGCAGCAATTTCATTTCACCACTAGCTGTTGGTTATGGGACAACTACCCCTAAAAATGTGGCATTATCCCCCAAGTGGAGGGAGTGAGCAAGTAGCTCATTTAATGACCCAGTAACAACTAAAAAGGCCTAGGTAGCCTACCAAAGGCAAATTTGAATTGAGCAGGCAGCTCTTACACAATATTTCTACAGAATATTTTCCTCGTGTGCATCAGGTGATCACTTAGAGATTCGAATAGGGAGGCTAGCTGTGAAGTGCAATCATAAGTCTGTATTTTGCTAAGAAGAACTAGAGGTGCTAGAGTAGGTCCTTTGGATTGCTAGCTATCGAATATTCAGAAGTTATTTGCTACTACAAGAAGAAGTCCTAAATTCCTAAGTTTCTTCCTCCTAGTGGTTCAGTGAATAGGCTCGGGGGTCCTAAGGCAAGTACGTGACTACTTTCAGGAATTGGTTGGGTGGAACAGTCTTCTTGGGATGTCTGTCCCCTACAGATTTTATCCAGGTTTTACAGTTTCTACTTTATTTCAATTATTAGTTTTGTTTTAAGAAAGATTATTAATTTCTGTTATGAAGAAGAAATGTGTTCTGATCCTGTTTGAAAGTCTGCATGTTAAAGTTTCAATGATGAATTGAATGGATAAACCAATATCTATATTTTTCTACATGTTGTTTTGTGCATCGTACTCTAGTATAGATACGCAAATTAATAATAGATGAGAAGATAAGCAAATTGCCATTTGATTCGATAGATAGATACAGGAATTTATATGTTTATCAATTTCTGCCCTATAGTGATAATAGTAGAACGTTCTGTATAATATCTAATATATATTATAGAATGTTTCCGTAGTTTTATGAAAAACAAACATTGTATAATTCCTGTATAGTTACATTGAATTTCCTTTATCATTACTATGTTCATAAGAAATAAATAGAATCCAATTTTCCATATATCATATTTCATTTGCATTATAAATAGTGTTGTTGTAAGTAAATAAAGAAATAAAAATTGGATAGAGCTTCATTTCACAGTCTTCACTTTTCACATACACACATTGTTTTTCATTTCTGCTATAACCATTGTCTTTAATTATTTATTACAATCAGATGATGAAAACATTTCTTTCCATCATTCATTCTACTTATTTAGATTTTCTAAACTGTAAGTGTTGACTTCAAAACTGAGTTTCATTCAAACCCTAGATAGAATTTTCTTCTCCATTACCATCGTTTTTATATTTTAGATAATCAATACAAGCTATAGGATCGAAATCTTAGTTTTTGGTTTCATCGACCTTTTAAAAGTTCATATTCAAACAAAACTCAAACTAGAGTACAACCCTAATCTTTTTCCTTTATACAAACGAAGAGACAAACCATTTCAGGGTTACACTCTACAAAGTTATCATCTACAACATAGTACATAAACCCTATCTCGAAAAATTACGATATCAACCTACAACATTTAGTCGTATAACACAGACCCGACTTATTTTTCATGCTCATTAGTTTCAGTAAGACCCATTGCTTGCAAATAATGGAAATCTCCAGTTGGGGCATAGCCTGTTACTTTTCTTTACATAGCAAAAACAAAACCTACTCTATCGTTGCACGAATACTCAGACCTCCACTACAGATTTCGTATTCTTAGAACAAGTGCGACAGGCACAAATTATAATATAGAAACTAAACTGAATAGAACTAGACAGAAACAACGTGTTATCATTTTCAAGAAGCAGAGTTTTATCCACAGGTTAAACGAGCTTCGGCTCCATTATTTTTCCATAATAACACATATCAATAGGTGGGATGTTCAAACGTTTTCACCATTACAAGTTCCAGACTCGAGAAAGAGGAATCAACATTTCCCAGCAACAAAATTTTACATTATGTTCAAAACGAAATCGAACAGGGTTTTATTCCCTTCATCACTGAACTCGTAAATCTGAGTGTTACATTCCATATGGACAAAAAATTAAGCATCAAAATAAACATAGAGAACTTAAACAAATGTCTATCGTTGTAGAAGTTTTCACACCAACTTAAAAATCCTCTCAAAGGATCAACCGACAAACGACGCCATGGAAAGACTGATTTCTCTCTGTTGGAATCAACCACATCCTCAAAGACCAAAGGAGCACCTACGAGGGTTTTTGGAAGACCCGGAGCTTACTAGGAATGGAAGCACGTCATTCCTTTCCAAACCCTTGTCCAAAATCGTTCTTCAAACCCTGAAACGGACAAAGATCAAGCTTGGATTTTGACTATAATATTATTCTATTTTAAAAACTGAAAATCGAAAACTTCAACTCAAGAGTCATTACATTTTATGAGAAAACTTACCTTTTCTTTTAGAATGGCCAAGTTCTTTGCGTTCACTAGAAAGACAACAAGGTCTCTGCTATAATCGAGAAGAGGGAACTTTTATCACTCAACAGCTTGGCGTATCTCATACAAGTTCATAACGAAGAGTTTGAAACCATCAATGCATTAACAACTCAAACCAGAGGAACGGTCTCTTATTACAGCACCATTATAATGGTTTAGAACCTACAACTTAAACCCTATCTACAGGTCTCGAGGTCGAACCTCTTACAAATCTTCTACCCTAAAATTTTGGCAGCCTGTCGGCCACACAGAACAAAATAATAGAACAATGAACAACCTTCCAATCCCATAAACCAAATCAACGATAGAAGTTAGGGTTGTAATCTAATGGTCCAAACTCATCAAAATCAACGTTCATAATTGTGCCAGCGAGGTTGCATTGGGTCGAACAACCCTTGCATTTAAAGCTCTATCACTTCACATACATGGCATTGCCACAATGGATCACATTGGATCGTTTTACATCTAGCTCAGAGGAGTATCAACTTACAACCATTACACAGTAGTCTTGGAATTCAACCATTACAACGATCTTACAATACGTGGAGTGGTGACAATACTTGTCACCTGGAGATTTCATTTCAAGCTTTTAATGTAGAATCGAAACTCGATCTCCTTGATAGCTCGAGACTTACGCCATTAATGAGCCATCAACTCTCCACCCTGTCAACATTTAATGCATGTCAGTGTCATCGAGACTTACGATATAGTTCCAATGGATATTCATAAATTTAATAACGTTATCGTTATGTTTGCATAGTAGATATAGGTTCTAACTTTATGATCTCGAATTAGAGTATCAAGGCTTAAGTTTAGCCATGTAATAAAATCAAATTTCATATTATTTTGATATTATGAACTTTTATTTATAACAATTATAATATTGCAAATTCATAACATTTGAATATTGTAAACTTTCACATATAAATATATATTATGAATAGTGGTCGTTATAAATTACTATATAGGATGTCAATCAATGAAAATTATATGGTTAGTAGAATAACCATAAGTTCTATTATTCCTTTTACAAAAGTAAAAAAAATGTAGGAGTTTACACTTTTGAAATGTTAACAAGGCCAATGTTTGTAACTAGCATAAAACCATGCTTTAGTCATAAAATCCATACCTTGACTCTTATCACAATGCATTTGACGATTAGCGCGACGCTAATTTTTACAATATTTATTATCTTAAGACGACGATAAAGCCAACTTTAAAAAACAACAAAAATTCAGCAACAAAACTATCTGCAGGATGACTACATAGATGACTATGTTTTAAACATTGTGGAGTTGTAAGACATACATCTAAAAAACAATAATTATGGCTATGCAATTCATACCTGCGTACTTGGTGAGTCGCAATAGAATTTCTAACATTTTATTTAATTGTGACGTTGAAACTGAACTATACACGTACTTGCTCTTACCTGTCATCTGCACAATAGAACATTCAATTTGCTTTAGCATTGCAGCTAAGTAAGCTCCAGGGTACCTCATAGGACACCCTTATGCATCAAAAATCAAACTGTCAGTATCATTGCAAAAGAAAGAGTGTCGCATCATATTTCCAACCTATTAATTCATTTGTCATCATAATCATGTTCATTAATTATTTTAATAAATCTGTCACTGTCATATTGCTGCTAAACAGAAATTAAAGTATGTTTAGTGCTAACAACTTTTCATTTACTGCTGTCATAATCAACAATTATTACTTCCGCAATTATAAATATCATAATTAATGCTGTTATCAAAAATTTTAATTTTTTATGAAATCATGGGATGTTACAAGATCAGGTTCCACAACCAATAGGTGCGTTTGTCAAAACCCAAGGTATAACCATCAAACCATCAACAAAGTGTGTAGGAGATTCCTTCTCCTCATGCGAGACCAAAAGACAAAATCCCTTTACCCAATCTTCATCCCTATGTATGTTTGCTTCGGAGAATGGTGAACCAACTCTCTATAATAGTCATCCCTCATGGTTGGCTCAACCGGAGTGAGATCATGTGCCTCCTCCAAAACTGTACAACCACCACCTAGAGGCAACTCATAATATCTTTGGAAATGAATAGGTGCTTGATCTTCATTCTTCTTGACCTCAAACTCCCCAATCACATGAAAAAATAGATTTTACTTCATATGCCCAATGCACACACGTACCAAAAATAAAAACATTGTTGTTCCAATGACAAGGGTGAAAGTCCCATGCCCAATCACAAAGAAAGTATGCATCATCAAAAGTCCATGGATTCCCATGTTGCTCACAAAAAGTGTAAGATGTATCCAAGAAGTATCCATAGACGCAAGTAGGAATATTACTCAAGTATTTTTTCTCCCAAATACGGAAAGAAGAGACACTCCAACCCAATGCTCCAACTGGAAAGGAAGATGATTCCCTATGTGAGTTCTCCCAATGACTCAAATCTCTGCCACTGGTCCAAGGATGAACCAAATTTCTGAAACAAGTATCCACCAAAGATGTTGATGCATCAACTCTATCAAATGTTGGTCCATCAAACATGAGCTCTTCTGACTCCTCAATAGAGGAATGAATCACTCCAAAAAGAAGCTCAATTTCAATCTGGAAGGTAGTAAGTGCTTGGAACTCATCATTTGCATCTCTAAACTACTCAATAAAATGAATGTCATCATGCACCTCATGAACCACCATATCATGAGGTTCCTCCATATAACTCTGAATGTCATCAATCAAAAGAGAATGGTTGACTGGAATGTAGGAGGGAATGTGTGATCTCTGCAACTCTTGGTGAAGTTGCTCTATCTCCATCTTGGATTCCAATAGGGAACTTTGAGTGCTTCTCAAAGAACCTTGGGTGGCCATCAACTCATTATTTAGATTTCAAAGCTCTTCATCATCCTTCAAGGATTCTCCTTACAACATATAAACAAGATCCTAGAAATAATATCTGTCAGAAAGCATATGCGGAAAATTACCTTGTATTGTAGTCATTTCTTTCTAGATATTCTCCATGGCTTCAAGGAAAGATGAATCCTCGAATGAAGAATCTATCCAACAATATTGTGAAACTAAAACATGTGTGTCATGGAGAATGTTTATGGCCTCCTTGATATACCTGTTACGGACTTTGTTCCTTATGCACATGTATTCTATTCTAATCTTCATCTTCACTAGGCCCATAAGAAATGCAAGAGGACTTGGCTTGATGTGTCCCTATTCAAAGGAAATCTTGATGTCCATTTCCTTTCCTTCATTGAACCTTTTCAAATGATTGTAATGAAAGATATTGATGGATTTCACATCCATACTCAATTCATCCTTATGCTTCTTCACCTTATCAGGTGGTCTAATCTGTGGGATACCTTCCAATCCCTTCTCATGCATTCGTAGAAAAATTTCAATGTCTCCAAAATGATAAGACATGCTCATGTATGTTCCTTGAATGGTCATGAGGAACTTTGCATCCCTCTCAATGCACTCATACCTCATAAAATATTTCAAGTTAGAAACTTGGTAGTGCAAAACAGGATCCCCAGTGGATAACATCCATTGAACTCCAAAATTTCTAAATGATGCACCCACCAAAATGGTGAATGGAAATACTCCATTGTTGGCTGATCCAATCATCATGCATGCATATACCCTCTTCATTTGTATATATGAATGCTCCTCATGCATATGCCATGCATGTGGATTTCCTTGTTCACTAGGGGGCTCTTTGAGAGTCATGCCAATTTGCCTTCTTCCAAAGTATGCAAGTTTGGTGCACCCTTGGATCTCCATTTCCACTATGCACTTATATATTGAATCCTTGTACAAGAAAGTGACTTTAATTGCATATATAAATGGTATGTATTCCTTTGGCATCGAGACAAGTTCTTGGTCCACATCCTCCATATCATCTCTCTCCTCATACACGCCCTCATGCACATGTAGATATTCATGCTCCATCAACTCAAGAAGCTCCTTCTTCTCCTCAGGAATGCATTCAACCATGTGTTCTTGTTCATTCTCCATGAAATATGGAAAATGATCAACTCATGAATTTGACCTTCCTCCTCCAAATCTAATGATACCATGAATTGATTAAAAGAACAACAGTGCTCTTCTTCTTTTGAGTCCATTGTAAGATTCAAAGTAGTTTTGTAAGGTTCGTCCTCCTCTAGTTGGCCATCAAACATGGTCGAATCTAGTGGTATGGATTCTTCTTGGGCACAAGATGACTGATTAGAACCTTCTTCATGCTCAAGTGAATCTGATTCCTATCTATCCTCCATCATGCAGCTTGAAACCTCTCCATCTTGTGTAGTATAAGGATTTGCATTATGAGTGGGCTGATTTGAAGGTTGTTATGTTAATTTAGTTGTCTTATTCCTTGAAACATATTCTTTACAATATTTTTTGGTACCCTTGGTTGTAAATTGTCTCATCAAATTCCCATATATAGATGGTTTTTTCTTCCTGAGAGAATTTTAATTTTGAGCAAACCTTCTTGATTCAAGTTTGTCTTGTAAAACACAGTACTATATGAAGGAAAATTCCTTTATACATTAAAAAATCAAATCCATGTAGTCATTAAGCCTTTTCATAGATATGATCATCTCATCTCTATTCCTCCCATAAAAAAAACCAATTAAAGACATGATGGTGATTTCTTCAACAAATCAAAGAAGCTTGGCCTTGTTGCAAAGATTAACCCAAGCAGGTGCTAGTATCATGGATGCAAATTATTCAAATTGAAAGCTTACTTTACATAGGAGTAGAGGAAAGTGATATGATACCATTTTAATGTACCAATCAGGTCTAATGATACACTAACTAACTCTCCTACAAAACTTAAGGAAAAACAATGAAGACTAGTGGTTTGTCTGGCTGTAGGAAAGGTAATTTGAAAGGATTCTAGAAGGATTTGACTTAGGAAGGATAAATAAAAATAAATGATATCCAAATATCAGTTTATATTCTCTCTATAAATTTTGAATACGTTATGATAAAGTTTCAAAGATAGACAAGAAAAATTGGCACTCGGGATTACACAACTAGTTCAAATTCAGGAATTTCCAAATAGTAGGAGATTGTCATGAATTATTGGTTTTAGACTTGGGATGAGTATATTGAAATGTTAATTAACAGTAGAAACTTAAATAATTCAATTTTGAGTTATAGATATTCCTTTATCAATCATATATTGAAAAATAGCTCTTTTTCATAGCAATCTAGACTAGGTGCAAGATATGGACAAGAAAGGTATAATTTTATTTATTCATACTTTAAAATAGAATTCAGAGGTTCTGATCCACGTCCCAGTTGGAAATTCATCGACGTTGATGCAACTTCGACATGACTTCAACTTGAAAAGTTTCTAGTCCGACAGGTTAGCTCCGACAGGTTTCGAATTTGACACAACTTTGACGAGTCTCGACTTCGACACACCTCAACAAATTCGCACCTTCGACATGTTCAGAAACCTCACAGTTTGCGACATTGACAAGTAGTGTCGACATGCGACTAGCGACTATCGAACTCCGACAGATTGTCTCTCGGTCTTCTAGTCGACTGTAACGGTTGAACTGTTGAACCGTTCTAACTTCTTCTTTGTAACTGAGCGTAACGGGAAGGCACCCAAGTGTCTCAGAAATCTATATAATCATGTATAATATGGTAACATACACGATTTACCTATTTTACATCTAATAGAAGAACAGTTCGCATTTCTGCATATTGTCCGCGCATATTGTGTTTATCTGTGTAGTGTAATCTTGGTTTGCTCATTCTTCTTATTCTCATAGCTTCTACCATAACAGAGCCGAATCGTTCAGTTGAACTATTGTCCCCCTCATGCTTCCTAGCCATGACCCAGATCATTGGTATTAGAGCACTCAGTTTTGTTCGTGCTTAAGTTCTGCGTATACACTTCTCTCAAAGTTACCTGATTTATGCCAGTTCAAAATCGCTCACAATCACAGCAATCCAAGTAGACGCTACCTCCATAATTGACATAAGAAACAAATGATAGACATGCAGATGACAAGGAAGCACAACTTATTGAGCAATCTCTGGCTCGAAAATGAACTGAAATGTTCACCTAGTTCAATGAAATTCTCATGCGATTTACTTTGACATCCGGAGGATTTTTGACTCGAACTCACTCCGATAAAATAAGCCCCTTCAAAGTGCAAATGAATTTGGACATACCGAATCTTGAAGGTAAGATTGATGCAGAATCCATCGACAATTGGAATCCTATTATGTTGTAAATCAACTCTCTGAAGCTGAAAAAGTCACCATTGCATCCTTAAAGATGTCAACATTTTTGCATTGCTGGTGGGAGAACCTCTCGACAAAGATGGAGAAAAGCGGAGACCCCATCGACACAATGGGATAAATTCGTCGAACACACACGAAAGGAATTTTACCTACCTAACTACCTCGAGTAGTAGTATAAGAAGTGGCAGCAGCTAAGGCAATGGAAAGACCAATCAGTTTAGAGTTACACTAACGAGTTCTACCGACTCATGGTGAGACTTGGCATCCGAGAAGAAGAGAAATTGCTTGTTCTGAAGTACATCAGCGGATTGTCCCAGTACATCCAGTAGGAGATTGAATTCTGACTCTCAATACGCTTGCGGATGCTTTCCACTACGCCAGTAAACTGGAAACCAAACAGAAAGGAAAACCACATTTCATGACAAAGCCGACATCAGGACGACCAACCGACAAGAAGGCATCAGTCGACTTCGACAAGTCAAAATATTCTCAGCTGACACTGCCAAATCGAGACCATGACAAGAATCCTTTTCACAAGAGGGAACGTAGCAAATAACCGCTGACTGGAAAATGGTGCGATTGCCATCACTCATCTTGGCATGATACGTTTGAATGCAAGGCTCGAAAGACATTTTTGAAAAAAGTGTTGACGTCCGACGCGTTCAACAAGACGGTGGAAGAATCAGATCCAGATGCAACAACCCTTTTGATCTCGACCACTCTAGCATCCTCGACTATCGTCGACGAGGAGGAACAAGAACGCCTATTACATACACGGATATGGGTCTAGAGAAACCATTACATCTGATTGTGGAAAACGGGATCTAGAAGAACTTCATTTCTGAATATCCTGTGAAGAAACTAGGTCTTGTTACCACTCCGTATCCTCAGCCTTACAACATCGGTTGGATGAAGTATGGACAAGAACTACGGATCACTTGGAAATGTAAGCTTTCCTACTTCATAAATCCTTTTGAAGATGAAGTACTTTGTGACGTGGCACCACTATTCGTAGCCAATTCCCTGTTTGGGAAACCTTACCTCTGCGATAGACATGGAAGTTATTAGTCACGGCCTCAGAAGGTGATTGTCAGAATCCAAAATTGATGGTTCAACATACTAGAGCGTCAACCTACACTGACGGTTGCACTGATATCTGCCAAACAGACAAAGAAGCTCATCAATCATGCTCAGAATTTCGCATTAATCATGATCAAGCCACAACATTCTAAGAAGACGGCAACAATGAGTCGATTCACCGACCAATGCATCTCTCAATAGAAGCAACAAGTTGATCATATTCTCGATGAGTACCAAAACCTATTTCAAGCTCCAGACAGAGTAACTCAACATTGTCAGGTAAAACACTCTCTTGAACTTGTTCCTATTTCTTCTTTTCCTAACGCATCTGTTTACAGAAGATCCATTCTCAAAAACAAAGAGATTCGCAGACAGATCCAAGAATTAATCGACAAAGGTCATATCCGGCCTAGCTCCTCTCCTTGTGGAATTCTAGTCATCTTAGTTCCGAAGAAATATGAGACTTGGCACATGTGCATTGACTATAGAGCTCTCAACAAAATATTGGTGAATAATTGGTACCCTTTTCCACGGATAGATGAGCTCATCGACTGTCTGAAAGGTGCTAAATTCTTTACTAAGCTCGACCTAAAGTTGGGATACCATCCGATTCCAATCGAGCCCTCAGATGTGTGGAAAATTGCTTTCAAGACCAATGAAGGATTGTTTGAATGGTTAGTCATACCTTTCGGCCTAGCCAATGCACCTACGACCTTCATACGACATATGGATAACCTTCTTTGACCTTTCATTCGAAAATGGGTTATTGTTTATCTCGACGATATACTGATTTTCAGTCAATCATGGGAAGAACATGTCAGACATCTTCGACAAGTCCTCGACACTCTCCAAAAACATCGGCTCTATTTGAACTTGGACAAGTGCTCTTTTGCGATGACTAGCATCAAATATTTGGGGTATGTAATTGACTCTGCAAGCATTCACATCGACCTAGAAAAAGTACAGATCCTCAAATATTGGCCCATTCCTAGAAGCATTCAAGAAATAAGAAGTTTTCTTAGTTTTGCGAATTTCTATCGACGATTCATACTCGGCTTCAGTCACATAGCCTGGTCCTTGAATCAGTTGACGAAGGGAAGTGGGAAAAATGTCTTCCACTGGACAACAACACAACAAGCAACTTTTGAGCAGCTCAAACACAAGCTATGCACTGCACCAGTACTTGTGGTACCTGATTTGCATAAGCCCTTTGAGATTGAGATAGACGCATCGGACTATGCCTTGGGCGTAGTGATCACTCAGTCTGGTAACCCAATCACTTTTCATTCCAAGACTTTTAATGACACAGTTAGAAGATACTCGATGTATGAAAAATAATTGTACTCCATTGTGCAAGCTCTCAAGCAATGGAGGCATTACATCCTTGGCAAGGAAACGGTCATTCTCACTGATCACAAGCCTCTACAGTTCGCTCCGATACAATCAAATTTGCAGACAAACGAAAAATCAAGTGGATTAATTACCTACAACAATTTCAGTTGGTGATTAAGTGTCGGAAAGGTTAAGCTAATTCCGTTATCGATTGCCTCAGTCGACCACCCATTACTCTCCTTTTGACAGTGATGAGTATGCAGGGATACGACATGACCACTTGGCCATAGTTGTATGAGGACGACATCGAATTCTCATCACTATCGAGAGTTACAGACTAACAAGTCGTCGACCTTAGACTCTGACTATTTCCTGAAAGACACCTTTCTATTCAAGCTTGGACAACTTTGTGTACAGACCGGTGAGCACTGACAACAGCTCATTTGGGATGCGCACTACAGCAAGACTGCAGGACACTTTGGAGTATCAAAGACACTTGCTATTCTGCAGAAGTATTTCTTTTGGCCTACACTTAAATTTGACGTCAACAAGTACATTCGATCATGCGTGGTTCGTGCCATTGCTAAGCCACCTAATCGATGACAGGGATTGTACACACCTCTGCCAGTTCCTAGTCGACCATGGGAATCTATTTCTATGGACTACTTGACGGGTTATCCTACTACCAAACATCGACATGATGCGCTCTTAGTAGTAGTCAACCGATTTTCCAAGATAGCCATTCTCATACCATGTAAGAAGACCACGACAGTGCAGCAGACCACTCAGCTCTTCTTTACACATGTTTGGAAACACTATGGTTTACCCACAACCATTATTTTCGACTGAGATGCCAAATTCGTCGGCATATTTTGGAAGACCCTTTGGAAATTGCTAGACACATGACTCTCATTGTCGACAACTTTCCATTCTTAGACCGACGGATAGACAGAAGTTGTGAATTGCTTGGTAGTACAACTTCTTCACATGTACAATCACCGGCATCGATGCACATGGGATAAAAGTATTCCATACATCCAGCATAGCTACAATTGTGCTCAGCATAGCTCTACAGGAAATATTCCATTTGAGATCTATTACGGATTTCATCCCTTAGCGCCTATCGACTTGATCAACTCTTCGACACAGTTGAGCGACACTGACTACAACGAGCAAGAAGTTGATAAAGAAGTCAAGTTCAAAGATGAGATATGCAACATCCAAAAGCAAGCACAAGAAATGTTACACAAAGCAAGTGAGAAAGCTAAGGTCTGACACAACAAGCATCGTATTCCTCATTCATTCCAAATTGGGGATAAGGTCTGGTTACATCTCAAGAAGGAGAGCTTCACAAGCCCATTCAAGAAGCTCAAGCCTTTGTGATATGGTCCGTATAGTATTCTTCGACATATTGGTGAAAACACTTTCTAGCTCAACATTCCTCCATGCCTAGGTCTACATACAGTATTCAATGTGGATCTACTTCGACCATACCACTCACCCTTGTTGGAACATAACGACTTGCAGATATCAGAACCCGAAGACATCCATCCAAATGTTCAGGATCCTATTCGTTGCAACACCATTGTGGGATGACGAGTATGCCATACAAGTATGAACACAATTCCCTTGTTTCAGGTTGCCAAGGCTGTCCAGATCCCATCTCAAGGAAAGTGGTACTCTGTTATTGAATTGACCAATAGGTTTCCTCACCTTCATGAGCAAACAATGGGTTCCATTGTTTCTTAAGGAAGGAGGTTTGATCCGCATCATAGTTTTCAAGTCATTAACGTTGATGCAACTTCAACAAGTTTCAACTTCGACACATGTTCGGAGCTTACTTGTCGGAGCTTACATGTTCTGAATTCAACACAACTCTAACGAGTCTCGAATTCGACACACCTCGACACATTCGCACCTTCGACATGTTCAACAACCTCATAGTTCGCGAGATCGACAGGTAGCGTCGACATGCGACTAGCGACTGTCGAACTCCGTTAGACTATCTCTCTGTTTTCTAGTTGATTGTAACGATTGAACTGTTGAACTGTTCTAACTTCTTCTTTGTAACTGAACATAATGGACAGGAACCCAAGCATCTTAGAAATCTATATAAGCATGTATAATATTGTAACATACATGATTTACCTGTTTTACATCTAATATTAGAACAGTTCGCATTCCTGCATATTGTCTGCTCATATTGTGTTTATCTGTGTAGTGTAATCCTGCTTTACTCATTCTGCTTATTCTCATAGCTTCCGCCATAACAGAGCCGACTCATTCAGTCGAACTGTTGTCCCCCTCTTGCTTCCTGACCATGACCCGAATTAGGTTCAGTATTACATCAGTAGATGAAATACTTCTCACATAAATCTCAAGAAATAAATACACAAGAAATAAGAATCTCCAACAAAGAAAGACTTGAAATCATCATAATTCTGGATGGGATGCTCTCTAATATCTGCAACAAGATTGAATTCGAATAGATCAGAATTCAGGACTTGCAATGAAATCCATGATGAATACTGGATTTCATCATCCTCTCACAAAAATCAGGGGCACATCTCCTAGCTTGGATTAGGGGTACATCTCCCGATTCATAGAAGCACAATTACACTCAATTCAATTCGCAAACTGTCAAAAGATGGGCTAGTGGTGCACACTCCTTCTTTTATGGATTTAGGGTGACTTGTGGAGCAAGTAAATTATACTAATGCGCCCTCATGGAGTGGATAAGGTTGGATTGCTTTCTACTTTAGTTTTTTCCTTTGCTTTCTGCTTTCTTCTTTTTCCTTTTCTTTCTACTTTTTCCTTTTCTTTTTCTTTTTCTTTATCTTGCTTTTGTTTTTCTATCTTGCTTTTCCTGTTTTTCTACCTTATCCTGCTTTTCTGCTTTGTGCTACTTTTTTCCTACTTTTCCACCTTATCCTACTTTTCTGCTTTGTCCTACTTTTTCTTGCTTTTCTGCCTTATCTTGCTTTTATGCTTTGTCCAACTTTTTATGCTTTATCCTCCTTTATGATTTTATCTACTTTCTACTTATTTATGCCTTTCCTGAGCTTTACTGCTTTTTTGCCTTGTGCTATCTTTTCTTTCTTTTTCCTGATTTTCCTAGCTTTGGCTGCTTTCATCTTTTCTTCTCTTGCAAGTTATCTCTTGTTAAACCTTATCCTCTAATGCGCCCTTGTGGAGCATTATCCACTTATTCTGTTGAAATAATGTCTATTAATGAAAAATAATTCCATCAAGTGCATTACAAACTTAGGAAAAGAATAAAATTAAAACCTCCTAAGTAATTAATTCCTTAACTTAACCCCTCAGTAATTAATTAATTCTAATCTGTCACTATGATCCATGGGGTTTGATATGCTTCATGGTGCTGAAAAAATGGGAACATGACAGTAAAAGGTTCTAAAGGAACACTAATTTGGAAATAAATCCCTATCTATGGATGGATCCTTTCCAAAGGACATTTCATCACAACTTAATGATGCGAGAAGCTATATCTTCAAAATTTGACTTCCACCTTCGAATCTCCTCATCAGGATTCCTTTCCATTCAAAATCTCTTTGTTAAAAAGTTTGAAATCCCACGATCCTTGAATCGGGAACCATCACATTCAAATAAATTTTTAAATATACCTTGGTCCTGATTGTTGAATGAAAGGGGTTGTCCCTTGCAACATCAAATCCAAGTCTGTGAATTTAGTATACCAATTCATAGAGGAATCAAATTGTTGGGGATCTGCATGCACTATAATTGTCTTCACCATAAAATTTAGATAAGACCGCAAGTTTTAATGAGATCAAGAGAAATATTTTATTTAGGTGGATACAAGTGGCATTGATCCAAGGTAATTTCCACAAGAAGAGTCCACGCTAGATGAGATCCATGACTCCAAAGTGCCATGCTGTGTCGTATTTGGCAGGGGATCAATTCCAGACAATGCTACATGAAATGTGGAGGGTGAAGTGAATTCTCAAATAAACATAGGAGGAGAATGAAATGCTACACATGGGAAGAAAATGAACATCTAAAAAGAAATTGATTCACTCGTCAAATGGGGAATGAATCAATTGAATGCTAGAGGTAAAAATATCTTGCTTCTAAACATTTTGGAGAAAGAACGAATTTTTGGAGATGGAGGAAAATTGTTTTGGGGAATCAATCACTCAAGACAGTGAACTCTTCCATTTTTAATTTCTAAACATAGATGAAGGAATGAGAATTGTTCCTATAAAATGTTGAACTAGAACGGAATCCCCAAAAACAATATTGAACATTCTGAACGAGGGTATTGGTTTGGATTTCAAATCGACTTCCTAAGAGAGTGAAATCAACTAGATTACATCTACTGGCTACGGTTGGTCATAACTTTACCAACTCCATGTTGGCATAGTTTAGTGGCCTTCTATGAGCATGCTGGCTTGGAAAATCTTTATGCTATTGCTCATTTTTTCTAGGTATGTTGCCTAGTCATTTGATTCGATAACATATTGTAATTTTTTATTTCCGCAAATCCATGTTAATAAAACCATGGATTCATGCATCATGGCCTATTTTAATTACTTAGGGAAAATAACATATTTATGACTTAATCATAGTTGTCAGTTATTAAATGCGGAATGTTTTCGATCTAAGCAAGTTGGGTTTCCCGAGTTAAAATTTGATGTCAAGCAATCATGTACCTTTAATTTTTTTTTCTTTTCTTTCCAAACTCAAGGTCAATGAAAATGATGAGCTTTGGTTTGTTCTTTTAATTTGTTGATTACAAATCTTTCATTGCGATGGGTGGGTATGTCATAGAAATCATTCTTGTTCTAGGATGACGATATGGAACATGTTTCTATTGATGAATGAATAATTTTGTAATTGTCAATCACGTTTTAACATTTTTCTTGGAAAGTTTTCATGCAGACTCTTTTGGATTTCATTCTTGATTTATGACATTAGCATATCAGGACAATGTTTTTATATATATAGGTAACTTTTGTAGTGAAAGATAAGTGGAAGAATGGTAACATTAGAAACAAGAATGATTAAGGAATATGGTAACCTTAACTTCCATTACTGATCTTTTAAAAAAAATTACTTCCTTTGCAGTAAAAAAGTAGTTGTAGTTGTGCAACATTTTTCTGTCACTTTGGAGAGCCATTAAAAGAATGCGATGATGAATGTTTTTCCATACTTGACTTTCAAATAAAGGAGTATTATCTTATAAAGTTGAGAATCAATTGAAAGAATATGGATGTTGATCCAAATTTGTTCTAATATATCTTAGTTATTATATGTAACATTGTTCTAGGAATGTGTGATAACTGTTCTTTTCAAAGGAGATAAAGGATGTTGATATCACTCGTAAGTTCAAAATTTGACGTTTTTTTTCAAGAATCCCTAGATATCGTTCACGACTCATATTTATATTTCCCATTTTGGATTTGCACTACTCTAATACTTGTTGTTGCGGCATTGGGGAACTTTTAGCTTATATAGATCATGTGAGAAGAGGATATGTATTCTCTCAAACTTCAAATTTGAGGAGGAGCGCCAACGCCCAAGTGATGAAAAATGTTTCCTCCTTTAGAGGGTGCATTGCTTATGTTTTGGGGTTTGTGAGGTTCTTTCTCAATTATGTGGATTTCTTGTGTCTACTATGGAATGAATAAAACCTTTCATATTTTGAATCTTCATGCAATGCCCCTTTTAGTGGAGTCACATGTCCACAACCTTTCCTACTTTATATGTCAGGAATCCCTTTATTAGACAAGGAAATAAAATATACATCCAAGGAAACTAACATTTAAAACCCATAGAATTATGTACAATGAAATTTGTATTAATGATTCATAGATGATAGACTTATTTCTTCCTTATTTCATCCTTCCCCAATAGCTAGTGGTAGAAAGCACTTGGTAGGTTCCCCAGTTTTATATCTTATCGGTGTTGGATCAGTAAGACAATGGAATTCCTCCTGCATGGCCAACACAGATCCCACTTTTAGCAGAACTTGGGGTTGGACATGCTCTTAATAGATTAATTCCCACATGGTTGGGTAGTTTGATATTGATATTAAGATAGGGCCTATTTCCTCTTAGAATTTTGCACTTCTAAATTCTATTCTATCTAGCACCTTATCCTCTATCTTTTATTGTCATGTGTATTTCTTGTTTTGATAAAATTTTATTATCAAGTAGTGTTATATGCACTCCCATAGTATACTAACCATTGATTGTATTCTCTAGTCACATTGTCCATTTCCTTAGATAGTTGTAAACATTAATAAAATTAACTTATCTGTGGTAATAGCTTTAAAAACTATGAATGGAATATGCTATCTGCTATCATCCATCTGTATAAACAGAGGACATCATAATTGTTGCAAGCTTATTGAAACATATCTGTACAATATATCTTCTGCATCTATCCACAATGACATCATTCTTGTCATGACTAGCCTACGTTCACAAAAAATAATTCAAAGGGATCATAGAAGCATAACAAGATTCTAGACATACTAAGAGTATTTAGGATTGACAAAAACATTTGGAGAGTTTCCCAGAATGTAGGTTTCCGTTTTCTCCCCTTATGATTTGTTAAAATTCTCACTAATATTTTATCAAAACTAGGAGAGCACATTTTTCACTACCCTCTTTCTTCACTTTGAATTTTGTCTCTCTATATCTACTTGCATCGTTGTTTAGATTTATCTATTTATCTTCATGACTATTCTATTTATAAACAACTTACTTAAAAAATTTATGGTGTTAGTCCTTTTTCACTCGTTGTCCATATCATCAAATAGTAGGATCATGCAATGTCCCCAATTAAATAATTTTCAGATAAACAATTAAGTTGGCCTATCTAATTCCTAAGGGTTATGCGGGAAAATTAAAATATTGATATTTAACCCCAAGGCCTATAGTTTCTTATGGAAATTCAAAATTGAAAATTGATGGTGGAAAATTTGCCAATAAATTATGGAAAAATCATTAATTGCTCCAAAATGAAGTGACATGGGGTCCTAGTTGGACTTGGGGGCGCATAAGTTGATATGTGGGGTCCAAATGAGGTAATATTCCTCCTTTACACATGGCACCATCCTCAAATTCGAGTTTGGTAGGATAAGTAACTCCCATGGGGAAGGTGAAGAGTCGCAGGGCTATTTTTAGTCAATGACAAATTCTATGAAAACCTATGATATATATGATAACTTATGACAAGAATCAGGTCCTATGACAGCTTATGACAACTTATGACAACCTATGACATGTTGGAGGTCCTATATTTATCCAAGGAGGGCACTAGAGGAGAAGGGTGGGCCCACATGCTAATGTAACTTTCCCAAAATCAAGCTAGTCCTCTCAAATTCGAATTTCCAAGGTAGATGGAGTTATTGTTTGGAAAAATAACATTAGAGAGGAATTAAATTGGTCCCAATGTGTTATTCTCTCATAAAAATAACATTTATTAATATTTTCTTAAATATTTGTGAGAGAATTCTAGAATGAGGGGGAAATGCTCCATGAATATTTATAAAAGGGATGAAGACACAAGTGAAAGAGATTTTGGTTAATTGTTGTTTTTTTGCACTCTTGGAGAGATTATATTTTCCATTGCACGGTGGGTGTTTACCTTCCCTGCCATTGATCTAGTTTTGGTGGTGAAAGATTCCACCCAAGTTAGTAGAGAGGAGGAGATCATCCAGATCTTTTCATTGTGCTTCATTGCAGCGGATTATTGAGGGGAGAAATCACTTTCAGATTCCACTACAGATATGTATTTTAGGTTATGTGTTCATATACAGTAGTGGGGTCGAATTCCTATAATTTGGAGTTTCTTTCTATTGATTTAGAGCTTGGAACGGTGTTGGTGGGCCACAATGGATTTTATGGTTTTGATAATTATGAGAATTTATGGGATGTGAGACATATTCCATTGCATTCATAGCATCATTTACAGTGGGAAACACCTTTTTTTCACTAAAAAAGGTTTTTGTATGCCCACGATATCATCATTTTACTAAATCTATTCTATTCGACATCTCTTCTGGTGGAGGGGCGCACCACTAATTTTATATCTCTATATTTATTGGATTTATATTTTATGTAAGAGAAATATATTGTTTTAATAATTATATTTATTGTATCCATACATTCATAATAAATATTTACAGATATTTTCATCATATGGTGTTCAATGTTCAAGCTTATGGGTGATTTATGTGCAAATCTGCTAGTATGGTTAAGTAATCTTAAGACAATGTGTATTAAATTTTCATATCAGCTCCCTAAAGTATGTTATTAAGTTATTTTTGTTGATTTTGGAGTGTCATGGTCAAATTGTAAATGTTTTGGAAGAGTTGGGATGATTGAGAAGTGTTTGGGTCAAGTTGAAAAACTAGTATTCCAATGTGAGGGAAATCGAGCTAGTTTCTCACTAGTCTTGAGAGGGTGTCTTTCATACTTATTTGGAAGTTCTTTGGATTCTATAAGTGGGTCATATAGTTTAATTTGATTCTATTTGAGTCCATTAAATTTATATTGGGATAATTTGATTTGCTCTGGTAGTGTTTGGGAAGAGTTGGAAACCTCGTGTTTAGTGTGGCTAGAATTGAACTAATGTTCCTAGTTTCTTTACCAGCTTCCAATTTTATATCAGATCTGATTTGGGACACATATCAATGGAATATAAAAAAATTTATGAGCCGCACACCTTTAATTGACATCATAAATATACATACACTCCACTTTTTTTGAACAAGAGCATCTCATAAGCCTTCATAAGCCATTGTTTGGGGAAAAAGTTGAAAATCAACATAGTTAAAGTTGGAACCTTAGAGATAATATTCCTAATTTCTGATTGGGCACATTACAGTGGTATCGGAGCATGGTCCATGTACCTATTCATTAAGATCATCCATTTAAGAATAATTTGTAACCATGTGTTACTATTATGACGACTCTTATGATTACAATTCTTATGAGCAATATGAAGATGATTGTGAGCAATATGAAGAAGAATGTGAATGGTATGAGGAAGAGGTGCCATCATGCAACACTTATTACAATTTCATAAGGAATGAGGATTATTATTATTACCTTGTGTATGATGAAGATAAATGTCTCATACCACCAAAGGTTAATCCTATGAATGAATTAGAAATATTGAGAGCAACGTGTAAAAATTTGCCTCAACAATATCACACATATCTTGGTTTGATGGGAAATACAAAGAAGGCTAGTATTTTTGAAGACTTGGTCGATTGGGTGTTTGGATATAGGCCCAAGAATGAAGATGTGGATTTAGTGAAGAAATTTATATGCCCTTATTGCAAAATACCTTGGAGAGAAAATCATATATGTTTGAGTGAAAAGGAGGAGACCCATGAACCACCTAGTTTTGTAGGTGGTGAAGTAGAAGAAGCTGTTGATATATTGTAACTTCAAAGAATATTATATTTGTACTTTATTATTCCGGAGATGTTTCATTCCTCCGTGAAGATCTTATTGTATATCCGGAGATGTTTATTCCTCCGTCGGAATGTGGTAACTCGAGTTATTAGACTTCCCTAGTGCAGGTCGGCCCTGTATGTGTTATGTGGGTCAAAGGGTTATTAGACCACCCTAGAAGGGTCGGCCCAGTCAGTTGTAGTGGGGTATTTAACCCATTGGTTAAATACGAGCCTACGTGTACTTGTGTAAAATACATATCAGAGTAGTGTATAAATAGAGGAGGTGTGTTCCTCATTATACACACTCACTCACTTGAGGATAGCACACTTGTGGAGGAGAGGTCTGCTACTGTGGAGGAGGAGATCATGTCTCAGGGTTTCATCTTTGTATATTGCTGGTCATCTATATTGAGGAAGCTTTGCTGGGTTTTCTACCCCATGAGGGTTTCCCAGGATAAATCTCTGTCTCTTGTGTTTATGTTGTGCTTGTTGTTTCTTCAGTGATCCTGTATATGCTATTATTGTGAAATGGAATGTAATGCTGCTATTTTCTGTCTTAGCATATTAAATCTTAACAGAAGCATCACATGAAGAGGATCGAAAGTCACTCCCAAGTGACTTTGAAAATATGAATAAACATCACATGAGCATCAATAATATTCCATTGAAACTATTGAATATCATTCTGAGACACATTCTACTTTGGCATGGATCAAAGAGCATCTACTGATGGATGCTTGAACTGTGAAGGAGAACCTACTAATGGGTGCTCACACCTCTATGTTAGTGACATAGAGATAACTGTTGAAGGTGTTGCTGCAAGACAAAGTTCCATTGACCATGGATATGGAGACCTTTTAGTAGTTGAAGAAGAACCAAGATAAACTTCCCCATCACCACTTGAGCTTCATGAAGTTGGTCCAAGAAAGAAGGAAGAAGAAGAGGAGGTTCATTTGCAAGAACCTCATTTTATTGTAGGGTCCTTGAATATGGATTAAAATAAGATTCAATAGGCCTTGAAGAATCTCCATGACACTCAAGTATTGTTGTCGAATTCTTGTTGGAGAGCTACTTCATTGGAGGATCCATCCTTCCTTGAAGACATGGAGAAGATTCAAAAAGCAATGTGCAACATCAAAGGTAATTTCATGTCTTTGATTTTTGATAGAAACAATTTGGTTGAGCTTAATGAATGGTTACATGAGGCATACTTGAATAATAGTGAGCATATTCATAAGCTCAAAATTCAAAATGAGCAACTTTTTGAGAGGTTGCAAGATACTTGTTCTTCCTCCTATGTTTCAAATTGTCATATGGTATATTTCTTAGAGGATTCTCATGACATGGTGGATCATGAGAAACATGGAAATTTGCATGTGCTTGATGTGTTTTAAGATGATATTGATGATATCCAAGCACTTGATGTGGTGGAAGAGGAACTTGAGATGCCTCTTGATGATGGTATGCACATTTTGAAGAAGTGCATGATTCCTCTACCTTGGAACCAACACTTTTAAAGGAGTTGCATGATCCTACCTCTATAGATCCTTCACATGATGAAACATCTGCACTTTCTGATCACTTGGGTGAGTTGGTTCATTCTCCTACATCCTACACTTCCATATTTTGCAGCATTCATATTAATGAAGTATGTGTGAAAGGGTTCTTTCTGATGGTGCCCCATGAGGAGTATGAAACTCCTATCTCTCCTTTTGATGATGACATGACTAGAGCACATTATTCTTTAAATTTTCAGCAAAATCCTTTGTTACCTTATGATGATACACATCTACATGGATGCACCTATGATGTTCACTTGAGTCACTTGAAGACGTGATTTTTCTTGCTCCTTGCTTAGTTCATTTGATGTTGGAGAAACTTCATCCAATACTTGGGTGAAGATATTTATGATTGGAGCACATTCTTATTGTAAGCCACACCCTTTGCTATTTTTTTATGACTCTCACATTCATGGGTTTATGGATGAGACTTCTTTGATCCACTTGAAGTTTCCTTGTTTTCTTTGCTCCTTACTTTGTTCATATTTTTGCGGAGGTTCTTCATTCACTTCTTGGATGAAAGAACACATGCCTGATTATTTTGATGCATCTTAAATCCTTTTGGAGAAGCATTATAGGACATGGGATGCTCATCTATCTCATTGGTGTAGATTTTATTGGTCACTTGATGCTTGTATGCATTTGGCACATGATGATCTACTTACTTGGATGTACAAGCATTTTCATGATTCTTTGATGAGGTACCTTGTTGATGTTCATTTGTATGATGTTGTTATGTAATTTGATGATATATATTTTGAACTCATGATGTTTGGAGGGATACAATACAATCAATGGGATCCTGGTATTGCTTGGTTTCAGCTTAATTGGAGCAGCAGCTCGATTGTTGGTTTGAGAGAGAAAACCAACTTTTAGTTGTTTGAGTTCATCTTTGTAGAGCAATGTTCTAGTTTCCTATGTGGGAAACCTTTTGAGAAATGGATTCAATTTTCACATGCTTGGTGTTCATGGCATTTCATAGTATACGTTTCACACCATGGATGTATCATGATCATTTGGTACCCTGGGATCATTTTTGGTCTCACTGTTTTCAATTTTCGGGGGCAACAAGCAGTATGGGAGAATGAGTCACCACTTGAGAAGGTGATTGTAATCAGAGCAGTGCAGCAACAAACATGGTGGTTCCTCTCTAAAATCATATTGGAATCTCGAAGACTCAAAATGTGGCAACTTTAGAGAAATATACAGTGAACAAAAGGGTTGAAAGTTCAGAAAGGGTTTCCAAAATATGAAAGAGGTAAAGATTAATTATGCAATTTTTTTTTTGATGGATTTAATTAATCTTTTGGTGTTTAGTGGTGATTTCACAGGAGATATCAATATGAAAAATAAAATCCACATCTCTTTACTTTTGGAAACAAGCAATTGGAGTACATGAGTGCCACTACGCAAAGTTTTGGAAGGAAAGCAGGTTCTTCAACATCCATGTTTGAAATTGCTTGAGGACAAGCAATATTGGGTGGGGAGGGTTGTAATGTCCCCAATTAAATAATTTTCAGATAAACAATTAAGTTGGCCTAGCCAATTCCTAAGGGTTATGTGGGAAAATTAAAATATTGATATTTAACCCCAAGGCCTATAGTTTCTCATGGAAATTCAAAATTCAAAATTGATGGTGGAAAATAGGCCAATAATTTATGGAAAAATCATTAATTGCTCCAAAATGAAGTGGCATGGGTTCCTAGTTGGACTTTGGGGCACATAAGTGGATATGTTGGGTCCAAATGAGGTAATATTCCTCCTTTACACATGGAACCATCCTCAAATTCGAATTTGGAAGAATTAGTAGCTACCATGGGGAAGGTGAAGAGTCATAGAGATATTTTTAGTCAATGACATATTCTATGACAACCTATGACATATATGACAACCTATGACATATATGACAACCTATGACAAGAATCAGGTCCTATGACAGCTTATGACAACTTATGAAAACCTATGAGATCTTGCAGGTCCTATATTTAGCCAAGGAGGGCACTACAGTGGAAGGGTGGGCCCACATGCTAATGTAACTTCCCCAAAACCAAGCTAAGCCTCTCAAATTCGAATTTCCAAGGTAGATGGAGTTATTGTTTGGAAAAATAACATTAGAGAGGAATTAAATGGGTCACAATGTGTCATTATCTCATAAAAATAACATTTATTAATATTTTATTAAATATTTGTAAGAGAATTATAGAATGAGGGGGAAATGCTCCATGAAGATTTATAAAAGGGTTGAAGACATAAGCGAAAGAGATTTTGGATAATTGTTGCTATTTCGAACTCTTGGATAGATTAGCTTTTCCATTGCACGGTGGGTGTTTACCTTCCCTACCATTGATCTAGTTTCAGTGGTGAAAGATTCCACTGAAGCTAGTAGGGAGGAGGAGATCATTCAAATATTTTCATTGTGCTTCATTGCAGATGATTATTGAGGGGAGAAATCACTTTCATATTTCTCTACATATATTTATTTCATTTTATATGTTGATATACAGTAGTGAGGTTGAATTCCTATCATTTGGAGTTTCTTTCTATTGATTTAGAGCTTGGACCGATGTTGGTGGGCCGAAATGGAAGTTATGGTTTAGTTACTTATGAGAATTTATGGGATGTGATACCTATTAATTTGAATTCAGAGCATCATTTATAGTGGGAAACACTTTTTTTTCACTCAAACAGGTTTTCGTATGCATGATATATCATCAGTTTACTAAATCTACTATATTCGAAAACTCTTATGGTGGAGGGGCGCACCACTACTTTTCTATCTCTATATTTCATGGATTTCAAGATTTTGTAAGAGACATATATTGTTGTAATAAGTACATTTACTATCTCCATACATTTATAATAATTATTTACAGATCTTTTCACCATATGGTGTTCAATGTTCAAGCTTATGGGTGATTTATGTGCAAATATGCTAGTATGGTAAGCAATCTGAAGACAATGTGTATTAAATTTTTGTATCAGCTCCCTAAAGTATGTTATTAAGTTATTTGATTTGATTTGGGAGTGTCATGGTCGAAATGGATATGTTTTGGAAGACTTGGTTTAATTGGGAAGAGTTTGGGTCAAGTTGAAAAACCAGTATTCCAATGTGGGGGAAATCGAGCTAGTTTCTCACTAGTCTTGAGAGGGTGTATTCCATACTTATTTGGAAGTTATATGGAGTCTATCAATGGGTCATACAGTTTCATTTGAGTCTATTGGATTCCATTAAATTTATATTGGCAGAATTCGAGTTGCTCTGGTAGTGTTTGGGAAGAGTTGGAAACCTTGTGTTCAATGTGGCCAAAATTGAACAAGTGTTCCTAGTTTATTTACCAGCTTCCAATTTTATATCAGATATGATTTGGGACACATATAATTGGAATATAAACACTTATATGAGCTACACACCTTTAATGGACATCATAAATATACATACAATCCATTGTTGTTGAACGAGAGCATCTCATATGCCTTCATATGCCATTGTTTGGTAAAACCATTGAAAATAAACATAATTAAAGTTGGAAACTTGGAGATAATATTCCTAATTTCTGATTGGGAAAATTATAGATCCTAATATCATCAAATAGTAGGATCCTAATCTGATTGACAATATCATCCAATAGTAGGATCCTAATAGGAACCTTTAGTCATGTCTAAGAACAATATTATTTTCTATCCATTTATGCTGTTGTCATACTGGTGAGCAAAAAAGCTTGCAATCGTGTAGTTTCATTTATGGATTTGAACTGGGAAATGACCAATGTGGGAAGCCTTAGAGTTGGACCTTCAAGAATTGATGAACACCCTTTTGAGATCTTTTCTCTCTCCTCTCTCACTGCCATTATGGTTTGGGTTTAATTTCTTATTTGTGACCTTTCTTTTTTTTATTTTCCCGATGCTATGGTTAGGTTTTAGGTGATACATAGGATTTCTTTTTTCGATGCTATGCTAGTTTGAAGGTAATCCTTCACTCCAGAAACATGTATACTAGATTCAATCATTTTCATATGCACTTATGCTTAATGCTTTCACCATTTGAATTCCAATTGTCTATTTTTTTCACTTGATGTGTCATGTACCAAACTTTGTTGTTTTTGTTTCCATAAACCTGAATTTCATGATTTTGAATTTCCTTTAATTGTAAATTATCATAGAATGTAAAATTGTTTATTTTGAAAAATCCTTCTCATCAAGTGAATGTTTTTGGTTCATTCCATGTGGATATATATTGGATTGTATATTGAAGAAGAATATAAATTTGGGTACAATTTTTTGTTGGTGGCTTCTTAATTTTCACACTGTTGGAGAAACTATAATTCTCTAATAAGACTATTGGTGGCTTCTTAAATTTTTCCCCTTGCACCATTTCTCTCCCTTTGACATAAATGGAAAAGGATTGCTCGCCCTAAGCTTATGCTTATCCTTGTGTCTGCACCTCATTTCCTATTTATAATCCTCCCTCTACCTGTAGCACCTTATCATTGGTAAGGGATTGCTTCCCTAGAATTATGTTTTTCCTTGGGACTGACCCCCCTGAGACTGTGCACTTGATATTCAAGATGTGTATCATTGCTAACGGTTGAAACTCCCATTTTATGAAATTCTTTCCTTCTAATATTTTGAGAACAAAGGAATGCTCCCCCTTTGACTGTGATGCCTCTTTTTTCTTGTAATTTTTCTTTTTAAATGGACCCCCCTGTAGCATCTTGCTCTGTCACTGTGCAATCTAGGTCACACCATATCATAGAGTTTAAAATACCTCATAGTGAAAGAATGACTAGAGAAGGTGAATTACAGTGAAAATTGCAATGAATTTGGAGTATTAAAATTAATCATGCATTGGAACTCATATGGAAACAGAAATGTGTAATATTATCCATTAATCGGAATGGTCCCAAAATATGTTACAATAGAGAGATTTCAAAATTATATCCTAGGAGAATTCAAGTGTAAGTCTGTTTAGCATAGGAATTGTCACCATTAGAGGGCTCCAGAAGACCCAAACTGAACTCAACTGAACCAAAACTCAGTTAACTAAACAGATAGTCATTTAAATGACCAAGGAGGGCGCATTAGTGAGTTTTTCATGCAAATCACTCAGAAAAGGGTGCATTATATCATACAATGGAAATTGGAGCCAAAAGCCCTCACAAGAGTGAACTGACTCAGGTGGACTGAACCAGATCACTGAGTGTTATCATCCAAATTAGCACTTCTCCATCCGTGACGACACTAAAATGTCATTCACACAAAAATACATTATGGATTGAAGAGCCTTATTTGCTATAGATGCATATGAAATTAATCATACATCATTCTCTCAAGATTATCCATTTTTTTGATATACTTTAAGACATGACCGCAACTATTATAACTTCCATCTCGCAGGTCACCCGCTGGTGCTCCACTGACCACCTACGATTTTTCCAACAAATGTTGTACCCGCTACTTGCTAGAATAATACTCGCGGGTCACTCACTTTTTGTCAAGTTTCATAACCGTGGGTGCCTTCTAAAATCACGAAAAATAAAACAATAAATCGAATTAGAGATAGTTATGCTAGTTTTACTAACTACCATACCTTCCATAACTACTTACCTCTCGAACCTACCTTCTCAAACTTTGTTATAAATACAAGGGGAAGGCCATAGGAGGGGGTGAGAACCCTTTATGTATTGAAATGTTGGAGAAATATATGCATAAGGAGAGGAGCAAGAGCCCATAAAAAGGTTTCAACAGTGCTTGTTGTAGAATCAAGTATAAGTTATTGTCATTTATATGATTAATACGATAGATTGTCATTTACCATAAACAATTGTGTCTATCTTATGAATTAAATCTAGTGAATCTATCATGCTTCCTTTATGTATGATTTTTATGTTTGATGTTTCATGCCTATGTATTCAAATGTTTTGAGGAAGGTACTTCCTATTTTGCAGGATTATTTACTCAGAATTGAGGATCGAGGACTCAAAGTTTCAAGCTTGGATCAAACTTCTTGTATTCATGGTACTCTTACTTAACTTGTTACCCTAGTTCTTCTCCGCTAAGGAACAGTGTTGTTATATGCTTTCCTATTGATTAGATTCTGTAATTTTTTAATAGCACGTTGGTGATCTCTATAATTTCCCAATCATAGGTTAAAATTCTAAACAACAGAATTGATGACTCCACTCGGGAGTTTTCTGTTGTTCTGGGAATTCTTGTGTAGTCTTTTCTTTAGTCAGAGTCAGTTCTTGAGTTCTATGGAAGGGTTTGCAGAGGGTACATGCCCTTGTTTAAGACTTAGACTTGGTCCTTTTTAAGTTTTTCTTCCTTTTTCTTAATTTTTTTTTGAAGTAGACTGGTGAATTGTAGGTATATACAATCGTGAGTTTTCCTATTACTTGCGCGTTTCCTGTGTTGCACCTGTGAATGACCCACTATTACTATACTTACAGTCACGGGTACCCCTGTAGGATACAGTTTTCCTCCTAGGGTTGAACTATTTGGTCTCTGCTTTGATTTCTTGTGAAGTTTATTTCTCTTAATTGGATCATTCTAGCTTGTTTTCAGTCTGTATTTAAGTATCTTTCTCTTCTTTGGGATCTTTTTGGTCTTTTTTGTCTTGTTGAGGGTGTGCCTAGGTCTTTCAAGTTAAATTTTTTGGTTTGTGGACACTTGGAGTGATATTTCATGATCACTGGCCTAACTAGAAGTAGTCTGATATATGGAAGAAGTTTCCTTGTTTGCTTCTTCTTGTTCTTTTTGTTTTAAGTGTTCTTCTACCAAGTTAGTTAATTCCTTGCTTTGATTGAGCTAACTAGTTGAGCTTGTTGTTGTCAGATTTCTATGAGGGTAGTTTTCTGTTTCTTTTAAGCTTAGGTACAGTTTGTATACACTTAAGTAGTTGGAGTGTTTTTTACTTGTTCATAATTAGTTGTTCTTCTCTTGTTCGAAAAGAAAATTGAAAAAAAAGGGCAAGTATTTTTTCCCTTAACAAGAATATTTGTTTCTTTTCAAAAGTAGTAATAGTTGCATGCACTTATTTTTGAAAAAGAAAAGATTTTTTTAAATTTAAATTAGGTTTACTTAATCATCATTTTGGATTTAGTAAAGATATAAGAGAAAACAGAAAAAGAAGTAAAAGCATTTGCACATCATATTACACATTTTTCCTTTCTATTTTCAGTCATAGCCACACCATGGACACATACAATACTGTGTGAGTAACGACAACCTTTAAAAGCTTTAAAACTAAAATCAAGTAGTAAATTTTATTTTTAGGTTCTTACACCAACTAGCTTAGGTTAGTGCTTTGGATTAAGTTGACATTAACTATCCAAAGCAGTTAAACTCAAAATTGTAGTGGCCTTTTGTTAGGTAAATCGACCTCTGTAGAAGGTGAACTAGGAAGCTCCACTCACACTGGAGTTAAGAAAGAGGTCATGCGAGATTGATTAGTTGGAGATACCCCTCCACTATTTGATCTAGCATCTACCAGAGTCAGTACACATATGGGGATTCACTAGTACCTTTTGGTGCTTTTGGATTTTGGGCTCAGTTACCCTGCCCATGCATATTGATTCGATCTACGAATGTCCCTCCAGACCCTCTCTATAGTGTTGGTAGCCTTGGTATCCAGAATTTTAGGGCTCTACATGTGTGGTAGTGGAAGGATATTTCCATTACACCTACGACCGGTTTGGGAGGAAATCCTCTACAGCTCCTTGGGAACACGGTTGGGTGATTCCAGTGCTTGTCCCCATTGTATATGTACTGTGGACCCCGGATAACTGTTCTTCATCCCTTCACTGGTTTATTCTGGGCCCTCATCATTCCTAAATTTCCTTTGAAGTATTATCTGATTTCCTAGTCTGGATCACTATAAAACATTTTTAGTTGTGTGTTGATTGTTTACTTTTGTTCTAGCTGGCCCTAGGCTTTAGTTACTTAGAATATTTTTTAGCTTTGGAGGACCAACCTCTCCGTAGGTCAAGAAGGTTTTGAAACCTTCCTCCACTCATTGTGGAGCCTCCACCGCAACCTCAACGGCGTAGAACAAATTCAAGAGGCTATTTTGAACCAATAGGTATGACTGAACCACCTAGATAACCTCAAATTACTACTCAAACTTTGTCAATTCCACATACAATCGAGGTTGAGGAATGGTAAACTGAAGACTTTCAAGACCCTTTAACCCTCCATTAAATGGACCTGACGAACTAGTTTTAGTGAGAGTCACCTCTTTAGGTTTACCCGAGATAAGTGTGTATAGGTTTATGTCTGGATTTACTATGGACAACATAGGGGATGGATTGGAAGTTCCACACACTCCCACATATGCCATTACGCTGGGAGTTTTTTCTGCTTCTCATATGAACACGTCGGTACCTAGCTCGTTGCATATGTATTCTTCTCCTATCACTTCACTAAAATTTAATACATGATCCTTAGGGTCGTCAAGCACTTAGATTACGTCGAATTCTATACCTTTTGGACCAAATGTCGGTTCTTCTCATGTCCCTTTCACCGGGATACCTACGGTATCATTTACATCATCCTCATCTCTTCAACATTTACAGGCTAACCCTACTACTTCATCTCCTTTTAATGATGGATTCCCTTGTCATGGAGGGCATATTTCTCCTTCAACACCATTTATAGGCTCGATGCCTGTTCCTCCCATCTCATAGTTGTCTAGTTCAAACCCCTTTACAGGTTATAATTTGCAATCATTAAATGTTCAAACCTCTAATATACCTATAGGGAACACTCCTTTTTAACTCTTTGGTGGAGGAGGAAGTAATGCTTATACTTCACATCCTTTTGGAGGCACTTATACTTAGCCTCAATGGAGTGGGATCAAGGGAGCAATCCATTGGCCTACGGATGGAGCAATTTTCAAAATGCGCTCTCATCACAACCGATGGATGGGGGAAACCCCAACTAGCCTTATAAGAGTTACGGTTCAGGTATTTTTCCTTACCAGATTCCCCAAACTCATACGCCATCGGCTAGGCGTCACTTACCCTTTCTGGAAACGTTAAAATTTCCAGATATTTCGAAGTTGATGAATGACCCTGTACATCATGATCCCACCTGGCCTTTGGTTCCGACCAAAATTCCTTCAAAAATTCCGAAGTTTGAAGGAAAAACTAATGAATATCTAGGGAACACTTTACAACATTTCATTTATGGTCTTATTCTAATTCGTGGAACGATGATTCGATACAGTTGAGACTCTTCCAAAGAACCTTAACCAGTGTTGTGACTAAATGGTACATTGAGTTACCGTATGTTGCTTATCATAACTTTTACGATTTGGTGACATTATTTTTGAATCATTTCCAACTTCCCATTCAGTATGACATCGACGCAGATCTTCCGCCTACATTCAGGAAGAATAAATCCACTCACATATATGATCATATTCAGGCGTGGAGAAGAAGGAAGAGGCGCATTAAAGCTGATATTTCCCCGGAATTCCTACTAGAGTGGTTTTTGAAATCACTATTACCCTACATTTCCAAAGATGTTTCAACTTCCAGGGTTACCTGAGAAGAGGAATCCATTTTAAGAACCCAATAGCTAGATTTGATTTATGCTTAGTCTGGTATTATTTATGAAATGATTCTAGATGCGTCAAGGTCAAACATTGATCCGTGTAAACCCAAACCTGGACCACATGTCGATGGAATTGTGGGTTCAACTGACTCATTCATCGTAGAGGATTTAGCTAAAAGAGTCCATGAAATGTCTATAACGCACTCTGCAGCAGAGGAAAATACGGTTTCAGCTTCCCCTTCTCAAACAATGATTGTACACAATGTGTAGTCAAATCAAAAGGGTCCTAAGAAACCCAATGGAAAGAAGGGGGAAGGAAACCAAAACAAGCCCAAAAACACTGAGAGTGATAAGGGGGGGGGAAGAGAAAATAAGAAGGTGAAATTTCCTTACAAACTTTGTAAGGAATATCACCTGACTCACCAATGCCCCTTGATTGATAAAGCTTAGAATATTTTACAAAAAAATAAACATGTCATCCTGAAGGATCCTTTTCCCAAAGGAAAAAACTCAGCTTCTAGTGGCTCTAATACTGTGGGCACCCATCATGCCACACCGTCTTATTAGTCCTATATAAATATGGTTAGCTTAGATGCTTTGTTGCAAACAAGAGCAACAAATTATACCCCGGAACTGCCACAAAAGGATAAAGAGATCCCCGAGACGTATACTCCTCTTCATATTGAGAGACCTGCAGACCCTATGACTAAGATACCAAAGGGTGTCTATAAGCGTGCATCACACAATCCTAATGCGCAGGATGCTCCCAAATACTCAGTTGTGGAAGAATTAGCCCAAACTCCATGTGCCATGTCCGCTCTAGAAGTTTTGCAAAGCTTCCCATTGCAGCGAAATGCACTTCTAGTGGCAATAGGAAGTTTGGATTCATCGAGTATGTTGGAAAGGATTGATATGTCCAACATCAAACCTCAGTTGCCGTATCACATGGCATTTCATATTGAAGTAATCCATGGTTCTACAACCATTAGATGTATAGTGGTGGATGAAGGCGCGTCTATGTGCGTAATGTCCATTTATTGCTGGCGAGCTTTAGGCTCTCCTGAGTTAGTCCCTTCGATTACATTGCTTACTTATTTTAATGGAATATATTTCCTCCCACATGGGATCTTACCCTCTTTTGAGATCCAATTAGCGGGAAAAGTACTGTTGGTGGAGGTTGAGGTTGTAGATGCTTCTCTTGATTATAATTTGTTGTTAGGAAGAAGCTGGACATACGCGATGCAGACTATCCCTTCATCTGTTTTTCGGGTATTGATGTTCCCTCATGAAGGAAAGATCGTCACAATTGACCAACTCTCCTTCGCTCGAAAAAATAATACATTCGGAATCTAATATTCCAATGATTGATCAATCCTGTCCTCCTAGTGAGAGTTTGGGAGTAGGATTGTACTCATCACTTATGGGTACTTTCAATTTGCTTTCTCTCATGAATTATATTGGTTCAACGAGAGGTCCAAACACTACCACATCATCTAAGGAGGTCTTTATAGTTATTCAAACAACTAATCCTTGGATCCTTCCCACTCATAATGAACCAGTTGTGCCCCTATATGTTGCAGAACTAACTTATCAAACTTCACGACACTCTGCGATAGATTTCACATTGACTCCTTAAGTCTCCACGGAGTTAGATGTAGATTATGCACCTGCATGGGAAATAGACTCTACTTATTCCTTTGACTGTTTAGAAATTTTTTTACCATCAGATGAAGCTATTCTGGAAGCAATGATAGATATTGATCAACCTTGGGAACACATGCATCATAGGTCTTATTTTATTCTAGATCGAAACAGAATTGAGAATGGTGAGTTTTCTGTGAGACTCGGTGGAGATGTTAACCTATCCATTAACCATTTAGCGAAACAGGGAATTTTCACTTAAGGAAACATGGCTAACATATCGAAAACTATTCCAATTAAAATCTCCATCAAACCAGATATCGTGGAAAACATTCTCATCAGTGCAAATTGTTCTCCTCAAGAGATCCACTTGTATACCAATCTGTTCAAATAATTCCATGACATCTTTTCCTGGTCATATGAGGAAATGCCAAGCATTGACTCATCCAGTTGAACACATGATAAAAACATATCCAAATGTGAAACCAGTTCGACAAAAACTTCGTCCAATCAATCCTTGAAAGTCTACATCCGTTAAGACTGAGGTTGAAAAGATCCTTAAAGTCGTATTTATATATCCTATCGACATGATGGAATGGGTTTCCAATCCAGTCCTGTTAGATAAGAAACAAGGTGCCATACTTGTTTGAGAGATGAGAACACTACAAAATTCGGTTAAATCCCCATAAATGTGTGTTCTATGTTGAGTTTGGACGATTGTTGGGTTTCATCATGTCAAGTAGAGGGATCATGGTCGATCCGTTAAAAGTTGAGGCGATTGTCAAATTGCCTCCTCCTCAAATCATTAGACAACTTCAAAGTCTGCAAGGTATACCCAACTTTCTTATATGTTTCATTGTTAACTATGTGAAAATAACCAAAGGTTTCATGTGTTTACTTAAACAAGACACCCTATTATTTTGGGATGAGGATGCACAAAACTCCTTCGAGGCTTTGAAAAAAGAACTGTTATCAGCACCCTTGTTAAGTCCGCCAGATTATACCTGTGATTTTATTTTATATCTAGCTGCATCTGATTCCACATTTGGTTTAGTTTTAGTTCAGGAGGATGATAAGCTCTAATAGAATGTCATCTATTACCTTTCTCGCATGTTAATAAAACCTGAATTGAAGTATTTACACATTGAGAAGTTGGCACTTGTCGCTGTATACACCATTCAGAGACTACACCACTACATTTTACTACAAACTACTACAGTAATTTCGAATGCCAATCCATTTTAATATGTTTTATCCCAACACATAATCAGGGGTAAATTTAATCAATGTATTGTTATTCTCCAAGAGTTTGATCTCACTTTTCAATCCACAAAGTTAGAAAAGTCCTTGGTATTCACAGAACTCATATCCGAGTTTCCTAGTGGTGAAGAGATTAATGTAGAATATACCTCATTCCATGATGAGCATATCTTTATCATTGCAACCTATTACGCTTGGTATGGATATATTTTGATCTATCTCCAGACTTTGAGATGTCCACCAATTTTTTCTAGGGAAGAATGACGAAAACGTCGACACTGCACTAAAAACTAACTCATAATTGTTGATAGATTGTATAGACGATGAGTAGATTCCATCTTACGTGGTTGTTTGAATTTGGAAGAATCTGAGTTAGTATTGAATGATGCCCACAGTGGAGCATGTGGGGGTCATCTTTCTGGATTGGAAATAACCCCGAAAATACTTCGTGTTGGTTATTTTCATCCCAACATCTTCAAGGATTGTGTGGAAGTCGTAAAACGCTGTCGTCCTTGCCATCTATTCACTAATAATATGCAATCACACCCTTCTCCCCTTCACCCTATCATCATAGTAGGTCCCTTCAGCAAGTGGGGGGTAGATTACATGACTTGCAACCCAGTTTCTACCTAGGGGCATCAATATATCATCATTGTTCTAGACTACTTTACTAAGTGGGAAGAAGAGATGCCTACTATGAGGGAGGATGGTGAAACTGCAACTTAGTTTGTTTTCAATCAGATTATTGATAGGTTCATCATTCCCAAGGAGATTGTTACCGATCACGGTAGACACTTTTAGAATTATATGATGGCATATTTGACTACTAAGCTAGGGTTTAGACAGGAAAAATTGTCTCCTTTCTATCCACAGGCGAATGGACAAGTCAAAGCGTTTAATAAGACTTTAAAAACCATTTTGCAGCGTACCATTAATGCTAGTAGATCAAACTAGCACACTATGTTATATCTATCTCTTTGGGTGTATCGTACCAATGTTAAGACTGCTTCAGGATTTTCACCTTTCCAACTTGTCCATAGGTTGGAGGAAGTCACCCCTATTGAGTGAGAAATACCATCATTAAAGTTGGCCATCCAACTCTTACCTGAAACTTCTACTTTAGAAGAATGATTGATTCATCTTGAACATCTAGATGAATAGCGTAGGGATGTACTTATTGCAAATGAAGCACACAAAAAGAGAATCAAAAGTCAATATGATAAATCTATCAAACCTAGGGTTTTCTCTGAAGGAGACCTCATTTTGGTCTACGATTAGGATAAAGACCCCCTGGGGTCAGGAAAGTTTAATTCTATATGGCTCAGTTTGTATATCATTTCTATAGTTTTGGATAAAGGGTCATATGAATTGGTTGATTATGACGGATTTAGGCTGCCTGAGCCTAGGAATGGGCTCTACTTGAAAAACTATTATGCTTAGAACATATACTTTTTCTTGTACATAGATGTACAGTAATGTAGAGTTAATATTTTTGCATTCTTATGTGTCCTATGGTTGTGTTTAAGATGGAAACCAAGTGTTTTGTAGGATTCATCGATGGCACTAGTCATCACACTTGCAATCTTGCTTCAGTTGCTTGGGTGATCTATTCACCTATGGGTCAACTTGTTTCGTTAGGAGGTGCTTGTCTAGGATCAGCAATGAACAATATCACCAAGTATAGTGTTGTTATTGAGATGTTATGAGATTCGTTTCACCACGACATTTCATGTTTGGAAGTTAGGATTGATTTTCAATTAGTTGTACTCCAACTTACGGGTGAGTATTGGGTTAGAGATTCTTTATTATTATGCCAATTTTTGAATGTTAAATTACTTGAAAGACAGTTTGATCACATTTTATATCAACACATTTCAAGGAATCAAAACACAATAGCAGATGCATATGCAAACTACATACTCGACTGGAATTTGTATCATACACAGTAAAATAAATCACCACACATAAAGTAACATGTATATAATCAATAGGTGTATATATATAAGTCCAAAATATAATCAACGAGTTTGAGTATCCATATCTGTCAAAGATATATAACAATATACAAAATTGGGCTTGATAGCTGTTAATTTTTCAATAAATGCATTCAAACATTATCTAGGATCCTACTAAGAGAATAACAAGTAGATCATAACAATCATAAACACAAGAGACACAGAGTTTCCTCAGTGAAAACCAAGAAGGTGAAAAACCCCACAACTTCCTCAAAGATAGAATAATCCCCAATACAAAGATCACAATGATCAAACCCAAAGATAGATAACTCCAGTCGCTACTCCTCCTCCACTTGTGCGCACTCCTCTCTCAACTAATGCGAGTTGGATGAGTGGCTGAATGAATAGAATGAGACACACTCACTCTCTATTTATACACAACTTGAACTGCCTTTAATTCTAGCTGGTACGACTTCCTAAGGAAGTCTAATAACCCACTCACATGACAGAAGCAGGGCCGACCCCACACTAGTAGTCTAATAACCCATCAAATATAAGTTGCGACACTTGCAACACTTGCGACACTTGCGACACTTACAAATACAAAGGATGACACTTCTGATTGGAGGAATAATACATCTCCATCATGAATATAATGAAGTAAAAGTGTAATACATAGAAGAATATCTTCCGAAGTTAAAAATACATCAACACTCCCTCTTAACTAGGAAGGTATTCTCTAGACACACGTCATCAATAGATATCGCCACAAGTCTTCAATTCTGGAGCTGGATCATCGTCACTGGATCACGGAGCATCATCTTCACTGCTACTGTACTCGTAATCTCGAACAATGGGCTATCTCTCAATTCTTCTCGTCATAGGAATTTCTACAAAGCCAACCCTTTTTCATGTTGGTTGTAGGCCTAGCCTCCTGTAGGTCTTCATCATCTCTGCCAGCTCGCCATCCTGTGGAATCCTTAGGACTGATAACGTGTGTCAACAAAATGTCGAAAGAGTAGCCTAGGAATTTTATGAGCACACAGATCAACCTATTAGATCTCCTAGGATCTCTTACATGTGACCTTCACAAAACCTTAAAAGAGTGTCTTGCCTAGCAAGATCTCTAAAGAGCATCTGAGGACTTTTACGTGCCTAGAAAAACCTGTCTGGATCTCCAGGACTGATTACAAGTGATCTCCACAAAACCTTAAAAGAGTGTCTTTCCTAGAAACATCTCTACAGATCATCCAATGCCTTTTACGTGACTAGCACAACCTATCCAGACTCCAAGACGTATTACATTTGGTCCCCATAAAACCTTAAAAGAGCGTCTTGCCCAGCAAGATCTCTAAAGAGCGTCCGAGGCCTTTTACGTGACTAGCACAACCTGTCCGGATCTCCAGGATGTATTAGATGTGGTCTAGCAAAACCTTAAAAGAGTGTCTTTCCCAACAAGATCTCTAAAGACTATCTGAGGCCTTTTACATGACTAGCACAACCTGTCCGGATCTCCAGGACATATTACATGCTACCCTTTCACAACCTGTACACAGCTACAGAGTACCATCCTGATACTCAAGATCAACCTCATCATCCTCGCATAAATCATCATCCTGATGCTCATGATCATACTGATTATCATTATTAGTACATCATCCTTATGCACATCATCATCGCATGATCATCCTAATCATCATCGCATGATCATCCTGATCATCGTCACAGCATTGTCTTGATGCATATCATCTGGAGCATGTTCCTGATGCTCATCACACATGATCATCCTGATCATCATACATAGTAGTAACCAGAGCATCATCCTGATGCTCATCACACAGTGCTTACATCCACAGCCATGGGAAGGATCCTCCTACCACCATGCTTGGAATGGCTCGTGCAAATGTGTCTCATCAGTTCTTCCTTGAAGTATCTTCTATTTGAAGAACACCAAGCCTCACTCTGAAGTACTTGAACTTCACTCTGGCTAGTGGTTTGGTCAACATATCTGTAATCTGCTCATCTGTCGCAACATACTGGAGCTTCACTGATCTTCTCTCCACCATATCCCTAATATAGTGATATTTGATCTCGATGTGCTTAGACCTGACATGGAAAACCAGTTTCTTTGACAACTTCACACAACTCTGGTTGTCACAATAGATACAAGTAGCATCCAACTAGAGATCAAATAAATCAGACAGTAGCTTCCTTAGCCATACTGCCTCATAACTAGCCGAACAAGCTGCGAGATACTCTGCTTCGGCTATACTTATTGCTATGCAGGATTGCTTTCTTCTAAACCAAGAGATCGCACCTGATCCCATACTGAAGCGGCACCCCAAAGTGCTCTTCCTATCTGCAGCACTGCCTGCCCAATCTGAATCAACATAACCCTCCAGGTTAAATGTTTGATTCGCATCATACTTAAGCCCATAATCAATTGTACCCTTCAGGTACCTCAGAATGTGCTTTATAGAAATCATGTGAACATGTCTAGGATTTGTCAAAAACTGGCTCAAGGTGTTCACCGCAAAGAAAATATCTGGTCTCGTGTTCATCAGGTACATCAAATACCCAATCATCTGATGATACATCGTGGCATCAACCAACTCTTATGAAGCATTACTCAATAGATTCAGGTTCGATTCCATAGGTGTGGCCATTGTTCGGGTACACAGGGTACTACCAAAGGACCGAACACCAAGAGCAACCACTTCACACAAACAGATCACAGATCAATACACCGATGTTTTGACGTGGTTTAAACCCTCTTGAGGGAAACACTCCACGGCCCCGGCCAAATAGCTTCTACGGGACAATTTATTATGCAAAGAAAGAAAGTTACAAATGAGCTTCTCATAATCGATCAACTAAACAATGACCCTCCATGCTCTTTAAATAGAGATCATGGACCAATCGGGTGTTAAGCCACGGATCAAGGTTAGGTTTGATCTAAGAGAAGTTGAGCCGTCGGATCACTCTATGTCGGAAACATATCGTGACCGTCGGATTAAGTATTTACAAATGCATACTAATGCATACTAAAGAAACACACTATCCCTAACGGATATATTACACAAGTTGATCTTAACTAACTCCTAAGTGTCTAAATATCCTAACATCCCCCCTTAAGAACAACTTGGGATAGGATTGAAGGATTTACAAAAGTGACACTATTAGGAGAAGGAAGGAGGCATTAGAGCCTATCCCCCCTTAATGACAAGTTCCTGAACTCCTAACATAGATCGAAGTTTAGAAAACTTTGCTTCTGTAAGAGACTTGGTGAAGATGTCTGCAACTTGATCATCTGTAGGGCAAAAGAGCACTTCAAGAACACGATCATGAACAAGATTTCTGATGAAGTGCATATGTAGCTCAATGTGTTTGCTGCGTTGATGTAGAACTGAATCTTTGGCAAGCTTGATGGCACTTTGATTGTCGCACCAAAGTGGAGTAGGCTGCTGCTGCTCGAATCCAAACTCTGAAAGGATCTGTCGAAGCCATAAAGCTTCCTAACTGGCATTAACTGCTGCTCGATATTCTGCCTCTACTGAAGAAAGAGCAAGAGCTTGTTGTTTCTTACAAGCCCAAGTAATAGGTCCAGATCCCAGACTGAAAACATAACCTGCAGTAGACTTTCGATCATCAGGATCGCCGGCCCAATCTGAATCAGTGAAACCGACCAACAAAGGTTTCCCCCCTGTACTGTAATGAATCCCAAATTGAACTGTACCTCGAATATATCGAAGTATTCTTTTAGCTTCTTTCCAGTGACTTTCATGAGGTGTCTGCATATAACGGGCAACTCGACCAACGGCAAAGGAAAGGTCAGGACGGGAATGAGTAAAGTATAAAAGACTACCAACAAGCTGACGATACAAGGTGGCATCTACTTCAGGTGAAGTACAAGTGGCAGAAAGTTTAACTCCAGACTGGAAGGGAGAAGGGGCTGGTGTACAATCTTCCATGTGAAAGCGACGAAGAAGGTCACAAGCATAATTAGACTGAGAAAGAAAGATTCCTTCTTTGGTTTGCAGAACTTGGAGACCAAGAAAATAATGCAAATGTCCTAAGTCTGACATTTCAAAGGTTTGTTTAAGACTGGATTTCACATGGGTTATAAGCTTAGGGTCACTACCAGTAAGAATAAGGTCATCAACATATAGAACAAGTATGATGAGATGGTTTCCTACTTTCTTGGTATAGACATTGGGGTCAGAATGGCATCTAGAAAAACCAGTGTCAAGGAGAAAGTTATCCATTTTGGCATACCAAGCTCTAGGAGCTTGCTTAAGGCCATATAAGGATTTCTTAAGGCGGCAGACAAGGCTAGAGTTATTCTGAACATAGCCAGGAGGTTGTTCCATGTAAATTTCCTCCTGTAAATCACCATGTAAGAAGGCAGACTTGACATCCATTTGATGGAATTCCCAGTTGTGTAAGGCTGCAAGGGAAAGAACAAGGCGGATGGAGTTCATTTTGGCGACGGGAGCAAAGGTTTCATTGTAGTCAATCCCTTCAACTTGGGAAAAACCTTTGGCAACTAACCTTGCCTTAAGTCTTTCAACACTTCCATCTGATGCATACTTAGTTCTGTAGACCCATTTACATCTGACAAGTTTTCTTCCTTTTGGAAGAGGTACAAGATCCCAAGTATCGTTCGCCATTAAGGAACGATATTCTTCATCCATGGCTGCATCCCAATCTGGATTCCCTGAAGCTTCTGCTAAGGTTTCTGGATCATGATTCTCGGAAACTTGAGCCAAAAGAGAAGAGGCTCGCTGAAACTGAGAACGTGTTCAACGTTGATCTCTAGGATCACCAGCAAGATCACCAGCTGCTTCACATGTTGAACGGACCCATCGAAGAAGCACCTGTGCTGGTGCAACTGGAGGAACATGAGCAGGCAGAGGTGGATTTTCATCCTCACTGTCATCATCATAAACTGGAGTTGGAAACCTGTCAAGGAAGTTGGAAGAAGAAGAAGAAGGCACAAACGCCGAATCAGGCTCGCAGGCCAAAGATGGCACACTCGTCGAGTTAGGCTCGCGGGCCAAGATATTTTCATCAAATTTAACATCTCTTCTAATGATTATAGCATGAGAATGTGGTTGAAGAAGTCTATAACCTTTTACATCTTCAGAATATCCAACAAATATGCACTTTTCACTTTTAGGCTGCAATGCTTTCCATTTTTCATCCGGAATGTGAGCCCATGCTTCACTACCAAACACACGAAAGTGACTTACATCAGGTTTAATTTTACTCCATGCTTCTTCTGGTGTTATACCTTGTAATACTTTTGTGGGGGTGCGATTAACTATGTAATTTGCACAATTTATGGCTTCAGCCCAAAATTGAAGACTTAGTCTTTTAGATTGGATCATACAATTAGCCATTTCTTTTAAAGTGCGGTTCTTCCGCTCAGCTACACCATTTTGTTGTGGTGTATATGGAACAATGTGCTGTTGTTGGATGCCTTGTTCAGTGCAGAAAGTAGTGAACTGTTTGTTAACATATTCTCCTCCATTGTCAGATCTTAACTTGATAATTTGATGACCAGATTGTTTTTCAACAAGGGCCTTGTAGGCCAAGAACATGTTAAATACTTCACTCTTAAGTTTTAGGAAATAAACCCAAGTGCGTCTGGTTTAATCATCAATGAAAGTTAAGAAATACTTGAAACCAGAAAAGGAAGCATATGGAAGAGGACCACACAAGTCACTATGCACAAGCTCCAAGGGAACCGAGGCGTGCCAAGAGGCATGTTTGTCAAAACTATCCCGATGATGTTTTCCGAGTACACAACCGGAGCAAACACCATCCCTGCAAGATACCATCGGAAGACCTGTCACCATATTTTCTTTACATAGTTGTTGCAATGAGCGATAATTTAAGTGACCAAATCGCTCATGCTAAAGTTTGCTCAAGTTATCACTATGAGCAACAAAAACTGAAGGGAAAGGTGATGACCCAAAGTTGTTAAACTTGTACAACCTGGTAATATCATCAACAATTCCGGTAGCTAGAACCTGTTGAGGATCTTTAAAATCCTTGATTACAACTTGGTGAGGTGTAAAGGTCACAGTTTTACCTTCACCAGAATGAGTGATCTGATAGACTGATAACAAATTATAGGAAATTCTTGGAACACATAGTACATCACTAAAATGACCATTATCTACTGGAACTGTTCCAGCTCCTACAACACTTAGAGATCTATCATCACTAACAAATATATGTTTGGTGTTACATTCATGCATAGTAGAAAAGATGGCTTGATCCTTAGCCATATGATAAGATGCTCCAGAATCAATGAGCCATTCATTTGAAGTAGAAGAAGAAGATGCATTATAAGAATAACCAGAAGCACAAAGTGCATGTCCATGAGAGGTAGATTCTGAAGGCGAATCTAGGCTGATGTGGTGCTTCTTCATTGCTACTTCCAAGGCTGCCATCTTCTTGAAACACTTAGATTCATCATGATTATCTTTCCCACAATAGTTGCAATGACGCTCAGTCTTCTTGCCTTTTGGCTTGGATCCTTTGTCATTTTTTAAAGAAGGAGCCGACTGAGAGGGTTTTGGACCCTTGTTTGACTTATTATTGTGAAAATTTTGTTTCTTGGGAGGCTTGGACTTTTCTTTCTGTTGGTACAATAAGGCTTTCCCAGATGTATCTGCATTGTTGATTATTCCAAGATGAATGAGTTTATCTTGTTCCCTAATCAAGGAATCACAAAAGGATTCAAGACTAGGCTCTTGATAGCTAGCTGCATTCAATAATGCTTTCATGGAGTAAAATGTAGATACAAAAACAGAATATGCAGGTCCAAGTTTGGAAAGAATATGATAAATGCATTGTTTATCTTCCCTCTCAATCTTACATTCTGCACATAAGAGTTTAAGAGTTTTGTACTTAGATAAATAATCTTGAATGCATGAAAAGTCACTTGGATTTAAAAAAATCAACTCATTTTCGAGTTGGTGGCCTCGAATTTCATTGTGTTTACCAAACACAGTTTCCAACTTGTGCCAAGCAGTATTAGGTTCATCAATTCCAGATATGTGGAATCACAAATCAGTAGAGATTGACATCCCAATCAATCCACGAGCTTCATCACATCTATTTGCCCATTTTATTTTCTTATCATCATCAGTGGGTTCTTTTTTTTTCCCTGTTGTAATTCTGAAAAGTCCCCTACTTCGTAGAACATCCTCCATACGAGATTTCCATGAGAAATAGTTGGAACTGTTAAGTAGAATATCACAAGAGGTGGCCATATTTGTAAATTAATGGCTGTAAAAATAGAAACCAATAGTCTGGATGTGAAGATCTCGAAAAAATAGGCGGTTTCAAAAAAAACGACACTGAAAACGGACTCTGTATGATGAAGTTATGTTTGAACAAAGAAACTATTGAAGATGTCCCCAATAGTGACGTGGCAGCTAGAGAATGTCCAGCTAAAAAAAAGAACCCCCCTCTTCCCAAAATGAACCTTTTGACAATCACTTTACAAAAAAGTTGCTTTAAGTGAACCACTTTTGTAAAATAAGTGATTTCACTTTTACAATGATATTACTTTTAAATAGGCAACAATAAAAAAACTTAAGTGACTCACTTGTATTTTTATTTTTTATTATTTAAGTGAGATGCACTTTTACAATAAAGTAACTTAAAAATAGAAATTGCATGCACTTTTTCTTTTTAAAAGTAACTTCCTAAGACTTGAACTCAAGACCTATTAAGGAATAAAGCAACTTTGAACCAAGTGAGCTAGATTCCACACTTGTGGAGTTAGATCTTGTTAGCTTGCCCGGAAAGTAGACGTTTTCTCTCTGTTTCTGATTTGCCGAGATCGCGCAAGGTGCACGGCAAAGAGCATACGCAGCCGAGAAAAACCCTTTCCCTTTCTGTTTCTGATTTGCCGAGATCGCTCAAGGTGCACGGCAAAGAGCATACGCAGACGGGAAAGCAACAATCCGAACCAAAAAAAATCTAACAGTAAAAAAAAGATGAAATATGAGATTTTTTCTTTTCAAAAAACGAAATAAAAAAATGCGTCACTGTAACATTATACCTTCAGATCTGATGAAATACGCGTTTCTGGAGCAACCGGGAACCGTTTTCGATCAAACGAAAACTATTTTCTAATGGAAACGATGCTCCGGACGCAATGGAACACCTCCCACAACCCAGAAATGCACAGAAATACCAGAACTAGAAACCCTTTCGAGTTTCGGCAACAACAGTTCAAGATCTAGATCATAACCGGAAGCGACACTTCATAAAAGCTCTGATACATGTTCGGGTACACAGGGTACTACCAAAGGACCGAACACCAAGAGCAACCACTTCACACAAACAGATCACAGATCAACACACCGATGTTTTGACGTGGTTTAAACCCTCTTGAGGGAAACACTCCACGGCCCCGGCCAAATAGCTTCTATGGGACAATTATTATGCAAAGAAAGAAAGTTACAAATGAGCTTATCATAATCGATCAACTAAACAATGACCCTCCATGCTCTTTAAATAGAGATCATGGACGAATCGGGTGTTAAGCCACGGATCAAGGTTAGGTTTGATCTAAGAGAAGTTGAGCCATCGGATCACTCTATGTCGGAAACATATCGTGACCGTCGGATTAAGTATTTACAAATGCATACTAATGCATACTAAAGAAACACACTATCCCTAACGGATATATTACACAAGTTGATCTTAACTAACTCCTAAGTGTCTAAATATCCTAACAGCCATGGCCTTGCAATCCATCATCCTGAACCACTTCAGGATCTCTACTGCATACTTTCCTTGTCCAAGGAAGATTCCATATGCACTCTGCCACACCTCCATACCTAGAGAGTAATGCATCATTCCCAAGTCCTTCATCTCGAACTCGGCAGCAAGCTTCCTCTTCGTGTCGAAAATCAATCTATCCTCACCTGTCACAAACATGTCATCCACATACAATAGGAGTATTACCAGATTGTCTTCCTCAATTTTGTAGTAAAGTTTGGAATCTGCTTTACTCTTGGTAAACCCCAAACTGGACAGGGAGCTATCTATCCTGCCGTACCATGTCTTAGGTGCTTACTTCAAGCCATACAAGGATTTCTTCAATCTGCACACATATGACTCTCTGTCATGTGTCTCAAAACCAAGTGGCTTCTCCACATACACTTCCTCTTCGACTACACCATTCAAGAAAGCTGTTTTGATATCCATCTAGTATATCTTCCATTTTATCACTGCATCCAGAGTAAGTATTGTTCTGATGGAAGTGTATCTAGATATAGGAGCAAAAGTCTCTTCATAATCTATCCCCTCTTTCTAGGAGAAGCCACGAGCTACAAATATTGCCTTGTATTTCTCTATGCGACCATCTGTAGCATGCTTGATCTTATAGATCCACTTGGAAGTCACAACAGACTTCCTTTCAGGTCTTGGGACCACATCCCAAACATCATTCTTCATGATCGACTAGTGTTCCTCGACCATGGCATCCTTCCATTCTTTCTTTTCCGCTTCTTTTTCATAACTAGAAGGTTCTTTGTTCATAATGTCACAGAGCAAGGCAACATAGCTAGTGTGTGATCTTGTCCTTTTCCTTTCTCTGTGTTCCTCCTCTTAAACACCATACCTTTCCGCATCTTGGATGAGCTCTTCTGCCCATGCAGGTTTCCTCTTGTGAGAGTTCTTCTCATGGGGTGGATATACAGGTTCTTGTGGATCTTCTATTTCACGATCCACTTCTGGTATTGCTTCATTCATGGTGGTGTCTTGTGTTCTAGGTATCCTTGGTTCTTCATAGTATTCAACAAGTGTCCTCCTTGATTTGATGTATGCTGAGTTTTCATCAAAAGTCACATCCCTGCTGATGTCAATCTTCTTGAACCCTAGAAAGTAGATTCTATATTCCTTCGATATTTCAATGTACCCCACAAATATACCCTTCTTTCCTGAAGGATCTAACTTTGTCCTCTTTTCTTTTGGAACATGTGTATATACTAGATAGCCAAATATTATGAGATGGCTAACTTCTGGTTTCTTACCAGAGAAAAATTCTTCGGGAGTTTTGTTGTCAAGTATCTTGTGTGGTGTTTTGTTTTGTACATATACCATTGTTCTTGCTGCTTCTTCCCATAGGTGCATGGGTAGATCTTGGTCATGAAGCATTTTCCGTGCTGCTTCCATGATTGTTCTATTCTTGCTTTCTGCAACCCCATTTTGTTGTGGATTGTAAGGAGTGGTCAACTCCCTCTTAATCCATGAATCACTGCACAACTTCTTGAAGTCCCCTGAAGTGAATTCTCTTCCATTGTCGGATCTAAATGTCTTGATCTTCTTATTAGTTTGATTTTATATCAAGGCTTTGAATTCCTTGAACTTATCAAACACTTCATCTTCGTTCTTCAAGAAATAAACCCAAGTTTTACTAGAGAAATCATGAATGAAAGAAACATAATATACATACCTACTCAAAGAACTAGATGACATTGGTCCGCATACATCGGAGTGGATAATCTCCAAGATTCCTTTTTCTTTGCTTTCACTACTTGGAAATTCCTTCTTTGTGTTCTTTCCTTTTGCACATCCTTTGCAAACACCTTCATGCTTTGACTCAATTTTAGGAAGACTTTCTACTACTTTGCTTGCAATTGGTAGTGCCCTATAGTGCACATGAAAAAGCATTCTATGCCAAAGTTCACTTGGCTCCATGGATTCATGTACCATGGCATGTTCAGGTTGCCTTTTCAATTTGTACAATCCTCCCTCTTGCTCTCCAATCACTACTGCATCATCAATGGTCTTACCTTTAGGCCACATAAGTACTTGTCCATCCACAAATTCAACTCTCATCCCTTTTGCATCCAAAGATGATATGGAGAGAATATTCTTCTTGAGTCCAGGTACATATAGAAGATCTTGCATTTTTAAAGACTTCCCAGAGTCTAGCTTGTAGGAGGCTTCACCACTTCCTTTTATAGGGTATTGATATTCATCCCCAAGTTTCACCTTATGAGGTGAATCATGTTCAGATAGGTCCATAAGAGATTCTTTGAATCATGTCATATGTTTAGAAACCCCACTATCAGTAAGCCAATCATTACACCCATGTGTAACAGTACCTGTAAGAGCAGAGATTAGAACATATTCATTATCACTTGAAGAGTCTTCACTTTCTACCTTAGTCTTCTTTATGGGAGGTTCATCATCCTCAGCAACATGAGCATGATATTTCTTCTTGTTGTTGTTGAAGCCAGTTTTGTTCTTGGGACAATCTGCGGCAAAGTGTCCCTTCTCATTACATGTGAAGCATCTCAGATCTTTCTTATCTCTTTGATGGTGTTGAAAAGATTTCTTGTGATGAGATTGCTCCCTCTTGGGATTACTTCTCTTGGTGTGAGCTGTGAGAGCTTGGTCTTCACTTCCCATCTTTTCTTCTCGAGCTACAAACCTAACTTCTTCTTGTGAACATTCCTCCCATAGTCTACTGAAGGAGATCAACTTCTTTCTTGCACAAATACCTTGGATGCAGGAGTCCTATGACCTAGGCAGGCCATTCAATGTGGTCATGACAATTTCTCCATTCTCCACTACTTCATCCACTGCTTTGAGTTGTTCCTTGATTTGAGAGACTTTAGTAAAGTAGGATTGGATGGTCTCTCCAGTTTGGAAGTTTACCCCTTTCAATTGATTCCATAGAGTCATCTTCTGATTTATATTCTTACCTTCAAACCACTTGGTCAAGGAGTCAAACATCTCCTTAAGTGTCTTTAGAGAAGACAAATAGGGTATGAGATGGTCTATTATAGAATCAACAATGATTCTCTTGGCTTTGACCAAGTTCTTCTTGTTTAAGGCATTAGCCTCATCTCCCTCTAGAACCGGAGCCTCTTCTTTTATGCAGGTGTCCAAATCATTCTCTTCTAGGAATAACCCAATCCTATACTTCCATGCTCGGAAGTTGTTAGCTCCTTCAAGCTTATCTTCAAGCTTGGTGTGGTGAGGCATCTTAATGAGAAACTCAAATGGAAATAAAAGATTTAGGTCTTATCACTTCATTTGCTGAAAACTGGATCTGGAGCTAGATTAGGGTTTGTTAGAGAAACCCTGAAAATTCAAAATTTGAATTCCAAACTTCTGAAAAGATGGAAATATACAAATTGTTGATTTGATCAAGTTAGTATACTTCAATTTTGAAATCTACAAAATTTGACCCCTCAAAATTGGCTTTGAAACTTCTGGATCTTCTGGACAAAATCTTGAACTAGGGTTTGATAATGCCCGGGGTTCTACCCAGCCAAAAGGTTCGATCTTGTGCTCTAAACTTCGATTTTTCTAAGGAGCATCCATCCGTGGTCACATATTCCAAAAATTTCAACTTTTGCAGAAACCCTAATTTTCCACCTTTCCGATCAAAATCCCGAACTAGGGATTGATGATGCCCAGGGTTCTTCCGAACCAAAATTTTTGATCATGGTCTCTAAACTTTCATTTTCTTGAGGAGCATCCATCCATCGCCTCATATTCCAAAAATTCCAACATCTTCGAAACCCTAATTTCCCGCAGTAATGACGGGCCAAAAACTAAAAGTGCTCAGAATTGAATTCTGTCTCGATAGAAAGATGCACCCTTGCAAGGAGTGTCATCCTAGCCTCCTGCCTTTGATGATCTAAGGAGAGAAACCCAAATATTAATAAGCCCTAGCTTCTGTAGCTGCACAGTGTCTTCTTCTTAACATGGCTCTCAAACCATGTTAATTTTTCGATAAATGCATTCAAACATTAGCTAGGATCCTACTAAGAGAATAAAAAGCACAAAATAACAATCATAAACACAAGAGACACAGAGTTTCCTGGGGGAAAACCAAGAAGGTGAAAAACCTCGCAACTTCCTTAGAGATAGAATAATCCCCAATACAAAGATCACAATGATCAAACCCAAAGATAGATAACTCCAGTAGCTACTCCTCCTCCACTTGTGCGCACTCCTCTCTCAACTAATGCGAGTTGGATGAGTGAGTGAATGAATAGAATGAGACACACTCACTCTCTATTTATACACAACTTGACCTGCCTTTAATTCTAGCTGGGCCGACTTCCTAAGGAAGTCTAATAATCCACTCACATGAAACAAGCAGGGCCGACCCCACACTGGTGGTCTAATAACCCATCAAATATAAGTTGTGGCACTTTCAACACTTGCGACACTTGCGACGCTTAAAAATACAAATGACGACACTTATGATTGGAGGAATAATACATCTCCATCATGAATATAATGAAGTACAAGTGTAATACATTAAATAATATCTTCCGAAGTTAAAAATACATCAACAACAGCCTCAAAGTAGTTTAGGTATCCCTAAGGGGAGGCAGGAGCCTCAACCTCCTCTATTATAACCTCTCTATAGAAAATAACCAGCCTAGCTACTTTCTGGAGTAGCCTAATCCAAGCAGGGGGCACACCCATTACATGTTCATGCATATCCATAGGTATATGCTCTATGCGATAGGTAGGTATATCATGAGTTAGCTCGTTCATCTTTCCCTCAATGGTTCATAGCATGGCCTTTGTTCCGCCTGGCTCTACTGGTTGTACAAACACTCTCGGGTGTCCGAATGGCCTCACTAGTCCAATATTTGCTCGAAGCATGTTGTTAGTACTTAAAATCACCAAAAACATATGTACATCTTTTTTAACAAAATTTATAAAAATTAAATAACATTAAAAGTAAAATTGGTACCTATCTCTCCCCAAGAAGCTCCTGGAGGTAGCATGAGTTCTGGATCACCACAAAAGTCCATCCTAGCATAAGGAAACTACTCAAATGCAGGAACCTATCGGCTCCACCAACCTAAGAAGTACTCATCGTCATAGCAGTTACTAGTGTCTCTTCATCCCTGCCGTAAGAAGATCTCACTCCATTGAGTCATCATGGGCTCACTAGGGCTAATAGGTGGGAGAGTCACTCTTGGAATCAAGATCAGAACTCTATCAAAGAAGAAGATGCATAATAAACTCCCGTAGCCAAAGTTTTTCTTCTTCCCAGTTCTAAACTTGGTGAGTTGGTGCTTCATGTTCACCAACAACCCTGAACACCAGTCAAATATCACATTCCGCAAGCACTCCACCCAAATCTGCATGTAGATGGGAGAAGCTAAGTATTGAACAACACTACCACCTATCGTGTTCATAGTACTCAATATGACTTTCAGTGGGAAGATTTATATTTTCCCAATTGGCACCTAACTGCCACTCTTCTCTATTTCAGCAATGCAGTATGTGTTTATGTCGTCTTGCACTAATAAAGCTCACATACCCCAAAACGTTCCTTTGAGGTTAACTACCTCTCCCTGTCGAGATAATCTAGTAATAAAGTATATGTCATCCACCATGATTTATAGCGTTTCACCCTGGAGGTTAAATACTCCCTGATCAGGATCCCACAAGTGCACTAAGCTTTGGATCAAGTTTGATTGAGCCCTCATATTGGACGTACAAAAGAATTTCAAAAGGCCACATCATCACAAGGCATTAAGAGTCAATGGATCCCTCATTGCCTTCCTATCCATTGCTTCATGCTCCCTCTCGCTCCATGTGAGTACCACGGATGCATTTCAATCATTATTTGTTCATGAGTGTTGAGTTTTCCTTATTAACTTGTGCCACCCACGGGTCTTTGTTAACACAATCCCACACTACCCACGAGTGGATATCTCTGCACTCACAGTTATTCTGTGAACCAACAACTTTAACAAAGGATACCCGCGAGTACGCCAAGTTAAATTTCAAACCTAAAATTAAAACTCTAAACTCCATGAAAAATATTTTAAAAACCATTTAAAATGCAAAGTAGAGAAATAGATGTTACCTACAAGTGACGGAATCGAAAATCGTCCACCGGATTGATCGTATGCAATGCCATAAGTTATAAGGATTGTTTCTCTCTTGGAATGGTAAAATAGTAACTATGAGTTAATTTGGACTCTTTCCACTATTTATGGTAATTTTATTTTTATTTTTACCCACTTTACATAGTTTTTAAAACCCTTTTTGTCATATTTCTTAATATTAATAACTAATCGAGTTGTTTTGACTAGGTCATGGCACATAAAGGTGCTTTTTCACAATTATGTCCACATTGGTGTTCTTTGAAAAGATTGGATTCTTATGGCATGTTGATTAGGTCTATACATTGTATCTATACCTTATCATAATTTTTATGCCTTAGGACCCCCTTTTTTACACCATGTACTGTGACATAACAATCCATTTTCCCTCCATTGTCATTTTTCTTCCATGGTTAGAGCCTACCTTAACATGGGTCACCCTAGATATTAAACTATGTCATATTGGTGCCCATGTCGTTACTTGTCGCTTTGGGAGCTTGTTACTTATCATGCATAAATTTATTAACCTCCTTTAATCAAGTTCCCATCCCTATGGATTTTCTTCATGCGGGCTCTTGTCAGACTCCTTAAAATTGACAAGAGTGTCGATTATACTTGTCCCTTTTTAGACTCGTGTTGAGGCCTTGGATATGCATGGTAGGTGCAAGATGTTAGAATGGGTTCCAAGTCTCCCAACAGAGGGGGAAAACCCAGACTGAAAGGCTTCAAAAGGTCCTACGCAAGGACAGTTCTATCCCCATCCTGTTTGGTATAGTAATCTCCCACGGATATTTGGCCTTTGCTGGCACTCTATGAGTTGGTGAAATTTGATCAATATATCAGTCTTCCAGTGAAGGAAAACAAGGGTGTGAAATTCTATAAAACAACTCTACTTAAGAAAGGAATCTAATATGTGTTAGACCTATTCTAAAAGACAACTTGTAGATGTGTAGTTCAGCTTGATGTAAAAGTAAATAAGTATTGTTCCTCAACTTAACAGAAATGTTAAAAGACTTATTACTTTTTTTCCCAAATTACCATTAATGAATTAAAATTAATCAACATCAGATTGAGGGTTACATGCATTCAAGATCAACCTGTAACTGATATGTCAATTGAAAAATTAACATTAATTATTATTTTACTGTAAAAACCATTTGCAAAAATCGATAATGTTTTAATTAAATAAATTCTTTCAAAACATCATAAACACACATATCATTAGCAAAGATAAACCAGAACTATAGATCACTGTGCTTAATAAATTGCAAAAGACTTAAACAATATTGATAAGCAATTTGAAGCGAAAATCAACTTTCATCAAAGAAACTTGACCAATAGACAAAAGAAGATCTAAGAGAATAACTTTACTGTGTAATTGAAAGTTTGCAATAAATTACAAGCTTTGTATTAACCAGAGTTTCTCCAATCTCCTTCTGTTGCTTTTCTCCTCCAAATCCCCCCTCCTTAGATCATAAAACATAGGTATTTATACAGAGAAAATTACAGGAAGAGATAAGATCTATTTCCCTAATTGCTGAGCTAACTAGTTGAGTTGTTCCATTTACCAGATCCGTCCATGAGAAAAACCTGGGAAATTCCATTTTGGAACACCAGTCGGATCTCTCAAATGAAGAACTTTCTGCGGGTTCTTCCCAATAGAAAACTAATTGGGAATATTTTGCACAAAACCGATGTCCCGGATTTTCTAGATTCATCTCCATAGCTCCAGAAATCGCGTCCAAAGATCACTGCTTTCCACTTGGCATGTTTTTTATCACTCCAAAATTGGGATGTCAATTCTTCAATTTGATTCCTCCAAATCGAAATCTACACCTGTACAATTCAAAATAGAAATTAAAATATCATTCCAAATCTAATAAAATAAACCTAAAACAAATAACAATTTATTTGCAAATAAAAAATAATGAAAATAAACAAATCTTGTGCAAATACGAAATTGACTGTTCAAGCAGATTTTTGGGGTGTTTAAGCTATTCAATTGGAAAAACTAATCTTCCCAAATCATTCCTCATCCTTCCAGCTTTCTAACGAGCTATCTCGGGGTTGATTTGGGTTTATAAATCTCAAGATATTGCTCCCGGAAGTTAAGACTCAGCAGCCGTTGATTTCATTACAAAGTGAATTGTGGCCACTGATCTTAACAATTAAATCCATTATGCATATCAATTATTTTCCAAAACAAATAAAACCAAAATCAATATTCCTAAAATATCGGAAATCACATGTCGCGAAGGAAATTTTGAATTTTAGAAAATCATTTAAACAAATCAAAATTAAAAAAAACTAAAATTAAAACCCTAAGTAAAAATGAAATTACCAAAATTTACCGACCTGAAATTTAAAATAAAACATAGCATAGGATAAGCTTAGGGTTCAGAAATTGCGGAAATGACAAAGTAAAAATTCAAAAAAAATGATTTCAGCTATCCGCAATCCGCAATTGCGGGTTGCGGATTGCGGAAATATCAAAAATCTAAAAATTAAGATCAATGTTGCGGATTGCGGAAATATCAAAAATCTAAAAATTAAGATCAATGTTTCCACATCCCGCAATTCCACAATTGTGGGTTGCGGGTTGTGGAAATATTAAATTTGAAATAAGAAAAACCCTACATTCCACATTCCGCATTTGCGGATTGCGGGTTGCGGAAATATAAAAATTTAACAACCAAAATCAATGTTTCTGCAACCCGCAATTGCGGATTGCGGGATGCAAAAATGTTGAAATTTGACCAAAAATACAATTTCCACAATTGACAAAAATGCATAAAAATGATAGAAAACTTGGAAAAAATGCAAATTTTATATTTATTTTTTAAATATTGAATGAAGTAAGGAAATAACAATGGATAAAAGATTAAGAAAAATCTAGAAATATTTACAAAGAAAATCTAATATATGAAAACCTTAAACCTAGAAGTAAAAATAAAAACCATTTACAATTTAATTCTTAAGAAAATAAATATTGGAAACAAGTTACGTATATATAGGAAAAGAATTACTCCTATAATATATGAGAATTAATGAATTCCATAAATAGGTTTCTAACATAATCATTTTCTAAGAATAGAAAACCAAGAAAAGAATAATAATATTTCATTTTGCACAATAATAAATGAAAATCCTTTTAAATTGCAAAATGGAAAAATAGAAGTTATATTTTCAAAATCAAATTAGCTTATTGAAAATAAAGACCTATCCATGATCAAACTAATTTACATTTGTGAATGTTGAATTTTAATCCCACTAATTTCCAAATAATCATAAAATCAAATCTCATGGAAATTAGGGAAATTAGAACTCAGATAAACTAAAACATGTGTTCTTTTAATTTTCATAACATTAAATTGTGTATAAGTTTAATATATGGATTTAATAAAATACACCAATTAATTTAATGAAAGTCAAAGCATGACCAAGAATGTTTAAAAGATTTCAACAAACTTAAATTAAACATTAAAAATGTTAAACTAATATAAGCAAACAAACTCAAAGAATAAGATTATTTACAATATTTACATTATGATTCTAGGCATGCAAAAGTGAAAATAAAACCCCATCAAGGTCAAATATTAAACTAATGCAATATCTAAAATCATGAGAGAAGAAACCATAAGATCAATCAAAATCCCAGAATGAAGGTAATAACCAACCATGATCTCGAATAATCAGCTTATGCAGTGAAGACCAAATATAGGTGGGGAATGTGAAAGACAACATGGTAGGTCAACCACCAAGATCATGGAACCAACTCAAATGGGTAAAAAAAAAATCAAATACAAGCTAGAAATCAAAAGAATGGAAACAATCCAAATAATTATTCAAATCACGCAGTGTAATCTCATCTATAGGATCAAGACAAATCAACGGTCAAGATTAAACATGCGGAAGCAGAGTTGCAAGAGTTTTATTTTGAAAATATATACATCCTTCCCACAATCCGCAATTCACAATTTGCAGGTTGCGGGTTGTGGGAGCGCAACTCTAAACATTATTAAACAAGAAGTTTCCGCAATCCGCAATTCGCAAATGCGGGTTGTGGGTTGCAGGATCACAAAGCGCAAAACTAATGTAAAAGGTGTTCTCGCAATCTGCATTGTGGGTGCAAACAACCGCGATTATTAAACAAACAATTCCACACCCACAATATGCATTACGGGTTGCGGCTTGCGGAACGGAAAAATTTCAAGCTCAAAACTCAAGCTCCCGCAATCGACATTACGGGTTGCCGGAAAGACATAATTTTCGGAAAAATAAGTTCTCCCTGTAACTCACAAAAAACACACAACAAACATAAATTTTCAAAAAGAAAATTACTAACTGAATCAAATCATGACAAGGACATCAAAGCATGAAAAGTAGGATGAAAAATCCCAAAATGACTAAGGAATTTAATCATTACCTTTGCATATAAAAAATTGGGGGCTCCCATGTTTTCATTAAAACATGGGATCTATTGTGCCTACAACAACTCGTTAAAGGATTTGAATGGAAATCCACTTCGGTATAAGTTTACCCCTTTTCCGGACCTTCGTGGATCATTTACGAAAAATGTATACTCTAGCCTGTTACAACTAGAAGCTTTTTCTCTCGTATACTTTTACACATTTTTGGATGAGGAGACTAACTTTATGAAAAAGTATTGTATGGAGTTATTATATAAATTTTTCAGACTCCTTAAATATGAAAACACCGACGAGCATGTACGAACTCAGGCTCGATATTAAATCCATGAGTAGGTGTATGGATTTATTGTTTAAATTTTCCAAACTCCTTAAATATGAAAACACCGTCGAGCATGAACATATTCGGGCTCGATATTAAAATCCACGGATCAATAACCTATCGAGTATTAATCTATCTTTTCTTCAAAATCATAAAAAAATAATGAAGAAAGTTGTGAGTTGCTCTCTCATGGGCTCATTAAATTATACATGGTTGGATCCTTACCAAGCATTCTTCTCTCTCTTCTTCAAGCTTGTACAAAATGAAGAAGGTTTAGAGTTTGCTTTCTTAGACTTGTTAAAATTTAACAAGAAAGGTATTATCGAGCTTCCTTTTTAATATTTTTCATTCTCGTTAAAAAATGAAAAGACACTTAAAAAGAGAATGGAAAAGAAATTCTCTGTCATTCATTCATAATATGGCAGCAAGTCTAATCCTTCCTTGAACACAGCACTTGTCTTGAGTCAATGGGTCTTTGTTTTGGATTTAGGATTTAACATGATTCCATAGTTGTTTACTCCTCTGATTGGTTACTCTTTTGATCATATGGAGAGTTTGTTTTGTCTCCTACATAAAAAAATTATATCATGTTTCCTGTATGTCCAAGCTTCCTAAGTCACTTTAATCTAGTGCTCAATGTTAAAGGATTAACCCTGTGTCGGCCATTCTGCAGTTCATCTTGACTCCTCATGTCGGTCATCCTTTATATCAGTATATCATCAGTCTTATTTCAACTCAATCTATAAGTGTTCCTCGTGTGAGATGATGAATGATATATTAATGCCTTCCTCCTCATGGGTCCTTTTCTATCGACATCAACACATTTTTCTCTAGGAAGTAGACTTAGAGTCCCGGACAATACCTTGAGATTTGCAATCATTAGTGGTAGATAATCTCACTGTTGATTTATGGGATCACATCAATGTCCCTTCCTTGATAGATTATTCAAGTGTTTGACTTCAAGACCCCTTATTCACACTTGTAAGAATGTACTAAGTATCTTGGACCCCTTTTTCATCATTGGTGGGTGTTGCATTTGTTAACAGCTTCCATTATTGACTGGTAATCAAACAAAATCCTCCATGTTCGACTTCAACTCATTTATTCACATGGTTTAGGATTTGTACTTATACCGATGGTTGGTTTGAAGACCTTGGGCCTATAATAATGCTCCTTTGTTATTGCCCGAGTTGCGCAATACTAAGCCCTACTTATTTTGGCTCCTCGTGAGACATATATCCACTTTGTTGTTATGGCTATGTTCTCTTTTTTTACATGGATCCATGCTTGTATTTTATTGGCCATGCTATATACATTTGTTTTTCATATGTATTCGAGATCATGTTTCATCATTTTGAACATGACATTATGTCAAGATTGTATTGTACGTTGACCTTGTTTTTGTTTCAGATACTGATTGAAGATCTATTTTTGTGGATCTTGCGCTCCTCCACTTCCTTGTTTGTAATGAATTTTGACCATCATTTACCCTTCTGACCTCATACATTAGGGGGCATCTGTTATCATCCAAATTAGCACTTCTCTATCCGTGACGACATTAAAATGTCGTTCACACAAAATGACATTTTGGATTGAACAACCTTATTTGCTATAGATGCATATGACCTTAATCATACATTATTCTCTTCAGATTATCCATTTTTTTGATATAATTTTAAGACATAACCATGACTATTATAACTTCCATCTCGTGGGTCACCTGTTGGTTCTCCACTAACCACCTGTGGTTTTTCCAACAAATGTTGTACCCACTACTTGTTGGCATAATACTTGATAATAGTATTTAGTGCAAATTTGTGTCTACACTAGTTTAACTATCTTCCTAAGAAATAGTGAGTTCCTATGTCAACAACATGAAAAGATTATCACAAGTTTCCAAAGATCTATATCTATTCATCAATCAAGATAAGCAAACTTAAGATCTAAAGCCATCCAAGAATTAAATTCATACATGATAAACCAAATTCAAACTCATAGATGGTAGAAACTTGAATCCATTCATATTAGAACAATGAATAAATACATCCTTACCATGGACCTAGGTGTGAATCCCTCCTCCATTATCATGAGCTTCCCTTCCTTCATCCTTGCTTTTGAAGAATTTGAGCTCTTTCTCCTCCTTCAGAATCTCTCCAACATTCCTTTGTTCTTCCTTTGTGTGTCTTTACCATGCCCCAAATCCTTTCTTATATAGCATTGGGAAATGAGCCTTCGGCTTTTCTTCTAAATGTGGAATTCCCCCTTTTCTGTATTTTAGATTATTTTCAGATGAAAAACCCACTTTTCAATGGTTTTTAGGCTTTTTGCACCACTTATAATGATTTTAAGCACAATTAATGCATTTTAATGCATTTCTCAGAGAGGATTCTTCTTTGAATGAACTTGTGTCATGTCTTCTTGCTGCAGGTGCATGGTAAATATATGCCTCTTCAGTCACATGACTAGGGGTGTTAATTTGATTGTTAACAGAGGCCCCCTAATGTGTGAGGTCCGAAGTAGAGCCAAGGGCCGAAATACATTACTGAATTTTATACTCTGTATACTGATACTCTTTATCATTCAAAGCAAGGATAAGGGAAGGAAAGCTCACGGGCACAGGATTGAGGATCACACCTGCAAAACATAGCAATTTCTCAAATATATAATATTTTTAGAGGCGGGCATACTAATGCTTAGCAGTAAATAGGCATGGCCATGAATAGTACACAGTGGATCCATGTCAAAAGCAAATTTTTTTCTGAAATGTAAACCTGCACTTTGATGAGTGCGAGAACAAAGTCTTTATTGAAATTCTGACATGGTAGTCTAATCTTACGCAGCTCAGGCATTGCATCGATGAGTGATACAACTGTTTTTCCCAAGGTCTTCAATACAAACTGACAATAGTACGAGTTTATATCATGCGAATAAGTGATTTGATGTCGATCATAATAAAACACCATCTGATTACTGGTCATTGATGTATATCGTTAACAGATGCGAAGAGACCCAACGATAATGATGATGGACTCTAAGGTACTCAGTACAAACTAGCAAGTGTGAATAGATGTTCTGAAGTCGAACACTTGTAGAATCAAACAATCACGGGTCATTGATGTATACCCACTGTCATTTGCGAGGAAACCTGCCACTAATGACTGCAAGATCCAAGGTACTCTTGGGTTTCTAGATCCATGTCCTAGATGATGATTTGATGTCGATAGGAATAGATCCATCAGAAGGAGGGCATTAATGCATCCCACATCAACCGATACGAAACAAAGATCAATAGTCTGATATAATTTGGTAGAACTGCAAGATCCAACACTCTATACTGACACAAGGAAGGCTGACATGATTGGTTAGGAATATTTGAGGAATGACTGAATCAGTTTGGACTTCCCTTGAACACATAACACGACGCAGAATGGACACATGGAAACATAGGACTTTGAGTAACCAGCCTTAATGAAATCTGCTAATGCCAGATGCATTAACGAAAGCTCCATTGGTGACGGGAAGGATAACCCATCGGTGGAGATCTGTTCAAAATACTGGTACAATTTCCTAAGGCAAATGAAAATGGTGTACTGAACGCGGATACAATATTATGTGTCGTGTACAAGGGCAGCAAGGACTGTCTGTTGCCGTTTTCTTCAAAGTTTATAATATGAAGTGATTCAAGTCTCTCCCTTTTTGGATTTTTATGTTTTCCAATTTTTTTTTTTTAACCTTTTTTCATTTATTAGCTTGAAAAAAGAATAAAGCATGCTATGATACATTAGAGGAAACGAGTGTGTCAAGGGCATGCGCCTAAATATCAAGAACATGGGTTAGGCCAAGGCCAAGATCCGTATTGCAAACAAGGGCTGAGCTAGTTATGTACACTCTTACAAATATTTCCTCTATGGGTATGGGTCAAGTATACATAAGCAATGGTTTATAGGCATCTTATAACAGGAAGTGACTATACAGGAAAATAAACAATATAAGAAATAAGCAACGAAGCATTTTACATGGATGTTCAAGTGTATATTTTAACGCAAGCTTATGTAAAATTACAAAAAATGGGGAGCCCATCAGGTTATGGTTAGAAATGGATGAAAGAGAAATATGTGGTCTCAAACTCCAAGTCATGATGGGACTAATAGGGCTCCTGATCCTATAAGAATAACTCAGCATGGGCACCAAAATGGAAATGGGGTGCTGACTAGGGTGTCCAATGTTTGGTAGGCTCTGCTATCGGAATGGTGGAAAATACAGATATGAAGGGCTGACCCACTGATTTCCAACAGGTTCGACCCTATGGCAAGTTTGGGTTGCAAAAGGTTCAAATGCATCTTCACAAAGGGATGGCCTAAACCTATATGCAAGTTTCCAAATATACCAGATAAGATTGAGGAACATGCAGATCATGCTCCTATACTTGGGTAGATTTATATCAAGTATGCTCCCAATGGCCCCACAAAAGATGTCCTTAGGTGGGTGCAACCAAATGTTTATAAATTCAAGGATATCTTCATTTGATGATAAAATGTAAGACAAGAAGTCATGCGAGCTGGGAGATCTCACAGCCCGAATGGGCCAAGTAACTAGATCATATTCCTCCATCAAGGGAATATTTTGATCCGAATCTGCTGAAGTTATTTGAGTAGCTTGGTTTGAAACTTCTACGACAGATAGGGGTGATCCAAATGCTTGCCAACATGTAAATGACATTACACAAAATGAGGTCCCTTCATCCACTATGGTTATACAAATGTTCTTACCATGAGTCGTTACTTTAATCTAAAAAGCAACTTCGGGAAGGATCCTACATATTGAATGGTCTATGTCTGATGTGATCAAAGTCTCATCAGATGGATCAACAACACAAATGGTAGACAAAAGTTCCTTTCTTGGCACAGAACGACATTGCAATACCTCCAATGCCGACATGGCACATGGTACTTGAGCTAGGTACTGAAGAACATTACTGTTCTGAGTAGCTTGCGTGTTGGGATTATGCAATGTTCTATGTAGAACACCTTTGGGGGGGTGTGGTACTAAGTATATGGTTGGTTTCTCAATGTGGAGATAACCATCTGGTTGTGATTTCGACTGATCTGATGTAATAGGAGAGACATTATAAGAATCAAGTCTTGTTTGAATGTTCATCTCAGGATCACAAATCAAGACATTGGAATTAGGATCATTGCCCCCTTGTGGGGGGGTTGGCTGGTTGCCCCCTGGTGGAGGTACCGGTGTCAAAATAGTGGGTTGTTGTTTCCCACGGCATTGAAGCACAGTTGGTGCATCTCCCTTCCCAGAGTTATCATTTTGCTTACTCTTGTACTTCTTCTTTTTTCCTCTAAGGTCTATGGATGAGACTGTGAGGATGTCTGGATTGTTGGAAGGATTAGCAGGTTCTGGAATTTCCTAGCCAGCTATGGGTTGTGAATTATGAATAGAAACTTGTCCCGGATGTGGGGTAATCTGTTCAAGATGGTTGACAAAATCCATCATACCATTGACATGAGGTTCATGTGGCAGCCTAGCTGGATCAAACGCAGGTCTTGCAGGTTGGTTCCAAAAAGATTGGTTATTTTCTAGAACTTGACCACTCCATGGCAGAATGGGGTTAATGGTTGGATTTCCCCCTTGTGGGGCTAGGCTCGAAAAAGATTGGTTACTTTCTAGAACCTTACCACTCCATTGATGTGGTCCTTGGGTGTGATAAGAATTCCAAGGTGGGTTTCTCTTTTGCGGAGGTTGACCCCAAGAAGTTTGGCTACTTCCTGAAACATGACCATTGGGTGGATTGCCTCCTTGCGGAGATGGGGTCCAAGAAGATTGGTTATTTCCTAGATCCCAACCATACCATGGTGGTTGAACTTGGTATTGAAAATCATTCCAAGGTTGACTGCCTCCTTGTGGAGGTGGAATCCAAAAAGGTTGGTTATTTTCTGAATATTGCCCAGTCCATTGTGAACTAGGTTGCATGTATGGATTGCCCCCTTACGGGGGTATGTTCCATTGAGATTGATGACTTGGTGGAACATTACCATTCCATTGCAGGATAGGATTAATAGGTGGATTTCCCCCTTGCGGGGTTATGTTCCATTGAGATTGATGACTTGCTGGAACATTACCACTCCATTGCTGACTGGGATTCATGGGTGGATTGCCCCCTTACGGGGGTGGGCCCCAATTAGATTAGCTGCTAGTTGGAATCGGACCACACCAATGATTGTTGCCTTGGTTTAGATAAGTGTTCCAAGTTTGATTTCCTCCTTGCGAAGGTGGGCCCCAACAAGATTGGATACTTCCTGAAACCTCCCCACTCCATGGCGGAATGGGGCTGATAGGTGGATTGCCACTAGGCATTATGCTAGGATAAGTCGGAGGATAATCCCCTGGGGTATTTCCAATAATCTGAGGAGCATAGCCACAATTGGCATAAATGTTCCCTGGTTCATTGCTTCTGCCAGGAATATTTCTATTCCATGGTGAAGGGTTTCCTCCGGAAGTAGAATTTGGACAAGTGTTTTGTATACCATGAGGACTCTGGTTTACTCCTTGTGTGTGTTGACCCTGATTGGCTGATCCATATGGAAAAACAATGTTTGAGAAATCCATGGGGTCCCTTGTTGGATTGTGCATGTCATGCAAACTTTTAGAAAGAGGTTTGATATCACCCAGTGACTCACAGATAGTAAGTACAACTGGTTCTGAAAGACTCATCAAAGGAGGAATTACATTAGCATGTGTGTGATGTTTCAATGTTTCAATTTCAACTAGAGTAAGATTATTAACTATGTCTGTATTCAGTTCATGATGTGACGATGAATTTTTAGTGTTGATTTGATGTTGTTCTTCTCCAGAAATGTTAATTGAGTTGAAAATCAGTTCTGTTTCCAAGTCATTAGAATGTGGTTTTTGTGTCTGTCTCTGCAATGTAGCAAGGCCTTCAATTTCTGGTGACTCACCTCGCTGTCGCCATGACTGGCAGATCGGGAGAGTAGCCACTTCTAAGAAGTTGATAAAAGGATGTGTTTAAAATGATAGTTTGAATCAAACAATCCTAAGGCAGTCTAGACTCAAAAAAGAAAAGTGTCCACACAGTAAAAATTACCTAGAGATTTCGAGCAAGCAAACTCACTCTTCCAAAGAACCGAAGCTCAGTGAAAAGCTGGATTAGAGGGCCTTCCGAAACTAGTAGTTGTTGAGGGATGCTAGGCCTCACACAATTGCTAGCAGCGAAGGTATGAGAAACAATTACGATAAACTTTAATCGCCATGGGTGCAAGTGTTGGTTCCTGATCAATCACCCTCCCAAGGAGTAAAAGTTCCAAATTCTGTCTCAGGTATTGCAAGTGTGTCCCACTCACAACAGCCTATGTGATATCCTATGAATAGCCACTAAAGTTACCACTTCGCAATTAACAGTCGGGCATAACAGTTGTAAGTCGAGGACAACTCTCATAACGAGGAACTCTAGAAACAGTGATGTCACCCCGAGGACTTGTTACTAAACATAGAATCCCCTCGATAAGTTCATGTCCCACTAGATAAGCAAGAGGGGGGAACCACCCTTACTTATCCAGATTGACCTCGTGCTTGACGCATGTTTCAGAAGCGCTTTCCCAACAAGCGTTTTTTGCCACTAATGGATTTGCTCTCAGTGCTCAATGCTAGTTTCAAATTTTTTGCAGCCTAGGAGTGTTAACTCTCCAAACCTAATCCAGGGCACTAGCTTAAACTTGTTGATGATATGAAAATCAAAAGTTTGTCAATTTTACATTAAGCGCCAATTTTTAGTGGAAGTTTGCTTAGTCTTAGGAGTGGAAGTGAAACTGGTGGTGTTTTGACTTGAAAATAAAATGAACCACACAATGCAAGATGCTCACTATGCTATCTTTCAGTTCGATGAATATCCCAACTGAAGGAAGGGTTAGAGGTTCATGAGCTTCTTTCAGACATGCAAAGTTTCTAGTAGATTCTGTATGTTTATGCACAGTTTTTCTAAAATATGGATAATAATTTATGTGTAAAGACCAATGTAACCCAAACAGATATCTCAAGTAAACATGAATCTAATTCTATTACATGGGGGATCCCCGTTTCTCATTCACAAGATCACCCGAAAGCCCAAGTGAAGAGGATACGCAGAGCCCTTTGGAATGCTTATGAACTAAATTCTAGACTGTTACACTTGAGATCCACTTTCTCATTCACAAGATCGCCATAAGGTGCAAGGGAAGAGGATATGGTGGCTCGATATAAGATGCTTGAAAAATCAAATCATAGACTATTACACTTGAGATCCACTTTCTCATTTACAAAATCGCCATAAGGCCCAAGTGAAGAGGATACGGTGGCTCATGCACAATTTATCACAAGAAAATTGAAATATGACACTACAACCCTCTCTAATTGTGCATAAAGATCATGAAAATACTAAACCACCAAAACAAAATTAACAAAATTAAAGTTTGCATTTAGTTTTGGAGGGAAAACATTTTCAAAATGACTCAAAGAGTAATGTTCAATGCTTAGTTTTTCAATGCAAATGTGTGTGGATGGTGCCTTCAAAGGTATACAACTCCAAGCATATGTCAATTTAATCCAAACCTCTCCAGCTTTGTAAAAAAAAAATTCATTTTTTTTTTCCTTTTGTTCAAAACTAAAGATTTGAAATTGAAATTTTAGACTATGTAAAAGATTTTTTTACAATTTTTTTTTCTTTTTGTAATCCAACATTTACAGATTTGATGTAATCCAAAATTAATTGAATCCAAAGAATACAAAAATTCAAAAATAAACTTTGCAAGGTTTCTTTTTTTGTAATTTAAAATTAAAGTTTTGAATTATTAAAAGTTTTGAATGATTTTTAATCAAATGACAAAAAAAATCAAAATTACCAAAAATTTCAAAAAGGGGCACTCAAGAAGATTGGATTATCACATATGGTTTCAACATTACCAAAAATATTTCACCAAAATGAAAATTCAACGTTGGTGTAATGAGTCAATTAAAAAAAAGAAGAAAATGCCGATATTCAACGCAGAGTTTAATCGTGAATTTGCCAGATAAGATGTCACGCAGGCTTCTAATGCACTCAACCCAGGGTGTGGATCTTCTTCAACGCAGAGTGCTTAACGCATTCGCCATGGAAGTTAAAACACATGGTTTAAAACCTTCAACGCAAAGATAAAACCTGTATTCACCGTACGGATTCATTACTACAAGGTTTCACTCTAGACTTGGAGATTTGCAGTATGTTTACCGCTTCAGGTCTTAGCACATGATTTGGAACCAAAAACGTTTCAATCTGGAAATGAGAATGCATTCACCAATACCTCAAAACATAGAGCATTCAAATGTTGGTATTACTGCTGAGATACAGCGCTTCAACACTGTCCATATGATGGATAAGTGGTTGTGTCAAAAGCTAAAACGCAGAGATGAAAAGATGCAATGCATCAATCCTTCCCACGTAGAGATTTACTATGCAATGTTTGGTATTCACGCAGAGCTTAAACCAGAGTTTTAAAAGATTTCATGCTGGGTTTTAAAGACATAGATCTTTAAATAGATTTTCAACGCCTCCCCCAAAACGCTTTCACCAATCATGCAGAAGTTCAAATGCTGGACAGAGTCCTTACATTTCAAACACGTAGAGTGCTAGCTTAAGGTTTAAGAAACTCAAAATTCATGACACTCAAAACTCAAGAAACTCATCAAAACTCAAGAAACTCAAGAAATTGCGCAGAAGGCAGAGTTAACATGCATTCATCAAATCTATTGAAGAAAAAACATATAGCAAGGTTAAAACAACATCTATCATATGAATTGAAAAAAAAAACTTGTTGTGCATAGTTCAACATGCAAATCTTTTAAAGATTCAAAGATGAGATCGTCATCTCTCATACAGAGCTTTCACGCATTTTTGAGAGCTTGAAACACCGAGATCTATGGCCAAAACTAAGGCTAAGATTTATTCATTGCTGGGATTAACGACTCTTCAACACTGAGATGAGACCCTGAGATTCAAGGTTTAATATGCCGGGATTAAAGTGATCTTCAACGATGATGTATGGCAGAGTTTGAGAGCTTGGCCAAGGATGAAAAAATCATCGACGCTTAAAAACTGCAAATTGTGGCAGAGTTTAAGACATCTACACACATAGTTTTAAATTCACGCTAATCTTCAGGTAAGGCTTTGAAGAGTTTTTGAACACGCAGCACCAGGGCAGAATTTAGCCTTCGACACAGAGCTTACAGGCAGAGTTGTAAAATTCAGGAAGATTTTTAAAGAATTCATCAAAGTTAAAAGATCTCACGCAGAGTTCTATTGTTGGACTTGAATCTTTAAAAACTTTAAAACAACTTTAAAATCAAACAGAGTTTAAACTCAAAAATTCCAGGCAGAATTCGAAGAAACTCAGATCTGATTGGTTTTTGAGGTAGTTTGCTGAATTAAAGGTATAGCTAGGATGATATTTAGCTTCTCAAGCTAGATCTAAGGTTCATTTAATGATATTTAAGCTACAAAGGAGCAGATCTGAAGGAAGAACACCCAAAAATTGAAGAAAATTCAGGAAAAATCAAGAAAATTCAAGAAAATTTAACAAGCTAGTATGGTCGCCAATCTGATAATAGTATTTAGTGCAGGTTTGTGTCTACACTAGTTTAACTATCTTCCTAAGAAATGGTGAGTTCCTATGTCAGCAACATGAAAATATTATCACAAGTTTCCAAAAATCTATATCTATTCATCAATCAAGATAAGCAAACTTAAGATCTAAAGCCATCCAAGAATTAAATTCAGACATGATAAACCAAATTCAAACTCATAGATGGTAGAAAATTGAATCCATTCATATTAGAACAATAAAGAAATACATCCTTACCATGGACCTAGATGTGAATCCCTCCTCCATTGTCATGAGCTTCCCTTCCTTCACCATTCTTTTGAAGAATTTGAGCTCTTTCTTCTCCTTCAGAATCTCTCCAGCATTCCTTTGGTCTTCCTTTGTTTGTCTTTACCATGCCCCAAAGCTTTTCTTATATATCATTGGGAAATGAGCCTTATGCTTTTCTTCTAAATGTGGGATTCCTCCTTTTCTTTATTTTAGATTATTTTCAACTAGAAAACCCACTTTTCAATGGTTTTTAGGCTTTTTGCACCACTTAGAATGATTTTAAGCACAATTAATGCATTTTAATGCATTTCTCAGAGAGGATTCTTCTTTGAATGAACTTGTGTCATGTCTTTTTGCTGCAGGTGCATGGTAAACATATGCCTCTTCAATCACATGACTAGGGGTGTTAATTTGATTATTAACAATACTAGCGGGTCACTCGCTTGTTGTCAAGTTTCATACCCGTGGGTGCCTTCTAAAATCATGAAAAATAAAAATAAAAATCGAACTAGAGATAGTTATGGTAGTTTTCCTAACTACCATACCTTCCATAACTACTTACCCCTCGAACCTACCTTCTCAAAATTTGTTATAAATACATGGGGAAGGCCATAGGAGGGGAGGAGAACCCTTTATGTATTGAAATGATGGAGGAATATATGCAGAAGGATAGGAGCAAGATCCCATAAAAAGGTTTCAACAATGCTTGTTGCAGAATCAGGTATAGTTTATTGTCATTTATATGATTAATACGAGAGATTGTCTTTTCCCATAAACAATTGTGTCTATATTATGAATTAAATCTAGTGAATTTGTCATGCTTCCTTTATGTATGAGTTTCATGTTTGATGGTTCATGCCTATGTATTCAAATTTTTTGAGGAAGGTATCTCCTATTTTGCAGGATTCTTTACTCAAGATTGCGGATCGAGGACTCAAAGTTTCAAGCTTGGATCAAACTTCTTGTATTGATGGTACTCTTACTTAACTTGTTACCCTAGTTCTTCTTCTTTAAGGAAAGGTCTTGTTATATTCTTTCCTATTGATAAGATTCTGTAATTTTTCAATAGTACGTTGGTGATCTATATAATTTCCCAATCATAGGTTAAAATTCCAAACATCGTTGAGTTGGATCCTAAAATGTAGGGAAGTGAATCTGGTAGTCCTAAAATGATACATGTAGGGCGCATTAGGTGGCTAATGGGTCCTAGATGACATCTGCACACTACTATGGGGAAACTGACATCATCAACTACTAGGAAAAATAAAATAATGCTAAGTAGGACAAGGATGGAGTATTAATTATCCTAACACCCCCCCTTAATCCAAACATGGACATCCTGGGCCTTGGTTACTGAGACCAAAGGTCACCCATACAATCAAATAAATGATAAAAAGAACTGTTCATGAAACTAAGTAAATGGGGAAAAACCTCATTGGAAAAATATCCCCCCTTAAACATGAACAATAGGAAACTCAAGCAGCTTTCACATGTGTAAAAACTTGGTAAACATTTATGTAGTTTGCTCCTATGTAGGACAACAATGCAGTGTGTTGGTCTTGTTGTGTGCTAGTTCCCTAATGTAGTGCATGTGAACCTCAATCTTCCATATTGGATCATGGAAAGTATCTTTGAATGATTGTAGATCAGACCCCATTATCATGTAACATGTCTCTATGAGAAGTGGATATGTATGTCATAGTGCAAGGTTTGCAACTTGATACTAAGATCTGGTTCTCCTAATGTTAGATGGATCCCTAGCTATGCTCCCAACATCTGTAAGGATTTTGTGAGCCCATTTTGGCCTTGGCCATGGATTGGGAGTAGGTGTTGGTTCTGGATCTAGATCTACATGATCTTCATTCTCAACATCAAGATATGATTCAACTTGGTCCTCATTGGAAGAGACCTCATCTTGATCTTAATCAGGTGCAAATGGAATAGGCATATTAGATCTACCTTGATCTTCAACTGGATGTAGATATTGCAATGGATCTTCATCGAACCTAACACTTCTTTCTATGAAGCATATTTTGGTTGCAATATCCATCAGCTTGTATGATTTTTCATCTTCTACATATCCCAACATAATGAATTCGCTACTTTGGGGTTGAAGAGATTTTCTTTTGTTAGATGGGATTCTGGTCAATTCCTTGGATCCAAAAACCCTTAGATGAGAGACATCAGGTTTGTGTCCCTCTAGTAATTCAAATGGAGTGACCGCATCCATAGATTTGTGGGGTGCCCTATTCTGAATGTATGTAGAACAGTTCACTGCTTCTACCCAGATATATGGTGGAAGATCCCTTGTTTCAAGCAAGAAGTAGGTATCCATCTCTTTTAATGACCTATTCTTCCTATTAGCTACACCATTTTGTTGTGTTGTGTATGGGACAAAATGTTGCATTTGTATTCCCTCAGAAGCACAAAACTATTGCTAATACCTCTTGATGTACTCTCCTCCATTGTATGATCTAAGTGACGTGATATTATTTCCAACATTGTTCTCAACTAAGGCCTTGAAAAATTTGAAAGTTTTGAAAACCTTAGACCTCTGCTTGAGAAAGTAGATCCAACGAAAACTAGAGTAATCATCTATCAAGGTCAGAAGATATCTGGATCCATTCATAGAAGTTGTGGGCATTGGTCCTGAGACATCACTGTCTATCAGATCAAGTTTGGAGGAAGCTCTCCTTTCCTTCCCAACATCGTACTTTTGCTTTGGATGCTTCCCTACCAAGCAACCTTTGCAGATCCCTCGATAGAACTTTAGTTGGGAAATCCTTTAACCATCTCTTCCTTGTGCAACTGCTGCAAGTACTTAAAGTTTAGGTTCCTGAATATTTCATGGTAGAGTTTTCTTGTCTCATTTGATTCAAGAGAGAAATTTGATGTAAATATGGAAAAACATGTGAGAAATCACATGCCTTTGAGGCATGGTTTGAAAAACCTTTAGCTATTAGCTTCCCAGATGAGATATCTATAATCTCAACCATGTCAGGTCCAAAAATAACTTTCTTCGGTGAACCGGTGTGTGTCATCTGGTAAACAGATAACAAGTTTGTTACCAAAGAAGGAACATACATAAAATTACTGAACTTTCCATGATCCAGTTGTATTGTGCCCTTCCCTTTAGTAGAGATATGAGAATAATCTCCCATGTGAATACTAGGACCATCGGTAAGATCTAGAGAAGAAAATGATTATTTGGAGGAAACCATGTGGTTGGAGGTTTCAAAATCAATGAGGAGGGCATGTGATTGTGAGAATCCAACCTTCAATGCATGGAATCTCTCATGATCATCTGTCTCACTTCCAGAATCAGTCTTGCTTTTTCCTTCTGGGAGGGCAATGTTGTGTTGTTCAAGAAGTGTGGTCATTTGATCTATCTTCTTCTTGATGCAAGATATATCTGGGTGGTTTCCTTTCTTTCAATAGGAACACTTGGTATTCTCAAACCCATTTTTCTTATCCTTCTTGGATTTGGAGGCTCCATCCTATGGATTAGACTTTGCATTCTACTTGGTTTCAAATTGCTTCTTCTCTTTACCTTTTTTTCTTCCCTTTAGCATTCACACTTTTTGACTCTCCATCCATAAGAGCTTGATTTTTGGAGGCATTCAAGGTACCCATATGAATCAATTTGTCTTTTTCTTGGATGAGAGATTTAGTGAATGCATCTAAATAAGTAATTTTCTAGTTGGGGATTGACAATTTCCCTAAATGGAAGGTAGAAACAAATATAGAAAATTCTGGACCAAGATTGCTTAGAATGGATAGCACCAGTTACTCATTTTTATACTCAATGGAACATTGTTTACATTGCATGACCAAGGATTTCAATCTAAAGAAGAATTGTTGTATGGTTTCGAAACTGGTGGGTTGAAGAGCAATTAAATCATTCTCCAGAATATGGCCCCTCAACTCATCTTTCTTTCCGAAGAGGGTCTTAAGCTTCAACGAAACCTCTCTTGGAGTCTTTAATCCATCAAGGTGGAAGATAAAATCTCTAGAAACATGAATACACATGAAACCAAACACTTCATCTAATCTGTTTAGATACTTTTCCTTCTCAACAACTCCCTGAGGTTCGACCTCCTTTCCCATTGTGACCCTGTACATAATTTTGCTGCGAAACACCATCTGCATATCAGCTCTCCAATCAATATAATTGAAGGCTGTTAGGATCCTCGGAGACAGAGGAAAGCTCAAATTTTCCTTGATAAACTACTGGAGCGAATACAAACTGAAACTGTTGCTACTGCTACACTGAAAAACCTTTAATATCCTACAAAAAAATCTTAATTTTGGACATAAACTACTATTGAGAATTTATTTAGGAAAATAGGCACTTTTATCTGGATCCTTCACACCTAGCTAGACCTCAAAAAATTTATACAATGAATTCAATGCAATGGCACCAAGATTTGTTGTGGAAATCCATAGGCTTCTAGTGCACCACTGAAAGAAACTGCTCAACCTATGCTCTATGAGCTCTAATACCATGTGAAATTCTGATTTCATAGCAGATGATAGAGCTGAGAATAACTCACAGTGAAAGAATGAGTAGAGAAGGTGAATTACAATGAAAATTGCAGTGAAAAGAATAGTAAAATTTATCATGCATTGGAAGTCAAACGGAAGCAAAAATGTGTAACATTATCCATTAATCAGTATAATCGAAAAATATGTTACAATAGAGAGAATTCAAGTCTCATTTTGTCTAGCATAGGAATTGTCATCACTGGAGTGCTCCGGAAGACCCAAACTCAACTCAATTGAGCCAAAACTAAGTTAACTGAAGACACAGTGAGTTAAATTACCAAGGAGGGTGCATTAGTGAGTTTTTCATGCAAATCACTCAGAAAAGGGCACATAAGATCACAAACCGTGGAAATAGTAACACAATCCCCCCACAAGAGTCAACTAACTTACGTGGACTGAACCATATCACTTAGTTGGATCCTAAAATGTAGGGAAATGATTCTAGTGGTCCTAAAATGATGCATGCAAGGCACATTAGGTCGCTAATGGGTCCTAGATGACATCTGCACACCACTAGGGGTAAAATGACATCATCAACTATTAGGAAAATAAAATAATGCTAAGTATGAGAAAGATGGAGTATTAATTATCCTAACAGTCACAGTTGATGTTGTTTTCTTTTCAAAACGAGGATGTTATCAAGGTCTGATCTCCATACACAGTGAGTATTTTTACTAAATTATCTTGAAGTTTTGACATGCCCCTTACATAGACATATTGAAGTACATTGTCTCTATCTTTTTTATGAACCTTATGAAGTCTTGGGATGTTTTCTCAAAGATGTTCCAAGACGATCCTCAAAACAATTTGATTTGGAATGTGTGCCAAAAAATCCCTTACTTCTACTCACAAAATTGTTCTTAAGTAGTCTTCAATCAACCCTTAGACTCTTCACAAAATATGCTCCAAATCTATTATTCAATAATCCTCATAGTCTACCCAAAATGTTTATGTATTCTATCCTCAAATTGTCCTCAAAATAAATCTTTAAACACTGATTTCGAATGCAGTCACATAACTTCTATGAATCTTCATGATAATGCAACTCAAGCTTCTAGAGAAACCTTCATTTCATGCTGCTAAAATATTCCTTTCCAAATGTCATGAACAGTCCCCACAATGAATATGCTTTGATGCCTTATGAGTCTTGTCACAATGCCATGAAGAATAATTCTAATTAGTTTGCTCTATGTGTTCCAAACAATCCTTTACTTCTGATCACAAAATTGTTCTTAAGTAATCTTCAATCATCCCTTAGACTCTTCACAAAATCTGCTTCAAATACGTTTTTCAATAAGCCTCATAGCATACCCAAAATGTCTATGTATTGTCCTCAAAATCAATCTTTAAACATTGATTCCAAATGAAATCACAAAAATTGTATGAATCTTCATGATAATGCTACCTCAAGTTGCTAGAGAAAATTTCATTTCCTCCTACTAAAATCTTCCTTTCCAAATGCCATGAATAGTCCCCACAATGAATATGCTTTAATGCCTTAAGAGTCTTGTCATAATTCCATAAAGAAAACTTCTGTGAGTCTTGTCATAATTCCATGAAGAATACTTATGTGAGAAGGAACAAAATCAAGCCAATCAACAAAATATTCAACTAAATAACTCAAGTGCAATATCATCTACAAGTGATGAAGGAATGAGGTTCCATGCAAATAGCTAAAGCATTAAGAATAGTTCAAGTGAATAATGATGATCAATATATATAATTGGATACAATGAAAGTCATATGTTTTAAAATAATTGTTTGTGAAAATCAAACATTTTGTTTAATGTATTGGACATATTGTCTCAATTTGTTACCAATAAGTATAACAATTACATATTAACAATTTGATTATTGTGGACCTTTTTGTTGTCCCATTTTGTACAATGAAGGGTCTTTTATTTATATGTAATAAAATGAATTTCTTATTTTATTACATTGTCCATTGTTGTAAAATATCACATTGTTGATTAAATATTACAATTAATAGATGTGTAATCCAATGGTGTAAGGCATTAATGCAATTATTATATTCCAAATACAATAATTGAAATTCAAAAATCAATATAATTATACAAATTATTTCCTTTAATAATGATTAATGAAATTAAAAAAAAAAAAATTGAACTTAGTATATGATGCACGAAAAAACTGAATATTTGTGTATTTAAAGGGATATATGAAGCACTCAAACGCATTAATATGACCATATTATTACATTTTTTTTTTTCATTTCTTACGTTTGAGTATAGTTTACATTTAATTTATCTTTTACTATTTGTAAAAGATTCAATAATCTTTCATTTGATTGGTGTATAAGAGGTGACACATGTGTGGATTTTTATGCCTGATGCTTCATCGGAAATCCTATGCCATCTCTCTCTACATTGTTTATTAATGGGATGTGTCAATTCCTAAGATGAGTATCCAGTGCAATTCATCTTGGCCTAGTTAAGGGAGAAAATGATAACTACTAACAAGCCAAGGGTTCTTGGAGGACATGATGCATTTTGTTGATGAGTTGCCGTTTCCTTTCAAAAAATACTCCGGGTTCAGCCATGTTTACTTAAATAAAGTTCCTCAGGTTTCATTATTGTAAAATATAATAATATTGCATTTTTAGTTGAATCAACATTAGGTTGTTGTGACAAATTCATTGTGTTTCATTCTATTTTAAAATTTAATCTTATCAGTATTATTCCCAAGTTTGAAAAGATTCTAATTCTTCATTAATTTGGTAGCATGGTTTGGATTTGTCTTGGGAAGGTACCTTTGAAAATAAATCCACTCGTGTTTAATAGTCAGCGTCTACCTCCGTCATACAAAACATTTTGTTGGGAAAAGGATTTTGAGGGATTCATCAGCCGTATAAGAATACCAGATTCACATGACAATCATGACAAATTAAGGTAAGAAATCCTTTCTCATGAGTTATGTTTGGCCAATTCACAAAACATTATGCATAGATTTGACCACATATTTCATATATAGGTTGTAAAGCGTGTACTTCTTGGAAATCGTTGGTGTATTACATTTAATTTGGTGGAAATCTAGTTATGTTAGTGGGGTTGAGTACCTTTGGAAGGTTATTAGTCGAATCGATAGAAAATATAAGAGAAATGTGTCCCATTTTGTTAGTAAGACAAGGTAGGGATGGATATTTACTCCGAACATGTTATATGAAAATTTTGACTTCTCAGGATTTACCAATTCACAAAAAATTATGCATAGATTTGACCACATATTTCATATATATAGGTTGTAAAGTGTGTACTTCTTGGAAATCATTGGTGTATTACATTCAATTTGGTGGAAATCTAGCTATGTTAGCGGGGTTGACTATTTTTGGAAGGATATTAGTTGAATCGATAGAAAATATAAGAGAAGTGTGTTCCATTTTGTTAGTAAGAAAAGTAGGGATGGATAATTACTCCGAACATGTTACATGAAATTTTTGACTTCTCAGGTTTTACAAAATCACAAAAAATTATGCATAGATTTGACCACATATTTCATATATAGGTTGTAAAGCGTGTACTTCTTGGAAATCGTTGGTGCATTACATTCAATTTGGTGGAGATTTAGTTATGTTTTAGCGAGGTTGAGTACCTTTGGAAGGCTATTAGTCGAATCGATAGAAAATATAAGAGAAGTGTGTCCCATTTTGTTAGTAAGACAAGGTAAAGATGGATATTTACTCCGAACATGTTACATGAAATTTTGGTTTAGTTGTTTCTTTTTCAAAAGAAATCTATGATAAAGAATATGAGAATGTTTTATTGGATTATCAATGAAATGGAGATTTAGCATTTTCGAGTTTATCAATTGTAAACCATTATTATATGAAATCATGAAGATTATGACTTTAGGAGAAATAGTCTTAGGAACATAAAGATATAAAGGTAGTGTATGTCTAGTGAGTCTCATCATGTTCAACAATCTTTAAGAACTTATTTTTTTATGATTTTAGTACGATTCAAGTTTATTAGATATTATTAGGCTTTGAAAATCCAAAGGCATTAAAGTGGTGAAACTTTAGTGAGTCTCATTATCTTCAACTATCTTGAAATCCATGATTTTGAAGAGTTGGAGATTTTACGCATAGTTTAAAAGGTCGTCGATTTCAAATTGAATAATTTGATTTTTCAAGCATGAATCCAGCATAATTTTTAAAAAATCCTGGCTACAACTCTCAAACTTTGAAATTTTTGTGCTCCAGGGGATTTTGATGGTGTTGAATCCATTTCTACCATCAAAATTGCCATTAAAATACCGTTAAATTCAATTTTTGCAAAATAAAAAAAGCGAATTTCGGTGAAAAGCCCTCATTTGGGCCAAATCATCAAATATTTAGACAACTTCGAGATTTTATTGTGTAACCAAGAATGAGATTGTTTATATATTTTTCTAACTTAGTGTGATAGCTTGATTCCTTACAATAAAATATTTAATTGTTTTAAATGATAGGTTAGGCAATATGGTCCTAAATAAAAATTCCTCATTGATATAATATTATACTAGAATTACTTTGTCATGCTTTAGCCTTACAATATGTCTCTATTGCACTCCGTTTTATTGAAATATTTACATCTTCAAAGTTTAAAAAAATGAACTTAGGGTTTTGATGTGATAAGAATCATTTTGTAGAATGGCACATATGGAATGTTTAATTGATGTCAAAATCTCATGAAGTTATATCAACCCACATTCTAATGTGTAGAAACTTTGGTTATAAGGAAATACCTTAAATTCCTCTCAAGACATTTAAGATGAAATGGCATATGATACATTTAAGATGAAATGACATATGACACGTATAACTGGTTCAAATCATTGACTACATTGACATTTTATATGTGATGAATTTTAATTTGTATTTCAATTTGAAATAATCTATTTGATATTTATGAATAATTGCAAAATTATAATGGGTGGTTTTAAATAATTTATGTTGGAAGTTATAGGTCCTTTCAAAGAAATTAAGATAGATTCATTTTAATAATCGTAAATGTATATGTAAAATACAAATTAAGTATAAATAATCTATTTGATATTTATGAATAATTACAAAATTATAATGAGTGGTTTTAATAATTTATGTTGAAATTTATAGATCCTTTCAAAGAAATTAAGATAGATTCATTTTAATAATGGTCAAAATATGTGTAAAATACAAATTAAGTATAAATTAATGTTATTTTCATTTTATTTGGATAATTTTAAAAAATTGATATCATTTTTATCTTATTATGATTCTTTTAATAAACTTATTTCAAAAGTAATAAGTGAAAACTCTTAAAATATTTAAATGGATATGTCCTTTTGAAAACAAATTCTCATAAAAGAATATATTCATTGTTTTTATTACATGGAAAAATTAATTTAAAATTGAATTTATTTGTATTTTATTTTTTAAGATAATTGACAGTTTTGTATTAATTTGTTAAAATTTTAAATTCTAGTTAATGTTTTGAGAATCGCTTATTAATGAAATATGAATTGAATTCCAAGCTTTGGTACTTTTCGTTTCCAGGTCATGGATAACATTGTTCAAACTCTTTTTAACGCTTTTTTATAAAACTGATGCAAAGGTGGTGAAGTTCTCAAAGATATCGACGGTACAAATTGGGTACTCACATCAACCTCTCCTCTCCCGGTCCGCGTATATAATTGGTTCAAGTAAAGCGAATTTGTGTGTAAACAGATTCGATCATAAGAGCCTGGCGTCACTTTTTCCTCATCACCCATATCGTCAATACGTTGATCCTTTCTGTTTGTCAAACGATCGAAAGCCTTAAAGCAACGAGCGGCCATCATTTCTTGATTCATATAGGATTGAAGGCGCTACCTATTGGGAGCAATTGAAGGCTCGAATATGCCATGTATAAGAGAATCTGTGGGCATTTGAAGTAGCAGCGTGGGCTAGCGCCAGAGCTTTGTGCCTTCTCCCAGACGGCCAGAGCCAATTGACAGTTAATTTCTCTCTCAATATATTATGGGAGACATTCACGATTCGCCCATGAGCTCAGCAGATCCTTTTCATCCACCCCATCAGCAGCATTATGGAGAGCCGAGACATGGCATAGCGTACAGATTTATGGGAATGATTATTATTGCTGGGTTTGGGCTCATTTTTTTCCTGCTAGCTTATGGCAGAAGGATATGGACACAAATCGCTGCTATATTTTCCAGACCGAGACGACCGAATGTGGGGTTGGATCCTGCGACATTAGCGACTCTGCCCCAGCTTATCTATCAATCACAAAATTTCATAGATGCGTTCGTGGAGCATGAGGAAGGCCGGCGTCTGGCCAATTGCAGGCACAATTTTCGTGAAGACCGTCTGCGATTGTGGCTTCAGGATCACTCCGATTGTCCCCTTTGCACAACCAGCGGGGAACCCCATGAAAATAATGATCAGTAGAGCTGAGCAACCACAGACATACATACAGATATAATTTTGCCGACCTTATCATGAACAAAGAATTCATCAAGATTGAGGTGTATCGTCGCCTTTAGTCTATTCAGATATAATGCATATTCAAAGAAATGATACAGAAAGGTACATTAGTTGCCAGATCTTTGCATATAATCCATTCTTTGTCCTTTTGTTTTTGTGTCGTTTCTTGATTTTCTTTTGGATTGAAACCAAACTCCATTAATCAAAGAGCAACGCAATAGAGGTTTGCAACCTCATGCTCAGTCTCCATAACAATTAAATTTCTTAATCCAAACTAAGGTATAATAGGGAATAAAGCGATTCATATTTAATATACAGATTATTTTGTTATCACATGACAGGGTTGGATCAACGTGAAAAAATAATTTGAACAGAAGCATGATTGGTTTTCAAATCAGAGTGTAGATGGGTTTCATTTGGTTTTAATGTGAATTTTATGGTTGGCCGTGATTTCTTCTCTGCAACTCCAAATTAGTTTTAGACCAGCATAGATTTATCTTAAGCATGTATCTATCAAGCACATAGAGGGATCCAATGTCTTGAGGTGTATTTCTTTTTTTAAATTTAAACTCAAGAAATTTGATCTTTCTGGATTGATAGATCCACTTTTAAGTTTTAAGTTTTTATTTTATAAAAGAACATCTATTTTTTAATTATTTTTCATAGTATTTTATTTTATGAACCAATATAAATTTTTTTTTACATCACAAACGTTACAACATATTCCTCCCAACCACCCAATCTACACTCACTTGATAATAATTAATTCTATATTTAAAAATAAGTAGACAATACATTTAAAAATATCCATAATAAAATTTACTTTACTCATTTTAAAGTGATTAAAAATAATGTTTTTATTATAAAATTGATGTACTCTCGTTTAATCCACATATATTTTGTAAATAATTATATTTTTGTAAAAAATATTAAAAGTTAATAATATTTCAATAAATTATTATCTATATATATATAATAGCTAATTTCATTTACTTAAATTTTAAAGGTTATTTTTTCATACTTTTCCAAATGGTTATTTCTCCATATTTTTTATATTCAAGTGTTCTTAACTCGTTTTTCTAATTGCAATTTTATTATTGCAACTTCATTATAATTAGTTTTTTTAGCCAAATTATATGGAATTATTTTGCAAAAGACGATAAACTTATAGCTCCAAAAAAGAGTTAAAGATTAAACAAGACTTATGATCTATGACCACCTTCACCATTGCACGAGGATAATTTTTGTATTACTTTGTTGACTATAAAAAAACAATTTGTAAGGTGGTGAGTACTAATGTTTGAAATAGATTAGAAGAGATAAAAGTTTCATTTGAGCTGAGAGAACTAAGCTTTGGAATAGATTAGAAGAGATGAAAGTCCCATTTGAGTTGAGAGCTACTATAAGGTTGTATGAAAATGTTATTGTGAAGTTTAGGAAGTTTGAGGGTTGGTCAAAAGAAATTAATTGTAATATAAGAGTAATCAAGGTTGTCACATGCCCCTTGCCATTTTTTATATATACATTAACAAGTTAGAGGGTTGTTTGGAAAACACAATCCATGAATTTAGTTGGCATAGTCATCATCCTTCTTCTTTACACTGATAATTCTTTTGGCAAGGAGCTCCTATGATTTAGAGAAGCAACTAAAAATTCTCAATGATTTTTTTCTCTAGTACGTGTATGACTTTAATAATGAGAAAACAAAGTTTATGACAATCAAATCTCAAAAGGTCACTTATGATAATTTTGAGTATGAAAACAACTTGCAACAAGTGAATTCATACATCTATCTCTAATCTATCTTCATCAAAACCTTAATTGGAACTATAGCATTGAGAAAGGGATTAATGGAGAGTGGAAAACTTATTATGAACTTGAAAACAATTGTAAATCAAAACTTTAGCTTTGGGATAAGAATAAACTCCTCTTTGAGACTCTCTTCGTGCTCTTGTTATCTTGTATGGATGTGTGCCTGGGTTGCAACATCTCTAGAGAATCATAGAGAAGTTTAGAACAAATCCAAAAGTAATTTATAAAATAAAATCTCAAAATTAAAGTCACTACACCCTATCTATCCTCCTCATAGAAGGGGGTCTTTACCACATTTACAAAATAACTATAATATTAAAAGTATTATTGCATCTAAAGTTAAGGAGTTGTGATGCATAAATAATTAGCGGATAAGAGAAAATAAAGATATTATAAGGAGGTGATAAACTTTAATCTAGAAGATCAAAAATTGATTCCGATCTTGGGGGCTGAGACCCGGAAGACTTGAATGCCGATATATGAGGAGAAGAGATAGCTTCAAAACTGAAACTAACAATGAACCAATTGTGAGAAAGACAAAGTAGTGAGATCTGGGCTATGAATACCATAGATGGACAAACATAGAATAAATATGCCACATGGAGGGGTGAGGCTCAAAGAGGGTTCTTTGAGCCTCACCTCTCAAACTATACTAAGAAAGATACTCAGAACCAAGACCTCAATAATAACTCAATAAAATAAGAGAAATGTAGGATATAAGGGCTGGTGCAAGCTAATGTTGGCCACTCATGACGCGTTAGTCACAATGGACTTATGGAAAAACAGAAATCTGAACGTCAAAAAGCAATATTAGAGCTACCTACACAACTTTTTGGGATATGGTGCAAGAAGATCAAACGTAGAAAATCGGATTACCTTCCGGAATATATAAATATTATTTATGGAAATTAAGTATAACTCCCTAAAAATGGGGTTCTCCTAAGGTTGGTATGTTATTTTTTTAAGAAAATATAATGAATATGTTTGCGTTAGCCCTTTGGTTCGGTATTCAAATGGTGGATTTTTGTTAAAAAAATTATATACAGTCGTAGATAACAGGCCGTTCTAGTGCGGCGTTATTTTTCCATATTTATTTATGTTAATTTTATTTTTATTTTTTAATTAAGGAAGTTAGCCCATCCCTAAAATGATGAGGCCTAGCGTTAGCCCTCGATATCATGGTCTTAACCTAATCAATCAATAATTTTTTTTTTTAGGATGTATGTTTTTGTGTGTACTTGTGTGGGTTCTTTTCCGTTTTCAAAATAGGTGAGCCAATAAAAAGTTATAGACAGAAGAAATAACCTACTCTTTGTGTAAGATTGACGTTAGTGCAATTGAAATTAAATAAAAAATAGGAACACATAATAATTTTAATAAAAAATTACATATTCAGAATCTGCACACATAGTTCTACAAGTGGGTGATGATGATGACGATGACGATGATGATGATGTTGATGATGAAGACGATGACCAAGATGGTGATGATGATGATCATGGCAATGATGATGATGGGGATGAGGATGAGGATGATGATGATGATGAGCAAGTGGGTGATGATGATGATCATCATCATATTCGTCATCATCAACATCATCATCTTGATCTTCGTACTCATCTGCATCACCATCCATCATCATCATCATCATCATCATTGATAATGATGTTGATGACGAAGATGATGGATGATGATGAAGATGATGATGATGACGTTGATGATGATGATGAAGATGATGGCCAAGATGATGATGGTGATGATGATGAGGATGGGGATGATGACAAGGAAGTGGGGGATAACGATGATGATGACTATGGAAATGATGATGATGATGTGGATGATGACGATGACGAGGATGATGATGATGAGGTTGATGATGACGAAGATGATTATGATGATGATGAGGAGGAGGAGGATGGTGAGGATGATGATGGTGATCATATTCGTCATCATCAACATCATCATGTTCATCTTCGCACTCATCTGCATCATCTTCCATCATTAATGATGATGTTGACGAAGATGATGATGATGATGGCGAAGATGATGATGAAGATGATGATGATGATGATGATGATGATGATGATGGATGATGATGAAGATGATGATGATGACGTTGATGATGATGATGATGATGAAGATGATAGCCAAGATGATGATGGTGATGATGATGAGGATGGGGATGATGACAAGGAAGTGGGGGATAACGATGATGATGACTATGGAAACGATGATGATGTCGATGATGAGGATGATGATGATGAGGATGATGATGACAAAGATGATTATGATGATGATGAGGAGGAGGAGGATGATGAGGATGATGATGGTGATCATATTCATCATCATCAACATCATCATCTTCATCTTTGTACTCATTTGCATCATCATCCACCATTAATGATGATGATGACGAAGATGATGATGTCATCATTGATAGTGATTATGATGACGAAGATGATGATGATCATGATGACGAAGATGATGGATGCTGATGAAGATGATGATGATGACGTTGATGATGATGATGATGATGAAGATGATGGCCAAGATGATGATGGTGATGATGATGAGGATGGGGATGATGACGAGGAAGTGGGGGATAATGATGATGATGATGACTATGGAAACGATGATGATGACGTGGATGATGACGATGACGAGGATGATGATGATGAGGATGATGATGACGAAGATGATTATGATGATGATGAGGAGGAGGAGGATGATGAGGATGATGATGGTGATCATATTCGTCATCATCAACATCATCATCTTCATCTTCGTACTCATCTGCATCATCATCCATCATCTTCATCATCATCATCATTGATAATGATGATGATGACGAAGATGATGATGATGATGAAGATGATGAAGAAGATGATGGATGATAATGATGCCGATGATGACGATGTTGATGATGAAGATGATGACCAAGATGATGTTGAGGAGGAGGAGGAGGATGAGGATGATGATGAGGAAGTGGTGACTTGCACATTTTTTCTCTTTTTCTCAGAAGAGTTCAATGGTAGAATCCCTAATTTTCATTAGTGTTCCATAGTGGCCAATGTAATATGCATGCAAATTCATTTCATAGGAAGTGTAACTATATGTTTATGTAACTTGCATAGTTATCTTTGTAACAAGTCGTGAATTTTTAGTTAGATTTAATTGTATGTTTTGTCAGTAGCTTAGCCTGAGGGAAACTTTAAATTTTCCAAGAATTGTAAGTTGATGTTCTTGTAATTTTACATCTCATTAACCACAATTATTAATTAAATCACTTAAGGGATAGAAGGTGGATTCATAATTCCTAAGTGTCTAATCACATAAATGGATTATCATTTGTCATTTGCACATGGATTCATAACTAAGGGCACTATATACTAACTTTTGAATTGTTATTTTTATTTATGTTATTTACACTCATCTCAAAAGAATAGTTAAGAAGTTAATCAATTACCACTTGCAGTCATTTCCATTATGTCACGTCCCCTCTCATCGTTCCCGAGCAAGGCAGAGAACATGACACTAAAACCACTTGCACAGGTTTGGTAACTTCTAGAATGTAAATGATTAGATGATTGTAAACATTCATTCAATAAACCATAAACATTTAGGATATGTTGTGTGTAATTGCTTAAGACAAATTTGTGAAATAATAACCATTCAAATAACATGCAATTAAGACTATGATCCATAGATGAGAGTTCTGAATCAAAGACAAAATCATGTATGCAAAAATGTAATCAAGGACAAACTCATATACACAAGTGCAGATCCATCTATCAATACGCAAAAATGATCCAATCATGTACAATTTTTGGAAAAATGGAACATCGTTCCTAGCATCTATATAATGGCAACTCATGCCCCATACAAAAAAGACAACTCGTGCCCTATACAAAATATGGCCCATGGTGCCATGTACAAAATATGGCAACTTGTGCCGAAAATGCCACATCATGGCTACTGTACATAGGAGGGTCTCTCAATCCTCCTGCCCACCCTCGGAGCTCCTAGGTGCATATCCAAAATCAATCTTCGTCTTCTTTGTGCTAGAGGAAGCTGGGTCCTTCCGGCATCTTTGAGCACATCCCCCTGAGCCCTGAAACGAAAACAATAATATGTCAACTTTTCCTGGCAATTATACAAGTATAAAACATAATTTCAACTAAAAATAGTTTTCAAATCTTGGATAACTCACCGCATGCGAGACTGTAAGTCGTAAGGGGTCTCCTTCCTCCGTGATACAAGTCTCTCGGCAATGCCACCCTACAACATTTAGAACAATCAGATCAATGCTGAAACTAAATGCATATAGTAATTTCCGTTAAAATTGAACGAGAGTTAAATGATAAACTAGTCAATCTCACCGTGAACAAAATCGGCTGGTCTTCGGGGCTGGCGGATGGAGCAGTCGGCTGGACAGCCTGCTCCGATGCTAGGGTGGACGGTAAAGGGGAGGATGTAGCCACATCAACAGTGGCTACACCACTGGGGCTAACAGTGGAAGAAGGGGGCGTGGAAGGAGGAGGCATGGACTGGGGTGGGGGAAGTGGAGATGTACATCTAGGGCTATAAACCCCAACTGGCTGTAGTATGGATGGGCGCACCATGGAAGGGGAAGCGATTGTGGTGGGGGAATGTGGGGGGGGCGAGGTATGTGTTGCAGTAGAGGGATGGGTGACTATGGATGGGTGGTGTGCCGTGGTCGGATGGGGGAGGTTGGGAACATGGAAAAATGATACGGAGGTGGAGCTGGATATGATGCATAAGGGGGAGCTGGATGGAATTGTGGTGTTATATAGGAGGGGGGGGATGGATGGAAGGGGTCGGGGAATGGGGCATGTATGCTAGGGGATACAACTAGCATATAGGGTGAACGAAAGGTCTGGGAGGGAGGAATACCGACACTGGAAGGCCAAGGTGCTCGCACCTGCATACACATTTATAACCTCATAGTTTAATATACAGAAATATAAATATACACAGACAAGTCATTGTATTTGAAATTAAATTTATGCTTTAATACACACAATACCTGTGCACGGGGAGAACTGCTGGTTCCTGGTGGTGGTGGCTGGTTGCTGGAGCCTGCAGACCCCTGTGCAAACACTACAATTTTTAGACTGAATTTATAAAAACAATATTAACAATATTAAACACAATGAAAATGAGAATGACAACGATGGTACTTAGAAAACATGACTGCAATAAATTTATATTCAAGTTAGATGATATCCAATATTTTGAAAGGATAGAAGGTGGCATGGCATGAAATTAAAATTAAATAAGGTAAGAGGGCATATAAGGTGACATGGTGAGTGAGATTTTCCTTTTTTAGAGTCATCTCCATGAGTAGGTGAGCTTTTCCTTTTCTAGAGTCATCCTCATGAGTAGGTGAGCTTTTCCTTTGGCCCTAGAGAGATGTGTAGTGTCTCATAAGCAAATGAAATTCATGTCCATTTACAAATTTGAATTGGAAACCTATGAAATGTGTTTGGGTTCTTGGTGAAGAGTTCCTAGGTTTTGATGTCTTCTTATAGATTTGTAGTTTCCTAGAAGCTTGATTCACCCAGTGGAAAAGTATTTGCATCCCTAGAGTGAGGATCTTGAGTCCCTTTATTTCCATAACATTTACATCATCAAATCAAATGGCATCTCATTGTTTAAATTTGCAAAGAGGTGCTAAATAGCAGTTAAGTTAGTGTGCATGTTATTTAATACACTTTAGAGTGTTGATCGTTAGAAAAAGGAAGAAAGAGAAATCTTTTTCATGGTTAACTTACTTACAAGCTTGAATGTGCCATGTTCTTTTGCATTGAATGAGTAATTATGTGTTCTTGATTGAATAGCTATGTTGTCAGAATGATATCACTTGATTGAAATCAAAGAAATATTGAGTGAAATGAGTTAAATGAGTATTCTTGATGCCAAATTTTTTACCAAGTTGAATTTGGATCAAGATAATAGCAAGGCCCCATAGACCATATTTGTAAGATTATCGCTCTTCCTTATGGGCCTTACATCATTTTCAAAAACTATAGTGACAATACATGTGAAAAGTTGTTTTACGTTGTTTATATGTCTTTCCTAATAGCATGTTCTAGGAGTAGTAGTATGATTACTTTCAGTCTCAAGTATTAGAATAAATTGGAAATCCCGTGATAATAAACTAGGGTAATAAGGACATGAGAAACATCAGGTTCTTGAATTTCTAGAAGCTTGGCCACTATGATTCTCTTTTGGCCACTATGAAGACATTGACGGTGATGGTGATGGTGGTGACAACATTAATGACAAAGGCTTGAGGAATGGCAAAGAAGATGATGATGTGGATGGCTTGAAGAACACACATGGCATGAACAACCATGGAGGTGGGCGTTGGAGCCATTGGAACACCTAATGAGCCAAATGACCCATTCTGTGGTCATTTGTGGTTTGATGGGGCAATGGAACCCTTGGTGATGGTCCATGCTACCATTTGATGATGCGCTTGATGTCCATTGAAAGCATGTTGATTAAATACTAAATGATTGACTCTTGATGGTGGGACCCACATTGAAACCCACATACAAATTGAATAAGCCCTTATCTAATGGCACTTACGATGGATGTTGAATCCCTTTAACCTTGAAGATGTCCATATGTGGAATCCTTGATGTATGGTGATGAAGACATAATTTATTGTTTCCTTGGGGTTCTTGGAATTGTTTGTGGTCTATTGTTGTGGGTGTGATGGAGCCCTTGTCCTTATAATTGCTTGACGAAACCTTTGATGTTGAAGTATTTAAACATGATGATGTAGAAGCCCACAAAAAAAATGAGGAAGCCCTAAGTTTCTAATGTGGCCTTTGATGTGGTTGTGTGAAGTCAAACCAAAACAAGCATGCAAATAAAACATTGAATGTAAACTATTATGTGTCCATTCAAAGGACAAAGTCGACTCAGCAATTAAAAATAAAAATAAAATGAAAATTACATAGACAGGTCGATTGAATATCCTGTGATATGATGTGCATGTACAACAAAAAGACATGACGATGTAGACAGTATGAAGAGACTAATGATATTTTGGGCAATAGTTTGGTGAAAGGAGAGAATGCTGTATTTGTGTATATGCTGGTTAAAATTATGACAGAGTGATGATGAGCAGAAAGTGATATAAATGTGGATATGTTTGATATCTTGACAACAAAATGATAATTTGCCTACGGTTAATGACAGTTTGATGACAGGTTAAAGATGTGCATGTAGATAGAATATCGATATGTTTGAGAAGATGCTGGACATGATGTAACAGGGATAGAATGATGATTGAAGACAAGGTGCTGGCAACGGATTGATGAATGAGATGATGTGAATAATGACATGACTTTGATATGTATGATATGTGACAAATATGTAATCGTAAATACAAGTAGGTTCTTGTATCCATTTTCTTAGCAGGATCTAAGAACAACTAGGCTGGGTCCTAGATGATGAGTTGGTGCTCATTGTATCAGTTGGTGCTGAATTGCCTCACAGTTGTAGCTGTTGAACCATAAGAGTTGGTGATTGAAGTTGAAATTAAATAAAGTATAGGCTCACTGATTCACCCCCCCTCTCAGTGAGCATTGTGTCTAACACAAATGTTTATAGTTTTGTTACGTTTTCATGTTTTATAAGGTTTCATTTTTTTTTGGGTGGGATTATACGAATTTATAGCTCTCAAATAAATTAGACAATATTATAAACACAACTGTAAATATGATGATAATATGGTAATTATTCAGTGCTAATTAATTTGTAATTACTGAACACAAATTACTCGTAACTAGATCTAATTATTCAAAGTAAAGAAGTTACCTGTGTGTATGGTGCCGCAATCTCCTCTGCTGCCACCATGGCTCCATCGAGTTCAAAGGAACCTACATCCTCCCACCTGAAGGATGGAGACCAGCACACAATAACTGAACATTAAAACAAATAAAGTCAACAATGTGTAATTCAAAGTTAAATATATTAAACAATACGATATCAAATAAAATACAACAAATACTTGAACATTAAATAAAACAATAGCAAACCTGATCCATGAAGCTCCCTGTGGCATGCTGCTACATATCACCATGGAAAGAATGACCATGGTGAGAACAACGATGTGCCATTGTTCCAGCAGAACTAGAAGGCCCTGCCTGAGTTCCACCTGTACCCGGCATGTCTCGGCCACCACCCATAGATTGTGCATCTGTCTGTGTCTCATCGATGTCCTCTCGGATCTGGGAAGAGATGGCCACAAATCTGGTATGTCTAAGCAAGTCATGTGTGGCTTGTCTGACGGAGTCATGAATCTCATCTAGACCGCTACCAAACCCGGGTGGCTGAGGAGGGGGGTTTGGCTCTCTCCTGGGTGCAGGAGGTCCTCTAAGTGGGTTGCAGTGCACCTGAGGTTGATCTTGGGCAGAGCCAAGACCGACACCCTGAAACTCAGTGATGTCAAAATAGTTGACATGGTACCCTAGCTCAAACTCAACCCACAATTTCTAAAGGAAATACTGTGGGACCTCCAAATTGTTGCATGGGGGCCTGTCAAACACCATGAACCACCTCTGTCTCCAGTTATCTCTCCATGGCTGGTAAATGCACCAGTCCATGCAAACCCAAGCCCTCGTCATAGCTGGAGGATGTCCGGTTAAGGGAACTATGAACTTGCTATACAACTGGGCTTTGGTGATGTTGAGGTCTTTTATTTGCTCTTTGGACAACTCAGTGGAGTAGTGTTCCCTCATTCGAGCCCTGTATTGACTCAAGTTTGTTATCTCACTGTGTACAATATTGATTGATTCAATAATGTTTTGAAGTGATGAAGCCAAGGAAACCCGAGAGGGTTCCCTGGTACTGTTCAATTCATTACTTAGTGCCCTCAATTGATTTAAGTCTTGGTGTAATTGATCTTCAGGGTTTTCATTGGGTTCATTTTCGGTTCCCATATTTTCTTCTGGAGGTTGAGTTTCATCGGATGGTGGTGGTGTGTCTGACATCTTGTTAGGTGTGTAGATGGCCTGCAATTAAATTTCCTTGGTTTTTTAATGGATTGTAAATTTTTTTTTAAAATTAAAATTCAAATGGAAAAAAAAAAAAAAAAATAAAGACAAATTTGTGCTTTGAGGAGCACTTACCTGGAGAAACGGATGGCACCGTGGTGTAGGGGAAACTGCTTGGTGTTGACGATGACTTGGGTGCATGAGGGCGCGTTCGCGGGGATGAAGGTGTGCTCGCAGGTTGGAAATTTGGCTCACGGGTTTGTCAAAAATGACAAAACCCATGAGCTCTTTTTATTTAATAAAAAAAACAGAGGCACACATGCGCCACTAACACGTGTGCGCCAATTTGTGCAGACACGTCAAGGACGCATATGCGCCCCTTTTTCCACATGGGATGAACCATGTGGACGTTCAGCATTGCCGAACCAGAGACGCGTGCACGCCTTTGGAGGCGCGTGCACGTCTTTTTATTTTTTCCGCTCATGCGCCCTTGTTGCGGTTATTTTGGGTACCAGCTTCGTGCGGGTACCCATAAACCAAATGAGTAACTTGTTATCATGAGAAGGCTTGCTAGGCCTTTATATAGCATTATTACAATGTGTCTTGAGGCCATACCATGGGCCAAAACCATGTGCTACCAAATACCATGGATATGAGAGGGTGACCTCTCCATTTAATGCTTTAATGATAAATGGGAGAGGGTGGCCTCTCCATTTAATGTTTTTATGTCTTATACATCTGAATTTAGACCATATGCCCCCTAAAATTCGGATCATTCCTCCCTCCTTCGAATGGTCCCCATCATTTCATTCTAAAAAGAGACCCATAATTACAATGTGCTAGTTACCAATGAAGAGAAGGGTTTTGTGTAGTTGATCCATAATCGTGGGTTTTGCGAGGTTGACCCATAAACGTGGGTTTTGCAAGGGTGACCCATAACCATGATGGCAATGGAAAGCTTGATTCCAATGAAGAGGCGATTTTTGTGTGGTTGAATCAGAACCATGGGTTTTGTGTGGTTGACCTGTAACCGTGGGTTTTATGTGGTTGACCCATAACCATGGTGGCAATGACAAGCTTGTTTCCACTGAAGAGAAGGGATTTGTGTGGTTAACCCATAACCGTGGGTTTTGTGTGGTTGACCCACAACCATGATTACAATATATAACTATGGGTTTTGTGTGGTTGACCCATAACCATGGGTTTTGTGTGGTTGACCCATAACCGTGATTACAATACATAAATATGGGTTTTGTGTGGTTTCCCCCATAACCATGGGTTTTGTGTGGTTGACCCAGAACCATAGAGTTTGTGTGGTTAACCATAACCATGATTACATTAAGATTTAAAAAAATTGAAAATTCATGATCTTTTGGTGCAATTGATGTCTTGCTGCAAATCTATTCATAGCTTCTGATGCATGTACTGAAATTGAATTCCATTGAAGACCCATTTGAGATCTCGAAGATACCTTTCCATCCATATAACATAGTTTCTCTGGGGTGGCCCAGAGATTGAGAAAATGTTTGTTGAAGTTTAAGAGAAGCGCACACACTATTTTGCAGACATATGTTGCTTCAATCGATGATATCTCTCAAACCAAAAGCCAAATGGAAAACCACGAAATACCCATTTTAGTGGAGAAAACGATATTTCCAATGAGATATGGTAGAGCCTCTGAAACATTTTTTGGAGTCGGTAGCACTTGTTTAAAGTTGTTGTATGTCCGACCGCACTATGTACAAACATGTACTGCTTCAAATAAACATATCTCACAAACCAGAAAACTAAATGAAATTCCGTGAAATACCCATTTTAGCTGATGGAAATAGAGTTCCAATGAGCTATGGTAGAGCCTTTGAAACATTTTGTGGAGTCTTTAGCACTTGTTTAAAGTTGTTGTACGTCCAGCTGCATTGTGTACAAACATGTACTACTTCAAACAAACATATCTCACAAACCAGAAAACGAAATGAAATTCCGTGAAATACCCATTTTAGAAGACGGAAAGAGATTTCCATTGAGCTATGGTGGAGCCTCTGAGACATTCTTTGGAGTTTGTAGCACTTGTTTAAAGTTGTTATACGTCTGGCCGCATTATGCACAAACATGTGCTATTTCAAACAAGCATATCTCACAAAACGGGAAACGAAATGAAATTACGTGAAATACCCATTTGAGTTGACCAAAATACCTTTCCGATGAGCTATGGTAGAGCCTCTAAAACATCCTCAGAAGTCCATGGCACCTATTCAAATTTTGTTGAATGTGAGAATGTTGAGTATAGAGATGCCAAGGGTTTTTAGAGAAGCATGAGTTATTGTAGAGGTTGTGGAACCTCCGTTGAACCCGCATCATGCTTCAAAACCTTGTCTCAATGGAGAGCATACCGGCTCTGATACCATTGATCTGGATCTTGGGGGCTGAGACCCGAAAGACTTGAATGCCGAGAGGTAAGGAGAAGAGATAGCTTCAAAACTAAAGCGAACAATGAACCAACTATGAGAAAGACAAAGTAGTGAAATCTGGGCTATGAATAACATGGATGGACAAACATAGAATAAATATGCCACATGGAGGGGTGAGGCTCAAAGAGGGTTCTTTGAGCCTCATCTCTCAAACTATACTAAGAAAGACACTTGGAACCAATACCCCAATAATAACTCAATAAAATAAGAGAAATGTAGGATATAAACCAAACGAGTAACTTGTTATCATGAGAAAGCTTGCTAGGCCTTTATATATAATTATTACAATGTGTCTTTAGGCCATACCATGGGCCAAAACCATGTGCTACCAAATATGATGGATATGAGAGAGTGGCCTCTCCATTTAATACTTTTATGATAAATGGGAGAGGGTGGCCTCTCCATTTAATGCTTTTATGGCTTATACATCTGAATTTAGACCATATGCCCCCTAAAATTCGGATAAAAAATATCTCTATGTTTTAACTAGCATAAAGAAGAAAACAACATTATTAAAATAAGAACAAACTCTCACGAGTTCTATAGTGAAATAGATCACTAGACAATTAGTAAGCTTGGCCGGTTTTATTAAAACCCTTTACAAGTCAGAGCTTGAGATGAGTGATAGTAATTATAAGGTGATGGGTTGGAGCCACAGATCACCCAAGCTTTAAACAAACATAAGAGCTTTGTATTTCAAATGATCTATATCTAGAGTTGTAAGTAAGGTGTTATGCTTATGCCTGGCATGCTCGTAAGTAATATGCATTTGGTGGTAAGGCTATGTTTGTGATACTAGGAGGGTTGAAAATGAAAATCACACCAATAATTTAGAGTGTACACCAACATTACAAACTATTTTTTAAAAAGAAAACTAAGTAATTCCTTTTCTTTTTAATGTTTAATAGACTAAAGTTAGTCTCCACACAAAGGGGCCTCACTCTTGTTGGCATTACTTCGTTGCCTAACCCCAAAAGACCTAGAGAATTGAACCCTGACCTCACCTTATGTCGTTTTGGTCCAAATATCCAACTATGTTTTGGTTGCAAATATCCAACTAAGTAACATACTCCTAAATCTATGTTAAAAAATATCATTATCATCATTATCTATTTATTTATTTATATACTTATTTCAATCATTTTAATTTATTTATTACTTCAATATTCCTATACATTTTTTTAACCACACTCATATGGATAAATGTAAACAATAAGTTTGATATAAAAATCTCATTTAATATAAATTTTGTTTTGTGTATTTGTTGTTTAAGATGAACATCAAACAAAGTAGCTTTCTAATCTCAATTTCCATATCAACCCTTTCATGCCTATTGTTGGTGTTGATTATAAATGCCAACTAGAATTAGAGTAAAGTGTAGAAGTCTTGGCCAAAATAAATTAAGTCAAAATGACACATGATATAGATAAATGGTTTACATCATAATTATGGTGAGAGACATTTACCTTTTATTATATATTATCAATTTTAAATTTTGTAGTTTTTATTTCAATTTGAAAGAGTTTATTTGATATGTTTGAATAAATAATGCAGTTTCAAATGGTTTATGTTGGAAGTTATAAATATTTTTTTATTTATTTTTATATTTTGATTAGATTTTTTTAATATAAGAAAGGTTATTTTAAATACCTTTAAAGAATTTATCTAAATGAAATGTATTATTATTAATAAATATAAAGGTAAATGTTAAATGAAAATTAAATATAAATTAATATTATTTTCATTTTATTAATTTAATTTTAAAGAGTTTATATATTTTGAAAGAAAAATTAATTATAAATTGATTTTATTTCCATCTTAATATGTAAGATAATTGGAAGTTCTAGTATTTTTATTTTGTATTAACTTGTTAGATTCTTAAATTTTAGATAATGCTTTGAGATTTTTTTTTATAAATTTGTAATTAAAAATTAAATTTTAATGTTTTGAGAATTTTTTTATAAATTAGATTTATTTTAATTTATTTAGTTAGGTTTAGTGATGTGGTTAAAGGGCACTCTGTGGTGGTTAAGTCCCAGTGGTTGTGGGATGCCATCTCGGGTTAGTTCGTACATGCTGGAAAAAAAATTCTATTTAGTTAAAAATAACAACATATTTAACATTAACTCTAACTATCTCGTTATCATTTTTTTATTTAATAACATTTTTTTAATTTGAAATACTTTTCTAATAATTTTTAAATATCATAAACATCACCTCTTATTAATGAAATATGAATTGAATTCCAAGCTAAGTGTTTTTTAATCCGAGTCATTGATAAAATTCTTCAAATTCTCTTTTTAACAATTTTTATAAAACTGTATGCAAACGTGTTGAATTTCTCAAATATATATTTGACAATACAAATTGGATACTCACATCAACCTCTCCAAGTTCACATATAAAATTGGTTTAAGTAGGAATTTGTGTGTAATCAGATTCGATCATAAGAGCCTTGCCTCACTTTTTCCTCATCACCCATATCGTCTATCCGTTGATCCTATTTGTTTGTCAAACGATCAAGTGCCCTAAAGCAAGGAGTGGCATGGAATGTACTACTTTTCATTGGAATTCATAATATTGAAATCATTTCTTGATTCATAGAGGCAAAGGAGGCGCTACCTATCGGGAGAAATTTGAGGCTCTAATACCATGAAATCTGTGAATTTGTGGGTATTTAAAGTAGTAGTGTGGGATAGGGCTAGAGATTTGTGCTTCTCCCAAACCAACGCCAATTGAGAGTTAATTTCTTTCTCAATTTATGCACTACCAAATCAGGGCCGCTACTAAATTGTCCACTAGCGTTGCGGAACTGACATAGGTTGTCAAGGAAATCATTAAAACAACCTCTCGTGTCATGTCGTTCTTTGGAATCCCGCAATCACAATAAATGAAATCATATGGTAAATCATAGATCCAGGTGTATACAGAGTCCTCGGGGTTTATGAATCCATTCGGGTTGTTCTTCTCATAATTTTTAATAGTTGTTAATGTGATCCATTTGAAAAAATTACTGACAGATCCCTTTGAAATATTATTAGCTACTCTATAAGACTAAAACACCCTATACAAAAGTTTAACTTAATTCTCCACAGAAATCAAATAAAGCTACTATGTCTGCACATAGAAGTAGTCACGTCGTGAGGTATGAGCCCATAGGGATCGAAATTCTTGAGGCTTACCCGGAATTTGGTGTAAAATTCAAAAGGGCTAGTTGGTTTCACTACTCCAAAGAATTATAGGGTCACCACACACAGAGGTCTCCAGGGCATTTGCGGAAGGATTTGACGGAAATACTGTCACGGTGGGATATGTGGTCCGTTTCCAGTTTAAAAAAATTATATTTCCATAGCAACTAAACTTCCACAAGACGACGAACAATGGTTCAAGCTTCAGGCTGGGACCACTTTCTCCTAGACAAATATAGAAATATAGATTGGCGCAAAGGGGTTCCACGAGCCTAGCTAAAGAAAGAATATAGTGACCTGTTGAAAATGGTGCCAAGATATATCACAGGGGAAGGAAGGTATGGAACTTTCCATCTTTATCACATGTTCTTTCTGCTACATTTGGACGACATTCAAGGATGAATCTTTCCTTTTATTTCTTAAAGAGTCTTTCGAAAACGGAAGCTAGGGTTAGAAATTTTCCCCAAAGCCAACATAACATCTTTCATTAGGGTTTGATTAAAATATTAATAATTCAAGTGTTGAACAAATTTAATAGAATTTGGGATCATTTTGCATTACATTATGAATTTGGAGCCCTAGGGGATAAGTATCTACTAGAAGATACTAACAATTTTTCTCCAAGTTTGAAAATCTTGGAAGAGTGTAAAGGCGTTGAAATGGGTGTGGAGCAGAGTTTTGAAAAAGAAGAAGGAAAGACGAAATCAAGAATGAGGGGGGCTGTGAAGCCACCACAAAAACCTGAGAATATTCAGTCGTAGAAGACAAATAATTTTGATGATCCTTTAGATGATGAGGGAAAAATTAAAAATCAGAAGAGAAAGATGAGGCCCCAAAGCCTTATTACCTGAGAGGACCACATACTAGAGCTGCGAACAAATTAAGGATTAATTCTCGGGCTATGTTTGACCCCTCTCTAAAAGAGAATAAGGTTATAGATTTAGACAGTCTTCAAGATCAAGAACTGGAGAGGACCAAAAGGCCAAGAGTTAAAGCTTCAACTTTTAATCCTACGCATACAAGGGCCAATTCCAGAATTAACAAAGGAAAAGGAGTATTGGATTTAGGTCTTACTAAAAAAATAAATTTCTGGAGTAAAGAATAAACGAGCAACTTTAGAAACCCAAAGAAGCTCGGGAAAAAAATAATGAAACCCAAAGAAGCTCGGGAAAATAATATAGAAATTCTCTTTCGACCGTTAAATAATTTTTATATAACTATATGCAAAGGTGGTGAAGTTCTCCAAGTCATCGAGGGTACAAATTGGAACTGCTCACCGTCAATCCGTCGAAAACGGGCCGGCGTCCTCTCTATTTGTCAAATGATTGTGTGTCCTAAGGCAAGGAGCCGCTCTTCATTGGAATTCATAAACGTCAAATCATTTCTTGATCCTTTGTAGAGATTGAAAGCTCCAACACCATGAAATATGTGAATCTGACGGTGGCCGTTTCCAGTATTAGCTGTGTGGGTTAGGGCCGCAGGTTTGTGCCTTCTCCCAGACCAGCGCCATTTGAAAGATAATCTCTCTCTCAATTTCTTATCCGAGAGATCGAGGGTTTCGTCATGAGCTCGGAATATCCCTTTTATCCACCCAATCTGGATTATGAGCCGCAGCCGAGGACAAAAGCAGGTGCCGCTCTCATGATATTGCCCATGATAGTTGTTCTTCTTGTGATTTTTTGGGCGTATTGTGTGCGAGTTCATGAGAGCTGGATTAGGAGACGGATAAAACCGATATCATCTCCTAGGCGTCCTCCTGCTATACAACTGCCGAGGCGGCCGAATGTGAGCTTGAATCCCGCGACATCCGCGACTCAATCACAGAATTCCGGAGGTGATCTGAAGTGCGCAGCCTGCCTGCATCCATTCAAGGAGAATGAGACAGCCCGGGTTCTGCCCAATTGCGTGCATAGATTTCATACACACTGTATTAACATGTGGCTTCCTCGTACCACTTGTCCCTATTGCACAACCACCGTGGAACCTCAACAACCAGTTTTGGAAGCCCAGTCCAGACGGCCAGTTTTGGAATCCAGTGGAACAGAACTAATTACTTCAGGGATCCATGACCATTTGAATTTGGAGCAAGGGCAGAGCTCAACAGCGGGAGCAGAACTTAATGCAGAGATGGATGAGGGAACCTCCAGTGGACGTGCATCAATGCCGCTTGCCATTGAAATGCCGAATAGTCAAGTCGAAACCCTGAATCGTCGTACACCATTCCCATGCTATGATGCTGCTGAACGCCATAATGAAGATAATGGTCAGTAGAATTGGGCAACGACATTGTACAGATGCATGCGGATATAATTTTGCCGACCTTATAATGAACAAAGAATTCATCAAGATTGAGATGTATTGTCGCCTTTAATCTCTTTCGATAAAATGCATATTCAGAACAGAAATTGTATTAGTTGCCAGATCTTTCCCAGTAATACATTCCTTGTTTTTGCTTTTATGTCGTTTCTTGATTTTCTTTTCGATTGAAAGCAAACTCCATTAATCAAATTGCAACCCAATAGACGTTGTCAACTTCATTCTCAATGGTCAGTAGAATTGGGCGTCGATATAATTTTGCCGACCTTATAATGAACAAAGAATCAATCAAGATTCGGGTGTATCGTCCACTTTATTTTATTCGGATCATATAATGTATATTCAGAAAAGAAATACAGAGAGGTACATTAGTTGCCAGATCTTTGCATATAATACATTCTTTGTCTTTGCTTTTATGGCGTTTCTTGATTTTCTTTTGGATTGAAACCAAATTCCATTAATCAAATTGCAAACCAATAGACGTTTGTAACTTCATTTTTCAATCTCAATAACGAATAAATTTCTTAATCAAAACTAAGGTATAAGAGGTAACGAAGCAATTCATATTAATATACAGATTATTATGTCCCCGACCGATTCAAACGACAGGGTTTGATGAGCATGAAAATATAATTTCAATGGAAGCATGATTGGCTTTTAAATCAGAGTGTAGATTTCTTGTCTTGAATTGCTCCCCGCGATTTCTTGTCTTGAATTTCTCTGCAGCTCCAAATTAGTTTCAGGCAACATGATCAGGGTTAGATAATATAAAGTATAATTGAAGTGAACTGTACAGATTGGGTGATTAAATGTTCACATTTTTGGTTGATACTCCTACTTCTTAATTAGTGTATATATTGCTTCTTTTAATTAGTCCATAAAGCGTTCTACAAGTGGGAAAGACTCCCGGAATTTTGGTTTTTTTTTGTTATTAGGTGTTGGATGAGGATTGGAATCATTTCGTCCTTTCATCCGTCTATTGCCCAACCGGTGTAAACGAAAAACCCGACTCGCAGTGATCAAATTTGAAGGGTGGGTCTTAATTTTTATTTGAACGGCATTTGTTCTTGGATTGGAGGGGAATTTAAATAATTGTAGACTAAAATAAATTAACTAAACCCTTCTTCTCAAAAAATGCAAAAACAAATATTGCTTATCCAAATTTTTACAATCTTAAATAATTGAGCACTTCTTAATATCTACATGATAAAATGGTATATTTTCAATAAAACCGAATTTGAACACATTAATTTGACATATATATAACATTAATTTTATTTTGTTGTATTTTTCTCGGTTAGACCATACTTCATTATACATAAAAACTACTTAGACTATGCAATAACCATATTGGGGCATCTGCATGATCTTATGCATAGTGGAAGACGTTGTAACTAGATATAGTCTTAAAATAAAACTAGAACCATGATAAAAACACTTATTGCTAACTATGTGCAAAAAGAAGCAACTAAACAAAATGAGGCTATAATAAACCTACAACCAAAATATACATATAAAACGAACCAAAACCTTAATTCAAACCAGAGAGAGGGAAACCATCCAAGCTTGAGAGATGTAAGAATGATGGACATTAGGAGCCTAAGAAAAAATAATACAAAGCTCAAAAAAACATAAAAAAAATCTTCCATACCAAGCAAGTTAGCAACGCTAGCATCATAGGGGTTTGGGCATCAAATTTTGTTGTTCAACACTTGTCGCGACAACATACAGGTATGAGATGGAGGGGAAATGGAATCAAGCCTAACTCAGTTGGAGCCTTGCGACTTGCTGCATGTTTGAGTCTCGACAATCAACCTTTTAAATTGAACAAGAACAACAAAAGAAGTTTGTTAATGGCTCAATTTGTGAAAATTCTAGATACATGAGTAATTAAGAGCTCGAGGCTCTAAAATTTGATGTGTTTCTTTACCAATCCATGATTCGGTGAATTTGTAGTCACTGGCATGAAATTTAAGTTATTTAATGAAAGAATTAATGTATCTACCTTTATGTCGAAATCGTTTTCCATGCTGATGCGGGCCACTGCCCTCCTTATTGTCTTACCAAAAGGCATTAGAATGAGGAATAAGACTTAAAATTATGGACTTCACCATCAAAGAAGCCTTACAATCACATTGGTAAGGAGTGATAAGAAGATCACAACAATCCAACCTGTCAAATATCAAATGATAGTGCCAATTAAAGACTTATATGGTAAATTTAATATAAGACATACTTATAGTTGTCTCTTACTCTTTGTGTCTTGACACAATTGATAATTTATGGTTGTCTCCGTTCCTTCACCCAATTGATATTATAAGGTGAGGATGTGCATGCGTAATAATCCTTAGTTATGACTATGCGATGAGGATTTAAATGGAAGAGGATGTAAAGACATGTAATTTTTCTACATATTTTGGTGGCAAGTGTCAAAGAAAAATGTGGTGAGAAACCACATATGTTTAGAAGGACGAAGGGAGATTACATGATCATGATCATGCCACCCATCAAATTGAAGACAATTCCTGAGCCAATTTTTTTTTTTAAATTTTATTAATAACCATTGTGGTACTTTGGTCCAAATGTTTTTTCTAACTCATTGTTTCTTCATATTGTGTGCCTAGTGCCACTTCTCTATATCAATGCATAAATCAACCTCTGCTTGGTTTGTGGTTCTAGCTGCATTCCATTATTTGTAGTTGCGTGCCATTAAGTGTTTTAGAGTTGTTGTGAGTCTATGACATTCATGCAAGAAATGAAGTCTTGTAGAGGAGGACTAATCAAAGTGGCAATTTGAAGTTCATTTTGACGAAAAATGAGTGAACATTGGTAGCTAGGTTCACATAGGTAGTAGGCACAATGTTTCGGCCTTGTTTTGGGCCTAGTAGTGGTTCTCTATTGTTACAGCCATAGTCTTTGACACATTGTCACACCTTAGATCTCAACCCGAAGTGACTTGGGATTTAGAGCAAACTCCCAGTGGATAGTACCTTGTAGTCATCTCTCATCACTCGTCACCTTGCAAAGCTAAGTAGTGAGTGCATGACATGAGTGAGTGAATGATTATAATTTATGATATTTCCAATATTTTGAATGACGAGTCGAATTTTATAGCATAGGAATTTCAACATTTTGAAGGGCAATTTTAACTTTACACTTCTAGGAAGGGAAAGAACCCTTTGGAAGGGTCGGGAAGTGTTCAAATTTGAATGTTGAACCTGAGGCATATAGCATTTGACTTATTTACTTTCTTTGAGCTGTTAGCTGTCCAATCGGACATACATCCATTTGGATCCATCAATCCATTTTTCAAAACCATCAGAGCATCCATGTTCGTTTTGCGGTGACCCGCGACCATTGATGCAGTGAAAAGGGTTCGATTTGAATACTCTCGCATGCGTTCATGTTATTTCAAACCAAATTTATTGGGTTGAACTGAAGAATTCCCACGTTGAAGGCATATTGAGAATCTACATAAAGAAGCATTAAAAAACAATTTTTTTTGAGTTGCAATTAATTATAGTATCATAATTTGAATACTAATATGGATATGAATACAATTTGCTATAAAAAAATAAGTAATAAAAAAATTTAGTAAGAAAAAATACAGAAGTAGAATGCTTATTTATAATACTTTTAATCAAATATTCACAAATATAACATAGATGTACATAGACATTTATATAATAAAACACACACACACACACACACACACACATATATATATATATCAACAACTTAAAGTGAAATAGACAATAAGTAGTTATTACTAGCAATTGCCCCAAGAGGGGAAAAAAGAACGCCGAGGAAAAGAGGAAAGGTACAAAAAAAAATTGCAGTTGTTATCTAATTTCAGTGCATTTGCTAGACTAATGTATGATCGATGTATATCCATATCCACGTGTCAACTATTGTGAATACATCATGGCTTTGACTGAGTTTTGATCAAAGAATTGGTTATTAATGTTCAAGGATGTTTCTGAAATACACGACATTAAGAGAGCACGATTAGGCAACTTTAACAATTTTTAGGTAGACCACCAATTGGAGATGAAGCACAAAAGGACTGTGAGAAAATAAACGATATTGGTGACCATATGGTCAAATCAAATGACCAGAGGTCAGCTTATGAAAAATACTATCATCTAGAATAATAATTTTTGTTATTTCTTGAAAAATGGAGATGGCCAGTCCATTAAGAGGGTAATGCAACAGAAAATTCATTGTTGAGGAACATAATGAATGCATAAAGGATTTTAGATGTGTTGTACCTTTGAATTTGTTGGTTAAAATGCAAATCCATGAAAGTGCTTGCAGTTGCAGAAATTTGTCATAACTGAAAACATCTTTATATATTGTTGCCAAGAGCAAGGGGATTAAATAACAAGCAACTTGATAATCGGATCATATAGAATTAGGCTAAACTCTATCCAGTATGATGTTATCATAGTTGGCTATGATGTTATAATCGACGAAGGTTTTAAAACAACTTCCCCCTTCTCCATGTTTAGTGAAGGTTTCTAATGAAGAAAAGTATCCAAAGGTTTTAAGGATGTTTTTATTACTATTTTGGTGCAGGCTTAAACCATTAAGATGCATAGTGCACTTACTTATCACTTGCATAGGTTAAAATATTTTATCAAAAAATATTAGTCATCTACTCAAAATAACTTTGGTACTTATCCAATATTTTAATAAAGAAATGTAGTTATTATTTTAAACGTATAAAAGGCTACTTACAGTTATTCATCCATGTTCTTAGTTCATAACAAGATCAATGCAAGAGTTTACTTTCTAAACCCTGATGTTTTATACAAGATTGAGCTAAGATCCACATTCACAAGTATTCACTAAAATCACACAATATAAATAACTCGTGGGTATGTTCTTTCCTTGGTTCTACACAGTATCTGCCCTATTTGCTTTAACACTCCTATACTTATTCAATATAATATCTTCTAATTGAACAAAAGTATGAAACAAAAATCATTTATAAAATATTATGACTATTGAGATGTGATTTACAATTTTAGTGAGAGTCATATTAATTGATTAATGTGCGGTGATTGTAGATCCAACTTGCTCATTAGTTATAAAAGATTGATAACATCTGGTCTAATTTTGTTTTACTGTGATTGTCCATCCAATTTTCTCATAAATTAAAATAACATCTAATGTATTTTCATGAAAGAGATATTGTTATATAAAAATCATTTTTTTTATTGATTCAATTTATTGGCCAATGCTCATGGAATTGATATAGATACAACATCTGGTAAAAGGATTCTTTGTATCGGATACATACTTAACAAATAAGATATAGACTCTAATTAGATTCCATTCAGGAGGATTTTCTTGTAGCCAAAGGAATAGCGTAGTTCTCTATTACATTGTTCATTGATGAATAGGGATAAGTCTTGTGAAGGCCCAGAAAGCCCAGACTGCTAGTCATGTTTTCAGGGGAGAAATAGACACCCCCCTGTTGTGTCCATGTTCCCTCTGTGGGTCAAATGAAGGGAGGGGCCATGACATAGTGGATCAGATCTCTTTACAGAGTGGTAAAGAGGTATGGATGAGGTTTGGGGAAACATTTTGGTTGGATGAAGGACAAAGTCAGAGTTCTCAAGTGTAGAAGAGGATCACACAGTTGCATAGAGCGCACTGAGAGATTTCCAATGGTACCAGGTTTTCCAAAATGGACTTAGGATGAGGAAGTTATCAGCTTGAGAAGGTTGCAATAACAAGGTATGTGGTCGGCTTCCGACTTTTCGAACCCGCATTGCGGATTGCGGGAGTCGGAGGTGTAAATGTTTGGAGTTGCACGTTGTGGTTCCGACTTTTCAACTCCCACAAGGAGGATTGCGGATTGTGTAAGTCGAAGGTGTATTTATTCGACGTTGTATATTTTTTGTTTCGACATCTTACTCCTGCATTGCGGATTGTGGATTGCGGAAGTCGGAGGCATATTTCTTTGACGTTGTGTATTTGGTGTTCCGACTTCCGACTCCCGAACTGCGGATTGCGGAAGTCGGAGGCTTTTTCCTTTGACGTTGTATATTTGGTGTTCTAACTTCCGACTCTCGCATTGTTGTCTCCATATTGCAGAAGTTGGAGGCGTATTTCTTCGGAGTTACATGCTTTTGTTGATGTCCATTTTGTCACTATTTTTTATCATTTAATCTACCCTGAATGGCATCATTTTCATTATTTTAGCTATGATAAGTTATTCTTTCCGCCATTCAGCCCATCAAACAGACTAAGTATGCATATATTCATTTATCATATGAATTTTGGTCAAATCTCGCTATATTATGATTTATTAATGTTTAATGTAACATTTCAGGGCATACTTGGCATTTAGTTTTGATCTACAGGTTGCGGTTTTTCAAACGATCCTTCATTCAGACTACGTGTTTATGTTGCTAAACATCCAGTAGCATCCAGCTCGTCATTCAGCCTTGCGTTCAGCCCGCGGAATCAGCGGTTGGCATATTTCTGGCCATTAAAGTAAAAAACAGGCACGTGGGTTCTGTTAGTGACGTGATGGTTGCGGTTGATAAGCTCTTGTTCTAGAAGATTCACCTTCCTACCCTCCAAGCTCGACAGCACATCATACCTCCACGTCAACACTCTAGCACGCCGATTTTTTTGCTCGTTCGGCCTGGGATTACGCACGCCTGTTCACGCCAACGTTCTAGAGGATCCTCGTCCACCCACTCTCAGTCCGCCAACCCACGCTCTTTCCACGTCGACGCTCTAGCAGCCCTCTCCTTTGTCCGTTCAGCTTGCTAGCATACACTCTACCCACAGTGGAAGGAAACGAACACGCAGCTGTTCATGTCAGGCAGGTTCGACATCGTAAAAGCATGCAAATGCTCTGTGCGATGTCACACATCACTCAAAGCAGTCGTTTGCAGTTATAAAAGCCTCTATTTTTAGAGAGGTCGACGTTGTCGACCTCCTCTCCCGTTGTAAACTTATAAATAGACACTTTGTATAGAGTTAGAGAGTTAGAGATGATCATCATATTATCAGATAGTTTATAGTATATACAAAAGTTAGCAGTAATTTTCATTGCGTAATTTTCACTAGTTAATGGAAGTCTCAGTTCGTTGATAATCTACTGTTAGTAACTAAGTTATTTAGTTTCCATCTCTGATTGTTGGGAAGGGCCCCTCATCAACAAGAGGTTTTGTTTATGTTTTTTTGCATTTTCTTTTCTGCAAATAGCTAGTTTATTTTCTAGTAAATGTAATTAATTTTGTTTCCTGTATATGTCATTTCTTTCCTCTCTGTGATTTGTATTTCTCTGCTAACTTAGTTTGTTGTTTCCAGAATTGATACATGGTCGACCAAGCATAGCTTTCATAGTTTGCTTTCAGTCTTTTGTCATTAGATAGTTTATCTTCAGTCTTCTGCAATTAGATAGAGTTTAGTTAGTTGTTGTTTCCAGTTTAGTTTATAGTTAGAATTAGTTCCATTAGTCTCTTCTCTATAGCTGTAGGTTAATTCTCTCTCTCACCTTAGTCTTGCTTTAGCATAGAATAGGAATAGTTCATCTTTCCAACAATAATTAGAATAGGTTGCTTCCTATTATCGTAGCTTCTCAACAAGTCTTCTCACTGACTTCTTTGCATTGTAGGTTCATCTGCGTTTGCCAGCTGATGTCAGGATCATCAAAATACCCCATTTCCTTAGTTTAAAACATTTTCTTCCATTTAGACCATCATTCGGACCGCCATCTGGATCGTCATTCGGACTTTTATTCTTTCTGCATTGTTTTTATGCTCATTTGAATTCAGTTTCTTAGTCTTTCTTAACTGTAATCTTTCCTACTCTTAATTAGCATTCTTAACCATAATTAGGTCCTTGTTTTATATTCCATAAAGTTTAATTAAAGTTTTGTTATCATTCTTAGTTTTTCTTTAATTGTCTTTTAAATTATGTCTTTCATATTTAATTTGCCAATATGTTACTATTTCAGAATTCATCAGTTTTATTCCTAGTCTAGTTTATCACATGCTCTTAAGATTTATTTCAGACTAGAATTTCATTCTCCAAGTATTTTAGTTTTAATAGCTTTTTCATTAAGAATAGGATCAGTTTCTTATTTAGATAAATAATGAAGGTGTTCATGGAATAGAATTTGGATTCAGAAATTAATATCTTTATCAAGTTTTCTACTTGCTTTTACATGCATATCTTTGTCAAGTTTTCTACTTGCTTCCAAATTGAATCCAAAAACTAATATCTTTATCAAGTTTTCTACTTGTTTCTAGTTCTGATTAGTTTCATATTATTCTGCTTATGGCTAGTAGATAGATCATAATGTTTAAAGTTAACTGTAATTGGTATCTTTGTAGTTTACATCTCTTTGTTGAAATTAGATTAGATTTACTTCTATTTTGTTTTGTTGTTACATTTGAAATTCATTACGATACATTTACTCCAGTTCCTATTCACTAGGTTTTTTTGACATAATATCCGATGGCCAAAAGGTCGAATTTTCTACATCCTGTGGTCGACTATCCGACAACCTCCATGTTTTTCTAACGTCGGTCCAAATTCGGCTGCAATCCGACAGCTTGGATGCCGACGGATATTCAATGCCCACAGACCGTCGAATATCCGACTACATGGAAGTCCGATATCCGACATGTGTCATTTCACATGATGTCGGATATCCGACACTTCTTACAAATGTAACTGGCTGAAATGCGACGTCAAATGCCGTCGGAGCTATGGAAAAGATGTCGGATTTATTCATTGTGTCGGTCAACTATCCAACACCCCTTTCAAATGGAACTAGCTGCAATTCGACATCAGATGTCATCGGAGCTATGGAAAAGACGTCGGAGTTCTTCGATGTGGTGGTCGGATATCCTACACCTCTTACAAATGGAACTGGTTGAATCCGACGTTATATGTCGTCAGAGCTATGGCAAAGACATCAGATTTCTTCAATTTGGTGGTCGGATATCCAACGCCTTTCCAGATGGAACTGGCTAAATCTAACGTCAGATGCCATCGGAGCTATGGTAAAGATGTCAGATTTCTTAATTGTGGTGGTTGGATATACAACACCTCTTACAAATGGAACTGGATGAATCTAACGTCAGATGCCGTCACAGATATGGCAAAGATGTCGGATTTCTTCAATGTGGTGGTCGAATATCCGATGCCTCTTACAAATGGAACTGGATGAATCTAACATTAGATGCCGTCGGAGCTATGGAAAAGACGTTGGATTTCTTCAATGTGGTGGCCGGATATCTGATGCTTCTTACAAATGGAACTGGCTGAATCTGACGTCAGATGTCGTTGGACCTATGGAAAAGATGTTGGTTGTCTTGATTGTGGTGGTCAGATATCCAACACCTCTTACAAATGGAACTGGTTGAATCCGACGTCAGATACCGTCGGAGCTATGGCAAAGACAACGGTTGTCTTTAGTGTTGTCGTCGGTTATCCGACTACGTTATGAAATTAAAAAAAAATGCATTATTATTTGGAAGGTGATGCCCTCAAGGAAGTTCATATGATAGGGGGAATAATTGAATCAAATGAAATAAAAGCAACTTGATGTTTGTAGGATTTTATTTTATGAATTTACTAGATATAATTGACAAGTATGAGTTCAAGAAATATGGGACAATGAAGAATGTTGAAGGAGATAGTGGACAAACTCGGGATTGCTAGAAGTTATCGATGCAAGGAAGACATGGTCAAGTTGAATATTACACATCTCTAAGTGCTCAACATGCTATAACAGAATTGGAGAAGGTAAAATCAGTTTTCGATAAGGATAAAGTGGACAAGCTCAGGCTTGATACTCTTGGCAAAAGGATGCTTCAGTGAAGCAATGTACTGGATAGTGTTGAAGATAATATTCTTTCAGCTTGATTTTACAAGAATTATGACTAAGAAATGATATGATTGATATAAGGGGGAGTATGGAATGATGATGCACGCTTACCTTTTATGAATTTATTAGACAGAAACTTGTTGAAGTTTGAAAAAACCAATAGCAAAATGTTGATGAAGATGGCAAGGTACAAGGATAATTTACAAGACACAATATCAAGATTAGTCAATAGGCGAAGTAGTTGAAGCAAATGAACTTTTACTTCATGTGTTCCAACTACTCCCCCTATCATATGAAATTCTCCCACCGTATCAAAGTTTGTCGTATCCAAGTCTTACCTTGATTTCAAGAAGTGACTGTGAAGTTGAACTATCATAATGCATCGTTTCATATATCTATGGCTTTCTCAAAACTCTAGAATCATCTGAGGAGATTCTAACCTGCGACCTATGTCTAGTCCCAAGGCTACCACCTTCAAGCCTGACCTTATCAATCAATTCCCATCGCCATTTCCTCTCATACGAAGTCCCACAACCGTTTCTCTCGGCACCCAGTACTGTTCATTCATTCTACATGCATTTCACTATGCAACGGTCTTAGATTCTCACTGCATTTTCCCTCAATTAGTTTCTCAATTCAATATGACCCATGCCCACCATCCAAGGAGTGTTGCCATTGGTCTTGAGTTTCATCTTGGCAATGGTGACGATTCATGGTATTATGTTTCCCTTCAGCTGCAATATGGAAAACTCATAGTTCACTGTGAAGTTTTGTAGGAATGGACAGGGTTTCCCCTTTCCTAGGATGTTCTGAACTGACTAGGAAAACATCAGCAGTTTCCAATTCACTCTCACTTGGAAGGTAAGAATGAGACAAAGATTGTTTCATGGTGATTGCTTCAGTCTGGAATTTCTCCAATGAAAGAGTGGGATCGAGTGGAGATGACATCGACTTGATTACTTCACTCGCGTAAGGAAGAGTGGGATTGATTACAGATGAAACCGAATCGATCACTTGGTCAACCAGCGGGGGGTCGAGGGACAACTTACTATCACTTTTTGGAAGCACCTGTTGAGAACTAGTAATATCTTCCAACCACCGTGAAGCTTTATCCATGCTTGGACAAAGGAAAGTACGGTGCATACCCTTGCATATCAAATAGGGATACAGGACTTTACCTTTCCGACCCTTCACCAATGGGTCACTGGTCGAGGGAGTATCATGATGGTCAGAGGTTGACAATACAAGCGGTTTGGGGTTTTTAGACCACACTTTTGACACAGGGGAAAGACCGGGACAATTCTTGAGAAGGTGATCACCCTTACAAAGCTTGCAAGGGAAATTTGGCTTATGAGGTGTTCTCATAGAATGAGTGGCATCAGAGGAAAATGGTTGACACTTGGTCTCTTTCTTATCCTTCTTCTTCTTAACCTTCCTTTTCTTCTTCTTCTTATCCACCTGATTACTAACACTAGAGTTTTCAGTAGGAGAAGAGGAAGAGACGGAAGCCGATTCAACCTTTAACGTAGAAGGAGAAGGGTCACCATGAGATTGATGCTCATGTGGTGAAGGACCTAGGTTCAACACATTTGGTGCACTTGGTGTAACTGGATTGGAGAATAACCACATTGGTAATCCTATCATCAATCCAGGAAGACTCAATGTAGCCATAAAGGGAGGACCAACTGTTCCACAAGGGGGAATAAAAAATGGCATACCTTGGAATGGGGCCTCTTGGTTGGTAGTCTCGGAAGAGTCTTCCATATGTAAACTTCTTAAGAGTCTCTCAAGTACCACACAAATCAAACGCTACTCAAGTCTAAAAGAAACAAGCAAACTATGTGAGTAGGAGTGGATTTAAAGTCAGGATCCTTACAGGATTATCAAGGCTTCGCAACTTGTGATATACCGCAGGGTCCAACAATATGACGCGACAAGGAGGATTGGGACCATACCCTTACCTGCATACCCGATTACCTGGATGGTACGTGCGTAGTAGCTCTCCGAGTGTTGTTCTCGGTGTATTGCTCCACCAAGATGGCAAAAAAGTTAACTTAGTTGGTTTCAGGAATCCTAGTGGTGTCTCTCGATATACACAAGGTACGTGGGAGCTCAAATCCATAGTGGTGTTGTCTAATGCACAACCGTTTGGCAAGAGACCTTCTGATATACTACCAAGTACCCGATACACCCTTCGATATACGCCAAGTACGTATTATGGTACTTGGTGGCTACATGAAGGAGCTCAATATACCGATAAGTATGTGGAAGACTACAATACCCCCAAAATACAGTGCTGGAAAATAACCACAGCTGCCACACTTAAAGACATCGGAACACGTCTTTAACTTACACACAAGTTGCTAAAACTTTTACCTAGTTCTACCATTAATTTTATTTGGATAGTTAGGTGAATGCATGAGGTGAGTACATAATCGGAAGCATAATACAAGTCCTAGCTACATGCACGAAATATTCTTTTCTTTCGATGAATGCTACCTATGGGAGGGAGAAATATTTTTCTTTCCAACAATTTTACCAAAGCAAAAGCAATGCAATAATTCCCAATTCAAACAAGTTTGACTATAAAAGCATTCTTTTCATTTTTGTGTGAAACCATAAAAATCACAACACTACTAATCCAAATCAAGACATGTTTTTTCCTTTTCTTTTTCTTTTCAAAGCAAAATTACACTAGGTAATGAAAAGAGAGGATTCTAAGATGGAGTATGCAAGCTTTTCAATTTCACTTTCAATGGCTTAAAAGCAATAGGAATTAAAAATGCATCTATCTTTCCTTAGCATGGAACTAATTTTGCAATAAACTAAAGTATATTTTGGATTTTTTGAGAAAATGAGGAACTCATAATTCAAGAAAAACACAAGCGATCACACATTCATTCAATTTTTCCAAAATATTCATAAGCAAAACATTCCAATGCATGAACAATTCTCTTCAACAATGCTTGAGAAATGATGGGAAAGAAGCACTCTTAACTTTTCAATGGATGCATCAAAAGATTAACTTGATAACAACTACGCTTTCAAATGTAAATGACTAAAAACAAAACACTACTTGCAGCACTCAGTGTACTCAGAAAACCCAAGAAAAGACAAGCACTCTATCAGGTTGGAAGACACACAAGATTCAAAATCAGACAGTAGCAAGCAAAGCTCATAAAATAATGTAAGTGAGGTCTGGGAGATGACCTAATGTAGTAACCAGATCAGTTAAGGAGAGGAGGGAATGCAAGGGTGAGCGGATGAAGGTGGAGGAGACAGGAGTATCCACCACTACCAGTTCTTAGACTTGTCCAAGATGGAACCCAAAATCAATCCAAACAAAACCAAACACTCAACACACAAATCAAAGATGGGATCTCTAGCTGGATCTTGTAGCATTGAGGGAGTTCATACAGCAAACTAAAGCTCAGATTAACAAATTAAGAGGGGATGCCTACATGCCAAATTTGACAAATCGACGCACTCTGTGCTTGTACACAGTGTGACGTCACAGTTCACCAATGTGGGGAGTGCGATGGTGTCGCAATATACCAATGAAAGGACTGTGACGAGTGGCTAACAGACAAAGAACAGAGACTAGAAATGACACAGTTTCGCTCTGTTTTCACTAACCAGGTGCGACAAGCGAGATATAAGTTAAAAATGAATCAAATCTCCAGGAAATGAACTATGAAATGGTTTGAAAATGAGTAGTACAAACTCAGAGAAAGCAGATCAGAGTCTTCAAGATGAAGATCTGATAGTGAAATCAACTCAAGAAGCAAATGACAAATAAAAAGCTTGTGTCAAGCAATCAACTGAAAATGACTCTCAGACTGACAACTACAGAACAACATGTAATTCCCCAGTATGGTCACCATATTTTTTTTGCAGACAATCTACCGAGAGCGAACTCAAGGCTTGATCTCCCTAGCTTAACATCAGTCTAGAACAAATAAGATAGAACATAAAATACTTTCCTAGATCGTATAGAAATACAAATGAAAGAGTAGATCATTTACCTTAGACTTGTAGATCCCTTTCTCCTTCGTTGATCCAATGCGGCAGCGCTGCCATATCGCAAGTAGCTAAACCCTGTTGAACATGTAACAGACCACGAGAAGTGAAATCATATATCTAATATGATAGATCTAAGTTAACAGTTAAGGAGGAAAACTCTAAATATCATCAAGGAGACAACATTTATGGAAAGCAATTATATTAACTGTATTGAAGAGTGGAGATGTACAATAGAAAAGAGGATTAAAACCATTTCCTTAACGTTGCAAGCTCCTTTCGACAATCCATGCCAAAGCTCCTAGAGAGAAGTGGATGTTTCCCAAGCTAGACTGTTAGATCTATTGAGTTTGATTTCACCAGCAAAAGACTACCATAGACTTCCTCTCCTTGGGATGGGAGTGAGCTTCATTGAAATAGGACTAAGTGGATAGGGTATGGATAGGATAGGTTGAGATATGATAGGATAGGCTTAAGGGATCCTCCCACGGTGTTAGGAATTGAGTGCCATCTCTCCCAAGAGTTCACATATAGGGTCCCAAGTCAGCAAGCTTCGAGAAGGGGCTCGAAGGGATATTTTTGTTTATTAACTGACATCAGTGCACCCTACAATAAATCAATCTATGATGTCGCATGCTGCATGAGTGCAACCTGCGATGACCTCTCAAAACCTAGTACAAATGGGTACAAATCCTTCTAGGTCAATCACTCAATCAAGGTAACTCTAGGGTGTATACACTGAATCTCATGTTGGGAAGATTTTAGGTGTAACAGTAAAATATCACAAACTTACCTATGAAATCTCTATAGACTTCATTCATTAACCTCATGAAATTTCTTGGTGCATTGGACAGTCTAAATGGCATAACCAACCACTCATACAACCCATAATTCGTCTTAAAGGTTGTTTTCCACTCATCTCCTTTTCGAATTCTGATCGGATGGTATCCACTCTTCAGATCTAATTTTTAAAAGCATGTTGCCCCACTCAGGAAATCCATCATGTCATCCATTCTGGGTAATGGTAATCTTGTTAATTTCTCTAGAGTTAATGCACATCCTCCATTCACCATCCTTCTTTGCGGTGAGAACTGTTGGTACTGCACATGGACTCATACTTTTTTGAACCAACCCCTTGTCTAACAATCCTTGTACTTGCCTTAAAAATTCTTCATTCTCTTGACGTGTCAATCTCTATGCTTCCTGGTTTGGTAAGCTTGCTCTAGGAATAAAATCAAGATGGTGACTTATATCCCTCTTCGATTGTAACTCGTTGGGAAAATCATCTACCACAATGTCACTAAACTCTCCTAGCATCTCCTGAATCTCCTCAGGAAGATCTTTAATATTAGTCTTCATCACTACCACTCTAGGATTATATACCACAGCATAGTTCAGTTCCTTCTCATCAATTTGCTGCAAATACTCTTTCCCTATCAACATCAGGATCTTAGATGCTTGCTACTCTGTCGAACTCTCTCCTTGCAGAGGATGAAGAATATGTTTTAACCCACCTTGCACGAAACTATGACAATTCCTCCTACCATCATGCACTACCCTTTTTTCAAATTCCCATGGTCTCCCTAGAAGAATATGGCAAACATCCATGGTCATAACATCACATATAATCTTTTCCTTATATGTGCCTACTTGAAATTCAACGTCACATTGTTCACTTACTAGGATTTGATGTCCTTTATGCAGCCAAGATACTTTGTATGGAACAGGGTGTTTGGTCCTCTTCAGACTCAGTTTCTCCACCATCTTTGTGGAAACAAGATTTTTAGTGTTCCCACTGTTAATCACCATCTTACAACACTCCCCTCTGACTTTGCACATGGTTCTGAATAAAGCCTTCCTTTGAGCCAGTTCCACTTCCTCCTTTTCAAGTTTGAATAAGACTTTGTTCATCATCAAAGACTCTCCCTTCTCTGGCATTTTCTTGGCCACTGTCATCTTCTCTTGATGTTGCTCATTCTGAGCTACATTGGCTCCTCTCCATCCCATGTCTTCCTTCTCTGGACATTGAAAGGATATGTGTCCCAACTTGTTACATTTGTAACATCTGTAGACAGTTTCTTTGCCTCTTCCTCTACCTCTACCTCCTTCGTAAGGTCTTCTCCATCTTGAGTCACCTCCTCTACCTTGGTGCCCCTATTGGTTTAAGTTGTTGGGTCCTCCTCTTTGGGCTACAAACCTTCCTCTTCTAGCTGTTTGCCCCCTTCCTTGGGCTAAACCTATGCCCCTATTGAAACTCTTCTTTCTCAATAAATTTTCTTCTTCTCTCAAGGCACATTGGTATGCCTCTTCCATTGTTCTTCGTGATATCATGTTGATTTCATCCTGAATCTTCATTCCGAGACCATTGACATTTCTAGCATCCTTCTATGTTTATTCTTCCACATAACCTGCCCTTAGGTTCACATTGTAGAACTCTTTAGTATACTCTGCTACAGTCAATAATCTTTGCCTAAGGTTCTGCATTTGTCTGTATAACGTCAGTTGGTAATCCTTGGGTAATAATTTGGCTCTCATCTTAGCTACCATCCTATCCTAGCTCTTTATCAATGACTTGTTCTTTCGTCTCCTTTCAGCTTGCACGCTATCCCACCATAGGAATGCATGTCCTTTCAACGTTGTCACGAAAAACTTGACCTTCTTGTTCTCCTCAACTTCATCATACTCAAAGTACTTGTCTAACTCGCTAATCCAATCAATGAGGTGTTCAACAGTGAGACTTCCTTCATAGGTAGGAAACTCGAGTTTCGGCCTCAAAGTTGCTCCAAGAATTGATCAAAAGTATCTTATCTCAGGTGTCTCTTGCATAGGTGTTTTTTTATCTGTGTTCCTCTTCATCGGGTTCACTCATGTCCCCTGCTTCTGGGTATCTTCATCTACCCATCTCCACAACTTTGATACGTGCTCGCATTTCTCTAATTTCCTCCATGACTTATGCGTCTGTTGTTGGTCGCTCTCTACCATGAGCTCTTTCTCTTCCCAAACGTATAGCCATGCCTCTCTTTTGTCGTTCCAGGAAAAATATGCTATGATACCAAAATTGGTGCAAGCGGGGATGACCACAGCCCGTCCAACGTGCACCTTCCCATGAAATAGGGTGGTTCCTGGAATCGAACCACTAAACTTAGCTCAAAACCAACTAGGTCCTTCTCAATGGAGGCCCTTCTTACCAAAATTGGCTTTCCACAACCTTCTGACAGTCAAAATTGACCTTCAGCAACTATCTTGTGGAAACACCTTCTTTCTACAACTTGGGTGGTCTTTTGTAATGATCCTTCCACAATCACCTTCCTGCAACGGTCCTTCCGTGACACTCTTACCGTATCCACCTTTCCGTAACTCCCTTCCTGCAACCCTACGGATTGTGGGTGCGCTTCTTGAACTTTCTTGAAAATCCTTCTGCAAAGACTCGTCCACAACTTGGCTTCCGCAATTCCTCACTATTAACTCCCGCGCTTCTTCCTTCTACGGAACACCATCTCAGTCGTCGATCCTTTAAGGATCTGATCTCGTTCGTTGATCTACGATCAATTTGAAACACTTCAACTTGGCCTGCAGAAATGCTAATTCCTGCCCCTGTTGACTTTGTTGCAACTTTTCCCCATCATTGATCTCCATTTCGGCTTTGATCTGGGCCATCCAACCTTTGTTAAATGAATCGGCGGAAACACTATGGTTTTCTTCGTTGGTTGATCAGAGAATTGATCAATCCAGCTCAATTCTTTGTTTGGGTCTAAGGGAAACTAAGTACAAGCAAGAAATCTACTTAAGCTACTTAACGAAGGTCGGTTTGCAAATGATTGGGGTTTCTTAACTGCATATGGAAATCACATACATGTGAAACATAGACTCATTCACACAGAGATCAGGCCAACAATTGCATACAATTCTAGTTGACAGAATCTCAGATCATTCTTCATTCAAGATGCACAGTAACCCAATCGAACACACAAAATTTCTAATTACACTAACAGATAGCTAGAAAATTTACATTCCTACCAAAATGACCAACCCCCTTCTCATTTATCTCTACCATTTTTATCCATTCGGCTCCCCAAAAACATAATGGTCGAACAACCAAAAAAACTAACAGCCTCACTCTCCCCATCACTAGAGGAGTCACTATCATCCTACAACAGATTAGCTGAATCGCTTGACCTCCACGTGGCGAGTATCAAATTGCCACTATGTCCTATCTTCTCAAAACCGACAACGCACAAGGAGGTTCCATATTCTGCAGATTAAAATGTAAAACAGAAAGACAAATTATGTTGTCAACATCAGGACAACTTGTCCTCTTGCTAGCACAACATGTGAACACTCGATCACATTGCTGACTTAGCATTGATGCTCCTGCATCAGGTAGCAAAGAGACCTCCTGGTTCAAAGGGAGAATATTCAACAAGGGATGGAGTGATGTGGTTGGAGATAGATCTAGGTGGAGGTGCCAGAAGTACCTCCCTCGCTAAGAGGAGAGTGTTATATTTTTTCAACTCAGAGATACTTTTGCATTTATTGTGCCTAGGATGTAGAATTCTAAGAAAACGTCTCAATTTAGTTTCTTTATAAAGTGTAATTATAAAGTGACTCTATAAAGTAATTTATAAAGTCAAGTTGGTGTATTTTATTATTTTGGGATAAAGTTAAGTGACTTTATGATATTTGAGTGATTTAAGTGACAAATGTCATCTCAATGAGGGGATAAATCACATCCATCAATCTTGTGAGTCAAGATTCAATCTTGACCACAAAAGATGAAGGGTTAGGGAAGTTACCCTAAATGAAAAGATAAAAGAAACTGTTGTGGGACCTAGTGGCATACATTCCAAGAGAGACATCTTGGAGAGTTGATTGAGGAAAGAGGAAGAGTTTAAATAAGAGGAGATATGGAGCAAAAAGATTAGCAGGTTTCCAAAAGGGGGTGGATATTCCAAGAGTGGAAGGAGGAACAAATCCCAAGGTAGAAGATTGTTTCACATAATTTGAGGAGGGCCATACAATACAAACTGTATTGTAGCACGATTCTCAAGAGACGAGCAGGATGCACATAAATTGAGACAATGTTGTTGTTGTGAGAGGGTTGTACAACTGGAAAATTACATAGAAATCAAGGCAACGCTGCACAAAGCTCAAGATAAGTTGTATTTATGTTGTTTGATGACTATATAGTAGGTCGTATAGTAAATGTTCATATTGTACCTTCTATTGGTATTTCATGTGTGCATTTTAACATATTTTCCAAGGAGATTAATGTGCATTTAATGTTGATTGTACTTGTTTATAATTTCAAAAAAATTTGAGAGCTCATTTAATTGAAATATTCATCATTCACCAGTTTTCCCCGTGTGGGTTTTTCCAGGGTCTTTTGAGCAAAATTTCATGTGTCAAATGTGGTGAATATGTTTGTTGTTCAGTGTTGTTTTCCACTACTGTGGTGAACATGCAATAATTAATTAATGCAAATACACGAGATATCAGAAATAATAGAACTCATAATCATTTTTATATTGATCACGGGCCACTTCAAGGGGGCAACCTCCTTTGAGCAAGCTCAATACAATTAACTTCACGGTGCCTTCATAGGCCTCAACACACACTTATATACTAAGTCTAGGCGCCAATACCATGGGTCAATACTATGTGTCAATACAAACCATGGGCTAAGTCTAGGCGCCAATACCATGGGTCAATACTATGTGTCAATACAAACCATGGGCTAAGTCTAGGCACCAATACTATGAGTCAAAACCATGGGACATATAATACTATGGGACGACTTACAAAGCATATGCGTCCAATACTATGGGTCAATACTATGGGCTAATATAAACTATGGATCAACAAATACTACGGGATGAATTACAAAGCATATGCATCCAACAACAATATACTAACAAAGTAAAGACATGGGTTCCTAACATCCCCTCTCCTTTAGAAAAAGTTTTGTCCTCAAATCTTTAGATGTGGAAATTGATACAGAATCTGAAGGAGTGGGTCCCTTGTAGCATCCTCAGGTTGCATGTTGAGCCACTGGCGCCTTTGGATTTTCAGGGAGGATTGCATGGAAGGCTGTAGACGAAGAAGAACCATATCAATGATGTGAAAAGTGCACTCAGAGCGGTGTTGATCGGCTTCTTTTTTCAGTCGAATTCTTTCCATGTGAAAATTATCCTGTAGAATGAGAAGAAGCTGATCACGGTTTCAAAGAATTGAGTCAATTGCCTGAACTGGGGAGCTGCTGAAGGTGTATGGAAGAAGAACTGGTGGTGCCTGTCCAGAGACTGCTTCATATGATGTCCTTTGAGATGTGGTACTATACCACTGGAGTGCTTCTAGGAAATCCATAGAAATAGTTGTCCAAATCTGTGGAGGGACGGGTAAGGGTTTGAGCAGTCCCTAAAGGAGGGTCGTTTTACCCTTGTTGGCCTGGAAAGTATCATAGTCAACCACCATCCATTGAATTGTCCTTTTGAGTCCCTGCCAAAAGAAGTTACATTGTTCCTGGTCATACGTTTTGAGGAACCCAGAGTGCCCTACTGATGAAGAAGCATGGAGTTCATAGAAGACATAGCCCCATTGAACAAATTGCAACCAATTTGTAACAAACAGAGAAATAGCTATAAGAGAAACTGGGTCATCAAATGTGCAAGGAGGAGCATATTCCACCATATTGTCCTTACCCTTCTGGTAAGTGGTCGCATAGTCATAACCCATGAGTTGGATAACCCATTTCAGGTGTGTTGGGGAGGAGACCCGTTGTTCCAGGAAAGTTTCCAGACTCTGGAGATCAGTCTTGATGCAAAAATAATTCCCCAATAGGGATGGCTACCACTTCTTTACTGTATGCAAAACAGTCATCATTTCCTGCTGAGAGGTAGATGCGGCTAAATTCTTATCGGAAAGGTCTCTTGAACGCCCAAAACCACATCACATCCTCCTAAGGAAAAGGCAAACATGTGAGAGCGCAGGTTATAATCTTCCATAGAGATACGCACATTGTGACACTTCCCCTTGCAAGGTAAGGTGCCCCCATTGGAAACCATGACTTCAAAGTTGGAGCAAGGATGGACAAAACAATCAGCCTGTTTGGAAATCCGAGGATCAATGAAGTTATGAGTGCTACCAGAATCAATGAGTATGGTAAGAGGGAGCTTCTTGATGTATCCCTTGACTCGCATTGTTTGTGGGGTGGTGACGCCGGTTACAGCATGGAGAGAGATCTCAGGTGGGTCGTCCTGAGATGGGGTGTCCACAAGAGGGTGTTGAATGTCAACCTGATCATCTACTATATATGGAGCTTCTTCATCAAGTTCTTAGGCAGGCGGAGAAACCACATCCAAGAGATAGAGCTTTTGTTGAACACATCTATGTCCCTGAGTGAATTTCTCATCACAATTATAACAAAGCCCTTTTTCTCGGCGTGCCTGCATCTCTGTTTCAGACAATTGCTTGATAGGAGTTGGTTAAGGAGTAGGCGTGATGGGAGGTCGTTGGGAACCCATATTTCTGAAGGGAACAAAGGTGGGTTTGGAGCATTGTTGTGCTGCGATCTTGTCCTCGGCTAGCTTAGCCAACCCTAGGACTTCCATCATTGTGTTGGGACAAAAAATTTTGACCTCTGAGCAGATTTCATCCTTGAGACCACTGATAAAACAACTCCTGTAGAATTCATCAGACAATCCTTCTGTGTGATTGGCTAGTTTCTCAAATTCCGTATGATACTCTCTCACTGTGCTAGTTTGGTGAAGTTTAGTGAGTGCTCCTGTGAAGTCGTCAAAAGCACTAGGACCAAATCGTGGCAAAAGAAGTTGGCAAAAATCTGTCCAGTTTCGATCGGGTTGAGCTTTGATGTACCAACGGTACCATTGAAGGGGTTCCTATTCCAAATGAAAGATTGCAATGGAACTTTCTGGACATAAAAAGTATTATGCAGACTGAAATATTGTTCTGCTCGGTATATCCATCCAGTTGGATCAGTACCATTGAAGCGAGGAAAATCAAGCTTAGGCCCACGAAAATTGCTGGAAGAAGAGAACCAGGTGGCTGCAAAAGATTCTGGCTGTCGGTTATTGTTCATGGCTGAATGCTGAAGATGGAGGCTGAGAAATTTTTCATCCAGATCTTGGAGTTTGGTTTGGATGGTTGCAAGTGCTTCCTCCATGGTGTTTGCTCCTGTGTGAGTGACAACCATAACCAGTAATTTTTTTATTTTTTATTTTGTGGGGGGGGGAATGGATAGAAAAACACAAACACAAGCTTATTTAGTAAGGGGAAATTTGGATTTGGGAAAAACTTGGAGGGGTAATTGGGGTTTGACTAGGTTTTTGACACTTTCTGAGGGACAAGGAAGCAAAAAATGGGGATTTCAGAAGTTGGAACTCTATGGTAAAATTTGAAGGCAATCGGGTGAAAATTGAAGAAGTTATGGCGAACCCTAAAAATAGACAAATGTGGGATTTCTGGTCTTGGAAAGTGGAATTTGGGATAGGGTCTTCAGGAGTGAAATATGCAGAATGGGATTGCAGGGATGTTAGTGAAGTTTCAGGGAAAACAGAGTTGAAACAAGGGAGATATGGCCGAAAAACAGATTTTTCTTTCTTTCTTCTAGAAATGGATCGGCAACAGCGGCGCATAAGGGATCCGCAATAGATGGATATGCAACGGCGTGGAAGGGATCGAAAATGGCTAGATCTGAAACGACGACTGGATCTGGAACGACTTTCAGAATATATCTGAAACGGCTGGATCTGGAGCGGAAGTGATCGGCAACAGTTCAACTAAAAATAGATATGGACCCCAGGTATGTACAGCTTCCTATCGGTTCAGGGGATTCACTTGGGCACCAATGTTGTCTGACGAATTGCATATTGGGGCAGTACCCCTCACTCCACGGCTCAGGTAAAACTCATAACCGCTTTGCCACAAACGACAGCTCTTGGTTTACCTCATGGGTGGAAACTAGTCAATCAGGTAGGGGTCGTTGCCCTTTTCGCTAGCAGGTCCTCTTAATGGGCCAGCTACTTTGGGGTTCCTGTGGTACTCCTCACAATGAGTTTTGGGGCTTATGCCCAAGTACTTCCCACAGTTAAGTGGATAGGGATTATTTACAAATCTAAAACTGCAACAAATGCGAAAATAAAAATTGGCAGAAATTCCACCCAACGAGCCCAAGAAAGTGCTATAATACCAGATGTGGTGAACCTGCAATAATTAATTAATGCAAGTACATGAGATATCAGAAATAATAGAACTCAGAATCACTTTTATATTGATCATGGGCCACTTCGAGGGGGCAACCTCCTTTGAGTAAGCTCAATACAATTAACTTCACGGTGCCTTCATAGGCCTCAACACACACTTATATACTAAGTCTAGGCGCCAATACCATGGGTCAATACTATGTGTCAATACAACCCATGGGCTAACTCTAGGCACCAATACTATGAGTCAAAACCATGGGACATATAATACTATGGGACGACTTACAAAGCATATGCGTCCAATACTATGGGCTAATATAAACTATGGATCAACAAATACTACGGGACGACTTACAAAGCATATGCGTCCAACAACAATATACTAACAAAGTAAAGACATGGGTTCCTAACAACTACTATAATTTTCAACTTACTTAGCATTTGTGTTTCTTCCCTTAAAGTATAGTTGGAAATGTGTTTGAGGTTAATGCTTGACTATTGAAGTTTATTGGAGGTAGAAATTAGAGTTTGTTAAGTGTTTGACTTAATTCCTAGCTGAGTTTGCAAGTTGAACTTTGAGTGTTTGATAGATTCTTAACATATTTAGTTTTTCAACATAGTAATAATATATCCAAGTATGTATTAATTCAAACACATAAGGTTTCAACGTTCACAAAATACTTAGCCGAATACAAGGAGTTGGCATTTCAAGGTATTACATTCAAACCAAACTGTACTTCGACCTTGATCATTTGCTTAAAGATATCAAGTGGCCAGTTTCGTCCCCTCTCCACATGTCCATTCTATGAAGTTATAGATTTCATATTGTGTTAGCTCTTTTCTCTTCAACTTGATTTCTCTTCTTCCATTCTGATTTTTGATTCTTCTCTTTTTCTAAGTTAAATCTAAATTTCTCCTTTTAGAGTTCATTCACATTCTTCAACAAGCAAGAGTGTTAACCCCTTGGCATTCTTTTTCTGTTTCTTTTGCGAATGAGGCATTTACTATTATTAGCTAATCTTTTAGGTGGTGAAACCTATTCCGCGATAATACAACTAGGTGATGTCAATTGCATTAATTGAGTGTATTCTTCTCCAACTATTCATTCACAATCCATAAGGCACAGAGATTAACATTGGATAATGCAACTATAAATATTGAAAATAAAGGGAGACATGGTCTCACATTTACATCAATATCTAGAGTTATGGGCTTGAATGGTGTTTGAATTCAACTTCCTTTTGGATATGATCTATATGAGAAGATTGCAATGGGGGCTTTAAGAAAAGTAGAAGAAGATATTGAGATTTATTACTTTGTAATATATATATAATTCATCATGTATCATGAGTGAAAATCATTATTTTATTAGAAGTCACCATTTTGATCATGTAATTTTTTTTTTTTAAATATTGGTTGAAATGATTCCAATATAGTAATTTTGGTTTTTAAGCAACATTTTTTTATGCATTGGAAACATGTATCCATCTTTAACTCCCAAAAGAATGAAATCCCTTAAGTAATAAAATAAATTTTCAAAGTTTAAGACTTTAAAAAGAGTTTACACCTCAAGAGATATGATCCTCTTGACCCTGGCTATAGTTAGAGTTAAAATATCTATGAAACCTATTGTTGGAGTACAACTTGTTAAGAGCCACACCTTTAGGAATATAATGTGGACTATCATCCACACCTCGAGGAATATAATGTGGACTAACTCCTATGTCCGTGGATATTTGACCTTGTACTTGGTTTCAAATATTTACGGACATATACAAATTTTGGTGTAAATATGAGTACAAACCTTACACATGTGATAATCTAAAAATCTCAACCTAGTAAGAATGAGATAATAAAACATGATTTACACCGCATGGCGTTGATTTATTTGAAATGTTATTTAATGAAATTTGAATTTAATTCCAAGGTTCTATGCTTTTGATTTTGAGGTTCATTGATAAAATTGTTGAAATTCTCTTTTGACCGTTAAATAATTTTTATAGTTCACTATATGCAAAGGTGGTGAAGTTCTCCAAGTCATCGAGGATTCGAGGGCACAAATTGGAGCATCTCACCAATGTCACCATCACCTACATAGTCAATCCGTCGAAAACGGGCCGGCGTCCTCTCTGTTTGTCAAATGATTGAGTGTCTTAAGGCAATGAGCCGCTCTTCATTGGAATTCATAAACGTCAAATCATTTCTTGATTATTTGTAGAAATTGAAAGCTCCAACACCATGAAATATGTGAATCTGACGGTGGCCGTTTCCAGTATTACTGTGGGTTAGGGCCGCAGGTTTGTGCCTTCTCCCATACCAGTGTCATTTGAAAGATAATTTCTCTCTCAATTTAATAAACATAAACTAAATACTATTTAATAAACATAGTATTTTTTTAATACTAATTAACCAAAACTTATTTAAATATTAATGAAGATGCATTTAAGCATAACAAGTTTTGACAACCATGAAATAAATCTTGCTGGATACTTATTATATTTATTACACTCAGGTTAATTTTATGATTCGTTAAAAAAAGTTCAAAATCTTAAATAATATCTAAATACCTATAGACTTAATAACCTTTCAAATTTAAATATTTAATAAATTTATTATAAAAATAAATTAACATATATTTCTGAAAAAAAATCATTGTGATTTCCAAAATTGGACGAACTTATGAAGACTATAACATTACCGAATCTAACTGATGCTAGTTGGTGCCGCGAATCATTATGTAGGCGTGATCCATAAGCTATAGGCCTCCATTCTTTACGGACGCTATTTATCATTTCGAGTATATTATATTTGCCAAAAATCTAACCCGATTGTTTAGAACAACATAACTTGAATCATATAATTCGATGTAAAAAATCTCACATATGCGTAACAAGATAAAACGTTCGTTTCTTTCGTAACTAAGTGTTCATTTATTTCCTCTACTGTCTTGCATAAGCAAGACCTTCACGGCCTTGTGCAGATGATCTTATTCTGTAAATGATCTCATGTTAATGATCTCATGTTAGTGCTTTATCGGATAGAAGTAGCTCCAAATAAATTTTGGCTTTTATAGGGCACTGTAATTTCCATAAGTTCTCCCACCACGTTTTTTTGTTCAGATTGTAAATCTTTATTTAAAAGTGCCTTGTACCATAGCTTTAGTAGGTGTAAAAACTAATTGTCATTGACATCAATAGTTTTAATATGATTCTCTTTTAAGTTTCCAGTATACTCCTCCCAACACTTTTTTCCCTCACCTTCAAAGCCCAGTTGTTTAGTTGAAACACAATCTTGAGTATAGTTTGAAGTTCCTATTATATTTATGAAGTTATTAAATTTATGATGGGAATCAATGTATGCTTGCTCTTATCAAATTTATGATGGGAAAAAGGATATACATGTTATAAATCTTACTACATTTTCCTTGTGCTATAAGAATTCCATTTTTCCAAGATCTTGGTAAATTTATAATTGTCAATGTCAAAACCTTTAAGAGCACCATTTCATCAATCAAATCATAGTGGAATTTTGATCATGCCTAAAATTTGTGTCCATTTTTGTATCAAATTTATGATTGGCAAGAGACTATTTTTCAATACATGATTAAGGTATTCTAAAGTTTAACATAAATTAATCTTAACCCTAAATATTTTAAGCAACTAGAAATTTACACTTAATTTTTTATATATATATTTTAATGATCACGAGTTAAAAAAATATGTTTATTTTTATAATTAAAGATAATTATATTAACTAAAAATACAAAATAGATGACATATTATACAATGATTTTGTTAAGTATATGTGTCAATTTTGTATATATCTTTGATTTTTTATTTTTTCCTTGAACATCATTTTAACAAACAAAATTATCTAAGGCTTTTTAAAAATTAATTATATTTCATTCTTATATATAAATTATCTTATTAATATTGATTAAAAATAACTAAAGAATTTTTCTAAATTAAATATTAATTTTTTCAAACTTTAACATTGTTATCTTTTTATTTAAAAATAATATATAATATTGAACATACTTCATCCACTAATAAATCCTACACAAAAAATTTGTATTCATTTTAAGTCTTGCTTTTTGGCTCTAACAATGTAAACGACTATTTTTTGAAGTTTTGTTTAATAAAATAGATTGATATTGATATTGGTAAGAATAGATTGATATTGATATTGGTAAGAGATGTAATTACACTTTTGGGATAAGTTTACACAACTTGAAATTTAAATATTTTTACCATTTTAATGGCTTGGAAGAAAAAAGATAATGCAAAAAAAAGTTTCATTCCATTTGACCTTGTCTATATTGTATTTATTCTTTGAAGTTGTTGGAAGAGTAATTTTATTTTTCCTGTTTTTCTTACGACAAACTATGTTGAGTTATCTCCCCTCTCTCCTACTTCTTCTTTTTTGGATTTGAATATTGAAATTCCTTATTTTATGGAAGTGATTGAATGGAAACTTCAAAAGCATGAATGCCACTTTATAGTGACCAAACTATTTTGTCTTCGTTGCTTTCCATTATCGTCAACATAAACTTATCGATTTTTTTGTTTTGTAGTTTTGTCTAATTTCTTGTAATCTTATGCATACTTTTCTAGTTTTATTGAGCATTCTTTATAAAATTGATTATGGGCCCTTTATAATCCTGGTTCATGGTCACCCATAAAATTTTACCATTTAACTTCCCTTCAACCAACATAATTATTTATAAGTTATGTGAACATATATTTTGATGTTAGTGTTTTATAAACTATCTTAAACTATGATCCATTCTCATAATTTTTTCTTTGTGAATGTAGGTAAAGTTGTGGGCTATAACAAACAATCATCTTACATGCATCGTGTCAACAAATCCAAATGTTTTGAACTAGGAAGGTTTATTATATCTGAAAAGGAACCCTTGAAGTGAAAAAAAAACCATTCCAAGTAGTAGTAGCAAATGATTATGAAATGACTCTACATACAAATTTAGAAGTTGAAGAAGTAGGTGAGGAAGGGGCATGTATTATAGAGTACAATTACAATTTGTGAATGTTGATGAGCTTGGTCCATATGGCAATTCAAGGGATCCTGTTGGTAAGTAATTTTTTAATTTAAATAGAAAAAACTTATTTTGGTAACTATATATTTCACATTCATCTCTATATTCCAGCATATGTTTGAATTGTCTAATGTATTCTTGTGAAAATGTCATTCAAGTTGTTAAGATTGTATCACCATTTCTAAGCATTAGATGGAAGAGAAATAATGAATAAATTCCTAAGCGTGACATTGCAATTATAGATGATAGGTGAGGTTTACTGTTATTTCCTCTATTCATTATGTTTGATGAATTGTAATTAAATTGTTAATAGTGTATTTTTAATGAGTGAATTAGATGATGGCCAGGATACGTAATGTATATTGCATGTCACAACTAAGTCATTGGTTATCAATTTTGTGTTATCTTATTCCCACTTTATAGTTGTAAATAGCTAGGATCATATTTCTTTGAAGGACTGATGTCTATTATACTAAAATCCCCTACTAATGAATTTGATTTTTGTTTGTGGCTTAACTGAATACAATTGTAGTAAGAAAATAGTTATAATGAGTGTCTGGAATGATATTGCAAAGAAAGAAGGACAAGGATTTCTTGACAACGTTGATAATGGACCTATAGTAGTAGTAAGGGTAGCCAGGAGTGACTACTTGGGTATGTGAGGGCCTTACATAGTTGGATTTACAGAAATAGTACTTTTGATCTCTTTGGTTTATGCAATATCTCATTAAAGAAATGTTTTTAATTGGATTTTGGAGGAGTATCTTTATCTACTATGGGTAGAAGTAGTCTAATGGTAAATCCATATCTCCTTGTTGCTAAAAAAATCCATTCATAGTAAGCATTCATAACCATATTGAACCTTATTATTGTTGAAATTCTTAATGATACTCAAAGGGTGGGTGAATCAATATCATGTGTAGATTTATACATAATTCACTTTTTAAACTTGCTACTTAAAACCACATCAATAAAAAAAATTTGTCCGTAGATATTTGAAGAAAATTTTGTATGTGTGTGTGTGTGTATGTAAAATGAAATTACAAAGAAACATGGGAGACACCAATTTCCATTGACGTGAGCACTAACTCACTATGACACCCCTCTGATTGGGACACCAATAACACACCAACTTGCAGACTACAAGCTTCAACTTGCGAGGGCACCAATCCTCTGCGCAAGCATGAACTTGTTGAATCGGGCTCCAACCTGTGAGGACACCAATCCTCTGCACAAGCACCCACTCGTAGTGTTCATGCACCAACCTAAGTGGAGACACCAATCTTGTTTGCTTGCCTCACCTAATTGCCCTAAGGTATAGATGTTATTGTACACTGACTTTAGATATGCACGAACTATTCTTACTATAATATGTTCTCTTCTCTGCATCCGACTATGTGCACTTTGATGTACTTTGATTTACTTCCTTCTCATTTTTTATTTAATTATGATCACTGATATTTTACTCTGTATCATGCTATCGTTCTATTTTATTATATAGATTCTGTGCACACATATGGATAGTGGGGTCGACACAACACATGTAGTGGGGGGGATTGGATGTGTTAAACTCCAGCTAGAGTTAGGAGGATATCTGGAGGTGGCTAGAATGTATCTATTATCAAATCTAAGGAAGAGCTTGCTCTCATTGTCATCTTTGGAGGATGATGGATATGTAGGCTTATTTTGTATTTGACACGTGATTATCTATCCAAAGGGAGAGAGTCTGGATGTAGCACTAGTGCTTGGAATTGAAGATGGATAGATGTACAAGTTGATGGGATAGCTTGTAGATTCTGAGTCTAAGTGGATCTCGAGTTCAATGGTGGTGAATGAGATAGTCAGGCGTGAGAATTTTTCCAGTTTAGTCAAGGAACCAAGCTGGTATAAGATAAATCTAGAGGATGAGCACAAGGGTGGGGTGAACTCTTAGTGCAAATGTGATTGGCAGAAGTCTTTAGCATACAATCTAGTGCAAGTAGCAAAGAGGCCTCCTGGTTCAAAGGGAGAATCTTCAAAAAGGAATGGAGTGATGGGGTTGGAGACAGATCCAGGTGGAGGTGCTAGAAGCACCTCGCTTGTTAAGAGGGAGTGTTAGCATTTTGCAACTCGGAGGTACTTTTGCATTTATTGTGCCTAGGATGTAGAAGTTCGAGAAAATATCTCACTTAAGTGTCTTTATAAAGTGTATTTATAAAGTGACATTATAAAGTAATTTTATAAAGTCAAGTTGGGGTATTTTATTGTTTTGGGGTAAAGTGAAGTGAATTTATTATATTTGAGTGATTTAAGTGACTTATGTCATCTCAATGAGGGAATGGAATAAATCACATCCATCAATCTTGTGAGTCAAGATTCAATCTTGACCACAAAAGATGAAGGGTTAGGGAAGTTACCCTAAATGAAAAGATAAAAGAAATTGTACTAGGACCTAGTGGCACACATTCCAAGAGAGATATTTTGGAGATTTGATTGAGGAAATATGAAGAGTTTAAATAAGAGGAGATATGGAGCAAAAATATTAGCAAGTTTCTAAAATGGGGTGCATATCCCAAGAGTGGAAGGAGGAACAAATCCCAAGGTAGAAGATTGTTTCACATAATTTGAGGATGGCCATACATTATAGACTGCATTGTAGCATGATTCTCAAGAGGAAAGAATGATGCACATAAATCGAGACAATGCGATTGCTATGAGAGGGTCGTACAACTAGAAAATTGCATAGAAATTGAGGTAATGCTACACAGAGTTCGAGATAAGTTGTATTTCTGTTGTTTGATGTCTATACAGTAGGTCGCACAGTCACTGTTCATACTATACCTTCTGTTGGTATTTTAAGTTTGCATTTTAACACCTTTTCCAAGGAGATTAATGTGCATTTAATGATGATTGTACTTGTTGATAATTTCCAGAATTTATGAGAGCCCATTTAATAGAAATATTCCTCATTTATCGGTTTTCCCAGTAGAATGAAATCCCTTGAAGTGAAAATATTTTCTCAAAGTTTAGGAATCTAAAAAGGGTTTACACCTCAAGAGATTTGATCCTCTGGGCCCTTGCTAGAGTTAGAGTTAAGATATCTATAAAACCTATTATTGGAGTATAGTTGGTTAACCGCCACATCTTTGGGAATATAATGTGAACTAACCCTCACACCTCTATGAATAAATGTTAGCTAATGAAATATGAATTTAATTCCAAGCTTCCATGCCTTTGATTTTGAGGTTCATTGATAAAATTGTTGAAATTCTCTTTTGACCGTTTAAATAATTTTTATATAACTATATGCAAAGGTGGTGAAGTTCTCCAAGTCATCGAGGGTACAAATTGGAGCTGCTCACCGTCAATCCGTCGAAAACGGGCCGGCGTCCTCTCTATTTGTTAAATGATTGTGTGTCGGGTGTCCTAAGGCAAGGAGCCGCTCTTCATTGGAATTCATAAACGTCAAATCATTTCTTGATTATTTGTAGAGATTGAAAGCTCCAACACCATGAAATATGTGAATCTGACGGTGGCCGTTTCCAGTATTAGCTGTGTGGGTTAGGGCCGCAGGTTTGTGTCTTCTCCCAGACCAGCGCCATTTGAAAGATAATTTCTCTCTCAATTTCTTATCCGAGAGATCGAGGGTTTCGTCATGAGCTCGGAATATCCCTTTTATCCACCCAATCTGGATTATGAGCCGCAGCCGAGGACAAAAGCAGGTGCCGCTCTCATGATATTGCCCATGATAGTTGTTCTTCTTGTGATTTTTTTGGGCTATTGTGTGCGAGGTCATGAGAGCTGGATTAGGAGACGGATAAAACCGATATCATCTCCTAGGCGTCCTCCTGCTATACAATTGCCGAGGCGGCCGAATGTGAGCTTGAATCCCGCGACATCCGCGACTCAATCACAGAATTCCGGAGGTGATCTGAAGTGCGCAGCCTGCCTGCATCCATTCAAGGAGAATCAGACAGCCCGGGTTCTGCCCAATTGCGTGCATAGATTTCATACAGACTGTATTAAGATGTGGTTTCCTCGTACCACTTGTCCCTATTGCACAACCACCGTGGAACCTCAACAACCAGTTTTGGAAGCCCAGTCCAGACGGCCAGTTTTGGAATCCAGTGGAACAGAACTAATTACTTCAGGGATCCATGACCATTTGAATTTGGAGCAAGGGCAGAGCTCAACAGCGGGAGCAGAACTTAATGCAGAGATGGATGAGGGAACCTCCAGTGGACGTGCATCAATGCCGCTTGCCATTGAAATGCCGAATAGTCAAGTCGAAACCCTGAATCGTCGTACACCATTCCCATGCTATGATGCTGCTGAACGCCATAATGAAGATAATGGTCAGTAGAATTGGGCAACGACATTGTACAGATGCATGCGGATATAATTTTGCCGACCTTATAATGAACAAAGAATTCATCAAGATTGAGATGTATTGTCGCCTTTAATCTCTTTCGATAAAATGCATATTCAGAACAGAAATTGTATTAGTTCCCAGATCTTTCCCAGTACTACATTCCTTGTTTTTGCTTTTATGTCGTTTCTTGATTTTCTTTTGGATTGAAAGCAAACTCCATTAATCAAATTGCAACCCAATAGACGTTGTCAACTTCATTCTCAATGGTCAGTAGAATTGGGCATCGATATAATTTTGCCGACCTTATAATCGAACAAAGAATCAATCAAGATTCAGGTGTATCGTCCACTTTATTTTATTCGGATCATATAATGTATATTCAGAAAAGAAATACAGAGAGGTACATTAGTTGCCAGATCTTTGCATATAATATATTCTTTGTCTTTGCTTTTATGGCGTTTCTTGATTTTCTTTTGGATTGAAACCAAATTCCATTAATCAAATTGCAAACCAATAGACGTTTGTAACTTCATTTTTCAATCTCAATAACGAATAAATTTCTTAATCAAAACTAAGGTATAAGAGGTAACGAAGCAATTCATATTAATATACAGATTATTATGTCCCCGACCGATTCAAACGACAGGGTTTGATGAGCATGAAAATATAATTTCAATGGAAGCATGATTGGCTTTTAAATCAGAGTGTAGATTTCTTGTCTTGAATTGCTCCCCGCGATTTCTTGTCTTGAATTTCTCTGCAGCTCCAAATTAGTTTCAGACAACATGATCAGGGTTAGATAATATAAAGTATAATTGAAGTGAACTGTACAGATTGGGTGATTAAAATATTCACATTTTTGGTTCATACTTCATATTTGGTTGATACTCCTACTTCTTAATTAGTGTATATATTGCTTCTTTTAATTAGTCCATAAAGCGTTCTACAAGTGGGAAAGACTCCCGGAATTTTGGTTTTTATTTGTTATTAGGTGTTGGATGATTTTTGTGAGGATTGAAATCATTTCGTCCTTTCATCCGTCTATTGCCCAACCGGTGTAAATGAAAAACCCTACTCGGTGATCAAATTTGAAGGGTGGGTCTTAATTTTTATTGGAACGGCATTTGTTATTGGATTGGAGGGGAATTTAAATAATTGTAGACGAATATAAATTAACTAAACCCTTCCCCCAAAAAATGCAAGAACAAATATTGCTCATCCAAATTTTTACAATCTTAAATAATTGAGCACTCCTTAATATCTACATGATAAAATGGTATATTTTCAATAAAACCGAATTTGAACACATTAATTAGACATATATATAACATTAATTTTACAATTCATTAAAATAACAACAATTTTGTTGTATTTTTCTCGGTTAGACCATACTTCATTATACATAAAAACTACTTAGACTATGCAATAACCATATTGGGGCATGTGCATGATCTTATGCATAGTGCAAGACGTTGTAACTAGATATAGTCTTAAAATAAAACTAGAACCATGATAAAAATACTTACTGCTAACTATGTACAAAAAGAAGCCACTAAGCAAAACGAGGCTATAATAAACCTACAACCAAAATATACATATAAAACGAACGAAAAACTTAATTCAAACCAGAGAGAGGGAAAACATCCAAGCTTGAGAGATGTAAGAATGATGGACATTAGAGCTTAAGAAAAAATAATACAGAGCTCAAAACAACATTAAAAAAAAATCTTCCATACCAAGCAAGTTAGCAACGCTAGCATCATAGGGGTTTCGGCATCAAATTTTGTTGTTCAACACTTGTCGCGACAACATACAGGTATGAGATGGAGGGGAAATGGAATCAAGCCTAAGTCAGCTGGAGCCTTGTGACTTGCTGCAGGTTTGAGTCTTGAAAATCTACCTTTTAATTTGAACAAGAACAACAAAAGAAGTTTGTTAATGGCTCGATTTGCGAAAATTCTAGAGACATGAGTAATTAAGAGCTCGAGGCTCTAAAATTTGATGTGTTTTTTTACCAATCCACGATTCGTACTCACTGGCATGAAATTTAAGTTATTTAATGAAAGAATTAATGTATCTACATCTATGTCGAAACCGTTTTCCATGTTGATGCGGGCCACTGCCCTCCTTACTGTCTTACCAAAATGCATGAGAATGAGGAAGAAGACTTAAAATTATGGACTTCACCATCAAAGAAGCCTTAAAATCAGATTGGTAAGGAGTGATAAGAAGATCACAACAATCCAACGTGTCAAACATCAGATGATAGTGCCAATTAAAGACTTATATGGTAAATTTAATATAAGACTTACTTATAGTTGTCTCTTACTCTTTGTGTCTTGACACATTTGATAATTTATGGTTGTCTCCGTTCCTTCACTCAATTGATATTATAAGGTGATGATGTGCATGCGTAATAATCCTTAGTTATGACTATGCGATGAGGATTTAAATGGAAGAGGATGTAAAGACATGTAATTTTTTTACGTATTTTGGTTGCAAGTGTCGAAGACAAATGTGGTGAGAAAACACATATGTTTAGAACGACGTGTTAACAATAAAATTAACACCCTTGATCAAATGACGGAAGAAACGCATTTTTACCATGCACCTGCAGCAGGAAGACATGACACAAGTTCATGCAGAGATGAATCCTCTCTAAAATGAATTAATTGTGCGTAAATCATTCTAAATGGTGCAAAAAGCCTAAAAACTATGAAAAGTGGGTTTTCAAGCTAAAATAATCTAAAATGGATTATCCCACAGTCAAAAGAGAAACCTAAGGCACATTTCCCAATGCTATATAAGAAAGGCTTTGGGGCATGGTAAAGACACACAAAGGAAGAGCAAAGGAATGCTGGAAAGATTCTGAAGGAGGAGAAAGAGCTCAAGTTCTTCAAAAGCAAGGGTGAAGGAAGGGAAGCTCATGTCAATGGAGGAAGGATTCATATCTAATGCCATGGTAAGGATGTATTTCTCCATTATTCTACTATGAACAGATTCAAGTTTCTACTATCTATGAGTTTAAATCTGGTTTATCTTGCATGAATTTAATTCTAGATGGCTTTAGATCTTAAATATGTTTGTCTTGATTGATGAATAGATATAGATCTTTTAGAAATTTGTAATAATCTCTTCAAGTTGCTAACCTAGGAACTCACCATTCCTTAGGAAGATAGTTCAATTAGTGTAGACACAACCCTGCATTAATTACTGTTATCAGGACGAAGGGAGATTACATGATCATGATCACGCCACCCATCAAATTGAAGACAATTCCTGAGCCAAAAATTTTCTCGCCACCCATCAAATTGAAGACAATTCCTGAGCCAAAAATTGTTTTTTTAAAATTTTTATTAATAACCATTGTGGTACTTTGGTCCAAATGTTTTTTCTAACTCATTATTTCTCCATATTGTGTGCCTAGTGCCACCTCTCTATATCAATGCATAAATCAACCTCTTCTTGGTTTGTGGTTCTAGCTGCATTCCATTATTTGTAGTTGCGTGCCATTAAGTGTTGTTTAGAGTTGTCGTGAGTCTATGACATTCATGCAAGAAATGAAGTCTTGTAGAGAAGAACTCAAAGTGGCAATTTGAATTTCATTTTGACGAAAAACGAGTGAACATTGGTAGCTAGGTTCACATACGTAGTAGGAACAATGTTTCAGCCTTGTTTTGGGCCTAGTAGTGGTTCTCTATTGTTACAGCCATAGTATTTGACACATTGTCACACCTTAGATCTTATCCTGAAGTGACTCGGGATTTAGAGTCAAATCCCAGTGGCTAGTACCTTGTAGTCGTCAGTCATCACTCGTCACCTTGCAAAGCTAAGTAGTGAGTGCATGACGTGAGTGAGTGAATGATTATAATTTATGATATTTCCAATATTTTGAATGATGAGTCGAATTTTATAGCATAGGAATTTCAACATAGAAATTGAAATTTATATGGATGGGTAATTTCAAATGTTTCCCTTCTTTTGAAATGTTGATATAAATTATGTCTTTCCTATGGAAGGGTATTTCTTCGACGTTGTGTATTTGGTGTTCCGACTTCCGACTCCCGAACTGTGGATTGCAGAAGTTGGAGGCGTATTCCTTCGACGTTGTATATTTGGTGTTCCGACTTCCGACTCCCGAACTGTGGATTGCAGAAGTTGGAGGCGTATTCCTTCGACGTTGTATATTTGGTGTTCCGACTTCCACCTCTCACACTGCAGATTCCAGATTGTGTAAGTCGGAGGTGTATTTCTTCGGAGTTGCATGTTTTTGTTGATGTCCATTTTGTCACTATTTTTTATCATTAAATCTACCCTGAATGGCGTCATTTTCATTAATTTTGCTATGATAAGTTATTCTTTCTGCCATTCAGCCCATCAAACAGACCAGGTATGCATATATTCATTTATCATATGAATTTTGGTCAAATCTCGCTATATTATGATTTATTAATGTTTAATGTGACATTTCGGGGCATACTTTGCATTTAGTTTTGATCTACAGGCCGCGGTTTTTCAAATGATCCTTCATTCAGACTGCGTGTTTATGTTTCTAAACATTTAGGCGCATCCCGCTTGTCATTCAGCCTTGCATTCAGCCCCCGGAATTAGCGATTGGCATACTTCTGGCCATTAAAGTAAAAAACGGGCACGTGGGTTCTGTTAGCCACGTGATGGTTGCGGTTGATAAGTGCCTGTTCTGGAAGATTCACCTTCCTAACCTTGAAGCTCAACAGCACATCATACTTCCACATCAACACTCTAGCATGCCGATTTTCTTGCTCGTTCAGCCTGGGATTACACACACCTATTCATGCCAATGTTCTAGAGGAGCCTCGTCTCCCCACTCTCAGTACGCCAGCCCATGCTCTGTCCATGTCAATGCTCCAGCAGCCCTCTCCTCCATCCGTTCATCTCACCAGTATACACTCTTCCCATGGTTCAAGGAAACGAACACGCAGCTGTTCGCGTCAGGCAGGGTTGACACCGTGAAAACAGGCAGATGCTCCATGCACTGTCACACATCACTTAAAGCAGCCATTTGCAGTAATAAAAGGTTCTATTTTTAGAGAGGTCAACTCTGTCGACCTCCTCTCCCACTATAAACTTTTAAATAGACGCTTTGTTAGAGAGTTAGAGATGATCATTAGATTATCAGATAGTTTATAGGATATACAGAAGTTAGTAGTAATTTTCATTGTGTAATTTTCAACAGTTAATGGAAGTCTCAGTTCGTTGATACTTTGCTATTAATAAATAAGTGATTTAGTTTCCATGTCTGATTGCTGGGAAGGGCCCCTCATCAACCGGAGGTTTTGTTTATGTTTATCTGCATTTTCTTTTCTGCAAATAGCTAGTTTATTTTCCAGTAAATGTAATTAATTTTGTTTCCTGTATATGTCATTTCTTTCCTCTATGTAATTTGTATTTCTATGCTAACTTAATTTGTTGCTTCTAGAATTGATACATGGTCGACCAAGCATAGCTTTCATAGTTTGCTTTCAGTCTTTTGTCATTAGATAGTTTATCTTCAGTCTTCTGCAATTATATAGAGTTTAGTTAGTTGTTGTTTCCAGCTTAGTTTATAGTTAGAATTAGTTCCATTAGTCTCTTCTCTATAACTGTAGGTTAATTCTCTCTCTCACCTTAGTCTTGCTTTAGCATAGAATATGAATAGTTCATCTTTCCAACAATAATTAGAATATGTTGCTTCCTATTATCGTAACTTCTCAACAAGTCTTCTCACTGACTTCTTTGCATTGTAGGTTCATCTCCTTTCGCCACCTGACGTCATTATCATCAAAATTTCCCCCTTTCCTTAGTTTAAAATGTTTTCTTCCATTTAGACCATCATTCAGACTATCATTCGGACCATCATCCGGATCATCGTTCGAAATTTTATTCTTTTTGCATTGTTTTTATGCTCATTTGAATTCAGTTTCTTAGTATTTCTTAAATGTAATCTTTCCTACTCTTAATTAGCATTCTTAACCATAATTAGGTCCTTGTTTTATATTCCATAAAGTTTAATTAAAGTTTTGTTATCATTCTTAGTTTTGCTTTAATTGTCTTTTAGATTATGTCTTTCATATTTAATTTTCCAATATTTTACTATTTCAGAATTCATCAGTTTTATTCCTAGTCTAGTTTATCACATGCTCTTAAGATTTATTTCAGATTAGAATTTCATTCTCCAAGTATTCTAGTTTTTAAGAATAGGATTAGTTTCTTATTTAGATAAATAATGAAGGTGTTCATGGAATAGAATTTGGATTCAGAAATTAATATCTTTCTTAACTTTTCTACTTGCTTTTACATACATATCTTTATCAAATTTTCTACTTGTTTCTAGTTCTGATTAGTTTCATATTATTCTGCTTATGGATAGTAGATAGATCATAATGTTTAAAGTTAATTGTAATTGGTCTATTTGTCGTTTACATATCTTTGTTGAAATTAGATTAGATTTACTTCCATTTTGTTTTGCTGTTACATTTGAAAGTCATTACGATACGTTTACTCCAGTTCCTATTCACTAGGTTTTTTGGACACAAAATCCGACGGCCAAAAGGTCGTATTTTCTATATCCTATGGTCGACTATCCGACAACCTCCATGTTTTTTTAATGTCGGTCCAAATTCGGCTGCAATCCGATGGCTTGGATGTCGTCAGATATTCGATGCCCACAGACCATCGAATATCCGACTACATGGAAGTCAGATCTCCGACATGTGTCATTTCACATGATGTTGGATATCTGACACTTCTTACAAATGTAACTTGCTGAAATGCGACATCAAATGTTGTTGGAGCTATGGAAAAGACATCATATTTATTCATTGTGTGGGTCGACTATCCGACGCCCCTGTCAAATGGAAATGGCTGCAATTCGACGTCAAATGCCGTCGGAGCTATGGAAAAGACATCGGAGTTCTTCGATGTGGTGGTCGGATATCCGACGCCTCTTACAAATGGAACTGGCTGAATCTGACGTCAAATTCGTCGGATCTATGGCAAAGATGTCAGATTTATTCAATGTGGTGATCGGATATCCGATGCCTCTTACAAATGGAACTGGCTGAATTTGATGTCAGATGTCGTCGGAGCTATGGAAAATACGTCGGATTTCTTCAATGTGGTGGTCGGATATCCGACGCCTCTTACAAATGGAACTAGCTGAATCCGATGTCATATGTTTTCGGAGCTATGGCAAAGACGTCGGATTTCTTCAATGTGGTGTTCGGATATCCGATGCCTCTTGCAAATGGAACTGACTGACTCCGACATCAGATTCCATCAGAGCTATGGAAAAGACGTCGGATTTATTCAATGTGGTGGTTGGATATCCGATGCCTCTTACAAATAGAACTGGTTGAATCCGACGTCAGATGTTGTCGGAGCTATGGCAAAGATGTCGGTTGTCTTCAATGTGGTGGTCGGATATTCGATGCCTCTTACAAATGGAGCTGGCTGAATCCGACGTCAGATGCCGTCAGAGCTATGGAAAAGACGTCAGCTGTCTTTATTGTTGTCATTGGTTATCCGACTACGTTATGAAATTTAAAAAAAAAATTATTATTATTTGGAAGGTGATGCTCTCGCAGAAGTTCATATGATAGGGGGAATAGTTGAATCAAATGAAATAAAAGCAACTTGATGTTTTTAGGATTTTCTTTTATAAATTTACTAGATATAATTGACAAATATGAGTTCAAGAAATATGGCACAATGAAAAATGCTGAAGGAGATAGTGGACAAACTCGGAATTGCTAGAAGTTATCGATGCAAGGAAGACATGGTCAAATTTAATATTACACATCTATAAGTGCTCAGCATGCAATAACAGAATTGGAGAAGGTCAAATCAGTTTTCAGTAAGGATAAAGTGGACAAGCTCGGGCTTGATACTCTTGGCCAAAGGATGCTTCAGTGAAGCAATGTACTGGATATGTTGAAGATAATATCCTTTCTGCTTGATTTGACAAGAATTATGACTGAGAAATGATATGATTGATATAAGGGGGAGTATGGAATGATGATGCACGCTTACCTTTTATGAATTTACTAGATAGAACCATGTTGAAGTTTGAAAAAACCAACAGCAAAATGTTGATGAAGATCAGTCAATAGGAAGAGTAGTTGAAGCAAATGAACTTTTACTTCATGTGCTCCAACTACTCCCCCTATCATATGAACTTCTCCCGCCGTATCCAAATCTTACCTTGATTTCAAGAGGCGGATGTGAAGTCGAACTGTCATAATGCATCGTTTCATATATCTCTGGTTTTCTCAAAACTCTAGATTGAACTGAGGAGATTTGAACGTGCGACCTATGTCTAGTCCCAAGGCTACCACCTTCAAACCTGACCTTATCAATCAATTCCCATCACCATTTCCTCTCATATGAAGTCCCACAACCATTTCTCTCGACACCCAGTACTCTTCATTTAGTCTGCATGCATTTCACTATGCAACGGTCTTAGATTCTCACTACGTTTTCCCTCAATGAGTTTCTTAATTCAATATGACCCATGCCTGCCATCCAAGGAGTGTTACCAGCGGTCTTGAGTTTTAGCCTGGCAATGGTGACGATTCATGATATTATGTTTCCCTTCAGCTGCAATATGGAAAAATCATAGTTCACTGCGAAGGTTTGTAGGAATGGACAGGGTTTCCCCTTGCCTAGGACATTCTAAACTGACTAGGAAAACATCAACAGTTTCCAATTCACTCTCACTTGGAAGATAAGAATGAGACGAAGATTGTGTCATGGTGACTACTTCAGTCTAGACTTTCTTCAATGAAAGAGTGGGATCGAGTGGAGATGACATCGAATCGATCACTTCACTCGTGTAAGGAAGAGTGGGATCGATTGCAGATGAAACCAAATCGATCACTTGGTCAACCAGGGGGGGTCGAGGGACAACTTACTATCACTTGTTGGAAGCACCTGTTGAGAACTAGTAAGATCTTCCAACCACTGTGAAGCTTCATCCATGCTTGGGCAAAGGAAAGTACGGTGCATACCCTTGCATATCAAACAAGGATACAAGATTTTACCTTTCCGACCCTTCACCAACGGGTCACTGGTCGAGGGAGTATCATGATGGTCATAGGTTGATGATACAAGCGGTTTGGGGTTTTTAGACCACACTTCTGACACATGGGAAAGGCCGGGACAATTCTTGAGGAGGTGATCACCCTTACAAATCTTGCAAGGGAACTTTGGCTTATGAGGTGTTCTCATAGAATGAGTGCCATCAGAAGAAAATGGTTGATGCTTGATCTCTTTCTTATCCTTCTTCTTCTTAACCTTCCTTTTCTTCTTCTTCTTATCCACATGATTACTAACATTAGAGTTTTTAGTAGGAAAAGAGGAAGAGATGGAAGTCGATTCAAATTTCGACGTAGAAGGAGAAGGATCACCATGAGATTGATGCTCATGTGGTGAAGGACCTAGGTTCGACACATTTGGTGCACTTGGTGTAATTGGATTGGAGAATAACCACACTTGTAATGCTATCGTAAATCCAGGAAGACTCAATGTAGCCATAAAGGGAGGACCAACAATTCCACAAGGGGGAATAACAAATGGTATTCCTTGGAAAGGGGCCTCTTGGTTGGTAGTCTCGGAAGTTTCTTACATATGTAAACTTATTAAGAGTCTCTAAAGTACCACACAAATCAAACACTACTCAAGTCTAAAAGCAACAATCAAACTGTGTGAATAGGAGTGGATTTAAAGTTAGGATCCTCACAGGATTATCAAGGATTCGCAACTCGTGATATACCGCAGGTTCCAACAATATGATGCGACAAGGAGGATTGGGACTATACCCTTGCCTGCATACCCAATTACCTGGACGGTATGTGCGTAGTACCTCCCCGAGTACTGTTCTCAGTGTATTGCTCCGCCAAGACGGCCAAAAAGTTAACTCAGTTGGTTTCAGAAATCCTAGTGGTGTCTCCTGATATACGCAAAGTACGTGGGAGCTCAAATCTGTAGTGGTGCTGTCTAATGCACAACCGTTCGGCAAGAGACCTTCCGATATACTACTGAGTACGTGATACACCCTTCGATATACGCCAAGTACGTATTATGGTACTTCGTGGGTACGTGAAGGAGCTCGATATACCGATAAGTACGTGGAAGACTACAATACACCCGAAATACAGTGCTGGAAAATAACGACAGCTGCCATGCTTAAAAACGTCGGAACACGTCTCTAACTTACACACAAGTTGCTAAAAATTTTACCTAGTTCTACCGTTAATTTTATCTGGATGGTTAGGTGAATGCATGATGTGAGTACATAATCAGAAGCATAATGCAAGTCCTAGATACATGCACGAAATGTTCTTTTCTTTCGATGAATGCTACCTATGGGAGGGATAAATCTTTTTCTTTCCAACAATTTTACCAAAGCAAAAGCAATGCAGTAATTCCCAATTCAAACAAGTTTGACTATAAAAGCATTCTTTTCATTTTTGTGCTAAACCATAAAATCACAACACTACTAATCCAAATCAAGACATGTTTTTTCCTTTTCTTTTTCTTTTCAAAGCAAAATGACACTAGGTAATGAAAATAGAGGATTCTAAGATGGAGTATGCAAGCTTTTCAATTTCACTTTCAATGGCCTAAAAGCAGTAGGAATTAAAAATGCATCTATCTTTCCTTAGCATGGAACTAATTTTGCAAAAAACTGAATTATATTTTGTATTTTTCGAGAAAATGAGAAACTCATAATTCAAGAAAAACACAAGCGATCACACATTCATTCAATTTTTCCAAAAGATGCATAAGCAAAACATTCCAATGCACGAACAACTTTATTCAACAATGCTTGAGAAATGATGGGAAAGAAGCACTCTTAACTTTTCAATGGATGCATCAAAAGATTAACTTGATAACAACTACGCTTTCAGATGTAAATGACTGAAAATAAAACACTACTTGCAGCACTCAATGTACTTAGAAAACCCAAGAAAAGACAAGCACTCTATCATGCTGAAAGACACACAAGATTCAAAATCAGATAGTAGCAAGCAAACCAAGCAAGCAAAGCTCATAAAATAATGTAAATGAGGTCTGGGAGTTGACCTAATGCAGTAACCAGATCAATTAAGGAGAGGAGGGAATGAAAGGGTGATCGGATGAAGGTGGAGGAGACAAGAGTATCCACCACTACCGGTTCTCAGACTTGTCCAAGACGGAACCCGAAATCAATCCAAACAAAGCCAAACACTCAACACACAAATCAAAGATGGGATCTCTGGCTGGATCTTGTAGCACAGAGGGAGTTCATACAACAAACCAAAGCTCAGATTAACAAATGGTGAGGGGATGCATACATGCCAAATTTGACAAATCAACGCACTCTCTGCTTGTACACAGTGCGACGTCGCAGTTCACCAATGCGGGGAGTGCGGCAGTGTTGCAGTATACCAATGAAAGGACTGTGAAGAGTGGCTAATAGACAAAGAATAGAGACTAGAAATGACACAGTGTCACTCTGATTTCACTAACTAGGTGCGACAGGGAAGATCTAAGTTCAAAAATGAATCAAATCTCCAGGCAATGAACTATGAAATGGTTTGAAAATGAGAAGTACAAACTCAGAGAAAGCAGATCAGAGTCTTCAAGATGAATATCTGATAGTGAAATCAACTCAAGAAGCAAATGACAAATAAAAGGCTTGTGTCAAGCAATCAACTGAAAATGACTCTTAGATTGACAACTACAAAACAACATGTAATTCCCCAGTATGGTCGCCAGATTTGTTTTGTTGAAAATATACCAAGAGCGGACTCAAGGCCTGATCTCCCTAGCTTAATGTAAGTCTAGAACAAATAAGACAGAACATAAAATACTTTCCTAGATCGTATAGAAATATAAATGAAAGAGTAGATCATTTACCTTAGATTTTTAGATCCCTTTCTCCTTCGTTGATCCAATGCTCCAGTGCTGCTAGATCGCAAGTAGCTAAACCTTGTTGAACATGTAACAGACCATGAGAAGTGAAAGCATATATCTCATATGATAGATCTAAGTTAATAGTTAAGGAGGAAAACTCTAAATATCATCAAGGAGACAACATTTATGGAAAGCAATTATAATAATTGTATTGAAGAGTGGAGAAGTAGAATAGAAAATAGGATTACAACCATTTCCTTAATGTTGCAAGCTCCTTCCGAAAAGCCATGCCAAAGCTCCTAGAAAGAAGTGGATGTTCCCCAAGTTAAAGTGTTAGATCTATTGAGTTTGATTTCCCCAGCATAAGAGTACCATAGACTTCCTCTCCTTTGGATGGGAGTGAGCTTCATTTAAATAGGACTAAGTGGATAGGGTATGGATAGGATAGGTTGATATATGATAAGAGAGGCTTAAGGGATCCTCCCAAGGTGTTAGGAATTGAGTTCCATCTCTCCCAAGAGGTTAGGGATAGGGTCCCAAGTCAGCAAGCTTCGAGGAGGGGCTCGAAGGGATATTTTTGTCTATTAACTGACATCGGCCCACCCTACAATAGAGAAAGCTGCGATGTCACATGATGCATGAGTGCAACCTGCGATGACATCTCAAAACCTAGTACAAATGAGTACAAATCCTTCCAGGTCAATCACTCAATCAAGGTAACTCCAGGGGTGTATACACTGAATCTCATGATGGAAATATTTTAGGTGTAACAATAAACTATCACAAAGTTACCTATGAAATCTCTCAGGACTTCATTCATTAACCTCATGTAATTTCTTGGTGCATTGGACAGTCCGAATGGCATAAACAACCACTAATACAACCCATCATTTGTTTTAAAGGTTATTTTCCACTCATCTCCTTCTCGAATTCTGATTGGATGGTATCCACTCTTCAGATCTAATTTTGAAAAGCATGTTGCCCCACTCAGGCAATCCATCATGTCATCCATCCTGGGTAATGGTAATCTTGTTAATTTCTCTGGATTCAGTGCACATCCTCCATTAACCATCCTTCTTTGGGGTGAGAACTGCTGGTACTGCACATGGACTCAAAAATTTCTGAACCAACCCCTTGTCTAACAATCTTTGTACTTTCCTTCAAAATTCTTCATTCTCTTGAGGTGTCAATCTATATGCTTCCTTGTTTGGTAATCTTGCTCTAGGAATAAAATCAATATGGTGACTTATATCCCTCTTCAATGGTAACTCATTGGGAAAATCATCTACCACAATGTCACTAAACTCTCCTAGCATCTCCTGAATCTCCTCAGGCAGATCTTTAATATTAGTCTTCATCACTATCACTCTAGGCTTACATACCATAGCATAGTGCAGTTCCTTCTCATCAATTTGTTGCAAATACTCTTTCCCTATCAACATCAGGATCTTAGATTCTTGTTGCTCTGTCAAACTCTCTCCTTGAAGAGGATGAAGAATATGTTTTATCCCATCTTGCACGAAACTATGACAATTCCTCCTACCATCATGCACTACCCTTTTTTCAAATTTCCATGGTCTCCCTAGAAGAATATGGAAAACATCCATGGGCATAACATCACATATAATCTTGTCCTTATATGTGCCTACTTGAAATTCAACTTCACATTGTTCACTTACCCGGATTTGATGTCCTTTATGCAGCCAAGATACTTTGTATGGAACAGGGTGTTTGGTCCTCTTCAGACTTAGTTTCTCCGCCATCTCTGTGGAAACAAGATTTTTAGTGCTACCACTGTTAATCACCATCTTACAACACTTCCCTCTGAATTTACACATGGTTCTGAATAAAGCCTTCCTTTGAGCCGGCTCCACTTCCTCCTTTTCAGGTTTGAATAAGACTTTGTTCATCATCAAAGACTCTCCCTTCTTTGGCATATTCTCAGCCACTGTCATCTTCTCTTGATGATGCTCATTCTGAGCTACATAGGGTCCTCTCCATCCCATGTCTTCCTTCTCTGGACATTCAAAGGATATGTGTCCCAACTTGTTACATTTGTAACATTCGTAGACAATTTATTTGCCTCTTCCTCTACCTCTACCTCCTTGGTAAGGTCTTCTCCCTCTTGAGTCACCTCCTCTACCTTGGTGCCCCTTGGTTTAAGTTGTTTGGTCCTCCTCTTTGGGATACAAACCTTCCTCTTCTAGCTGTTTTCCCCCTTCCTTGGGCTAAACCTATGCCCCTATTGAAACTCTTCTTTCTCAATAAATTTTCTTTTGCTCTCAAGGCACATTGGTATGCCTCTTCCATTGTTCTTGGTGATATCATGTTGATTTCATCCGGAATATTCATTCTGATACCATTGACATATCTAGCATCCTTCTATGTTTATTCTTCCACATAACCTGCCCTTAGGTTCACTTTGTAGAACTCTTCAGTATACTCTTTTACAGTCAATAATATTTGCCTAAGGTTCTACATTTGTCTGTATAACGTCAGCTGGTAATCCTTGGGTAATAATTTGGCTCTGATCTTAGCTACCATCCTATTCTAGATCTTTATCAATGGCTTGTACTTTTGTCTCCTTTCAACTTGCACGCTATCCCACCATAGGGACGCATGTCCTTTCAACCTTGTCATGAAAAACCTGACCTTCTTGTTCTCCTCAACTTCATCATACTTAAAGTACTTGTCTAACTCACTGATCCAATCAATGAGGTTTTCAACAGTGAGACTTCCTTCATAGGTAGGAAACTCAGGTTTCGTCCTTGAAGTTGCTCCAATAATTGACCAAAAGTATCTTAGCTCAGGTGTCTCTTGCATAGGTGTTGCATTTTATCCTTGTTCCTCTTCATCAGGTTCACTCATGTCCCCTTCTTCTGGGTCTCTTTGTCTACCCATCTCCACAGCTTCCATACGTGCTCGCATTTCTCTAATTTCCTCCATGACTTATGAATTTGTTTCTAGTTGCCCTCTGCCACGAGCTCTTTCTCTTCCCAAACATATAGCCATGCCTCTCTTCTATCGTGCCAGGAAAAATATGCTCTGATACCAAAATTGGTGCAAGCAGGGATGACCACAGCCCGTCCAACCTGCACCTTCCCATGAAATAGGGTGGTTCCTGAAATCGAACCACTAAACTTAGCTCAAAACCAACTAGGTCCTTCTTAATGGAGGGCCTTCTTACCAAACTTGGCTTTCCGCAACCTTCTGACAGTCAGAATTGACCTTCCGCAACTATCTTGTGGAAACACCTTCTTTCCACAACTTTGGTGGTCTTCCGCAATGATCCTTCCACAATCGCCTTCCCGCAATTGTCCTTCCGCAACACTCTTTCCGCATCCACCTTTCTGTAACTCACTTCCCGCAACCTTGCGGATTGCGGGTGTGCTTCTTGACCTTTCTTGAAAAGCCTTCTGCAAAGACTCATCTGCAACTTGGCTTCCGCAATTCCTCACTATTAACTCCCGCACTTCTTCCTTTTGCGGAACACCGTCTTAGCCATCGATCCTTTGAGGATCTGATCTCGTTCGTTGATCTATGATCAATGTGGAACACTTCAACTTGGCCTGCGGAAATTCTAATTCCTACCCACGTTGACTTTGTTGCAACTTTTCCCCGTCGTTGATCTCCATTTCGGCTTTGATTTGAGCCATCCAACCTTTGTTAAATGAATCGACGGAAACACTACGGTTTTTTCGTTGGTTGATCAGAGAATTGATCAATCCAACTCGATTCTTTGTCTAGGTATAACGGAAACCAAGTACAGGCAAGAAATCTACTTAAGCTACTTAACGGAGGTCGGTTTGCAAATGATTTGGGTTTCTTAACTGCATATGGAAATCACACAGATGTGAAACAGAGTCTCATTCACATATAAATCAGGCCAATAATTGCATACAATTCTACCTGACAGAATATTAGATCATTCTTCATTCAAGATGCACAATAACCCAATCGAACACACAGAACTTCTAATTACACTAACAGATAGCTAGAAAATTTACATTCCTACCAAAACGACCAACCCCCTTCTCATTTAACTCTACCCTTTTTATCCACTTAGCTCCCCAAAAACATAATGGTCGAACAACGAAACAAACTAACAGCCTCACTCTCCCCATCATTGGAGGAGTCACTATCATCCTACAACAGATTAGCTGACTCGCTTGACCTCCACATGGTGAGTATCAAATTGCCACTATGTTCTATCTTCTCAAAACCGACAACGCACAAGGAGGTTACATATTTTGCAGATTTAAATGTCAAACAGAAAGACAAATTATGTTGTCCACATCAAGACAACTTGTCCTCTTGCTAGCCAGAACATGTGAACACTCAATCACATTGTTGACTGAGCATTGATGCTCCTGCATCAGGTAGCAAAGAGACCTCCTGGTTCAAAGGGAGAATATTCAACAAGGGATGGAGTGATGTGGTTGGAGACAGATCCAGGTGGAGGTGCTAGAAGTACCTCCCTCACTAAGAGGGAGTGTTATCTTTTTGCAACTCAGAGGTACTTTTGCATATATTTTTCCTAGGATGTAGAATTCTAAGAAAATGTCTCACTTCAGTTTCTTTATAAAGTGTAATTATAAAGTGACTTTATAAAGTAATTTTATAAATTCAAGTTGGTGTATTTTATTATTTTGGGGTAAAGTGAAGTGACTTTATGATATTTGAGTGATGTAAGTGACTTATGTCATCTCAATGAGGAGATAAATCACATCCATCAATGTTGTGAGTCAAGATTCAATCTTGACCACAAAAGATGAAGGGTTAGGGAAGTTACCCTAAATGAGAAGATAAAAGAAACTGTAGTGGGACCTATTGGCATACATTACAAGAGAGACATCTTGGAGAGTTGCTGAGGAAAGAGGAAGAGTTTAAATAAGAGGAGATATGGAGCAAAAATATTATCAAGTTTCCAAAAGGGGGTGGATATTCCAAGAGTGGAAGGAGGAACAAATCCCACGGTAGAACACTGTTTCACATAATTTGAGGAGGGCCATACAATACAAACTGTCTTGTAGCACGATTCTCAAGAGATGAGTAGGATGCACATAGATTGAGACAATGTTGTTGTTGTGAGAGGGTCGTACAATTGGAAAATTGCATAGAAATCGAGGCAATGCTGCACAGAGCTCGAGATAAGTTGTATTTATGTTGTTTAATGACTATATAGTAGGTCGTATAGTAAATGTTCATATTGTACCTTCTATTGGTATTTTATGTGTGCATTTTAACACATTTTCCAAGGAGATTAATGTGCATTTAATGTTGATTGTACTTGCTGAAAATGTCCAAAATTTTTGAGAGCTTGTTTAATTGAAATATTCATCATTCACCGGTTTTCCCCTTGTGGGTTTTTCCACAGTCTTTTGACCAAAATTTCATGTGTCAAATGTGGTGAATATGTTTGTTGTCCAGTGTTGTTTTCCACTACTATAATTTTCAACTTAGTTAGCATTTGTGTTTCTTCCCTTAAATTATAGTTGGAAATGTGTTTGAGGTTAATGCTTGACTATTGAAGTTTATTGGAGGTAGAAATTAGAGTTTGTTAAGTGTTTGACTTAATTCCTAGTTGAGTTTGCAAGTTGAAATTTGAGTGTTTGACAGATTCTTAACATATTTAGTTTTTCAACATAGTAATAATATATCCAAGTATGTATTCATTCAAACACATAAGGTTTCAATGTTCACAAAATACTTAGCCGAATACAAGGAGTTGGCATTTCAAGGTATTACATTCAAACCATGACTGTACTTCGACCTTGATCATTTGCTTAAAGATATCAAGTGGCCAGTTTCATCTCCTTTTCACATGTCCATTCTATGAAGTTATAGATTTCATATTGTGTTAGCTCTTTTCTCTTCAAGTTGATTTCTCTTCTTCCATTCTGATTTTTGTTTCTTCTCTTTTTCTAAGTTAAATCTAAATTTCTCCTTTTAGAGTTCATTCACATTCTTCAATAAGCAAGAGCATTAACCCATTGGCATTCTTTTTCTGTTTCTTTTGCAGATGAGACATTACTATTATTAGCTAATCTTTTAGGTGGTGAAACCTATTTTGGGATATTACAACTAGGTGATGTCAATTGCATTAATTGAGTGTATTCTTCTCCAATTATTCATTCACAATCCATAAGTCACGGAGATTAACATTGGATAATGCAACTATAAATATTGAAAAATAAAGGGAGACATGGTCTCACATTTACATCAATATCTAGAGTTATGGGCTTGAATGGCGTTTGAATTCAACTTCCTTTTGGATATGATCTATATGAGAAGATAGCAATGGGGGCTTTAAGAAAATAGAAGAAGATATTGAGATTTATTACTTTGTAATATATATATATATAATTCATCATGTATCATGAGTGAAAATCATTATTTTATTAGAAGTCACCATTTTGATCATGTAATTGTTTTTTTTTTAAATATTGGTTGAAATTATTCCAATATGGTAATTTTGGTTTTTAAGCAACATTTTTTTATGCATTGGAAACATGTATCCATCTTTAACTCCCCAAAGAATGAAATCCCTTAAGTAATAAAATAATTTTTCAAAGTTTAAGACTCTAAAAAGGGTTTACACCTCAAGAGATTTGATCCTCTCAACCCTTGCTAGAGTTAGAGTTAAAATATCTATGAAACCTATTGTTGGAGTATAGCTTGTTAACGGCCACACCTTTAGGAATATAATGTGGATTATCATCCACACCTTTAGGAATATAATGTGGAATATAATTTTGCCGACCTTATAATGAACAAAGAATTAATCAAGATTCAGGTGTATCGTCGCCTTTATTCTTTTCGGATATATATATAATGTATATTCAGAAAAGAAATACAGAAAGGTACATTACTTGCCATGTTTGCAATATATAATACATTCTTTGTCTTTGTTTTTATGGTGTTTCTTGATTTTCTTTTGGATTGAAACCAGATTGCATTAATCAAATTGCAAACCAATAGAAGTTTGCAACTTCACGTTCAATCTCAATAACGACTAAATTTCTTAATCAAAACCAATGTATATATTGGTATATAAGTTGATACTCCTACTTCTTAATTAGTGTATATATGGTATACATTGCTTCTTTTAATTGGTACATAAAGCTTATAGATTAAAGCTTTCGGGACTGAAATTTTGGTTTTTATTTGGAATTTTAGTTTTTATTTGGAATTACATTGAGAGGAATATTTAAATATTATTTGGGATTTTAGAGTTTTTTTTGAATGAATCAATAAAATTAACAAATATACAATATATAACTAATCTGTTTAAATAAACTCAAAATCTCAAATAAACTCCTATAAACATAATAAATTTTCAAATTTAAATATTTAATAAATTCATAATAAAAATAAATTAACATTAATATATTGTGAAAAAAAATATTTACGAACTTATAAAGACTATAACATTACCCAAAATAACTGATGCTAGTCGGTGCCGTGAATCATGATGTCGGCGTGATCCATAAGCTATAGGCCGCCATTCTTTACGGACGCTATTTATCATTTCGAGTATATTATATTTGCCAAAAATATAACCCGATTGTTTAGAACAATAATTATGTTGGGATTTGAATCATATAATTCGATGTAAAAAACTCTCACATCTGCGTAACAAGATAAAACGTTAGTTTCTTTCTGCTTTCAGTTTATGTTAATGTAGGCTTTGTCTTTTATTTTTTTTTATCGATTTTATGATAAATAATCAGCATAAATCCATTTTAAAGGGGATTTATAAAGCGTGGAGAGGGATCAAATTTCTCGAAGTACAAATCATTTTTAGAGTATAAATGTTGAGGAATCATTTTAATTTATCTAATTTGTAGTTTTATATATATGCTATAAATGTTTTAAATAGATGACATGTTATATTTTATAATATTTTATTACTTTTTAAAAAGTACATGTGTCAAGTCTAGGATTAACACGGAAGGAGTTACATATCTCCCCCTATTGGGCTGTAGAATGCGCTTCTTCCGCTACGATAATTTCTTATTACATAATTTTAGATTACTATTTTAGAATGGTGTTAATGATTTTAACTTTTTATTGGTAATTAGTTAATTACCATGTAAGTGGACAATTTTAATAAACTTTTAAAAATTAAGTTTTTTATTTTGTAATAAGTTTTTTCAAATTTATTTAATAATGTATTAATTTTATTTTTTATTTTTGAATTTAGTGATATAAAAATAATTATAATTAGTTGTTCGATAATTTTAGTAGATTTTTTCATCATGTAAAGGCTTTGGATCATGGTAGTTAAAAAATTATTGGATTTATCAAATTTCTGATTTTTATATACTTTGAAAAAAAACTCTTAATATTATTTGAAAATATTTCATTTTTCATTCTATTTGATGATTAGCCATCAAAGTCTCCATTACATTTCCATTATTGTATTGAAAGTATATTCATACTTTGTAATCGAGTTTTATATCCATTGCATCAAGTATAATCATACTTCATAAAAACTTCAAGTTCAGAAAAAAAATTGCTTCCAAAAGAAAACAAGCAGTGCTTCCTTCAGCTGTATTAAACAATTCTGTCTCATTTCAGTCATAATCCAAAATTATCTTTGACTTGCATCCAACTTATGTATTATAAAACTTACCTATGCAATGCAACAAATATATTCTAAAATAATCATGTTGTCGGCCCACCATTTTGCGTTCTCTGCCACTCTCCTTTTTTAAAGGTTAATCCAACCCTGGAGAGCTTATCTGCTTCAGTATTAAGTTCCCTGTAAATATGCTTATTGCAGATTTAATCAAAAAGTGAACTAATCTTGCGAGTCTCCTCCAACAGAGTTGGTGAAAAAAGACTATGTGTAACATCCCGAAAATACCAAAATATTTTTTTTTATAATAGCAATAATTATCAAAGTCATTTAATGCGAAACATACAAATTAATTCAAATTCTTAACTAAGATAATTAATGACGATGACATGTCATAAATCTCAAATAAATATAGTTGTAATTGCTACTTCAGATATAAGCGGATGTTAAACTCCTTAATGAAAGATCTTTGTATGATTTTGTAGATGAGTACAGTTTACAAATTTGTTTAAGTTCTTGGTTAATATTACATGCTGATATAGTTTGTTTAAGTTCTTGGTTAATATTACATGCTGATACAGTTTGTTTAAGTTCTTGGTTAATATTACATGCTGATACAGTTTGTACTGCTTTGATATTCTTGATGAATGCTGACAGTTTGTTTGTTTGTTGACGAAGGGGTCCTACGAGGAACCCTGGAGCTTACTTAGCTACGTTTAGCTAAGGAACTTGAATCTCGTTTCCATGTGCAGACCGCAGGTAAGAAATCCTATAAGACATCATATGTTAAGAGTACTTATGTTTTTCAATTTAGCGTCAATGTAAAATGCTAAGTACTTCCTTACGACACTAGTTACTGGAGGTATCGATATAAGGTTCTAATCCTAGATTATGTATTGTCTTATGAAGCTCTTCAAGGTTATCATTCCAAGTCATCCAAAAGTTCTGTTATGATGTTGCATTCAATGTCATAAGACTATTGTCATTAATATTAAAACATCGATACTTCTATCTATTAAGTATGATTTTATGAAGCTTGTAGAAATAATGATTACACCTTCACTCTATCATGATACTTAGCGTCTATAGGACTTAGATTACTCTATGTCATGTATTTATCATTTCAAGACACAGTTTAAACATAAAAAAGGTATAGTGACTAGTGCTTGTATAAGAACTTGGTTGTAGAGTGTATCTCGTCACGCTTAAACTATAATAAAGATACCATAGCCTTGCCCTACATGGCCATAATATAAAATTTATTGTAACTATAGTATACATATGTTATTATGAATCTTCATTCTTTGCTTATATATAACTATAGAAATGAAATAGATATATCATATAGTTGCTATGTATTTACATATTACATGGACATGTTATTCAATTATTTCGATACTAAATTTAAACTATAAAATATACACTACATAATACTATGTAATATGATATGGTTTGTACTATGCAATGATATGATAAACAATAGCAATGTTATGCTTTTTCAATATGTAAAGATATAATTATAATATACGATCCTAGCTATTTTTTAACACTATAGGATATTATCCTATGCATACCGAGAATACGATCTCAACAACCTTAGAAAGATTGTGGCTTAAGTAGTAGTTTGAACTATGTTGTATGTATAAGCTCTTATCCTAAGTGTTAATAACATATGTCAATGTATTTGCCCAAGTCTCGACATTAAAGTGATGAATTGATGGGTAACAACTTTCTAGTTGCAAGTTGACAGAGTTACGGTCATGTATTAAATGTTATGAATGAACTTCGTAGTGGAATGTGTGGCTGTCATACCACGTAGTCCATCCATGTGAACTCTGATTGATAATGTAACCGGGAGTTCTAGCTGGCATGGTTGCTATGTCATCTCTCCTCCACGTTGTACACAGTAACGTTCCTTGGCATGTGTTGGGCCCAAGTTGAGTTAAATTTTTGGGAAGCACCTTTTTGAAACAAGCAGGGAAAGCTGAGCTAAGCGCACCTCAGAAACACAATTTTGGCTAAGTATTGAGGATGCTGCAAAGTTGCGCGCAACATCCAACTTTTGACAAGACTACGGAGTTGCGCACAGCGTCGAAGTTTTGGCCATGATGCGAAGACCAGTACTACGCAGAAGCAGTGCTGTGGAGTTAGGAGGCCACGTGGAGCCAGCAAAGCAGTGTGCTGGACAAGTATCAAGTGTAGTTATCGACTAGACCGATAGCAGCCATTTTTGGAAAGATACTTCAGGATTGCCGAGCGGCGGACGTAGGCAAAATAGGAAGGAGGCCACGTGTGGGTCGTTAAGGAAAGCGACGTTTGGCACGCGCAGAAGGTAAAACCATTAGAGAGAAACGGTTCGGTAGAAGCAGCCTATAGGCACACGTGCGACAGGAAGGCCTATAGTGACAGAATGAGGACGTGGAGATCTGCCATGATCAAGCAGACGCTACCAGGATCCAGTAGGATGACTTGGAAAGCCAATGCAGTTTTGTAAACCCTTAGGGTTTTGGGTTTTAGGTCTTCGACATTGTACAGACATGAACTTCGGGCATGATCTATTTAAGAAGACATTTTGTATGGGATGGGGAATCTAGCTTTGTGGGTTGTTCTCTTTCTGTATTATTGTTAGTCTTTTATTGTTACTGAGAACTTAAGGAGATAACCTATTTGTATTGTAAGATCTCTCTGAGCTGAGAATATTGTAAAGGCTCTGCAGCTGTGTGTGCAGAGACCTAGCCGAGAGAAAGAAGAGTCTACAGCTGAGTGCACAGACTAAGAACGGTTGCCCCATCCCTTTTGAAAGAAATATATTACCAACCGTTCTTGTGGATGTAGCTTTCCATCCGGGGAAGTGAACCACATTAAATCCTGTGTTGTGTGATGATGCTTATAAATGAATGACTATCTGTATTTTCTGTAGAATGAATGCTTTAATGTTTCCTTGCATGCTGTAATATGAGAACTTTGATATGCATTTACCAATAGGAGAAGTTTGGGAATGATATGTTAGGTTCCGCGGAAGCAGATGAATGGTGAACCATTCAAGTCTATGTTAAGGTCGTGAATCAGTCATTTAAGTATAATTACTTTCTTAAAACACAGTGAAGGAATGCAGCACAGTTAATCATGTTTATCATTTCAGATCATGTTGTAATAATCCAAGTTCTAGAATGAACGCCAGAAAGATAACCAGTAAGTGCCTGAATGAATGGATGAGTGATATTCATTCCAGTGCCTTAACGTTTCTGATATTTTCCAAGTAGAGGATAAATGTGGGTGATTCGCAGTCCCAGTAGAAGATTCGCAGCAGTAAGAAACCCTTGGTGTGGCCCGCAGGGTTGCCTCCACCGCGCAGTACTGCTCGCAACATAGATCCTGCTGCGCACCGCATCATTCTTCCTGCAGTTCCATCCTTCTGTCCTACACTGCACAGCTTGTTCGTATAAACAACTCATCATTTACTGTGGAAACCTGATTTCGCAGTACCCCATAAAGATACACCTCGGGTGAGACCTCAACCTGCTCGGAGGTTGTTTCCAAAAGGGCCGGTGCGAAGGGGTTTTGTTGGTCAAAGGGAGAACCGCAAAGAACCTGGGTCTAATTGAAAACCTCTGGGTCATTTTAAGCCAACAAATGGTTCCGTTTCCACACTAGAATCCATGATGAGTTGAAATGGTTTCATTAAGTTGCAATCACGATGTGTGAAGAAGAATATCAGTTCCCTAAAGGATCTGGCTATTGGCATCCCGAAAAGACAGAAATCCAAGCTTGGTGGGATAAGACCATAAGCGATTTTAATAGACAAGAAAATAGACATCTGCGTCTAAGCGACACACAATGGTCAGATAGATATCTGTTAGACGAAATTCATGAGATCTTTTGGGCATCGTTTCCAAATGAGCTGCATGCTTGGATCTCGCGGCTTGTAGAGAAGAAAAACTATTTCCAAGGAGGAGTTCCTACGGAGTGGACTCCTGAGCTCACAGCGCAACTTAAAGCGTTAGACAGCCTGTTGTCATGCACAATTGATTATTGGGTCGATCATATGCTAGAAGGCTTTGTAATAGAATTTGCTGTAGACACACTCAAATCCTATATCCAAGCAGAAGCAAATTTTTTCGGAGGATTCCACGGTAAGTTTTTGAACAACCTCACTCTATACATTAAGATGCTGTTAGTTGAGAAAGGTGTTCTAAGAATGTAGTAATATGCTTGAAATTTGTCATGATAAACAGTACATATATTGATTCTGACGAAGAGACACATACTCTTAGAAGTGGTAAGAGATATAAAATTAATAAGTATCTGGAAGGCCCTAAAATTCATATAGATACTGAGATCCCCTGTGATCTTGATAGCAAAGTTGCACAACCATTTACCCCTGAGAATCCACCATCTGCACAAACTGCGCCACCCTTATCGCAGAACCCACCCGCTACGCAGCCCACCCTGTAGAAGAATCAGCCTAGTCCATCTCTCCCGAGTCCCATTTGTATTTACTGTGCATATTCCTTTACAGCAGCCGTGCACTAATCTCGGTGCTCCACCACCTAGTAGCACAATGGAAAACACTGATATGAAACTGCCAATATTCAGAGGAACTGGCCTAGAAGACCCTGATCAACATTGGTTCCTTTGTGAAGCCATATGGAGTGTAAGAAAAATCCAGGACGATGCCGTGAAACAAGCACAGTTCATCACCACTTTCAGGGATAGAGCGCTACATTGGTTTATGAAATACTCTACCATACAACTGAGAACCCTTGCAGAAATTAAAGTCGCGCTGGTAGCAGAGTTCAAGAAACCTAAGTCTGAGTCTCAGTGTATAACTGAGCTGAAAGAAATAAAGCAGAGACCAACTAAAACGGTCTGGGAATTTGATCAAAAATTTAAGACCTTACTAGACCAAGTAAGTTTTGTTATACCACCAGAACAGCATAAAGAATGGTTCATTGCTGCGCTGTTACCTCCTATCAGATTACCATTGATGCAGCAGAAGGTTCTATCCCAGGCAGAGGCCTTGGAAATTGCAATGAAGCTAGAAGCTTCGCCAATTGGTGATACTAGTTCTGGGATGTCTCAGATCCAGAACCAGTTGACCACCCTCACACTTGAACTACAAAGTATGAAAAATTGTAAAGAACAAAGATATGAACCTATACAGGAGGTCTTCTGTACAAGTTGTAAAGGATAAGGTCATGACCGCGAGCATTTCCCTCTATTCCGTGTCTATATTAACAGTGGTGCGCCTAACCCATTAAATCAGAATCAGGCCCCATGGTGTGAAATGACCAAGGGAAGAGATGGAAAAGGCACTAAACAATTGAACAAATCACAAAAAAAGGTTCCAAACGTATAAAACCATGGTGGAATAATTATGCAGACCCATCCAGAAGAAAATCAATGGTGGAAAGGGGTTTCGGCGCTATAAAGTGCACGTGGTTAAACTTGGAAAGGTGGAGCAGAAATTAAACCGCTTACCACGTGTCAAGCGTTGGGGGAGTCCGCTATGAAAAGCGGTAAAAGTTAAACTGCTCATCGTAAGTTCTGAAACCACCTAAGCATATGTTATATAAAAGGTTTGTTCGAATTTTGAAAAAATCATTTGTTGGTTATTGTGTGGAGGAAAAGGAGACACCCAAAACACGTCACTTGTCTTCGTTAACCTGCACAAAATTCAATTCATGCGTTCTCCTGTTCGTAAGATCACTTCAAAGGTAGCTCGAAACCCTCACTTTTCAGAGTTTGTTTCCCAAATGGAGAAAATTAAAGATCTTGTTCCATTCAATGAAAGTTTAGATGAAAAAGAGGAGAATGTAGTTGATAGGGAAAGGGATATTTTTTATCCTGTTTTGTCTATGGGTAGTATTTCGCAGTCTAAAGAGAAATTAATGGAGTTTAAGTCATAGGGAAAGTATGTATTTAATGTTTTTGGTAATTTTCTGTATTATTTTTTTGTTGAGCAAACCCTACACTTCCTCAAATTTGTTGGTTGGTGTGCAACAAATTATTCGCAAGCCGAAAGGGTAATCATTAATGTAAATACAACCAAAATTATATGTTGAGTCAAGGCATAGACTATCCATGAGATTATAGGTTTACCTAAAGCATTTCCCCAAAGCCTTGAGTCGTTTAACGAAGAAATTTTGGTAAAGTTTATAGAAATTGCAGTCTATAAGAAAAAGAAATTTTTTATTACAAGTCTTGAAAGATGGCCAGTCACATGAAAACCTATCATTCCCTTTGAGTATTGATTTCTTTCAGCGAGATACCCAGTTAGTTTTGTCTTTATTGAGTCAAATTTTAGGTCTAGATAGTGATAAGTCAATCACGGAAGTTATGTTAGGTTTCCTTCTGCAAGTCATTTCACCTGAGTCACAGTCAAGTCCAGTATGTTGTTTTAATTTTGATGAATTCTTAGCCGAAGAGATTCATGTCCAGTTGGTGAATTTCCACGAGTTGAAGCATTTTAGATATCAGTCATGTCTTCTGAACTTGTTCCTGTGTTCAAATATTTCTGAATTGAAGTTTATTGGTACCATGTTTTCTCATGACCTTCCTAAACATATCAATATGTTTGAGTTCACCAATACAACCATGGCAGAAGTTTACAGAATTATTTTTAATGTTGAATTGCTCCGCGTTTTAGAAAAAATGAAAGAAATGTTGCATCATAAATCAGAAGGACAAACAGGTGATTGGTTCTTGTATAAAGAACATACTATAATTAGAGTGTATGGTTTTAGTGGAGCACCATATTTGTTGCCAACCCTTGTACTACTAAGGGTTTTTTCCTTAGAATTTATTAGACAAAGGTTGTATTCAGAAGAAGAACATCTTGGTGTTTTCAAAAAATCATCAAATGTGAAATTCCCTCTTAAAGTTGGTCCATTCATCATTAAGACTAAGGAAACCCTATCTATAGTAGAAAAATGATTGAAGATCATAGATTTCCAAGATGCTGAAAGGATTAATTATGATCCTCATCAAATTATATCACAAAGGAGACAACAGAATATAAACAAGGCTTTTGATCATCAAACAGTTGAAGGATTAAAAGAAATGAAAAAAATATTCAAATTTGAACAAGATAAGAAATAAGTGAATATGGAACAAATAAGCAATTTGGAAATGTTGGTTGAGACACCAGCTAAATATGATATCACCAATAAGAGAACTATTTCAGAAGTTGATAGTATGGAAGTCGATGAACTGACCAGTGCTATTTCAGAAATTAGTCTAAAAGATGTATAGATAGAAGAGTTGAAAGCGGAAAACCAGAATCCGAAACAGAAATTAATTCAAAATTCTGAAGAAAAGAAAAAATCTTTGAGTGATAGAAAACAGTTGCAAAAGAAAGTTGATGAATTAAAAGATAGATTGACAGGTAAACTTCCATTACAAGGAGATAAACACCTTATATGGGATGCGATATTAGTGGAAGTCACCAAATTCTGGTCACATTTGAATTTTATGGAAGATAAAGATGTTATAGCAAACATAGCGCTCCAGAGTTGTAAAGTGGAAAATAAGAGATTAAGCAAAAGGCCTTCAGAAACATCTCAAAATATAGTCAGTTTTTTAAACACTCTAACTCAATTAGATATGTAGAGTTTTGAAAACAAAGACAGAACAACAATCATCATTTGGGAAAGAAGAATTATTGGCAAGCATGATCGTGTTAAAGAAGTACAAGACAAAGCACAACATATGCTCCTTCAAGATCAAAATTTTAAGAAATTATTTCAGGGGCATTTTGAAAATCGTCTACCTTCTTTTTGGAGTGATGATGGAAAATTATCACATTTTGATAGTGCATGCTCGTATGGATCACTCGAAATTTGAAGGTTTGTTCAAAGGATTAACTGGAAAGACAATAATTGATAAATTGACTGATAATTTTGAAATATTTGATCAATTTCTAATGATTAAGAAGGATCTTCCAGCTGTATGTTACACATCATGCAAAGAATTGGAGGTGATGGTGAAAGAAATGATGGATTATGAAATCCCAAATCAAGAGCAATGGAAAATTGTCGAAAACTGTGGGAAAACAAAATATAGGTTATATCAAGAATGAATATTCAGGTGTCTTAATTTGAAATGAAGTTGCGGTTCCTTTGTTAACTGCTTGATTGTTACATTAGCCCAAATCAAAGCAACATGTTACCAGTTTGGTCGACAACAAAACAAATGTTCCCGAAGTTTAGAGATTTCTTTGAAATCTCTATTTTTAGCAAAGAATCGGTTAGGGTTTATTCAAAGAACATTTTGTATAAATTTTTATTTTACAAAGTAATCGGGGTTGGATCAAAAAGGAAAAAAGGCAGTGATGTAATATTTTTAAGACTTTAATGAAGAGCAGAAGTATAGGTCTATTGGAAACAAAGATTTATATGTTGTCACTTTCTTCAGTCTGTTAATTTCTCTTTTGTGAATGTATTTCCTGTTACACCATCTTATCAGTTTGCCTCATATTTGACTGAACTATGTGAGTTAGAATTCATTTTATATGCTTTGATTCACACTTTTAAATATTGTCAATGTTTCTTCTTCCAAATTAATGCAAAATTCATCCCAGTTAGATGCTCTGTGTTATTAATGTATTCTTTTCTTTAATCTTCTATCATTCCTAAAATTGATATTTGTTTGGAGAAATAATACATACTTTTCCTCTATGTAATATTTATCCTACCACCGGGCTCTTAAATAATTTTGAGAAATGCATGTGTTGATTCCATACCCAATGGATTTTGTTTTTTATTCAAACACTTTGTTAAACTGTATGTTGTAACTAAAGATCTGGCGATTGTTTTACAAAAGTGAACTGTTATGAGTGACCATTAGATAACATATAAAAAATGTTTTTCCCGACTTTCGACTTCCAACAAGAAGGGTTAGCTGACCCTTCATTTATGAGAGAAAACAAAAGAATGAATTACCGACTCTTCCTGTATTGTTGGATTATTAGGAATAATAAACACCGGAAGGATTCGGCACCCCTTCTTATAACCTCGAAATATCAAGAATACCATGAAGAGAAAAGATTGGCCGCCCCTTCATTTAGTAGACAATTGTGAACACCTATATCCAACAATTCACCTATATCTAGAATGGTGAACACAAGAAGTATCGATCGACCCTTCTTGCAGTATAGAACTATTATGAAAAGAATATTGAGAAGAAGAAGGGTTGGTCACCCCTTCATTTATGAGAGAATTGTAAAAATATTCAACGTATGAAGGCTAGACCGTCAATTAATGTATATCTAGAATGTTGAATACTATAAGAATACTGAACAGAAGAAGGGTTAATCAGCCCTTCATTTACAAGAGAAATGTAAAAATATTTAATCTATGAAGGCTAGGCCGACAATTAGAGATTTTTGACTTTCGCAGTAAATAGTAGGGATCGGGACATCGACTAAGTTATAACATATAAAAAATGTTTGTCCTGACTTCCGACTTTCAACAAGAAGGATTGGTCGCCCCTTTGTTTAGTAGAGAATTCTGAACACCTATATCTAGCAATTCACCTATATCCAGAATGGTAAACACAAGAAGAATCGACCGACCCTTCTTGCAGTCTAGAAATATTTTGAAAAGAATATTAGGTAGAAGAAGGGTCAGACGCCCCTTCATATATGAGAGAATTGTGCAAATATTCAACCTACGAAGGCTAGGCCGTCAATTCATGTATATCCAGAATGGTGTTCACTTTGGAAGAATATTGAGCACAAGAAAGGTTGGTCGACCCTTCATTTACGACAAAAATGTAAAAACATTTAATCTACGAAGGCTAGGCCGACAATTCCTGACTTCTAAATTCCGTAGTAAATAGTAGGGATCGGGACATCGGCTAAGTTATATAACATATAAAAATGTTTGTCTCGAATTCCGACTTCCGAAAAGAAAGATCGGTCGCCCCTTTGTTTAGTAGAGAATTATGAACACCTATATCCAGAAAGGTAAACACAAGAAGGATCGACCGACCCTTCTTGCAGTCTAGAACTATTATGAAAAGAATACTGGGTAGAAGAAGGGTCGGTTTCCTTTTCATTTATGAGAGAATTGTAAAAATATTCAACCTACGAAGGCTAGGACATCAATTCATGTATATCCAGAATGGTGAACACTGGAAGAATACTGAGCACAAGAAGGGTCGGCCGACCCTTCATTTATGACAGAAATGTAAAAATATTTAATGTACGAAGGCTAGGTTGATAATTCATATATATCCTGAATATTGAACAGAAGAATGAACGGTTGACCATTTCTGTATTGTAGGATACATTTCTAGTGCCTTGTATAAGGAAAAAGAAATAATTTTTCTATAAGAAATAAAATACGTAAATACTCAAAAAATGCTTACTTGAGCAATGTTCTTCAAAAGTATTTGCGAAGGGGTAAATTTCAAGAATTTACCATCTTTGTTTAGTTCATAGCTCATGTGGTAGTATGTTAGAGTTTTGGAGAAGTTGTATCACATAAACAAGAAGAAAAATAGTTCATAATCCCATCAATAGTCTTACACGAGATTTGGGTTTATGAAATTTGTGTAGCTTCTTTCATAATCTCTATAAACACCCACCAATGAATCAACTTTAACATAGAAATTATATTTCAAAGAGATCACTATAGTTTGAAAGATACCACCATATTTATCGTGATCCTTGTTCTCATCACAAGATTTCATTCTAATGAAAGTTCAAATTGTGTAATGATGCATCTACTTCATATAGAACAAAAAAAGTGGAAGACTTGAAACTGCAAATATCCAATAGACCATAATTCTTTTAGAAATTTCTTGTAGTGTTCTAGTAATCATTTCAAATAATATGATAAATATACAATGCACTTCCTTTTCTCTCTATGGCACATGTGGGAAACTTTCTTTAAATTATTTGCTCCCAAGTCACTCTACAAATACCATAAGATTTGTCATGTGTTCTATTGCCAAACTAGTTGCAAAAGCTCAATGTATGGTTTGTGGTAAGCGAAAACCACTTGAAAATCGCAATGGGTAGGGGTAAGCCATAAAATTTCCCAATGACATATGATGAGGGGAATCCAGTGAAATGATGTAGCATGTTGAAGTCCAATCATATGAAGATAAAATTTGAATAAGAGAACAAGTCTCTGAAGACTTGACTTAAGAGAGGATTCATTTCTCCATTAAAAACCACTTATACTATGAAACGAGAACTCGACACAGTTCTCGTTTTTCTCTCTCGTAATTTTAGTAGCTATTTTTACCCTAGTCTCAAAAATGGTTGATGCCAGTATCACACATTTTCATTTTGAGACATTTTTCGGGGCCTTTGAATTATCTTTGTTGTAAAATATTTTTAATTTCTATTTTCAAGTGTGTTTTTTGAAATTTAACAAAATAACATACATTTTTAAGCAATTTATAATGAAAAACATATACATTTTACGATTTTTTCTATAAAATAAGACATTTTTATGGACAAAATAAGGCATTTTTATTGAAAAAATTGTAAACAATTCTAGAAAATAAAGACATTTAAAACCATTTTCAATGAATTTTCAGAGAATTTTTCTATAAAAATGATCATATTTCATATTAGTTATCGAAAAGTGACGATTCACATAAATTCAAGAAAAAATATACAATTTATTTGTAAAAAACATATTAAAAACATTATATTTAGAAATTTTATTTCTAAAATAAAGTCTGAAAGTCAAAACATTACTAATATATCCTATCAAAAAACTGTCAAAAATTGTCAAAATTAACATTTTCTTCAAAACATGAAACTATTCAACAATATCATGCATGCCAAATTCTTCATCGACATTGGAATTTTCTGGAGCTTGACTTTCCTCAGGGACATCAATGTCCTCTTCCATTGGGTCTTCTATGTCTGCAAGATCCCCAAAGTGCTCCTTTCCAAACACCCCTCCTAACGGAGGTTGGGGCTCTTTTGACATCTTTGCCACAAGTGTTTCACTAAACTCTCATTTCTTCAAACCAACTTCTTGCAGTTCATCCGGAAGAACTTGAATAGCCTTAATTCTTTGTTTTATGTAATTGCATTGGAGTGGATCATTATAAATCGATATGCAATTTCTTCCTTTTTGTAAGGAGCATGCTATTGTTGTACCTAATCACCAAAAACAAAATTAAAGTTAAGTCAAATAGCATAAAGAAGCATACTTTAAAAAAATAAAATAATGAAGGGTAAAACATACAATAAAACTTGATATATTATTTCATATGTAATATGAGAAAGTTTACCTGAACCCGAGAACAAATCTAAGACCCAATCTCCTTCTCTTGAAAATGTATCTATGAGATAATTAATCAACGCTTGTGGCTTTTGATAGATGTTTACAGTCACTCCTTTCAAATCCCTTTCTTCATATGTTAATTTCTTTACCACGACATTATAACTCAATATCAGATTATGTTTTCCTCCTCTCTTTTCATTGATTAAAAGAGATTCATAAGCATCTTCCTGTGTCCAAGTTGCAACATGTATGCTTTCAGCATCACTCAGGAATGGATCGCTTCCTGAGCTACAAACATTAGGCTTTTTCCTGTAACAAAAATATAAAACAATTAATTAACTTATCAATAAATATAATTGATTTATAAATTCAAAATTTTGATAATATAGTGCAAATATATTACCAATGAAGTTGCTTCCTTTTTTTTCCTTTACCCTTGAAGGCTATCAACAAGCCCCCTAATTGTGTGTATGAATGGAAAACAACAAATCTCCATAGTGGTGATGTTGTGATATCTACAAATCCCAAAACCACTTTACTGAATGATTGGTAAGTATAAGGCTCACAATCATAAGTAGTGTTTCAGATATTGTATCCATGAGGGATATCTGGAATCACTAGTGCATACTCATTTTTAGGAACAAGATTTGCAATGTTTGCACAGTCACCTAAAATGACTTTATATTGCACAGTGTCAAGCCCATTCCAAATATAATGATAAAGTGTATCATCAAGTTCAACATTTGCAAGACATTGTTTCCTTTGCCATTCTATTTTGGCTCCTTGGATATGGATTTTGAAGGACTCTAGTACTCCATCTCCACCCCTCTTTGGATATGGATTTTGAAGGACTCTGGTACTCCATCTCCACCCCTCTTTGGCATCTTCAAATGAAAATGATCTCTATAAGTAATAAAATAGAAATGAATTGAATTAGAAAATAAATAAAATAGGATGTATCATAGATCAGCATACCTTCTTGAATGCAACAAAAAATTGTTGTAAAGTTTCTATCGAGCTTGAGTTTGGATAGTTGCATTTGACATCATCCCAACTCTTCACACTCAACATTATAACCATATCCTCTTGTATTTTCATGTAGACCTTGTGACTAGACAATGAAACAATAAATGATGTTTACAATCATATATAATAATATAACAGAATACCTAGAACATAACAAAAATGTTATACTCAAAAAAATGCTCAACTTACTTCTCAAGTTCGCTGCACATTTACTCCATGGATAATTCACCTGACTTTACCTGTGATAGTATTGTAGTTATTAATGTTTCATCCTTCACACCTTGCATTGTTCTCCAAGGTGTAATAGTCATGTCTTCTGGCAGATTCTTGATGTCAGGACCTGCCTTACCATCGCTCCATGGAACAACTCTACCTTTTTTCACTTTTTGGTTTTTTATGCCAATATTCTCCCACAAGCTAAATATGTCATCAATCAAATCCCATGTTTTCCCAACGCTGAATGCCAACTGAAAATATGCATCTACAGGTTTGAATGCATCACTTCCTCTGGAAATTTTTTGTAGCATAATATCATCTTTAATAGGGAGACCTATTTCCATACAACATTGTCTCCGAAAACTTGCATCAACTCTAGATTTTTCCCCACCACATATTTGCACAAATTCACTGTGTATAAATCTCACCCTTTGAACAAATGTCATTGTCAACATATATTCACTATCTGTGTTATGATCCCATGCCAACAACTTTGCTTCAACATTTGTTAAACCGGCATAAATGATGCATTTAACTATTTAAAAAATAGGGTTATTGGGATATTCTTGCATCAACTCTCTTCTTTCCTCTGCAGAATGATTTCCTCCAAGAACATAATATTTGTAATGAGAACATCTTGTTTCATCAAATTCATCTCTAGTAGGAACAACTTCCAAGTCAACAAGGACTAGGTAGTCAACCACATGTGCATAGGGATTGTGCCTCATCAATGCTTTCAAGTTGTGAATATGCAAGTGATGTGGTTTTCTAATTCGAAAGTGATGTTTCCCTTCTGTGGGATTATAAAGTTGATTCACATTCAACTCAAATGTATGTCCATTCTTAACCAACTTATCCCTCCGCAATCGATCTCTAATGGCATTTTGTGTTGTATTGACAATGCCATCCTCTAAATCAGCACCTGGAGTAATGATTTCCCTACTGCCACCAGAATTTTCACTCTCAGATTCAGTAATAACATTGGTTTCAGCAACAACAGATCTCCTCCTTTTTTTATTTGAAGGGGTTCCTTCTAAATCAACAATGCCTTCAATAGAAATCAAGGCACTCTTAACCATATTTCTTTTACGAGATTGTTTGCTACTCTTACTAGCAGGAGTAACAAGCTCATTTGCAACACTTTCATCATGTTCAGTTCGGTGAGATGAAGATTTAAATATAACCCTTCTAGGTACCTGCTTTGATTGTCGGATGCTCTTTCCTCTTTCTGCTTGTACTTCTTCAGTTTGAACATTTAACACTTGTTTTTTCTTCCTTGCTTCTGGTCCCTTTTGAATAGCGACAGTAATGACATCCATAGGATCGGCCTTTGTATAATAAACTCCATTCAACGTTTTTGAAATCGAAATGGAAAAATCCTGCAAAATAAAATCATTATTGTATTAAATCTATTACATTGTGATATCCAAGTTATAACAAAACCAGTTTAAGAATAATATCAATATTCAAACTTACTCTCCCGCATTCAATTTCATCCACGACCCCTTGACAGAAATCTGTGAAATTTTCTTGAACATTATATTTTGCAATCTTCAAAGCATATCATATTTTTGCAAAGGTCTTGGCTTGTGTCACCTATGCATAAACAATATCTGTACCCGGCACTACAGATATATCTCTCAACAATCCCAATAGATTGTAATTTGCTTGAATATATGGATCTGCAAAACAAAATAAGAGAATGCTTTCTGGTTTTCCTTGATTTTTTTTCTTCAGATGCCAATGATACTCTATTCTGTCTTCTTCTGCTGCATGTTTCCATTCTCTAGCATTCTTCATTCTTAATTCTTCAAAGCTAAGATCTCTCTCTTGAGTCTCAACATTCTCAGATGCCTCAACTATTTTTTTCGATGCAATGATTGTCGCTCTTGATCCAGAAATGTTTATCGATATTCACCTTGATGCCATTGTACCTATATCCAAAATGTAGAATTTTTAAATAAATCAACAAAAATTTATAATCTAAACAAAATCAACATCAATATTCACTATAAACTCTATTTGAAATTTTTTTTAAAAAATTTAAAAATATTCTTACCTTCATAATCGTTGTTTTTTACGTTTTGAAATTTAAAAAAAAAAATTAAACCTACACCCTACCCCTATAAAGAGCATAATAATTAATTTTAAAATAAAAATTACACCTACCCCTACCACATAAATATATAATAACAATTTTAAAAAAGAAATTAAAAACTAACCTCCTACCCCCTAAGCCCTTAACAATATAATAAAATATTTAAAAACAAATTAAAAATAACCCTCCCACCTAGCAATATAATACAAAAGTTAAAAAAAAATTAAAACTAACACCACTAATAAAAATTAAAAAAATAATATAAAAAAAATTAAAAAAAAATACAATAAAAGTTAAAAACCAAATATTTAAAACTACTAAAAAAAATTTAAACAAACCTACCCCTAAAAAAAATTTAAAATTAATTTAAAAAAATTAAAATAAAACTCTTCCCTTCCGCCTCCTCCCGAGCCACTCGCTTGGGCGCCAAAGGGCAGACCTCACAGCCCGCGTCAATGCCCGACATCGACGGGGGCCGTGAGGGCCACCCTTTGGCACCCAAGCGAGCGGAGGTCCACCGCTTGGGCGCCAAAGGGAGGCTCTCACGACCCCCATCGATTCCCGGCATCAACGGGGGTTGTGAGGGCCGCCCTTTGGTGCCCAAGTGACCGGACCTCCGCTGCTTGGGCGCCAAAGGGCGGCCCTCATGGCCCCCGTCGATGCCCGACATTGAGGGGGCCATGAGGGCCGCCCTTTGGCGCCCAAGCGGTGGAGCTTCGCCCACTTGGGCGCCAAAGGGCGGCCCTCATAGCGGCTCGATGCCACATCAAGCTCGCTTGGGCACCAAAGGGCGGCCCTCACGGCGACTTGATGCCACATCAAGCTCCGCCCGCTTGGGTGTCAAAGGGCGGCTCGATGTTGGGCATCGATGGCGGCCATGAGGGCCGCCCTTTGGCTCCCTAGTGGGTGGCCCGGGAGGAGGGGGAAGGTGAGGGTTTTTAAATTTTTTATTTTAATTAATTTCTAATATTTTTTAGGGGGTGGGGCGCCGGGGTTGATGGTAAAAAAAAATTTAGAACATGGGGGGAGGGTAAAAAAAAATAAGGAAGGGGGCATGGGTAGGTTTGGTAAAAAAAAATTAGTTTCTATTTTAAACCCAAAGCGAATATTCTTTGAACAAGGGGCAAGCCTTGCCTCGATTAATAATACACGAATTTAAAAAAAAATATAAAACTAACCCGGAAAGTGGTAGAGCCTCCTCTGTTGAAAGTGCTAGAAGTTCCTTTCTGCAATCTTCCCGTTCTTCTTGAAAATCTTCATGAATTGCTCCAAAGACTAAACAATCCTGTATTAATAAGATAGATTAGGTTTAAGTTTACCATTATTAAAAATGTTAAAAAAACAAAAATGTAAAAGAATAAATCAATAAAGCAATAAAAAAATTACTAAATTAATCAAGCCATAAAACAATCATTACTAAATTAATAAAAACATAAAATAATTATTGCAAAATTAACAAAAAAAATTAATTAATTTATTAAAAACAGAAGAAAAAAAAACTAACCTTGCAAGTGTTACTAAATTGCTCCAAAATAAATGATGAATAGTAGGAAATCTAAAATGTTTATATAGCGTAGATTAAGTTTAACATTATTTTTTTACTAATCTGGGATAAAAAAATGAAAGTAGTTACTGCATTATTATTAAATTTATATAAGATAGGTTAAATTAAATAATTACTAATGTTATGAATGTTGGGTAAAAAAAATGAAAATAATCATTGTTTTGTTACAAATTGTGAATAAAAAATGTTACGAGGAATTTTATTAGTCTTCAATGTCTTGGATAGAAATATGTAATTAGTTATTATATTATTTCAATTCTTATAATATCATATGAATGTGTGCTTTAATTTTGTAGGGAGATTTTGGAGGGAAAATTTTGACCGAAAATTTTGGAGGGAAGTTTTGGAGGGAATATTTTGGAGGGATATTTTCGTTCTCATAGCTATAAGATTATCGGTCGACAGTTGCACCATTCTACTTTTTGGTGAGGACTATGGTAAAATTTCTTTGCAGTTGAGCGACAAAGATTTTTCTATAATTCTATCTTTTAGTGAGAAGTCATGGACTCATCTGAAGTAAATTCCAATGTCAATAAAGAAATGTACAGTTCATCTAGCCAAGATACTGGCAGTGCAAGCAATGTAATCTAGCATGTTATTCGAGAACTTCCTAGTTATGAATATTTTGAAGACAATAGTAATGAAGAGAAAGAATGTGATGATAATGAAGAGGTTCCTCCAAGTGGGGATCTTAAAGGCATCAAACAATATGATGACAATTTTCCTCCCAGCGAGGATTTTCAAGGCACCAATGATGATTTTCCTGAAAGCGAGGATTTTCAAGGCACCAATGATGATTTTCCTTCAAGCAAAGATTTTCCTCCCAACGAGGATTTTTGTGGGATTGATGATGATATTCGTCCCAGTGAGGATTTTAATGGGATGGATGATGATCTTGGTGAGGAAGAAGATATCAATAATGGTGAAAATGATTTTCCTCAAAGCGAGGATTTCAATGGAACAGATGATGACTTTCCTCCAAGTAAGGATTTGAATGGCACAGATGATGAGTTTCCTCCAAGCGAGGATTTCAATGGAACGGATGATGAGTTTCCTCCAAGCGAGGATTTCAATGGCACCAATGATGAGTTTCCTCCAAGCGAGGATTTCAATGGCACTGATGATGAGTTACCTCCAAGCGAGGATTTCAATGGCAACGATGGTGACTATCATCCAAGTGAGGATTTCAATGGCACTACTGATGATTTTCCTCCGAGTGAAGATTTCAATGGAACCGATGATGATTTCTCTCTGAGCGAGGATTTCAATGACACCGATGATCATTTTGTTGATGATGAAGCCACCAATGATGAAGAAAATGATTCTCCTCCGAGTAAGGATGTTACAGGAACCAATGATGAAGACATGATTCTCCTCCAAGTAAGGATTTTACAGGAAACAATGATGAGAATGTTGAATCTCTAGAGTTCCCTTTCAGTGAAGAATTTAGTGGCACAAATAATGTTGATGGTCACATTGATCTGGTAGCAAGTGATCATGACAATAATTTTCATAATGAATTTGGTGATGAAATTTTCAATGACGGGGGTCATATGCATCACAATGAAAACAATCATCCTGCTGAGGATGTTGTTGCAGACATAATGGTTCAGGAGATCCAATGATAGAATCCAATGCAAAGTAGGATTAAGTGTAGGACTAGACCTTTTTATGTCAATCCAAAGCATTCCAGTTATACAAGGTCTAGGAAAGAATTGCTCACAAGTCCAAGTTCCATTACTCATTTGATTTCGAGTGAGTATTGCCAAAAAAGTTGTTTGAAAATTTTAGGCTACAATTATGTCTTGGAGAGAAGGAAGATGTATCTTTCAATGAACAAAAGCATGCAAAATTCATATTTAGTGGGGTGCATGATTTCTACTAGGATAGGATATGATTATCGCGTTGGAAGAATTAGGCTTTATAGAAAGGCATTCAAACAGATTCACTCAATTGGTAATCTTTGATTATCAAGAATCCAAACAAGACTAGAAAAGGATCCTACATTTTACACTGACGATTATCAGGGATGAATCACTGGGCCATCAACACACATTGCAATATCATGGATGCATGATTTCTTTTCCAAGCATGGAGAGAGTATGCCAAATAGAGAAACAATACACATTCCAAATAATTTCACAAGGCAGGAAATCTACAACTTATACAAGGATTATGTTCAAGGTGTTCAAGGAAATGACAACTTCATCAGATATGCATATTTCACAAGAGTATGGAAAAAGAAGTTCAACAAAATCTGCATTCCAAAGAGGTCAAGGATGGGGGTTTGCAATACATGTGCTTCTCTTAAAGAAAGAAGGGATAGATCAGAAGGGATAGAAAGATGTATGTTTACAAAACAAAACAAAAAAAATAGATAAATGTCAATTATTGAAGCTAGTTAACAATATTTTTTTGTTATGTTGTTTGTAGATTCCATAATCAATGCACTGCAAGAACATCGCAATCAACAATCAAACGAACGGAAAAAATTGTACAAACATCGCAAGAAGTGTTATGATGCTCCACATAAGTATATGGGTTTGATAATTGATGGCATGGATCAGGAAAAAAACACTCTTGCCACATTTTTCCTGTGTGCCAAAGAATTTAAAGGAGGAGAATTTTATTCAGTTTCACTTGGTTGGGTGTATGGTTTTTAATGGTGAAATGATTCCAAGGGTTTACTTTATAGCTCCAAATATTCACAATGATGCAAATTTGACCATCAGCATAATTCACCATGTCATTACTCATTGGCCTGGTGATCTTCCAGAAGTTCTATATCTACAATTGGACAACACAAGCCGGGAAAACAAAAATCAGGTCGTGTTTGGTTATCTAAGCATGCTTGTGGAATTGAGAAATTTTAAGAAGGTAAAAGTTGGGTTCCTTCTTGTTGGGCATACACGTGATCATATTGATCAAATTTTCAGCCATTTTGCAAGGACATTGAGGACGAAGAAAGTCAGGAGCCTACCATCGTTGATTGAAATTATAGGGAAAGCATACCATCCAGAGCCTACTGTACAGAAATTGGAAGAAACTTTTGACATGCGAAGATTTCTGTTTGGATCGCATGGTGAAGAAAGGTGCATTGAAAAACTTAATGACATTAGCTTTCAACATCAATTTCATATAAAATATATTGATGGAAAAACACTATTGTGGAGCAAGAAGTACTCAACTAGCACATAATGGGGGCCTTCATTAGGTTTGGCATTTTTGAAATTCATCCCAAGTCGTCAAATGTATGCTTCAAATTTATTGTTATTGCAATCATCTACAGAGATTCATAATGCAAGGCGACATAGTAGAGATGTTGATTCGTCTCAATGCTTGGAAGAAATAAAAAAAGTCTATCGAAGATACATATGAGTACTTTGATGTTGCTGATTCGATTTGGTGGGAGTCTTTTTTCATGGAGTAGAGTGACATAATTTCAAACTCTACAAATGGAGATATATTTTTGAAGACTCCATTTGCTTGGCCACAAAGTTTATCAAATGAAAACGAGGTAACAAATGTTGAACCTTGAGCTGTTGAGTTTTCTCAAGTAGAGGAAAGAGAAATGTATATTGGCTCTAGAAGATCATCCGCAAAGCGTCGAGAGATGGAAGACCTTTACAGGGGCTCGGTACAAGATATCAAGGAGGGTTGCATGATTGCAGTTTTCGCTACAGATGATCCACGTCATTATCCATTTTGGATTGCAAAAGCTATGAAGGTCAATAAATAAAATGAAGAAGTAGTATCAATAGAAGTACATTGGTATGCAACAGAAACGCACCCATTTGGTGGTGTGTAGAAGGCAGAGATGGTGGTTGAGAAAAATGTTTGCAAAAAGAGAAAAAGAAAGGGTCAAAAAATAAATCGCCGCTGCATTGACATCTTGAAATTAGAGGAAGTTGATATACTTGTTTATGATTTCAAGTTGACAAAGAAAGACACTCTCTGCTCCAAGACTATAGATATTATCAAGAGGTTGCTACCACAGCCAGAAGTTGCAAGATGGGAGTCTGTTAAACCAAGCCATAGATCCCGAAGGAATTTGGCATTTGAAATGATGGGCATAGATGTAGACTCAGATGATGTGCCCATTGATAATAGAGAAGAGTATGGGTCATCTACATCTTCATCAAGTGCTTCATCTGCAGAAAATGTAGATTCTGATGGGGTGTCAGAATCCATGGATGAATTTGAAGAAGCAGTGTAGATGCTTTTTATTAGTATGATTTTTGTAATTGAAACTCTAGAGGAGTTTTTGATGATGGGGTGTCAGAATCCATGGATGAATTTGAAGAAACAGTTTAGATGCTTTTTACTAGTATGATTTTTGTAATTGAAACTCTAGAGGAGTTTTTGAATATTTATATGAACCATTTGTTCTTGTATGGTCTAATATATTATCTCATTATGAATCGCATCATAATTTCTTTGTTTTTATATGGTTATAATTTGGTGAAATTATTAGAGAAATTTGTTTTTTGTTTAATATGCAATTTTCCAGAAAGTTGTAATTTATCACTTCAAGAATTTTTTTTTCCAATTTAAGGTTGATTTTAAGTTTTGTTAAACAACAATATGGGATGTTTAGGCCATGGCTCTATTTTTTACCCTAAAAAAAAATACGTGTATACTGGTATCAACACTTTTCTATTTGGGGGGTGTTTTTGGTGTTTTTTTTGCAAAAATCATCGTATTTATGGGTAGAGTTCTCGTTCATAGTATATAGTTCTCGTTTCATAGTATAAGTGGTTTAAAGAGGAGTGTTAGAATAATGTCAAAATGTGTTGGAAATTAGTTTTCATTGAGACTATGTTATACTAATGTTGGAATTAAGTTACATGCTCTTTTAGCTATTTTTAGAGGTCTAGATCAACCATTCAAGGATCTCTATAGCTCATGGAGTTTTCTATAAATGTAACCTATTCTCAAGCAATAGATGAATGCAATGTGATGTAGTTAAGACAATCTAGTCTCAACACGTGTGTGAGCAATAATGTGTTTCAATTTTATTTGAAGATTTGGCTATGACGACGGAATTTAAATTCCTCCCTTCATTTGGGGCAACGAAATTAAGATGAAAAGACACATGATGCTAATAAATGGTTTAGATCATTTACTATTTATTATATGTAATGAATTTTAAATTTTAGATTGTAAATGGTTCGGTAGGTTTGAATAATTGTGAAATTATAATGGGTATTTTCAAATGGTTTATGCTATATGCTAGGAGTTCGATATCGTTTCAAAGAACTTATGTAAAAAAGGATATATTGTTTTTAATAAATGTATTAAATTTTTAAATTGTGAATGGTTGGTATGTTTGAATAATTGTGAAATTATAACGTGTATTTTCAAATGGTTTATGCTATACGCTACGAGTCCGATATCCTTTCAAAGAACTTATGTAAAAATGATATATTGTTTTCAATTAATGTAAAGTAGAACCGATATCCTTTCAAAGAACTTATGTAAAAATGATATATTGTTTTCAATTAATGTAAAGTAGATGTTCAATATAAATTAACTATAAATTAATATTTTTAATAAACTTGTAACATTTTTGGCTTTTTATAATTCTTTTAATGAGCTTATTTGAAAAGTAATAAAGACTCTTAAAATGTCTAAATAGATGGAGGCTTTAGCCTTTATAAGATATAAGTTTTAATATTTTTATTTTATATTAATTTATTATATTTTTTATATAATGTTTTAAAAAAAATTACAAAATTTGTAATTACAAAGTATTAAAAAAAAAATATTTTAATTTTAAACTTAAATGTAAATTTCAAATAATTCTAAAACATATGACAACATTTCCTGCTCTAATAATAGTTTATAACAATAGCTTTTAAATTTGAAAGGATATTGTAATAATTTTTAAATTTCAAAACCATTTTAATGATGACACACTTTGCCATGCGACCTCATATTTACCTTGTTATCTTTTTTTATGGAATAACTTTCTTACTCTAATAATAGTTTATTTAATAACTTTCTTACACTAATAATAGCTTTTAAATTTGAAAGAATTTTGTAATAATTTTTAAATTTCAAAACCATTTTAGTGATCGCACACTGGCACTGCCATGCCACCTCTTATTAATGAAATATGATTTGAATGCCAGCGTTAAGTGCTTTTCGTTTCCAGGCCGTTGCTAACAACGTTGAAATTCAGTTTTTAATAGTTTTTATAAAATAAAATGCAAAGGTAGTGAAGTTCTTGAAGGCATTGACGCTACAAATTGGATACTCATATTATTGTCTGCAACCCTTATAAAATTGGTTAAGTAGAGCGGATGGCTGTGCTTTTCATCGGAATCCATAATCTTGAAAACATTTATTGATTCATAGAGGCATTGGAGGCACTACCTATTGGGAGAAATTGAAGTCTCAAATATACCATGTGTATATGTGAATCTGTGGGCATTTGAAGTTGCAGTGTGAGGTTTCTGCCTTCTCCCACACCAGAGCCATTTGGCAGATAATTTCTCTCTCAATTTATTATCCGAGACACTGACGATTTGGCGGCCATGAAATCAGAAGATCCTTTTGTTCCACCCATTGACACACCGGACATAATCATGATAACGGCCATTTGTGTTTTTGGGATTTCGGTCATTTGTTTCCTGCTAGTTTATGGCAGACGGATATGGAGACAAATTGCTGCTATATTTTCCAGACGGAGAGGACATATTATTAATATATCAGCTCCTACGCGTCCTCCTCCGGCTTTGCGTCCTCTTCCTTCGCGTCCTCTTCCTTTGCCTCTTGCGTCGGGTATTACAGAAGAAGAGCGGCTGAGGCTCAGGAATGTGGGGTTGGATCCTGCGACATTAGCGAATCTGCCCACGTTTGTCTATCAATCACGGACTTTAGGAGATGATCTGAAGTGCCCAATCTGTCTGGATAGGTTCAAGGAGAATGAGGAAGGCTTGGTTCTGCCCAATTGCTTGCATAGATTTCATATAAAATGTATTAAGAAATGGCTTCGTGAGAATTCCACTTGTGCCCTATGCAGAACCGGCGCCGCGCCCAGACCGCGCCCAGTTTTGGAAGATCAGACCATACAGCCAGTTTTGGAATCCGCTGGAACAGATCAGGCTTCGGCTACGATCTCAGAACCAATTACTTCAGGGATCCATAACCATTTGAATTTGGAAGAAGGGCAGAGCTCAGGGATCCATAACCATTTGAATTTGGAAGAAGGGCAGAGCTCAGGGATCCATAACCATTTGAATTTGGAAGAAGGGCAGAGCTCAGGGATCCATAACCATTTGAATTTGGAAGAAGGGCAGCGCTCAAGATCTGGAGTAGATCAACTTAATGCAGACATGGATGAGGGAACCTCCAGTGGAAGTGCGTCAATGGCGCCTGCCATTGAAACGCCGCCCAATAGTCCCGATAACTTCTCGTTTCAAGTCGAAACTCTGCATCGTCGTACACCCGTCGCATCCAAATATCATCCTGCTGACTGCGATAATGAAAATAATGGTCAGTAGAGTTGAGCAACCGCAGATACATACAGATTTAATTTTGCCGATCTTTATAATGAACAAAGAATTCATCAAGATTGAGGTGCAACGTCGCCTTTCGTCTATTCGGATAGAATGTATATTCAGAGAAATAATACAGAAAGGTACATCAGTTGCCAGATCATTCTTTGTCTTTTTTTTTTAAATGTCGTTTCTTGATTTTATTTTGTATTGAAAGCAAACTCCAATAGTTGCCAGATCTTTGCAGATAATACATTCTTTGTTTTTTTCTTTAACTTTGTTTCTTGATTTTCTTGACCTTCTTTTGGATTGAAAACAAACTCAATTAATCAAAGAGCAACGCGATAGACGTTTGCAACTTCATGTTCCGAGTCCATAGCAATTAAATTTCTTAACCCAAAGCAAGGTATAATAGGGAATGAAGCGATTCATATTTAATATACAGATTATTTTGTCCCAGATCGATTCACACGACAGGGTTGGATCCATAGTTTATTCATTAAGTTTTGGTAAGCAAATAAGTAAGCAATCGATGATATCTAAATCTTAATATGTTTAGTTTATGTATAATGTTTGTTTAGGTTATTCAGAATTAATATGTTAATTGGATTTTTTTTTAAATTTTAATTTTGATATATATTTTTTTTTAAATGATGGTTTACCATTTGTTATTATGGAGAATCAAGGTATGGCCAGAATTACAATCATTACATATAAAGTCGGCTCAATGAAGCAAGTGTTACAAATCAAGATTTGAACCCAGGTGAGGAGGATAACAATATTCCTCCCGACCACCCGATCTACACTTAATATTTCTAATAAAAGATATAAAAAGTTTAAATTAAATGTGAAATGAATATGATAGCCTGCATTTGAAATCCCTATGGAAACGGTTTAATTAAATATCAACATTCCACCCAAAAATTTTAAAAATCCGGCTTTGAGGAAAAGATTTTTAATTTTTTTAAAATGAAAATTCAATATTCCAGTAAAATGTTTTAGTTTCAATGAACATTTTTACATAGTTTACTATTAGGATTATAATAAAATGTTTTAAGCTTCTTATACTATGTTTTCCATCTCTAACTATTAGAGAGTTGAAAAATAACCAAAATAAAGTCACATCTCTCATTGATCTTTACTGACATTTATTTTAGAATCTTGCTCACATGGTTTGTTTAAGCTTCTTATACTATGTTCTCCATCTCTAACTATTAGAGAGTTGAAAATTAACCAAAATCAAGTCATATGGTTTGTTTAAGCTTCTTATGTTATGTTATGTTCTCCATTGCTAATTATTAGAGAGTTGAAAATTAACCAAAATCAACATTATGAAGATAAAATTGTAAACTTAGGATGAAATAATGATTTCCTTTTGTTATGTGGGGTAGTGGAAAAGAGTTCATTGGCTATTAATTGTTGAGCTCAAGAGTAGATTAGTTGACTAAGATATATAGAAAACTGTAGTTCTCTATGGTGAGTAGATTGGTTGGGCATGATAATATATTAGGGAAAATTTCAAGGGCCCATAATATTTTAAAGCGTTGAAATCTTTAAAAATCTTACTTATTCTTAAATTTCCAACCATAAAATGTTTGGTGGTATTTTTGTAAAATAATTAAAATTTATAAGGATTTAATTTAGCTTTTGTACAAATTTAGGCGAATTAGTTTAGAAAAAATGGAAATTTGCAATTTTATTTTGGAAAATAAGGTAAAAAATTAGCCCATAAATTTTGTCCCTAGATATTTTCTTGTAGTAAATGAGATGAGATGAGAGATGTAAAAGCCTATAACTTGACTAATTCACTATGGTGGATTCATATCCCAATATGAGGTGGTATTTACACTAAATACCTTAAGTTGGGTGAAAAATAACTCTTATGCCACTAATATCCTATAATAAAAGTCTTGTAAAAGATGAATTTTATCTCATTTTTTAATGGAAATGAAAATCAATTTTATTAAATTTCATTGTGGAAATTATTTTATTTGAATGATATATGTGATTATTATTAATAAATCATAGTTGTGGTTATTCAACCCTTGGATCATACTACTATGCAAGGACGCTACATTTTATGTGGATGATTTGAGTTTGTCAACATAACTAAACCCTGTATGATTCATGACAAAAATAAATTTACTATGTGAATGCTCATAATATATAAACTATTCTTATGGTTAATGTTGCAAATTAATAGCTAGTCCTAAATCCATAATAAAAATTGGAGCACTTTTTCTTATGGTTAATGTTGCAAATTAATAGCTAGTCCTAAATCCATATTCTTATGGTTAATGTTGCAAATTAATAGCTAGTCCTAAATCCATAATAAAAATTGGAGCACTTTTTCTTATGGTTAATGTTGCAAATTAATAGCTAGTCCTAAATCCATAATAAAAATTGGAGCACTTTTTGTTTTAGTCATGTTTGTCCTCTAGTGAAGATATCTATAGTCCTAAATCCATAATAAAAATTGGAGCACTTTTTGATGAAAAATATATCCATAGTCCTAAATCCATAATAAAAATTGGAGCACTTTTTGCTTTTGTCATGTTTGTCCTCTAGTGAAGATGAAAAATATATCTATATGTTTAATGTCACAAGGTAACTAATTCCTAGTAAATCCACACGAAGAGTTCGAGTACATTCCAAAAATTTAAATCTCAACTTACACTCATCATGTTGATGATGTTCTTCATTGGAAAGACTTAAATTACAAAGAAGGTCGTTCTAAAAATTGGTACCAATTTACATAGACTTAAGTACAAGAAATGCCCTTTTAAGAAATGTTCGCAATTTACAAATGATATTATATGTATAAAGGACGAATTTCAACCAAATGATCTCATAAAATTAATTATAATTGTACATCCAATAAATGAACCGTAACGTGAAGGTGAGATGCTAGAATTTATTTTTTATAAAAACAAAGGAAACAAAACTAATCAACTAAAATGGATCCAAAATAGTTAGCTTAGATGGATCCAAAAAGTACAGAGTAAATTGAAACTTAGAAAAAATAAAAAGGATTAATCCTCAATAATATTTCTAAGCCATAATAACATTGCCAAAGGATTTAGTTTCCCATAAAAAGAAATTATTTATATAGTTAGATAAACTGAGGTTATATATGTGTATGTGATGACCATCAAATCCCTAAGACCCAAAACCATATCTATTGTTATGACATATATAGAGAATGTCCATTTGAAACAAATATTTTGAAGAATCATTCTCTTCGATATTAAAACCACCTTTAGAAATTAAAGAAATGCCTTTACAAGTAAAACTCACTAGATTTTCTTTAATATGTGAAATTTTGAAGGTTTGAAACCTAAAATAACTTAATTAGAGAGATTGAACAAAACATTTTCCATTGTGAACTATGATCGTGAAGCATGATCCTTTTATGAAATATCATAACATAACATTTTTATAGTACTAAATTTAAAATATCAGACAGCTTTAATTATGTGGACATACACTAATTAAACACCAAGTAGAGATTAATTATTTAGGAAAGTAAACTTATAGAAAACATATATCTCTTTTGAAAAGTAAACCTACAGCAAATATATTTTTCATTAGCGGCTTGCGAGTCTCTGTGTCTCCATTTTCCATTTGCCACAATGTTCCAATAGAAGTATAATATTATATTTGGAATTGTCAATCTCTGCTTATAGGGAAATGCCTAAAATTAATGCTCGATTTTCCGGATTTCATTTATAGCTCATTATAATAATCCCTTTTATCATGTAATAAATAAAAAATTAAAATAAATCTACATTGATAATAATCACATTAAACCATAATGCAAGGTGTCAAACTTGATTGAAATTATTATGGGTATACGTACACTAATCTCAAAGATCCCTTATCAATCTAAAGAAAGAAATTGCCATATATTTAAACTGAACAAAGAAATAGTTAATAATTGCTTAAAAATACTAATTAAATAATAAAATGGCCTTCAAACTACTTTAACTACTTAATAAATTCCTAAAAATACAATTTAAAGAAAAACATGTTAAAAGGCATAGAGGATCTATGTGTATATTATGGTGAACATTGTCGTAAATTGTCTTTGTATGCAACTTGTCAATTAAAACAAGTTTTGCAGCCTAATGAGACATGGAAAATTCCTCCTCATGCTGCATCACCATCTTTTTCCCATCAAACTGAAGTGAATTTGAACCTCAACTCCTTTGAAATCCTTCAAAATGTGAAGAGAACTTTAGATCTCGACTATAAAAATTAAGCTATCATTCTTCCCACCGTTTGAATTGTTATTAGAAAATTCAAATTATTTGCAAAAAAAGGACATATTTAAGTATAAAATGGCTATTTGAACGAAAATTTAGCTTCCAACACACAATTGAGCATTAAATCTTTTCAAAATATAAGGAATTCATAATGAAACATTAAATTATTGACATACACACCATAAATATTACTACCTCAATTGAATAGAAATGTCAGACATTTCAATGGGATTCAAATAATTCAAAATTAAAGGAATTCAATTTAACCAAGTAAAAATTAGAGAAATCAATTTTCACTGTACAATTTAAGAGAATTTAAATTTTCAATAGTAAAGTTACTAAAAAACTTCAAATTTGAACAAACAATTTCGTGAAACTCTAAACTTATTGTTTGATATCTTTAAACACATTCAATCAGCTTCCATATGGTTGTGAATGTTCACATTTCCTGGTAAATTTGATAGTATGAACTGTTTGACAAGCAATCTAACCACTTAAAGAGGAAACTATTACCTAGAAAAGTACTCTCTACATCACCCCTGCTTCTACCGCCATCTCCCCGAATTCATTCACATTCATGGAGTAAGATTCAATTATATAGGGTAAGCATGGTAAGCAATATACACACTCTAGACCTTTCCTAATCATACATGCCTTGCACTGCATGATGCCCAACTTTGGGAATCCTAGATTATTTGGCTCTACCATTGCTATATTGCATAGCATGCTAATCACCAACACCTGCCCCTACTCATTCATGGATGTAATTTTCTTGAAGAATTTGGTGATGGAGACACACTGATTGACATGATTCTGCTCCTCCATGATGTAGGAAAAGGGGGCCAATGCAGGGCAACAAAAGCATAATTTTGAAGCAAACATATTTTTTCTGTACATCTGAATACATCTCGAAGCATACAAAAATTCCATTTGTCTCCACATTGACATGATCATTTGTATCTTTTTAGATTTTTTAAATAGGTCATTTTTCCAATCTACCATCAACGACATATGAGAATAATTCCTATTCAGGTTTTAAAAAATACAAAACTATATAAGAATATATTCAAACATTAGATATCACACAGTTCTATGAATATCATAAGTACAATATGGATTAATACTAAAAAGAAAAAGGCAGAAACACCTAATTTCCAGTCCTGGAAGGGAATTAAAAGAAAAAGGGTGAAAACTGCTATTGGAAGGGAATAAGCAAAAAAAGGAAAGGAAATCAACAAAAAACAGGAAACTATGTCCATCTTTCCTCAGATTCAAGGAAGTTTACATGCATGAATGTAGGAAACTTGTTTTTTTAAATGTTTTTGGTCAATTCTTTTAATCTTCATTTTCATGGTATGGTATCAAGCACATTTTAAATAAATTCCTATAGAAATTAAGAAAATAATAATATAATAAAAAATAAACTAAAACATTAGTTGCACTTTAGATAAACCGGAAAGAATAGTCTATGCGTACAACATGGACTAAAATTGACAATCAGATCTGACAAACTGAGACGAAAACCAAATCTAGTGTTATGACATATAAAGAATGCCCTTTTGAAACCAATATTTCGAAGAATCATTCTTTTCGATATAGAAATCATTCTTCCTTTCTCAACGAGATGGTGGGAGAGAGCTGCAGAGTGGAGTCTTCCATAGAGACACCACTTTTGGTGAAAGTCACTGAAGTTAGGGAGGAATATCTAGGTGCCTTAATTAGGTGAGGTTTCCAAACTTCGATATCACCCTTCCCTAACTTTACCCATGATTCAGGGATCTTCTCAAAATATTTAAAGATACTTGGGAAGATGGACATTTCGTCTCGATATGAAAAAATATCTGGAGCTTCTATTGTCGCAACCAATGTAGCACTACGAGACTATGACACCCCATGAGTATCTCATAAATGATACAACATATTCCCCATCCTAATAGAAGATGGGGATTCCAATTTAGATTCCATAATTGTTAGGAGGTGCTTAAATGAAAGAAAGGAGCTCCATGTAGAGGAGCTCCATGTAGAGTATTATGTGTATAATGATATTTTTAAAAGTTTTTTAAAACTAGATTTATTATCTACATCTAATTTCTCAAACAAACTTGATTATGATCTAAACTATACATTCATTTTAAATATGGATTTATCAAGCACAAAGAGGGATCTAATTTCTTGAGGTGTTGGATCCCCACCTTGTGACAACATCACCTCCATGATGAGCTATAGAGAACATGGCTACTTTCCATGCAATTGAACTTTCAAATGTTCTAAATAAATAAAATCATAAAATTAAACTTAAATTAATAATTTTGTGAGTAGCTAGAGACCTAAACACTACTTTGTCTTGGTATATTGTATGTTTGAAAAACAAATTGCTTTGTTACTTTTATCCATGTTGCATAGTTGTTTCCCAATGACATGCTGCATCGACATTACATTCATCATGAATACTAGCATAGAGTCTACAATTTTTTTAAGTGAAAGGCCACAACTTCTTCTACCAATCCTACTATCTCTTCAATGACAATGATGGTCGCAACAATGCATGGTGTTTAGGAATACAAATTTACTTAAGAATTTATATTTATTTATTTTGATCATTTGATTGGTTTGTGATATATATATATATATATGTGTGTGTGTATGTGTGTGTGTGTGTGAGATTTTTTTTAATAAAATTATTAAAATAATTTTATTATAAATTTAATTTGAAATATAATAAAAATATATAATAAGCATTAAAGAGTATTTATTTATTTTTATGCTTATTATTCCAATATTGTTATATAAAATAAATTTGCAGTTATAATATTGATTAAAAACGTATTAGGGTAAGATTAACAAATGCACTCATTTTATGATGAATAATTTCAAAATAAAAAACAAGATAGATACTAGGTTCCACCCAATCTATAATCGTCTATTAGTAAAATAAAAGCTCAATGTATCATTTTTAAAAACTAGAAAATTTTAGTATTTTTTAATAATTTTATTTGTATATACAATTAAACTCATTTTTGGGTTAGCATTAACTCTTACTTTGTATTTCTAAATAATTTTGTATTGCAATTATATCTATCCAAGTTATAATTGGTGGAGTAGTGTTAACCCTTGATCTACTCTATCCACGAACTCCACACTTTGTCGTTGATCAAGGAAATGTGTGGATAGTCGGATCTCAACTCTTCATTAACTAGTACTAACTCCTCCCCCTCAATGTTTTCCCTACCAGGAATATTTACAACTAAACCATATATAATCAATATTTCACAGATTTCAAGTATAATTCATAAGCAAAATAACACTATCGATTAAGAATGCTCATATAAGGGGTTTATACTTATAGTGATAATTCACAATTAACATAGAGAGATAACCATAGCGTTCTAGAAAGAGGAGAGCAAAAGAACACAATTGTTTTGATACTTTTCATGCCTTGAAATCTACACACCTATAAAAATAATGTTGTTACAGAACTCGAGCTGTGCTTATATACATGTAGTGAGATGAATTGGTTTTGATTCATCAAGGATGGATCAAATCATTTATTTTTAGGAAAAATCACATCTAATTGCTAAACCTTTTAACTGCTCTATCGACCTACTCAAATTAGCAATTACAAATAAATTTGGTAGAAGAGATCCCTCATTTTGAAAACTAACTCTAACCTTATATTTAAGACTTTAAACAAATTCAAATCGTAATTAAGGAAAACCTATTCCATTCAAAATATTTAGAAGGCCTTCTAGGCGTCAAAATTTGACTCTCAAAATATGCTCCTATGTAATGTCCCTTTTTAATAAAATTCCCAATGTGCTCAAATTCACCAAATTTTAGCTCTGGGTATATGGATACAACTGAGTCCCAAACTCAACCAATTTCTTTCAAACTTGGTGAGGAAGGTCATGAGGGGTTATGGGACAAGTTAACACATCTATCAGACATATAATTAACTGATATACCCAGACCTGGTCTGCAATTTGCAAGGAAGAGTTTCGGGACAAGACTAGTCCATTTGGGAAGTGGAAATCCCCTCTGGGGTCTTGGAACAAATCTCTTCCAAACATTGTACAACCTCCACTAATGGTTGGTATAATACTTTTATCTATTATAAGACATCAATTAAGGTATATTTTCATCATTATATGTGGTTTTGGGGTCGAATAGGTATCCAAGAGAACTCAGAGAATTTACTAGTAATTTTGAGGCTCAAACCCCCAATGGTAGCTGGCTCCAAATAGCTCCAAATGCTCTCAAATTGTACTAGAAGGTGTATGAATGATGTTATTACATAAAAAATTGGTGTTTATAGGTTTCTTTTAACTATCAAATGACTTCTTCAACTCACTTTGGAATATGGTCAATGTATGGAGTTTTGCTAGTAATTGTGGTTCAAATCCCCCTAGGGGTAGATGATGAAAATAAATTTCCAATGCACTCAATCCAACTCAAATTTATGAATGGAAGAAGAAGAAATATAAAGGAAATCAAGATGAACTCATATGCATCACCATTCAACTTTTAATGTCTGCTATAACTCCCTTAAATCATATGCAAAAAGACTAGTTTCAACCTTGGGGGAAATGGCATTAAATCTTCTTCAAATGGTATTAAACTAATCAAAATGACTCCAAATGCTTAAGTACTAAACATGAAACTTATGCAGTTCATAAATTACAGTCCATGAATCATAAATACACAGAGGAATGATCTTTCAATCGAATACATCAATACATCATTGCTACACATCAAAGTAGTGGGGAAATGGCACCATTCTCTCATTAAAATAAGATTTATACATTTCCACTTAGAATTTTGACCGGAAAATTTATGAAGATGAATAACAGAGTATTTAATTCATATTAAAAAATAAATGGGGCATTATCAACTCCCCCAAGGAGTACAATATCTCACCAAAAACGCCCTCCCTCAAGGATCAAGAATATGCAATGAAAACTGGAAATGGTTGAAGGAGTGAGCTGCACAAGAAGAAACCATGAGCTTCCCTGTAGCTTACACCTGCAAATAAAGACTCCATTAAATCTGCATGAAAGACCTGAATGGCCTTTCCAAACACCAACTTGGATGGGAATCTTTCACCCTCGAAATTGGCTAAGGTAAGAAACTAGTCATCCACTAGCTCCTCTCTCACAAATGCAATTGCAAATTCTAAAAATGATCAAAATATTCCTTTATTATTTTTTCTTAACATTTATAAAGTTTCCAATCTCTCTATGGGACTAATTCTTTCCAATATATGCATTCCAACTCAAGTTGGGAAGAGATTCCAAAGAATGCCACTTGTACAACAATTCTTAGTCTCCCACTTCCACCAAATCAGATGTGAAGCATCTTAGCTTCCCTAACTCCCTTGAGAGCCCTCTTAGAGGCTATTTTTATCCCTGTCATGTCATATATGTCAGATTTCAGCCATCAAGTCTGAATTTTTTTCATAGGTGTCAAAGCACCTTCATCATTGTTGTCATAGAAGCTAGGGAATCTAGCCCAAGTGTCACAATTTTCTCTTAGATGCCTCTTCCTCTACCATGGGAGTTACTCTTCCTCTACATTTCGACCTAATTGACTCATGCCAAGTATTATTGACCTTCCAACTCATACAAAGACCCTTGGGCTTCTTATGGATTTGAAATGACAAGAGGAGGATGCCATGTGGCATAGAAAATCTAGCTTGTGTGGGTCCAACTTCCTCAATGTATCTTCATGATCAAATGCCACTTGATTTTCCCTTGTATATATTTATTTATCTCCTTTATTTAATATTTATGATATTCTAATGTCCACACATCATTTATTATCCTTCTTATTCCAAATCCAATGCTTTCCACCCCCAACCTAGGAAACTAGTAATTTTCCTCTTTGGCAATTATTTGACCCTTAGCATCAATATTGACAAACTCTCATGAATATGTCCAATGGGATTAGGCCATTGTGACCCAATGAAAAATTTAGGACATGAAAAATCCTCCGTTCCCAATATTCTTTGTCCTCAAGCAATTTCAAACATGGGTGTTGAAGAACCTACTTCCTATATGATTCTTTGAAGTTGCACTGAATTGCCCAACCTTGAGTCTTTGAGATTCCATGAATATTTTAGAGAGGAACCACCATGCTTGATTCTGCACTAATCTGATTAAAATCAATTTATTAAGTAGGTAATCCATCCCCATATACTACTTGTTTCCCCAAAATGTTGAAACCAATGAGACTAAGAATTATCCTAGGGTCCCATTGCTTGTATTGCACTCCAACAATTAGAAGTGCTCTCCAATTCATAGTTCCACGGATCCCATTTCCTTGTATGCATTATTCCCAACATCTTGAGTACAAATATATATCATCAATGTACATAACAACATAATGAAAATGAACATAAAAAAGATGCTTCATCAAAGAATAGTGAAAGTGCTTATACCTACAAGCAAGTAGACCACCATTTTCCAAGTGCATACAAGCATCAAGTAACCAATCAAATTTTCTCGAATGACATAGGTGAGGATCCCATGTACTATCATGCTACTCCAAAAAGATGTGATATGCATCAAAATATCCACCCATGTATTCTTTCATCCAAGAAGTGAATGAAGAATCTCCACTAAAATCTGAACCAAATAATGAACAAGAAAAACAAGGAGACTTCAAATGACTCAAAGAAGTCTCACCCATACATCCATGAATGTGAGAATCATAAAGATATAACAAAGTATGTGGATTCCAACAAAAATATTATCCAATCATAAATCTATCCACCCCAGTGTTGGATGAAGTTCCTCCAACATCAAATGAACCAAGTGTTGAGCAAGAAAAACCATGAGTCTTCAAGTGACTCAAATGCATATCATAGGTGCATCCATGTAGATGTGCATCATCATAAAGTAACAAAGTATGCTGCTTCAAATGTGAATAAGAATTTGCTCCAACCATGTCATCATAAAAGGTAAATGTTTGAGTTACATACTCCTCATGTGGAACCATAAAAAAGAACCCTTTCACCCATACTTCATTGAGACTAATGCTGCAAAACATGGAATTGTAGGATGTAGGAGAATGAACTAACTCACCCAAATGATCAAAAAGTGCAGAAGTTTCATTACAGGAAGGATACATATGGGTAGTATCATGCAGCTCCTTCAAATGTGTGAAACCTTTGTCATATATTGGTTCCAATGTAGAGGAATCATGCTCTTCTTTAAAAATTGCATAACCTTCATCAAGCAACAATGCAGGTTCCTCTTCCACCACATCAAGTGTTTGGATCTCTTCAAGCTCATCTTCAAACACATCAAGCATATGCAAATTTCCACAGTTCTCACTATCTACCATGTCATAAGAATCCTCCAAACAATCTACCATTTGACAATCTGAAACATAGGAGGAAAAACGAGTGTCTTGCAACTTTTCAAGAAGTTGCTCATTCTAAATTGTGAGATTATGATTACCTTCAATATTCTTTAAGTATGCATCATGTAACAATTCATTAAGCTCAAACAAATGGTTTCTATCAAAAAGAAAAGACATGAAATTACCTTTGATGTGGCAAATTGCTCTTTGAATCTTCTCCATGTCTTCAAGGAAGGATGTTTCCTCCAATGAAGTAGCTCTCCAACAAGAATTTGACACCAATGCTTGAGTGTCATGGAGAATGCTAAGGGTTTCTTGGATCTTCTTTTCATTCATCTTCAAGGACCCTTAAAGAAAATGAGGCTCTTGCAAATGAACCTCCTCATCTTCTTCCTTCTTACTTGGACAAACTTCATGAAACTAAAGTGGTGATGGGGAAGTTGATATTGCTTCTTCTTTAACTGATACAAGGTATTTATTTTCATGCTTAAGGGAATTTTGGCTTCCAGAACTACTGTCAAAATTTATATCTATGTCACCAACATAGAGGTGTGAGCACCCATCAGTATGTACTCCCTGATTCATGTCCAAGGTAGAATGTGTCTCGAAATGATCTTCAATATTTTAAATAGGATCTTCTTCAAGTTCATGGGATGTATCTTCATCTTTCTCCTTCAAGAAATATGATGTACTTTTCCCCTTGGTTTCCTTAATATCACTACATTTGGAATCTCTTGAGGGACATACCTGCATTCCCCGAAACTTTATATTTTTCATTGCTCTTTTTACTCACACACATATGATTTTCTCTCCAAGGACTTTTACAAGAAGGGCATAAACCTTTCTTTTCTAACTCCACATATTTTTTTGGGGTCTATTTTCAAAGACACAATCAGCATAGGATTCAAAAGAAATGGCATTTTGTGTATCTTCCCTCGAAGCAAGATATTCTTGATATTTTTGATATTGTTGGGGCAAGGTTTTATATGTTGCTCTCCATCTTTAGAACTCATTCATAGAATTATCCTTTGGTGGCATGTCATACTCATATTTATCAAACATATGGTCATAACAATAATATTCATTCCTCCAATTGCAAGAAGTGTTGCATGATGGCACCTCTTGTTGGTTGTGGAGACAGATCTTCTAGTATCATAGATGATATTGTATCAGCCGTGTTTATACCCCCAGTTTTATATGATATGTAGGTGGACTGTACACTCACCCCAGCGGGGGGGTGTGGGGGGTCATCGCCCCCCCACGGGGTTCCAGGGGGGACCATCCCCCCTAGCTGGGGGGTCCGGGGGAAACACCCCCGAGAAATGGGGGTTCGGGGTCCACGCCCCCGAAGAAATTTTTTGGGGCTATTTTCGCCAGCTGTTTTGCGGGCCCATGGTTTTGGGTATCCCGTGGTATTTTCCCCGTTGTATTTCCCCTATAAAATAAAGACATTGTAATACGGCTAGGGCATGATGATGTATTAGGTTTTATGCATTGAAATGATCTCTGAGATCATGAGAGAGACTGTGAAACAGAGAAGAGGAAGTGTAGCGGTTGTGCTGTAGGTTGTATCCCTTCACTTTGCTAGACGGTAATAATAATAAGGACTGGAAAATTCAGTGTGGACATAGCCCAAGTTGGGTGAACCATGATATATCTGTGTCTCTCTTGTAATATGTATGTGTGATTATATTTGCATTTCTGTTTATTGTTATTGCTCTGCGATCCTATTTTTCTAACAATTGGTATCAGAGCCAAAGGTCTATTTGGCAATTAAACCCGCAGGAAGCTAGGGTTTTTTGGTTCGAGTGGGAGCAATGGCGGAAGAAGGAAAGTTTAAGGTCGAGAAGTTTAACGGCCAAAACTTTGGGTTATAGAAGATGCAAATGGAGGACTATCTGTACCAGAAGGATCTATTCCTACCGTTGGGAGGAAAAGCAAAGCAGCCGACGGCTATGAAGGATGAAGAATGGGAGGTTCTTGACAGAAAGGCTCTGGGAACAATACGGTTGATCTTGGCTTTGTCGGTGGCTTTCAATATCTCAAAAGAAACAACAACACAGGGTTTGATGAGCGCATTGGGTAAGCTGTATGAAAAACCCTCAGCCTCCAACAAGGTATTTCTAATGAAGCATTTATTTAATATGAAGATGTCTGAAAGTGGATCTGTTACTGATCATTTAAATGAGTTTAATACAGTCACAAATCAGCTAAGTTCTGTAAGTGTGAACTTGGATGATGAGGTTAGGGCTCTTCTAATCTTGTGTTCATTGCCAGAAAGCTGGAATAGCTTAGTCATGGCTGTAAGTAACTCTGTCTCTGGTTCAAACACCTTCAAATTTGATGATGTTATTGGTGTTATTCTTAGCGAGGAAATGCGAAGAAAAAGCACAGGTGAGACATCAGGTAATGCATTGACCATGGAGAGCAGGGAAGACAAAAGGAGAGAGGAAAGAGCCAAGAAAATCGTGGAAAGTCTAAAACGGGCAGATCCAAGTCCAGACTGGGAAAGATAGAGTGCTGGAACTATGGAAAGAAAGGACATCTGAAGAAAGACTGCAAATATCTAAAGAAGAAAGGAGATGCACAGAAGGAAACTACCCAGGAAGCAAATGTAGCAGGTGATGTGTTACAAGATGCTTTGATTCTTCCATTAGATAATACTAGTGATTATTGGGTAGTAGATTCAAGAGCTTCATGTTATGCTACACTCCATAGGAAATACTTTCATGAGTATGTTCCTGGCGACTTTGGACATGTTTTATTGGGTGATGATGAGCCATGTAAAATTGTTGGAATGGGTAAGGTATGGATAAAACTTAAGAATGGAACTGATTGGTTGTTGAAAGAAGTTAGGCATATTTCTGCTATGAAAAGAAATCTGATCTCAACAGGGCAGTTGGGAGATGGCGACTGTCTATTTACGTTCGGCAGAAAAGTGGTGGAAGATCACTAAAGGATCAATGGTGATAGCAAAAGGAGACAGAGTAGGTACGTTGTATTTATGTCCTCATAATACTGACCATTCTATCTCTTTAGCTTCCACAGGAACAGATACAGCATTGTGGCATCATAGGCTTGGCCACATGAGTGAGAAGGGGATGCATATTCTCCACTCAAGGAAGTTGCTGTCGGATTTGAAGCAGGTAAGTTTGGAATTCTGTGAAAATTGTGTTTATGGAAAACAGAAGAGAGTCATATTTCTCAGGGTTGGGAAACAGAAGAAGAATGAAAAATTAGAGCTTGTGCATACAGATGTATGGGGACCGGCTTAGGTACAATATCTTGGTGGCTCTCATTATTATGTTACATTTATTGATGATGCAACTAGAAAAACTTGGGTTTATTGCATTAGACAGAAATCTGATGTGTTTGCTACTTTTAAGAAGTGGAAAGCTTTGGTTGAGAATGAGATAGGAAAAAAATTGAAGTGTCTCAGATCTGATAATGGAGGAGAGTACTGCGGCAAGGAGTTTGATAGTTACTGTTCATACCATGGGATTCGTAGAGAGAAGACAGTCCCAGGAACACCACAGGGAAATGGTGTGTCAGAAAGGATGAACAAAATGATCATGGAGCGTGCAAGGTGTATGAGACTGCATGCAGGGTTGCCCTCACAGTTTTGGGTGGATGCTGTAAATACTGCTATTTATTTAATAAACAGAGGACCTTCAAGTGCTTTGGATGGTGGTATTCTAGAGGAAGCATGGACAGATAAAAAGGTAAACTACTCATTTCTGAGAACGTTTGGTTTTGAAGCATTTGTCCATATTGATAAAGAAAATAGAACAAAGCTTGAAGCTAAATCCAAGAAATGTACCTTTATTGGATATGGAGTTGATGAATTTGGTTATCGCTTATGGGATTATGAAAATAACAAAATCATCAGGAGTAGAGATGTGATATTCAATGAAAAGGTCATGTATAAAGATCAGTTTGCAGGGAAAGAAACAGGAAAAGGAAAACACAGAGTACATAGTGCTTGATGAAATTAAAGAAAATGAAGTTTCGAAGATGCCAGAAAGTCAAGAGCAGCAGCAAGTACCTGAAACTCTTGCAACGGTAGAAGATCTACCAGGCTAAGTAGACTCCCTGAACGATACTCTCCTTCAATGTATTATTTATTGATGACTGATTCTGGTGAACCAGAATGTTATGAAGAAGCAATGCAGGTGGAAACTAGAAAGAAGTGGGAGCAAGGCATGAATGAGAAGATGGACTCATTGGTAGGAAACCAAACTTGGGATTTGGTTCAGTTTCCTGCTGGTAAAAGAGCATTGCAAAACAAATGGATTTACAGGTTGAAGGAAGAAGAAGGAGGCAAGAAGCGGTACAAGGCCAGACTTGTTGTAAAGGGGTTTGCACAGAAGAAAGGTATATATTTTGATGAAATATTTTCTCTTGTTGTTAAGATGACTTCAATTAGGACTATCTTAAGCCTAGTGGCAGTAGAATATTTGCATATTGAACAATTAGATGTAAAAACAGCCTTCCTCCATGGGGATTTGGAGGAATAAATATATATGCAGTAGCCACAAGGGTATGAGGTCAAAGGTAAGGAGGATCTGGTATGCAGGTTGAAAAAGAGCTTGTATGGCTTGAAGTAAGCTCCAAGGAAGTGGTATCTAAAGTTTGACAGGTTTATGACAGAACAAGATTATAGTAGATGTCATTCTGACCACTGTGTTTATTTCAAGAAGCTAGACAATGGAAGATATATTATCTTGTTATTGTATGTGGATGACATGCTTGTTGTAGGGTCTGACATGCATGATATAAATGTACTCAAAAGGAAGCTGGCTACTTCATTTGCGATGAAGGATTTGGGTGCTGCAAAGCAAATCCTTGGTATGAGAATAATGAGAGACAGGAAAAATCGCAAATTGACATTGTCTCAAAGTGAGTACATACAAAAGGTGTTGGAGAGGTTCAGAATGCAGAATGAAAAACCTGTAAGTACACCTTTGGCTAGCCATTTCAGTCTAAGTAAGGAAATGTGTCCCAAGACACAAGAAGACACAAATTACATGTCCAAGATTCCCTATCAATCAACAGTTGGTAGCTTGATGTATGCCATGGTGTGCACAAGACCATATATTGCACATGCAGTGGGAGTTGTGAGCAGATATATGAACAATCCAGGTAAAGAACATTGGAAGGCAGTACAGTGGATTCTTAGGTATTTCAGAGGTACTACCACTGAGGCATTATGTTTTGGAGGTTTAGACATTGTTCTACAGGGATATGTTGATGCAGATATGGCAGGTGACAAGGATAGCAGGAGGAGCACCACAGGGTATGTGTTTACTGTAGGTGGAACAGTAGTAAGCTGGATTTCGAAACTACAGAAGGTTGTTGCACTTTCAACAACAGAAGCAGAGTATGTTGCCATTACAGAGGCTAGTAAAGAGATGATTTGGTTGCAGAGGTTTATGGAGGAAGTGGGTAAGAAGCAGAAGGATAGCAGATTTTATAGTGACATCCAGAGTGCCATTCACCTTGCAAAGAACTCAGCATTCCATTCCAGGACTAAACATATACAGCTCAAGTACCATTTCATTCGCTCTGTTCTGGAAGATGAACTGTTAAAGCTGGAAAAGATACATACTAGCCAGAATCCTGTAGACATGTTCACAAAGGTAGTGACCAGAGAGAAACTGAGTTCGTGCTCGGTTTCAGTTGGCCTTCTAGCATGAAGGTGAAGAGGAGAAATTTGCCAAGTCCAAGTCCAGCAAGTGCAGCAGCGGTGGAGTTGCTGTGATTAGTCTCCAAGTGGGAGATTGTTGGTTGTGGAGCCAGATCTTCTAGTCTCATAGATGATATTGTATCAGCCGTGTTTGTACCCCAATTTTATATGATATGTAGGTGGACTGTACACTCACCCCAGCGAGGGGGTGTGGGGGGGCATCGCCCCCCCACAGGGTTCCAGGGGGGACCATCCCCCCTGGCTAGGGGGTCCGGGGGCAGCGCCCCCAAGAAATGGGGGTTTGGGGGCAATGCCCCCGAAGAAATTTTTTGGGGCTGTTTTGCGGGCCCATGGTTTTGGGTATCCTGTGGTATTTTCCCGTTGTATTTCCCTTATAAAATAAAGACATTGTAATACGGCTAGGGCATGATGATGCATTAGGTTTTATGCATTGTAAAGATCCCTGATATCAGGAGAGAGACTGTGAAACAGAGAAGAGGAAGTGCAGCGATTGTGCTGTAGGTTGTATCCCTTCACCTTGTTGGACGGTAATAATAATAAGGACTGGCAAATTCAGTGTGGACGTAGCCCAAGTTGGGTGAACCACGATATATTTGTGTCTCTCTTGTAATGTGTATGTGTGATTATATTTGCATTTCTGTTTATTGTTATTGCTCTGCGATCCTGTTTTTCTAACACCTCTTCCTCAACCCATTCACATTATGCTTCATATTGTTCACAATCATCTACATATTCCTCATATGAATTGTACTCATAGGAAATTCATCATAATAGTAAGACATGGCTGCAACTTATTATTCAATGTGTGAACCTAATCCATAGGTGCAAGGACCATGCTCTCATACCACTGTAATGTCCCTTTAGAATAAAATTTCCAATGTTCTCAAATTCACCAAATTTCAACTCTAGGTATATGGATACAATTGATTCCCAAACTCCACCAATTGCTTAAAAAATTGGTGAGGAAGGTCATGAGGGGTGATGGGAAACATTAAAACATCTATCAGACATATAATCAACTGATATACCCAACCTTGGTCTACAATTTTCAAGGGAAGAGTTTCGGGATAAGACTAGTCCATTTGGGAAGTGGAAATCCCCCCTGGGTCTTGGAACAAATCTCTTCCAAAAATTGTAAATCCTCCACTAATGGTTGGTATAAGACTTTTCTCTATTATAAAAAATTAATTAAGGTATATATGCATCATTAGATGTGGTTTTGGGGTCGAATAGGTATCCAAGAGAACTCATGGAATTTACTAGTAATTTTGAGGCTCAAACCCCAAATGGTAGATGGCTCCAAATAGCTCCAAATGCTCTCAAATTGTAATAGAAGGTGTATGAATGATGTTAATACATAAAAATGGTGTTTATAGGTGTATTTTAACCATCAAATGACTTCTTCAACTCACTTTGGAAATATGGTCAATGTATCGAGTTTTACTAGTAAATTGTGGTTCAAATCCCCTAGGGGTAGATGATGAAAATGACTTTCCAAATGCACTCAATCCAACTCGAATTTATGAATGGAAGTAGGAGAAATATAAAGTACATAAAAATGAACTCATATGCATCACCATTCAACTTTTAATGTCTGTTATAACTCCCTTAAATCAGATGCAAAAAGACTAGGATCAACCTTGGGGGAAATGACATTAAATCTTCTTCAAATGGTATTAAACTGATCAAAATGAATCCAAATGCTTAAGTACTAAACATGAAACTTGTGAAGCTTATAAATGACATTCAATGAATCATAAGTAAGTCATATTAATGATATTTCATTCAAATACATCAATACATCATTGCTACACATCAAGGTAGTGGGGAAATGGCACCATTCTTTCATTAAACATCAGATTTATACATTTCCACTTAGAATTTCGACCTGAAACTTTATGAAAATGAATAATAGAGTATTTGATTCATATTATAAAATAAATGGGGCATTAGAATCTCCCCCAAATAGTACAATATCTCACCAAAAATGCCCTCCCTCAAGGATTAAGAATATGCAATGAAAACTGGAAATGGTTGAAGGAGTGAGCTACACTAGAAGAAAACATGATTTTTCTTATAGATTAAACATGAAAATAAATACTCCATTAAATCTCCATGAAATACCTGAATGGCCTTTCCAAACACCAACTTGGATGGGAACCTTTCACCCTCGAAATTCGCTAAGGAAAGAAACTAGTCATCCACTAGCTCCTCTCTCACAAATACAATTGCAAATTCTAAAAATGATCAAAATCTGCCTTCATTTTTTGTTCTTGACATTTATAAAGTTTCCAATCTCTCTATGGGTCTAATTCCATCCAAGAGATGCATTCCAACTCAAGTTGGGAAGAGATTCCAAAGAATGCCACTTGTACAACAATTCCTAGTCTCCCACTTCCACCAAATCACATGTGGAAGCATCTTAGCTGCCCTAATTCCCTTGAGCGCCTTATTGGAAGATATTTCTAGCCCTTTCATGTCATATATGTCGGATTTCATCCATCAGGCCTGATTTGTTTCATAGGTGTCATAGCATCTTCATCATTGTTGTCATAGAAGCTAGGGAATCTAGCCCAAGTGTCACAATTTCTCTAAGATGCCTCTTCCTCTCCCATGGGAGTTACTCTTCCTCTACATTTCGACATCATTGAATCATGCCAATTATTATTGACCTTCCAACTCATCCCAAGACCCTTGGGCTTCTAATGGATTCGAAATGACAAGAGAAGTATGCCATGTGGCATAGAAAATCTAGCTTGTGTGGGTCCCACTTCCTTCATGTGTCTTCATGATCAAATGCCACTTTGATTTTCCCTTGTATATATTTATTTAGCTCCTTTATTTAATATTTATGCTATTCTAATGTCCACACATCATTTATTATCCTTCTTATTCCAAATACCAATGCTTCCACCCCCAACCTAGGAAGGTAGTAATTTTCCTCTTTGGCAATTATTTGACCCTTAGCATCAATTTGACAAACTCTCATGAATATGGGAAATGGGCTTAGGCCATTGTGACTCAATGCAAACTTTGGGACAAGACATCCTACATAATACTCTCAAGGAACAAGATTTTTCATGGACTCCTTTCCATGAGTTCTTCCACGCTCCTACAATGTTTTGTATTGATATGGAACTAGTGCATCTAGTCTCTTCTAATGGATGATCTCTCAATTTGACCAAGTACTAGAAATATTATTTTCCTGCAGTCCTTTTAACAACTTTATTTTCTAAAAATTTCTCAATCAGTAATGGCTCTGCTATAGGTAACTTCTTCCCCCACTAAATTTTTTGATCCTTCTCAATATCAAGTGCATTTGTTGATTTTTTTGATTCACTTCTCTTGTAAGAATACAAATATGCAACATTGAAAATTGGATATATTACATAATATTAGGTGGAAGTTCAATCTCATGGCAATTTGTAGAAAAATTCTTCACAATTCTACAAGGTGCAATTTTCTTTAACTTGACCTTGTATATTCATTTCTAGGAAAATTTCTCTTTTTTTCCTCAAATGTGCTAACACCAAGTCACCAACTTCAAATCCCAATTCCCTTCTTTTGAAATATGCTCTATGTTTATTGTTTTACTGCAACTGCCTATTCACTTGTTCATGCAATTCTTGCATGTCTATGGCAAGGTCTTCACATTTAGTACTCATCGTCTTGGCTTTACTCAAGTTTCCCCATTCATAGACTACTCTTGGGTGCATTCCATACATGATTTCAAATTGAATTAATCCCTTGCTTCTATTTGGTGAATCATTGTAAACAAACGCTTCTTGAGCAAGTACTTGATTCCATTGCTTGGGATGTTTAGTAGCCAAGATTATCAAAATATTGAACCCAAAGTCTTGTTCACCATCTTTTCTTTTCCATCAAATTGTGGACGGGAAGCTAAGATGAAATTCATGTATTATTAGCTTCTTCCACAAATTCCTCCATAAATCCTACAAATCTAGTGTCCCTATCTAAAAATATGAATTTGGGAAGTCCGTGCAACCTCACAAGATACTTGAAGATTGAATTTTCCACATGAGTTGCATCACTTGTCTTAAAACAAGGTATAAAATGAGCCATATTTGAAAATCTATCTACAACAACTAAAATTGAATCACTAACTTTTTTAGTCTTAGGTAAACCCAACATAAAATCCATTCTCATAGAATTGCAAGGTCTACTTGGAATTGTTAAAGGATGATACAAACCTGCATTCAGACTTCCTCCTTTAGCATGCTAACAAATTCTACACCTATCCACAAATATTTTTACATCATCCATCATACCTGGCTAATAGTAAAAATTATTGAGCCGAGAATAAGTCTTATCTTGTCCAAAGTGTGTTGCTAAGGAACCACTATTGTTTTCCTACATTAAATTCTCTCTCATGGAGCATCTGAGGAATACATAATTTGTTGCATCTAAACAACAATCCGTCTTGTATCATGTAATCAACCAATGAGTTTCTATCTTTGTTGACTGGGTTTTCAAGAGATTCATAAGATCCTCTAAATTTTGGATAATCTTTATACATCTCCTTCAAATGGTGAAATATGAACACATTGATATAGAATTCCTTCAAAATCAAATTCCTTTTGATCAAAGCATATGCAATTTTGTTAGCTTTCCCACTAATATGTTTAAGAAGAAAAGTGAAACTTTGTAGAAATTCAACCCAGTTGACATGCTTTTGATCTAATTTAGCTTGTTCAGTTATGTGCTATAAAGCATTGTTTCCAGAGTATAAAATAAATTCCTTGGGAATTAGATAATGTCTCCATTTCTTCAATGATTGTACTATTCCATATAATTCCTTGTCATACAAGGATTATTTATGTTTAGCATCATTTATCTTTTCATTGAAGTAAGCTATTGGATTGTCATCCTGACTTAAAACAACACAAATTTCCATTCACTTTCCAACACACATGACTAAGAAAATTTTATTGAAGTCTAACAATACCAAGCTTGGTTGTTCTATTATATACTTCTTGATTAACTCCAACCTATTTTCAGCTGCTACCATGACCATTCAAAATAATGTTTATCCTTCTTTATGGTCTCCACAATTGGAGCGCATATTCCACTGAAATTCCTAACAAAATTTCTATAAAAACTTTCCAAACCATGAATTCTTCTTTCCTAAAAAATGTTCTTTGGAGAATGCTACTGTGTTATAGACATAGATTTTTGTATATCCATCTTCAAACCTTTTCAGGATATAACAAATCCCTAGTAAATTAGTTCTTTCTTCATACAAGAAGCTTCTTTAGATTTATCACCATCTTTTTTTGATGCAACCTCTTCAAGGAAAATTTCAAATGTCTTAAACGTTCTTCCCTTATATAATTGATTGTCAATGAAAATGTCATCCAAATAAACTTTGACAAACTTCCCAATGAATTCCTTAATAAATTCATTCATCAATCTCATGAATGTTCTAGGTGCATTTGTTAAACCAAAAGGCATGACCAACCATTTATACAATCCATCATTTGTTTTGAAAGTTGTTTTCCACTCACCTCCCTCTCTCATCTTATTAATATGATAACCACTCTTCATATCTATTTTTCAAGAATACTTTGCACCACTCAAATGATCCATTAGATCATCTATATGGGGTAAAATAAATCTATACTTCATTGTAATATTGTTGATGGCTCTAGAATCTGTGCACATTCTCCATCCTCCATCCTTTTTTGTGCTTAAAAATGTTGACATTGGACATGGGCTTAAGCTCTATTTCACCAATACTTTGTCAAGTAACTCCTGCACTTGATTTCTGATTTCTTCATTCTAATAGGGAGTCATCCTATATGCTTCCGAATTTGGTAAACTTGCTCTAGAAATCTTCAAACCTTTTCAGGATATAACAAATCCCTAGTAAATCAGTTCTTTCTTCATACAAGAAGCTTCTTTAGATTTATCACCATCTTTTTTTGATGCAACCTCTTCAAGGAAAATTTCAAATGTCTTAAACGTTCTTCCCTTATATAATTGATTGTCAATGAAAATGTCATCCAAATAAACTTTGACAAACTTCCCAATGAATTCCTTAATAAATTCATTCATCAATCTCATGAATGTTCTAGGTGCATTTGTTAAACCAAAAGGCATGACCAACCATTTATACAATCCATCATTTGTTTTGAAAGTTGTTTTCCACTCACCTCCCTCTCTCATCTTATTAATATGATAACCACTCTTCATATCTATTTTTCAAGAATACTTTGCACCACTCAAATGATCCATTAGATCATCTATATGGGGTAAAATAAATCTATACTTCATTGTAATATTGTTGATGGCTCTAGAATCTGTGCACATTCTCCATCCTCCATCCTTTTTTGTGCTTAAAAATGTTGACATTGGACATGGGCTTAAGCTCTATTTCACCAATACTTTGTCAAGTAACTCCTGCACTTGATTTCTGATTTCTTCATTCTAATAGGGAGTCATCCTATATGCTTCCGAATTTGGTAAACTTGCTCTAGAAATCTTCAAACCTTTTCAGGATATAACAAATCCCTAGTAAATCAGTTCTTTCTTCATACAAGAAGCTTCTTTATATTTATCACCATCTTTTTTTGATGCAACCTCTTCAAGGAAAATTTCAAATGTCTTAAACGTTCTTCCCTTATATAATTGATTGTCAATGAAAATGTCATCCAAATAAACTTTGACAAACTTCCCAATGAATTCCTTAATAAATTCATTCATCAATCTCATGAATGTTCTAGGTGCATTTGTTAAACCAAAAGGCATGACCAACCATTTATACAATCCATCATTTGTTTTGAAAGTTGTTTTCCACTCACCTCCCTCTCTCATCTTATTAATATGATAACCACTCTTCATATCTATTTTTCAAGAATACTTTGCACCACTCAAATGATCCATTAGATCATCTATATGGGGTAAAATAAATCTATACTTCATTGTAATATTGTTGATGGCTCTAGAATCTGTGCACATTCTCCATCCTCCATCCTTTTTTGTGCTTAAAAATGTTGACATTGGACATGGGCTTAAGCTCTATTTCACCAATACTTTGTCAAGTAACTCCTGCACTTGATTTCTGATTTCTTCATTCTAATAGGGAGTCATCCTATATGCTTCCGAATTTGGTAAACTTGCTCTAGAAATCTTCAAACCTTTTCAGGATATAACAAATCCCTAGTAAATCAGTTCTTTCTTCATACAAGAAGCTTCTTTAGATTTATCACCATCTTTTTTTGATGCAACCTCTTCAAGGAAAATTTCAAATGTCTTAAACGTTCTTCCCTTATATAATTGATTGTCAATGAAAATGTCATCCAAATAAACTTTGACAAACTTCCCAATGAATTCCTTAATAAATTCATTCATCAATCTCATGAATGTTCTAGGTGCATTTGTTAAACCAAAAGGCATGACCAACCATTTATACAATCCATCATTTGTTTTGAAAGTTGTTTTCCACTCACCTCCCTCTCTCATCTTATTAATATGATAACCACTCTTCATATCTATTTTTCAAGAATACTTTGCACCACTCAAATGATCCATTAGATCATCTATATGGGGTAAAATAAATCTATACTTCATTGTAATATTGTTGATGGCTCTAGAATCTGTGCACATTCTCCATCCTCCATCCTTTTTTGTGCTTAAAAATGTTGACATTGGACATGGGCTTAAGCTCTATTTCACCAATACTTTGTCAAGTAACTCCTGCACTTGATTTCTGATTTCTTCATTCTAATAGGGAGTCATCCTATATGCTTCCGAATTTGGTAAACTTGCTCTAGAAATCTTCAAACCTTTTCAGGATATAACAAATCCCTAGTAAATCAGTTCTTTCTTCATACAAGAAGCTTCTTTATATTTATCACCATCTTTTTTTGATGCAACCTCTTCAAGGAAAATTTCAAATGTCTTAAACGTTCTTCCCTTATATAATTGATTGTCAATGAAAATGTCATCCAAATAAACTTTGACAAACTTCCCAATGAATTCCTTAATAAATTCATTCATCAATCTCATGAATGTTCTAGGTGCATTTGTTAAACCAAAAGGCATGACCAACCATTTATACAATCCATCATTTGTTTTGAAAGTTGTTTTCCACTCACCTCCCTCTCTCATCTTATTAATATGATAACCACTCTTCATATCTATTTTTCAAGAATACTTTGCACCACTCAAATGATCCATTAGATCATCTATATGGGGTAAAATAAATCTATACTTCATTGTAATATTGTTGATGGCTCTAGAATCTGTGCACATTCTCCATCCTCCATCCTTTTTTGTGCTTAAAAATGTTGACATTGGACATGGGCTTAAGCTCTATTTCACCAATACTTTGTCAAGTAACTCCTGCACTTGATTTCTGATTTCTTCATTCTAATAGGGAGTCATCCTATATGCTTCCGAATTTGGTAAACTTGCTCTAGAAATCTTCAAACCTTTTCAGGATATAACAAATCCCTAGTAAATCAGTTCTTTCTTCATACAAGAAGCTTCTTTAGATTTATCACCATCTTTTTTTGATGCAACCTCTTCAAGGAAAATTTCAAATGTCTTAAACGTTCTTCCCTTATATAATTGATTGTCAATGAAAATGTCATCCAAATAAACTTTGACAAACTTCCCAATGAATTCCTTAATAAATTCATTCATCAATCTCATGAATGTTCTAGGTGCATTTGTTAAACCAAAAGGCATGACCAACCATTTATACAATCCATCATTTGTTTTGAAAGTTGTTTTCCACTCACCTCCCTCTCTCATCTTATTAATATGATAACCACTCTTCATATCTATTTTTCAAGAATACTTTGCACCACTCAAATGATCCATTAGATCATCTATATGGGGTAAAATAAATCTATACTTCATTGTAATATTGTTGATGGCTCTAGAATCTGTGCACATTCTCCATCCTCCATCCTTTTTTGTGCTTAAAAATGTTGACATTGGACATGGGCTTAAGCTCTATTTCACCAATACTTTGTCAAGTAACTCCTGCACTTGATTTCTGATTTCTTCATTCTAATAGGGAGTCATCCTATATGCTTCCGAATTTGGTAAACTTGCTCTAGAAATCTTCAAACCTTTTCAGGATATAACAAATCCCTAGTAAATCAGTTCTTTCTTCATACAAGAAGCTTCTTTAGATTTATCACCATCTTTTTTTGATGCAACCTCTTCAAGGAAAATTTCAAATGTCTTAAACGTTCTTCCCTTATATAATTGATTGTCAATGAAAATGTCATCCAAATAAACTTTGACAAACTTCCCAATGAATTCCTTAATAAATTCATTCATCAATCTCATGAATGTTCTAGGTGCATTTGTTAAACCAAAAGGCATGACCAACCATTTATACAATCCATCATTTGTTTTGAAAGTTGTTTTCCACTCACCTCCCTCTCTCATCTTATTAATATGATAACCACTCTTCATATCTATTTTTCAAGAATACTTTGCACCACTCAAATGATCCATTAGATCATCTATATGGGGTAAAATAAATCTATACTTCATTGTAATATTGTTGATGGCTCTAGAATCTGTGCACATTCTCCATCCTCCATCCTTTTTTGTGCTTAAAAATGTTGACATTGGACATGGGCTTAAGCTCTATTTCACCAATACTTTGTCAAGTAACTCCTGCACTTGATTTCTGATTTCTTCATTCTAATAGGGAGTCATCCTATATGCTTCCGAATTTGGTAAACTTGCTCTAGAAATCTTCAAACCTTTTCAGGATATAACAAATCCCTAGTAAATCAGTTCTTTCTTCATACAAGAAGCTTCTTTAGATTTATCACCATCTTTTTTTGATGCAACCTCTTCAAGGAAAATTTCAAATGTCTTAAACGTTCTTCCCTTATATAATTGATTGTCAATGAAAATGTCATCCAAATAAACTTTGACAAACTTCCCAATGAATTCCTTAATAAATTCATTCATCAATCTCATGAATGTTCTAGGTGCATTTGTTAAACCAAAAGGCATGACCAACCATTTATACAATCCATCATTTGTTTTGAAAGTTGTTTTCCACTCACCTCCCTCTCTCATCTTATTAATATGATAACCACTCTTCATATCTATTTTTCAAGAATACTTTGCACCACTCAAATGATCCATTAGATCATCTATATGGGGTAAAATAAATCTATACTTCATTGTAATATTGTTGATGGCTCTAGAATCTGTGCACATTCTCCATCCTCCATCCTTTTTTGTGCTTAAAAATGTTGACATTGGACATGGGCTTAAGCTCTATTTCACCAATACTTTGTCAAGTAACTCCTGCACTTGATTTCTGATTTCTTCATTCTAATAGGGAGTCATCCTATATGCTTCCGAATTTGGTAAACTTGCTCTAGAAATAAGATTTATATGATGACTTATATTTCTCAATGTTGATAACTCATTTGGTAAGTCATGTACAACTATAACAACAAATTCATCTAATTCATCATAAATTTCTTTAAGAAACTTATTTAAATTGGTGCCAACAAGAATTACCTTTGGATTACCAATTAAGCCATACTTTACCTCCTCATTTTTTAATCCCTTGGGAAAATCCCTCTCCACGGATTAATAAAACCTTATGACTACTTTATTCAATTGTACTTTCCTCTTTTAATGGCAAAAGCGCATGTTTTTCTCCTTTTTTTCAAAAGTGTATAGGTTCTTCCTTCCATCATGTATTTTTTTGTCTTACTATGACGACCTACCAAACAAAATGTGACAAACATCCATAGGCATGACATCACAAAGTATATTGTTTTGGGCTAAAATCATGAATGTGGGTTTATTATTATTATTATTATTTGGGGGTTTCGAGATTCTGACGAAAAAACGTTATCACTGTATTTAGAATTTCACTTTCAAATAAAACAAAACTTGTGAAGAATTGTGTTAGATTTTTATTCATTATTTTTCTAATTTTTTTACTAAGATTTGACATGTCAAATTAGAAAATGTTTGACAATATGTTCTTATAAAATTAAATTACTAATAAATATTCATGTTTAAATACTCCCTTTTATTCATTGTTAAACTTATGTTTACTAAAAACCAAATATGTTATGATAATCTAGACAAAGTGCATCATCGTATGACTATATAATTTTGTATCCAACGAGTGAATATAATAATTATTTAATTTTTTGGAGTTGTATGAATGTGAAAAAATTGTAGAATATAAATATGTTTATGAAGACTAAACATATTCCCCAATTTTTGTAAAAAAATAAAACAATCTAAAAGTGCCATTTTCAAGTAGACCACTACAACGATACATCCCATACTTTTTTTCATTATGTTTTTTTGAAGTTATACATTTTACATTTAATTGAATTTTAATAGCAATTAAAACAAAACAAACACATGTTTCCAAAAAACTAAATAAAATTAGTAGATCTCAACCAAATTGAACCAAATTTGTACCTATGGAAAGTACATTCAATGGCGAAAGTAATGGTATAAGTTCCAAAAATAGATTTATAATATTAAACATGCCTCATACCTTCCAAATTTGGATAAAGCTAAAAAAACTGGTTTATGAAAACTCATAGCTTTTCTACTGAAAATAGGTTGGCTGAAAACTCAAAACGTTTTAGTTGAATGGTTTTTTTCATTACGTCCATTGTTAAATTTCACAGGTAACATTTTTCGGCCAAAAACTTGAGCTTAAAAATAATTATGTTAGCCATAATAATGCAGGACAACTTTTAATACTAACAAATCTTGTGAATTTTACTTATGCATTAAGCCAATTCCACAATTTATTACCTTTCATTTTCATAGTGAAATTTACAAAAGGTTTTCTAAGGTTCTTTTATTAAGGTGATAGTTTTTAAAACATATTTTTTAAGTTGTTTTTTCTCTATGGGGCTTTTTTTAAGGTGATTTTCTTTTAAAGGCCGAAAGAAATTTTTTTGAGGCAAAATGATCAAAGACAATTTATTTTAACATGTTTTCTCAAATAATGAAAGGCAATTTCTATTCATTTGTTTTTTCAAATGATCCAAGGCTCAAAGACAATTTCTTTTTAGGTGTTGTCTTAAAGATTCAAAAGCAATTTCTTTTAAGGTGTTTTTTTTCTTCTCAAAGACAATTTCAACTTTTTATGGGGAAATATTTTTTATCAATTTTTTATTGCAAAATTTCTCTTGGAGAATTTCTTTTATGGTGGAATTCTTCTGAAATAATTTGTTTTCATTGGTTTTTCATGAGGTGAAAATTTCCATATCCAATTTCTTCTATGGTGAAGGTTCTCCTAGAGAATTTATTTTGAAGCGAAGACTCTTCCAAGTATTTTAAGGTGAGATTATGAAATTATCTTTATGTATTTATTTATTTTAAGACATTTTTTTTTAAACTAGAGATAATTTCAACATTTCACAAATTATTCATTTTTAAATGACTTACAAATTTTTTTAATATGAAATTTTTATTTGATTGTTTTAAGGTGTTGATTTTTAAAACCTATATATATTGAACAATTGTGGGCAATAAAAGAGAACAACAACAAAAAATTGTTGTAGTCGAGATGATTTTGTTCATATGTAAAGTAAATACCCTATCATAATAAAAGACAAAAGCTCATACATACTGGAGATATACATGTCGAAGATGTAAATAGAGATATAAATCCTAATGTTGATGAAATGAATATTGAAAATCGAGTTCAAGAACAAGAAATTGAACTAGGTATGTATATATATTACACATTTTTAAATCTAATAAATTATTTCTTATGATGAATTGTAATTTTGAAAATACTTCATAACAAATAGATAGAGAGTTGTCTCAAAATGTCGATCAATATGTTGAAGATGTTGTTGAAACCCATAATGAAGCATAAATCAAGTGAAGCACATGTATGCACATGTGTGTGTGTGTGTGTGTGTGTGTGTGTGCATGTGTAAATATCAAAATATTTAATTTAGTTTATGATTGAATTTTTATTTTTTAATAGAAATTAATAAATGAGAAATCCATATTATCTTATGTTTTTAATTTAGTATATATGATATGCTAAACTAAATTAAATTTAAATATATAGGAATTTTAACCATTGATGATGAAATGTTGCAAAACAATGATTGCAGTTTCAAATTCAAGGACAAAATACCCAACCACGTTGCAAAATATCGTGGTCAACATATTTGTAATTTAAATGTTCTTAAAAAAAATCAACAGTAGCACAAGCTCAATTTTTGAGATGTTTGTTAGTGTCCAAAAAGATAAAATATTCTACACCATTATTGGGTATTCAAAAGACGATGAAAGATTCAAAGGTGAAACAAAATGTGATTGCAAATATAACCAGTACAATGGAAACATTTCAAATATCCAGAAGAAGATATACTACCGTTGCACATAGATAGTTCAAACAATAATTATTCTAGCTAGTACTAGACAAAAATGCATGACGACACAACTGGCAAAAACAATAGGAAACTAGAGAAAAATATTATAGAAACATAACAAATTCTATGGTACATGAATATTGGGTGACAAATTCTCAAGTTTCACCAAATGAAAGGGATGTAATACGATGAAGAGTATCAAAAAATGCATATGAAACCCATTCAAAACGTATATTGAAAATGACACAAATACAATTGTTCAATAAATTCAAAGAGGATCACCATGAAATTAATATGTCGATCAATACATTTGTACAATAGAAACCATGTTATGTTAGCCATATCATTGTTTGTGATACATGTTGTTGTCATCATCATGTGGAATTTGAATTATATTATGACACTTTCTTAAATTTAGTAAAACATTTTGGCCAAATTCAGCACCTCCTTCCACAATCCATGCCTTCATATCTGAAATTCTATGCGAGAGAGAAACTGAAGAATTATTTTACCATAAAAAAATGTGTCAATAGAAAAAAAGAAATCGTTGAGGAAATATAGCTTTATCCCACTCCAAATATCGCATTTGTAATTATAAGTTGTTGTCAAATGTAACCATTGAATGAAACTATTCTCCAAATAACCATTGAATGAACTATTCTCCAAATGCTACATGTTCTACACATGCTCTTTCCAAAAGATATGATTTGCGGGAAGATAAAATATGTGTGAAATATTTTTTGATGAAATTTTAAAAATAAATTTATAAATACATGAAGCATTCACATACATCACGATGGCAATATATGCAATTCAAATAGTCTTGCAATTTTTTTCCACTAGGAACATTTTTACCTATGGTTGATTTCACAGAAAACTTCACATTTGTTGCACAAAAGGTCATATAAAATGAAGACTATCATTTCAACCAAGTTTCTATATTTTTGTAAGTTCTATATAAACATGCTCAAGGAAATATCAATCTCATAGAAAGAATATATGGAAATCAACATGTTATCAAAGAGTATCACTTGTATAGCAATGATGACCATACACAAGATATATATTTTGTACAACATTGTATTGTCTGTATTTTTTATGAGTCATTGAAAAGCCATAAAAGTGAATTCAATGAATATAAAATATTGTTAGATGGATGTGCAAGTCAATTTAAATATTCATTACCATTCTTTTGGTTAAGTTAGCTTCATATACAATTGAACATTAGACATCATTGGAATTTATTTGAGACCAATGATGGAAAAGGAGAGCACGATGGTACAGGAGAATGTGTAAAAGGATCACGTCGAAGGTGAAAATGAACCTTTATGTTTGTTGATTTCGATCAGATGCTTAGGTTGAATCCATGAATAAAATCAACAATCAAGGGATGTGCATAGGAATGTACATATTTTGTTCTTGAAATTTTATTAATTTTAAATTTAAAAAAAAAATATTTATAAGTCTCAAATCTATCGTTAACATGTATACCAACATTAAAAATTGTCCTTCATAAATTGTTAATGGGTGAATCCACGAATGTGGTTCACCATTTTTGGCAGATCGAATGGGAAAAATTTGTTTTTCGGACCCTCGATCAAGGTATTTTAAAGCTCTCGATCAAGGTTTTAAATGCTCGATCGAGGGTTTTAAAATACCTCGATTGAGGGCTACAACAGACCTCGATCGAGGTTGTTCTAAACCCTCAATCGGGGTTCTAACCAAACCCTCGATTGAGCTATTATCTCGATCGAGGGTATGCAATAGGAAAAAAAAAAACAGGGCTCGACCGGGCTGGCCGGCCCTGTTTCTGCATGTAATCGACAGTGATGGCTATAGAGACGCATCCGGAATCCCTAGACCGAGCTCACGCCCACGCCACCTCACCACAGCGATGCCACTTGACCACAGGGAATCCACCATGTCTTCTATTCCACTAGGTGGGTAGAATTCATCCAGTGTTTTGTTATTTAAAAAAAAAATTATATTTTGTTTGTGTTGTATAAAATTGGGTTTTTGATAAAATCTAGTTTTTATTTTGTTTTTATGAATTGGTTAGGATGTAGCCATTGAAACTAAACAAGGATTGAAACCGAAAACCACCATTGAAACCAAACTAATTAAAAAAAAAACCATTTGAAACTAAAACAAAAACCCCTTTCAAACCAAAACCATTTGAAATTTGAAATAGATTTAGGGTTTTAAATTTATTTTGCAGTTACTTGTTTAAATTATTTGATTTATTTTTGTTTATATCAACCGGTAGCATTTCACCGCATAAATGCTACTGGTTTTATTTTAAAATGTGTTTTTACAAGCAGAAATGCTGCCCAATTTTTTTCAATCCTCCGAGAATGCTAAGAGGATTGAAAAAAAAAACCATTTGAACCTAAAACAAAAAACCATTTCAAAACAAAAACCAAAACCATTTGAAATTTAAAATAGGCTTAGGATTTTAAATTTATTTTTCATTTATTTGTTTAAAAATTATTTGGTATATAAATTTGTTTATATCAACCAGTAGCATTTCACCACATAAATGCTACCGGTTTTATTTTAAAATGTGTTTTTACAAGCAGAAATGCTGCCCATTTTTTTTCAATCCTCTGAGAACGCCAAGAGGATTGAAAAAAAAAATCATATATTACATTACTTAACCTATAACTCTAAACCTACCAATATAACATCTAAAAAAAAATATTAATAATATAATATAAAAAATTAAAAAATGAATATTAATAATCTATATAATCATATATTATTTATTAATTTTTACTTAATTTATTTAAAAAAATAATATTTAATATTAATAATAGAATATAAAAAATTAAAAATTAATATTAATAATAAATAATCATATATTATTAATCATAACCATAACCTAACAACTTGCCACCATAACCAGTTCATGTAGCATCATCCGACCACCTAATATTGTAACCAGTTCAATTTTTGCAAAATAAAAAATGTCGGATTCCAGTGAAAATCCCTCGTCCAAGCCAAATCGTCGAGTTTTTAGACAACTCCTTATCAAAGTGCCATTCCTAATCAATGTGAGGCAAAAATGGAATTTGTATCTTATTACATTGATTTCATGGCATAGTTAACATTTTTCAATAATCATCAAATATGATTATTAGTAATTGATTATTTTTATTAAAAAATAAAATTATAAAATAAAATTATAAAATAGTTAAAAGGTTTAAAAGTATAATAGTTATTTTTTTGTGTATAATACTTGGGAGTGAGGATCCCCAAGGGAACAAGATCCATTGATTGCTACATAAAGTCCAAGAGATGGGGCATCATGTTTCCTAGATGCAAGGGTTTTATCTCATAGCAATTACACACACCAAATACAAATACAGTTACAAATACTTTAAATTCATGTATACTAAATATCAAATGCAACAATAAATATATAAGCAAAGAAACTATAAAAATTATGGCATACTAACCTCATCCAAGAAATTGTCATAAATAGGATCCTCTCTTAGGCCATGAAAAGTATGTCCACAATGTGAGCATCAATGAAGATAAATTGGCCTGGAACCATAATGGATAGCTTGGAAAAATTCCCAACATCAGGTGGCCTAACATCATTAGATGATGTCTCTAAATGATAAGCCACTACAAATGCATTTTGCTAGACTAGACTACATCTGTTTGGATTAGATTTTTCCACCATCTTTGTGGAATACAAACTACAATTCAACAATAAAAACACCTTTTTAAAAATATGGACATTTCAAAAATGTAAAAATGATAAAAATGGCTAGATAAATAAAACTTACGGAAATGCTCCTTGGAAATTGGCAATGGATGACTATAGGTCCTCCTAGAACAAGCTCATATTACCTCCTTATACAAAATTTGTTGTTGGTATGGGAGGGTCAAATAAAAAATAGTAATCAACCTTATTTTGTTTGTTTGTATATACACAAAGTAACATGCACGTGTTCCTACGATTTGTATGCTTAGAATCATGTAGCACTCTCAAGAATGCACATGTGTTCCTAATGCATGCATGCTCTTTTAATAATAAAATATGATGTGGAATTGATATTGAATGTGACATATGGTTGCATGCATAAGTTTGTATTTATATTTATGGGTTCATAAATGGAGTGCACTATTAAATTAACTTTGCATAATCTCCATTATCGTACATATGTATTTTGTAATTAATTTATTATAAGAATGTTGAGGTTACATAATGGTACCATAGTGAAGAAATTCAATGGGGTGATGGTGGATTATGGAGTGCCCCATGGAATAAATAGTAAAAAGAGGCTACTAGGTATGCTACACAAAGTAAGAATCCATAGCTAATGTGAGAAGCCAAAATCCATAGATAGAAATAGACCCCTTCCAAGTTCTTGAAGTTACTAATGGTTTGAGGACCAGAAACCATCCCAATGGAGATGTGGAAAAGGGAAAGAAAGGATTAGGTTGACATGAGTGCCATGTAACCCTAATTTCACAAGAACTAATTGATTGAAAATTTGGAAAGAAATTATTGGATATAAATTGAAGATTTGAAGGATTCAATAAGATTTGAGGAAGACAAAGCTCGATTACTAGAAACATAATAAGGGTTCACATTTTGCTGAGGAAACAACATAAAAGTGAGGATGGGACAAACAACCTCATTGTTGTGCCCATTCTTATCTGTAGAGTTACGAAATGGTTTCTTGAGAAAAAATTGCTTCGTAGACCTATTTCTTCTTTAAATCCTTTACTTTCTAAACCCTCTCTAAGCCACTAATGCAGTAGCAATTTTTTTGCAAACATTGGTGATTGTAAGATGCCTCCATAAACTTCCATTTCTAGATTTGCAGTGGAGAAAATCATGATAGAATAGAAGAAATCCCTATTCCATAGTTACCAAGTTTATCCAAATCACGTCAAAAGATTTGAAAATTTGACAATGGTTTGATGTGAACTGATCTAGCCAAACAACACCTCAATTTTGTTTAGTCAAATAGCATCTCAACTTGGTTTAGTCAAACAACTTTTAAAGCAATCAAATGACCCCAATTTTCTTCTTCTTAGTTCTTTCCCAATCCCAGTGGGACTCATGCTTGTGCATGAAAAGTCGAGACTTTGATTGAAATTTCTACTCAATGTATTCTATGTAATAATGTTTATTTGATACTTTCACAAATCCAAAACATAACATTGAACTCCTTTGATACTTTCACAAATACAAGACATAATCTATAAACATAGATGCAAATGATTCCAAACACGAACACACAAGACTAAACTAAGAAGTAAATAACTAATTATTTAGTGAACTAGAAAATAATTAGATATTTCCTTTTTCTACAAGTATATGAGTTCATCGCCATTCTCTTATGTTTTAAAGATTATTTAAAAAAACCACAATTCATATATTCCTATGATCCCTGAGAAATAATGCTAAACTAAGAAACATTGTCATCATCTAAAACAATGATTGTAGGAACCTTCCTCTCACTCGATGGTTGAGGATCAATGGGAGCAAACTCTAGTCTAGTGGTGGCCTTGAATTTGAATTGAAATTGAAATCAAAATTTGAATTTGAATTGAATTTCAATTTGAAATGTGAAATTTGAAATAGAATTTGAAATTTGAATTGAATTTGAAATTTGAATTTGAATTTGAAATGTGAAATTTGGAATAGAATTTGAAAATTGAAATGTGAAATTTGGAATAGAATTTGAATTTTAAATGTGAAATTGGAAAGAAAATTAGAATTAGAAATTTAAATGTGATGCAGATAGTCCTAAAGAGAGAGATTCATTGCTTCGTGCTCCGCAAAGCACGAAAGCATCGGACGTCGCCCAATAGGGCGGCCATCGGTAGTGCTCCCATTCACCAAGGAGTGATGCCAGGCCAGGGTCGGTTGCCACTGGTGGTGGCAACAGGATAGGTAGTGTGTCGGTTCATCCTGACGACATACATGTGGATCCCCCAGCGGAGGATGTGCAACAAGACATGAGTGCATCACATGCGTATTTTTTGTTAGCACATTTTCAGTAAATGTTTAGTATATAATGCATTGAATTTCAGTTGCATGTTATAATATATATTTTTTGTAACATTTGTGTTTTGGTTTGGATCGCAGGTGCCCCATCAGGGGGGTCGTATGACGATGATGTTGCACATATCACTCTCACTGATATCACTTCCCAACGAGAGTGGGCGACCTCATCTATCTGCACATTGAGGGAGGATTCTCCCACACGGAGATCTTTGTCCATGATGTTATTGACAATTGATGAGATGTTGGCCCTCTACAGCAGGGTAGGACCTCTCAGTGACATTTGGCGTCATGCATGCCAGAGGAGGAGACAGGATGTCATTGGGATCCACAAATGGGATGATGTCAAAGTTGCCATAAGAGGGCATGACGTCAAGGGTGCTTTGTTTGACATACCACCTGACCATGCTGCCGTTCAACCGCTTATACTCAGGGAGTTTAAGTTGGAGGTCGTTGCACCACATCTATATGATAGATTCGTCGGAGCATGGGGCATGTTCCCCCATCATGACAAGTTCCCAGTGTACTTTGCAAAACAAGTTTATGCAGATTTTGTTTTGGACATGCACCCAGATTACACCAGCACAGGGTCCCCGTTCTATGGGGATGGTAGGGGATGCTCCTACCAACGTCCTGGAGCTTGGAGAGACCTTGCCTTCATGCCACCCGCTCCGAGGTAGGTACCGTTTCCAAACAGGACGGTTATCAGGTCGGGAGATGTGGCACAATCATCCCAGCTTGTTGCAGAGTCTAGACAGGACCTTGCGGAGTCGTTGTTCACTACCATGGACAGTGCTATTGTTGCTGTGCATGGAGAGGCATATAGACCACCCCCTCCACTTGTAGAGACAGAGATAGAGTATGTCCCTAGTGACACGCTCAGGAGTTTTGATGGCAAGGACATACTGAGGTATGCTGAGTCAGCTCGAGATGCATACTTTCATTTGTATCGTATATGCGTCGCTACAGGATAGGTATAATTTTGTACAATTATGTATATATGTTCTTCATGTTACATCATATTAATGTTGCAAATTGAATGGTCAATAATATTTAAGGGAGTTGTATTCTATTGATCAATGCAGGGGACCCCATTCATGGATTAACTCTTTGGTAGCGAGCCATCGGTTGGTCCATCCACTCGTCCCCACCCGCAGACGCCAGTAGTCGATGTAAGTTATAATTTATGTTCCAATTTAATTTGTGCTTGAATATTATTTCTCAATTTAAATAATTTCTATTTTATTTCTTAATTTTTGAGATTTTATGTTTTAGATCATAACTTCAAATGAATTTCAAATTCTACAATGCAAAGGAAAGGGGCTAGATCCTTATTATGGACATGAGGACCGTGAAGGTCCTGACAATCCGGGTTCAGACACATATGTGAGTTTTAATTTATGTTCCAATTCATGTTATTTAGGCACATTTAGTAATTTATTTTTGTACTTTATGTTTCAATTTTTGACGGGTAACTTTTAAATTATCTTAAATAGTTTTAATTTTTGATAAATCTAACTTATTACATGTAATGGCATATTACACAGGCATCGCTACGGGTGGGTGTCAATGCTGCAATGGATTTCACATATGGCTGTATGCAGCTCAAGTACATGGTCCTGATGAAGGGCCATCTACCCGTATTCCTATCCAGATCCTGGATATCACCTTTGACATGATGGATATGGAGGAATTCCTTGAGGGTTTAGCATCTTAGAGACAATAGCGGGCTACTACACACAAGGGCAGTCGGAGGGACGATCACGGGCCTCGTGGGGGTAGTGGCCAATGAGTTGATGATCTATACATTTCCATGTTTTGGATATTTTCATATTTGATATATTTTCATGTGTTTGGATGATCTGTGTACATGTTTTCATGTTTTGGATATGGATTTCTATCATTTATACATGGAATTTTATCATATATGGACTTTGGATATGGACTTTTGGATATTTTGTATGTTTTATCATATTGATTTCTTCATGTGTATGGGATTTGAAATCGATTGTTTTTTATATTAGATATGGATATAGTTATTATAGTTACAAATTTATGTTTTGTCGTTTCAAATGCAAATTTAATGTGTAGTTACAATTTAGTTCAATTTAAAATGCAAATTTCGACTACATTACAGAACATCTTCCAAATTTTAGAATTGAATACATACATTATGTTTTAAGATTGAAATTACAATTCCAATTCAATTACAATGTAAAATTTCAAATTTAATGTGTAATTTCAATTTCAAATCAATTAGAATTTAAAAGCTCGTTTTCAACTACATTACAATTGCATAAATGAAATCAAAATGTAAAATTAGAGTACATTTGAAATTAAAAATTGAAATTTCAATTACATTATGTTGTCTACACATTACAATTCAATTACAATTTACACATTCAAATTCAATTACAATTTAAAATTAAAATCTCAAAATAAATGTATACTTCACATCTTTATATTATTTTAATATGCTTTAAATTAAACATAAAATGATATATTTTAATGTGTGGTTGCATCTTTTCATAATAATAATGTGTGGTTGAAATATGTAATAAAAGATGTAGTTTATATTTCCACAAGTTTAATTTTTTTTGCCATTCAAAATTAGTTCATTGGATCGAGTGCTAACAAAAATATTGCCAAATATTTTATGCTTGGAAATTTAACAATTAGTAAGATTTCTACACTTAAACAAAGATGGATCCATACAATTTTCACTCCTAATATTTTGATGTTAAAAATATGATAATTGTCTTCCTTGAATGTTTGTTCATAACTATTACTCATACATATACTATATTCATGATATGCACAATAACCTCAAAACATACAAAGATTTGTCTTCAAATCAAATTATTTAATAAATTTGTTGATTAATCTATATTGCTTCCATGTTTACATTAATTTTCCAATGAATGTTTATCCATAACTATAAAACCACACAAAGTTTTATATGATCGTTAAAATCAATCAGTATTTAGATTTATTGACTAGGTCACAACTCTTTTAATGATTGTGTTGGCGATCCATACTAGGTCACAACTCTTTTAATGATTGTGTTGGCGATCCATGTTGCCTCCCATGTCTGCAAACTTGGTAAGATGCCAACAGAGAAGCACGATCCTAATATGCAATGCTATTTGATGAGTTCACAAAACTGGGTAAACTAAAAAAATCCTCAAAGATATTTTGTAGAATTAAATGGCAGTAGTATTTAAGTCAAATGTTGGTGTTCACAATAAATGGTTTAGGGTTTTATTGAATGTAGGAAAGTCAGACGAAGCTTAGAATCTCTTCCAAGGCATGGTGGATGGAGGCCAAAACATTGATGATGTGGCATACAATGTACTATACAAGCTTTTGAGGCCAAAGTCATTGTAGTAGTGTATATTAGTCCTATACATTTTGAGATATGATTGCAATGAGAACCTAATGTGACTACTAGTGATTATGACCCAAAAAATGGAAAGAACTATGTCATGTCCACGGATTGATGTGGAGGGGACTACCACCAACACCCATGCTTCTTGTATTTCTGTTTGAATACCTACATACATTAGAGTCAATTTACAAATAAAGCCAATAATGCAATCTCCATGTTAGATCACTAGCAACAAAACCCACAATAAAACTATTGGAACACGCAATGTTCAAGACAAATACACCACAAACAAGATAAGCATGAGATATTTTTCATTACAGATATGTACATATTTTCCATGTATTATTATGTTTACATTTCAACTTTCATTATTATGTACAATCCATGTCTATAAAAAACAAAGGCATGTACAAGTTGTGTTTTGGTTTGATAATTGAGGTTTTTTTATGCAAGCAAGGACATATAATACTAACTAATTTCTCTCAAAGAGGTTCCATGCCTATGCGTGCAAAACTGCATGATAAAGATGTGTTGTTGCTGCAACATCCTTCCCTAAAATTTTAAAGGTATTTGGGGCCCCTCCTTCTGCATGTTTTGTAGCAAGTGTTTTCCTTGTTTTTCAGGATTATTTTTTCTCTTTAACCTGGAAAGATTTCAACACTTGCTTTCCAAGAGTTTTCTCAATTTTTTTCTCTAAGGCAAAGTTACCTTTTCTCTTCGGTGAAATTTTTAGCCTTAACTCAGCCGTTTTGGCACAAATGTTGAGCATAACTCGACCGCCCTTTGGCACAATCACAATTGATAAATATTCCGCTTGGCGCATTTGATAATCGTAAATCTTCTGCTTGGCGCAAATGTTGAATATAATTCGGTCGACTCCTTTTTCAAATCTTAGACCTTTTACCATTCGGTGCAAGTTTCAATCATAAGACTGCCACCTTCAATGCAAATCTTAAGCATAACTCTACCTCTTCGACGATAATCTTAACTATAAATTGACCTTTTTTTGGGGCTCTCTTGCACAACCTTTAAACTTAAACTTCGCGCTAATCACACAAAATATAAAGCTACCTGGCTTCTTTAGGCGCACTTCAAGAGCTCATTTCGGCCCAACCATGGTGCAATTTCCAACATTTTTTGGCTGCCTTAGGTGCAGAGTTTAACTTCATAAAGGACATTGACACAAGAATCTTCTAAGTCTTTTCGACTCTTTGGCGCATCTTTCGTTAGTGCACATATTGTGACTAAATCCTCTGCCCACGTGCAAAAACTATACCTATAACGACCACCATCATAACCGCGCCTCATCCTTGGACGCAGCCCCAGGTTCAATTCTTGATGTAGCCCATCCATGCAAATTTTAACACTAAGACTACCGCTACACACACAGGACATAGCCAAAAAAATCGCCGCTACATTCACGATCCCATTCACTTGGTCGTTGGTGCATCTTTTGGGTGCAAGACTTAACAATATCCTATCGACCCAACGCACAAATTATAACCTTAAGACTCCCGCCAACTGCACACTCTTTGAGAAAAACCTTGTCGTTGGCGCATCTCTTGGGCAGAGGTCCTAGTGATATTTCCCCCGCCGCAATTGCAAGCACTGCACTTAAACGTGCCGCTGCACCAATCTCACGTCGTCACCTTTGCTGTGTTGAGAATGCCTTTCGGTGCCATTCAGCATGCCCAATCTTTCTAACGTACCTACAAACTTTCTAACGTACCTGTTGTTGCTTATTTTGAATAATTAGATAATGTCTGTGGTGTTGTATGCTTATGAATATGCCAAATCTTTATTTTTTGCCTACCTTAATTAATGCAGGTTTGACATGCATAGAAAGTATGCAAGAAGGAAGGCCGCTTCTTCCATAGCGCCAACAACTTAATAGAACTAGGAAAGCGCTACAGCAAGAAGAAAGGTGGGAAAACTTCTGCTCCCAATCCTGTTGGTCTGGCATAGCTGGAGCAAGAGGTAGCAGCATCCCAAGCCGGAGTTTCAAATGATATGAAACTAGGAGAAGGTGGAACAATTCAAAATGAACAGGCTTCCAAATTACAACAAGAGAAAGAGCAAGTTATTCAATTGCAATAAGAGGAAGAAAATATTAGAGTCCAAAAGGAGCAAGAGGAAAGAACCTTGTTGGAGGAAGCAAACAGGTTAAAAGTAGTGATAGCTGAAAGGTGAAAGAAAGAAAAGGATGCGAAGATTGAGATAGATCAGGATACAAAAGCAAGTGAGCCTGTTGAAGGGAGCAAGCCAATAGAAGAAGAGTGACTCAATGAGATAGTAGAGCCAGCTGGACAATAGCTTGCCTTATTTGATTTTAACAGTTGTTAATCGTATAATGTATATACAGATAGCCGTCCTTTCCTTTGTCTTTTGTAAAAGGATTGTGTAATATCCCGAATTTTGGACTAATTGTTTTATGATGTTTTTTTGGGCCATGACCCCAACACCTATGATTTATTCTTTTGTAGACTGACATATTGGGCATGGACCCTGATTGAATTTCATTATTTGATTATATATGGGGCAAGGAAGCCCCAATGTTCTGATTATGTTTGATGTGGGTACAAAACCCCAATATACTGAGTTGACCTTTTTATACTATGCAGTAATGCAAATGACATAATTGATTTAGATAGTGTGTTGAGCATGGACTCAGAAACACACCGATTATCTATGTACCGGGCCAAAGCCCCGAGGTACCTATAGGAAATATAATGTACTGGGAGTAAGCCCTGATGTACATTGAGTGTTGGGTATGAGCCCTGGAGCACTCCAAGCTTGATAAACAAATACCGGATCTGAGGCAACTAAAAGATTCTAGATGTGCCTCACAACCACATTCTAGCACTAGTGTTGAGCAGGGACTCTAGAATTGCACTAGAGTAACACCCATGTGAGAGTGTTGAGTTAAATGGCTCTGAAGAGCACTCGAGGTTACAAATTTTCAAAGTGTTGAGTCGGGAAGACTCTGAAGAGCACTTTCATCACATTATTTAAATGATTAAATGATTCATCTGTTACTATCATCACCTACTGCAGGAGCTACCATGTTAAAATGCGGAAGTCTAACATGCGGAAAGAGATAGATTAGAAATGCCTATCCTAGCTTACCAAGGCCACCCAAAGAAGGGGACACTATCCTTAAGAAGGCTGGAAAAGAATTATCTAGTTATAAATATAAAATATTTTATAAAGTGGTGCATTTAATTATTAAATCGATGATGCGGTAATTATGTTTTTAAATTATAAACCTTATTATTTCCAATTTATAAAAAAAAAGGGCACTCTAGTTAAAACAAGTTGAAAAGTCATGTTTCTAGAAAAAAAAGAAACTAATAATTATTTAAAAAGATTCTCTTAATTAAATTATTAAATTTATTTAAAGAAACCAGTATTTCTCCAACTGTCCTTTTTCCAAGATCATCTTTCCCTACTTAAGGAGGACAGATTCCTAGGTTTGGGGATGATCTCTTTATTTATCATTTTCTTATGGTAACAAAAGGGAAGCTCATTGCTCCAAGAAACTGAAGCTACCTTACTTAATAATTCCCAGATTTTCACCAGCAGTGGACCTTGGCACTCTCTCTCTCTCTCTTTCATTGCATATCAGAACCAAGCTCGGGGGGATCTAGATAGAGCCAAAAACAGTACAAGGATCAAGGTTGGGAGGAATGCAGTAGCCCCAACATAATTCTGTCCAGGTCAGTTGTGTTTGAAGGGATCTACGTTAATCATTGTTTGAATGTGCAGGTGACTTTAGGAAAGGAGTCAACTACTAATAGAAGGTATGAAACAGGAATCCTCTATTCTTTTTGTTTAAGTTAAGTAATGGAGATGGTTATATAGGAAGTACAGGGTGCTTCCCCAGCATTCCTCGACCTTGTCTCTCCTTAACCCCATAATTGTTAAATCTAGATTTTCCGTTAAATATTAAATAGAAAGCTTTGTGAAAATTAGAATTTCGTAGCTAAGCAAAGTACTATGCAACTGAATATCTAGCAGGTCTAGCTTTGCTATCCTGTGCTAGATATTCTTGATTTCTAACTTCAAGAATTTTAATAGAATGCAAATGCGTTTCCTAATAGGCATGTTTTATTTATAAATATAGTCTCAATTTCTGTCTGAGAACAATGTAAATATTTTTATAGTCTTTGTATAGATGAGCACCAAATGCTTCTCACAACCTTAAAACAGTAATCCTATTAAATCTTTTCACTAAGCTATTATTCTATTTTTAAATTATTATGTCCTTACAAAACTACTAACCCTGCAGGCAATCTAAAACTTCGTTTCATTCAAACGTTAGCTACATTATTTAGTTCCTACTTAGTTCCAAACGAAATTTATATTACTGACTTTACACAACAAAATCTAGAAACTCATACAGAATGATCGTTGACCAAAGAGCTTTTCAAAACACACATTGGAACTTAGCATCAAACATCAAAACGATAAGGATTTATCTTCCTAAGATTTTCTGTATCTCATCATATCATTCATTTTTCCATACAAAATCACCACAGCCGAAGAAATTGTAAACGGTACTAAGAAGCACTTCACATGAACAAAACCAGGGTTCACAACCCATCAAAAACACATTCCAAAAGGAAGTAAAAACCTTAGTATACTTTCCCAGTTATTAACAAAACCAAAAACATGCCCATTTAAACAAAGTATAGCAGACGCAAAGCATCTAAACCCACATAGCACGATTTCGATCCATCACACATTCATCACAAAACCTGTAGCTATCAACCTGTTAGACACGAAAGCAGGACCCTATTTATGTTGACAAAAGTCTTGAGAATTCACCACATGATTAATTTCTAAACTCTGTCCAACAAGAAATTAACACGATAGTGCTATCTCTATTACCCTGTAAACATTACATTCTCTGAGAGTAGTAGTACAAACATTTTCATGCCCTTCTCAAACATCAAATAGCTCAGAGGGTCGAATCCCTCTCTAAATAGTCAAAGCAAACCCTCTCTACTCTTTTACAAGCTTCTACATTACCAACGCAACCCCAGTAGACACGTAGGGTCTTAAAAGACCCAGATCACATTCATTACTGTTTCCACACATAGCATGGCATTCACATAAATAAAACATTTAAATGCAGGTTACGATAGGATGGAGTGTCCATGAAAAAAAAAGCTTGTAGAATTTATACAGTACCGGCATAGGATTTAATTACAAGTCTCAAATAGCAAAATGTGTATATCTTTCTAAAGATATACATACCCAGCTAAAATGTTCTCTTATACATTTAGAAGCCCCATCAAAAAAAGACAGGGTATCGTAGTTTACCCACAAAATCATAGAAGGAAGGTATAGTGATTACAATTAAAATCCATGTCTAGCCCAAACGGTGACCACCAAGCTTCATTAAAACTACCAAGCCAAAGGCTCTGTGAAGCCTCCCAAAAAAAACGATATAACAACACTCTGACACGACTGAGAGATGAAGGGTAGGTTGGCTAGGTCTAGACTTACCATTTAAATTCCCAGGGCCTGGCCACCTCTAACAAGCCACGTAGGAGGAAACACTTTTCTTCACCTGTCAACCAACAATATCAATTGAATTAAAACCCTGAGATTTACATTCTTCAACCAGACATTAAAAGAAAATGTAACAGAAGTAGGATGAAAATATCACCTGAGATTACCAAAGCCTTGTATCACTTTCATCTTTGCATATCTCCTTGGTGCCAAGACCAAGAGCATAGCTCCGGTCTGGCACAAAACCCTCCTCCAAGCAGAAACGAAAACGCCAACAGAGTCCGAGGAAATGAAAAACGCAGAGTCACATAACTATCCCAAGAACCCCAAAGGACACGATTAATGCTCAAACGCCAGCTAGAACTCAGGGCAGTTAATGTCCACCTACTCCATGGTTATTGAACCTTGAGATTTCCCCCAAGCACCATAGTGAAGATCGTAGGATAATACTCAACCTTTTTACATAGTCTTTTGCACATTGTTCATTTAAATTGCAATTACCATGGCCTTTGGTGCCTTCAAAATTTGATGTTAGGTATTCTATTCCTTTTAGTGAATAACTTTTTGCATAAACCACGACTTGCTACCCTTGTAGAGATCTTGGACCAAGGAATTAAATGTTCATAACCACACCTGCATGGAGAAACATAAAAATGCTATATTAGCAAAATTGCTAAGTAAGACCAGTACCTCTCAAGGCCACCCTTACCTCTCGGCAGTCCTACCAGGGTTACATTCCCACCCCTTGTTCAGTTATGTTCATCAAATGCCCCACCATGGGCCTCATGATTCATCAACCCGAGTTCATTCAAAACTGATATAACATTTGAGACATTCATTTTATGCAAGTGAAACTATAAACCAGTGAGTAGGAAATACTCTTAAGACAGAACTCTAGCATGAGGTAAAGATCATAGGATTTCCACAACCATTGTTCAAATGCATACACAAAATCATTAATACATACAACCAAGTAACTTTAGGTCCTCAGAAGAACTCAAGCCTAGCAAGGGTAGCATAATACTTGACCATACATATTTTCTATTGTGCTGAAGTTAACTTTGATGATTATTTTCTAGGTTAGGCAGTTAGCAAGAAGGGAGATTTTTTATTTATTTTACTAATTATGGGACATTACAGATTGTCACGAATAATCAGGATTAGATTCTTTAATACTTTTAATGATAAATCAAAATTTCTAGGTTTAGGGTACACCTAGCAGCTCAAGGAGCTTTTTGTAATAATATATATAGGAGAATGAGAGGAGAATTACAGACTTTTTGCAGGTGAATGAAATTTCTTCCTTGTATGTGAACTACTTTGCGACTTGCTCCAAGAATTGGATTTTGCCTAATGAAAGCCTGGGAGAAGGCGTTTTTTCCTGGAAGATGTGTCAAGTGTGTGCTGGATTATTCTTGTATCATTTACATATTACTGTGAGATCATTCTTTGCTATCAAGAATTGTTTCTATGTGATGAATTCTCTTACATTTTCCTGTGCAAATTTGTTTATCTCAAATGAGTAATGGAATGTATTAAATAATTTGAAGCTATCTTCAATATCTGTCATATTCTACTGTAGGCACATCTTTATGATTAAATGGCTATTTGTGTGATCTTTAGGTGTTTCTTGCAGTTTATTACTCATCTCTACAGTTTGCTCCTTGCAAGGATAGGCTAAATTTGCTTATACAGTTTTAGATTAATTTAGATTAGCTACCTGCATTTAGCTTAGGGCACTTGCATTTCATCTTTAAAATAAAATACATAAATGGTGGATCGGTTCACGACCAGTGCAAATATCAAGAAGATTTAAATCTTACAGTAGCTGGAACCTTTAACTGGACGGATTCCCCACACCAAATGGTGAGCGATCTAATTGGGCTTGCTTACCGGGGAGAATCCCTTGCTACTTGATGCGGCGATTTTCGGGGCATCAACAGTTTTGGCGCTAGAAGGAGGGCCACCAATGCATGGATGATAAAGGAGATTCCTCCATTGGCAGAAGCATTACTGGAAACCCGCTTGAAAAATTAATTTCAGACAATCCAAATCTGGAAGTGACAAATCAAGAAAACCTCAATTCTGATTCTGAACAACAAGAAGCATTGTATGCTGTACCTTTTACAGAGGTAGAAGACTTAAGAAGGCACACATGAGCTTATGTTAAACAACTCGGTGGTTTAAATGCAATAACTTTTCTCCCTAGAACAAGAATTCCTAAAAGAGAAAGATAGTATACCCGTGATTCAATCCTTGTGCAGAGCTTCGAAGAGCTGGTAGATTTGTCTTTAGAAGAGATCATGCAGCCTCTAAAGGAGATCGATTTTGAAGATCTAGAAAATCTTGGAGAACCTTTTACTCCAAAGAACACTCCACTTAATTCACCACATGATTCTCCACCTAATTCTCCACATAGTGCCATGGCTTTACCTTCTTGGAGAGCAAGGGGAGCATTAAATCTAGCTGGGCCATTTCACAATCTTCCTAAAGATCCAGAGGAATTTTTGCCCAAATACGACCCAGGTAAAGGCATATCTGCTGAATATCATCTTAAGAGTTTTTATTTAGCTTTGAATCTTTTAAATGTACAACATGAAGATGTAGTTTGTAGGCTTTTCCCATACACATTTGAATTGAAAGTTTTTTCCTGGTGCTTTAGCTTACAAGCTAGCTCAATTTCCAATTGGGAAGAGTTTGAGAAATGTTTTTTAAAGAAGTATCGGAATCAGAAAACTGTAGCTACACTCATGAAAGAATTATTGTCCATGAGAATGGAAAAGAACGAAAAGGTTCAAGACTTCAACCAAAGGTTCACTACGCTCTTGAATAATTTCAGTGAAGCAACTAAACATGCAGAAGAATCTTTAGTTGAATATTATACAATAGCACTTGATGGCCCCTTAGCAATGTTCGTCAAAAGAGCTAAGAAGATCACCCTGATAGAAAATTTCGAAGAAGCTAGGAAGGTGGAAGAAGAAGCAGACAACATTGCTAAACACGCCTTAGATGCAAAAATAGAGCCAACAACTAATAAAAAACCCCTGCTGCTTACTAGGAATAAAGAAGAGCCATCGGTGGATATGGAGAACGTAGTTAAACTGATGTAGAAATTGTCCAATAAAATTGTAGATCTTGAAAAAGATAAGGTAGCTAGTACATTCAGGAAGCCTTTCAAACCATTCTACAAGAAAAGGGAAGACAATGATCAGCCTCATCCACCTATGAACAACTTCGCTATTTTAAATCTGAATGAAATAGGAATGGAACACTTCTGTACCTTTCATCAAGAGACGCACTCTAAAAAGAGTTGTCCACAATGGATTAATTCTATGAGTTTAGTAATGAAACAAATGTTGGATTCATAGATTCCAGATCAAGATGATCCTCTAGAGGAACAAACACTCAATGTAGAGGAACCCTCCCTAGATACCACCATGGTATTATGGTACTGGGTACCTTTAACTAAATTAATAGAAGATGATCCTGTGGAGAGGCCAGTCTCTGTTGTAAACATTAACACTCACAGTAAATGTCCCATTGCAGATCCAGTTCCAAGCTCAACTACGTCCAAACCTAAAAGACACATTACAGTCATTCCACCTCAACATAAAGCTAACCCAACAGCTACCAAACAACCAAACATTGACACAACAGTCCATCAACCAAAAGTCACATTGAGCAAGAGAGACAATCAAACGAAAGTTGTAAAAAAATGTGATATGGGATATGACATCATTGAAGATATAAAGAAGGTAAAAGCAAATGTTTCATTATTCGATATGTGTAGTTTTCCCCAACAACGAAACAAGTTGTTGCAAGCTCTTCAATCCCAGCCCAACACTCCATTAACAGACACTCAGGAAGATCCTCAAATAAATGAGGCTATTATTTGCGGGAAATCCAAATCCCAGACATTGCCTTTTCTTTTAACTTTTGAAATCTTCAATCACAATGTGCATAACTGTCTGGTAGATTCTGGAGCATCTTCGAATGTCATGCCACTGTCAATCTGTAAGAAAATTAACAGTCAACCAATTCAATCTCCCGCTCAGATTATTCAGTTAGATAGGACTGCTGTTAAAGTTATTGGGGAAATGAAGGATGTGCTCATTAGGTTGTCGGCAGATTCTAGAGTGTGTCAGTTTATTGATATAATGGTGGTCGACATTCCTGAAGCCTATGGTTTGATTTTGAGCAGGGACTAGTCTACAAAACTAGATGATTATTTTGCAATTGACTGGTCTCACTTGTGGTTACCATATCAAAATAGGAAAAATCAGATTAAAATTTTGAGGGGACCACACATGAAACAAAATGTAACTCAGCTAGAAGGAAAGAACGAAGTTGTAACCTTCTCATCTTCAGTTTTGGAGAATTATTTCTTAGAAATTAATCTAGGTAATTATCAATATGAGACTATTAGCCATGAATCAGATAAAAAATCCAATCTCCTTCATTTTTCTCGGACTGATGATATCGATTGTAACATAGTTAGCTTAGTCACTGACTTAGATCATAGAGATACTAACTTAGTTAAATCAAACAATGTTTTTTGGACTTTATACTTTGATGGTTCCAAGACTCTGGAAGGATCTGGAGCTAGTTACATTCTAGTGGACCCTGAAAGTAATAAGTACTTCTTATCCTGTAGATTAGAATTTGAGTGTACTAATAACACTGCTGAATATGAAGCTTTAGTCCACGGATTGAAGAAAGCCATTGGTTTGAATGTTAAGTACCTGAAAGTTTTTGGTGGCTCAGAAATAGTTGTAAGACAGGTAAGAGATACCATTCACTGTCTTTCACCTCATTTGAAAGGTTATCAGGCTGAGGTATGGGATCTAATTACCAACTTTGAAGATTTTAATATAAAATTTGTTCCTAGATTATAGAATGCTACCGTTGACTTGTTAGCTACCTCTGCTTCCAGGTTGGTGCCTACTAATAATAAGTGTTCTATTGAATTGATTTTTAGGCCTTCCGTTCCAGATAATATAACAAATTTCAGGGTGTTCAATGATGACAAACAAATCATTAGTTTCCTTACAAATGAAGACATGTTTCGAGAAGTTGTTATAGACGAAGAAAAACATGATGCCAATCTGAAAAATAAGGATGCAGTCAAAGGAAATTTCATGCCTAAAGGAGTGAGATCACTTGAAATTTTGTTCGATCTGTAAAGCAAGTTCAAGAAACCAACAAATGTTAAAACTCATAGTTTTACTATGCAGCATGAATTGATAAATCTAGGCATAGAAGTTGAACCAAAATATGTCAATCTTGGTAGATGTTGTTCGTCAGGTGAAAGAGACAGGTTCATCAAGCTCTTTCGACAATATAAGGATGTTTTTGTATAAACTTATGAAGATCTGAAAACATATGACATCCGCATTATTCAACATATCATTCCAACGAAGGCATGCCTCAAGCAATTTCAGCAGCAATTGAGGAGGATGCACCCTACTCTCGAACCTCTGATTCAAAAGGAATTGAAGAAGTTACTTGATGCTAAGATAATCCTTAAGGTCCAACATTCCGAGTGGGTTGCTAACCTAGTTCCCATAAGAAAGAAGTTAGGAGAGATAAAGCCAAATTATTCTCTGCAACATCAATACATCTTGACAGCCACTGACTATTTCACCAGATGGATAGAGGCTATCCCAGTGTGCAAAATCAATGAATATGTAGTCACTAGTTTCTTGAAAGAGAACATCATAAGCAGGTTTGGGGTTCCAATTTCCCTAGTCTTTGATAATGCTACTTATTTCTTGTCTTTTAAAATAAATGAATTTGTTTATGAAAGAGAGATTAAATTACATTATTCATCCAATTACTACCCCCAGGGAAATGGACTAGATGAATCTTAAAACAAGAACCTCATCCAAATTCTCAAGAAGACTGTGATTGAAAATCAACGAAGCTGGCATATAGCTCTCCCAAACGCCTTATGGGAAAATAGGGTGACTCCAAAGAATGCATTAGGGGTTTCCCCTTACACCCTTGTCTATGGCAAGGAAGCCATCCTCCCTCCCAACATCTTACTTCCATCCTTGCAGTTGTCCCAAGCCTCTCGAGGGTTTGGTAGTCAGGTTTTACAATCCAGGATTGACACCCTACTTCAACTTGAAGAAGCCCGACAGAAAGCCAAGAACCAATTCCACCAACACCAAGATATAGTCAAAAGATGGTTCGATAAAAGGAAGTCTAGTAAAAGAAGTTTTGAAGTAGGAGATTTAGATCTGAAATGAGACCATCCTCATGAAGGCAATGGAATGCACATGAAATTCCAACACTTATGGGTAGGCCCTTACCAAATTTCTGCAAAGCTCGGCCCATCCACTTACAAGCTAACAGACCTCCAGGGAGAGGAAGTAACCCTTCCCCTCAACGCCTCACCTTGAAACAATACTTTGCATAGTCTCGTTGAGGTTTTCTGTACATAAATAAAGGCTTTGTTCTTTTTCTTTTTTCTTTTTACTTTAGTCCCTTGTTTTCTGTTTGTTTCAGCCAAGTTGTCCTCTTTTCTGAATATTTGAGTTTTCCCTTTCCCCTTTTCCTTTGTATAGTTTTTTTCCGCTAGCCCTGCAATTGGGCCTTTCGTGAAGATAGATCTCTCAAGAAATCTCAAAACTCATGAAGCTGGAAATGTAGCCTCAAAAGAAAGATTCTCTATGCATTTTGGCTTTGCTGATCGTTTTCCAGAATGAAGATATCCTGTTCTGTTGGTCGCATTAACCCCTGTTTAATAGCAAAAATTCATGATTATCTTTATCACTATCTTCGGGCTCCATCCACCCTCACATTTATAAGCGTCTCAAGAAGATCGCTATAGTTAGACCCACAGAAAGGAAGCACATTTTGAAGGCATAGGGTATTGAAATGACTCCATGCTACAAATCTAAAGCCAAAAGAGCTTATAATCAAGAGTCTGTTTTCCAGAAAATCTCGCCTCCATTAAAGCATGGCCGAGAACAATAAAGACCTTTAATTTAAGCAACCACACCAAAATGCCCAGCAGAGTTCTTCTCCGTCCGTGAGCATGAGAAACCAAGAAAATATCCTGCTCACACAAAAGGACATCAATGGATTGAAGAACTCAGGCAAATAGCTAAGTCTTGAAGAAATTTTTATGGAATACTCACACAACAAAAGTTGCTAATTAAAGAACATCCAAAAGGATTCAAGCAGCATGGGAATGAGGAACAAGAGAATATTTTCTATGAGATGTTGTTACAATCCTGTGGAGTTTGATGACAATGGTCCTCTGAAAGACGGATCTTCTAAAAATGAACCCCATATTTTGGCCCTTGGAGATTTTTAAGGATGTCTTTATCGAAGCTACCCTTTCCTAATACCAACGGATGAAGTGATCACTTCCTTCATGGAAATTCGAACGCTCAAGCCGACTGTTGCACATAAGGATAGCAGCTTTTAAAATTTCCTATGGACGAGAGAGAGTTTTTCAAAGATCTGCGTTCACCAACGATTTGGCAATTGTTGTTGCTGCAACATCCTTCCCCAAAATTTTAAAGGCATTTGGAGCCCCTCCTTCTGCATGTTTTGTAGCAAGTGTTTTCCTTGTTTTTCAGGCTTATTTTTTCTCTTTAACCTGGAAAAATTTCAACACTCACTTTCCAAGAGTTTTCTCAATTTTTTTCTCTAAGGCAAAGTTACCTTTTCTCTTTGGCGAAATTTTTAGCCTTAACTCGGCCGCTTTGGAACAAATGTTGAGCATAACTCAACCGCCCTTTGGTGCAATTGCAATTGATAAATATTCTTTTTGGCGCATTTGATAATGGTAAATCTTCCGCTTGGCAAAAATGTTGAATATAAGTCGGCCGACCCCTTTTTCAAATCTTCGACCTTTTACCATTCAACACAAGTTTCAATCATAAGACTATCACCTTCGGCGCAAATCTTAAGCCTAAATCTGCCTCTTCGGTGGTAATCTTAACTATAATTTGACCTTGTTTTGGGGCTCTCTTGCACAACCTTTAAACTTAAACTTCCCGCTAATCGCGCAAAATCTAACGCTAACCTGGCCGCTTTAGGTGCACTTCAAGAGCTCATTTCGACCCAACCATGGTGCAATTGCCAACATTTTTTTGCCACCTTCGGCGCAGAGTTTAACTTCATAAAGGACGTCGACACAAGAATCTTCTAAGTCTTTTTGACTCTTTGATGCATCTTTCGTTAGCGCACATATTGTGACTAAATCCTTCGCCAACGCGCAAAACCTATCCCTATAATGGCCGCCATCATAACCGCGCCTCATCCTTGGATGCAGCCCCACGTTCAATTCTTGATGTAGCCCATCGATGCAATGTTTAGCACTAAGACTGCCGCTACACGCGCAGGACATAGCCAAAAAAATTGCCGCTACATTCATGATCCCGTTCACTTGGTCATTGGCGCATCTTTTGGATGCAAGACTTAACAATATCCTATATGCCCAGCACGCAAATTATAACCTGAAGACCCTGCCAACTTCACACTCTTTGAGAAAAACCTTGACGTTGGCGCATCTCTTGGGTGCAGGTTCTAGTGATATTTTCCCCGCCGTGATCGCAAGCGCTACGCTTAAATGTGTCGTTGCACCAATCTCGCACCGTCACCTCTGCTGTGTTGAGAACTCCTTTCGATGCCATTTAGTATGCCTGAGTGTTAAGTCAAACTGCTAAGCAACAAAACCTGCAAACTTTCTAAAGTACCTATTGTTGCTTATTTTGAATAATTAGATAATGTCTGCGATGTTGTATACTTATGAATATGGAAAATCTTTATTTTTTTCCTACCTTAATTAATGCAGGTTTGACATGCATAGAAAGTCTGCAAGAAGGAAGGCCGCTTCTTCTGTAGCACCAAAAACTTAACAAAACTAGGAAAGCGCTACAGCAAGAAGAAAGGGGGGAAAACTTCTGCCCCCAAGCCTGTTGGTCTGGTACAGCTGGAGCAAGAGGCAGTAGCATCCCAAGCTAGAGTTTCAAATGACGTGAAACTAGGAGAGGGTGGCACAATTCAAAATGAACATGCTACCAAATTACAACAAGAGCAAGAGCAAGTTATTCAATTGCAGTAAGAGGAAGAAAATGTTAGAGTCCAAAAGGAGAAAGAGGAAAGAACATTGTTGGAGGAAGCAAACAGGTTAAAAGTAGTAATAGCCGAAAGGAGAAAGAAAGAAAAGGCTGCTAAGATTGAGATAGATCACGCTACAAAAGCAAGCGATCTTGTTGAAGGGAGCAAGCCAGCCGAAGAAGAGTGACCCAATGAGATAGCAGAGCCAGCTGGACAATAGCTTGCCTTATTCGATTTTAATGGTTGTTAATCATATAATGTCTATACAAACAACCGTCCTTTCCTTTGTCTTTTGTAAAAGGATTGTCATGAATCATCAGGATTTGATTCTTTAAGACTTTTAATGATAAATCAAAATTTCTAGGTTTAGGGTACACTTGGCAGCTTAAGGAGCTTTTTGTAATAATATATATAGGAGAATGAGAGGAGAATTACAGATTTTTTGCAGGTGAATGAAATTTCTTCCTTGTAGGTGAACTACTTTGCGACTTGCTCCAAGAATTGGATTTTTCCTAATGAAATCCCGGGAGAAGGCGTTTTTTCCTGGAAGATGTGTCAAGTGTTTGCTGGATTATTCCTGTATCATTTATATATTACTGTGAGATCATTCTTTGCTATCAAGAATTGTTTCTATGTGATGAATGCTCTTACATTTTCCTGTGCAAATTTGTTTATCTCAAATGAGTAATGGAATGTATTAAATAATTTGAAGCTATCTTCAATATCTATCATATTCTGCTGTAGGAACATCTTTATGATTAAATGGCTATCTGTGTGATCTTTAGGTGTTTCTTGCAGTTTATTACTCATCTCTACAGTTTGCTCCTTGCAAGGATAGGTTAAATTTTGCTTATACAGTTTTATATTAATTTATATTAGCTACCTGCATTTAGCTTAGGGCACTTGCATTTCATCTTTAAAATAAAATACATAAACGGTGGATCGGGCTGCGATCGGTGCAAAGATCAAGAATATTCAAATCTTACGGTAGCTGGAACCATTAACCGGACGGATTCCCCACAACAAACGATGAGCGATCTAATTGGGCTTTCTTACCGGGGAGAATCCCTTGCTGCTTGATGTTGCAATTTTTGGGGCATCAACAAGATGGTTTTTGATGCATGTAATCAAAAAATTGAGAAGGTTTGATGGTTATAAATTATAATGAATGTTTGTGATTTGTGCCAACAATGGGTATTGTTTGCATGAAAATATATTCAAAGATTATGTGTAGGTTCCCTTTAGTTGAATTGTACCCTCTATCGCCTATGTTATATTCCATGTAGCACCAAGTGCCAATATTTTCATTAAATGGAATGAGGAGAGACAAAACAAATTGGTCCTAACTTTGATATCTTTTTGATAACAAAACTAATTGATTATTGTTGAATGAAACATTTTTTCAATACATTGGTATTTGATAATATTTTTCTATAATTGATAATAAAATACAATGTAATTGATGAGGAAATACAATGAATGGATTATAATGTATACAATTTTGCAAATTTGAAATCAAAATTTAAAATTAGAACATGTACATTCAAGTGTATTCACATTGGATCACCATGACCCAAATTTCACAAAAGCCTCCCATCTAATATCTGTATTCTTGACATTAAAGCATCTACAAAAATATATTTATAAAACAACCTCCACAAAAATCTCCAAAAAAATATTACACAAGACAACATGAAAACTATACCAATGATGCAAGTGGCATACATGTAACTCATTCATTTGGCCAATGTGTTATAGGAATGCAAGTCTCCATAATACGATCATGGTCAGCTTCTATCATCTTCCATCTCTTTGTTTCACCTCTCTTCACCTTGATTTCTATTAGAGGTATCCGAGCTGCCACCACCAAATGACTATATTGACATGATATATATTCAGGTATAAAATTCTCTATAAATAATATGAGCACCCTGTTTTTTCACTTTTTCAAAAAAGTGTCGCATTAGAACCATGTCTCTAGTCTTGTATGTGAAGTCCCCATCTTGGTAGGGTCACACCAACCTACTATTTATTTGCGTGCACCACATCAAATAGTATGCCACATTGTCTTGGTTGTGGGGGGGTGCAATGACAACGAATACATCACCTGCAAGATAGATTACAAATATTATTCAAATGTCCTACGTGCAAATTTCTACAACATTTGTGTATGTGTAATATATAATGAACTAATTAACTTAATGAAGAATCTTGTACATTCCCTAACCATATCATAAACTCGATCATAATATAATGAGACCATTTCCTCTTCAGTGTGCATCTCTTGCCATGTTGGAATTGGATGTGGGCCCTTTGGATTAAGAGAGACATATTTCCATGGTTTGACATATACATCATTTTCACAGTGATCAAGCCCGCATCCATTTGCATCAATGCAAAAATATCAAAAACAGGCATACTTCCTCATTTCAATGGAAAATATGTCACCCATGTCTTTACTTCGAACAGAATGCAATTCCCTCATACCAGGGATGGTCTCACAATACCACGACATTGATCTATTACCTTCACACCGGCCTTGCTTGTTCGCAACCTTGATGTCCCAAATGACGTGTGCACCAATCAACTACTTCAATGGAGATTTTGAGTCGGGTTGCACCATGACTCATCTGGTACCTTCGAAGTGCTCATTTCACACATGCACCTATGCCATCATGTTCACCCTTTCCATGCCCTGTCTAAAAAAAGCTCCAGGTGTGTCGGATTCCTGTCTTTTTGTGAAGGAAACCTAACCAATCAAATGAGTGTGCCGATTTGAATTGCCCTGCACACTCATCTGACCAAATCCAGTGTTCAGTAAATGATACGCCTCTCTACCTGAATGAATCATAAATCAACCCAAAACAGTGTTGAACGAACAATGTGTCATGCTCACGATCATCACTAACATAAAAATGGTACTCCTTGATCACTTCACGTGACTAAGGAGTGCTATCCCTACTATCAATGATTTCCTGAGCATGTCTGTACAATACATGTACAAAGATAGACACCTGGTCGGAGTGATAGTACTCACTCTATATCTCTCTTTGAGGAGCAAAGGTGTAGTTCTCCGCAAAGTCTACCACTGATAAGGTTGTGCCCGGCTCAAATACGTCACGAGAATGTTTGAATTCTGAAGCTTGCCACATGGACCTATGGGAGTGCTTTATGTATTTATAAATCTGACTTTGAAACTTCTCCATGAATTCTGAAACAAGAATCTCATCATCGAGCAAGTCGATCCTATTGGATGGCACAGATGAAGAAGATGTTGGATTCATGGTGACGTACTCATACCTCTTCCACCTAACAGTGATATCTGACAATCCATGGTGTGTTGGATCGATAGGAAAGTTCCTATGGAACAATGTCAAATCACCACATTCATGGCATTTTCTCCCACCTACACACCTCTTATTGAAAAACATGTGTTCAGGATTCCTGTTGCATAGTATCATGCAAATAAAATCTCTCACTGTGTGAAGAGCTAGTACACCGTTCCAGTGCCTTTTGCAAAATTCCATAAATGTGTCATAGTATAGTTGAAATTCAACATGGTACTGATAGCAACAAGTGTCATGAATCTTATTCGGCCTAATATACCACGGTTTCAATTTGTTGAACATGATAAATGATATTTGAACACTAGGATTGGTTTCTTGGAATTCCTCGTAAAGTGCAACTCTCGTCATCTCCATCACATGCTTATAGTGCTCCTAATAAATGCCTATGGATAAACGTTGTCGCAGGACATGCTTTCGATCTGGAATAGCACAAGAATGGCTATCCCAAAACTCTATCACCTTCTCTCTAATGCCTGGTGCCATCCTTCCTCGATAGGGTTCCCTACAAATAAGAGCCCAACAAACAGCTTCATCATTTTCATCTATCCGGACCTTGAATTTAGTATATTTGAGCAATGATGCCATTGTTGATACCATTCGATTTCTTGAGGTGTTTTGTGCCACAACAACCGCTGTAATTGCCCTACGAGCAGCTTAGGTATCATTGTTTTTTGATTTTCCAAACAAAGATAATGCATTTCTTACATTTTCTATTGCATTCTCGCATGTATTTTTTGTTTTAACATCTTGAAAACCCAGCAACTTTGTGGCATGTTTCAATTTTTTGTGTTTTATCAACCCATGTAGGATTTGAGCTTGTGCCATCGTTGAATGTTGTTCAAAATATGACTTGATTATGTTATTGACATGCTCTCTAACTCTCCCACCAAGGATCGAGTTCCCAATCTCTTCTTGTGTAGAAACAACTGCACAATCCTCTAGAAAATTTCCACCCCTTCCAACCCCACTGCAACTCCCAATTATATTTTCAATGTGAGAGGGAAATGTGTCATGTGATGGCTGATCAGGATCATGAGGGGGCATAGGGTCATGTGATTCTTAATTACCATGATGTGATGTCTGACCATAATCTCTCCCTACATAACATGTAAATTAACAAATTGAAAAATGGTTACTTGATAGTTGTGCATTGAACTTTAAAATTGCTAGTAACTTGAAATTTGAAATTGCTCAAGTAACTTGAAATTGCTAATTAATTAAACTGGATAATTGTTCTATAAGTAAAGTTTGAAATTCCTAGTAAAATTTGAAATTGCTTATAACTTGAAATTGGTAGTAACTTGTACATTTAACTTTAAAATTGCTAGTAACTTGAAAATCAACTATATATATTTAAGTCAAGATAATTATTAATAACTTGATTCAAATTATTGTAGGCATAAAAATTAATATCATTTATAATCATCACATTATATAATTGTGGGCAAATTTCTTTATGCAATTTATGTCCATTTTACTTTTACATTACAAGAAAAATGTTATTTTAACTTTATGGTATAAAATAAATAAATAAATATTTAAAATACAAGTTTCAAATCACCACAAAGAATAAATAATTACAACACTTCTACTCTAGAATTTCAAGGACAACATCATGCATCCCATGTTGTATATACGTGAAATAAAAATTTAAGATTGTTTTTTTACCTATGATAACATACCTATTATACTCTAAATGTGGCGAAAAAAACATTGGTTTAGAGATGAATACGATATTTAATTAAAAACATTGTAGTGATATGATTGAAGATAAATTCATATTTTTTAATGCAAAATAACATTTTCATTAGTTGATGATTTTGCAATTTCAACAATAGACAATTATGGAAATTGTATTTTTTATCATAAATTGCAATTTAAGTATTTTTTTATCAATAATGCTTCACATATCAATGTAAGGTTGAAAACATTGCAAATAATTATTTCCAATTTGTCCTAACAAAATATATGATTCTAATCATTAATCTTATTATGGTGATATGTCATGTTATGTAAATAAAAGTACATGTGATAGATGGAATTTTTTTAAAGTAAACATTATAATTAAATAGTTCTTTGAACATTCATTTGTATTCAATAATTCATTAGTATGAAAATATTGCCAACCACCATAACTATGAAAATATTGCCAACCACCATAACTATGAAAATATTCATTCATTTGTTTTCAAATTGAATAAATTCTAACTAATACATAACTATTACAACATATTCATTTCAAAATATTCATTCATTTGTTTTGAAATTGAATTTTCTAACAAAACAAGAATTGAAATTACATTTAACATGAAATTGCTAGTAACTTAAGCAGTTGCAATTAGTTAAATATGTACAATTTAACTTGAAAATAGTGTCCAAGTGTACATTTAATTTGAAAATTATTCTAATAACATTGAAAATTGTTAGTAAAGTTTAGAAATTTGAAAATAGTTAATATGTACATACATTTTAACTTGAAAATAGAATCGAAGCGTAGATTTTATTTGAAAATTGTTGGACAATAAAATTGAAAATTGTTAATAAAATTTGAAATAATTTGTAATTTGTTAAAGCAACTTGGAAACATAATTTGAAAATTGTCAGCAACTTTGAAGTAATTTGAAAATAGTTAAAAATATGTACATGTATTAACATGAAAATATAATCTAAATTTACATGTTTCAATTGAAAATTGTTCCAATTTAACATTTGTTATGAAAATTGTTCATTTAACATAAAACTTGTTGCAAACTTTGAAATTAAAATTAAAAATGGATGAAATAAATAAGAATATCATTAGAAATAAATATGAAACAAATTAAATTATGAATTTTAGTTAAATTTATTGGAAAATTGTTACTAATTTTATAAATTATGTAGCATAATATTTAAATTATGATAGTATGTAATTCAATAATTTACCTTGGTTGTCCTCCATTGGAATTTTTTGCACCAAATGTGCATCTTCTCTTCTCTCAACCTTGCTCTTTGTTGTCTCATTAGTTCTCTATTCATTGTCATTTTGTTGTCTAGCATGTTTTCTTTGTTTTTGTTTTTATTCCCATCAATCTACAATGAAAACAAACAAAAAGAATTTCAAATTGTTACAACAAACAACAATATGTTAGTATGAAATCTTGAAATATGCCTACAAAGAAATTTTACATGTCTAATGAGCTGTAATTCAACAACATGAAAATGACAAAGCTGTAATTCAACAAGATCAAAATGACAAAGCTCTAATGGAAAAAAAAAACTAGCAATGAGTTAAATTGTTGTTTTTGATTAATTGTTTGTTGGTTATATACAGGTTCGTTGATGTTTTTATGAGGGAAGGGTAGTTGGCAACATTAATTGTTGCCAACTCCTTTCGTGGTTTTGCCCTGGTTCATTTATATATTTTTTTACACAGGAAAATCCTCGATCGAGCATATTTTACAGACCCTCGATCGAGCAAATACCTCGATCGAGGGTTTATCAAGACCTCGATCAAGGTATTTCTAAACCATCGATCGAGGCATTGATAAACCCTCGATCCAGGTGTTGTTAAGCCCTCGATCGAGGGATTAAAAACCAGGTCGAGAGCCATTTTCCTTGCAGAATGGAAGTTTTGTCTGCCTTCCACATAGTTAAACCATGTCATTAAATGCTCATTAATGAGCGGAATTGATACCATCGGATTCGTCGACAAATCCTCTATCCAAATACATAAAATTTACGAATTTTTATCTTCATCTGTCTTTTGTTTTCAAATTTCTACTAAAACGTGCCCTAAAAAACCCTGTTGACAACTTCGATTGAGCTCAAAGATAAATCCACAACATTCAAAATACACATCCAAAAAATTTGAAAAAATACACAAGCCCTAGATAAACGCGTCCTCTTTCAGATGGTATTTTAAGTTTTACAAATTATGTAAAATATCAAAAGATTTCATGCACAAACACACATGTGTGCAAAATGCGACTTAAATATTCATTGATCAGTTTCGAAAAATAGTAATAAATACAATTTTTCGAGAAAAATTAAAAGAAAAATATGTAAGCCTTAGTGCATTCTGTCTAGATCATGTTCACATATTTCATTTTTTAAAATTATTACTTTAACATTAAATTATTGTGCACACACACAAACTACTTGTTAATTTCTCTTCAAATTTTTAAGTACACCCGTTTTATTAACTGCAAATTCGACACGATATATGACATTGGTATATTTCAAAAAAAATATTATTAGAAATCCAACATAATTCTCTACATTTCGTTTTTCAACCGCATGTCAAAATTCATGTGGCAAGTATGAGTTTCGAGGGATTCAATTTAATATATGGGTAAAATTTCTGTTTTTCACTGTCATATTTGACCAAAAAGAGTTACCCATCTTCATGGAATCACCCTAACTGTTAGCAATCAAATTGACACCCTTAACTAAGTGAAGGACCAACATATGTTTACCATGCACCCACGAAAGGAAAGTCATGACATAAGTTCAATCAAAGACAAATCCTTTCTGAGAAATGCATTAATTATGTTTAAAACATCCTAAGTGGAGCAAAAAGCGTAAAAACTATTCAAAAGTGGTTTTTCACTTGAAAATAATCAAAATGAGGAAAATGACTAATCCCACATTTAGAAGAAAAGCCTAAGGCCCATTTCCCAATACTATATAAGAAAGGCATGGGAGGCATGGTAAAGGGAGAAAAAAATAGCAAAGGCATGCTGAGGAGATTTTGAAGGAAATAGAAGAGCTCTAAGTCTTCAAAAGCAAGGATGAAGGAAGGATAATTTATTGCAAGGGAGGAGGCACTCACACCAGGATTCTTGGTAATCATGCATCTTCTCCATTGTTTTAGCATAAATTGATTCAAGTTTCTATCATAATAATGTTTAAATGTTGCTTGTATTATGTGATTTAAACTTTTAAATGGTTGTAGATCTTAATTTTGCTTGTCTTAATGGATGAATGAATGTAGATTTAAAATAACTTGTGATAATCTGTTCAACTTTGACTTAGAGACTCACCATCTCTTAGCAAAATAGTTAAACTAGTGTAGACACAACCTTGCACTAAATGTTGTTATCAGAATGGCGGCGACCTGGTTGGTGAAATTTCTTGAATTTTCTTCAATTTTTGGGTGTTCTTCCTTCAGATCTGCTCCTTTGTGGCTGTAAAGATCCATTAAAGAACTAAAGATTCAGCTTGAGAAGCTCAAGATCAACCTAAATAGACCTTTAATTCATCAAGTTCTCTCAATCTATAGCATGGATCTGAGTTTCTTGAATTTTTATTTAGGGTATGTCTGAAATTTTGAGTTTCTTGAGGTGTTTGAGATCTAGTTTTTAACTCTGCTTTAAACTCTGCCCCGTCTCCATTTTAAGAATCGAGTTATATTACACTATGCATTAACAATTTCTTTCAAAGTATGTTTTTAAGGCAGCATTAATCTTAAATCTTTGCGTTAAAATTGTCAAAGCTTCACTCTATGCGTGTAGATGATTGCAGTAATGCATATGTGGTAATCTTTTTGGATTTAGCTGACAGTTTGCAAAGATTTCTTTAAATTTACCTTCAAAACCTGCGTGAAAGAATGTAGATCCATATTCTTTGCTCTAACAAACTCTTCCTTAACCCTCTTCCACGAACTGAAAGTTCAAGCTTTGCCACAATCTTCAGCCTCTCCCACTTGATTCAGTCAAAGCTCTGCGCTCAGCATTAAAGATTTTTCCTCTGTGTTTAAAAAATTCTTTAAACTCTGCGTTGAAAGATCTGAAAACATCTGCACTGAGGGATATTGAAGCTCGGGTTATGCAATAAATTCTGACTTCAATTAAAATTCATTTTCCCTACCACTGGATCAATCTTCAATCCCTATCAATTTGCCTAAAGATTGATCCGTGTGCTGAAGGCGAGCTCTGTATGAGGTTCAACTTAAAGATTGCCTGCTGAAGCATGAATGCCAGCATGGATCTTGAAATCTCCAGCCCTGCGTGATTGCTTGACTTCTACAGTCTTAACCTAGGCCTGAAAGGCATAGATCCTTGCCCATCTCCAGCGTGATTGCATCTCAACCTGCAAACTCTTTAACACTTTGTCGAAGGCCTTTTCAAACTATGCCTTTGGATGGATCTTGAAAGTCAAACCTCATAGTGCAAAATCTTTAAAAACTATGCTATATTTCTATGCGAGTGAATTCGGTCAATGTACAGGCCTTGCATATTGATACAACATTTGTTGACCATGTAGTCATGAAAGAAAGTCGAGGGCCAACTTCAACTAATATATTTGAGCTGGTCCTTGGCATTTCCATCTCCAGCAAACTTTGAGCCTGTAGCTTTTCAGGCTCATATGTTTCACCAAGTAACCATTTCAATATCGCGAGCTTCTCATTAGACAATGGTGAACTCAAGCCAACGTTAAAACACTATTCAATCTTTATTTCTACGATCTCACTCGAAATCTTCATCTGAACTCGCTTAAGAAGTTGAGTTGTAGCACTGTCACTTAGTAGCGGGAGCCGGTATAAGTGTGGACGTTCTTTGATAAGGGTCGAGGCATTGTTTGCAGGAAATCAGAATGGAATTGAGAAGGCATATGCTTGTCAAACCCTGGAATCCTATAACACTGGTTTGCCTCCGACATGTCATCAAATCGCATACCGGTAAAGGCATGAAAACGACCTCCATTGATGCTTAGATTAACACTGCATAAAATGCCACAAAGTGTTAAATCAACGTTTAAAACTGATGAACTGGAGTGATCAATGTGGGAAACACGGTCGAATTACACCTAACTTTTTCATTTAAAACTCGCCTAAAGGTTTCCTTTTCTTCTTTTTCAAAGTGTGAAAAATTCACATCATTTGGTTCTCAAAAGAATACAAATATCATTATTGCTTATTGTCTTTTTTTTCTTTTGCAAAGTGTGAAAAATTCATATCATTTGGTTCTTAAAAGAATACAAATATCATTATGGCTTATTGTCTTTTCTTCTTTTGCAAAGTGTGGTAAAATTCATATCATTTGGTTTTCAAAGGAATACAAATATCATATTCCTCCTTTTGAGAAACCTTTAAAAAGTTTCTATTAACTTGGGATAGGTTTGGAATTATATGCATTTGAAAAACCTTTAAAAAGTTTTGCATAGTGAAATTTGATTCTTTAGCTTTGGTTTAAAAACAAAAAGAATTTTTTTTGCAAAATTTCAAATCTTTAGTTCTAAATTTTGATTTCAAATCTTTAGTTTTGGACAAAAAAGAAAAAAAATTGAATTTTTTTTACGAAGCTTGAGAAGTTTGGATTAAATTGAGGCATTCTTGGAGTTGTAGGACTTAAAGTACCATTCACACATTTGTATTTGATAAAAACACTTTAAACATCACACATTAAGATAATATCAGAGCAATTTCTTTCCACAAAACAGAAACAAACTTTAATTAGTTACATTTTGTTTTAACAGTTTGAATGCTTTCATGATTTTCATACATAATTAGAGAGGATTGCACCTTTAGAGTTCATTTTTCTTGACATATATTGTGTATGAAGCACCGTATCCTCTTCACTCACATCTTATGATGATCTTGTGAATGAGAAAGTGTATCTCGCATGTAATAGTTTAGGGGTTGATTTTCAAGCATCTTATATTGAGGCACCGTATCCTCTTCACTCGCATCTTATGATGATCTTGTGAATGAGAAAGTGTATCTCACGTGTAAAAGTTTAGGATTTAATTCAAAAGCATTACAAAGGGCTCTGCGTATCCTCTTCACTTGGGATTTCGGGCGATCTTGTGAATGAGAAACAGGGATCCCCCGTGTAATAGAATTAGATTCATGTTTACTTGAGATATCTGTTTGGATTACATTGATCTTTACACATCGATTACTATCCATCTTTCAGAAAAATTGTACATGAAAATAAGAAGTCTACCAGAAATTTTGCATGTTTGAAAGAAGCTCATGAACCTCTAACCCTCCTTCAGTTAGGATATTCATCGAACCGAAAGATAACATAGTGAGCACCTTGCATTCTATGGTTCATTTTGTTTTCGAGTCAAAACACCATCAGTTTCACTTCCACTCCTGAGACTAAGCAAACTTCCACTAAAATTGGCGCTTAATCTAAAAATTGAAAAACTTTTGATTTTCATATCACCAACAAGATTAGGTTAGTGCCCTGGATTAGGTTTGGAGAGTTAACACTCCTAGGCTGCAAAAATTTGAAACTAGCATTGATTAAAGAGAGTAAAAAAATTATCGCAAAAATGCTTGTCGGGAAAGCGCTTTTGAAACATGCGTCAAGCACGAGGTCAATCTGCATAAGTAAGGGTGATTCCCCCTTCTTGCTTATTTATTGGGACATGATCTTATCAAAGGGATTAGATATGTTCAGTGACAAGTCCTCGGGGTGACATCACTCTTTCTATAGTTTCTGGTAATGAGAGTTGTCCTCGACTTACAACTGTCCCCCCGACCGTCGATTGTGAAGTGGTAACTTTAGTGGCTATTCTTAGGATATCACATAGGTTGTGGTGAGTGGGACACACTTGCAATACCTAAGACATACTTTAGAACTTTTACTCCTTAGGAGGGAGAGTGGTCAGGAACCAACACTTGTACCCTTGGCGATCAAAGTTTATTGTAATTGTTTCTCACACCTTCGCTCCTAGTAATTGTATGAGGACATGAAATCCCTCAGCAGCTACTAGTTTGGAAGGCCCTACAATCTATTTTTTCACTGAGTTTTGGTTATTTGGAAAAGTAAGTTTGCTTGCTTGAAATCTCTAGGTGTGAAGCACCTGCAACAATTAATTAATAAGAATATGCGAAATAGCAGAAATGACAGAACTCAGAATCACTTTTATATTGATCACAGGCCACTTCGAGGGGGCAACCTCCTTTGAGCAAGCTCAATACAAATAACTTCACGGTGCCTTCATAGGTCTCAACACACACTTATATACTAAGTCTAGGTGCCAATACTATGGGTCAAAACCATGGGCCACTACAAACTATGGATCAACAATACTACGAGCGACTTACAAAGCATATGCGCCAACAAGAATAATGCAAACTATTGATCAACAAATACTACGGGATGACTTACAAAGCATATGCGTCCAACAACAATATACTAACAAAGTAAAGACATGGGTTCCTAACATCCCCTCCCCCTTAAAAAAAGCTTTGTCCTCAAAGCTTTAGATGTGGAAACTGTTGTTGAATCTGAAGGAGTGGTTCCCATGTAGCATCCTCTGGTTGCATGCCGTGCCACTGAATTAAGACCTCGGTGATAGAGCGAGAGCGAAGCTGATGAGTGCGCCGATTGAGGATGGCATCCGGCTCCAAAAGGATGGATCCTTCATTATCTAGTTCAGGTAAATTCGTTTGTCCACTGATGTTGGTGCCAAGAACTTTCTTCAGACAAGAGACATGAAATACTGGATGAATGCGGGAAGAAGAAGGAAGTTCCAATTTATAAGCAACAGACCCAATCTTCTGAAGAATCTGATATGGCCCATAGAAATTTGGAGCGAGCTTATGATGCCCTTTGAGTTTCAGGGAGGATTGCTTGTACAGCTGGAGACGAAGAAAAACCATATTGCCTACTTGAAAAGTGCGCTCAGAACGGTGCTGATCAGCTTGTTGCTTCAAGCGATTTCTTGCCATGTGAAGATTGTCCCGCAAAATGCGAAGAATCTGATCGCGGTTTCGAAGGACCGTGTCAACTTCCTGAACTGGTGAACTATTGGGGGTGTAAGGAAGAAGAACTGGAGGTGCCTGACCATAGACTGCTTCATATGGGGTTATTTTAGAGGCAGTGTGGTAAGAGGTATTGTACCACCATTCAGCGAGAGGGAGCCACTTTTCCCACTGATGTTGTTGTTCAGAGGTGAAGCAACAAAGATAAGTTTCCAAGCATTTATTGATAATTTCAGTCTGACCATCTGTTTGTGGGTGATATCGTGAACTCATCTTCAGTTTGGTGCCAGTGTGGCGAAATAGTTCTATCCAAAAATGACTAGTGAAAGTCGCATCACGATCCGAGACAATGGAAGAAGGGATGCCATGAAGATGAAAGATCTGGTCCAGGAAAATTTGAGCGACTGAGGAGGCTGTATAGGGATGGCTAAGAGCACAAAAATGACTATTTTGAGAGGCGATCAACCACAACAAAAATCACTGTCTTCCTGCCAGATTTAGAGAGCCCTTCAATGAAATCCATAGAAATATCTGTCCAAATCCGTGTAGGTATGGGAAAGGGTTCGAGCAATCCTGGAAGGAGTGTTGTTTCACCCTTATTGCACTGGCAGGTATCACATTCAGCCACCATCTGTTGAATTGTCCTTTTCATGCCCTGCCAAAAGAAGCTACGCCGTTCCCGTTCATACGTTTTGAGGAACCCAAAGTGCCCTGCTGATGGAGAAGCATGGAGTTCATAGAAGACAACCTGTTGAAGATCTGTGCTCTGGGGAAGCACCAGATGACCCTTGTATCTCATAGAAGCACCATCCCAAGAGTAATGTGGTACAGCAGAAGGGTTGTTGGTCAAGCATTGGATGATTTGAGATAAGGAAGAGTCATTGACATAACCCTATTGAACAGATTGCAACCAATTTGGAACAGGCATAGAAATAGCTGAAAGAGAACCTTGGGCATCAAATGTGCGAGAAAGAGCATCTGCCACAATATTGTCTTTACCCTTCTTGTAAGTGATCTTATAGTCATAACCCATGAGTTTGCTAACCCATTTCTGTTGTGTTGGGGAGGAGACACACCGTTTCAAGAAATATTTTAGACTCTGGTGATCAATCTTGATGTAGAAATTATTCCCTAGTAGGTATGGTCGCCACTTCTATACTGCATGCAAAATAGCCATCATTTCCTTCTCATATGTAGAGGCAGCTAAATTCTTACCTGAAAGGGCTTTGCTGGTGAACGCAATGGGGTGTTCATCTTGAAGGAGAACAGCACCAAGTCCATTGCCGCAAGCATCACTCTAAATAGTGAAGGGCTTGGAAAAATCGGGCATAGGTAGAACAGGTGTAGTACACATAGCTTGTTTTAGTTTTTCAAATGCACACTAAGCAGCATGTGTCCATGTAAAAGCATACTTTTTCAATAGAGTAGTTAATGGAGCTGCAATCTTCCCATAATCCTTGACAAACTTGCGGTAGTAGCCAGTCAACCCCAAAAAATCATAAAGGCTCTTGAGTGTCTGAGGATGCGGCCAATTGTTCATGGCATCGATTTTGGCAGGAACCACATGAACGCCTTGTGCGGAGATAATGTGCCCGAGATACTCAACTTCCTTCTGTCCAAAAACACATTTAGACTTCTTGGCATGGAGATGATGGTCAGAGAAAAGTTGCATGACAAGATCCAGATGCTGGAGATGTTCATCCCATGTTTTACTGCAGATGAGGATATCATCAAAGAATACCATAATGAATATCCGCAAGTAGGGTCGAAATATTTATTCATTAAGGCCTGGAATGTGGAAGGAGCATTAGTGAGGCCAAAGGGCATGACCAAAAACTCATAATGGCCATCATGTGTGTGGAAAGCTGTTTTAGGGATATCATCCTCATGAACCCGAATTTGATGATACCCAGAACGAAGATCCAACTTGGAGAAAAATTGAGCCCCATGAAGCTCATCAAGAAGCTCATCAACAATAGGAATTGGAAACTTATCCTTGATGGTGAGGTGATTAAGTGCTCGAAAGTCAATGTAGATGCGCCATGACCCATCTTTTTTGCGGACAAGAAGAACTGGAGAAGAAAAGGAACTAGTGCTTGGGAGAATAATACCTTGCTTTAATAAGTCCGGAACGAGCATTCCAATCTTCGTTTTTTGGTGAAATGGGTAGCGATAAGGCCGGATGTTGGAAGGAATGCTACCAGGAAGGAGCTGAATATGATGGTCTTTTGGCCTTGAAGGTGGCAATCCCACTGGTTCAGCAAAGACACCTGTATATCAATCCAGAATTTGTTGTAGATCCAAAGGAGTAGTGGAGACCGCTGATGGTTGCATCTGAATGGAATGGATCTAAGCGATGACACCATGTGAATTCTTCTTGAGGAGTTTTTCCATGCGATGTGAACTGATGATGCTGAGAGACCCTGGTTGTAATCCTGTCAATGTGTGTTTTTGTCCATTGAGGGAAAACTGCATCCAAAGTTCAGCAAAATTCCATAAGATAGGGCCAAGTGTGCGTAGCCATTGAGCGCCAAAAACCACATCTCATCCGCCTAAGGTCAAGGCAAACATGTCAGAGTGCAAGGTATAATCTCCCATAGAGATATGCACATTTCGACACTTCCCTTTGCAAGGTAAGGTGCCCCCATTGGCAACCATGACTTCAAAGTTGGAGCAAGGATGGATAAAATAATCAGCTTGTTTGGTGATCCGAGGGTCAATGAAATTATGAGTGCTACCAGAATCAATGAGTATTGTACGAGGAAGCTTCTTAAAGTAACCCCTAACCCACATTGTTTGGGGGGTGGATTCGAGCTAAAGCATGGAGAGATATCTCTAGCTGGTCATCTTGAGACGGAGGGTCAATAGGCGGTTCCTGAATGTTGACCTGAGCATCCATTGTTTCTGGATCTTCGTCACCAATTTCAAAGGCAGGCGGAGAATCCATATCCAAGAGACAGAGCTTTTGTTGAACACATCTATGTCCTCGAGTGAATTTCTCATCACAATTATAGCGAAGCCCATTTTCTCTACATTCTTGCATCTATGTTTCAGACAAATGTTTGATAGGAGTGGGTCGAGGAGCCTGCGGTATAGGTGGTCGTTGAGAACCCATATTTCGGAAGGGAACAAAAGTGGGCTTGGAGGTTGTTGGGCTGCAATCTTGTCTTCTGCCAACTTAGCCAACCCTAGGGATTCCATCATTGTGTTGGGACAGAACATTTTGACCTCAGAGTGGATGGAAACCTTTAGACCACTGATAAAACAACTCCGATAAAAGTCATCAGACAATCCTTCAGTGTGGTTGGCTAGTTTCTCAAATTCGGTTTGATACTCTCTCACAGTGCCAATTTGGTGAATTTTAGTGAGGGCTCCTATGAAGTCATCAAAAGCAATAGGACAAGATCGCTGCAAAAGGAGCTGGCAAAAGTCTACCCATTTTGGCTCTTCATGAGCCTTGATGTACCAATGGTACCATTGAATAGCTTCCTGTTCCAAATGAAAGGATGCAAGCAGAACTTTGTTGACATCAAAAGTATTATGCAGACTGAAATACTATTCTGCACGATAGATCCATCTAGTTGGATCAGTACCATTGAAGCGAGGAAAATCAAGCTTCAGACCACGGAAATTGCTGGAAGAAGAGAACCTAGTGTCTGATGAAGACTCGGACTGCCATTTGTTGTTCATAGCTGAATGTTGAAGATGAAGGATGAGAAATTTTTCATCCAGATACTGGAGTTTGGCTTGGATGGCTACAAGTGCTTCTTCCATGGTTTTTGCTCCTACATGGGTGACAACCATAACCAGGATTTTTTAAATTTTTTTGGTTGACTGGGTAGGAAAACAAAAACAGAAACTGCTTCAGTAAAGAAAAATCCGGATTTGGGAAAAAATATCAAGGGTAATTGGGGTTTGACTAGGTTTTGGACACTGTCGAATAGACAGGGAAGCAAAAAATGAGGATTTCAGAAGCGGGGTGAAAGAATGAGAAAATTTGGCAGAGGGGGATAAAGAAGCAAAATTCAGAAAGGAACTCTGTGGTAAAATTTGAAGGTGATTGGGTGAAATATGAGGAAGTTATGGCAAACCCTAAAAATAGACAAATGTGGGATTTCAGGCTTTGGGAAGTGGAATTGGGGATAGGGTCCTCAGGAATGAAATATGCAGAATGGGATGACAGGGGCTCCCCAAAAATTTCAAGGAAAACAAAGTGAAAACAAGGGAGATATGGAGAAAAAACTAAATTTTATACTCCTTTTTCTTTTTTTCTTTTTTCATACTGGAGTGGCTAGGGCTCGAAAGTGATCTGAAATAGATAGATCTGCAACAGCCCAGAAGTGAGCAAAAATAGAGGGATCTGAAACGGCACCGAATGGATTGAAAACGACTGGATCTAGAACGGCTTTCAGAATGGATCTGAATGGATGGATCTGAAACGGCACAGTAGTGATCGATAACTGTTCAGCTAAAAATAGATATGGACCCCAGGTATGTGCGGCTTCCTAATAGTTCAGGGGTTTCACTCGGCCACCAATGTTGTCTGACGGCTTGAGTATTGGGGCAGCACCCCTCACTCCACGGCTCAGGTAAAACTGATAACCACTTTGCCACAAACGATAGCTCTTGGTTTACCTCACGGGTGGGAACTAGTCAATCAGGTAGGGGTCGTTGCCCTTTTCGCTAGTAGGTCCTCTCAATGGGCCAACTACTTCGGGGTTCCTATGGTACTCCTCACAATGAGTTTTAGGGCTTATGCCCAAGTACTTCCCACAGTTAAGTGGATAAGGATTATTCCCAAATCTGAACCTGCAACAGATGCGAAACAAAAATTTGGCAGAAATTTCACCCAGCGAGCCCAAGAAAGTGCTCTGATACCAGATGTGAAGCACCTGCAACAATTAATTAATAAGAATATGCGAAATAGCAGAAATGACAGAACTCATAATCACTTTTATATTGATCATAGGCCACTTCGAGGGGGCAACCTCCTCTGAGCAAGCTCAATACAAATAACTTCACGGTGCCTTCATAGGTCTCAACACACACTTATATACTAAGTCTAGGCGCCAATACTATGGGTCAAAACCATGGCCACTACAAACTATGGATCAACAATACTACGAGCGACTTACAAAGCATATGCGCCAACAAGAATAACACAAACTATTGATCAACAAATACTACGGGACGATTTACAAAGCATATGCGTCCAACAACAATATACTAACAAAGTAAAGACATGGGTTCCTAACACTAGGGAATTTTGCTGTGTGGACATTTTTCATTTTTTGAGTCTAGACTGCCTTAGGATTGATTGATTCAAACTATCATTTTAAACACATCCTTTTATCAACTTCTTAGAAGTGGCTACTCTCTTGATCCGCCAGTCACAGCGGCAGCAAGGTGTTGGGCCTGGCCCAAGGAGGTCAAATTTTGAACGTATTAAGTTTTGTGAACTGTGAAACCGATTGCAGCATGGATGGAGACGTTTTGTGGAAAACAGTTTTGGAAGCTGGGAGGAGAAGCGCAACACAGTTTTGGTATGCTGCGGCGGTGCGCGTAGTGCAGTTGCGGAAGAACTGCGAGGTCGGTGCCGCGAGGAGTATAATGCCGTGATGTGCCACGTCGATGGACATCTAGCTAAGCAGAGCATGGATGGAGGATGGCAGTTAATGGGGTTAGGTCACAGAAGACATATCTTTGGAAAAGACCACCGATAACTACCAAGCGGTGGGTAGGTACAGGTTGAGATAGACAAATTGGTTACACCACCAGATAACTACCAGTGCAACCATTTGTCTAAGGTCGTGATTGGAGCAATAGCGTCGTGGAAGCAAGTTGTTGGCGCGGACGATAGAGAAGCAGACGACAACGTGTCTACACCGAGGTTGGCGTGCATATGACTAAAGATCTGCCACCAGATATCAGTAAGTTTGGTTTTGGGAAAACTGTGATAGTTTTTTAAAAACCTAAGGGTTTTGCCTTTGTAATGTAAAGACATGACCTAAGGGCATGATCTATATATAAGGAAATTTTGTATGGGAAAAGGACTCTTCATTTTGTTATTTTCCTCAGTTTTGATTGAATAGATCTCTATTAAGAGACATTTTTGTAAAGGCTCTGCAAGCTGAGTGCGCAGAGACCTAATCCTCAGAGAGAGAGAGAAGAGCATCTGCAGTTGAGTGCGCAGGCGAAGAACTGTTGTACCCCTTTCCGAGATAAATAAACAACAATTCTTGTGGATGTAGCTTCCCATTCGGGGGGTTGAACCATGTTAAATCATTGTGTTATGTGTTTGCTATGTGTGCTTGTCATTAATTGGTGATTTAAATTAATTACAGTACATGCATGAGATTATTAGTGCTTGTTATATGTTTACTGAGATCTGTATTCGCCAAGGAAGGGATGGAATAAGATGCTAAGTAGCTCATGTATGAAGAAGTATTAAGCAGTAAGCACCTATAAGTCTCGAATGAATGGATTGACGAGATAACCACATAGTTACTTACTAAGGGTTTAATCACAGTAACAATGCTCACAGCGCTGCGCGTCTCATTCAAATTGCATAAGTTATGGTATTTACCAATCTAAGTAATGATGAATGATTAAAGGATATCCAATAATTCCAAGTAGAAAGAATTACTCCTCACAGACTAGCCTCCTCATCTAGTGGATGTGTCGTTCCATAAAGAAGTACCGCGTTGTCTTGCCACAATAGCCTAATAGTGTTGCGTATTCCCATTGACGTAAGATATCAGAGTCAGTATAGTCCCCTGTCCGCCGCGTGGAAGCATACTACCAAGCTACGCAACTGTCAGTTAAGCAATCGCATCACTAGGTTGTGGAAACCTGATTCCACAACCACCCCATCTAAATTTGCCTCAGGTGAGACTTCAGACTGCGTGTTGTCTGTTGCCGAAAGGGCCGATGAATAGGGGTTTTGTTGGTATCTCATACTGTGAAGTACTTGGGTCTACATAGGAAAACCTCTTGAACAGTACTGCAACCAACAAATGGTTCCATTGTCGCGCTAAGACCAGTGATGTGATAGTGGATTCAGAAAACTAATGTTCGACAATTGGTATCCAGAAAAGACAGAGATCACAGCTTGGTGTGATAAGATCGAAAAAGACTTTGCAAAGAAAGAAAACAGGCACCCATGTCTATCTAACGTAGAGTGGTTAAATAGATACTTGTGGAGGGATATCCACGAAATGTTTTGGGCATTGTTTCCAACTAAGATCCACGAGTGGATATCGCGCCTCGAAGAAAGAAAGAATTGCTCTGAAGTTGGAGTACCTACAGAGTGGAGTCCAGACCTTACTGAACACCTCAAAGCAATTGGCAGCCCATTGTCATGAGCAGTTGAATTTTGGGTTGATAGCATACTTGAAGGATTTGTGACTGATTTTGTTGTAGACACGCTAAAATCCTACAGCCAAGCAGAAGCATATTTCTTTGAAGGACTCAGAGGTAAGCTCTTGAAAAAACCTTAGTCTATACATTAAAATGCTTTAAGCCGAGAAAGGTGTTTTAAGAATGCAATAATAACCGTAGATTTGTCATGGTAGAGAATACATACATTGATTTTGACGAAGAAAACCATACTTTGAGAAGTGGAAAGAGATACAAGCTTACTAACGAGAAGAAACCCACACCATCTAGAAACCATACAAAAATTCCATGTGATCTTACTAATACAAACACTCAGTTATCAGCTACAATCCACCGTATTATACCTTAGAATTAGTCAGTCTAGTACCCACCTGCTGCGAGTATCGCACATCCCATCCCACAGATCAGTAATACTAGTAACACTGTAGGAGCAAGTGCTCACAGCACTATGACTCAGACTATTCCATAGAATACTGTCCCTAGTACAATCCAGTAGCCTCTATCTAATTTTGCCACATGGAATCAGTTCGAGAACAATACACAATCCAGAAGAAGAATGACAGATAATGATATAAAATTGTCGATATTTAAAGGAACGCGTCAGGAAGACCCTGATTAGAACTGGTTTCTATGTGAAGCCGTGTGGAGTGTTAAGCAAGTGACAGATGATGCAATAAAGAGAGCGCAGCTCATAACTACTTTTAGAGACAGAGCGTTGAATTGGTTTATGAAATATTCTCAAGCACAGCCGAGAACCCTAGTAGAGATCAAAACCGTGATTGCAACAGAATTTAAGAAACCCAAATCAGAATCATAGTGCATAACAGAGCTGAAAAAAATCAAGCAAAAACCCACTGAATCGGTCTGGGAGTTCGACCAAAAATTCAAAACAATGTTGGACCAAGTGAGCTTTGTTATAGCTCCGCAACAACATCAAGAATGATTTATTGCTACGCTGTTTCCCCATATCCGACAACCACTAATGAAACAGAAGGTTGTATCTCAAGCTGAGGCCTTGGAGATCGCAATGAAGTTGGAAGCTTAACCAATTGGAGAAAATATTTCTGGGATGATATAGATCTAGAACCAATTGGCTACCTTGACATTAGAATTACAAGGTACGAATAATGGAAAGGAACAAAAACATGAACAACGACATGAAGTTTGGTGCACAAGATGCAAAGGAGAGGGCCATACTAAAGAACATTGCCCCTTATTTTAGTATTATCTTAATAGTGGCGCACCAAACCCAATAAATATGAATCGGAACTAGGCACTGCGGTGTGAAATTTGTAAGAGCAGAGGACACCGACCTAAAGACTGTTACCTGCTACAAAAATACGTGAAGACACCTAAAAAATTATACTGCAATTTCTGTAAGTCAGTTGGCCATAATGAGTCCAACTGTCATGCTTATGATCTGATGAATGAAAGAAAGTGAGATATGGATGCAATGCGAGCTACTAGAATGTACCGCGTTCAAGAGGAAAATCAGCAAAAGCAAGAGAACACCCACTATGATCAAGGAGCATATAGAGGCCGCGGTGGTGGATATTGCGGAAGAGGGAGAAATACTAGTCAAAATCAAGGAAGAGGACGAGGCCAGGTAATATGCTATAACTGTGGCCAGCCAGGTCACGTATCAAGAGACTGTACTAATCCATGCACCACATGCAACTATTGTAAATCATTTGATCATGTGATAGAAGATTGCTCGGTGCTTGAGGTAGAAATGCAGAAGAGGAGAAGAATAGAAACACCAAACCCTAACATCCAGTTGATCACATCAGATAACAAACCTACAGTCCAAGTGTCAATGCAGTAACGCGAAGTGTTGTTGATATAGGAAAAGACAACATCGCAGAAGCCTCAACTTTTGGAACAACTAATCCTAAAAACAAGCCTGAAGAAACAATAGGAATAAGAAAAGCTCATGGGAAAGCACCTCCATTAAACTTACAGAAAAACAAAGAAGTATTTAAAGAAGCATGGGACATGTTTTCTCCAAGGATTCCGCTGTGAAGTCAAGAACGACAAATCGAAGACATGCCACTGGCTTATGATCAGACACGCACTGCACTGGATGCATCTAATTCTATTACATAGTTTCTACACAGCTGCATCAAGTTATTAAAACACAAGGATACTCTTATGGAATTTGAAAAGCTGATAAATAAGAATGGATCATCCAGTAAGGAAGCATCAGCACATGGCGCAGTCCATAACATTAGGAATCCCAAAAGAACTGGCAGGGAAATGCGGTTCACTGCACAGATAGGAGACTATGAGATGGATGAGATCATTCTTGATCTCGGTTCTGAAGTGAACGTCCTAACAAAGCATACATGAAAGGCGATGGGAAAACCAAAGTTACAATGGTCACCAATTTAGTTAAGAATGGCTAACTAGGGCATAGTTATACCACTGGGAAGGTTAACCAACACCATTGTCGATATTGATGGAGTGCGAAGTTATGCAAACTTCGAAGTAATTGAAATTGTGGATGATAGCAATCCGTATCCAGCATTGCTGGGCATCGACTGGGCCATGACGAACTCTACCATCATCAATCTAAAGACAATGAAAATTATATTTGAAGGCCATGATGTAAGGGTTGTCGCACAATTGGATCCTTCGCAGGGCGAACGATATGTTGAACCTATTCAAGAAGAGTACCGCGCTCAAGACCTTGATTGGATCTATCAAATGACAACAAATGCTGTGGATTATATTGACCCTACTGCGGATGGAACGCTCAGCTGGCGCTGCAATAGTTCTTGCATATTAGACTTTGAAGCAGGATTAGAAAAGTGGCAACAAAGAATGCATGAGGTATCTCCTAGGAGATGCACGACAATTACAAAATCACACCGTTGGATTGGAAAGCAGGTAAGTCCAATCCCCACTTACGATGGTACAACTAACATCTATTCATTTATCAAAGAATATACTGCAGCAGTTGCAGATGAACATTGCATCTCAAAATTAGATATGGCACTTCGCGAGACACCTACCAGATGGTGGGCTACACATCAGAAAACATTAACAACTTGGGATCATTGCAGAATAAAACTATAGATCAGGTTCGTTGATAAGGTCACGTTACCATTTAAGAAATATAGTGGTTAGATGGATCCAACAGATCATATCGCAGCTTGTGTCGAATCTTGGAAGGAAAGACCGAAAACAAAATGGACACATCTCTTTGCACATACATTGGAGGAGCCTATTCCAAATAAATCGTACCTGGATGAGGAGCTACATCGAGAAACCACGGATTGGTCTATACTCACTCCGAGCTTCCAGAAGGATTTTAGCTTTACAGATGACCATCCTACTATCAATGATGGGATACAACTTATTAAAGAAAGCACATTTAGCCAAGATTTCCTGAGGGAAAACATAATAGCCGAAGAGTTTTTTGAAGCAGTCAATGTACTTGCAAATCTACAACCAGATTGGTCAGAACAAATAGAGCAGGCTTTAGAATGCTATAACATTGTTGAAGAAGTTAAAGATAGTGATGAGGAGAACCCGTGCAACATAAAGATTCAGGAATCAGAAGGATTACATGAGGTAAAGGGACCTCCACTAGAAATTCTAGATATGAATGGACCGGTTAAAACAAAAAAAGTGAACATCGGCACCCCTGAAGAGCCGAAGTTTGCAGCAATAGGAGACTACTGGAATGATAACACAGTTGCAGAGATATCAGCTATGTTAAAGGAATATTAGGAAGTATTCCCAACAAAGTTCACCGAGATGAAAGGAATTTTGGGAGACTTATGAGTGATGAAAATTCCTCTTAAGCCTGGTGCAAAACCTATAAAGCAAAGACCATATAGATTAAATCTGCACTACAAGGAACGAGTTAAGGTAGAACTCGACAAGATGCTCAATGTAGGAATCATTGCGCCAGTTTAAGAATCCGAATGGATAAGCCCGATGGTCATCCAAGACAAGAAAACAAAGGGTGAGATCAGGATCTGCGTTGATCTTAGAAAGTTGAATGATGCCTCTATACATGATCCATTTCCTACACCTTTTACTAATGAAGTACATGATAACGTTGGAGGGAATGTGTTGGTTGTGGAGCCAGATCTTCTAGTCTCATAGATGATATTGTATCAGCTGTGTTTGTACCCCAGTTTTATATGATATGTAGGTGGACTATACAGTCACCCCAGCGGGGGGGCATCGGCCCCCCACGGGGTTCCATGGGGGACCATCACCCCTGGCTGGGGGGTCCGGGGGCAGCGCCCCCGAGAAATGTGGTTTCGGGGGAAACGCCCCCGAAGAAAATTTTTGGGGTTGTTTTCGCCAGCTGTTTTGTGGGACCATGGTTTTGGGAATCCCGTGGTATTTTCCCATTGTATTTCCCTTATAAAATAAAAACATTGTAATATGGCTAGGGATGATGATGTATTAGGTTTTATGCATTATAAAGATCTCTGAGATAAGGAGAGAGACTGTACAACAGAGAAGAGGAAGTGCAGCGGTTGTGCTGCAGGTTGTATCCCTTCACCTTGCTGGATGGTAATAATAATAAGGACTGGCAAATTCAGTGTGGACGTAGCCCAAGTTGGGTGAACCACGATATATCTGTGTCTCTCTTGTAATGTGTATGTGTGATTATATTTGCATTTTTGTTTATTGTTATTGCTTTCTGATCTTGTTTTTCTAACAAAATGAAGCATACTCTTTTACTGATGGATTTTCAGGATACCATCAGATAAGAATTGATCCAGCAGACAGGCACAAGACCACTTTTTCCATAGAATGGGGTTTGTGCCAGTATACCATAATGGCTTTTGGCATGAAGAATGCACCAGCCATATTTTCGAGGGTGGTGATTGCAGCATTTAAAGAATTCATCCACAAGTTTTTAGAAGTTTACTTTGATGATTGGTCCATTTTTGGGTTACTGAAGAACCATGCAGCGAACCTAAGAATGATGCTAGAAAAATGCAGAGAGCATCAGATTTCATTAAATTTAAAGAAATATATTTTATGTGTTCCGTATGGGATTCTACTGGGACATATTGTGTGTAAGCAAGGGTTGATTGTTGATCCAGCAAAGATATCAGTTATTGTAAACTTTCCTATACAAAATTCAGTTAAATAACTGCGCACTACACTGGGCCATACCGGATACTACAGAATATTCATTAAGGGTTATGCATAGATAACCACAGCAATGGAGAAGCTTTTAAAAAAGGATGCACCATTCATTTGGAATGAGGACTCTGAGAAATTATTTGACACATTTTAAGAGAAAACGGTTACTACTCCGATCTTAGTCTTCCCAGATTGGGAGAAGCAATTTCACGTACATGTGGATGCTTCCTGCATCGCATTGGGCATTGTCCTTGAACAACCGGGAGAAGGAGGCATTGATCATCCCATTTCATTTTCGATCAGAAAGCTATCATCGGCAAAAAATAATTACACAACTACTGAGAGAGAAGGACTCGCAATGGTATATGCATTACAGAAATTCAGGCACTATTTGCTTGGTGCACACTTTTCAATGTTTACACACCATTCTACATTAAAATACCTAGTGAATAAGCTAGTGTTAGGGGGGTGGATATGCAGATGGCTATTACTATTCCAAGAGTATGATTTTGAAATAGTCGTTAAACCAGGCAGATTAAATTTAGGACCAAATCATCTATCAAGGATTGAGTCAGGAGAGGACCCTATGAATCTAGAAGACAGTTTGCCTGACACGTAGTTGTTCGCTATACAGGTAGCTGATGAATATTATCAAGACATAATCAATTTCTTAACTGTTGGGTTCTCACCTACATAATTCACTACACAGCAGAAGAAACAGCTGGTAGTGCGAGCCGTAGACTTCACCATTATCGCAAGACAGCTCTACAAGTTAGGACCTGACGAAGTACTGCGAAGATGTGTATTAGAACATGAGAATCCATTTATATTAGCTAATGCAAATTCAGGAGTCGCAGGAGGTCATTATGCAGGAAGGGATATTGCGCAGAAGATATTGTGCGTAGGCCTATGGTGGCCTACGATCCATAAGGACTCCAAAGAACATTGCCAAAACTGCGATGTACATCAAAGGACAGGGAAGCCATCATGGAGAGATAAGATGCCATTGAATCCTCAGCTAACCTTGCAGGCATTCAAAAAATGGGCAATTGATTTTGTAGGACCTATTAATCCACCAGGGAAGAGAACCAGTGCGAGGTACATTGTCACATACCCCAATTGTGTAAAAATTATGTACTTGTTTTATTATATTCCTGAGACATTATGTTAAATTTAATGCTAAGTAGGAATTGATGACTCAGCAGAGTCACTAGAAATGGAATGTAATTCAGAATATTTTATTATTAATAAATAAATTATGGAGACAACAGCATGGGAGAGCTGTTAAAAAGAGGTTACTAGTCAAACTGGTGGATGGAACTAGGTGGAAAGGCAAAAGACAAGTGGCACCATCCTCAAACACTTCCTAAGTTGCAGGTGGCAACTTCCCTATATTTGGGGTCATGATTCCCCAAGAAAGTGGAATCTGAGCAGGTGGCTCATTAATGACAGTAACCCAACAAAGACCTAGGCAATCTTTTAAATAGTACTCAATGAACTTAGCTGAGGGTTCTAATTGTTCTAGAGGGAGAATACATTCAGGTGAATGTTATTCATGAGTCCCATTGAGGAAGAGGGAAATATACAGTAAGGAGGTGTTTGAGAGGAAGGCTACAGAAACTTGGTTCCATTGTAGCTATTTGGGCTGAGAAAATTATTTGCTACACCTAGTTCCAGCCAGGGAGACCAGAGCAAGCTCGAGGTTCCTGAGAAGTGCTGTCTGGGCACTCTCCAGGAGTTGGTAGGGAGGAACAGCCTCCCATTGCTGTTGTTGTCCTCAGTTTTAAATAGGTTCTGCTATTTATTGCTTTATGTTTATTAAGGATAAATGAATGTCTGTTATGAATATCATCTATTTGTCTGAATAGTATTAGTTTAGTAAAAGATAATATCCCAGAATATCAGTAGTAAGATTCTAAATAATTACTGTGTTTTCAGCATCCCTTAATAACATTAATTCAGTACTGATAAGGTATTTTTATGCATGCCATACAATAGTAATATCGCAAGCAATAGTTTATTATTCTAATTTGTTTTTAGCCTAGTTCAATTGTAATAGTATATTATTGCAACTTTTAAACCTGGTTTAATATAATAGTTAAATAGATAAGTAGAGTTTAAGTATACAGTAATTCTTTCTGCAACATAAACTTGTTTAAAAAATCATAGGAACAGAAATAAATATAACTAGATATAATACGGTGTCGATAGCATTATCAATATCGTTGCAGAACATTGGTAGCCACAGTTAGGTTATGTATGTCAGGGTATAAACCCTAGTCAAAGTTTGATCAGTTTTAATTCCATTAAATAATCAAACCCAAACACTAGCTAAAGATTAACCATACATTATCTTTCAAACAAAACGATTGTGTAGAAAACCTAACAGAACTACATCACACAGAATTTATTAACAGATAGATAAATTAGTTATTATTTAAGGACCAATAGAATTAACAGAACCATATCTATCTCATTATCGCGTTTAAACCTTAACGTAATATCCTTCTCTTGACTCTCAAATTATCGACAGAGTCACAATCATAAAACCTATTTATTGTTTTAAAACCAAATGAATAGCAGAACAGTAACTTAGCTCACTTATCGAGCTCAACAGTATGGCATTATCATTTTTCCTTTACCCTCAAATAACAACATAGTCGAAAACGAATGACAGAAAGAACAACCTAACCATATCACCACTATAATATTTAGTTTAAACCTACCCTTACAGATTAACAAGTAAAAATAAATTCTATGAATTCACCTACGGCCTCAGCCCATTTATTAATAGAAGTGTTATATAAACATAGAAATTTAAAACACATGCCACACCCAGATCTACCATGCAGAATGACTGTAAGAAGTCATTTTATAAAAGCTTAAATTACACAGGAAAAAGAAAACATATAAGCAAAACCAATGCTAAATAGCTAGACATTATTCTACCTACAACCGAGTCACAAATCCACTGTATAAGTGGTTTAAAAACAAAAGAATTTCTTACTACTGTATATAGCATAGAACAAAAGAAAAACGCATACAATAAACAAGCCCGTTGTGCAGATAAAACCTTATATTATGTTAAATTTCAAACCCTAGGTAAAAACCTGGAGCAAACTTGACGAGTACAGTGCAAAAATCACGAGGTCGTAACCTCATCTTCAGACAGGCTCACGGCCTTGTCTTCATTTATTTTATACATTAAACCTTCTGTAGAAAAGCCCTACCTATCATAAGCACGAACAATAATTTTACAATCGGCCGAAGCCATAACATTTCCTTCACGTTACAGGGTTAACCTGTCGAAGGACTTGTGGTAACAATCCGTTACAAGACTAAACAAAACAAAAATAGTTCACAGAGTGGTTCTTTCCAAACCCAAACCCTAACTGCCTTAACAACCAGCAAGAAGGAAAGTGCCATGGTATAAACCAGGCTAACCCGGAACACCGTTGTAGAAGTTTGTAACATCCACGCATCTGAGAAGGGCCAGAACCTGCAACCATGGAGTGGTATCAGTTACAACATAATTTTGTTAAACTAAATCTTTTAACTAAAATAACGAAGGAGCAAAACAATGACTTACCAGCAAGCTAAAAGGATTTTCGATCACCATAAAAGGCCTGATACTCCCGAGCAGAGAAAGTGTAATACACCACCCTCACTTTCGAATGAATAAACGAGTTGACAGAAGCATGGGGTATCTCCCATTCGAGAAGCTTTTACAGAACCAAATCAAGAAATTACAGTCAAGTCATGACTGAGACAGTGCTGGTAGTAAATAAATAACCCTAGGTTTCTAACAACCATTTGGTCGCCAATAACAATGTGTTATGAACCCACTCATTACAGATGACAAGCACAAGGAGTGAAAAAGGCATAGGAGCTGTCACCTAGCACAATAACAGGAAGGTTCGAGCAGGAGGTTTCTCAGAGAGACCGAGCTCGAAGGCGAGGGGAAAATGCCCAGCTAGGGTTGAGTCAACGCTTTATACCACCCACACTTGGTCCTGAAAGCACCACGTATCACTTTAATATTTTCCATGCAGTGGGTCGACAATCCAATGTTCCATGATGAGTTTCCAATCGTTGGTGTTTCAATTAAAATCTTAGCGTGGGCACATCAAACCCAAAGGTTAATCATGCGCATGGATATTCTAATATGGTCGAGACACCCTAATTTAAACCACCATTTAATTTATGTTAAAATCATGCCATTGATGTTGCCTAGTGAACATTTATACATCGCCCTACAAACAAATAAAATAAAATTATACCTTGTCAATAATACTCAGGATTACGATGAGGACTTCAATATTATTGCCAAATAGAAACCAAGGCACGGGTAACATAAATATGTCATGGTTATTCATACTGGTTACATATTATAGTTTACCTACCATACTTTTAACAAGCAAAACATTACAATAGTGTTTTAAATTCTTGTATAGTATCGATCCAAACTTGAATTATCAAACCATTGCATTATAAACATCATTTAAAATTTGTTTTGAAGTATTCTATACATTGAGAAAATTCATTGCATTAGAAAAGTTATAAAAACAAGGGTGTAATGTAAGCTATATATGGTTCATAAAAACCTATCACAACATTGCCAATCACACTGATCTCAAGTGATAAGACATAGATCTTTTCCTGGAGTCTATGAGATAGTGAGATGATATTTGATTTAGCTGTTACATTTATGCTACCATAATGTTATCTGTGATAGCTGTGCACAGATAAAATAGGACTTGCTAGTCCTTCTGTAGGTGACTTTAAATGGTAGGATTCCAGTTACTTAATTCATAAGTTGGAGTAAGGTTACTCTAGACCATTTCACTTACCGTTACGACACCATAACAATTATTTAATTGTTTCAGATAATTGTAATAACAATTAGACTCTTGTTATCCTTAATGCTCGATGAGTTTACTCAAGTTAGCTTGTATTTCACTGTGTTATTTATGAAGCATATTTGCCATACAGTAATATCATCAAAAGAACATTTATTCTACCAAGTTGTTCAATTCATTGATACTCCAGAAAAATAGATATTATATTATTTAGTCATTTCTAACCCTCTATAAGTACGATTAAATAAGATCACTGAAAAGGTTCTACCTTTAAACACTTGATAATCTGGATAACATGCTTAGACCTTTTTACGAAATGAATTGGTACAACTAACCGATTTATAATACTTTAAAGATATAAATGTAGCGACCCGCACATTACCTGTATATCTGTAAGAGAGAGACAATTTGATGCATTAGCTCGGAAGCTAAGTAAGCCCAGTCTTCTATGGAAATCCCCCCTTGAGGTTGTAGAATAGAAAACAATCAATAACTATAAATAAAAACCATATTAAAATTTAAGTACAATAACAGATACTTCAGACACAGTTATGTTCATTTAATCTAATCAAAACAGTTAAATGACTGCATTTAATCATATTACATGCTATTTTAAAAATTTTAAATTTTTCGGAAATTTTGGGTTTTGACATTTGGTATTCGAGCATGGTTCAAATACTAGGTCTGGATGTGGCCAAATAGTTTCCGCAGAACCATAAAAGAAAAGAAAATTTATGTACTAACTTTGTATTTTTGTTTCACTTAAACAGAGCAGAAAAATTTCCTTTTCTGAATCTAACTGACAGGTATGGAGAAGCTAGGAGAATATGCTGGGGAGAAATCTCCAAACACAGAGACAAGACAGATGTCCAGAGAACCTGTGATAGAGGAGGTAATTTCTCACTCCTCGGAACTGATGCAGACCATAAAAGGTTTAAAGACTGAGATAGAAACAGTCAAGAAGGATAATGAAAGGATTCTGAAAACTCAAGAGCAGCTAAATCAATTATTGATAGAAAAATTTCAGACAGAAGGAAGAAGCAAAAGAGCTAAATCTGAAGGAGCTAGTCATCAAAAGGGGTCTAAAAGGGTGAAACTAGTTAAATCAGACAGCAGTTCATCGTCTAGAGGAAGAAGGGAACAACAAAGCTATCACACTAATGGTGACAGTAGTGAGCCTGAGTTGTATAACAAAAAGAAGAAGTTTAGGCCTTACGAAGAGATTTCCGGGGAGTTTAAGAAAATAAAACCCCCAACTTTCAATGGAGAATCTGAGATGGGAGAAGAGGCAGAATCCTGGTTATCCGGGATGAGAAAATATTTCCAGATATACAACTAGTCAAATCACTTGAAGGAAAGAATGGCCGGCCATCTATAATCTTTCTGGAAAAGCGGACATATGGTGGCAAGACTTGAAAAGGCTCAAGGGGATCAAAGAAAAAGAAGTCAATTGGAGTACCTTTAAAAAGTACTTCAAAAAGAAATTTCTGTCTGAATACTACTATGAAGATAGGGCCAAGGAATTTTATGAATTAAAGCTAGGATCTATGACTATGAAAGACTTAAACAGTAAGTTCTTAAGTCTGTTAAGATATGTGCCGTATTTTGTTGAAGAGAAACTCAAGGTACAGAGGTTTCTTAGCTGCCTGCCATATCATATAAAGGACATAATCGAATATGATAACCCCAAAACTATAGAAGAAGCTATGCGAAAAGCTAATTTCTGTTTTGAACAACATAAAAAGAAAGAAGGGATAGCCAACTGGAAGGCTAAAAAGAACAGTAATCAGCTTGAGTACAGGAAAAAAGAGTTTATACCCCAGAAAAATTTCAAGAATAACAAGAACAGAAACCATTTTAATCGTAAAAGCTTTCAGGGAAACAAAAATGGAGCTGCTAATCATTCCAACAACTTCAAGGGAAGCAAGGAGGCTTCTAACAATCATGGAAATTACACAAAGAATTTTGAACGAAAGGAGCCTGTTAAATGCTGGGAGTGCAATGGCCCACACTATGCTTCAGTTTGCCCAAATCGGAAGAAACCAAACAGCAATATTCATACTATACAAGATGAAATGACTGTTGAAGATTTTGCAGGGACTATGCCCTGAATCAATGCAGCGTTGGAGAACCGCCAAGCTAACTATCAAACTTCCATGGTGGAAGTAGGAGGTATGGTTAACAAAACCCCTGTAACTATTTTAATAGATCCAAGTGCTAGCCTTAGTTATATTTCACCACAGATAGTAGAAAAGTGTAACTTGACTGTTGAAAGGCTTGATAACTCTTGGTCAGTACAACTAGCCACTGGGGCAAAAAGGAAAGTGAACTGTTATGTTAAGGAATGTGCTTTAGATATGAAGGATTTAAAAACTACTGTTAAATTAAATGTTATGCCACTTGGATCGTATGACATACTTATTGGTATGGACTGGTTAGAACAGCATAAGGTAGTTTTAAACTGTTTTGATAAAAATTTTACGTGTGAAAATAATAACGAACAGCTTGTAACTGTTAGGGGTATTTCTAGGAAAACAGTAATCCGGCAGATTTCTGCTTTACAACTTAAAAGAGCAGTCAGAAAAGGGTGCAAAGCCTATGCTGTAACTATTACAGATGAGGCAGATAAGTCTAAAATCAGCAAGATAACAGTAGAGGATATCCCTGTAGTAAACGAATTTACTGATGTTTTTCCGGAGGAAATTCCAGGATTACCTCCCAAGAGGGAACTGGATTTCACAATTGAACTAGTACCAGGTGCTGTACCCAGTTCAAAGGCTCCGTATCGCATGAATATTCTGGAACTTAACGAATTAAAAACACAGTTAAAGGAGTTAATAGATAAGAATTACATTCAACCCAGTGTGTCCCCTTGGGGAGCACTAGTAATCATTGTTAAAAAGAAGGACGGAACTATGTGACTTTGCATAGATTACCGACAACTAAATAAGATGACAATTAAAAACAGATACTCGTTGCCTCGCATAGATGATCTGTTTGATCAACTACATGGAGCTACAGTATTCTCTAAGATAGACCTGAGATCGGGCTATCATCAGGTAAGAATTAAAGAAGAAGACATATTCAAGACAGCTTTTAGAACAGGGTATGTACATTACGAATTTGTCGTAATGCCATTTGGGATTACTAATGCCCAAGCCATCTTTATGTGCCTAATGAATAACATAATGCATAAATACTTAGATAAATTTGTCGTCGTATTCATCGATGACATTTTAATTTATTCTAAAAATGAAGAGGAACATAAAGAACATTTACGGATAGTCTTACAAGAACTGCGAGAACAACAGCTCTTTGCGAAGTTTAGTAAGTGTGATTTCTTCAAGGATGAAATCCAGTACTTAGGTCACGTAGTGATTAAGGAAGGGATTTCAGTTGATCCTGAAAAGATCCATGCAATTGAAGAATGGACAGTACCAAAAGACGTAACAGATGTTAGGTCCTTCATGGGAATTACCGGAGATTCATTGAAGGCTTTTCAAAAATAGCCAACCCTATCACTTCCTTGCAAAAGAAAGGCAAGAAGTTTGATTGGAACTTGAAGTGTGAAGAAAGCTTTAAGAAATTAAAGACTTTATTAACAACTGCACCAATTCTAAGAATAGCGGATCCTAATAAGGATTTTGTGGTTTGCACCGATGCTTGTAATGACAATCTAGGCGGAGTGTTGACTCAGGATGGGCATGTCATTTCCTATGAGTCCAGGAAGCTGAAGATTCATGAAAAGAATTATGCCACTTATGACTTAGAACTAGTTGTTGTTATTCATGCCTTAAAGATGTGGCGACACCACTTAATAGGCAGAAAGTTTACCTTAATGACTGATAATAAGGGTCTAAAATACCTTTTAGATCAGCCTAACTTAAATGCAAGACAAGCAAGATGGTTGGCTTTCTTAAGTGAGTACGATTTCAAAATTCAGCACATAAAAGGAAAGGAAAATAAGGTGGCTGATGCTTTGAGCAGAAATGCAAGGCTGAATTTTATATCAGCTAGCAGCACTTATACCTCTGATTTGAATGAACAGTTGTCTGAAGGGATAAAATCAGATGAAATTTATCAGCATTTACAAGCTACAGCTGAAGAAGAACCTACAGAAAGTTTGATAAAGGGTTATAGTCTAAATAAAAATGGATTTTTATTGTTTAAAGCAGGCTGTATGTTCCGAATGTATCTAAAGTTAAACTGTTAATTCTGGATGAGGTTCATAAAACCCCTTACTCAGGGCATCCAGGCTACCAGAAGACTGTCACCATGTTGAGAAAAGATTATTTTTGGCCTAATATGAAATCTGAAGCAGCTGAGTACATAGCTAGATGTTTGGACTGCCAACAAGTGAAAACAGAACACCAACATCCAGCTGGGTTACCGCAACCTTTACCTATTCCCAGTTGGAAGTGGGAAATAATCAGCTTAGATTTCATTATTGGATTACCCAGAAATCAAAATCAGAATGATTCAATTATGGTGGTCGTAGATAAATTAAGTAAATCAGCACACTTTATTCCTGTTAAAACCACTTACAAGGCTGCAAACATAGCTGATATATTTCTGAAGTAGATTTTTCGGTTACATGGTGTTCCAAAGGTTATTATTCCAGACAGGGATCCTAAATTCACAGGGAATTTCTGGAAATCTTTGTTTAAGGGATTAAACACAACGCTGAATTTCAGGACTTCTTTCCATCCTCAGACGGACGGACAAACTGAGAGGGTTAATCAGGTATTAGAAGATCTGCTAAGAGTGTATGTTAAAGACCAACCAGGTAAGTGGGAGGATTATTTACATTTAGCAGAATTTGCATACAATAAGAACTATCAATCGTCAGCTAAGTTCAGTCCTTTTGAAATTCTGTATGGGCGTAAATGTAACAATCCTATCTCTTGGAATAATCCAATAGATAGATTAGTGTTAGGTCCTGAATTATTAAAAGAGATGGAACAGATTGTGAAACAAGTGCAGGAAAATTTGAAGACTGCCCAGGATCGGCAAAAGAGCCAAGCAGATTTGAAAAGAACTCCTAAAGAGTTCCAGGTGGGTGAGCATGTGTTCATAAAGGTAAGACCAAAGAAGAGCTCCCTAAGATTAGGGAGTTGTGCAAAATTAACACCACGTTACTGTGGTCCATTTGAAATTTTATCTAGAATTGGTCAAGTTGCTTATCAGCTAGGGTTACCACATAATTTAAAAGTGCACAATGTTTTTCATATTTCTGTTCTGAAAAAGTATGTTCATGATGCTACTCACGTAATTGATTGGAACGTTGTACAGGTAGAACCAGAAGGGGAAGTTTTGGTGGAACCGGATTGTATCCTCGGGCGGAGGGAAATTACTCTGCGGAACCGCACAATTGGACAGCTGAAGGTGCAATGGAAGCACCTTAGTCCTGAAGAAGCTACCTGGGAACTGGAAAGTAAGATGCGGGAAGCATACCCAAATCTGTTCCAGCAGGTGGATGAGGATGAGGAATAACTAACATCGAGGACGATGTTACATTTTAAGGGGGTGTGTATGTCACATACCCCAATTTTGTAAAAATTATGTATTTGTTTTATTATATTCCCGAGACATTATGTTAAATTTAATGCTAAGTAGGAATTGATGACTCAGCAGAGTCACTAGAAATGGAATGTAATTCAGAATATTTTATTATTAATAAATAAATTATGGAGACAACAACATGGGAGAGCTGTTAAAAAGAGGTTACTGGTCAAACTGGTGGATGGAACTAGGTGGAAAGGCAAAAGACAAGTGGCAGCATCCTCAAACACTTCCTAAGTTGCAGGTGGAAACTTCCCTATATTTGGGGTCATGATTCCCCAAGAAAGTGGAATCTGAGCAGGTGGCTCATTAATGACAGTAACCCAACAAAGACCTAGGCAATCTTTTAAATAGTACTCAATGAACTAAGCTGAGGGTTCGAACTGTTCTGGAGGGAGAATACATTCAAGTGAATGTTATTCAGAAGTCCCATTGAGGAAGAGGGAAATATACAGTAAGGAAGTGTTTGAGAGGAAGGCTACAGAAACTTGGTTCCATTGTAGCTGTTTGGGCTGAGAGAATTATTTGCTGCACCTAGTTCCAGCCAGGGAGACCAGAGCAAGCTCGGGGTTCCTGAGAAGTGCTGTCTGGGCACTCTCCAAGAGTTGGTAGGGAGGAACAGCCTCCCATTGTTGTTGTTGTCCTCAGTTTTAAACAAGTTTTGCTATTTATTGCTTTATGTTTATTAAGGATAAATGAATGTATGTTATGAATATCATCTATTTGTCTGAATAGTATCAGTTTAGTAAAATATAATATCCCAGAATATCAGTAGTAAGACTCTAAATAATTACTGTGTTTTCAGCATCCCTTAATAGCATTAATTCAGTACTGATAAGGTATTTTTATGCATGCTATACAATAGTAATATTGCAAGCAATAGTTTATTATTCTAATTTGTTTTTAGCCTAGTTCAATTGTAATAGTATATTATTCTAACTTTAAAACCTGGTTTAATATAATAGTTAAATAGATAAGTAGAGTTTAAGTATACAGTAATTCTTTCTGCAACATAAACTTGTTTAAACAATCATAGGAACATAAATAAATATAACCAGATATAATACAGTGTCAATAGCATTATCAATATCGTTGCAGAACATTGGTAGCCATAGTTAGGTTATGTATGTCAGGGTATAAACCCTAGTCAAGGTTTGATCAGTTTTAATTCCATTAAATAATCAAACCCAAACCCTAGATAAAGATTAACCATACATTATCTTTCAAACAAAATGATTATGTAGAAAACCTAACAGAACTACTTCACACATAATTTATTAACAGATAAATAAATTAGTTATTATTTAAGGAACAATAGAATTAACAGAACCATATCTAGCTCATTATCGCGTTTAAACCTTAACGTATTATCCTTCTCTTGACTCTCAAATTATCGACAGAGTCACAATCATAAAACCTATTTATTGTTTTAAAACCAAATGAATAGCAGAACAGTAACTTAGCTCACTTATCGAGCTCAACAGTATGGCATTATCATTTTTCCTTTACCCTCAAATAACAACATAGTCGAAAATGAATGACAGAAAGAACAACCTAACCACATCACCACTATAAGATTTAGTTTAAACCTACCCTTACAGATTAACAAGTAAAAATAAATTCTATGAATTCACCTATGGCCTCATCCCATTTATTAATAGAAGTGTTACATAAACATAGAAATTTAAAACAGACGCCACACCCAGCTCTACCATGCAGAATGAATGTAACAAGTCATTTTATAAAAGCTTAAATTACACAGGAAAAAGAAAACATATAAGCAAAACCAATGCTAAATAGCTAGACATTATTCTACCTACATCCAAGTCACAAATCCACTGTATAAGTGGTTTAAAAACAAAAGAATTGCTTACTACTATATATAGCATAGAACAAAAGAAAAACGCATACAATAAACAAGCCCGTTGTGCAGATAAAACCTTATATTAAGTTAAATTTCAAACCCTAGGTAAAAACCTGGAGCAAACTTGACGAGTACAGTGCAAAAATCACGAGGCTGTAACCTCATCTTCAGACAGGCTCACGGCCTTGTCTTCATTTATTTTATACATTAAACCTTCTGTAGAAAAACCCTACCTATCATATGCAAGAACAATAATTTTACAATCGGTCGAATCCATAACATTTCCTTCACGTTACAGGGTTAACCTGTCGAAGGACTTGTGGTAACAATCCGTTACAAGACTAAACAAAACAGAGATACTTCACAGAGTGGTTCTTTCCAAACCCAAACCCTAACCGCCTTAACAACCAGCAAGAAGGAAAGTGCCATGGTATAAACCAGGCTTACCCGGAATGCCGTTGTAGAAGTTTGTAACATCCACGCATCTGAGAAGGGCTAGAACCTGCAACCACGGAGTGGTATCAGTTACAACATAATTTTGTAAACTAAATCTTTTAACTAAAATAAAGAAGGAGCAAAACAATGACTTACCAGCAAGCTAAAAGTATTTTCGATCACCATAAAAGGCCTGATACTCCCGAGCAGAGAAAGTGTAATACACCACCCTCACTTTCGAATGAACAAACGAGTTGATAGAAGCATGGAGTATCTCCCATTCGAGAAGCTTTTACAGAACCAAATCAAGAAATTACAGTCAAGCCGTGACTGAGACAGTGCTGGTAGTAAATAAAGAACCCTAGGTTTCTAACAACCATTTGGTCGCCAATAACAATGTGTAACGAACCCACTGATTACAGATGACAAGCATAAGGAGTGAAAAAGGCATAGGAGCTGTCACCTAGCATAGTAACAGGAAGGTTCGAGCAGGAGGTTTCTCAGAGAGATCGAGCCCGAAGGCGAGGGAAAAATGCCCAGCTAGGGTTGAGTCAACGCTTTACACCACCCACACTTGGTCCTGAAAGCACCACGTATCACTTTAATATTTTCCATGTAGTGGGTCGACAATCCAATGTTCCATGATGAGTTTCCAATCGTTGTTGTTTCAATTAAAATCATAGCGTGGGTACATCAAACCCAAAGGTTAATCGTGAGCATGGATATTCTAATATGGTCGAGACACCCTAATTTAAACCACCATTTAATTTATGTTAAAATCATGCGATCGATGTTGCCTAGTGAACATTTATACATCGCCCTACAAACAAATAAAATAAAAATATACCTTGTCAATAATACTCAGGATTACGATGAGGACTTCAATATTATTGCCAAATAGAAACCAAGGCACGGGTAAAAGAAATATGTCATGGTTATTCATACTGGTTTCATATTATAGTTTACCTACCATACTTTTAACAAGCAAAACATTACAATAGTGTTTTAAATTCTTGTCTAGTATCGATCCAAACTTGAATTATCAAACCATTGCATTATAAACATCATTTAAAATTTGTTTTGAAGTATTCTATACATTGAGAAAATTCATTGCATTAGAAAAGTTATAAAAACAAGGGTGTAATGTAAGCTATATATGGTTCATAAAAACCTATCACAACATTGCCAATCACACTGATCTCAAGTGATAAGACATAGATCTTTTCCTGGAGTCTATGAGATAGTGAGATGATATTGGATTTAGCTGTTACATTTATGCTACCATAATGCTATCTGCGATAGCTGTGCACAGATAAAATAGGACTTGCCAGTCCTTCTGTAGGTGACTTTAAATGGTAGGATTCCAATTACTTAATTCATAAGTTGGAGTAAGGTTACTCTAGACCATTTCACTTACCGTTACGACACCATAAAAATTATTTTATTGTTTCAGATAATTGTAATAACAATTAGACTCTTGTTATCCTTAATGCTCGATGAGTTTACTCAAGTTAGATTGTATTTCACTGTGTTATTTATGAAGCATATTTGCCATACAGTAATATCATCAAAAGAACATTTATTCTACCAAGTTGTTCTATTCATTGATACTCCAGAAACATAGCTATTATATTATTTAGTCATTTCTAACCCTCTATAAGTACGATTAAAGAAGATCACAGAAAAGGTTCTACCTTTAAACACTTGATAATATGGATAACATGCTTAGACCTTTTTACGGAATGAATTGGTACAACTAACTGATTTATAATACTTTAAAGATATAAATGTAGCGACCCGCACATTACCTGTATATCTGTAAGAGAGAGACAATTTGATGCATTAGCTTGGAAGCTAAGTAAGCCCAGTCTGCTATGGCAATCCCCCCTTGAGGTTGCAGAACAGAAAACAATCAGTAAATATAAATAAAAACCATATTAAAATTTAAGTACAATAATAGATACTTCAGACACAGTTATGTTCATTTAATCTAATCAAAACAGTTAAATGACTGCATTTAATCATATTACATGCTATTTTAAAAATTTAAAATTTTCGGAAATTCTGGGTTTTGACATACATTATTATTACGAATGACTACCTCACAAGATGGGAAGAAGCTAAACCTGTGAAAAATTGTAGCTCAGCCACAACGGTCAAATTTATCTTTGAAAATATCATCACAAGGTTTGGATGCCCCAAAATTCTAATGAGTGATCAGGGTACTCACTTTTTGAGCAAAACTATTGAAGCCTTGACTGAAGAATTCTACATCCATCATCAGCGCAGTACACCTTATCACCCATAAGCAAATGGAACTATTGAAGCATTCAACAAAGTACTTGAGAACGCGCTAACTAAGATATGCAACGTAAATCGTGATGACTGGGACCTGTGCATCCCATCAGTATTATGGGCATATAGAACGACATGCAAGAAGCAATAATGCCAATGGAATATATTCTTCCTAGCTTGAGAATAGCTGCATTTACAAAAATGGTAGATCACGCAACACTAGAAGAAAGACTGATACACTTGGTTGGGTTGGAAGAAGACCGCTTCATTGTGGGATTCCACCAGCAAGTGCAGAAAGAACGAGAAAAAGCATGGCACGATTGCCACATCAAGAATAAGTCTTTTTAGGTAGGTGTTCTAGTCCTCCTGTATGATAGTAAATTCATGAAATTTCCAGGCAAGTTCAAATTGCATTGGCTTGGACCATATACTATCATACATGTTACTCATGGTGGCGCAGTCCAATTAGCTACCTTAGTTGGTGATACATTACCTAATCTGATAAATGGAAGCAGACTAAAGCTTTACCACGATATTCTACTTCGCATAATCCTATATGATTAGAATAAGGGAAAATTCGGAGTGCCAAAAATGGTTCAAATTAGGCACTAGAAATTACTGACTCTGTACATATAAATTACCAAGAAAGGTCTCTAAACCGCACAGCAAAAAAAAAAATTGCAAAGTTGCGAAGTTTAAAAGGCAACCCTCCAGAGAAAAGAAATCAGATACTGCGAAGTAACTACTCAGCACCTATTTTTCACCTACTGCGCAGTTTGACGCAACACTCTAGAGAAATAGCCGTTACAGTGTCAGTCGGAAAAATAGTCGTTAATTTGAGCTTTTTCGGCAACTGCTAGAGCATTTAAAGCAAAAATAACCATTCTGAAAGGATTAATGATGGACACGACTGATATCTTGCATAGATTTAGATAACAACTACATAATTTAATGCTTATCTAACCGTTAGAAGGAGCGGAGGAAAGATACCCGTGCCTATAAATACCACCATATTCTATCTTGCGGGCGTTACCAAACATTCATAATTCCTTGCGGACAGTAGTCTCTGAGTTGCTCTGCAAGCTAGAAGGTATCCTATTGAGAAAGGCTGAGGTGAATGTCTGAAAATTCCTCAGAAGAACTTTAATTAACGCTACCAGAAGCTATAAAGATATTTCAAGACGGAGGTATTGAAGGGTTAATGAGAACCCCTGTAAAGAACATTGTCAAAGATAAGCTCGAACCATCCCGAAGGTCACCAAGGCACACTGTACCCATGGAGCCCAAAGGAAAAGAATTGCAGCAGAAAGTCAAATTAACACAGATGAGATCGTTATTGTAGAAGGATCCGCAGATAACAAAGGAAGTTCTACTCACATTCATGCCTGACTATATCTCACCAAGGGTAGTAGTTGCACCAACACTGAAGCTACCAAGGAACACAAGATATGATATTCCACTATCACCAATTTCAAAGCATGTGAAGTTTGACGATAATCTCCTCGGTAAAATACAAAAATGCAAATGGGAAGACCATGACCTACTACAAATAAAGAGGGACGACAATGAACCAAGATTCCCATAGTTCCAGCCGGACAAGTATATGTGCTGGAAGAAAGATGTAAAAGGAAACCAGAACTTAATCGTTGAAAGCTGGTGATCTGGAGTTGCATAGTTGGGGATTTTAAACTATTACGATTCCCTCATTTTGACAGGTTTCCAGAAGTTAATGCAGTAGTCTGAACCTTAATGGAGCGGATGCACCAAGGATACCTATGGCTTGACCGTAACGTCAACCTCAACATTGATTTGATCCATCGAATAACAAGTTTAAGCAACAGGGGCGTAGACCCAAAGAAATTCTTCCAAGGAAAAATTAAGGATAAAGAAGTCACCGCATTAATGAAACAAGCTACTCCTGCTGTGAAGGGAAGGAGTGGATATAAATATGAATATATAAACGACAAGGCATCAAAGTTTGTAACACAAATGTTAGCGGGTAAAATTCTAAGAAAATGTAGACCACTGGAAGTAACTGCAGGCGCTGTATTTCTAGGAGCAAGTGCCGCAGAAGGAGAAAAGTATAACTGGTGTCAGTACCTCCTGAATGAATTCTTGGATGAACAGCTGGAAGTACAGGAAAGTGGAACATATTTCCACTTCACATGGTTGATAGTCCTAACGGAGTTCGTTGGTTGGAAGGAACCAAAGGACTATTTTGGTGTGATCATTGATAGACATGACTGTAGAGGAGCGTGCTATCAAAACCTACGGGCGATCCTAGATACGAGGAAGCAGCATGCAACAAATGAGGTGTTCCACACCTACTATCATCAACTCTGCAATGTTATCATCAACACGCCGCAAATATCAAAAGAGGTAACAGGAAAATACATTCAAGCAGTAAATTTTTATGCTAACATGTGTTGCATTGAAATTTCAACAAAAGAACAAAAGAAGAACATAGAATAGTTTGAGGGATGATATCACATGATAGAGGAAGATATTGATCTTCTCATGAAAGAATGGCCTGCGCAGTATCGGGTCAAGATATTTGACGTCCAAAGCGACGATGAGGAGGACAACCCAATACCATGTCCCATGACAGAAGAAACCTTAAAGAGGAAGGACCTCGAAATCCCACTGCAATAAAAGGGACCACGGAAAAAGGCCAAAGCAAATAAGGAAAAAGTAGATACAGTACTAAAAGAGAAGATTACAAAATGATTGCTCAGGTTGTCAATGAAAAGATGGAAGACATGCTGATCGAGAAGGAAAAGAAGGAGAAGGTAATTCATGAAACCTTAAAATAGAACATTAATAAGTTGAACATGATCATCGAAAAATTTGAATAGGTACAACAGAGATTACTAGTACAGAAAGACTTAGGATCAGAGGCAAAGTCGGGAGGCACTTTGCAGATACAAACACCGCAGTGGACCCTGACGGCACCAACAAGGTCCCACCACGTCCATCTGCAACCCTTAGTAGTAAGGCTGCTGCTACCTGACCAAATAATCCTGGATGTAAAGGACGTAGACCACGTAGAACTCGATCTTGTGAAGATCACATTACCGACTCTACATTACTTGTAGTTGCAAGTTTTTGAAGAAATGCACGAGAGAACCACAGATGCAATGAAAGGGCAAGTAGAATTGTAGACAAGCTACAAAGTGTTGGAAGAAGCTAGCTCATGGAGAGCTATGGAGATTCAATATGAACATGATCATTGGAAAAGGCTGGAATCCACGATCACCATAGTTGCGGATGAGATACCAGAATTTGAAATACAGGCGGAGGCTGTAGATACCGTCATCAAGATAGGCCAGATGGTGAATAAACTTAAGGAAGAAAAAGATGATATGGAAGTCACCTTCGAAGATGAGATATATTCATTAAAAAGCCAACTTCAGAACATGACAATACCAACTGAAACAGAAATAAGAGTAAATTAAGTGAAAGTAGCGGCAGAAAGCATAGCCATAGAAGTAGCCAAATGCGAAAGTTTATTAGAAGCAACATCTAAAGCATTCGCTACCCTTCAAGAGGACCCATAATGGCTAGAAGCAAAGGAGGCACTGAAAGCAAAGCAGACAGAATTCGAAACATTAGATGAAGAAGTTAAAGCATTACCAGCACGGGAACGACTCCACAGATACAAGGAGGTCAATGCGCTAAGGAAGGAAGTGCAGAATTGTTGATGCCCTGGAAATCGCAGCATCAATCAGCAAGGGATTCTCCCCGGTAGGAAATCCCAATTAGATCGCTCATCGTTTGGTGTGGGGAATCCATCCGATTAATGGTTCTGGTTACCCTGTAGGATTTAAGATTTGTTGTGCTCTTTATTGGTTGTGGCCCGATCCACCGTTTATGTGTTTTAAATTTATGTATGAGATGCAAGCGTTGTAAACTAAATTAATCTAAATGAAAAACTGAAACAAATCTTAATCTAAAATTATGATAAGCAAATCTATTCTATCCTCGCAAGGATCCAAAATAAGAGGATGAGCAGCGTGCTGTAGATACACATAAGGGTCACGCAGATAGCTGTTTGAACCAGTTTAAATGTGAATTACTGCAGAAATGGAGATACATTCAAGATAGCTCAAATGAATTAAAACGATTTCACCACTCATAGTACACAGCATAATACACAAAAAATGAGAAACATTCACAACAATAGAGTAATCCAAAAATAGTTAGAACGATCTCACAATAAAATAGTGGTAAGAGAGTCCAAATAGTTCCACATCCCTTTACATAGATCCCAAGCAAATGTCGTGCAAGCTTTCAATAGACAAAAACAAACTCCTGTATCTTTATATTTGGAAAATAGTTCCCATACATAGCGCAATCTTTTTTCTTTGCCTGTCAAAAGTCCTTATTCTGGCCTCCGTTTGTCTATTTATAGATTTACAATGCTTTCCTTTTCCCAAAAGCTAAACCTAAACCTAGGAGGGAACAAAATTTTTTCCTTCTAGTGGACAATAAGAAAAAACCCGAAACGCAGCTGTCTTTTACAAAATTAGAACAAAACAGAAATAAAATTCCCTTTTCTTTATTACAAAAAGACAAATAACAGCTGTCTTTTTTTTAAGAATAAATCAAGCTATGGATGGCTCAGTTGTTGAATGCAATGCTTCTACTTGCTCAGGGATATAAGCTGGACCAATGAACTGATGAAAAACCTTTGGGGTTATCACCTCCACCTTTTTCAAATATTCCAATTCTGCATTTAAACCTCCTTGTAGTTCTGTTAAGCGCACTTCTCTCTCTGGGAAATCATAAATTTCTTGTGGTAGGCCTAGTTGGCATTTACTGAAGGATTCCCGAGTTCTTGAGTATAAGGCTTTGCAGGTTGTAACTGTCTTCCTGATTTCCATGCTTAATTTGCTGCCACAATCTCTGCAAACTACAATAGCGAAATAACGCAAGTAAAGATTTTGACAAAGGCTTTAAATGAATATTTGCACACCTCAAGCCTCATTATATTTAAAGAGACACATTTATGTCGCCCAGGCCACAAGCTGGCCAATTTTATAGGCACAGGGCTCAAAGTGGAAAGGTGGTTGATAATTTCGCCCCACGCGAATATATATGAGGAGCAATCAAAACCAAAAAGGGCGGGCTGCGCTATGGCGGGGAAAATAGAATTAACTGATGCGCAATGGGAGGAAGCTTATGATTAAAACACCCACGATCAAGGGTCGATCCCACGGGCTTAAAGCTCATCGGAGACATTTTACGATTGGGAGTGGCGCAACAACGGTGATTTTTTAAGGCTAACTCATGCACCATAGTAGAGAAAATATCATCAATACTTGCGCTGGACGGGTTGCAAACGGTAGGCATAATCAAGCGTAGCACTTGCGATCGCGGCAAGGAATTTATCATTAGGACCTGCACCCAAAAGGTGCGCCATGATCAGAGAAAATATCACCAAGATCTGCTCTGGATGGTTTTGCAAAATGTCGGCAAAAATATGGTTAGAAGCTGCGCCATAGTGCGAGGATTAATTTTAACATTTTCCCTTTGTCGTGAAATTTGGTCATAAAAATCCGCCCATCGGCGATCTTCAGGCTAAGCCATGTGTTGGTGTCGACCAAAATAAAATAACCCCTGCGCTTATGTCACAAAAGTTGTCACTAAAGACTGCTCTTAATGCTAAAGATGGTTTTTCCTTAGTCAAAAAACCAAACAAAAATATTTGGAAGATTGGTCATAAAAAATCCACCCATCTGTGATTTTAAGGCTAAGCCATGCGCTGGAGAGTTCCAAAGACTTAGAAGATTCTTGTGCAGACATCCTTTATGAAGTTAAACTCTGCACCGAAGGAGGCCATAATAGACCTTGGAAACCTTCCCAAAAGCACGCAGATCAAAGTTGACTCAAGCGCCGAAAGCGAAAAAAATACAGTTAAAACTTGCACCGAAGAGGCAGAGTTAGGTTTGCGATTTGCACCGAAGACGGCAGTCTTATGATCGAAACTTGTGCTGAAGGTGGGAGATTTATGGTTAAAACTTGCGCTGAAGGCTAAAGGCTCATGGTTAAAACTTGCGCCGAAGGCTAAGGTGACTTTGCCTTAGAAAAATTTTCAGAAAACTTCTTTGGGAAACAAGTGTTAAATTTTTGCCGGATTTAGAGCAGGATAAGCTTCAAAAGAAAGAGAAAGAAAAATCAATACAAAAGTGTAGGAGGAGGGGCCCCAATATGTTTCAAAATTTTGGGGGGATGTTGCAGCAACAACAAGAATTTAAGAGAGAAAGAGGCTGCAATTGGGGATAAAACACAGCCCTTCCTAGAAAAAGCAAGCTTCATGTCACAAGAGATCGAAGAGAAACTGAAAGAATTGCCCGATGATTAGAAACAGGTAGAAGATCAAGAAGGACAAGAGATAACACTTGAGATGCTAGACACAGTAATGAAAGGGAAAAGGGACACCAAGGAAGCAATTAAGAAATTAATTGTCGAATACAATGAATTCACTGCGTCGACCGGACCATAAGAGGAGGAACAAGTAGAAGATGCAAAAGTTGCGGGTGGCTCGAGGGCGAGCCACAAGTCAGTGTTAGGGACCTATTGGGCCTGGCCCAAGGAGGTCAAATTTTGAACATATTAATTTTTGTGAACTGTGAAGCTGAGCACAGCATGGATGGAGACTTTTTGTGGAAAACAATTTTGGAAGCTGCGAGGAGAAGCACAGCACAGTTTTGGTATGCTATGGCGGTGCACGCAGCACAGTTGTGGAAGAACTGCGAGGTCGGTGCCGCGAGGAGTACAGCGCCGTGATGTTCCACGTCAACGGACATCCAGCTAAGCAGAGCATGGATGGAGGATGGCAGTTAATGGGGTTAGGTCACAGAAGACCTATCTTTGGCAAAGATCACCGATAACTACCAAGCGATGGGTAGGTACAGGTCGAGATAGACAAATTGGTTACACCACTAGATAGCTACCAGTTGAACCAATTGTCTAAGGCCGTGATTGGAGCAATAGCATAGTGGAAGCAAGTTGTTGGCACGGATGATAGAGGAGCGGATGACAACGTGTCTACACCGAGGTTGGCGTGCATATGACTGAAGATCCACCACCAGATATCAGTAAGTCCGGTTTTGGGAAAACTGTGACAGTTTTGTAAAAACCTAAGGGTTTCTCCTTTGTAATGTAAAGACATGACCTAAGGGCATGATCTATATATAGGGCAATTTTGTATAGGAAATGAACTCTTCATTTTGTTATTTTCCTCATTGTTGATTGAATAGATCTCTGTTAAGAGACATTTTTGTAAAGGCTCTGCAAGCTGAGTGCGCAGAGACCTAATCTTGAGAGAGAGAGAGAGAGAGAAGAGCGTCTACAGCTGAGTGCCCAGGCGAAGAACTATTGTACCCCTTTCCGAGATTAATAAACAACAGTTCTTGTGGACATAGCTTCCCATCCGGGGGGGTGAACCATGTTAAATCATTGTGTTATGTGTTTGTTGTGTGTGCTTGTCATTAATTGGTGATTTAAATTACTTACAGTACATGAATGAGATTATTAGTGCTTGTTATATGTTTACTGAGATCTGTATTCACCGAGGAAGGGACGAAATAAGATGCTAATTAGTTCATGTATGAAGAATTATTAAACAGTAAGCACCTATAAGTCTCGAATGGATGGATCAACGAGATAACCACATAGTTACTTATTAAGGGTTGAATCGTAGTAACAAGGCTCACAGCGCTGCGTGTCTCATTCAAATTGCATAAGTTATGGTATTTACCAATCTAAGTAATGATGAATGATTAAAGGATATCCAATAATTCCAAGTAGAAAGGAGTACGCCTCGTAGACTAGCCTCCTCATCTAGTGGTCAATGTGCCATTCCATAAAGAAGTTCTGCATTGTCTCACCGCAGTAGCCTAATAGTGTTGCTCAGTCCCATTAACGTAGGATATCAGAGTCCGTATAGTCTCCTGTCTTCCGCGTGGAAGCATACTACCAAGCTGCACAACTGTCAGTTAAGCACTCGCATCACCAGGTTGTGGAAATCTGATTCCGCAACCACCCCATCTAAATTCGCCTCGAGTGAGACTTCAGACTGCTTGCATTCTGTTGCCGAAAGGGCCGGTGAATAGGGGTTTTGTTGGTATCTCGTACCGCGAAGTACCTGGGTCTACATAGGAAAAACTCTTGAACAATACTACGACCAAAACGAGGTGAGTCACCAGAAATTGAAGGCCCTGCTATATTGCATAGACAGACATAAAAACCACATTCTAATGACTTGGGAACAGAATTGATTATCAACTCAATTAACATTACTTGAGAAGAACAACATCAAATCAACACTGAGAATTCGTCGTCACATCACAGACTGAATACAAACTTATTTGATAACCTTACTCTAGTTGAAATTGAAACATTGAAACATCACACACATGCTCATGAAATTCCTCCTTTGATGAATATTTCAGAACCAGTTGCACTTATTGTCCATGAGTCACCGGGTGATATCAAACCTCTTTATGAAATTTTGCATGACATACACAATCCAACACAGGACCCCATGGCTTTCTCAAACATTGGTTTTCCATATGGATCGGCTAATTAGGGTCAACACACACAAGGAGTAAACTAGAGTCCTCATGGTATACAAAACACTTGTCCAAATTCTACTTCTGGGGACAACCCTTCACCATGGAATGGTAATATTCCTGGCGGAAGCAATGAACCATGGAACATTTATGCCAATTGGGGCTATGCTCCTCATATTAGTGGAAATTTCTCGAGGGTTTATCATCCAAATAATCCTATCACAATGCCTAGCGGAAATCCACCTATCAACCCCATTCCACCATGGAGTGGGGCGGTTTCGGGAAGTATCCAATCTTCTTGGGACCCACCTTCGCAAGGAGGGTATCAACCTTGGAACACTTATCCAAACCAAGGAAACATTCAATGGAGTGGCCTGATTCCAACTAGTAACCAATCTAATTGGGGCCCACCCCTGCAAGGGGGCAATCCACTCATGAATCCCAACCAGCAATGGAGTGGTAATGTTCCACCAAGTCATCAATCGCAATGGAACATACCCCCACAAGGGGGAAATCCACCTATTAATCCTATCCAGTAATGGAATGGAAATGTTCCACCAAGTCATCAATCTTAATGGAGCATACCCCCGCAAGGTGGCAATCCATACATGTAACCTAGTTCACCATGGACTGGGCAATATTAAAAAAGTAACCAACCTTTTTGGATGCCACCTCCACAAGGATGAAGTCAACCTTGGAATGATTGTAAATACCAAGTTCAACCACCATGGTATGGTTGGGATCTAGGAAATAACCAATCTTCTTGGACCCCACCTCCGAAATGAGGCAATTCACCGAATGGTCATGTTCCAGGTTGTTGCCAAACTTCTTGGGGTCAATCTCCGCGAACGAGAAACCCACCTTGGAATTCTTATCACACCTAGGGATCACATCAGTGGAGTGGTTAGGTTCTCGAAAGTAACCAATATTTTTTGGGCCTAACCTCACAAGGGGGAAATCCAACCATTAACCCCATTTTGCCATGGAGTGGTCAAGTTCTAGAAAGTAACCAATCTTTCGGGAACCAACCTGCAAAACCCGCGTTTGATCTAGCTAGGCTACCACATGAACCTCATGTTAATGGTATGATGGATTCTGTCAACCATTTTGAATAGATTACCCCACATCCGGGACAAGTTTCTATTCAGAATTCGCAACCCACAGCTGGCCAGGAAATGCAGGAACTTGCTAATCCTTCCAACAATTCTGACATCCTCACAGTCTCATCAATAGACCTTAGAGGAAAGAAGAAGAAGTACAAGAGTAAGCAAGATTCTAACTGTGGGAAGGGAGTTGCACCAACTGTTCTTCAATGCCATATGCAACAACAACCCACTATTTTGACACTGGTACCTACACCAGGGGGCAACCAGCCACCCCTCCACAAGGGGGCAATGATCCTAATGCCAATGTCTTCATGTGTGATCCTGAGATGAACATTCAAACAAGATTTGATTCTTATGATGTCTCTCCTAGTACACCAGATCAGTCAGAATCACAACCAGATGGTTATCTCTACATTGAGAAACCAACCATAGACTTAGTACCACACCCCCCCAAAGGTGTTCTACGTAGAACAATGCATAATGCCAACATGCAAGCTGCTCAGAACATTAATGTTCTTGAGGACCTAGCTCAAGTACCATGTGCCATGTCGGCCTTGGAGGTATTGCAATGTTTTTTTGCGCCAAGAAAAGAACTATTGTATACTATTTGTGTTGTTGATACATCCGATGAGACTTCGATCACATCAAACATAGACCATTCAATACATAGGATCCTTCCTGAAGTTGCTTTTCAGATTAAAGTAACGACTCATGGTAAGAACATCTATGTAACCATAGTATATGAAAGGACCTCAACTTGTGTAATGTCATTTTCATGTTGGAAAGCATATGGATCACCTCTATCTGTCGTAGAAGTTTCAAACCTAGCTACTCAAATAACTTCGACAGATTCAGATAAAAATCTTCCCTTGATGGAGGAATATGATTCAGTTACTTGGCCCATTTGGGCTGTGAGATCTCCCAGCTCACATGACCTCTTGGATTACATTTTATCGTCAAATGAAGATATCATTGAAGTTGTAAACATTTGGTTGTACCCACCTAAGATCATCTTTTGTGGGGCCACAGGGAGCATACTTGATATAACTCTACCCAAGTATAGGAGCATGATTTGCATGTTCCTCGATCTTATTTGGTATATTTGGAAACTTGCATATAGGTTTAGGCCATCCCTTTGTGAAGATGCATTTGAACCTTTTGCAACCCAAACTTGCCATAGGGTCGAACCTGTTGGAAATTGGTGGGTCTGCCCTTGATATCTGTATTTTCCACCATTCTGACAACAGAGCCTACCGAACATGGGACACCCTAGTCAGCACCCCATTGTCATTTTGGTGCAAATGCTGCATTATTCTCATAGGGTCAGGAGCCCTATTAGTCCCATCATGACTTGGAGTTTGAGACGACATATTTCTCTTTCATACATTTCTGACCATATCCTGATGGGCTCCCAATTTTTTGTCATTTTACATAAGCTTGCATTAAAATATCCACTTGAACATCCATGCAAACTTCTTCGTTGCTTATTCCTTATGTTGCTTATTTTCCTGTATAGTCACTTTCTGTTACAAGATGCCTATAAACGATTGCTTATGTATATTTGACCCATACCCATGGAGGAAACATCTGCAAGAGTGTACATAACTAGCTCAGCCCTTGTTTGCAATACAGATCTTTGCCTCGGCCTGACCCATGCCCTTGAGACACTCATTTCCTCTAATGTACCATAGCATGTTTTTTTTTTTTCAAGCTAATAAATGAAAAAGGTTAAAAAAAATCGAAAAACAAAAAAATCCAAAAAGGGAGAGACTTGAATCACTTCATATTATAAACTATGAAGAAAATGACAACAGTCAGTCCTTGTTACCCTTGAACACGGCACATAATATTGTATCCACGGTCAGTACACCATTTGCATTTGCCTTAGGAAACTGTACCAGTATTTTGAACAGATCTCCATCGATGGGTTATCCTTCCCGTCACCAATGGAGTTTTCGTTAATGCATCTAGCATTAGCATATTTCATCAAGGTCAGTTACTCATAGTCCTATGTTGCCAAGTTTCCATTCTGCGTCATGTTATGTGTTCAAGGGAAGTCCAAACTGAGTCGGCCATTGCTCAAATATTCTTGACCAATCATGTCAGCCTTCCTTGTGTCAGTATATCAGACTATTGATCTTTTTTTTGTATCGGTTGATGTGGGATGCATTAATGCCCTCCTTTCAATGGATCTATTCCTATCGACATCAAGAGTCACCATCTAGGACATGGATCTAGAAACCCAAGAGTACCTTGGATCTTGCAGTCATTAGTGGCAGGTTTCCTCGCAAATGATAGTGTGTACACATCAATGACCCCTGATTATTCGATTCTACAAGTGTTCAACTTCAGAACATCTATTTACACTTGCTAGTTTGTACTCAGTACCTTAAAGTCCATCATCATTATCGGTGGGTCTCTTCACATCTGTTAATAGTATACATCCATGACCAGTAATCAGATGGTGTTTTATTATGCTCGACATCATATCACTTATTCGCATGATATAAACTCGTACTATCGTCGATTTGTATTGAAGACCTTGGGAAAAACAGTTGTATCACTCATCGATGCACTGCTCGAGCTACGCAAGATTAGATTGCCATGTCAGAAGTTCAATAAAGACTTTGTTCTCGCACTCATCAAAATGCATGTATACATTTTCAGAAAAAAATTTGCTTTTGACATGGATCCACTATGTATTGTTCATGGCCATGCTTGTTTACTGTTGAGCAGGGGTATGCCCGCCTCAAGAAGATATTATATATTTGATAAATTGCTATGTCTTGCAGGTGTGATCCTCAATCCTACTCCCGTGATTTTTCCTTCCCTTATCCTTGCCTTGAATGACAAAGAGTATCAGTACAAAGAGTATCAGTATGCCGAGTATAAATTTCAGTAATGTATTTCGGCCCTTAGCTTTGCTTCGGACCTCACAAATTAGGGGGCATCTGTTAACAATCAAATTGACACCCATAACTAAGTGAAGGAGCAACATATGTTTACCATGCACCTGCGACAGGAAAGTCATGACACAAGTTCAATCAGAGACAAATCCTCTCTGAGAAATGCATTAATTATGTTTAAAACATCCTAAGTGGAGCAAAAAGCCTAAAAACTATTCAAAAGTGGGTTTTCACTTGAAAATAATCAAAATGAGGAAAATGACTAATCCCACATTTAGAAGAAAATCCTAAGGCCCATTTCCCAATGCTATATAAGAAAGGCATGGGAGGCATCGTAAAGGGAGAAAAAATTAGCAACGGCATGCTGATGAGATTCTGAAGGGAGGAGAAGAGCTCCAAGTCTTCAAAAGCAAGGATGAAGGAAGGAGAATTTATGGCAAGGGCAGAGGCACTCACACCAGGATTCCTGGTAATCATGTATCTTCTCCATTGTTTTAGCATGAATTGATTCAAGTTTCTGCCATTATAATGTTTAAATGTTGCTTGTATTATGTGATTTAAACTTTTAAATGGTTGCAAATATTAAATTTACTTGTCTTAATGGATAAATGAATCTAGATTTAAAATAACTTGTGATAATCTGTTCATCTCTGATGTAGAGACTCACCATCTCTTAGCAAAATAGTTAAACTAGTGTATACACAACCCTTCACTAAATGTTGTTATCAGTAACATCATAGGTTTTTTTGGCTTATCGGAATCCAATATATAGATTGATCAATACCATATGACGCTAGCACCATACATGGTACTAGATATTTCACTCATTTAAAACAAAATCCTTCCAGAATGTGTCTTCATTTGATAGTACAAAGGAATTGTGTTTTTGTTCAATTTTCATAGAAGGCAATGAATCTATAGAGGTTTGTGAAAACATAATGAACAACTGTGTTAAACCTTGGAAACATACATACATTAATTGAAAGGGGAAAATGTCAATCATAAGCTTGGAGAAGTTAGAATCATGGGACATTGCACTATTATTTGAAGGTGATAGAATTTCTAATATTGTTAGAGAGCTAACAATACAAATGTGGAAAAATAAATAAATTTGCAAACAATGTCCATTGTATATAATATGTAGAGTAAATTAATTGTTATAAAAAATGGATTTAAAAAATGGCCTTGGCAGCAGTTGTGATTGCACCCATAGACAAAAAAAAATCGAATATTATTTGATGCAGTGCATTGAGAGGAAGATGAAGTTATTGAAGGAATATACTAACAAAGGATTTATGTATAAAAGAGGATCCATTATATTAAAAGGTTATTTTTTCAAAGAAACCCATCAAAGTGAACGTTATATTCACTTTTAGGATTATCACCCCGATTTCATATGCTTCCAATATACTCATTTGGTATGTGCACCTCGGATAAAATTAATAAAAGTACCATCGAAGAATAAATTGAAAGCTAAAAGATGGAAAATGATGAAAGTTGATCATGAACGAATAGTTGAAGTTGGAATCCCATTGTGATTTTTATATAATGTATATGTGGAGTTCTATCTTCATTGGATTTGTATTTTGATAACCAAACATTGTGAATTTTGATGGACTAATGTATTCTTGATTTATGATGTGCTTTGTTGATTGTTGGATCAATGGATGGCCTCTCTTGAAACATTTTTTGTCTAGCTACTTTGTTTGGTTGTATTCAATTATTTTAGATAATGAAGTGTATTTAATGTTTACTTGAATATGCATTGTAATAGTCAAATGATCATTTTGGGTCCCCATATGTCTGAAAGGACCTTTAAGGGACAAGATAATGATAGTGGATCCTCTACTACCACGTTGAATCTACTTTTGACCTTTAGTTTTCAATATTCTTATCTTGAATGCTTTTCTAAAATAAAATCATTTGATTTAAAGCATCTATCATTTGTTTTTGTTTTTGTTTTTCCAAGCAACCTTGTAGCTATTACTTCATCCTACAATTGTTTAGCTACATTTCCACAATGATATTTGAATTATGATGTACAAGTCATATTCATAAATTTATTTATGTAAATTAGTATGATATCTTTATTCTTTATAATAAAATGTTTGACTATTTTAAATAACAATTTAAGTAGGATGACCTATAACAAAATTCCTTAACAATACAATATTATACAAGAATGGCTTCACTAGATTTACAATATGTTCTATTGTGCTCCATATTGTAATCCATTTCATTCAAATATTGACATCTTCAAATTTACAAAAAAGAGTGAAGCCAATCTTTACGGTTTCAACATGATAATATATCATTTTTGTAGAATGGTCGATCTAGATTAAAGGAGGGAAGCAATCATGAAGCGAATGTTAAACCATGTATTCATTAATTTCATGGATGGAAAGGGAATTTCCTTCAACTACGTAGACATTAAATGAAAAAATTTGATACGTACAATGATGTAGGACCTTTATTTCCAACATAAATTTGTGACAAACTTACAATGTAATAGTTGTGCAATGACAACTTAATCATCCAATTCCTATGTTTACTTGGTAAGCTTTTTATCAGAACGACAAATGTAAAGTTAGTTTGATTTGATCATTGAAATGGAGTGATATGTATTATTTTGAAAACATTTGTTCCAATGTTAACTGAAAATTTGCTTGATTCAAGTCAAGTGTATTTTAAATTTTTAATCACATTAATATGGATAAAGATAAACCATACGTTAGATATCAAAATCGCTATCAATAAAAAAAAATTTAGTGTGAAAGCTAAGCATCAACTGAAATATATTTCTAATCCCAATTTCCATATCAACACTTTCTCACTTATGGTTGATGTTGGATATGAATGCCAACATATTTTGAAGTGTAGAAACTTTGGCTTTAAGGCCATAATTTAAAGTGTTTCCTTTATTTTGGAAAAAGAAATTAAACCTATACATGTTGTATATATAAATGTATAAATGTATTACGTTGACATCATCTTTGATAGATTACCATTTATTATATTTAATGAATTTTAAATTTTCTCATTTGTATTTCAATTAAAAGTGTTTATTTGATATGTTTGAACAATTGAAACATTATGATGTAATGGATAGTTTCAAATGATTTAGGTTGGAATTTTAAAATATTATTTTTAATATTTATAAAATAAATATTAAATTAAAAATAAAAATAAATTAATGTCATTTTCATGAGAGTTTTAAAAACTTATATCATTATCAACTCACTATAATTCTTTCAATGAGCTTATTTGAAAAGTAATAGATAGGTATTCTTAAAATGTCTAAGTATTTTAAAAAGTAAAAAAAAGCTATTGAAAAACGAATATATTCATTCTTCTGATCACGTAGAAAAAATAATTATAAATGATTGTATTTTCATGTTAATATTTGTAGGATAGTTGGAAAGTCTATTATTTTTATTTTATATTAATTTATTGGATTTTCAAATGGTATATAATAATTTTTTTTGAGTTTTTAATTAATTAATAATTAAAAACAAAAATTATATATTTAAATTTTAAATTTAAATATCTATTTTAGATAATTCTATTTATTTAAGAAAATAGTTAAATATATCTCGTTGTTATCTTTTTTATTTTATTTTATGGTAGTGATTCTAAATTAGAAATAAACAATTATAAAATAAAAGAATATAAAAAATAACACGTAAGTAGTTAGTTAACCAATAGCAGTTAAGGGTGATTACAACTAAGTATAGAGAATAGGTAACATATAACTTATTTTTGGGACTAACCTGTGGCTTTTAATGTTTTCCAGACACAATGTTCACCCAGCACAAATTAAGTAATTATGTTAATTTTTAAATAAGTACCAAATAACTTGATTACAGCTAAACATACATAACAAGTACCAAATATCTTGTTCATAACACTTAACTTGTGATCTATCCACCAACCATAAGTTAAGTAGTTCTATTAATGTATATTAAAATAAAAATATAAAATATAAAATATAAAATTATCCATTTTTTGTCTTATTTTCCTATCGCTTATTGATTTTCTTTTGGATTGAAACCAAACTCCATTAATCAAATAACAACCCAACCCAATAAACCTTTGTAACTTCCTTCTCAGTCTCTATAACGACTAAATTTCATAATCCCGGATCGATTCAAACGACAGGGTTGGATCAACATGAAATACTGATTTGAATGGAAGCATAATTGGATGTCAAATGAGATCTCATCTAGGTTTAATGTGGATTCCATTGTTAGCCGCGATCTCTACCCTTGAATTTCTCTGCAGCTCCAATTTGTTTCAGACAACATGATAAATGTAATATAACTGAAGTGCAATAATATAGCTTATAAGTTTGATCTTAGCCACAAAATTGAAGTGTAGTGTACAGTTTTGGGTGAGTAAAATGTTTAAATCTGTGGTGGGTCGGTTTTCTGTTATTTAATTAGTGTTAGTGTACACTATATTTTTATCAGTGTATACTGTATGTTTTGATTCTTTGTCTTCTTTACTATTACTATACATATTGTGTAAATTAGTTATGGCAATTTGATTAAGTCCCAGTATCCTACAGGAAGTTGAGATTGGGCGATGGTGGAATGCATATTAGGGTTTATGCAATTTAGGGTTTGCAGATCCCTTCCAGCTTGGAATGCTCAATGGTCACATGAACTAACTGTTGAATGCGTTAGCATTCCTTATCTGTGGTAACGATTGGCTGCTGTTGAAAGAATATATACATTTTTGGGTTTACACTCTCGTTTTGGGAGGTTTACTGCTTGGGCCGTTTACGGGTATGAATCTCTGTAACTCCTATGGTTATCCTTGTTTTTAGGAAGGGTTGTGTCGATCTTGTGCCGGTTTTCGACGGGGGTGCTTACATTCAATGTGCCGTGGGTTGCCGGAATTGGGGTTTATGGAACCGTGACCCACTGGAACAATACACGCCGACAATACGGGGGTGGACCACTGAATCTACAAGACATTATAATATATGGACCGGTATCTTGTGCCATTTGCTATTATTTTAACTCATTTGTCAGGGGTTTTCTGCTGGTGTAGATTTGCTTTGTTACTGTGACTCTGGGACTTGTCGTTGTCTTGTGGCCAATATGGACGGAACTATGCTGGAACCCATTATGCCAGCTGATAATAATTTGAATGTCTCGGACTTCATGATTGAAGAAGCCGGGTTGTTCAAACCCGACTCTTTCTTCAAAAACCAGCTGCGTGGAAAACGGGCCTTAAACTCCAGCGGTCGACAGGTGGAGCCACATGGGAAAACACAAAAGGGACAACTGGCCATGGGGAAGACACCTGGAGAAGCCACGGGCTCGGATCCATCGGTCGGTAGTGGTCGGGTTCGTCCGGGAAGGGGCGACAGTGAACGACACGGGTCGTCATCAAGAGCGAACAACAGATTAGTTGGAAAATACTTTAGCAGGCCCGGGGAAGCTTGGCTGACGGTCGGTCGGGATATTGGTCTGGAGGAGGTTGTGGAGTTTAACATGACTGTACTTGTGGGTAAATTCTCATATCATGCCATGAATCGAAGAAATATTGTCAAATGGGTCGAAGAGATGTGGAACCCTATTCTGAAATACACCCCACAGGTATTTGCTTTGTCTTGTGGATGGTATGGGTTCAAATTTGATCAGGAGGCACACTGTACCCGCAATCTGGAGGGTTTATGGCTATATGGAACGGGGAGCTTAATGCTTCAAAAATGGAAAACGGATTTTGATCCAGACTCGGCTTCGGTACGCCTTAGACACTTATGGGTTCTTATGCCTGGACTTCCACTGGCATTGTGGAACCGTGGGGCCTTTGAGGCCATTGGAAACTGTATAGGTCGATTTCTGCATGTGGAGGAGGAACATTTGAATGGGTTTGACCGGCGGATGGGGCGGATGTTGGTTGAGGTGGATGTTTCCCTGGGGCTTATTGATGTGCTGCATATTAATTGGAGTGGTCGTCAGCTGGCACAGGTTATTGACTACTGGGGCATACCTTTCCGGTGTTCGAATTGCAAAGCGGTGGGTCACCTGTGGCGTCAATGCATGGCACCGGCTTCTTCTGGCCGCATCAAGGATGGGGGGTCGTTCTGGTCGTCAGATGATGGCAATGACATAGAGATGGATGTGACGGGCGCACTTGATGGCTTCTCCAACCGGGTACTCAACCCTCTTGCACCTGATTCGGCGATATTCCGCAAGTTGGAATTACAGGACCCTAAATTTTTCCATTCATTAAATGAGATGGATATATCTTTTATTAATACTTTAGACTTGAACAATGGTAATAATGGTAATTACATGAGATGTCGTCATAACATGGATTCTTTTTCCTCCGGGACTGAAAATACATCAAATGAAAATTCTGAAAAATGATGACCCGATATTTGAGCCTGAATTGAAGGAAAAAATGCAAAACCTCAGCCCTGTGGATACCTCACCGGTTATCTCGGTATCTCCCAATATTCCATCTTCTGTTGTCCCGACGGTTCTTGTATCTCCCGACTCTGAGCTACCATTTCTTAACAGGGATGCTGTGAAGAGTAGTGAGGTTGTCGAGAAGAGTAGTAACATGAATTTTATTGTTAATAATGTCGGGGGGATGGGGACCTATGGAAAGAATCCTGTGAACTTTCCGGTGATGGATTGTCCCAGCGTAGGACTCAATAATACTTCTGAACCAGGTGGGAATGTTATACACATTCCATCATATTCCGATATGGTGAAGAAGTCTCCCATTCCTACTTATTTCAGAAATAGGGTGGTGGACACTATCGAGACATCTGCTAGAGATTTGGGGGGAACTTTGGACCTGAAGGATACCGTCCTGGCGAAGGGGGTTTGTAATACCTCTGCTGTGAACATGCCTGATACACCTGGGGACATATGTATACATAAGGGGGCTCATAGGGGTGGTCTAGCACAGGACTTCTCGCCCTTGAAAACTAGAAGTGCCAGGAAAAACAAGAAGGTCAATCTGGGGGGGTCAGAGGAGGGCCATGGCAAGATGAACTCCCCTAATACTTCTGATACCCGGGCTCTTAGAGGAATGAAAGCCCTTGCGAGGGTTAGGAAATGATATTTTTCTCTCTGAATATTTGGGGGGTGGGGGGCCTGCCCAAACAACTGGCCCTCAAGCGTGTGTTAGAAATTGTCAAACCTGATCTGGTACTACTACAGGAAACTGTGGTTAGCAGGGAAAAAGCACGTATCTTTTTTAATAAAGTAAAGCCGGGATGGATGTGTTGTTCTATGGACGCGGCTGGTCTTTCTGGTGGCCTCCTAGCGGCTTGGAACCCGTATGTTTTGAGACTAATCCCATCACATATCTCACTGGGTATTTTGCTGTCTGGAAACATCAGGGGATCGGAGAAGAACATTAATATTATTAATTGCTATGGTCCTTATAGTGATCGGGAGACTTTCTGGAACTTAGCTGCATTAGAACATTTGCTGGATTTCGAGAACTTAATTATTGCTAGGGACTTAAATTTCACATGGGGGGATGAAGAAATTTGGGGTGGATTGGCCAGGAGGGACCCCCTGGGCCCCTATTTCTCTGATTTATTCATGAAGTATTCTCTGGTCGATGTGGCCCCGCGGCCGATGGCACCAACATGGTCAAATGGTAGGAAAGGGGAAAATCAGATTCATAAACGAATTGATCGATTCCTAATATCGGAATCATTGCTATCCCGCTTTCAGAATTATAGATCCTGGAATCACCAAATAAAAATTAGTGATCATCTTCCTATAATTCTCCAATTTGATGATGAGCCTTTCCAAAAATCCTTCCCTTTCAAATTCAACTCCTCTTGGCTCACGGATGAGGAATACACTTCGGGGGTAAGGAATTTATGGCTGCAGGTGAATGTATCGGGGGAGAGATCTGCAATGGACAAACTGGCGGTGAAACTCAAGATGTTAAAAGACTATACAATCAAGTGGGAAAAAAATAAAAAAGCTTTGATGGGAAAGGAACTTGCTGAGATTGAAAAGGAAGTGGAATCACTGATGCTTCGTGTTGTTGAGACTGAACTAAACACTATGGAACTTTCAAGACTCTTTACCCTGGAGTGTCGAAAAATGAAAATTCTTCTGATACAGGAAGAATCATGGAGATTGAAGAGTAGAGCTACTTGGCTCAAAGCGGGAGATCTGAACACAAAAATTTTCCATCAATTTGCTGACTCCCATAGGATGAAAAACTCCATTTGGGATCTGAATGATCATATGGGCCGGCGGATAAGGGGGGAGGAGAATTTGATGAATGAAGCTGTTCGTCACTTTCAGGAATACTATTGTGACCCAAAAAATACTACCCTGGCTGAACAGTTTAAACTTATCAATGAATATCCACGGATGTTCAATGATGAGGAGGGGGATAACATATTTCTGGATGTCTCTCTGGGAGATGTGGAAAACACCCTGAGAGGTTTTGCAAAAGATAAATCTCCTGGACCGGATGGGTGGACGGTGGAGCTATTCATTCATTTCTTCGATATTATGGGGGAAGATCTCAGGATGGCTGTGGATGAATCTCGGAAAATGGGCATTGTCTCTGGGGCACTAAATTCTACTTATCTGGCACTCATTCCGAAGACATCTCATCCGAATAATTATGATGAATTCAGACCGATCGCTTTATGCAATCTAGTCTACAAGATTATTGCTAATAGAATCAAACCCCTGCTCTCTAGACACATATCCATGGAACAGTATGGATTTCTTTGTGGGCGACAGATCCATGATGCTGTGGGAGTGAAACAGGAAATCTTTCATACTATCAAACAGAGAAGAATTGAAGCACTCATCCTACAACTGGACCTGGTGAAAGCATATGATAAGGTTGATTGGAATTTTTTGAGACTAATACTTATCCAGATCGGTTTGCCATGGAAGGTGATGAAATGGATTATGGCATGTATATCCTCTGTAAATTATGCTATTCTAATTAATGGACATCCTACTGATTATTTTAAGGTAACTCGAGGCCTTAGACAGGGCTACCCTCTATCACCTCTTCTGTTTCTGTTGGTCATAGAAGGTTTGAGTCTCTCCATACACAAGGCACATAGGGATGGAAGGATAGCTGGCATCAATATAACATGGGAGATTTCTGTTACACATTCATTATTTGTGGATGATGTTATGCTTTTTGGTATGGGTATACTTGCTGAATGGATACAATACAAGCAAATACTTGACTTTTTCTGCCTGGTTACTGGCATGCTTATCATCTATATTAAATCTTTCTTCCTGAAGCACTCGGTGGTGGACGATGTGGAACAGTCGATCAGCAATATCCTGCCATTAAAATTCAAAGAACTTGAGGCTGGTACTAAATATCTGGGTTTCTTCATCAAGCCATCTAACTACATGATAAATGATTGGTCATGGCTAGTCAGACGTTTTGAAATGCGAATTAGTCACTGGAGCTTCCGGCATTTAACTTTGGGTGGCAGGCTAACGTTGGTGAAAGCTGTATTACAGAATTTAGGTGTATATTAGTTCTCGCTATGCAAAATCCCTCGTACCATCTCAACCTTGCCCAAAATCCCTCGTACCATCTCCTCACTTGTAGTTTTTGGAGATTCATTATCTATTATCACTTGGCCGAGAGGCAAGACATCACTCAATGTATTGCTCCTTAAACACTGGATGGATGCGGCTCATACTTATCCGGGACTTTGAACATATTCATTTTGAACATGTTTTTAGGGAGGCTAATATGGAGGCGGATATGCTTTCAAAGAGGGCTCTTAACTCTCAGGTTGGGGTCATCATGTGGCACGAATGGCGGGAGGATATACTTTTTTCCCAGGGCTCTTATCATCTACATTGGACTTGATGCTTTTATGTTTTTTATTATTTTCTTATTATGTTTTAGATGCTCCTTATTATGCGGGTTGATATACTTACATATCTGTTAGCTCTATGTGCAGATATTTCTTAGGGACTGGCTCCAACTACTTGTTGGACGTTTTTGTATGCATACTCTACCTTTTGCGGCATATATGACAGCCGTTATGGCTATGGTTTGGTATATATGTTTTTGCTTTGATATATATACATGATGTAGTTGGTATTGGGCAGCTGTGGCTGTCGGGATATATGAACATTATATATTTATGTGGTTATGGACTCTTTGATGTACTGATGATTTTGGATCCATTTCTCCTACTGGAGGGATTCCTGACATATTCTGTGGACATATGGTTCTTTATTTTGGACTTTTCTGATGCTGATGATGACACATTTGACATTGTGTCTGGCTTGCCCATAGATGCTCTCTAGGTCAGGGTTTGAGAGCAATCTGTATGTTTCTGACAGTTGGTTATATTTACTATTTCGTATATTAATAGTAAGTTGAATTTTTCTGTGAAAAAAATTAGTTATGGCAATCCATAGTTTACAATCTACTTTAATTATAATGAACTTATCGATAGTTGATGACATGTAATTAATTTTATTTTTTTCAATATACTTTATAAGGAGTTTAATTTTGGAAACATTAAGTGATGTTTTTATATATTTATGTATAGTTAATAGTGGATTTGACCCTAGGTCATTTACCTACAACTTATAGTTTTCAATCACTCTAACTAAGCGCTATACAATTAATTTTTTAAATTTTAAAAATAATGTTTCTACAAATTTAATATATTTAATTTGATATATAATGTTTGTTTATATTATTAATAATGAATATAGAAATTGTTTAATTTTAAGATAGATTATTATATTTATTTTATTAATTTAAGCACAACACTAATTCCAATGAAAATATTTAAATTAAATTTTATATGATTCCGATAATTGAGAGGAAAAAATAATATATTTGAAAGCCTTATTGAAATAAATATTTACTACTTAGTTAAATATTAACTTTTAAACTTTGAAAAAAAGGTGGCTTTGAAGATAACAAAATTTGATATTAGTATTCGTGTTTATACATTAGTATTTCTATTTATGTGTATATGTAATTTTCTTTCTTATTAGTTTATAATATTATGAATAGCCTTTCTAAGTAATAAAGTTTGATATTTTAAATGTTGTAATAATTTTTTATTATAAAATTAAAAGATAATGAGTAAATAAACAATTTTTTTTTCAATTAATTGAAAGTTTAAGATGTTATAAATAAAATTAACAAATAAGATTTATAATTTAGATGTATTAAGTATTGATGTAGATCCAATTTTTTGAGGTGGAAGTTTTTTTTTGCACATTAAATAAAAACTTTACCTATCAAGATATTTGAGGTGCTTAATATATCTAGGTTTAAGATGAAATCATTATAATTTATTTATTTTTGTTTAAGCCAACATATTTTGTATTTTTATTTCTTTTTTTATGGGTATGGCATGTTACATAACCTTACATAGTAAAGCACCACAACATTTGTAAATGATGTAATGATGTTAGTATGATTCATGGTATTAGGGACACACATTAATAGTGAATGACTAGGAACACATGTGTTGGGTAGCGAAATCCCATAGAAAGAAAGAAGATTATCACGAAACAAACATAGCAATTACACTCAAGAGACATAGTAATTTATGTCGTAAAACCACTTGAAGGGGAAACATCCATGGGACAGTAGCCACCAGATCTTATTTCTCAAGTAGCAGGAGATTACAACCATCCTAGTGTTAAGATTCAATATGCTAAGATATAAAATATCAGTATTACATTCCATTTCACAACAATAGCATATACAGGATCACTGAAAGAACAACAAGCACAACATAAGCACAAGAGACATAGATTTATCTTGGGAAACCCTCATGGGGTATAAAACCCAACAAAGCTTCCTCAATATAGATGACCAACAAATACAAAGATGTAATCCCCAAACATGAGCTCCTCCTCCTCCATATAAGATATGTCTCTCTCCTATGCGCCAATCACAAGTGAGTGAATGTGTGTTAAATGAGGAACACACCTCCTCTATTTATACACAACTCCGACTTGACTTTTACACTAACTACGTCGGCCCCAACTTAACCACTTAACATAATGTTGACTGGGACGACCCCACTAGTGTGGTCTAATAACCCTTTAACCCACATGACTCATATAGGGCCGACCGCACTAGGGAAGTCTAATAACTCAAGTTACCACATTCTCCACGGAGGAATAAAACATCTCCAGATATACAATAGAGTCTCCATGGAGGAATGAAACATCTCCGGAATAATAAAGTACAAATATAATATTCTTAGAAGTTACAATATCTCAACACTCCCCCTTAACGAGAAGGATATTATAACATTATCTGCAGGAGCAAGGAGTCATCAACTACATGATACATGATACATCTATAAATCATTGGAAGCTTTCTTTAACATCATCATTAACTCAACCAGTTACTGGAACATCTTCAAATATTCAATACTGGAACATCTTCAGTATTGATTCTTCATCTTCTGCAGCATTCGAACAGCTACAACAATATCATCATCTGGATCTTCTCGATCGACAGCATCATCATCTGGATCGTCTCGATCAACATCAACATATGGATCATCTCGATCAACATCATCTTCTGGATTATCTCGATCAACATCATCATATCGATCATCTTGATCAACAGTATTATCATCTAGATCATCTCAATCGACAGCATACTCTGCAACACACATTATCCTTCCTTTCAAAATTATGGGATCATGGACAATCCTTCCTTTCGGAATTACGGGATTCTAGTCCATCAACTCTGGTGATCCTTCCTTTCAGGATTACAGGATCATGGACAGTCCTTCCTTTCGAAATTACAGGACTCTAGTCCATCAACTCTAGTGGTCTTTCATTTCAGAATTACGGTATCATGGACAATCCTTCCTTTCAAAATTATGGGACTCTTGTCCATCAACATTGGTGGTCCTCGGACAATCCTTCCTTTTGGAATTATGGGACCTAGTCTTTACGGAGCTACCACACATGGACGATCCTTCCTTTCGTAATTACGGGATCCTTGTCCACTACTGACATCTTAGACAATCCTTCATTTATGAATTACGGGATTCTAGTCTAAGGATCAATATTTAAGACTATCCTTCCTTTCGGAATTACAGGATCACTGTCTAGGGATGATCAATCCCACCACAATCCAAGGATCAACATTTAAGACTATCCTTCCTTTCGAAATTACAGGATCACTGTCTAAGGATGATCAACCTTGATCCAATTTAAGACACCTCTCATGTCTATGGATGATGCAGTCCAGATCTACTTACATGATGATAAATTTTGGTCCATTTAAGACACCTCTCTTGTCTATGGACGATGCAATCCTGTCACGTACATTTTGAACTAACTGTTTAGGGACAATGAAGTCCTATCACGTACATTTTGAACTAACTGTTCAAGGACGATGCAGTCCTATCACTTACATTTTGAACTAACTATTCATGGGCGATGCAATCCTATCACATACATTTTGAACTAACTGTTCAGGGACGATGCAGTCCTATCACGTCTACTTAGACAAAGTCTAAGGACCACTTTTCAGAGACATATATCTATGGATCAATTCAGGGACCAAAGTCCGGGGAGGATACAATCCCCTCTTGTCAACTTAGACCAAGTCTTAGGACCACTTATCAACCTTATCATTGATATCATCAACCTCATCGTTGGAATGGGTAACATCATCATCGATACATGTATCCTCGTCATTGATACAATATCCTCATCATCGAACTTACCATTGATATAGGAAATCTCATCATTGACATAGGTATCCATATCGATACCAGTATCCATATCATCATCGACCAAATCACTCCCCCTTTCAAGGAGGGTCCTTCTGAACAACACCAAGCTTGTCTCAGAAATACTCAAACTTTACACGAGACAGAGGTTTGGTCAATACATCAGCAACTCGTTCATCGGAGCTCACATACTCGAGCTTTATAGCTCCTTTCTGCACCATATCCCGTATAAAAATATCGGATTTCTATGTGCTGTGAGTTATCATGGAACACTGGATTCTCTGTCATCTTGATACAACTCTGGTTGTCACACGGGATCACAGTGGGGTCCATCTCTAAGTGAAACAATCCTGATTACAACTTTCGAAGCCATATCGCTTCACAACCAGCAGAGCAAGCAGCTATATATTCCTCTTCGGCTGTGCTGAGAGCCACACTAGACTGCTTCCTACTAAAGCACGAGATCATGGTAGATCCCAGACAATAAAATCTTCCCGTTGTGCTCTTCATGTCTGATACACTTCCTGCCCAATCTACATCTATGTAGCCATACAATCTGAAGTCATGATCTCCAAGATAACATAGATCAAAATCTATCGTAACCTTTATGTACCTCATCACATGCTTTGCATCTATCAGGTGAACACGCCTAGGTTCCACTAGATATTGACTCAAGGTGTTCACAACAAAGCATATATATGGCCTAGTATCCATCGGATACAACAACTACCCAAAAATATGTTTGTACAGAGTCACATCCACTAACTCTGATGAGTCATCAGCTAACAGCTTCAAGTTGGAATCCATGGGAGTGGCCATGACTTTGCATGCCAACATATCAAATCTTTTCAAGATTTCCACAGCATAATTTTTCTGGTTGAGAAAAATTCCTTCTTGCCATATTTCCAGACTTAGGAAGTAATGCATCAATCCAAGATTTTACATCTCAAATTCTGTAGCTAGCTTCTTCTTTCTTTCCATGATGTGTTTCTCATTCCCTGTCAGAAACATATCATCCACATACAACAATAGTATAACAGTTTCATCATCCATAACCTTAAGGTAAAGGTTAGAATTAGCTTTACGTTTGGTAAAGCCCAAGCTTGTCAAGAAGCTATCAATTCTCCCTCTGTAACTGAACATCATTCACACTCTGCATTGAGTGATCTTCTGCATATCTATCCGTGCCATCTCTTGTCAGATGGGTCTACTGATATGAGCCTCAAGATAATTCGAACTCTATGGTGAGTTCCTTATTGCATCCATCTAAGAGAATAATGTCATCTGTATATAGACACCATCTTCAACCTTGTAACCAAGGTTGAAATCCGCATCACCCATGGTGATCATTAAGCTCATCAAATGAATATAATCCTAGGTACCTGTTGAACCCATACAGAGCTTTCTTCAGTTGAATCCTGGGAGTTTTCTCGATTTGCACTTCTTCTTCAATTACACCATTAAGAGAATGGTCTAGCCACTTGGAGCAAACATCTCGTCATGATCCTCTTCCTCTTTCTAAGAGAATATTCTAGCCACGAGCCTTCTATAATATGTTTGATTTGTAAGTCTTCTTGTTTAAAATCCATCACTTGTTCGGTGTTCATCATTCTTCTTTTGCAGATCATAGCACATGATCTTTCCTACAAATCGAAGTTAATTACATGATTAGTAATACTTCATAATCATCAAATAATGTTGACATGATAACCTATTATGCATACAGATATGATTCACATAGTTATGCAACTATCTTGACCAATACTTTGGCCATTTCCATGTCCTATATGCATATAGTGGCTATCTAGATGCCTTCTATCTCTACCAGAACATACTATCAAGAGCGTGCATAGCTCTCATCATGTTAGCAAAGAGGTTTCATTCTAGATAAACAACAATGGAATGTTTGTCCAACTTACCCATCATATGCATATTAGTAGTATATTGTTCAATGCTATATGCATGCTCACACTATGCATGATATATTCTAGGAATACAAATACACATGCAACTATTACGAGCAATATCATTAACTGTTCAGAGATTCAAATAACAACTCAAATACTTATCTTTTATGTTGTGTGGTTGCCTCCCGCTTGATCTCTATTTTATGATAGCATCATTATATTCCTTTGAAATTCTATCCATTCTATACCACTATGCATGCTTAAGTGTGCACTAGTGTCATCCTCATGATCTCATTCATTAGCATAATCTCAATACTATAAAAATATTATGATTCTAAACAATCTTAAGTATGTATGGTCACGATTATTTCATACACAGGTATACTTTCCTAAGATCCTAACAAAGTAGGATTCTAACTTGATATAGGAAAACATACCTAGATTATCATGCTTGGTTATGTCTTAACATACCCAAACAATATCTTTTTTGTTTTCTTCAATGATTTAGAGACCTTGTGTTAGAACCTGCATATCTCATAAGTTAAGCATAGTAGAACAAAGTCATACATACCTCATAAGTAGAGCTTCTGTGTGGTCAAATACTATGATTGAGTCTTTGTCTTTATGTCATCATGGTCATATGACTTGATTTGTCTTCCTTTGATGCACCTATATCTTGTTAGCAGACAACATCATCCTCATACAACAACACAGGTGCATTAGTACAATCATAAGTGTCATAACCCTAATCAATGAATTTATTCTATCACTCACATGCATTCATTATCAACCAATCATAATTGTACTAACTTCAATAACATGAAGACAAACATATTATGAACTTAATCAAGAATCAGATTTCAAAACATACATGTGTCTTCTCAAGTCATACCTAACGAGTAGTCTTCTCTATAGGGGTAAAACCCTAACCATCCAAGGTGGACCACTTGTAAACATATTATCTATGTTCATGGTTCTAGGATGATAGAATATCACTGCCATTTAAGCCTTCTTCATCGCTTCCCTATGAGTCTCCCAACTTTGCCAGGGTTTCTTCTTACTTGGAAACCCTAATCTTCAATCTCCTTCCTCCCGCAACATTTTGATGGAGGATTAATATCTATGATGAATGGAATCCAAATCCATTATCAAAGATTCTAATGTTGTATCAGGTGTCTTCAACATTGTATCATGTCCTTCCAGACCTAAGAACTAAAAACCCTAAGTGTGAGCTTCTTCCATCCCATCTTACATTTCCTCCGTTTAACCATTTCAGATGTGTCGTATTTTTTCTGGTGCATCTCTGAAATTTCGGATCTGCAGGGTCTGAAACATCGACCTGTGGTAGCCTAACTTGTCATATTTCCAACCCCATGGATATGACCTCAAATGGATTCTCTGAGAGAGAGATATTCCAAATGTCGCAATGTGACATATTTATGGGATTAAACAGTATAGCAAACTTGTATGGAGTGCCACGTGTCACTGTATCAACTTCAGCCTTTGAAACCTGGACCTCTAAAACTATAGTCCATGATCTAATTGTCACTTTTTATAGAATTTCATTTGGAGCTTCCTATCCCAATTTGTGACCTTTTTTCCTAGGTCACCTATTTATGACTGAGATCTGGAAGAGGCAGAAACCCTAACATGTACGGATCATAAATCACAAAGTACAATGAATTAGATACTTTGCTTCAGACACAAGGTATATTGGGATGTTATCTTCGACCTGTACAAGTTTCATAACCTGAACCTTCGCCAAAATTGATTTATAGCGAAATTTCCATGATGACTAGGTTTTGCTATTCAAAACCCTAACTTTCAAATTATCGCAAGTGAGACAAGTGTCGTAAGTGCCATACATTTTATTCCTTTAGGCTAGCTCTTATACCATGTTAAGATTCAATATGATAACATATAAAATATCAATATTACATTCCATTTCACAACAATAGGATATACAGGATCACTGAAAGAACAACAAGCACAACATAAACACAAGAGACACAGATTTATCCTGGGAAATCCTCATGGGTTAGAAAACCCAGCAAAGCTTCCTCAGTATAGATGACTAGCAAATACAAATATGTAATCCCCAAACATGAGCTCCTTCTCCTCCATAGCAGATCTCTCTCTCTCCTATGCGCCAATCACAAGTGAGTGAATGTGTGTTAAATGAGGAACACACCTCCTCTATTTATACAGAACTTCGACTTGACTTTTACACTAACTAGGTCGGCCCCAACTTTACCACTTAACATAATGTTGACTAAGCCAACCCCACTAGGATGGTCTAATAACCCTTTAACCCACATGACTCATACAGGGCCGACCCCACTAGGGAAGTCTAATAACCCAAGTTACCACATTCTCCATGGAGGAATAAAACATCTCTGGATATACAATAGAGTCTCCACGGAGGAATGAAACATCTCCATAATAATAAAGTACAAATACAATATTCATAGAAGTTACAATATCTCAACACCCAGGAGAGGGCTTGAAGCCCTTGCTCAATATATTCCTCTCAGGCATACATATTTAAACAATTCTTCCACAATTACATCAACTGCTTGCATTAATTACAAAACCATTGAGTCCCATTTTTTGTAAATAGTTTCAATAATATTGAAGATGACCTTACTAATTTCTAGAAATTCCATATCAATCTACTAGAGAGAACATAGGAAACCATCTTATCCTCAAACGTCGAATAATTGGTTTTCATATTCAACAATCTACACCTTGGCAACAATTTACTTGATACCTTGTCCTCACTTATTCATCACCTTTCCTACAACCCATGAAAAACCAAGCACCATCACAACTTCTATAACAATACTAGTTTCATGAACATGTCTACACAATTTGCTCAAGTATGGATCAATCGACCTCCATTACTAACATATCTTACAAAATCATGCCTTATCCCATTTTGATACATTGAACTATCTATCAAATCCACAAAAGTTTGAATTCCATAAAATATATTTCCCTTATCCTACACTTGTCCAAACATACCTAATAGACCCTTCCATTCATACGAGACATAACCTAAGGTAGATCTCCTCTTGTCCAAATATCCTGCAAGATATTCACTCAACATAATCAAAGAATAAATAAATGCAACCACTATAGGTGATATTTGTTCCTCTAAAATACCAAAGCACCCATTCCACCGCTTCACTTGGATTTTCCACGTGTCCACTAACAACACCAACTCCACGTGAAATATCTAAAACTAAACATATCATACCATTCCATCACATACTTTACACTTCTTACTAGCATACGATACAAGATACATAACTTGTTGGGACTCACGAAATCCCACAAAGAGAAACAATATATCAGAAAACAAACACATTAATCACACTTAAGAGACACGGTAATTTACGTGGTAAAACCCCTTTAATGTGAAACATCTACGCGAAAATGGGAACCAAATCTTATTTCTCAAGTTACATGAGATTACAACCATCCCAGGAGAGGGCTTGAAGCCCTTGCTCAATATCTGCCTCTTAGGAATACATATTTAAACAATTCTCCCATAGTTACACCAACTGCATGCATTAATTACAAAACTATTGGGTGGGCACACAAACATGCTCCCCAAATCCATTGCAATGAGGCCATGCTAGCGGGGATAAAATGCATGTGCACACACACCTAAGGAAGGGTGCATGCGTTGTTAGGTTCGGTACCGACCCAAGGTGTGTGTGCACTACTGCTCATATGAATGCTCATATGTTTTGGACAAAACCAGTATTGTGCTTATGAATATTTATGGTTTATGTTTATCTTTTATACATTTATATCTCAGTTCTTTGATGTTATTTCATGATTTAGTACTGACATCAGTTAGACGATTGATTACCTTCTTTTGAATGAAACCTTCAAACCAAAACATACAAAAACAAATTATGTTTTCTTTAAACTATTTTTTTCTTGAGATTGTACTATCTTGTTCCCTTTGTAGTCTAGGGACAATTTCTAGCATAAACATCTTTGGCGTCATTGCCGGGGACAGAAGTGAAGTATATCTTCCCCAGGGTTTTATAATTGATCTTGTTTTGAGAGGTGAACAAGATCAGAAAACGTTATTTAAGACTACATTTTCACCTAAAACAATGGTTCACAGTGGCTTCAAGAAGAATTGGGACAAGAAAGAAATCTACTTCTCCACTACATTCAGGATTGTTTGATCCAGAACAAATTTTGAAAGAAGCTAGACAAATTCAAAGATCTAAATCTTATCCTTCTCTTCTTACTCCTGATTACTCACAACCAATATCCTCATTTGCTTGTTTAGAACCTAAACCAGAAGAGGAAAAACAGGACTTATCATGGTTTTCTCCTACAACTGAAATTGGTATTCAGCATCTCATCAGTCCATTTTCTGTTGGGTATGTTATATCTCTTCACATGGTCGCTGCGTGTACAACACGATCCCTACGGCACTAGTGATTCGCCTGCGTCGGGCGCGTCCGGAGGGGGGGGTTTAGAGGGGGGGGTAGCCCGACAGGGCCCACCCCCTTCGTTTCGGACCGTTAGGCCCCCGGAGTCCGCGCGGAGCGCAAAATTTTTTGGGTTGCTTTTTGCTTTTTCGCGATTTTCGACCCATTGTACTCTATCTAATTCCGGTAAAAGGAATTAGGGTTGTAACCTAATTCGGGTAAACGAATTAGGGTTTTAGATGCTGCAGAATACCATTTATTGTATTGTACATGTAAAATAAACATATAATGAAAAAGGAGCTATGCGGCTCTAAGTTTTGCTGGTTTTTTCCCGGTTAAGGGTTTCCAGGTGAAAATCTCTATGTAATGTGTGTGCCATTGTGTATTTTTCTGTTAATGCTTAAGAATCATATAAGTTTGTACTTCACTGTTAAGGTTTAAAACTTACATTTTCTTCTCAAAAAATTAAAACTGAACTGTCCAGTAGGATTCCCTTGTTTCAGTTTAAGCCTTGTAAGCTTTATTTTCAGTCAAGTTTGAGTACAGTTAGTAAATCTCTTTCTTCATCAAACCAAAGTAGCTCTAAGATGGCATGAAAATAGCCTCTTGACATGATGGACCGAATGGTAGTTGTCAAATTTTCTCCCCTAGTTCTACCTCATCCCCTAAATGCTCTTCCTGGAGGAGACTATCAAAAGTAACTTCCCAGATTTAATGGTTAGGGTGAAATCACTGCGGAGGAGCACTGGAATGCATTTCTTAGCTATGCAGACAATCAAAATATTGAAGCTAAATATGTGTGGATGAGAATGTTTGTACAGAGTTTAGATAGGGAAGTAAGGAAATGGTTTTGAGAATTTCCAACTAATTTAATAACTCTGATTGAAGAACTTCAACAAATGTTTATGAGACAATTGGGGGATACTAAAGATCACACTTATTACATTACAAAGTTTACAACTTTGAAAAGGAAAAAAGTTGAAACTGTAGCAGACTTTTCTAAACGTTTCAATAAGATGTATGGAAGAATCCCAACAGAAATTAATCCTTCTGAAACCTCAGCCAAACTAACCTATGCCAATTCCTTTCACCATGATTTTTCCTTGTATTTAAGAGAAAGAAGGTCAGTGACTTTATTGAACATGCAAGAAGCTGCCCTGGAGGTTGAATCTAATATTTTAGCTTCGAATAGGCTTAAAGATCAGTCAGATTATCAGATGCATGACCGGAAGGGTAAAAGTGAAATAATACCGTCAGCTTCTACATCAAAGGCAGCATAGAGTAAAATAGATCAGATGACTAAATTGGTTAGAAACTTGACTGCAAAAGTGAATAAGATGGAATTGGATAAGAATCCAAATAAACCTACACAGGAAGGAGAAAGAAATGCTAATCAGTTTAGGTGTCCATTTGTTCCTAGATTCATCCCTAGAGAGAGAAGAAACAATGACATACGGAGGGAAAGAAGGGAGAATTATGATCAAAGAGTTCCTCCTCCATTCCAAAATAATTTGATAGATGAAGTTGAAGAAGTTGAATATTTACAGTATGAAGACTTAAACCAGAATTTAAATTATTTTGGAGAGTTGTCATCAGAGGGTTTCCTAATTGAAAATAGTTATCACAATTCTGAGTTATTTGACTCATATATTTATTAGGAAGAAAATAGTTATAGCCCTAACGTCTCAGCTGGTATGCTTCAATCTGAACCTAGGAAGTCTTATGACTTAAGATCAGGACCGAAACAAATTGCTCAAATTCCTAAAAGGAAGATAACTCCTCCTGATAAACACTTACCTAATCAAGCATTGGATAAAAGACAAAATCATGGTAATCAAACCAAAGCTACAGAGATTGAAGAAAGTAACAAAGGTGTGCAAAATTTCAATTTTGAAAATGAATTGTGTAAGGTCAAGATTCCAGTGCCATTAACTGAATTGATGAAAACTTCTTGTTATAGAGATCCTGCATTTAAAATTCTGAATTCACAAGCTAATCATTTCCCATCAGATAATGTGAATTTACAAGAAGAACATCCTACAATCATTCTTTGTTCTACCTCATCTGATAAGCCTGAGAATAGTTCTAAAATTCCTCCACCTTTTTATATAACCTTGACTTCCCATTATCAAATGATCCATAACTATCTGTTAGATTCTGTAGCCTCACATAATTTGATGCCTAAAGCTATCATGGAGGCCCTTGGTCTGAGTGTTACAAAACCTTACCGTGATTTATTTGCATTTGATTCTAGAGCAGTGAAGTGCCTAGGGGTAATTAAGGATCTCGTAGTAAGCCTTGTTGAGCTACCTATGAAAAGTGTGATTATGGATGTCGTGGTTGCAGATATTTCACCCAAATTTGGCATGTTACTTTCAAGGTCTTGGGAAAAGAAGATAGGGGGTACATTGCAGATGGATCTAGCATATGCAACCATTCCAGTTTTGCGGGAAGAACACAGGAGATTGTATAGAGAACTGCAGATGGATTTTATATTAAGTGATGATAAAAACCCAACTAATCACCCCATTTATGTTGTAGATGAGGATTTGGGACCTTGCATGTTACATTTCAGTAATGAAAATTCAAATGGCATATTGCAAGTAGAAAAAGAAGTACCAATCAGACCTATTATTGAACAAAGGGATGAATTATGGAAAATGTATTTTGATGTATCATCATCTAAGGAAGGAGCTGGAGTAGGTACTGTTTTGATTTCCCTAGGTGGGGAGGTGATTTGTTTGATGTATAAATTGGAATTTTTGACTACTAACAACACAGCTGAGTATGAAGCATTGATACTTGGGTTGAGAGATGCAAAGGATTTGGGTATTCAACAGCTTTCTGTTTTTGGCAACTCTGAGCTAGTGGTCCATCAGGTGAAGGAAAAATATCAAGTAAAACAGGATTTGTTGAAGGTATATTGAAATGAAGCATGGGATATGATTGATAATTTTTTCATAGCATTCAATATTTCCTTTATTTCCAGGGATTAGAATCAAACTGCAGATTCATTGGATTTGGCATCCACACATTTCAAAATTCCAAAACACAATCAGTTGAAGTATCCGATTTAAGTTAAGTACAGGCTTGCAGTACTAGACAATATTAAAAAATGGAGAGTTTCTTAGGATGATTTGGAAATTAGAGAATCCTTAGAGTTGACTGGAGAGTTTTCTAATTCATTGATTGACCAAGAACAAGATGAAGAAGTAGATGATACTACTGCATACACAAAAAATACAATAGCCGAACACAAGATTATTGAATTGAAGGGAAATTTCATTCCTAAAGGTTTGGTTCCCCTTGAGAGGATATTTACTAAAGATGACACTTTACAAAAGCCTACTATGCAATCTTCTGAAGATAACATTATAAGATGTAATATTGGTACAGAAGATCATCCTAGGATGGTAAAGGTTTCCAAGTCTCTTCCTATTGAAGAAAAGAACAGATATGTAAAGTTGTTGAAGGAGTTCATTGACATTTTTGCATGGTCTTATGAAGACTTGAATATTTATGACACAAGCATAATTCAACACAACGTTCCTTTGAAACCTAATGTAAAACCTTTTAGACAAAAACTGAGAATAATTAACCCTTCTTTGCTTCGCGTCATAGAGAAAGAAGATAAAAAGCTATTGGATGCAAAAATAATAGTTCCACTTAGATATTCATCATGGATGGAAAATCTAGTTCCAGTACGTAAAAAGAATGGAGAGATTAGATTATGTGTGGACTTTTGTAACTTGAATAGAACTTCACTGAAAGATAGCTATCCATTTCCCAAGATTGGACAGATTTTGCAAAAAGTGGTGGGTACTCAGAGGATTTCAATAGTTGATGGATTCTCAGGCTACAATCAAATTGTTGTGCATCCAGATGATAGGGAGAAAACAACCTCCACTACCCCTTGGGGTACATTCATGTATGACAAGATGTCGTTTGGTTTGATGAATGCCGGTGCAACTTTTCAAAGAGCTATGGATATAGCCTTTGTTGGAGAAATGAAAAATTTGTTGTAATTTATCTTGATGATATCACTGTGTTTTCCAAATCTGATGAAGAGCATTTGAAACATCTTAAACAAACTTTTGTGAAGTGTACAAAATTTGGACTGTCTTTAAATCCGAAGAAATCACATTTTGTTGTTCAGGAAGGTAAGCTTTTGGGACATCTAGTTTCAATAGATTGGATTAGGATAGATCCTGAAAGCGTTAAGGCTATTCTGAAGATCAATATTCCTAGAAGTAAGAAAGATGTCCAATCTTTTATTGGAAAAATCAATTTCTTGAGACGGTTCATTCCAAATTTTGTTGAAACAATCAAACTTATAAAATCTATGTTCAGAAAAGATTAGGAGGTGAAGTGGACAATAGAAGCCAGAGCTTCATTTGGGAAGATCAAACAAGCTTTGACAGAAGCCCCAGTGCTGGTAAGCCCTGATTTTTCGAAAGAATTCTTTACTTTCTCCTTTGCATCTTAGGATACTATAGTTGCAGTTTTAATACAAAAAATGCTAATGGATTGGAGCAACCCATTACTTTCTTTAGCAAAACTCTTAGAGATTCAGAATTGAAATATAGTACATTAGAAAAGCAAGCATATGCACTGGTTAAAGCCTTGAATTTTTTAGAATTTACATTTTCCATTCAAAGATTATTGCTTATGTACCTAATGCTGCCATCAAGGAAATTTTGACACAACCAGACAGTGAAGGTAAGAGGGGGAGATGGATTGCGAAGATTATGGAATATGATGTGGAGATAAAACCTAGTAATATAGTCAAAGGACTGGGTTTGGCTAAATTATTGGCCGATCCAAATTATGAAGCTCTTGGTCTTCATTTAGTGGCAAGTCATCCTACACAGGAGGAATTGCAGATGAAGCAGAATGAAGAACAGATCATGGATAAATATGCAGAATCAAACTGGTCTGCTAATATAGTTCATTTTTTATTGCATCTGAAATGTCGTGCTCATTTAGATAAAAAAACAACTATATCACTAAAGTTGAAAGCCACCAAATATTGTCTATTAAATCAACAGTTACATTGGAAAGATCCGGGAGGATTATTGCTTAGTGTTTGGAGAAATCAGAATCAGAAGAAGTCATTTCAGAACTGCATGAAGGTGCCTGCGGATGTCACAAATATTGGAAAGCTACAACTTATAAGATTCTGAGGTCTGGGTATTACTGGCCATCTTTATTTTCAGATGTATATTAGCAGTTGAGAGCTTGTGTCCAATGTAAAAAATTTGCTGGTAAACAAAAACTAGTATCCTTACCTTTGAAACCTATTGTGGTGAATGCTCCCTTTTAGCAATGGGGATTGGATTATATAGGTGAAATCAATCCTGCTTCCAGTGGGAAACATAAATGGATACTGATAAGTACTAATTTTTTCACGAAATGGGTGGAAGCAATTCCTACATGCAATGCAATTGATAAGGTAATCATTAACTTTATACAAGAGAATATTCTGAGTAGGTTTGGTTGTCCTAAGAAGTTGTTGATTTATAATGCTCAGGACTTTAAGTCTAAGGCCATGGTTAAGTTCTGTGAGGAGAATGGAATTATTTTGAAACATTCTACCACCTATTACCCTCAGGGGAATGGGTTGGAAGAATCAACCAACAAGAACATCATCCAGAGTATTAAGAAGTTATTAAATCAGAACAAGAGATCCTGGGATTCAATGTTAAAGTATTCTTTGTGGGAAGATCGAATAACTACAAAGGAGGCAATAGTTTTATCACCTTTTCAATTGGTATATGGTACTGAGACTGTCTTTCCAATTCAATTAAGTATCCCAGTGATGAAATTTTTTCAAGACAGTTAGGAGGAACCTAATGATATTCAAAGAATAATTTTCTCATTGTTTGAATTGCAGTAGGAACAAAGAGAGAGCTCAAGTTTATAGGAAAAATATTAAGGAAAGATTTCATAGAAAAGAAAAACAAGATACTTTTTCTCTTGGAGACATGGTCCTCGGGTGGGATGCTAGAAAGGATCAGAGAGGACATCATGGTAAGTTTGATAATTTGTGGCTAGGTCCCTTCATAATTTCAAAGATTTTGGAAAATAATACTTTCATACTCTAGACTCTGGAAGGGGAAGAATTGTCCAATCCAGTCAATGGACAATTCCTCAAACATTTTTACATTTATTGAAAGTGAAAGAAATTACAATCATTGTACATACCGGTCATAAATAAGACTCCAATTACCCAATGGAAGTTTGCAGAATAAAGAGGAAGTTTCAGTTTAGATTGTAGAAGGCACTGGTCTACAGGTTCTTGAAACCTCACAATGAGGCTTTCATCCCTCAACAAGAGCGAGATGTTAGCACTGAAATTGTTCTCAATTTTTATGTGTTTCTTTTAAATTGTTTGTTCCTTATTTATTTTTCATTTGATTTTATCTTGAATTTTAATGGTCTTGGATGACTTTTTATTTTATATGTTATATATTTTTTTGTTTTATTTTATTTTATCTTGAGTGGCTTATTAAGTATTATATTTCTTTTCAAAGTCTTCAAATACTTATTTAAGTTTACTCCAATGCTTATATCCAAAATCTAACTTTCATTTTGAGCTTGCTTGCCAAGTTTTTCATGTTGAGGTATTCCCGCAGTGCAAAATCCAAAACACATGCTCTAGAGCACTGCAAGAATCTGAAATCATAGAAGAGCATGGTCGGTTGATGACAGAACATGGCTCATTGCATTCAATGATGCTAGGACAATTCTAGACACCTTTTCAGCGTATCATGACACATGTACAAACCTGTTGTGAGTATCATTGAGGAAATTGGGGATTTGAACTGCCACGATTTCAAGTTTGGGGTTACGAATTTCACAGTTGCGGACAGGTACTTTGAAGTTTCTTGAAGTTTTCAAAGAAGTAAATTGGCATAATTACAGTAGATATATGGGAAAGAGTGTAAAAAGCAATAGGTTTGAGCCCATAGACACCATTTGGGCCACAATATTCACAGAGTATGCAACGTTGCTTAGGGAAGCAGGGTGGTTTAGTTTTTTCGATAAGATCATCGGTTTTAATGCTAAAGTTTCATATTATTTTTCTTAGAATATCATCAATGATGTTGTTCAGTTTAACACTATCAATTTTGAGCTCATGGAAGGTTTAGTAGCTGAAGCCATCGGTGCCCCGATGGATGGAGAATCTTGGTTCAAGAAGAGTGCTTTCAATTTTAACCTTAATGATTTCTTATTGCTAGGAAACAAAACCCTAGACTGGAGCAAAGGGTTTCACTTAGAAAATTTTAAATCAAAATGGAAAGAAGTAATTGGAATTATACAGAGTTATATCACATGTGATGGTAGGTTTGATAAAGTTAATTGTTTTAATAGTATTACAAAAGGAAAGCAGAAAATAGGACCATTTCTTATTCTGGTCAGGGTTTACCACCGAGCAGGGGGAGCTTGTAAATAAGAGTTTTCCTAATAAACAAGTTGGTTTTATCAAGAAGTTCAAAAGAGATGTGCCTAAAGACTTAGCACAAGACAACCCTCAGAAATCTAGTTCACATATAGAATCCAAAAACTATGGTAATGAAGAACAGGAAAGGGCATTGGAAAATGAACAAGAGCACATGAAAGATGAGGAAATGGAAAAGACAGTAGGTTCTAATCCTGGAGAAGATGTGATTTCAATAGAATAAAAGCAAAGTGCTATACCTAGAAATGAGAACTTAACTATAATATCTCATTCATCTGTTACAGAAGATAAGGTCTTGCAAGCTCCAGATTTTAAAGCAGATGTAAAGTCTCTCATGTAGTTGGAAAGACCAAAATGGAGGCCTAAAACAAGAGCTGCAAATAAGCTGAGACTGAACACGAGAAGAATATTGAACCCTAAGCTGGAAAAAGAGAATATTGCTGTTATCCAAGATTCTTCAAGTGATGAGGATAAAAAAAAAAGAGATAAAAATATCTCAGCAAGATCAGATGGGCATTCAAGAAGATCATCCAATGTCACCAGAACCAGTTCAAGAAGGCCATGAAGTTTCAGAGGAGGAAGCTGCTCCAATTATAGAACAAGGTATGACTTCAGGAGTCACATTTGCAGAAGCAACAATGAATAATAGAGAAGAAGATTTAATCTTTAGGAAACTGGATATTCCATGGTTATCATACATGGATTCGACATTGCCTAAAGAGGTGCATATGGATTCTGAAGTAGAGAATCTCAGGAAAACTGTGTAGCAGCATAAGTTACAAATTCAGTTCCTTAGTGAATCCAATGACAGACTTGTAACTACAAATAAAAAATTAAGGGAGGACCTGGAGGACATCAATGCGCATTACCAAGAATTGATAGCAGTAGCAAAAGAAGCTCTGAGAAGAAAGATGGAAGTAGAAAATCAAGTTGAAGACCTAATCAAGTAAAATAAAGTATTATCAAGCAGAGTTAAAAGTTTGGAGACAGAGCAAGTTTGAGATAAGAAAAATTCCCATGCATTAGAAGGGATATCCATGCTAGTAGAGGACGCCAAGTAGTTATGAGCGCCACCTAATGTCCAGCTATTCAAGTTTTTCATTTTGTTATAATGTATATAGTGGTTAATAGTATGTTGTCTTTAAAGATTTGAAGTTAGCATATAACTACTTAATGCAACTGCCTCGAAACTAGACCTAAAGATAGTTATGAAACTGCCCTATTTTGTAAATGATAAAAGCAGAAATGTTTAGTTTAGTAGGGTTCGATTTTTGTTTCAAGAAGGGAAGGGCTATAGAGCTAATGACATTGGATGTATATTCAAACTGATACATATGACTCTCATGTAAGTTTTTGAAGACCGAGACTGATTTATATATAAATATAAGCCACTTTATCCTATCTACTGATTTTGTTTATGGCCAGTTCGACCACTCAGCCTATGATTTCATTTCTTGATTAAAGTTTTATTCATGTGAATGCTCATATGTTGTGGACAAACCAGTATTGTGATTATGAATATTTATGGTTTATGTTTATCTTTTATACATTTATATCTCAGTTCTTTGATGTTATTTCATGATTTAGTACCTGCATCAGTTAGACGATTGATTACATTCTTGTGAATGAAACCTTCAAACCAAAAAATACAAAAACAAATTTTGTTTTCTTTAAACTATTTTTTTTTAGATTGTACTAGTTTGTTCCCTTTGTAGTCTAGGGACAATTTCTAGCACAAACACTATGGAGAAAAGAGGTTGACTTGATGGACACAAGGAACCCAAGGCTTTGGTAAAAATGCTAGTGAACATTCCGACAGTTAAAATAAGAGTCCCTCTTTGCATGCGCAATGCCAAAATCTAAACATTTTGATGGGGAAGATTATGGTACCAACATCAGTCTTCAAATGATGAAGGCATGGGAATTAAAGGGTGCATTACTGATATCCTTAAGGTACTATACCATGTATGGTCTTCCATAGTAAACATTTTGTTACTAGCTGGATCTATTTACTTCTTCAAATCTCTCACCACTCCCATACACTTATCTCTTATATCCAAGTATTTCTTTTGAATATTTGACTTTTTTGGAATTGGGCCTGTTATAGGTGATGATGTGACAGAGACAATGATTGTGTCATTGTGACAAACAGGGATTGTGATAGTGATATCAATACAATGATTGTGGCAATGACATATATAGGTACATGGACAATGATACAGGTACAAGGACATAGATACATGTATAGGTTGATGGAGATAGTGATGCAATGGAAGTTGAATTTTTTTCTTCTTGTTCATATCAGGGTGGCAGGATGGGGCAAGGATAGGAGATTGAAGTCTCCTTAAGATTGGTGCTTGTGATCTCAGGGAGTTGGGGCTTCCTTTCAATTAGTGCTGGTAAAACTAGTGAGTTGGATTTTACTGAGGATTGGAGTCCTATATATAGGTTGGAACTTATGAAATCTAGGGGGTTCTAGCCTCCTTCTAGTTGGAGCTAGTAAATCGAGGAGTTGGAGCTTCCTTCAGGTTGGATCCTATAAATTAGGGGGTTGGAGCCTCCTTCCAATTGGTGTTGTTAAATCAGGGAGTTGGATCTTCCTTCAATTTGGATCTTGTAAATTAGGGGGTTGGTGCCTCCCAATTGGTGCTGGGGTGCTTCCTATGAATGCAATATTGTTATTTTTATATAAGAAAAGAATTATGTGGTTTTCTCTTGTTTGGGTTTTAGATCCACGTTAAATCTCGTGTGCACTGTGTATGATGTTATGGGTTGGTTTTATGTGATGGTGAATGAGATTGTTAATGGTTAATGTTACATGTTGTACTTAAGGTTAAAAGTGTTAAAAAGTGATCAATACCGATTCACCCCCCCTCTTACTATTTCCAACAATTGGTATTAGAGTCAATTCCTTCAAGAGATTTTGATAGCTAGAACAAATATCTCTAGAGCACATGGATGAACATGAAAGTCTCTACTCTACAAATGGGGTTCGACTGTTCTATGGGTCAAATTTTGATCACTGGATTATAAGGATGAGACTCCATTTATAGGCACAAGGTTTTGATATATGGAAATTTGTTGTAAATGGTTACATCGTTCCAAAAAGACCACAAAAAACTGCTTCCATAAAGGTGTTAAGAAATAATAATGCAATGGAAATGGATATCATCTTGCATGGAATATTCGATCATGTGAAAGATAGAGTTGGAAAGTGTTCATCATCTAAAGAGCTCTGGGCCAAGGTACAAAATATCTACACAAAGGGACCCCATTGTTAGCACTAATTTTGTCCCAAGTACCTAAGAAGATCGGGTAAATACTTCATGAGGTTTGGAGTCCAAAGAAGGCTTAAAAAGTATAAGGGAAGTAAGCATTAGGGATCCTACAAGTTTATGCCAATAGGCCCAAGCGCTTAAAATATTAAGCAGAGACGCTAGAGAATAAACTACACAGGACCCTAGCCGATGACCAGGGCACTATGCGGCGGGTGTTGGTTTATCCAACAATACTGAGAGGTGGGGTGGTGAATCGGTATTTCCTTTTACAAACCTTTTATAAACAATTAGTATTAAGCACAATTTAAATAATTATAAGTAACATGAATAATACAATTAACAATTTGAACACACATATTTATCATGGAAATCTCAAAGGGGAAACCACTAAATCTTTCTTATTGATAAGCCAATCTTTGACAAAAAGAAATTACAAGCACCAACTTGATGGAGAACTTAATCTCCTAGATTCTTCTGCCATTATCAAAAGGATGCACCTACACCCCTGGTTTTCTACCTCCTGCAACATACAAGGATGCCCCAACACCCTATTTCTCCAGCCATGACTGGAAGGAGGAAACAACTCCCTTAGCAGGCCTCAACTTGCCCGAAGCACCACCCAACCACCCTCTGATTTATAAGATTTTTAACTTCAGTTCTTCATATATTCAATGGAAGCTTGAACTTTTGTAATCCTTCATCTCTCTCAATGGCCTATTTCTTGCATCTGATATGCAATTAACAAAACTATAGAGACACCTCTTCATACATTTGACTTGTATACTTATATATCTTTTCAAAGAACTTTATCATTTGAAACATTGTGTCTTTTTAGGGAAATCACACCTCTTCATAAAAACTATTGTATCCTCTTAATGGAATCGATTCATCATTGATTTTCATAGTCTTTCAATCTTGTTTTAATTAAAAAGGAATTACTATTTTGCAGATTTAACCAATTTTGGCATTCTTGGCCAAATTGTTCTCCAAATATACTATTGCCAAACCTACGTTCAACATAGTGGATTTCAAACCGGCGGTCAACTAAGATTTACAAATATTTCACATCCGATACTTTTAATTAACCCTCGAGCATCTTTCAACAATGAAATGATTGAAAACCATTCTATCTTCGTTAATCCACATCAACAGTGGAATTCAACATGCGCTTAGCTAGATTTCATAAAGATTTCACATCACATCTTGAGTTTTAAACTCTACACAAATTAACCCAGGGAAATTGTCCAGGACCATTGGATCGCCCCATCCAAGATCGATGGTGGACTTGAAAATTTTATGAGCCCAATTAAAAGTGGATTTCAGGTCACATTCTTGGGTTGAACTTTGTGAATTTTAACCCAACGGAATGCATGTGATCCATTGGATTTGATTCCTCTAAGATCAATGGTGTTCTTTGCACGTCAAATTCATTGGTTCATGATTGCACGCAGGGGCTTCGAATTACCAAGGGTGGAGATGGAAAAGGCGCTAAACAATTGAACAAATCACACCAAAAGTTGCAAACATGTAAACCCATGGTGGAATAATGATGCGGACCCACCCAGAAGAAAATCAATGGTGGAAAGGGGTTTCAGCGCTAGAAACTGCATGGTGGTTAAACTTGGAAAGGTGGAGCAGAAATTAAACCGCTTACTGCGTGGCAAGCGTTGGTGGAGTCTGCTATGAAAAGCGGTAAAAGTTAAACTGACCATCGCAATTTCAGAAAATACCTAAGCATATGTTATATAAAAGGTTTATTCGATGTTTGAAAAGCCATTTGCTTATATTGCTTGGAGGAAAAGGAGACGCCCAAAACATGTCACTTGTCTTCGTCAACCTACATAGAATTCAACCCATGCGTTCTCCTATTCGTAAACTCACTTCATTGGTAGCTCGAAACAATCACTTTTTAGAGTTTGTTTCCCAAATGGACAAAATTAAAGATCTTGTTCTATTCAATGAAATTTTAGATGAAAAAGAGGAGGTTGTAGTTGACAGGGAAAGGGATATTTCTAACCCTCTTTTGTCTATGGGTAGTATTTCATAGTATAAAGAGAAATTAATGGAGTTTAAGTGGCAAGGAAAGGATGTATTTAATGTTTTCGGTTCTTTTCTGTATTATTTTTGTGTCGAACAGGCCCTACACTTCCCCGAATTTGTTGGTTGGTGTGCATCAAATTATTCGAAGGCCAAAAGGGTAATCATTAACATAAATACAACCAAAATTATATGTTGAGTCAATGTGCACATTGTTTGTGAGGTTCTAGGTTTAACTGAAGCATTTCTCCAAAGCCCCGAGTTGTTTAACGAAGAAATTTTGGTAAAGTTTTATAGAAATTGTAGTACATAAGAAAATAATTTTTTTTATTACTAGTCTTGAAACATGGTTAGTCAGATGAAAACCTATCATTCCCTTTGAGTATTGATGTGTTTCAGTGAGATACCTAGTTAGTTTTGTCCTTGTTGAGTCAAATTTTAGGTCTAGATAGTGAGAAGTCAATCACAAAAGTTATGTTATGTTTCCTTCCGCAAGTCATTTCACTCGAGTCATAGTTGAGTCCAATATGTTGTTTTAATTTTGATGAATTCCTAGTTGAAGTGATTCATGTCCAGTTGGTGAATTTCCATGAGTTGAAACATTTTAGATATTAGTCATATCTTTTGAACCTGTTCTTGTCTTCAAATATTTCTGAATTGAATTTTCTTGGTACCATGTTTTCTCATGACCTTCCCAAACAGATCAATATGTTTGAGTTCATCAATACAATCATGGAAAAAGTTTACATAATTATTTTTAATGTTGAATTTCCCCCAGTGTTAGAAGAAATGAAAGAAATGTTGCATCCTAAATTAGAAGGCCAAACAGATGATTGGTTCTTGTATAAAGAACATACTACAATTAGAGTGTATGGTTTTATCTGAGCACCATACTGTTTCCATCCTTTTTACCACCAAGGTTTTTTTCCTTAGAATTTATTAGACAAAGGTTGCATTAAGAAGAAGAACATTTTGTTGTTTTCGAAAAATCATCAAATGTGAAATTCGCTCTTAAATTTGGTCCATTCATCATTAAGACTAAGGAAACCCTATCTATAGTAGAAAAATGATTGAAGATCATGGATTTCCAAGAGGCTGAAAGGCTTAATTCTGATCCTCATCAAATTATATCACAAAGAAGACAACAAAATAGAAACAAAGATTTTGATCATCAAACAGTTGAAGGATTAAAAGAAATGGAAAATTTATTCAAATTTGAACAAGATAAGAAATAAGTGAATATGGAACAAACAAGCAATTTGGCAATGGTGGTTGAGACACCAACTAAATCTTATATCACCAATAAGAGAACTATTTTAGAAGTTGATAGTATGGAAGCCGATGAAGAAGTTTCAAGCAAGAAAGCCAAAGTGGAACAACAAAAGGAAATTATTAGTATAGAGGAATGAGATTTAATTGTTCCCAAAAAAACTACTTTGATTTTGCAACCACCTATAACTATGCAGCAATATTCTTTTTTAGAAATTAAGGAATCTGGAAGTAACTCTCAGTATAAGTCCAAATTTGATTTCCTTACACAGTATGTAGAAAAGAAGAAGTAGTCTTTGGTAGAAACTCAAAAATTGTTCCCTCAATTAATAAAGTTGACAAAAAAAATTTCTTCCCTTCTTAAAGTTAAGGATTCAGAAAGAAACACTCTAAGGTTTGCAGTGGTGAATGATGATAAAGTTTCTGAAATGGAAGTTAAGCTTAATGAGATTGATATACCCGATAAGGTTCAATTGCATAGACAAAGAAGAGATGTCATGTATTCTGATTTATTACAATCCAATTTATAAATTGCAGTATGTGATAGCAAAGCTGGACAATCAACTAAGGCAAGAGAAGGCATAAAACAAAGCAAATTTGATCCAGATTAAAAGACTACAAATGGACCTTGTGATTGTGGGAGCTGAGCCAAGGATAACTCAATGTAGCAAAAGGCTCCATGATGAAAAATAAAATACCATTCAAATGCTCAAGAAAAAATTGAAGGTGTCAAATAATCAACATGTGCAATATCCAAAGTTGATAGCATTACAACAAGAAAATGAATCAATATATCAAGAAATGATGGATCACAAAGGTAAAATGTTAAAGTTACAAGATGAAAAGCATGCTTGGGAAAAATAAAGGATTGAATTGTTGTCACAAATTTCAGTGTTCAATACTAATTAGATTTAAATTGTGCAAGTGCCAAAAAAGCCAGGGGATCAATCTCTATATACAGATGAAGGACAAATGGATAAGTCCTCCACAGAGGAACTAACCAGTGCTATGTCACAAATTAGTCTAAAAGATGTAGAGATAAAAGAGTTGAAAGCGGAAAACCAAAAGTTGAAACATGAAGTAATTCAAAATTATGAAGAAAAAAAACAAAATTTTGAGTGATAGAAAACAGTTGCAAAAGAAAGTTGATGAATTAAAAGATAAATTGACAGGTAAGCTTCCATTACAAGGAGATAAACACCTTATATGGGATGTGATATCAGTGGAAGTCACCAAATTCTAGTCACATTTGAATTTTATGGAAGATAAAGATGCTATAACAAACATAGCTCTCCATAGGTGTAAAGTGGCAAATAAGACATTAAGCAAAAGGCCTTCGGAAACAACTCAAAATACAATTAATATTTTAAAAACTCTAACTCAATCAGATATGTAGAGATTTGGAATCAAATCCAAACCAACAATCATCATTTGGGAAAGAATAATTATTGGCAAGCATGATCATGTTAAGGAAGTACAAGGCAAAGCGCAAAAGATGCTCCTTCAAGTTCAAAATTTTAAGAAATTATTTCAAAATGTTAAGAAATTATTTCAGGGGCCTTTTGAAAATGGTCTACCTTCTTTTTGGAGTGATGATGGAAAATTAATGATTCAATAAATTATCATAGTGTGATAGTACAGGCCCGTATGGATCACTTGAAATTTGAAGGTTTGGTCAAATGATTATCTGGAAAGACAATAATTGATAAATTGACCGATGATTTTGAAATATTTGATCAATTGCTAATGATTAAGAAGGATATTCCAGCTATATGTTACACATCATGCATATAATTGGAGGTGGTGGTGAAATAAATTATGGATTATGAAATTCCAAATCAAGAGCAATGGAAAATTGTTAAAAAATTTGGGAAAAAAAAATACAACTTATATCAAGAATGAATATCCAAGTGTCTTAATTTGAAATGAATTCGTGGTTCCTTTTTTAACTACCTGAGTGTTACACCAGCCCAAATAAAAGAAACATGTTACTAGCTTGGTCGAAAACAAAAAAAATGTTCCTGAAGTTTAGAGATTTCTTTGAAATTTCTATTTTTAGTGAAGAATCAATTAGGGTTTATTCAAAGAACATTTTGTATAAATTTTGATTTTACAAAGTATCGGGGTTGGATCCTAGAGAAAAAAAGACAATGATGCAATATTTTTGAAGACTTTAATGAAGAGAAGAAGTACAGGTCTATTGGAAACAAAGATTCAAATGTTGTCACTTTATTCAGTCTATTAATTTCTCTTTTGTGAATGTATTTCCTGTTACACCATCTTATCACTTTGCCTCATATTTGACTGAACTATGTGAGTTAGAATTCATTTTATATGTTTTGATTCACACATTTAAATATTGTCAATGTTCCTTCTTCCAAATTAATGCAAAATTCATCCCAGTTAGATGCTCTGTGTTATTAATGTATTATTTTCTTTAATCTTCTATCATTCCTAAAATTTATATTTGTCTGGAGAATGACACCTACTTTTCCTCTGTGAAAGATTTATGCCACCACCGGTCTCTTAAATAGTTTTGAGAAATGCTTGTGTTGACTCCATACCCAATGGATTTTGTTTTTGAGTCAAACACTATGTTAAACTATATGTTGTAACTAAAGATCTGACCATTGTTTTAAAAAGGTGAACTATTATGAGTGACCATTAGATAACATATAAAAATGATTTTCCCGACTTCCAACAAGAAGGGTCAGTTGACCCTTCATTTATGAGAGAAAACAAAAGAATGAACAACGACCCTTCATGTATTGTAGGATTAATAGAAATAGTAAACACCAGAAGGATTGGGTATCCCTTCTTATAACCTTGAAATATCAAGAATATCATGAAGAGAAAGGATAGGCCGCCCCTTCATTTAGTAGAGAATTGTGAACACCTATATCCAACAATTCATGTATATCTAGAATGGTGAACATAAGAAGGATCAATCAACCCTTCTTGTTGTATATAAATATTATGAAAATAATACTGGGAAGAAGAAGGGTTGGTCACCCCTTCATTTATGACAGAAGTGTAAAAATATTCAACCTACAAAGGATAGGTAGTCAATTCATGTGTATCCAGAATGTTGAACACTAGAATAATACTGAGCAGAAGAAGGGTCAGCTGACCCTTCATTTACGAGAGAAATGTAAAAATATTTAATCTACGAAGGCTAGGCCGACAATTCCCGACTTTCGAATTCTACATTAAATCGTAGGGATCGGAACATCGGCTAAGTTATAACATATAAAAAATGTTTGTCCCAGACTCCCAACTTCCGACTTCCGAAAAGAAGGATTGACCACCCCTTCGTTTAGTAGAGAATTGTGAACATCTATATCCAGCAATTCACCTATATCCAGAATGGTGAACACAAGAAGGATCGACGGACCCTTCTTGCAGTCTAGAACTATTATGAAAAGAATACTGGGAAGAAGAAGGGTCAGACGTCCCTTGATTTATGAGAGAATTATAAAAATATTCAACCTATGAATGCCACACGAAGGCTAGGTCGTTAATTCATGTATATCCAGAATGGTGAACACTGGAAGAATACTAAGCACAAGAAGGGTCAGTCGACCCTTCATTTACGAGAGAATTGTAAAAATATTTAATCTACGAAGGTTAAGCCGACAATTCCCGACTTCTGACTTCCAGAGTAAATAGTAGGGATCAGGACATCGACTAAGATATAGCATATAAAAAATGTCTTTCCCGACTTCTCGCTTTCGATAAGAAGGATCGGTCACCCATTCATTTAGTAGAGAATTGTGAACACCTATATCCATCAAATCACCTATATCAAGAGAGGTGAACACAAAAAGAATCAATTGACCCTTCTTGCAGTCTAGAACTATTATGAAAAGAATATTGGGAATAAGAAGGGTCGGTCGCCCTTTCTTTTATGAGAGAATTGTAAAAATATTCAACCTACAAAGGCTAGGCCATCAATTTATGTATATCTAGAATGGTGAAAACTGGAAGAATATTGAGCATAAGAAGGGTCATCTGACGCTTCATTTACGAGAGAATGTAAAAATATTTAATCTACGAAGGCTAGGCTGGAAATTCATCTATATCCCAAATGATGAACAAAAGAATGAACAATCGACCATTCATGTATTGTAGGGTATGGTTCTAGTGCCTGATATAAGGAAAAAGAAACAATTTTCTATAAGAAATAAAATATGTACATACTAAAAAATGCTTACTTGAGCAATGTTCTTCCAAAGTATTTGAGAAGAGGTAAATTTCTAGAATTTACCATCTTTGTATAGTTCATAGGTCGTGTGGTAGTATGTTAGATTTTTGGAGAAGTTGCATCACATAAAAAAGAAGAAAATTAGTTCATAATCCCATCAATAGTCTTACAAGAGATTCGGGTTTATGAAATTTTTGTAGCTTCTTTTAGAATCTCTATAAACTCCCACCAATGAATCAACTTTAACATAGAAATTATCTTTCAAAGAGATCACTATACTTTGAAAGACAAGACCATATTTATTGCGATCCTTGTTCTCATCATGAGATTTCATTATGATGAAAGTTCAAATTGTGTAATGTTGCATCTACTTCATATAGAACAAAAAAGTGGAAGGCTTGAACTTGCAGATATCCAATAGACCATAATTCTTTTACAAATTTCTTGTAGTGTTCTACTGATCATTTCAAATAATATGATAAATATACAAAGCACTTCCTTTTCTCTGTAGGTCACATGTGGGAAACTTACTTTAAATTATTTGCTCCAAAGCCACTCTATAATTACCATAAGATTTGTCATGTGTTCTATTGCAAAACTAGTTGCAAAATCTCAATATATGGTTTGTGGTAAGCGAAAAGCACTTGAGAATTGCAATGGGTAGGGGTAAGCCGCAAAATTTCCCGATGATATATGATGAGGGGAATCCAGTGAAATGATGTAGCATGTTGAAGTCCAATCATATGAAGATAAAAGCTGTTGAAGAAGAGGACATGACTATGAATACTTTCAACTTGAGAGAGGATCCATTTCTCCATTAAAGAGGAGTGTTAGAATAATACCAAAATGAGTTGGAAATTAGTTGTCATTGAGACTATGCTATATTAATATTGGAATTAGGTTACAAGATGTCTTAACTATTTTTAGAGATCTAGTCAACCATTCAAGGATCAAGAAAGATCATGGAGTTTTCTATAAATGTAACTTATTCTCAAGCAATAGATGAATGCAATGTGATGTAGTTGAGACAATCTAGTCTCAACACTTGTTCGAGCAATAATGTGTTTCAATGTTATTTGAAGCTTTGGCTATGAAGACATAATTTAAATTTCTCTCTTCATTTGGGGCAAGCACATTAAGAAGAAGAGACACATGATGCTAATAAATGGTTTAGATCATTTACTATTTATTATATGTAATGAATTTTAAATTTTAGATTATAAATGGTTCGGTAGGTTTGAATAATTGTGAAATTATAATGGGTATTTTCAAATGGTTTATGCTATACGCTAAGAGTTCAATATCCTTTCAAAGAACTTATGTAAAAATGATATATTATTTTTAATAAATGTAAAAGTAGATGTTAAATATAAATTAACTATAACATAACAACAATAATCATTTGGGAAAGAAGAATTATTGGCAAGCATGATTGTGTTAAAGAAGTACAAGACAAAGCACAACATATGCTCCTTCAAGATCAAAATTTTAAGAAATTATTTCAGGGGCATTTTGAAAATCATCTACCTTCCTTTTGGGAGTGATGATGGAAAATGAATGATTCAAGAAAATTATCACATTTTGATAGTACATGCTCGTATGGACCACTCGAAATTTGAAGGTTTGCTCAAAGGATTAACTGGAAAGACAATAATTGATAAATTGACTGATGATTTTGAAATATTTGATCAATTTCTAATGGTTAAGAAGGATCTTCCAGCTGTATATATGCAAATAATTGGAGGTGATGGTGAAAGAAATGATGGATTATGAAATCCCAAATCAAGAGCAATTGAAAATTGTCGAAAACTTTGGGAAAACAAAATATAGGTTATATCAAGAATGAATATTCAGGCGTCTTAATTTGAAATGAAGTTGCGGTTCCTATTTTAACTACTTGATTGTTACATTAGCCCAAATCAAAGCAACATGTTACCAGTTTGGTCGACAACAAAACAAATGTTCCCGAAGTTTAGAGATCTTTGAAGTTTCTATTTTTAGCGAAGAATCAGTTAGGCTTTATTCAAAGAACATTTTGTATAAATTTTTATTTTACAATGTAATCGGGGTTGGATCCAAGAGGAAAAAAGACACTGATGTAATATTTTTGAAGACTTTAATGAAGAGCAGAAGTATAGTTCTATTAGAAACAGAGATTTATATGTTGTCACTTTCTTCAATCTGTTAATTTCTCTTTTGTGAATGTATTTCCTGTTGCACCATATTATCAATTTGCCTCATATTTGACTGAACTATGTGAGTTAGAATTCATTTTATATTCTTTGATTCACACATTTAAATATTTTCAATGTTCCTTCTTCCAAATTAATGCAGAATTCATCCCAGTTAGATGCTCTGTGTTATTAATGTATTGTTTTATTTAATCTTCTATCATTCCTAAAATTGATATTTGTCTGTAGAAATAATACCTACTTTTCCGCTGTGAAATATTTATCCTACCACCGGGCTCTTAAATAATTTTGATAAATGCATGTGTTGACTCCATACCCAATGGATTTTATTTTTGATTCAAATACTTTGTTAAACTGTATGTTGTGACTAAAGATTTGGCCATTGTTTTACAAAAGTGAACTGTTATGAGTGACCATTAGATAACATATAAAAAAACATTTTCCTGACTTCCGACTTCCAACAAGAAGGGTCAGCTGACCCTTCATTTATGAGAGAAAATAGAAGAATGAATGACTAAAACACATATTTCATTAAATTTGGAATTATACAAGGGATCTAGAATTTAGAACTTCAACAAGATTGAGTTTTCAAAAAATGAAAAACCAAAAAATTACTTAATTCACTCATTTCAATCTTTATATTCACCATTTTTTTATAATATTATCAATATAAGCTATATAAAATCAAATTTATATAAAGTTGAAGCATATCTTCCTAATATTAAACTTAGATTCCTTACATTATTTTATTATTATAATTTTTTAATTTGTAATAAATATTTGAGTTGATCAAGGTTTACCTCATCTCATGAACAATAGATGTTGCAAGAAATTTCTTACCTATTAAGTTATCTAATGGCATTATTTGTATGTTGAAATTATTAACCATTTTATTTATAATTTGATAAAGCATATATTGTGCATGTGTTGAATTACCATATTAGTAAGAGATTGTCTCCATTTTAGAGTGACCTACAAAGTTATTTAATGATATAGCAGTCAATGTGTTTGTTACTGTAACAAATTTATGTATTGGCATAGTAACTTATTAATTCCCAATCTTGATAATGGGTGGCTAGAACATGGAGATTTTTTCTCAACTTCAAGAAACAACAAGAACTGGAAATGCCTAGGAATTCGCTGAAACCTCTAATACCATGAAAAATTATTAGCTCATATAGTCACTGTAATATTGAAGCTGTGGATGAGGACACTACCCCTAATCATATTTAGAATATTGACTAGAAAAACAATTAGTAACATATACACAAGCAACAACATGGAAAACTAGGTCATACTCTATTTTATTTTCTTCCCTTTATATGTATTGTCGAGTACGGATCTAGAATTTAGAACTTCTACAAGATTGAGTTTTAAAAAAATGAAAAACCTAAAAATTACTTAATTCACTCATTTCAATCTATATATTCACCATTTTTTTTACAATATTATCATTATAAGCTTTATAAAATCAAATTTATATTAATTTGAAGCATATCTTCCTATGCTTAAACTTAGATTCTTTACATTATTTTATTATTATAATTTGTAATTTGTATTAATATTTCTTACCTATTAATTTATCTAATGGCATTATTTGTATGTTGAAAGTATTAACCATTTTATTTATAATTTGATAAAGCATATATTGTGCATGTGTTGAATTACCATATTAGTAAGAGATTGTCGCCATTTTAAAGTCACCTAGAAAGCTATTTAATGACATAACACTCAATGTGTTTGTTACTATAACAAATTTATGTATTGGCATAATAACTTAGTAATTCTCAATCTTGATAATGGGTGGCTAGAACATGGGGGGTTTTGCTCAACTTCAAGAGACAACGAGAACTGGAAATGTCTAGGAATTAGGTGAAACCTCTAATACCATGAAGACGTATTAGCTCCTATAGTCATTGTAATATTGTACTTGTGGATGATGACACTACCCCTAATAATCTTTAGAATATTGACTAGAAAAATAATCAATAGCATATCTACGAGCAACAACATGGAAAATTAGGTCATACTCTATTTTATTTTCTTCTCTTTATATGTATTGTCTATTGTATGCCTTAGGACATTTTTGTCAAGTATATAGCACAATAGGTACTTAGGCACTTCACCTTTTCCCTTCATTTTATGGGATTATTATGAGCCCACAAGTTTCTACATGTTTTGGACATTGTTAACTATCAATTATTACTTTGGATTATGTTGATTGGTTAAGCCTAGATTCCTTTTTATAATATAAATATAATCATCTAACATTTAAAGAAATATTCATTATTCAATACTATATATTATGATATGTGGTTGGCACTATTTTAGATCCGACAAGAGAAAATATTGTATTGGATAAAGTCTAAGTATACCAATTAAGGTAAAAAAATAAATATTAATTAGAATATAAATTTTATAGTACAATTGGTTTTTTTTCAAATACATGAAGAAAGAGGGAAAACCCATTCTAGTTATTGCAAGTGTCCAGTATTTATTTTTGAAATGTTTAAACATATTACATTGAAAAAACATTAACTAGCTACTCCCATAGTAAAGTTTTTATAGACAAAGTCTATAATATGTTGTATGTCCAGTATTTATTTTTGAAATGTTTGAACATATTACATTAAAAAACATTAATTAGCTATTCCCATAATAAAGTTTTTATAGACAGTCTATAATATGTTGCTTGTAAGTGCTTTACTGGACTCCATTAACCAAGTTTGATGGATCGAGAAGTGTGGTACATTTGAAATCAATGAATTAGAATAGAAACATTGAAGTACATTTTTGTTTCTTACAAATACAAAAGTGAAAACCCACTAAACTTATTAAAAGTGCATTTAACAATCAAAATCAAATTATTATGAAATTTTATTGGTAGTGCATTTAACAATCAAAATATTTTATAAGTATTTGTGTGTCATTTAACAATCAAAATCAAATTATTATGAACTTTTATTGGTAATTTTTATTGGAAACATTTTACAGATGTCAAAAGAAAATATTTTATAAGTCTAGGCGTGTTTTTTAATGATCAAAATAAATAATTTTGTTATGAATTGGAATAGAAACAAAGTAGTACAGTTTAATTTATTTTATTATAATATATATTCATGAAGTGTTTGAATGTATTATATTGAAAAGAATACGAATTAGCTAGCCCAACATTATCGTTTTAATAGATCGTATCTAGAAGATGATACTTTTAAATGTATTATTGAACTTGATTATCCAAGTTTGATGGAGTGAGAAGTTATGTCGATCTAGACAAAGCATTGGAATTTGTAATTTCCATGTTAGATATTGTTTGGTGTTTGAACGTATTACATTGAAAACAATGCTAATTAACTCCAAACATTATCGTTTTAATAGATCGTATCTAGAAGATGATGCTTTTAAATGTATTATTGAACTTGATTATCCAAGTTTGATGGAGTGAGAAGTTATGTCGATCTAGACAAAGCATTGGAATTTGTAATTTCCATGTTAGATATTGTTTGGTGTTTGAACGTATTACATTGAAAACAATGCTAATTAACTCCAATATAGTTTTAATAGGCCAAAACTAGAAGATATTGATTTTAAGTGCATTATTGGACTTGATTATCCAAGTTATGGGAGAAGTTATGTTAATATAAACAAATCATTGAAAGTTTAATATTTCATGGTGTCATGTAATTTGCATGAAGTATCGTCACATGAATACATTGCAATTTAAACAAAATTTTCATATTTGTACCAAATAATATAAAACTCCTCAAATAAATTTGAAGAGAATATTCAATATACAAGAAAAATTGAAAAATGTTTCTTCATGTATTAATTGGTCCTCCAAAGAACAAAATTACATCCATGAATCATCTCCACCTAATCTCATGTTATTCGTTCAAGTAGGTCAAGGACAGCTTGTACACCATGTTTATTTATCTTGGCCTTCTTGCAATTTTCTTTCTTAGCCATCCATGCCCAAACTATGGTATCAATTGGAATAGATCCAAGCTCTATGTCATCAGGATTTGGTACCCAATATTCTTCTAATACTTTTCCATTGTATTTCCCTGAACCGGGCTTCCACCAATCAACTTTAACATGAAGAGTATCACTTTCATCATCTTGAAATATATTTGAGGTGGCTTTTGCCATCCAAATCATCTCCCCTTCTTCCTCGTTTCCTGATCTAACTAGAAACATCTTTCCTTTCTCAACATCATTAATAGGGTTGAATGTTGTCTTTGGCTTATTGCACTTGGGTCCAACATACACGGGTTCACCTGTCATAGTATCAAAATCCCCATCCATAATATTTGAGATTACATGAAGCGCATTACGACCAACATCTGGAGTTTGCCTTGTCTTGGGCCAGAAATCCTCAGAAGATGAATCATGATCATTGTAATCTTCATATAAAGTATCAAGAACTCTTTCCCAATACTCTACCTTATTTTTCCATTCTGGTGTAACAATTGGCAAATCCTCACCACCCATTGTGTCTTTCCACATTTTTATGTATGATGTTATTCCTTCTTTTAGTTCTTTTAAATAGATTTCATTCTCTTTGGGATGTAAGAAAGATGGCTTCCCTATGGGCAGTTTAGATCGACCTTCATCGTCTGTATTCCATAACTCAACTGGTTCTGACCACTCAACATCTCTTATGGATTCTTTATACCTTAATACCGGAACATCATTGAGTACAAGAAATTGGAAGTACTGAACATTAAGATGTCCAACTAGTGCATTTTTTCCTTCCTTGATGTATCCATTAAGGAAGCTTTTGAAGTCATACACCTTATCAATCAGTTTAGGTGGAAACACTCTTTTTTCTTCAATTTTGCGATATGTATCCATCATCTCAGGTAGAGAATATATATCTTTACTTTTCAAGCTGGAAGACATTCTCCCATAGGTCCCGTCTATGTCTTCATGGGTGTGTCCCACAAGCAAGAACCCAACCTCAATAGTGATGAAGACACCAAGTGCAGTGAGAAGTGATAGAAACATGAAAAGATAACGATTTTTATTATCACTTGCTGCATTATCCAATTGTAACAATAAATGTGGAGGAAGAGGTTTAAAATCGATATCTTGATTTTCTAATATTCCATGAGATAAAAATTCATCCTTGTACACTCTACATTTTGAGTAAATAGAGGTGTCAAGTAATGCATTTGAAAGTGGGTTTCTTGAACTTCCACTCTCATAAAGAAGATCACCATACATATCAAGATGTGGGTCTTCAAGGTCCCTTAAGCACTTAGCAAGTGATGTAATGGTAAATTGTGATCCCATATGTACAAATGGTAGGGAGAAATGACCAAAACCTCCTGTCTTATGCCCATGTGTTAGCATACCTGTCAATGACAAACCCAAGTTTATTCCTACAATAGATTTTGATTTGACGCGTAGCCTTGGAATTGAAGTCTTTGTTTTATCCATTTTATCATGGATAATACTCAAATACTCCTTTGGAAACCTCTCTGACATGATTCTGTGGGCATAGTAGCAATGTCTTCCGCACATAACGATCTTGTTATGTTTGTTCAATCTAGCGCGTGCCGTTTCTTCCAACTCTTTTGTAGTTGCTGACTTCATTTGTGCTTTCAACACAATACATTCACCACATTTACTGAAGTTGGTGTTCTTTGAGAATGCCACGTCTCGAAAATGAGTGTTCCAAATCTTGCTCATTGTTGGTTGTGATATTAATGGACAATTGAGCTTTTCCAAACCCACATTGATCTCTTTTAACAAAGAGCTTTGTGTGTAAGTCGAAGGCAACAATCTTAGAGGAGAAGAAGTTCCATCTGCTTCGACTTGACGTGTTTGGTTTGGCGAAAAATCTGAATTGTCCATTACAATTTTATGCAGTATTTCTATGGCCGCCACAGTATGTGCACGTGCTTTACATGTATTGGTGTTACCATGAATGGATTCCATATGTCCTTGTTCAAAATTATGTTGGTAGCTATAGAAGGTGCTTTGAGGAATCTTATGTATCTTGTACCATGCTTTCTTACAAATAACATTACCATAAAATCTCATGTCCTTTACTTTTCTAATAATAGGAGGTAGGCCATGGCCATGGCTCTTTGACATGATAGTGTTTGAAACAAGTGAATTCAATACAAATTCCCTGATACCATTTTTGTCTTTGCATTCCATATCCCTTCTAGCATTTGCAATGGCATTCCTATCCACATGTTGAAGACAATCTTGTTTACAACATTCATCTGCAGCCAAAAGTCGGACTTCTTTCTCTTTATCCATCTTGGTTTGACGTTTTGCAACTTTTTCTCTTGTCATAGCTCGTTTAATCTTTTTATATGGCCTCGATGCATTAAGAACATTGACATCTTGATCTTTTTTATTATAAAGATCCCCATCCCATTGGTATAAAGGACTTGTATCCTCTATAACATCCCATATCAGCATTTCCATGGGTGGCTCTTTGTACTTTGTCTTGACCCTTAACATCTCACCTATGTTTTCCACCAATTTATGTATTGGCCATCTAACCAATCCATGTATAGACCTATCCCCAATCTTGCATCTTTCACAATACCCATGTATCTCTTCCACAAAAACACCAAAGTTATCTTCACCTAGTGTTTCACCCACAACCATGTCGTCCTCATGGACATTAACTATCATTCCTTTGGCAATGCACATAATTGTTCCTATGCATCCATGTGTAAGAGAAACCCTTGTACATGTGAATGCAGCCCTATCTTGTGGAATATTTATGGGTTGATCTTCACAATGAGGTTTCAAATCTATTTCTGGCCAAATCTCATAAGATTCTATTGCACCCCCTAGTGTTTCCTCAAATCCAGTTGGATGTGGTAAAGGAGCATCATTTTTTAACACCTTCTCAATTCTAACCACTATGCATCCTTTCTTTACAATCTTTCCATGAACCTTATTCCCAAGCTCTGTATTGAATATGGAGCCCTCACCCACCTTCACTCCATGTTGTAAAAGATCTACTTTGTCTCCAATAGAAAATGTTGAACAAACATTTGCACCTGTACACCAAACATAACAAACTTAGTATTTTCTCAAAAAAACATTCAATAAACTATGAATAATTCTTAACACATGCTTTGGTATTTGATTTACCTATGGTGTGCCTCAAATCTGTAGTCCTCCATGGATGTGTGTCCCCTTCATCAACATATTCCACAATCAAATGTGGTTGAGTGACATCAATTATCAAAACCATAACATAACCTGCAACAACCCTTCCTCCACCATAATAAGTTCCAACTTCTGTAGATTCAACCTTTCCTAGCCCAATAACTTGACCATTAACCAGGAGGTCAACATAGTCCCCTTTTGTGAAAATTATACTTTCCATTGTCACTCCTACAAATTCTGTAACACACAATTGAATTATAATTTGTAGTTAAGGTTAAACCATGTAAAGTGTGCTCTTATATTTTAGGCAAAACACAATCTACAAAAAAATAATGTACTTGTAATAGCTAAAAAGGGTATGGCATCATTTTGTTGTGCAAATTAAACATTGTTCCCCACCATTTAGTCCCCACCACCAAAAGGGACTTTACATATAAATTATGATGGAGCTACAAAGCGTAATCAAAACAAGATTGGTTATCAATGTATATAATCTTAATACAAACACAAAACTATTCTTAGAAAAACTTGTAAAAATGTCTAAAAATTTTCCATACTTAAGAACTTGTAATAGTATTGAAGGTAGTTATTAAGTAGGTTGGAATCTAGCCATGATCGATCATGCAAGTTTGTATAATCATGGAACTTGTAATAGTATTGAAGGTAGTTATTAAGTAGGTTGGAATCCAACCATGATTGATCATGCAAGTTTGTATAATCATGGCTCACTGAGATTTATTTTTTGTATCAATTGTTCAAAGTAAATTCAAATATCCTTGATTGGAGTCATCCCTATTTTAAGTACTCCCGAAAATAGTTATTTGGTGTCATCTAAACCTATATTGTAGATTAGTGAAGAATAACATCTATATGGAACTAGAGTAATACAAAATCCCAAGCAATGCTACTTGATGCCACTATTAGTATACTAATACATAGTAGAAGTTTTTTGAATTATAAGCGACTCCTAGCTTAGCGACTACTAATACATAGCGACTACTAGCTTTCCTTCTAGCATAAGCACACATGCTTATGCTAGAAGAAAAGCTAGCACTCATTAGCTTTCCAGAAGAAAAACCCTGGGCATGGTGATTGGTGGTTGCTAGGTTATACCTTGGTCTTGTGCCATGTACTCTATTTTGAAATAAGCACATGGCACAAAATCAAGGAAAGCTAGTGACTCCTAGCTTTCGTTCTAGCCTAAGTGTTTCCTTATAGCATAAGCGCACATATTTATGCTAGAATGAAAGCTAGTAGTCGCTAGCTTTCTAATAGATAAACCCTGGGCATGGTGATTGGTGGTTGCTAGCTTATACCTTGATCTTATGCCATGTGCTTTATTTTGAAAGAAACACATGGCACAAGATCAAAAAAAACTAGCAACTGCTAGCTTTCTTTCTAACATAAGCATTTCCTTCTAGCATAAGCACACATGCTTATGCTAGAAGGAAAGTTATCAATCGCTAGCTTTCCAATAGAAAAACCCTAGCCATGGTGATTGGTGGTTGCTAACTTATACCGTAATCTTGTGCCATGTCCTCTATTTTGAAATAAGCACATGGCACAAGATCAAGGAAAGCTAGCGACTGCTCGCTTTCCTTCTAACATAAGCATTTCCTTCTAGCATAAGCACACATGCTTATGCTAGAAGGAAAGCTAGTAGTCGCTAGCTTTCCAATAGAAAAACCTTGGGCATGGTGATTGTTGGTTGCTAGCTTATACCTAGAGCTTGTGTCATGTACTCTATTTTGAAATCAGCACGTGGCACAGGATCAAGGAAATCTAGCGATTGCTATCTTTCCTTCTAGAATAAGCATTTCCTTCTAGCATAAGCACACATGCTTATGTTATTGGAAATCTAGAAATCACTAGCTTTCCAATAAAAAAACCCTGGGCATGGTGATTGGTGGTTGATAGGTTATACGTTGATCTTGTGCCATGTGCTCTATTTTGAAAGAAGAACACGGAACAAGATGAAGGAAAGCTAGCATAAGCATTTCCTTCTGGCATAACCACACCTTCTTATGCTAGAAGGAAAATTATCAGTTGCTAGCTTTCCAATAGAAAAACCCTAGCCATGGTGATTGGTGGTTGCTAGCTTATACCTTGAGCTTGTGCCATGTGCTCTATTTTGAAAGAAGCACATGGCACAAGATAAAGGAAAGCTAGCGACTGCTAGCTTTCTTTCTAGCATAAGCATTTCCTTCTAGCATAAGCATAAGCACACATGTGCTTATGCTGGAAGGAAAGATAACAATTGCTAGCTTTCTAATAGAAAAACTCTAGCCATGAAGGAAAGCTAGCAGTCGTTAGCTTTCCAATTGATAACACTGTCCATGGTGATTGGTGGTTGCTAACTTATACCTTCAGCTTGCGCCATGTGCTCTATTTTGAAATAAACACATGGCACAAGATTGAGGAAAGCTAGCGACTGCTAGCTTTCCTCCTAGCATAAGCATTTCCTTCTAGGATAATAACACATACTTATGCTAGAAGGAAAGCTAGCAGTCGCTAGCTTTCCAATAGAAATATCCTGTCCATGGTGATTGGTGGTTGCTAGATTATACTTTGAGCTTGTGTCATGTGCTCTATTTTGAAATAAGAACATGGCAACAGATCAAAGAAATCTAGCGACTGCAAGCTTTCCTTGTAGCATAAGAATTTCCTTCTATCATAAACACACATGCTTATGCAAGAAGGAAAGCTAACAGTCGCTAGCTTTCCAATACAAAAACCCTGTCCATGGTGATTGGTGGTTGTTAGCTTATACCTTGAGCTTGTGCCATGTACTCTATTTTTAACGAATGTTACCTTTCCTTCTAGCAAATGCATTTCCTTTTAGCATGACACACATGCTTATGTTAGAAAGAAAGCTAGCAGTCGCTAGCTTTCCAATAGAAAAACCCTGGGCATGGTGATTGGTGGTTGCTAGCTTATACTTTGAACTTGTATCATGTACTCTATTTTCAAATAAGCACATGGCACAAGATCAAGGAAAGCTAGCGACTGCTAGCTTTCCTTCTAACATAAGCATTTCCTTCTAGGATAATAACACATACTTATGCTAGAAAGAAAGCTAGCAGTCGCTAGCTTTCCAATAGAAAAATCTTGTCCATGGTGATTGGTGGTTGCTAGCTTATACCTTGAGCTTGTGCCATGTGCTCTATTTTGAAATAAACACATGACAAAAGATCAAGGAAAGCCAGCGATTGCTAGCTTTACTTGTAGCATAAGAATTTTTCTTCTAGCGACTGCACACATGCTTATGCTACAAGGAAAGCTAGCAGTCGCTAGCTTTCCAATAGAAAATAATAAGAATCTCTTTAAGTTCACATTTCCTAAAGATTCATAATATCCTATCCCATAGAGACCATCATTTAACTTGTTAGATGAATAACTTTTGGACATGTCAACATGAGAGAATAAGTGTTTATAAATGACAAGCTTTAAAAACTCAGCGTCTTCTTCCACATTCACCTCATAATAAAACTTCCCATTACATAGAATGCCAATCTTTTCTCTTGTTACATGAGAATTATGTCCAAACACAATGTATAGTTCAATGCGCTTTGTGTCAGTGATTATTTTAGCACCCATCTGCATTTCATAGTTCAATACATCTTCCATCCTCTCAAATTCCTGGTGTATTTTCTCTATATCTAAAAAAATTGAATTTCTCTTTTATGATGGTCTACCTCTATACCAAGCCGGTAGATGTTGCAAGTTTGTTGAATTGTAGCAACAAGGGAATGCAAATTGTAATTATTCTTTCCACGGAACCTCTTCAAGAGACAACTTGAAGTTTTTATGATATCATCTTTACATCTTACCATGGATTTGGCATTAATGTTATTTTCCCAGAACCATTTCTTCCTTCTGAATTTTCGTTTATCCTCCCACTTCTTGTAAACTGAGAGAAGAGTAAAAAGGTCTCCATCGAGATGGAAGAAACAAAGTTTTAAACAATCAGACTCTGGTTTTTCTACCTCTGTAACAACCTTAAAAAATATCCTTCTTGCAATTTCCATCAAAGCTCCAAGTACAAGGCCCTCCTTACATAAACCCTGATAAAAATTGTCCAAAGTAATCGTTCCTAATCAAGGTTGGATAACCAACTTCACAAGTTTCAAACATAATTCAGTTAATTTTAGAACTTCCTGGCCACAAATCATTACACCTAACTGCACTAAATATTTATCAGCCATACTAATTGTCTCTTGGCTTGAAGATTGAAAAAAATCCAAAGATTCAAGATCGTGAATGGGAGACAAGAAGGACATAAGATATTGAATAAGTGTACTTCTTTTCGAGTATGGGATTCGTTGGTCTGTATTCAAAGCCACGTTCAACTACATATCTTTCAAATCACCAGAAGAAGCCTATGGAATATTTAAAGTGCCCAAAATTTGCTTCATTTTTTCTTCAATTAACCAATCCCATTGAAACTTCAAGTCCATCGAGTAAGAGTCACAAATTCGCTTCTTGTTGCGCACTGTCACCATCAATACTTCACCTACGCCGCTTGAGACCTTCAAAATATTATCTTTACAAATATCGAATTCTAAAGAACCTAAATCAATGAGAAATTCCTTTATCCTACTGTTGGCCCAGGTGCTTAAATTTATGTCGTCCCAAGTTCCTGCACGATTCCAGACTGATCCCAAAGGCGCTGATTGTTGTTGTTGATTTGATAAATCCTCCACCGAGAGTTTGCAGGGAGTGAAAAGTTGTGTCGCTTCGGTTGTGGTCATTACTAAACCTTGTTTTCCATAATTATTCATTTTTACATTGTAATGAGGAAAATACCTTGCAATGCCTAGAGTACCATCCATTGCTTGAGTCCACGTTGAATTCAAATATAGATTCTCATAACACTCTACTTCAACATGTCCATATAATATTTTACTAGAGCAAACCATTATGTTTTAGGTGCTAAATCACAGGATATTTTTGGGGGTGTGGCTGGAAGTTTGGCTTCTACCTTCACTCTTTCTCGACCACATGGATCCTCTACAAGCTGCTTTGAAGCAGTGGCCGTGATGTTTTCCACCTTCTCATCATAAAACATGAGCCATTGGTCACCTCTCTTCACTATAGAAATGTAATTCCCATCATCAACCGTGCATCCCACATGCACCACAACATCAAATGAAGAATACAAAAAATCATCTGCTTCTCCATCTCCACAATTGTTAATTAGCAGTATGTACTCCATGGGGAATGCAACATGATAGAACAACTTCTTGAATCCCTCCATTTCACCTTCATGTACTGTGTATTTGAAACCTTTTAGCTGGCAAGTGAGAACTTGAGGTGCAGATTTGACCTTCAACTTCTTCTTGGCATCTTGCAAATGGCAGCAGTTGTCACACCAGCACTTGCTTTTCCCACTCAGTTTCTCCATGGTGCTGAAAGAACTGAGATAGCTCAACAAATAATAATGTTGTTGTACCTCCACACTTAGATACTCGTCTCTACATGTTACCCTCTCGCAATAGGAACATTGAGTTTCATTGCCGGAAAGTGTAGGGAATTTGAAACATTTGAGATTCTTGAATTTATCCCAGACAGAGATAGAGAAGTTACCTAAATCATTGGCTCATGTACGAAGCCTCCTGTAAGGGTTTCGTGGCATCTCTTCAGATATTAACAGTCCACTTCTGTCCGCTTCATCTTTGTCATATCATATATACATAAAAATCAATCAATATTCAAACTTCAAATCCATCCATCAGACTTGATTGGTAAAAGAGGCTAACCTGGCTCTTCTGTTATGGAACCATAGACTTCTACTTGACGCGGGCGAAGGTTAAGTTGCTCGGCTAATGCCAGCTTTTGCTTCTGCAATTGAAAACGCTATGAGTAACAGATTGTCTTTATCTTGTGGGAATGCAAAAGACGAGGTATTAGGTGCACGGAGGCTTACCGAATTAAGGGTATTGTGCTCATTAAAGCTTTCTTCTAAATAAGCAGACTATTCTTTGGAAAGATGGAGCTTTTTTCTGCTAGTTCTCCCGTCTTCTTCTTCATCGCTTGCTCTGGAGCAAGCTCTATCCAGTTCGTGGTCGTTACCGTTGTTATCAGGATGATCGTCGTCTCTCTCCCTCTTCACAGCACATGTCCCATTACAAATGGCGAAATCCATCTGAAAAGACGATAGACGCCAACGCGGTGGCCCCTACACCTTGACCACAGGATCAGTTTCCTGCCAATTTTATCAATAGACAAAAGAAGCATTAGATTAGATAAGAAATGGACAACCATTAAACCTGAAAGAGATCGGACCATGAGTGAATGAACCAACATACATACCATCGTTTTCAGAGATCGGTGGTTGGTACATTTTAGTGTCGAGGTGCCATGAAAAACAGCGCGGAACGAGAGCTGAACGAATCAGATCCGGCTGAATGGGAGGGTTGGGATTGGCTGCGGTTTGCCTCTGTGAGCCCATTTCTAGTCCCAGTCGCAAAACCAGTTCCGTATTCTGTAAATAGTCGGAGTGTCCACCGATATTTTCAAATTCGTGCTGCGCATGCATTTCAAATTCGTGTTGGGCGTCGGGCGGGCATTTCAAATTCAAAATCCCTTATCGGGAATGGTGGCACAGGGTACAATTAAGTTGATGTGCAATGTTCATGCCACAGGTTCATGGGAATGATGGGATATGGTATCCATGAGGGATCAAATTTGAAGGGTAGGGTCCCATTTCACTTTGAAGGTTGTGACAAATTGAACCCTTCAATATTGACATGTAAAAATAAATCATTCTTTTATGGGAGTGTATAACAAAATTTTATTATTTATTAGAAACAGTATATAGGAAAAAAATGACAATAAGACAAAATTCCGAGTGACTCAACATTTACATGGGATTAGTGAGGTAAACCATGTACTCTCTCGGTCCTTGGAGCATATAGTTTATTGAACTTAGATAAGGGACAATTCTGTCAAGCCGGTGAAATACTCAATTGTTGGGTCGTTGATAAAATAAGGCATTGGAATTTGGAAGGACCTTTGAATGGGGGATTGTTTCAGCTTGATGGTGGCTCTATTGGTCAAGTGTGATTGGACCTACCTAAAAGAAAAACCACAGAATATAATACCTAATGCTTTTACGGAGAAGCTTTTTTATTAACCCTAAATTCAGCAGTTATTTTTAGAATTGAATCATGTCCTCCCCACATGCTCAAATCAAAGTGATCAAACAAAGGCCCCAATTTTAGGTGGATTATGGATGGTTCCTCCAATGTATATCAAGTTTATACCCCAATTCGAAGTGATCAAACAAAATCTCCAATTTTAGGTAGATTATGGATAGTCCCTCCAATCTATATCGAGTTTATCAACCCTATCAAAAAGGTTAAATATTTATTAGTCCACTATAAGGAAGAACTTTTAATTCTCCAACAAATATCACTACAATTTGGGTGTCCAGTTTCTACCAAAGTCAACAAGGAAGACGAATCATAAACACACGTTTGGGAGGTTTGCGACAGCGAGGATGTTGAAATCATGTTCTTCACTAGAGCATTGCACTCCGAGTCCCTCATTCATGAACGTCGGTTGAGGGATTCCCTTGTCCAGATATATTGGTAGACAATTTGTACTTCTTGTTTCCATTATTCGAAGGCTGACAGGAAAACGAAGGGGTCGGAGTCTATAACATTTACAGTGTCGGTTGTTAAATATTTTATCCTTTCAACTATTAGATTTCATTAAGGAAATTGGAACAATTCAAACACTTATATTCAAATATTGTTCTTTCTTTCAACCTAATGTTTACAATTCATAGCAGATAAATAGCATTGACAGATTTAGAACTCAAATACAAGGCTCTTTCTTCTTGCTCCTCCGCCCAAACGAAGTTGTGGTCCTAGACTATGAAAAGTATACATTATTTTGGTTCTGATTTCATTAAAATACTAGGTTTTTTTAAGGTTACATCTATTGAGTATTCAAGACTTAGTCTGGCGGAAACGCAATCGCATAATACATTACAAATTTCAAACAACATTTTGGATGGCAAAATTTTAAACCCTTATTTTTATAGAACCAGAAGGAATTCCAACAAGAAACACATTTAACTTTTATCCGCATATAAAATGTTACACAAGTGTAAAATGCTATACATACGTGTAAATTCAGGACAACCAAGTTGACAGCTTAGCTCTGCATAATCTTCTAGAGGAAATAGAAATTTGGGAGACACTGAAGCATAGAATTGGAGAGTTGAGAGTCTAAGTCCCGACCTCCAACTGTCATATACTCGTAAACCCAAAATAATGTTTTTTTTTCACAGACTTCACCAATCTCTTTAAGTTCAGGGAATCTCAATCCAGCCCACCCAACGTTCTAACTTTGCTTCTCTTGCTCCTACCTGTGAAAAAGGTCAAACCTTCGAGTTGCCCACCGCAGAAGACAACGAGGAATTAGAGTGTGCAACCGTTTCCTTCTACAGAAAGACGATTGGAAGCAACACCATCTCAATTCAACATCCCGTTGCTCCTGAGTTGGTTTGCCTTGCCCGAGGTAGGCGAATGCATGCGAAATCCTTGTTGGCTAGTACATAGTTGCCCTAGATTCGTGAAATGAAAGACTTTAATCAAAACACTATTTCCCCTCATCCCTAGGTTTTCTTTGTGGTAAGTGTTGGTACCAGGATCTACTCCATAAAAAAATTTAGATTCCGACAACGTACATATAAAGAGGGACCCCGATTTTTGCTGCCGGAAAGTCCACTAACATTTTTGCTAAAACCATGAGTGTTCTAGTCAGCTTGGTCAATTGTCTTTATCTCAAATCTTTAAATCTTGGGATTTGTCCTCACCCTTTGACATTCAAAATTTCATTAACCAAAGTCTCCAATTTTTCAAGTTAACTTTTGCTTCGCTTAATATCCGAAGTTTACATTTGCCAAATACCCTTACCATGTTAAAATATAACCCAAGTATTTAAAAAAAAAGGAATTACTAATTATACAATAAATATAAAATATAATCTTTTTAAAACTATATAAAATAGTATAAAGTATTCTTTTAAAACTCTTTTATATAGTTTTAAAAAGATTTTATTTTATATTATTTTAAAATGGGATTATATAAAACAAAAGGCTTTTGTCTTATTAGCAATCCACGTAAAGCTTATTAGAAAAATTTATAAGGGTTTGTGGTTCATGAGTTTATTTATGTCCATTTCAAGCCAACATCAAAGCCCAGCCTTCATACTTACCGCCTAGAGTCATCAACATGCAAGTGCCAAAGCACACTCATGAAAGCCCACGGGTACCCAAGTCTTGCACTACGCGTCGAAGGGAATGCCATATTCCACCGTATATAAACACTTACGGTTTTGATTGTTTAATCCATGTGGTATATTGTTCCATGCACAGAAATATAAAGTGAAGCGCTCTTCAAGCATCCAGGTGTCTAAATTGTTGGCCAAGCTCATTAATTCAAAGGTAGTGATCAAGCGAAACGCCTGTTTATGTTAAAAATATGTCAAGCTGTTACAACAAAATGAATGCATCCAAGTGTCCAACCCAAGCTCCCAAGTGTCAAAAGCATTCAAAGGTGAACGCCAAGGAAGGTATCTTTAACACATTGCATTAGGACAGCATGAAGAAAGCAATCGCATGAAGATGCAGAATGGTAAGATTATAGCTTTGGATGGAGCAAAATTACTACGGGATAAGTAAAAGTGATTGCGTAAGCCATGGGAACTAATTGCGATACAAAAATACTTTGAGAGTCAATACCCACACTCATAGCTTTGTTCTTTTGGATTTTTTTTATTAAAACACACTCATAGCTTTGTTCTTTTGGATTTTTTTTAATTCAAAAGATAGGGACTAATAGTTCTTAAACTCCTGTATTCTTTTTATGAATATGCATTTCCAAATTCATGCAGTGTTAGCTATTTAAAAGGTTGCAAAGGCATATCTTGTGGATCTATTAAAAGATACCATGCCATTCATGCCAAGAGTCTAAAATTACATTACATTAAATAAATGCAAGTCCTTAGATTCAACAGTGGTCATTTCCTCGAGTACAGTATAGAAAGAATTGGAAATTATACTCTATTCAATGGAATCAAAGAAATAACAAATTCCTTTCACATATCATATTTAAATATTTTAAAAGGAAGGCTAATAAAGTGGTGGATGCATTGACCAACAATATCATATTTAAAAATTTCAAAAGAAAGTCTAATCAGGATAATGGAGTTGATACCCGCAGAGGGGAATATATGAACCACAACTGCTCCCTTAATTTTGGTAACCATGTCCAAGTCATAGACAATTGTAATGAACTTACACTAATAAAATAGAGTAATGAACTTACAGTAATAGAATAGAGTAATGAACTCGCAATAATAGAATATAATATTATATTTTTACTTTATATCAGGGAGACCCGATAAAGTATATGGGATCGATCCTATATGCGGTCGACGCAATTGTAGATTAGTGAATTAGTATGATTGCAGTAAAAGTTTAAAACAATTAAACAACTTGGCTTCAATTAATCTCGATGGCGGGTTCAATAAATCTCGATGGGGACTCTCGTCCATTTTTTCAATTCAGATTTCAATTTAAATTGCCTTAGCATAATCATAGCAGTTCTTGGACAAAACCTAATACCCATAAAATATTATGAATTGCTTGAGAGCGTTATTTCACATATTTATTTTATCATGAATTGCTTGAGAGCGTTATTCACATATTTATTTTATCATTTTTATAAAATCTAAGAGCTTGCTAGGAGCAGTTATAATACAGATTCAAACAACTATTCACGCATTACAAAACATGAAAAAACAACATAAATTCAAATCAAAGATCAGGTCCCAATATTTGGTATTCTTAAGAGTAGAAACCAGTCATAAAATCTACAACATTTCTTAGATTTGCAGCAAAATATCAGTGAGTGTGTCACACTCACTGATCTGAGACCGGGATCAGACCGGGATCGAAAGTCAATTCTCCACTCTGTCCTCTCCATGATCCCGGTAGTAAACTCTCATTCGCCACAATCCGACTTTCGATCTCAGCACTTTAAATTTCCAGATTATGGTACATTAATTTAACATCATAGATTGCGGTCAACTGATTTCTACGAGTTGAACGGATCACTAGCCTCTTTTCTCTGTCATTTCAAATCATGTATGATCTCTATTGAGATTGTAGTATATGATTCATTTATGTATCTGAACCCTGGAGTCATCCTCAACCGCTTTATCACTTGATACCTAATTGAAATCTAAAATCCATCTGTCCGCAACCTCTACTCTGTACGTTTTATATAAATCTTTGTTTGCTCACACCGGCATATACATGAACTCTGGTGATATTATAACTTAGATATTGTTTATTCGAATCCTGGAGTTATACTTTGTTCCATTTTAGTTTTAACACCTCTAATTTCGAGTTGGATCTCGAACCCTGTAAAAGAAAAGGGTCAGTAAACTCTATAGATCGAACTTCTCTGCAACCGATTACTATGTTAACAGGTTAATACATGCCCATATTTACGGCTTAATTCACTCTCCAAGAGCAGAACCAGATCAGATATATCACTCCAGTCGACTGTTGATCCATCGTAGTGTTAACGCGATTATGGAGGAAGCTTAATTAATACTGATTGTTTAATTCATAGTTCACAAACTGCGAATTCGATCATATCTTAGCACTCAACCCATTCTGAGAAAAGACTTACCTGGTCATCTTTACACCTCCGTGGATTGTATCTTGTTGACAGATAAACCCTTTGATTAGCTAGGTTAATGCCTTTCCTTATAAAAGCAAGTTCTATTTAATGTATGTAATGTCCACCTCCACCGAGATCGTAGGCATGATCCATCGGTGGCCATGCGACAGATCTCTCTCTCTCAAATGAAAAACTCCGCTTAATTCTATATTCAAGTTACATTAAGAGTTGAATTCAATCGTTGATCAAGTAAGGCATCCATTATTGAGCGATATGTTACTTTTATTTTTATTACTTAACGGAGTGGAATTAATTCTTGCTTTTAGTATCTTATAATTATACCATGATTTAGATGGAAACGAGTCAAACATTGTATTATACATTTAACTTAGGAGTATTAAATCATGGAAATGAGTCAAGTATTGTATTATACATTTAACTTAGGAGTATTATATATAAACACGTGTATACATATATATATATTTATTTTGGAGTAATAAATATATATATTCCACTCACTTTATTTAAGAAAGTTTAATGTTCAGATAAAGTTATTATTTGGACAAAAGAAATGTTCACTGTTTATTAATACCTTAGAGAGTAATGAGCAATTCTTTTTTTTTTTTAACAGGAACAGAGAAAAAAGATGTATTTATAAAGGCTGTGCACAGCCATTCATTACAAGTTTGCCCAAAAATTTGACAGAGAAACAGGAGCTTGAGTCATTATGAGCTCTAAACAAAAACCCTGCTTGAGTTCTAAACAAGACCTGGCTAAGACTGTCCAAAGTAGTGCAGGAATAAACCCTTACATATTGCTGATTTAGGAATATACAGAAAAACATAGTATCTTAAACATCAAAAAGGAGGAACCTGATCTGAAACTGCAAATTAACCATATTTTTTGGGATAGACCGAAGCCGCATCCGGCTTTTCCTGTTTAATCTCCTGGTTGACCGTCAGACTGCCATGGACGCAGCTTCCCTGCGACTTCCCAGTGAGCACTGCTATATCTTCCTGCAAATTATCCACCTTGCCCATCAATTCGAACAGGTTTCTCTCCAGGTCATCGATTCTGGTATCCTGGCAAGCGAGCTGGTTCACAGTGTAGCTCAAATCCCTGGCCATTTCCGCGTTTTGGTTTACATTTGTGCAAACTTCATTATAAGTATTACGCACTGCCAGTTTAACGTCGACCATGGTGCGGCTCAACGCAGCAATGGCCGCCATGATGTTCTGCATTTTTCCCGCCCTGTGGTGGAGTAACAGACCGGGACGGGAGGAAGGAGAGCCCGAATCGCCGAGGGAAAGCGTATACATCGCGCAGTGGAGAGGACGAGCCATTGCAATATACAGCAAGGGAGGGGCAGTTGGCCCATTAAATTGAATTTCGTGGGAGCTGACAGCACCACGAGGCCCCGGGTGCCATGCGCTGTGGAGAGGAGGGCGTGTGGCAGGGGCACGCATATCCTTGACTACGGAGGAGGACGGGGATGGGGGGAGAGGGACCCTCAATCCACTCAGCCCCTTAAAACCCATAACCATATAGTTTTTGACCATTAACAAAAATTAAGGAATAAATTGAAAATCCAAGGCACCATTTGAGTTCTCCATGTGCCCAATGTCAAGCAATGTTCCTTTGTTGGCCGCTTCATCTGCTAACTTGTTATTTGAGCGACGGATATGAAAGAAAGAGGACTGAGAGAAGTGAGGATAAGATTTTATTCTTTGCATGTACCTGTAGGCTCTAGATCCATAAGGAGTGGCGCCCCTTCTGATTGTTTGGATGACATGTCTGGAGTCCCCATAAACTCTGAGATTACCGATGCTGAGGGAGGATGTCATATTGAAGGAAAGGACGAGAGCAAGCCATTCAGCTTCATTGTTTGTCTTGATTCCTAATCCCCACGAGATTGATTCAACTTTATTTCCGCCGGGGTCAAATAAGACCCCACCCGCACCTGCCACCCCGGAGTAATGAGCAATTCTTAAGTAATATAAATAATTACTTTACTTAGAAAATGAAGTCAACACTATGTATAATATCATGTAGAAGATTATAAGTAGAAATCAAGCTACATATTCTTAACTAAGAGTGGGAATTCACTCAATATAAATATCTAGGTTTTAGGTACACATAAAATAGGGTGAATTAAAGAAGATCGGGTCATCACTAAAAGAATTGTGAAATTATTGGTTGGCAATTAATAAAATCCTAATATTTATATGTTCACATTTCCTATGAAATAGGAATTAATTAAATGTAGTTTAATTCTATATTATCATGTGTTTATAGAAATGGAAGAAATTAATTAAAATATTAAATATTATGATGCAATTGCATGTTATAAAAGAGATATATGCATATGCATGTATGTTTGGTTATATACATTTAGTTAGATATAAATTATGGTGTTATGCATTTGTCCTGTGAGAAAAGGGGTATGCATGTACATATATGTGATTAATTACAAACTATATTGATTATACAATTGTCTTGTTTTAACATGGGTATGCACATATATATTTGAGCAATTATATACATTTAGAATAAATATAAATTATAGTTGTTATATTAAGTTATAGAATGGGTTATGTACATTCATGCTTGAGATAAATAGAAATTGTAATGGTACACTCTATTTTATTAAGGGATATGTTTATTCATATTTGAATAAATACGAATTGTGTTTGCTATGCTAAGTATTATAAAACGAGATAATCATAACCATTAGTATATATGCATTAAGAGATTAATAATTATTATTTATCACATTAACTATATAAAAAAAATAAAAATCACTTGTTTAGGACCAAGTCCCTACAACATATCATCATTCAATATGGAATATCAGAGATCCATATCATAAAATAAATAATAATATTCAGCCATTACATATTTAATTTTTGGAGCCTGATGTTTGTACTGATAGAGATAATTATTTTGACCTTCCACAGTGAGCACCATATTGATGATATTTAATCTCACCGGCATATAAGGTATAACGCGTAATGATCAAATCTAGCTGCTTCGGTTGATTTACACTAGTTTTTTGTAAAAGGCCAAGTGTAAATTTGCTAAAATGGCTTACTAAAATGCACGCCACAGTATTTACATTGGTAAATAATTGGAAGTGAAACCAAAGTCTTGAAGTAAATCCAATTTGAAGATGAATTGTTTAACAAAGAAAACATAATTATGTATATTCTATCCTTCTCGAAACATTTCATTCAATCAATATCCTTTTATACTAAAACTATACAAACCATGGATTCACAAACCTTGTATACCCATCTTCATTTACATGTTTTTTTTATGAAAACGATTCAAATTATTGACGGGCTAAATTAATCAACAATCAATATTGTATCATGTCGGGACAAGACACCAGCAAAGGTGTTTTGATGGAATATATAGAGAATCACCTGGTTTCTAAGGAATTCTTCCAGCTCTTTTGAGCATGATTTTGAAAGTTTTTTTCTGTTGGACTTGAAGTCTTTGTGTATCTGAAGGGCATCTTTTTTCCCTTTCATGTAGATGTCTCATTTGCAAATTATAGTGCGTCTCCTTTGAACGCAGATCAGAGTGTGATTGGATCTCGGTAGATGTGATTTTGTGGACAGTCCACATCACATGATGAGACAGTTTTCTGATGGGTTATTTTTTGGTATTATGTGCCTTTCCCCCTGTCTGGAACTCTGGACGAGTTGTTATGAAATGTCATGCTGAAGCAGCTGTATGTACTAATGGCCTTTGATTCTATTGAATAACAAGGACATGTTTTTTTCGCTTGAAAAAAAATTGTCCTTTATTTTCAAATATGGTTTTACATTTTTTTTGAAATTTATAGTTTTTGATGTTGTAAATTTAGAATTAGCTTTATTTTAATCTGTATTTTAATGGTATAAATAGATTCAGCATTTTTTAAAAATTTCGAAACATCCAAAAATTCCACTTAACAACTATAATCTAGATTTTGAAAAATTACAATAAAATTTTTTCAAAATAAAAATCATTCTATTTAAACCTAAATAACTATTTTAAATAATTGTCAATCATTTATTTGAATGTTGTATTTCTAAATTTCATTTTGTAAACCTCCATGGTATAATCAACTCTATGAATGTATGTAGGATGTAATATATGGCATTACTTGTACATAAAAATAGCTATCAACTCTATGAATGTATATAAGTATATGGCATTACTTGTACATAAAAATAGTTATCAACTCTATGAATGTATATAAGATGTAATATATAGCATTACTTGTATATAAAAATAGCTAAATAGCTAGTGTTTTTTATATTTAATTATTTGATATAAGTTTGTAACTTTTTCAGTATATTGTACAGTTTCCATTCAAGTAGTCTTGGCTTCATAGCTTCTAGATTATTGTCTATCAAAGAAGCAAGACCAACTAAGATGAAGATGAAGTTATGGGAAAAAATGGCATTGGCATTGGCATTAGCTTTAGTCTTAGCCAAACAAAAAGTAAAGAAGAAGACTGGATTAAAAAGAGGTTGAAAATCTTGGTAAGTTTATAGATTTTTTTTTACTTTTACAATTTTGTTTATAGATTTTTTTTTATTTTTACAATTTATTTTATTTAGTTTTTTTTACATGGTTTATTTAGTTGTTTTTCTATTAGGTTGAGTTGCATTATTTTCATTTTAAAAGAAAAGCCTTTTCATTTATATGCAATATCTCATGTGCGCTCAAAACCGTCACTTTCTTTGATGCACACACACACACACAAGAAACTCTCTCGTCACTCACTAAGTTCAAAAATAGCTTAAATCTACTCACTTAATACCTCCATAGGAGGGCACAAAAAAATCTTGTAGTTTAGGTAGGATTTTGGGGCTAGGCATCCAAAAACTTAGTTGTTGTCCTTAGGGTGCTATAAAAATCCTTCTAAATCAAGTGGTCGTGTATAGCCACAAGGGGCAAGTGAAAGAGCGGCACCGCGCCATAGGAGGTCAAACCCAAGGTTGCGAGTGTATGTTCTCTCAAGTGGGCTCACCACCACTTGTTGAAAAGGAGACGACCCAATACCGTTCGAGGGATAACTACTCTTTCTCCACTTGACGAAGGTACTTAGTGACCAACTTAGGATGTCATTCCTTATAGGTGACTGTCGTGGAAGCCGACCGTACCTGAGACAGATTTTGTCACAAGATCAAGGAAAGCACACATCACAAGATCAAGGAAAGCTAGCGTCTGCTAGATTTCCTTCTAGCATAAGCATTTCTTTCTAGGATAAGAACACATACTTATGCTAGAAGAAAAGCTAACAGTCACTAGCTTTCCAATAGAAAAATCATGTCCATGGTGATTGGTGGTTGCTAGCTTATACCTTGAGCTTGTTCCATGTGATGTATTTTGAAATAAGCACATGGAAAAAGATCAAGGAAAGCTAGCGACTGCTAGCTTTCCTTCTAGCATAAGCATTTCCTTCTAGTATAAACACACATGCTTATGCTAGAAGGAAAGCTAACAGTCGCTAGCTTTCCAATAAAAAACCATGTCCATGGTGATTGGTGGTTGCTAGCTTATACCTTGAGCTTGTGCCATGCACTCTATTTTCAAATAAGCACATGGTACAAGATCAAGGAAAGCTAGCGACTGCTAGCTTTCCTTCTATCATAAGCATTTTCTTCTTGGATAAGAACACATATTTATGCTAGAAGGAAAGCTAGCAGTCGCTAGCTTTCCAATAGAAAAATCATGTCCATAGTGATTGGTGGTTGCTAGCTTATACCTTGAGCTTGTGCCATTTGCTCTATTTTGAAATAAGCACATGGCAAAAGATCAAGGAAAGCTAGCGACTGCTAGCTTTCCTTCTAGCATAATCATTTCCTTCTAGCATAAACACATATGCTTATGCTAGAAGGAAAGCTAACAGTCGCTAGCTTTCCAATAGAAAAACCCTGTCCATGGTGATTGGTGATTGCTAGCTTATACCTTGAGCTTGTGCCATGTACTCTATTTTGAACGAATGCTACATTTCATTCTAGCATAAACATTTTTTTCTAGCATGTCACACATGCTTATGGTAGAAGGAAAGCTAGCAGTCGCTCGCTTTCCAATACAAAAACCCTAGGCATGGTGATTGGTGGTTGCTAGCTTATACCTTGAACTTGTGCCATGTACTCTATTTTCAAATAAGCACATGGCATAAGATCAAGGAAAGCTAGCGACTGCTAGCTTTCCTTCTAGCATAAGCATTTACTTATAGCATAATAACACATACCTATGCTAGAAAGAAAGCTAGCAGTCGCTAGCTTTCCAATAGAAAAATCCTGTCCATGGTGATTGGTGGTTGCTAGCTTATACCTTGAGCTTGTGCCATGTGCTCTATTTTGAAATAAGCACATGGCAAAAGATCAAGGAAAGCTAGCAACTGCTAGCTTTCTTTCTAGCATAAGCATTTCCTTTTAGCATTTTTGAAAATGAAAACTTTTCTTTTTAATGAGTCTCTATATTGTACAATTTCCATTTAAGTAGTCTTGGCGTCATAGCTTATAGATTATTGTCTATCAAAGAAGCAAGACCAACTAAGATGAAGATGAAGTTATGGGAAAAAATGGCATTGGCATTGGCATTAGCTTTAGTCTTAGCCAAACAAAAATTAAAGAAGAAGACTGGATTAAAAAGAGGTTGAAAATCTTGGTAAGTTTATCGATTTTTTTTTACTTTTACAATTTTGTTTATAGATTTTTTTTTATTTTTACAATTTATTTTATTTAGTTTTTTTTACATGGTTTATTTAGTTGTTTTTCTATTAGGTTGAGTTGCATTATTTTCATTTTAAAAGAAAAGCCTTTTCATTTATATGCAATATCTCATGTGCGCTCAAAACCGTCACTTTCTTTGATGCACACACACACACACAAGAAACTCTCTCGTCACTCACTAAGTTCAAAAATAGCTTAAATCTACTCACTTAATACCTCCATAGGAGGGCACAAAAAAATCTTGTAGTTTAGGTAGGATTTTGGGGCTAGGCATCCAAAAACATAGTTGTTGTCCTTAGGGTGCTATAAAAATCCTTCTAAATCAAGTGGTCGTGTATAGCCCCACGGGGCAAGTGAAAGAGCGGCGCCGCGCCATAGGAGGTCAAACGCAAGGTTGCGGGTGTATGTTCTCTCAAGTGGGCTCACCACCACTTGTTGAAAAGGAGACGACCCAATACCGTTCGAGGGATAACTGCTCTTTCTCCACTTGGCGAAGGTACTTAGTGACCAACTTAGGATGTCATTCCTTATAGGTGACTGTCGTGGAAGCCGACAGTACCTGAGATAGATTTTGTCACAAGATCAAGGAAAGCACACGTCACAAGATCAAGGAAAGCTAGCGACTGCTAGATTTCCTTCTAGCATAAGCATTTCCTTCTAGGATAAGAACACATACTTATGCTAGAAGAAAAGCTAACAGTCACTAGCTTTCCAATAGAAAAATCATGTCCATGGTGATTGGTGGTTGCTAGCTTATACCTTGAACTTGTTCCATGTGATGTATTTTGAAATAAGCACATGGCAAAAGATCAAGGAAAGCTAGCGACTGCTAGCTTTCCTTCTAGCATAAGCATTTCCTTCTAGTATAAACACACATGCTTATGCTAGAAGGAAAGCTAACAGTCGCTAGCTTTCCAATAAAAAACCATGTCCATGGTGATTGGTGGTTGCTAGCTTATACCTTGAGCTTGTGCCATGTGCTCTATTTTGAACGAATGCTAGCTTTCCTTCTAGCCTAACACACATGCTTATGTTAGAAGGAAATCTAGCAGTTGCTAGCTTTTCAATAGAAAAACCTTGGGCATGGTGATTGGTGGTTGCTAGCTTATACCTTGAGCTTGTGCCATGCACTCTATTTTCAAATAAGCACATGGCACAAGATCAAGGAAAGCTAGCGACTGCTACCTTTCCTTCTAGCATAAACATTTTCTTCTAGGATAAGAACACATATTTATGCTAGAAGGAAAGCTAGCAGTCGCTAGCTTTCCAATAGAAAAATCATGTCCATAGTGATTGGTGGTTGCTAGCTTATACCTTGAGCTTGTGCCATTTGCTCTATTTTGAAATAAGCACATGGAAAAAGATCAAGTAAAGCTAGCGACTGCTAGCTTTCCTTCTAGCATAAGCATTTCCTTCTAGCATAAACACATATGCTTATGCTAGAAGGAAAGCTAACAGTCGCTAGCTTTCCAATAGAAAAACCCTGTCCATGGTGATTGGTGATTGCTAGCTTATACCTTGAGCTTGTGCCATGTACTCTATTTTGAACGAATGCTACATTTCATTCTAGCATAAACATTTTTTTCTAGCATGTCACACATGCTTATGGTAGAAGGAAAGCTAGCAGTCGCTAGCTTTCCAATAGAAAAACCCTAGGCATGGTGATTGGTGGTTGCTAGCTTATACCTTGAACTTGTGCCATGTACTCTATTTTCAAATAAGCACATGGCACAAGATCATGGAAAGCCTTGAACTTGTGCCATGTACTCTATTTTCAAATAAGCACATGGCATAAGATCAAGGAAAGCTAGCGACTGCTAGCTTTCCTTCTAGCATAAGCATTTACTTATAGGATAATAACACATACCTATGCTAGAAAGAAAGCTAGCAGTCGCTAGCTTTCCAATAGAAAAATCCTATCCATGGTGATTGGTGGTTGCTAGCTTATACCTTGAGCTTGTGCCATGTGCTCTATTTTGAAATAAGCACATGGCAAAAGATCAAGGAAAGCTAGCGACTGCTAGCTTTCTTTCTAGCATAAGCATTTCTTTCTAGCATTTTTGAGAAGGAAAACTTTTATTTTTAATGAGTCTCTACTTGTGCTAGATGCAATGGATTTTTATTTATCTCTAAGTATTTAATATGTTTCCATAACACATGACCCTTATTATTCTTGTGCATGTGAATAAAAGACATGCAATAGAATATTGTTTGATAATGCTCATTATTTTATGTATTTTTAAAACAATTTAAACTTATAGTCGACTATTTATTATTGTTTTTAGAAGCTATGGACTCTGGTGCAATGACAATTCCAAGGAATAATTTGAAGAAAAAACGAATTGCAAGTGACACACAAACAACGTCTCCCCCATGTGGTATGGTGGTTTTAAATATTATTCTCTCATTTCTAAATGGTTAGACTAGAAGACTATATGGTAATATTTGTGATTTTGATTTCATTTTATTTATAGTAATAATTGCTTATTATTGTTTTTAGAAGCTGCCGTCTCCAAAGCAAGTAAAATGCCACAATCAGCATTCAAAAAACAAAAGCGTCATTCAACTCAGATTATAAATTCAACAATGGGTTCTAATTTTGAAATGATTAAAAAGTTCAAAACATCTGCTGCATATGAGTATGTCGAAGATTGGTATGTTGAGATTGAAAGTCCCATGAATATGTTTCCAGATATGTATCTATTTGGATCCATGGATGGAAATGATATACAAAGGCTAGGGATAATTGTTAGTTGCTATGCTCTCAATCATAGTCAGATCGATTTTCAAATGGAGGTAATTGAAGAAAATGAAGTGAAATTATTTTCTTGCCAAGTTGATTACACAAAATTTAGACCAGATTTGATTGATACTAATACAGAATTTCCAGAGTCAATAAAAAAGTCACAGTTTAAGTTGGACAGTTTTGAGAGCTTCAATGAATCTGGTCTAAAGAGTTGTGATGATCTTGTACAACGTATTACCAACGTTATGAAATATCGCTATGTGAGATGTAAGAAAACATCATCCGTGTTTCTTTATTTGCAACAAAGAGGTAAACTACTTGATAAAATACCAGATGATAAACTCGAGGCTCAAATGCTTGCTTTGAGAAGGGTATATTTAGCTGAGCTAGAATAGAGCATTAAAGAAAGTGAGTTCATGCCTACTACAGAGTTTGTAAAATCCCAAAAAGAAGACTCTCAGATAGAGAAGCTTGCTGACCAATGCGATGAAATCCATGAAAATTTTAAGGACAGTTATTTATTTTCAAGCTCTTTTACCATGAAGGTGGATGTTCGAAGATGTGTAGAAGCACCCAAGTTATATAAATTGAGATCACGGGATGATTTAAATGTTCGAGTATTAGTAAAATCATTCCTACAGAAATTTCAAGCATCATTGCCTGATGCTCTTCTGATTCCATTTGACACAAAAGAGGTTGATCCGATTGGAAACCCTGTGAAAATCATGAATGAAATGGATATAAATGACAAGAACATCAATTTTTGGATAGTTGATGGGCAACACACCATTCAAGCAGCAAAAGAAATATTATCAAATCCTAAATTCAGTCTATCTGGGGAGGCAAAACAGAAGTACAAAGAACGTAATGCTCGATTCTTAGATCCATTAGTTGCTCCCAGTGTGGTGATTCGTATTTGCTGCCAGTTAAATTCTGCAAACACAGTGTTCTTCAAAACTCCATTCATTGATTCTGTGCGATCTGCAAGACAATTCCTAATTGCCACAAATAAATTAAAGAAACAAAAATGTGGGAATTCTAAGACAGCTGAAGACAAGGTATGCAATTTTTTTTTTTTTGCACTTAGTTTATATTGTTATAACTAAATTCATGGCTATTTTATTTTTGATATCACATTCTTACTAATTTATATTTGTTATTTTTTAACAGGTTGATGATGAAATGTTGTGCTCTTTCTTCGATTGTCCACTAACAAACTTTGCTGAAAAAAAAATCTTGTTATATCTTGATGATACTACTTGGGATAAATGGGAAGTTGTTTTTAATTGTTACAAACTAGGGACATTAATGTGTTCTCCAAACCAACCTAAGGATCCAAACTATAAGACAAATAGTCTGAACAGTTTGGTATCAAGTTCTTTCCGTCCCCTTCAGGGACTAACAGCTGAAGAAATGTGTTCTGTAGCAGATAAACTATTGGATGGAACTGTCTGGTTTTCCATTCCAGTGAACCATCCGACCAATGCCATAAAAATGAAAGATTATTGTTCACAATTGAAAACCAAAAGAACAATTTTGGAGGCAATGGTAACATATTGCAAAAGTCATGATAAGAATCTCAATGATAAGATTCTTACAATATCTAATATTCTTGAGCATTATGGAATGACTGATATCATATTTGCCAACTTCTGTAAGACAATGGAAGGGTGTAAATATGTAAAAGGATCACGAAATACAAAAATAGAGTCCCTTTCTCCACAAGCCTGTGTGGTCCTTGATAGAATAATTGATGCATCGACAGATATACAGGAAATTGAGAACAGTTTTGAATTCGGTTGTCATTATGGGGGTCCTAGCCTCTTGTCAACACTTTTGCACTCTTTTCCTTGTCAGTTTCAACCAATGTTATACACTGACTTTGTTGTGTTGGATACATTGGCTTTGAAAGATGAATCATTCCTTAAGGATCACTATATTGAATTGTTTCGATTTTTAATCGAAAAAAATGGGTTGAAAGATTTTACTATGATTATCTTAGTAGAAATTTGGTCTTGTAAGGATGTACGCCAAGCTCTAGAGATTGTTGTCAAGGACTCAAATGTCAACTATAAAATGGCTACCGGTCTTTATGAATATAAAGAACAAAATAACTATAGTTATGATATAGTTTTAACTATACATTTCTATAGTGAAGAGTCAAAAAGTTTAGAGGCCTCAAGATACTCTCACAGTTTTAGAGACATATCTGATGAAAAGGAGAGAGATTTTGCATTCTGGGAAGAATTATTGCAAATGCATCAACAACATAGTGATCTAAATTTGATTATTTCTCTTTATGCGGGGACAAATTTACAGCAGGCTTGCTGTACATATGGAAGAAGAATGGCATGTGTCGTAGAAAACGAGTTACAAAGGACTACCATGCTGACTAATCAAGAATCCTTCAAATTGCAAAAACCAATGTCTAATATATTGCTGTTGGAATATCCAGGTATTGTACTTGTTTTGTTCTTTCTCTAGTGATTCTTTGGATTCTATGCTATTTATAAATCTTGATTAACAAGATGTTTACTATAACTACTAATGGTGGAAATTGTAAAGAAAACAACGACGACAGTTTGCAACAAAGCAATGATCAACATAGTGTGCACAATGTCGAAGAAGTTTTTGAGATGCAAATACAAGACGAAGAAAATACCATACCAGGTACATAATTTATTTTGTTTCTTTTGTTGTATTGTGCTTGTTTTGTTCTTTCTCTAGTGATTCTTTGGATTCTATGCCTTTTTATTTAATGAATTTCATTCGTTGATGCATTTTATAACATTTCATATGTTTATTACAGTGGCAAATGAGGAGAAAAAAGACATTGATCAAGGGAATGTGACAGAAAGCCATAGTCAAGAACATGATATCATATCAGGTACTTCACATGTCTCTTATTTTCAATTAAACATAAAATATGTCTTATAAAAAAAAATTGATTTAAAGAAGTATTATTGGTATTTGATTGAAGGTTTGTTATTTTGGCTCTAGGTTCTATGAAGACAATACAAGAGAAGTGTGGCTTATCAATAACTAGTACAAAAAATACTCAAAGTGAGTGTATTTTTTCAACAATTTTTTTTTATTAATAATTTATGTAGCGATGAATAAAATGAATTAACTATGATATCCATTATTGTTTTGCAGATATTATAAGTCAAAAGAAATTAGTTATTTTTGAATTGAATAACATTTTCTATCAGAGCATTGACGGTGATACATCACAAAAAGAATTTATCGAGAAAATGGGAAGGGCCGCAGATTACACGATAGAGAAAAAATCATTTTGGTTTCGTCCACATGCAAAAACATTTCTTGAAATGTGTTCCAGAAAAGAATCTCTTGACATTGCAATTTGGACGACATCTTTCAAACAAAACACAACAAGAGTTATGAAAAAGCTGGTTTCAGAAACATTACAAGCTAAATTTTTGTTTACATGGACTGCTTCAGATTGCAAACAACAAAAGGGAAAAAATGACATTGATAATTCAACACAAGTTATATACAAAAAACATCTGAAAAAAGTGTGGAGAATGTATTCTCAATATGATGCTACTAACACTATTCTAGTGGATTGTTCAATGGAGACAAAGAAAGAAAATCCCAAAGAAAATGTGATTATTGCCCCTTCGTTTGATGGAAAGAATGAGGATAAATGGTTGATCGCTGATCTGTGGAGCTTATTGAATAGATTCTACAAGGCACCCGATGTTCGAGATATTTTGAAGAATCTTCAATGACTTTTAATAGTACATTAAGATGACTGTTATTCATTTCCTCTATAAACAAAATCTTGAAGTTTATAATATAAATTTTTGGTCATTGTACATTTGATGACTTAATTCTACATGTGATGTGTTATTACTGTGTTTTATTTTATTATCAATTTAATGTCAATATTATTTCATAATACTCATATAAGGATTGTTGTTGTGTCATTATTATTAATTAACATATTATTTTGTTTATTTATATTGAGATATTGAGTTATAAAAAGTTAGTGATTTGAATAATAGTCTTATGTGTTTGCATAAAAATGTAGTATTCCATATTAATTAAATAATTGTATTAGGTTGTATGTATAAATTAACGTACAATTACTATGTTTGAGCAATTGCAGTTTATTTATCAATTGCGTCTTAATTGATCATTATAACTCTTACAAATCATTGATTTGAATGTTAGTTCAATGTTATCATATGAAATTTTCTTATTTCTTAGAAATTAAAAAAATGGAAAATCATATCAGGTTGTATGTAAAAATTACCTATAATTAGCTTGTTTAGTTGAAATTTAAAAAATTGTAAATCTAGGTGGTGTGTATAAATTAACATATAATTGGTTTGAATTGGACCATTGTAACTATATTTTTAAATTGTGATTTGAATTTCATTGCAATGTGCTTATATGAATTTTTCTTATAATTTCTTGAAAATTAAAATATCGTATGAGGTTGTATGTAAAAATGAACATATAAATAGTTTGCTTGATTTAAACTTAAAAACTGTAAATTTAGGTAGTATGTAGATATTAACATATAATTAGTTCAAATGAATTCGACTATTGTAATTATATTTTTAAATTGTAGTTTATCTCATTACAATTCTTAAAAATTAGTGATTTGAGTAGTAGTTGAATGTGTTTGTATAAAAAAACTATTCCACGGAAATTACTTTTATTTTTTTCATTAAGTTGTTTGTTTGGGAGTGGAAATAAATTGGATATGTTTTGATGCCATTAAGCAATGAAGTTTTGAAGTGAAAATATGTTAATGTTATATATGTTGTGGCAGCAATGCAGATGGGAGTTAATATCAGTCGGAAGATCTTGTTGATCTTTGAAATGGAAGGAGTATTCTTCTCGTCGTATTCCAAAGATGAAACGAGTTGTCAAATTCAAAGAAAACCAGATTGGGAGCTTGGTGATAGATCCTACTTTTGTAGGCCTTTTCAATTAGAAGTATTAAAATACTGCCTAAAACATTATGATGTTGCGATATGGACATCAAATGTTACTAACAAGGACATTCGACAAGTACTTGAAAAATCAAATATTGATACAAGTGACTTTGAATTCATATGGGATAGGTCCCATTGTCACTTGCAAACAAAATCCAAATCATGTAGTATGATACAGTTTTATGAGAAAAGGCTAAGCGACGTGTGGTCCCAATATGGAAATAAGTACACAGAATCAAATGTATTGCTAATAGATACATCAAAGCCTACTTCTCAATTCCTCGGATATCGGTCAAACTGTATCTTAATAAAGGCTTATATAGGACATGAACACGATACTTGGCTTGTGCAAGTTCTATTCCCCTTTTTAAAGACACTTCATCGTATCAAACAGAAACGCAACTACATTCGAATGTTCAATAGAACATTGAGTTCTTTGTATTAAGTGAAGATATTATTTTATGGAAATTTGTTGACGATTACATTGCAATATTTCAATACAAGTTGGACACATTTTTTGGTGAATTAATTTGTATGATTTTATAACTTTTATAGATAGATGATAATTGACAATGATATATAAATACAATTATTAGTATTATTTATGATTGCTTTTAGATTGACAAGTTTTTGCATCATACAACACTTGATTTCCCCATTCAAAATATTTTCTAAATTTGTGCTCTTAAATCAACTATTTGTAATTTAAATCATCTCATAAAAGCCAACAAGGCATGCAAGAAACTCTCTTTAGTTTTATTTATCTATATGTATTAATACAAGTGCATTACAACACTTGATTTCTCTATTCAAAATATTTTTTAAATTACATACTCTTAAATCAATTATTTGTAATTTAAATCATCTCACAAAAGCCAACAAGGAATGAAGTTCTCTTTAGTTTTATTGATCTATATGCATTAATACAAGTGACACACAAATTTTGAATTAAACCTCCATCTATATAAAAGCACATTTCTTACAAAAAATATTACTTCAATGATAATGAGTGCTAAGTGTACTAGAATTTAGATTAAAGCATGATGAGTCATAGATGAATGATTTTGAAAGGTATAGGCATTTGATTTCCCAATCTATAACTTATTGTAAATGTGTATTCTTAAGTTAATAGTTTATAATTGCAATAATCTCATATAAGCCAAAAAGACATGAAATAAATTATTGACTGTTATTAGCCTATATTCATTAATATGAGGAGTTTATCAATGCAATATGTAATTTTTGAAATAAAACCTCATATAATTGAAGTTGCAATTGTTTTAAAACACAAATGAGTTCTTTGTATTAAGTGAAAATATTATTTTATGGAAATTTGTTGACGATTACATTGGAATATTTCAATACAAGTTGGACACATTTTTTGGTGAATTAATTTGTATGATTTTATAACTTTTATAGATAGATGATAATTGACAATGATATATAAATACAATTATTAGTATTATTTATGATTGCTTTTAGATTGACAAGTTTTTGCATCATACAACACTTGATTTCCCCATTCAAAATATTTTCTAAATTTGTGCTCTTAAATCAACTATTTGTAATTTAAATCATCTCATAAAAGCCAACAAGGCATGCAAGAAACTCTCTTTAGTTTTATTTATCTATATGTATTAATACAAGTGCATTACAACACTTGATTTCTCTATTCAAAATATTTTTTAAATTACATACTCTTAAATCAATTATTTGTAATTTAAAGCATCTCACAAAAGCCAACAAGGAATGAAGTTCTCTTTAGTTTTATTGATCTATATGCATTAATACAAGTGACACACAAATTTTGAATTAAACCTCCATCTATATAAAAGCACATTTCTTACAAAAAATATTACTTCAATGATAATGAGTGCTAAGTGTACTAGAATTTAGATTAAAGCATGATGAGTCATAGATGAATGATTTTGAAAGGTATAGGCATTTGATTTCCCAATCTATAACTTATTGTAAATGTGTATTCTTAAGTTAATAGTTTATAATTGCAATAATCTCATATAAGCCAACAAGACATGAAATAAATTATTGACTGTTATTAGCCTATATTCATTAATACGAGGAGTTTATCAATGCAATATGTAATTTTTGAAATAAAACCCCATATAATTGAAGTTGCAATTGTTTTAAAACACAAAATTAATTGCTAATGAGTGCTAAGTGGTATTAAGGGTAGTACGAGATTGGTCATAAGTGAGTGACATTGAACTATAAGAAATTTGATTTCTCATTTCATTTTTTTGTAAGTTTGTATTATTAACTCAATTACGATTAATTGAAATAATCTCATAAAAGCCAACAAAGCATGAGATACGCTCTATCTTTTATCTTCTTGTATGCATTAAATGAATGTATAAATGTGATATGTATTTTTTGGAATAAAATACAATGTAAAAACATTCAACAAGTAGTTGAAAAATCAAATACCGATACAAGTGACTTTGAATTCATATGGGACAGGTCTCATTGTCACTTGCAAACAAAATTCAAATAATGTAGTGTGATACACTTTTATGAGAAAATGTTAAGTGATGTGTGGTCCAAATATGGAAATATGTACGAAGAATCAAATATATTGTTAATAGATACATCAAAGCTTACTTCTCAATTCCCCGGATACCGGTCAAATTGTATCTTAACAAAGGCTTATATAGGACATGAACCTGATACTTGGCTTGTCCAAATTCTATTCCCCCTTTTTAAGACACTTCATCGTATTGAAGAGAAACGCAACTACATTCGAATGTTCAATAGAACATTGAGTTCTTTATAGTAGGTGAAGATATTAATTTTTAGAAATTTGTTAACGCGTACATTGCAATATTTCAATACAAGTTGGACACATTTTTTGATGAATTAATTTGTATGTTTTTAAAACTTTTATAGATAGATGAGAATTAACAATAATATTTAAATACAATTATTAATATTATTTATGATTGCCTTTAGTTTGACATTTTTTTGCATCATACACCACTTGATTTCCCCATTCAAAATATTTTTTTAATTTGCGTTCTTAAATCAAATATTTGTAATTAAAATCATCTCATAAAAGCCAACAAGGCACGCACAAAGTTTTGTAAATGTGTATTCTTAAGTTAATAGTTTATAATTGCAATAATCTCATATAAGCCTGAACAAGGCACGAAATAAATTATTGACTTTTATTTGCGTACATTCATTAATAAGAGGAGTTTATCAATGCAGTATGTAATTTTTGAAATAAAGCCCCATATAATTAAAGTTGCAATTGTTTAAAAACACAAAATTTATTGCTAATGAGTGCTAAGTGGTATTAAGGGTAGTACGTGATTGGTCATAAGTGAGTGACATTGAACTATAAGAAATTTGATTTCTCAATTCATTTTTTTGTAAGTTTGTATTACTAACTCAATTATGATTAACTGAAATAATCTCTTACAGGACAACAAAGCACGAGATATGTTCTATCTTTTATCTTCTTATATGCATTAAATGAATGTATAAATGTGGTATGTAATTTTTGGAATAAAATACAATGTAAAACCATGTAATTAATTGATAATGAGTACTAAGTGGACTATTTAGACTTATTCGATATGTGCCATAAATAAATTCAAAAGAGCATGGGGTCATATATAAAGTTTAACTAAAAGATTTGAAAAATATGTTTCAACATCTATTTCTTCGACATTTAAAAATCTTATCATTTTCTTTGCCTTTTGGTGAAAGTAATTCTCGGCCATGATTTCTTAATTCGATTTCTTCACACTTTCATTGTGTATGTATAATGTTGTACCTAACAACTATCCCAATTTTGACGAATTTATAGTTATTATTTGGTTCGACATCAATACATTTCTTATAATTTATTTTATTTTAATTTAATATTGTGATTTCCTTCCAATCATGCTATATTATAATATGTTATTTAACAATAAAAATATTTAATATGATACTTTGTTCACTTCAAATATAGATAGAGATCTTCTTGTAATAAAAACATGCAATTATGTGTGCAACTTAACTTCATTAATCCTACATTTTATATCTTCATGAATATTTTTTCTCACGATTCAACAAATTACAGATTTTCATATACTCCTCCTAATTTATGGCACACCGAACTAGTTATAAATTATACAACATTTCATTTTTTATGATTGTATATTAAAAACACTTGGAGTAAATAAAATTTGTGATCAATAAAAACATTCTTTCTAGGATTAGTTTTTCCAATTTTAATGGAATATTTCTTTAATGCATAATTTTTACAAATTAAATGAAATAAATAAAATGTTTACAAAAAAATTCAATGTCATAGAAGTCCTTGTAATAGAATTTTTCTAGATTTCTTGAAATATGTGTTCTAACCCTTCCTGCATTGTAGGATTATTAGGAATAATAAACACCAGAAGGATTGGGCACCCCTTCTTATAACCTCGAAATATCAAGAATATCATGAAGAGAAAGGATTGGCCGCCCCTTCATTTAGTAGACAATTGTGAACATCTATATCCAACAATTCACCTATATCTAGAATGGTGAACACAAGAAGTATCAATCAGCCCTTCTTGCATTATAGAACTATTATGAAAAGAATACTGGGAAGAAGAAGGGTTGGTCACCCCTTCATTTATGAGATAATTGTAAAAATATTCAACCTATGAAGGATAGGTCGTTAATTAATGTATATCTAGAATATTGAACACTAGAAGAATACTGAGCAGAAGAAGGGTCGGTCGGCCCTTCATTTACAAGAGAAATGTAAAAATATTTAATCTACGAAGGCTAGGCCGACAATTCTCGATTTTTTACTTTCGCAGTAAATAGTAGGGATCGGGACATCAACTAAGTTATAACATATAAAAAATGTTTGTCCTGACTTCCGACTTTTGACAATATGGATCGGTATTTGTAGCCGTAATGGAAAGCTCTACTTATGTCGAAAACATGTTTCTTGGAAGAGATGGGAACCTTGCTCTCTGGTTTGAGAAGCTCCCAGTTTAATTCATTGATTACGTCACTGATCATAGCATTGATATGATTGATAGAATCTTTCTCTATTGACCTAGGACGGTCTTTCATATAACAAGATACACACGATGCTTCTTCTCCAGGGGCACTGTCCACCTGCATTTGCCATAATGTCAATATCATCATCAATATATATCCCATTTAAAATCAATACCAAAAACAGTTTAAAGATCAATGGCAAGCTGCAATGCAAATTTGTTGCAATAACCTTAATATCAAATTAATATTTTTTATTCAAATAAAAAAAAATTATTAAAGTAAAAGCCAAGAATATACTTTTAAACATGATCAATACTTGTATTATTACACTAATTTGAATAATATAATGAGATGAGAGTATCCATACGGATTCTCAGTGTCTTGTCCAAAGATGTTGATGTAATTCCTTGCTTCCAATCATGGCAAATTTTTGTGCCAACCATTTTCCAGAACGTCCCCTATCTGCAAACCGCATCATTGAAATAATAAAACACATACTGAAACCAAGAAAAGTGATATGATGTGTGAATTAACAGGTATGCAATATTGGTATAACTCGTCACCTCTCATGAAATACTGGAGACTGGAATCTTCCATAGAGCTTCTTTTAAATATTTTTTTGAGAAGACTTGAGCCTCTTCCATAAATTTCTCACCGGGAAACGCAATGAGGGAAGCCTGACATAAATTGAGAACGCTTCTGATCTCCATCTCTCTCTCTCTCTAAACAGAAGAGCATGCAAACTGTCCATTTTGGCCTTTGAAAAGTTTCAAAACATCTGAAATGAAATGAAATGCAATTCTTTATTAACATCCAAGGAGAAGGAGATCATGCAGTATCTTTGAAAGAATAAAGAATGGAATTACATTTTTGAATTATGTTTAGATGGCAGTTTAGTTGTCATCCTGAAAGAAATTCAAGGAATGATTTATGAATAAAATGTGAAAGGAATTCAAGGAATGATTTATGAATAAAATGTGGATATATATATATACACCAGCAGAAACAGTGTATCCGTGCAGTCGAAAAGTTCAAAGCCCGAGTGCAGTTGAGTTGAGATCTGTAACTACACTGTCTCTCCCACATCCAATGCCTTTTTTGTTCCAATAACTACAAGCCAAAAAAATTTGTTATAATCATGTACTATATTCGATATATAAATAATGCGGTGACTGACTTGTAAACATAATCCAGAGCTGATTTTATCTCCTTTTTGAAATGTCTATCTATTCCCAAACGTTCAATGCTATCGACAATCCAAGGGCATTGAACGAGATCATTGAGGGGACTGAATTCTCCATCTTTTGATAGCATTGAATCGAACATCTTCTTTACTTCACCAATCAACCTCCCAGCATGTTCCCGGTAAGAATATTCCTGAGCCATATACGTTCAAAAGCATTCTATAAATATTGAAGGAAAGAAGGAATATACAGAATAATAAATCTGATGCGAATTACCCCATAAGACGTTGATAGAGACTGTAAGATATCATCATTCCAGAGGTTGGAATGATGATCGCCTATGCGTCTTTGTACATTGGTGGTCAAACTCATGCTTACGCAACGCATAACAGATTTCCCTCACCCAGCCATTCGAGCAGTTTGGATTGTTCTACAGAGAGGCTTAAGCTCAGGAGTAAAACTCATCAACGATTTGTGCAGGCACCATTTGGAAGCCGAGGGTGAGACAGAAACTAGAGCCATTCGACAATGTCAAGTTTGCTAGTTGGCAAAGGGAAGGAGTTAGAATACAGGGTTGTACACACCATTTCCAGTACTGGATAACCCTTAGGAGCTTCTTAGCATGGATTTTGTGTTAGGAATGTTGAAGACTCAGTAGGTAAGCGATTCAATATTTTTTGTAGTCGACAGGTTTTCGAAGATGGCGCATTTCATACCATGTAAGAAGACGAGTGACGCCATAGGGATTGTTGTACAATTCTTCAAGGAGATAGTCAGATTGCATGGGTTACCAAAGAGTATCACGTCGGATCGGGATACCAAGTTTATGGGGAATTTCTAGAGAACCCTATGGAAGAAACTGGACACGAAATTGCAGTTTAGCTCAGTGTACCATCCACAAACAGACAAACAGAACGAGGTAGTAAACGCAAGTTTGGGAAACCTTCTAAGATGTCTAGCAGCCGACAGACCCAAGCAATGGGAAAATGTGTTGGCACAGGCAGAGTTTGCATACAATAATTCTGTGAATCGATCGATGGGATTGAGCCCATTCCAGATTGTTCAAGGGAGAAGTTGAGATGGAGTGGTGGATTTGGTCGAGTAACCGATGGAAACCATGAAGAGCATGGATGCAGAATCATTTGCAGAGCATATGCATGAAGTTCATGACAATGTGTGGAAGAGCATAGAAAAGAGTAACGCGGCATACAAGTTGAGGGCCGACAGGAAGAAGAGGCTACAATCGTTCCAAGAAGGGGACTTAGTCTATGCATATTTGCGGAAGGAGAGATTTTCGACAGGTACATACAACAAGATGAAGTTGAAAAAAATAGGGCCTTGCAGAATTCTGAAGAAGATTTCGGACAACGCTTATGTGTTGGAATTGCCGGAAGACTTGAACATTTCGGCAATGTTCAACATTTCAGATCTGTACAAGTTTGAAGAAGGGTCAAGTAGCGGAAGCGAAGAAGTGGTAAGCATCGACTGGATAGACCAAATTCCAGATCAACTCAAAGAAGAGATCGTAGAAGTAATCGAAGAACACGAGGTTGGGAGAACACATAGCGCACCGAAAAAAGAATACTTAGTGTGATGGAAGGATGATGAGTTGCAGGAGGAGACATGGATTTTCAAAGAAGAGTTCAGGAGACTGATGGAGCAGTCAAATTTATTTTTCACCTGGGGAGTCTGATGCAAGAGCATCGGGGCCTAGGAAGATCATTCGAAGTTGATTGACAGGAGGGAGCAGACCAGCAAGAGTGTCGATGACCACTGGTGTGGAGAGCAGGTTGACTTGTCGGAGTCAATAAGTCGAGTAGAAGCAGTCAGAATGCGACTAACTAAAGTAGCGCAGCGGATGTTGTGTTAGGTCGATAATCGACAAGTAATGGTCGATAGACGACAAGTGGAGCAAGACATCTGGTAGTTGACAAGTGGTCAAACTACAACACGATGGATTTGGTGTAGCCAAGCGCGGAGGAAGGGGAGGACTGGAAAACCGCAAAAGATAAGAAGTAAGCCGATAAGAAGGTCGAGATGTGACCGACTACTGTAGCAGGGACAGAAAGGGGCAGAAAGTCAAGGAACTGTACCTGGTATCGATTCAGGGTTGCCGAGGAAGTTAATATAGTTCTTGCGAGTAGGTGAAGGACATGACAGGTGACATAAGGAACAGAGGTTGTGCAGCATGGTTGGGAGCTGATAGTTGCAGGTCTATAGGATTTGGAAGGATCGACGGACAGGAGGATGCATGTCTCAGGGATTGTAGTAATCTCAGGAACAATAGCCTTAGGGTAGAAGATGAAGGAGGAAAATCGGAGAGGGGTCTTCAATCTTTGATCAGCAGCATTAGAGAGTAGAACCGGGAAGAGTTGTGAACAGTCACACAGGCCATAGAAGAAGAAAGTTGAGATCGAGCCATAGCTCATAGTTCCGAGGTGAATCAGGAGAGGGTGAGGTCAACACACAAGGAGAACACACCACAGTTACTTCTAAATTGTAAAGGTTGAGATCGAGTGTAGTTAGTTATTTGTTTACAATTATTCCACATTTGTAACCGAATCAAGAGAAGTAATATAATCCACTTTTGGCATCTTGTTCTACACCTTGTTCTTGTAAACATTGTGGTATGTGTCGTGTGTATTGTTAAGCAAGAAATTATTCCTGTAAGGTGACTTGCGTCATAAATCTTGGGATTTACTTTTTGTTTATTTTTATGTATGGTTGTAACTCGTTGTTATAAGGGAATGGAGTGTTGGATAATGCCCAGATCAAAGCTTTGAGGTATTTGTATGACCACACAAATATATTCTTGAATTCCTTGAAAAGGGAGAGATTTTTTTTTTCTCCTCCTAAGTACACTAGCATCCTACGCATATGAATTTTGGCTCTTCCTCATAACCAACATTGATGAGAATAGTAGAGACAATGATACACTTGTGAGGTTCAGAATTTTGAATTGAATTTTTAGGAACATCATGTGATGAAAACATACCCTAAAGTGGCTCTAGACCTTTTGGACAAAGATTATTCTTGGGATTCATAATCCCAGTAGGTGGAATAATTTCATCTAGTACTTGATCAGTCATGAAAAAAAAAATCTCCTCATCGTCCTCAAAAATTTGTGAGGATTCATCATTGCTAGGCACAAAGGGGAAATATAGGGAAATCACACTAAAACTAGATTTGTCATTTGAATCACGTCAGGAAGGGATAGAAGAAAACATGGCTAGATTTTCAACCATTATGTGTAGCTCATGACGAATATAAGTAAGATTAAGTTAAAGGAATCCCTCCATGAGATAATCGATGACTTGGATGTAGCTTCATAAAAACTTCTTGGATGGTTGATAGATATTATTATGTAATGTCCCCATTCAAAAAAATCTCAAAAGAGAAAACTCCACAAATCTACTAGTTTCCTAGGTTGGGATGGAAACATTAGATTTGGAATAAGGAGACTATAAAACCAAAAATGGACATTAGATTGAAATAAATATATTAAAATGGGTTAAATAAATATTTATGATAGGAAAATAAGGTGGCTCTTCGTCATGGAGACACATTGGTGGTGTGGGACCCACACAAAGCTAGATTCCTCATGCCACATGGCATTCTATTCTCACCCGTTCGAATCCAAGGTGGAGTCTAATGATATTAGGGAGTTGGGAGGTCAATATAATTGGCATGACTCAATGAAGGTCAAATTGTAGTGGAAGAGTAACTCCTATGGAAGAGGAAGAGGCATTTGCGAGATATTGAGACACTTGGGCTAGATTCCCTAGCTTCTATGACAATAATGATGAAGATGCTATGACACTTATGACACAAATCAGACCTAAATGATGAAATCTGTCATATATGACATGTCAGGGATAAAAATAGCCTCCAAGAAGGAACACAAGGGAGTTAGGGAAGCCAAAGAGACACCCATTTGAATTGAGGGAAGATGGAGATTAGGAATTGTTGGACAAGTGTCACACATTGGAATCTCTTCCCAACTTGAGTTGGAATGAGGATTTTGGAAGGAATTTGACCCATGGAGGACTTGGGAAGTTTATAAAAGACAAGAAAAAATAAGGAGAGTGGCTTTTGATCATTTCTCATTTTGCATATTGGAGAGAATAGCTTGTCCATGTTTGTGGAGTGTTTACTCTACCTGCCTTAGTACCAATTTCGAAGGTGAAATATTCCCATCCTAATTGGAAATTGCAGAGGCCATTCAAAACTTTCATTTTGAGCTACAATGGAGTCATTTGCTGCAAGTTAAATCTACAGGGATGCCCGTGACATTCTCTTCTTCAACATGTTTCCACACCTTTCTCACTTTTCTCTTCATATTTTGGCTCTTGGAGGAAGGGAACACTTGGTGAGATGATGGTCTCTTTGGGGGAGCTCTTGTGGCCCCATTTATTTGTAATCTTATGTATTTCCTCTATATTTTCTTCTCATAAGATCCTCAAGTCGAAATACCAAGTGAAACTATGTCAAAAAACCAAACAATGTCTAAATGGTGTCATTTTCCTCATATCTTATTATGAAAGCATGAAGTTGCTTTATTTCGACTTGTATCAGTTCATATCTGCAATTTTTATGATGTATAAAGAGTCATTAATGTCCTAAATAAGTTTCATACACATTATCTAAGATTTTTGAACATAAATCTCGAATTTCATAGCAAATGGTGAATTTTTCCTATCATTTACCCCTAGGTGAAGACATGTCCACAAACCTCTGATTTATGGGAGTTGCAACAACCTTTAGGAACTGATTAATGATGCATTTGGGATCCCATTGAAGTCCTTTAACAATTACATTTCTCTGTTCTAAAATTTTGGATGGTTGTACTGCATTTGGAAAGCCAATTTTGTAATCTGATGTATTTACTCTATATTTTCTTCTCATAAGATCCTTAGGTAAAAATACCAAGTGAAACTATGTCAAAATACCAAACAATGTCTAAATGGTGCCATTTTCCTCATATCTTGATATGAAATCTTGAAGTTGCTTTATTTCGACTTGTATCAGTTCATATCTGCAATTTTTATGATGTACGGAGAGTCATTAATGTCCTGAATAAGTTTCATACACATTATCTAAGCCTTTTGAACATAAATCTTGAATTTCATAGCAAATGGTGAAGTTTCCCTATGATTTACCCCTAGGTGAAGACATGTCCACAAACCTCTGATTTATGGGAGTTGCAGCGGCCTTTACAAACTGATTAATGATGCATTTGGGATCCCATTTAAGTCATTTAACAATTACATTTCTCTATTCTATAATTTTGGATGGTTGTACTGCATTTGGAAATCCAATTTTGTCCCCTACCCTCGGGGGTTTTGAACCTCGAATTGACTAGTAAATTTCCCTATTTTCTCCTTATTGTAAATGAAGGTTGCATAAGTATTTTGAGAGTGTACAAGAATCCATAAGCCTCCTTGTTATGTATTAATACCTTTCAAACACCTTCATACCCAACTCGGAAGCATTTGGAGCCATTTGGAAGCATTTGAGTCATTACTAGTTTGAGGGTTGAATTGGCCAAAAAGTGAAATTTTTCCAATTTTACAAAATTTATTAAAAAGGAACACTACATATTAATCATATTAATGGCCAAATCGGTTTATTCAAAAAATCTAAATACTTACACTCTAATTATGAGGATTTCTAGAGACCTAAAGCAAGAGCTTCAAATTTTGCAAAATTATTTGTGCATTGGAAATTTAGGCAGATTGAAAACTAATAAGGCTTTCTAGAAGATGAAAAGAAAATAGAAGCGACACCATTTCATTCACTAGAGGAGGCTCCATCAAACTACATATGCCAAACTTTATAGTCTTCAATTTCGGGTTGGTCAAATGCTTATTTTTCTTCCTTTATAAAGACTAGGAATGATTTCAATATAAGGCATTGTGTGAGGCTGTGTCATGCCAATTACATTATTCCTATCATGATGCACAATAATATGGGTTCCATTGAGGCTGATATAACCATCAGTTTGCTTCTTCGATTCACATCCTAGGATCATGGAAAAGTTTCTAACCTTCATATCAATTACTAGAAAATTGCATGTGGTTTTGAGCTCAATATGAGAACACATGATCAAGGTGAGGTCTTTAAGTTGATTGATAGTGGGTTAGGATTTATTATTAACCATGAGAGTACTCTTGGATTCACTTGTACAATTTAGGATAAGCTGCTCCATGATCATTTTTGACATGATATTGGGGAAAGATGCCCCATTTATAAGGCATGAAGGACCAATCCTACCCATGATTTTCATCAAGACATTGAAATGTGGGTATTTAGATTCAGGTCTCACCTTTGTATCACATTGAATTCCTTTCCAAATTGATCATCAAGATCGACCATGACAGTGTTGTATTCTGTGGACATTCCAAAAGAAGTCATGGATTTGAAAGGTGTAGCAAGAGACCTATTCAAGTTCTGTCATTGCTTGAGCGCTCTATGGAAATCTAAGAAACTAATGGAAACCTTAAAGGTCCTTAAATCAATGTCCAAGTTGTAAGGCACAAAATTGTTATGAAAGATAGGTCTAGATTGCAATGTGATGCTAGAATTATTTTCTTGAACAATAGGTTCAGGTCTCAAACTAAGGATGGAAGACGTGATGATCTTGTCATTAGGATTTTCCTTGTTAATCGTAAACCTAGGATTAGATAGGGATTTTGGTCTAAACTAAGATTGAGACCTTGTAACAGTAGCATATACTTCATCAATAGGTTCCTCTTCAATTTCAACAACCCTAGTCATACCATTCTTTTCCTTGGCGTGTTCTTTGGATTACATGAAAGGTTCGCAAGTGAAACGGTTGTGGGACTTGTTGCAAAAATTGCACTAATGGAATGCAAAATATTCATTGTATTGTGTCATTTCAGGTCAGGTTAAAAGACGAGGAGGTAGAGAAAAATATCGTTGATACTTAGAGGTGTTCCCATGAAGATTGGTAAGACATTTTGGCCAAAAGTGTTGGTGAAAATTCAATTTTTTACTCATTTATTAAATAAAATCCCTCAAAACTCATATTTTTCTTGTGAATTATGACATGCAACAAAAACAAAATTCTAGGGAATTATGTTGTCTTTCTACCTATATTTTTTTTAAAATAATAATATTATTTAATAATATTATGTTGTCTTTCTACCTAGGTTTGTTCTTGTAAATTTCATGGAAAGTTAACAAGTGTCTTGTGTGCATGTAAAATAATTTAGTGATAAATTCATAATTTTTGGAAAAAAAATATATGAACATAATCTACACAAAATGCATTGGGGCGCACATATTAGTTTTTAATTTATGTTGAAAATTATAATTTTTATTAATTTTTGAAGTTGACCATTGAAAATTTTAATCGCATTTTGTACACTTGTGTGTACATAAATTTTTTTTTAACTGGTTGGAAAAAAACCTTTTGAAGAGGATGCATTGATGTGGACTCTGGAGTGTATTTATTTTTTGAAATATTTTGGTTGTGTACATTTTATGTTATTGATTTTTAAATTTGTGGACATGGTTTTGTCAGTGTATGTTTGAAAATAAAATAAAATAAAAATTATCACATGAAATTAGAAACTCATAAATTATATGTCAATGGATAGACACGGGGGGTTCACTAGTGAGGCAATATCATATCACGTCCATTCATATTGGGGGGTTGAATACTCTTAAAAACCTCAAAAATATATTGCCCCGTATTAAGGGGTCAAGGGTTTTTTTTTATTTGACATAGTAATATAAATATTGGGGGTTATTTTATTTGGGAGTGTTGAGGAATAACCTCCAAATCGTGGGATGGATTCATACGTCCAAATCACGGGCTCAATTCATACCCACCTAAGACTTAAGGACCTTCCATTTTTATTTGATATTGCTTATGATCCTAAGTTTTGAATAAATTTGATAATAGTGTACCAATGATAATATTGATGGAAGTCTCTTTGGATTATTGTCCTTGAGCAATGTAAGATCCCGATAATTTCATAAAATTTAAAAAAAAAATTATACCAGCATTAAATGTTAAAATTGTGATTGCGGAAGTAATAAATGCTTGTTAAGGCAGTATTAAATAATAAATTCATTAATGTATATAACAATTTAACTACTATGTCCTTTTAACTAATGATGCTTTAAGACAGTGATGTGTCTTACCTCCATAAAAATGATTATGACACTAATTTGTTTGTAGTTGTAATAACTGAAATTTCAAAACAATATAAGACGGAGTTCTCCTTGACAAGGTACTGACAGTTTTAATTTCGGGATGGTGATGAAAGGGTTCCTGCGAGGTGCCCCGAGACTTACTTATCTAATTAGATAAAGCATTGGTACCTGTCCTTCTTGCGAATATTCGCAGGTAAGGATAACAATGACAAAACAATGTTTAAGAGTATTTATATTTTCCAATTAGTCGTCTTATTTGGTTAAAGAAATTATAAGTACCTCCTTGTTTCAGGTATGGAACTCTATCCAAGTTCTAAATGTATTATTTCGAAAAAAATACAAGTTGCAAAAGTTAATAATATTTAATCAGGGTTCAAAAGTACATTATCTTGGTAGAAATATCTATGCTTAAAAATCTTAAGATTATTTACTAGATTTGAAGAATGAATTGCTAATATGATTCTGCCAATATTTTCCAATTCATGAAACCTTTTACTACCAGGTGAAACGATTGATGGAAAAATTCAATTTGAACTTTATTCCTTTATTATAGCATCAAGTTTCACTTACTATTTCAATGCTTGGTATTTTATTTAAGATAACTATGGTAGCTTCTACTTTCTCCATTTATAATTTATATATATGGATATAGTCTTGATATTTATAAAGTCAAAATCATATTTTATTTAAGAACATAATACAATATAAGTGTGGACCCTTTTTAACTATAGGGTGAACCATTCTAATGTGATATTGGTGCATTATTATAATAAACAACTTTTATATGGTTTATTGTAATAATATTACAATGTACCGATACTATTTTCTAACCTAAGTTCTAACTATCTAAATCTTATATGCATGCGATTATTACCAATACAAACTTTTGATTTATGTAATCATGCATTCGATGGTTAATACCATAGCGATGAAGCGATATACAATGCAATCCCAACCTTACTCTATGTATTGATAATGAACGACATTACACCAAGCATTAAATATGACACTGGTAAGGAAGTGACAGTCATTAATGTCGCTGCTGCATCGATTGATGGTGTCTCGTCCAAACATTAATGGTTCTGAACCAACTCTTTAGTGGAGTGTAATGTTGTCTATCCACGTTGTCAAACCACGTGAAGCCTGGTTAAAATGTGACTCACGAAATCAAACTATGCGTAGTGAACAAGCAGCTCTCCTCCGAACTGTACATGGGATTGACTCCTTGGCATGTAGCGTTGGCATTGTCGTAGCTGTTACAATAAATGAGGTATTTATGTTATGGTTTCCCGATTCTCAAAGCATCACGCAGTCACCTTCTCGCTTGTCGATCACAATAGATCTGGGTCGTTGAATGATAAACCCTAAATTCTCGTTGTAAGTAATGCTGGAGGGTTTCTCAGTCTTCACTTTCACGTTTTGGAGTTAGAGTGTGAGGCCGACACGCTGCTAAAACTTAGGGTTAGCAAGTTTGCTTGGAGTTTGGAACCCGCGACCTCTGCGTTATTTTAATGGTGTTTTGCAGACCTGTAAGTGAATGCTCAGTAGTTGATACCACGACCTTGGTGTGGTTTCTATTTCAGGGTGAAAGTCTATTTTTACAGTGCTGGGGTTGGATCTTTGGCCTTTCCACTCAAGGTAATACGTCTCTATGTTCCATCATTGAAATTTGAGTTTTCATAAATCCTTTATTTTGATTCATTCTAATTTATTTAGATGTATGTTTCACTTGCAGGGTCAATCAAAGGTCTAACATCCAAGCTTGCTAGACAAATGAACGTCGAGGACTCCGCCATCCTGGTAAGTCTCGGGTTCATCCATAACCCTGGACTCGTCGGAAGTTAAAACGTTCTGCTCAGTAAAAGAGTTAGGTTAATCCGTAAGCAATGATAATGTTTAGACTGATTTTTTGTGTTGCCGAGGCTTCAAGCCTGCATTGTAAACTGAAAATATTTTACAATGGAACTACTGTACCGGTACGATGAATTCGTAAACTTTGATTCTTATATAGACCATTTCGAACCCTTCCTTATACCAACGGATGGTAGGGACCTAGAATCAACCGGTGTAGTCTGACGGATGCTTCAACTAATTGTGAAATTGCCACGGATTCTACTATTGCAGCAATGGAAACTACTATTCACCCGCCTGCTTTTGTGAAGCCCCAATACTGTGGGAAAATCCTTATTAATTACGATGTTTAATGTAGAGGTCAAATCAAGGACGGAGATGTCATGGATAGGGTTTCCTTATGTGAGTGTAAAAACATTATAGTAAGAAGAGATGCGCTAAAATGGTGGTATTCATTTTCACGTAGCTTGGCTCTGTAGACAAATCCCAAAAGCCTTTCATTAGGGTCCAGAAACTTGAGCTTTCTTAAGGGCTAGCTTATTTGGATTATGCCTTATTTTCCTTCCTAAAAGTAAAGGTGACTTCAAAGGTGCTGGGGGAACCCTCATTAGATATGGTGAAATATGAAAAGAAAGGGCTCACGCACATACGAATAAAAGAAGAGCCCAGCCGGATTGAACCGGAAACTCCCGGCCCAAGCACACTAAGACGATATCATTAGAGATTACAAACTAGCTGTTATAGTACTAATTATTACTTGACATATTCCTTGTTTGCAGACATGAAGCAGGCGGATAGAACTAGCCTTGTATTGGATCGTCTCACCCAGGCCTGGAATTTGACGACTTGTAGGACATTTTTCGTTTGGTGGGATGTATTTGACTTTTAGCTAAAAAATAAACCCGTCAACTGCTACCGGCATGTAAATTTTGAAAACGTCATTTTGACGTTTAACTTCTTGCATAACCTGTCATAAATTCTAATAACACTGTAGGTTAGGCATAGCAGGCTGTAGTGTGGCATAGCATAGAATTTGGTTGATGGGATAGCCAGGTTCATCCACAGACAGCAAGTGTTGTACGCTCTCTTCTCACTGCCATGTGGGAGATCAGACTGAGACTTCCAAGAAAGCATCGAGTCATCAATAAATATCAGTAGTTCTCCAATGTAGACGCAAACAACAAGAAAGATAAAGGTGTTGTAAGCATGATGTGGGGGAAGGAATTAGTGATATATATTATTAATCAAGTCACTCTGGTGGTAGTTCTAAATATCGATAATTTGAGTAGCAAATCTACTGACAGTTTAAAGTAGGAGGGATAGTTTAAAGTACCATCATGGTTGAAAGCAATACCAAACTTATGATGGTGAAACAATAAATGCAATTAAATGACAGAATACAAGAAAATAATAATTAAAATGAACAAAATCCAAGAAATAGATACTAGTTTATAAAGATGTACTATTGCATTTATTGCAAAATCTGACACACATTAAGAAATTAGGAAGAACGGGGAAGTGGTGTAGTTTGAGTTTCTGGTAAACAAATCTCGAAAAACTCATTAAATCCACACTAATCTCTTTGTCATAGGCGTTAACGAATGAGAGAGACTTCAGACTTTGGTTTGATCCCGAGTTCCAGACATATTCTCTTCTTTGGAACTGCCACAACATTCTGTATGTTCCATGTTCCATCTTTTTCACTGCCTCCTCTAATTATGTGTTAATGTTTTTCGACCTATAACATCATCGCTTCTTTATTAATCTTATTGTAATCTTGTTTTTCTGGCACGCAGGTTCATAGTGGTTGGATTGTGAGATTCTTAATATTTTTTTTAAAACTCTCAAAATTCCTTACCCATCATCAAATCATATGCAAGTTATTACAAGTCTTTGGAATAGTGAAAATCAGGTCATTGAAGCTAGAAGATAAAGTAGAAGCATCTCATTTCATAGCCACTTTCCAAAGATTCTTGGTCCTCTTCTTTCTGTCTATTCTATCCTTCTCTAGAGCGGTGGCAGGAGGCTTTGGGCAGCAGACAGTTGAATGTAGAAAAAATGAAATAGCTAAAATGAGTGAGGAGCAAGCCTGGAATTTGATTGTTATAAGACTTGTTTTTCCTGTGGAAGGTATCTGGTATCTAAATACTATTGGAAACTATGTACAGCTCGATCATCTCCTTTCACATAGCGTGACTTTTAAAGAGAGCTTTTCATCCAAAAGTATGACATTTGGAAGAGATTTTATTTAAAAAAATATTACCTTATAGAGGATTAAGGAAGAAGGATTAGTTGCTTGAAATGTTTAGTTTTTTTAATATATAAAAAAATTGGTTTTTTATTCTTTTTATATTTTTCCTCTGCTAGAATGGAATAACCAAATAACCATTGTTATTGAAGATTATGTTTACTGATAGTATATTATGTAATTTTTTAATTTAAAAAAATTAATGATATAAATTATTATTATTTTGGTTAGAATTTTGTTATTATAAATGTTAGTATTTTGTTATTATAACTATTATTATTTTTTAATATTTGTATTTATATATTTCCAAGAAAATTGTATAAATAAAATTTAAAGAAAATAAAAAAATTATAATAGTGAAATTGATATATAAAATTTAAAGAAAATAAAAAAGAATTATAATATTGAAATTGATATATAAAATATAAAAAGAAATTGACATTCATAAATTCAAGGAGAACCTAAAATGAAAGTCATAAAAGACACAAAACCGTCATAAAATTTTAGTTTGACAGGTTAAAAAATTTTGAAATTCTAGGCCTGGTCTCACCTACCTCATATGTCAAGTTGAAAATTATGCTTGCGCCTTATACATACTATAGATGATAAGTACGACTTACTTTATATACTATATATGAGGCAGCTGTACTTAGTAAGTAGATTTCTAGATTAATGAGGTACTATATATGGATCAAGCTATAACTCTATCCCAGCATTTATTTGTAGGGGGGTTGGAAAGACAGGTAAGTGCGTGCTGGTGAGTGCGAGTGATCTTCCATTCCAATTATTTAGCAGGATACAACTTGCGAATTAAGGACAGGAATCTCCCTTTCCAGGAAGATCGAGCTTGCAAACAAGTGCAGTTGTGGCGAGTTAACTTATAGTGCTTTTTGTACATATCGAAGAGCCCTTGAAACGGTTAAGTGCCCCTATCTTGTTGTGTCTGATCAACGTTGAGTGCATCTATTGCATCTATCTCCCTCAACTTTGACCTATTCCAATCTATTGAAGGCGAGCTCACCCTATTATTATATAAAAGAAGGCGAATGCAAGTGGCAAGCTATCTTAGTAAACTAGCAAACATAGGGCTCCTGTTTGTTACAACTTGATAATATGATATAAAGGGGGTGTTAAAAATGGGTTGATAAAAATGGATACCTACAATATCTAGTGAAACTAGGGGTTTTCTTAATTGGAAAGGCATATTGGGAGGGGGGTTCAACAATACAATTTTAGGATGCATTTTCCAATATTTAGTGAAATTAGGGGTATTCTTTAATATCATGCGAACGATCGTGCTATGCAACAAGTTCATTGAGTGAACCCCCCGTGTGGATAGAGGACTCGTTAACGAATCCATTGGTATTAATTCCGCCACCTATGGTGAATCCCGAGATAGGGTTTAGGCTTGGAAAAGAGGTTAGTAAAATTAAATCTACAGAAAGTGGGGCTAAAAGCTTGTTTTAAATCCCTCAGTTGAGATAATAATCTCGATCAAGGGTTTTAAATCCATCGATCGACGTTTTGCATGCAGTTTTTAAATATCCTGATTAAGGGTTTAACTGTGGTTAACCCAAAAGATCGATCGAGCTTTTCGATTGATCAAGCTATTTGCTTGAAAGAGCTTCTAAAATATTTAATTAAAAAAAATCGAGGGCCCATATTCGTGTGTGCACACTGATATGACCACTAAAAGAAAATCAATCAATTTTTTTAAAAGATGGTATCGTTTATGGTCCATTGAGCTTTTTAAATTCAATGAATGGCAAACATAAAATTATATGATGATAACATTTAATTTAAAAAAAAATGATACATGTGGATAATAATAAATACCTTGACTAAGAATCAAGTAAATGCATTACTATCACTAGTTCCTCTAGATATTCATGCAGATATGAGTTGTAGAGTAATTGGAGTCATATATTTGATCGATCACATCTATAATTTCAATTACTTTGCACCCATATCTTCAAACGAATATGAAACTTCTCCTCTCTAAACACCAATTACACATCAATTATATCTATAACACATTTATGATATTTGTAACCCATCTTTATTAGTCCTTGACTAAGTTTACATGCAACAAATGTAATGAAATAAGTCATGGTTTGTTGAGTTTTTATAGTTATAATGATTGGAAATTCTCGATTGAGCAATGATCTCTCAATAGATATATTAAAAAATGCTCGATCCAGGATTAGTAAAACCCTTGATCAATTTAAAAATCTTGATCGAGGTTGTTATAAATCTTTGATCGAACGTTTTTAAATAGCTCGATCGAGCATTTTTAAATAGCTCAATCAAGCACTTTTTCAATCTCTTGATCGATCTTTTTAAAGCTCAATCGAGGGCTTATAAAATATCGATTGAGCTATGTTTTTAACACAATCATGCTCTCTTCTTGCGAAAAAGTGTTACCCATGTTCATGGGAACACCCTTAGTCATAATCCTATGCTCAAATGAGATGATACGGTTATGTATATCTTGCATCATTTTGGAGCATGGCAAACAAATCGGTCTTGGCGATGGATTGGTCTAAAGGTAAGATCATCCTTTGGTTCTCCTCTTCGAATTCAATCCATGTTTATAGAGTGAAATGAAGACAATTCACATTTCTCTCTTCCAATCGGTATCAGTAAGGAGGACAAACGATCTTATAATATTCGACTAGAGCAGCTTGTTGGGAAGGTCAGATTACTTCAAGAATATTAAATTGTAAATCTTCATAACCCTTAGGTTAAAGGCTTTGATAGTCTCATTCTCTTTAAAATATAGGATATTAAAACTCCTCAAGTATTTGGTCGAGTTCTCGACTCTTCTAAAAGTGGTTTTAAACCAATACATAAGCTCAATTCTGGTGGTAAAGATTTTGTTAGGTCGGTTAAATAATTCAACGACATCCCTACGTTATACCAAATTAGCGAATAGACACATACAAGTTTCATTTTCATGCATGTTGATGTTGGTACATGCATTGGAAAAGTTGGAAGGATGTTCATTAACAGATGTCATGCCATTTTTGGATAATTTAGGAAGATGGTCTTTAAACTTAGGTAGGGGAGTAGTAGCTAGGGATAAATTCAATGGAGAAGCTACACACCATGGTGTGGAATTCATGAACCTTGTATTAAAAAATTCCCAATTTCTTAATGAATTTCTGAGGATTATTGGGGTTAGCGATAAATTGTATGGCTAAAGATATTCCTAAAGGAACCAACCACATCGATGCTAGCACAAAAACTAGCACTGTCAAAATAAGCCATAGTTATAGAAGGAGAAGATCGATAGATATTGAAGGAACTCAAACATCGTGTTGAATTATATGATTCGTAAACTGCTCAAGGACTTCTCTCCTATTTTGGATATTTGTAAGTAGTTCAAACTTAGGAGATTCACCTCAAAGTCTGTTGGATATTTTAGGCTATAAGGACAGCCCCAAGGTATAAGGAAATGATGAATTGAAAGATCCTCAATATGGTTTCCAATTTATGTCAATGTTTAAGATGATTTGGGAAAAATAGTGAAGGATACCCTTAGAGGGCTAGTCAAGTAGAAGAATGGGATGGAAACCCAAGTATTGTTTAGATCCATCAACTTTATTTTACCATCAAATGTTAGTATAAAATTATATATAATAATCAATTGCATAAAACCATGACATAAATCAAATCAAACAAAGTTATAAAGTGTGTAAAGAGATAATGAAATAAACATAGTTATGATGAATTAAAATAAAATCTAACTGAAACTCTGTGAATAAAGGGAAAAAATAAATTAATAAACCAAATAAATTACTAAGAAAAATAACAATGATGTAAATAATCTAAATTGAAATGAGTTGTACATTAAATCATTAAACTAAATATTAAATGTTGAATCTTATGTCTATTAAGCATGAAAATAATTTATGTTGAGTTGCAGAATCTGATTTTTGACATTATGTGCGGTGCATGTTATGGTCTTATAAAACTTTGTTATGTGAGAAATTACTTTTAGTTGTGAGCGTTGCTGTAAAATAAAATATTTACCTGATTAGTCTATATTATATTAAATAGCACAAAAAAATGTTATCAACAGCTAGCTTGGTTTTACAAACAGTAAATCCAAAAGTGAAATATCTAAACTATGAAATTAATTTCCTTAAAAGTACACAAATTAACTAAAAGAATATATACAATCCATTATAATTAAAGTTGGTTTAAAAAGAATGAACAACAAAAAAACTAAAAGAAATCCAAATGATAAACAAGTAAAAACAAGGAAGTTAGTATGCCCCCAAAATATGTTTTACTAAGGGACTTGAATTTTCTAGTCATCAATACATAAAATATAGCTGTAATTGGTTTTAAACGCCGAGGACACAAGGTTTCTAAGATCCTATGTTGCTCTCATTGTTATAGGTTCAACTAGATGAAACCCAAACAGCCTGATTGTGCTCACCCTGAGGTAACTTGCACTCCTGAAGATGTTAGCATTAAAATATACAGAAAATTACAAATAATATACATAATAACATAGTTAGTTTGTAGTTAGTTTGTATAAATATATATTTCTTTTGTGTCCATTTTTTCTCTACCGATACCCCGAAACGAGTGCTTCCCAATCACCTCGTTCAAACTAGCTTCAAACATTACTATGCATGCAATCAAGATTATAAACATCAAGCTCACTCCAATTCTTAGAATAATAAGACTAGGGAGAGCCTCCATGGTCTCCTTAATTAAATATTTGTGTCCTTCATTTTCCTTTTTCATTTATTTAGTTGACAAGAGGAAGGGCATGGGCTCAATCCCTGCTCAAAAGCTAAAATAGTGACAAGTCTATAAATCCGTGACTACATTTACTATTGTAGCTTCATCTTTTACATGCATGAAGGATCTCTTGGTGAAATCAAAAGTAATAACCTGTTATTGGTATTATCGTTGTAATTTGTCAACAACAGTTCCTTATAATATTTAAATATCTCAAAATAGAGACTTATCTAATGCAATATTATTAATACATACATGTATTGTACAAACCATATCTATTTAACAATACATGTATAAATTACAATATACATGCCAGCCAATAGATCCATCCTATCTTTCTCATGTAAATACATTAGATCCTTTGTTCATTGAAGAATGTATATTTATACTTCATAAAAACAATAATTTATGCTTATCAAATAAGAGAGAGCTTCCATCTCGGATTAAAAACAGTAACATCATGTTCAACTCATATCATGTAGAAATATAAAGTCAAAGTCAAATAAAAATACAATTTCAATATATATAATCAGAACTAGGGAATTGCATTTATTTACTTTTAGATTTAGAACATGTTATACAACTTGACGAGAACTTTATACTTAAAACGAGAACTCTAGCCATAAAAACTCATATTTTTGCATAAAAAGCAACCTCGCATCAAAAAGTGGTGCTACAGGTAGCACCACTTTTCTTTGGTTAAGAATATAGACACGGACCAAAACAATACTTATTGTTGTTTACAAAATATTAAAATCAAACCCTGAATTAAAAAATAATGCTATCGGTAGCACACTTTCAAAAAATGGCATTTTTATATAATTTTGTCAAAACTTAGAAGTTGTATTTATTAAATCTCTTAGTAACGCTATATAAAACTTGCACTCTGTCTAACACAAAATATTCAAGAAATTATTGCACCACTCTTTCTACATAAAATAAAACAATTTCTAATAATATTCATAATATAAAAAAAAAAACGAAATTAAAAACTCTTACAAAAATGTATTTTTTCTTAAGTTTACAAAACATAAACGATAAAAACTTTAAAAATAAATCATTTAAAAAAAAAAAAAATTATAAAAACAAATTTAAAAAAGAAAAAATTTAAATTTATTTTTTTTAATTATAAAAAAACCAAATTTTAAAAACCCACAAAATATAATTTCGAAACACTTAAATATTTTTAAAATAAAATTAAAAAAATAAAAACTCAAAATACCCTACCTCTACCCCCACCCCCCTCTGCCTCCGCTCCCTCCCCCCGCTCCCTCCCCCTCCACTACCCTTATCCTCCGCCCCCATCCCGCTTCCCTCCCCTCCACCCTCTCCCTCCTCCTACCCCCCCCCCCCCCCCCCCCCCCGCTCCCTCCGTCCCCCATCCGCCCCCGTACCCCTTCCACTCCCCTCCGTCCCCCCTCGGCCCCCATACCCCTTCCCCTCCCCTTTCTCCCCTCCCCTCCCCTCCCCTCCCTCTCCCCCTCTTCCCTCTCCCCCTACCCATGGCCCTTTTTTGTCCCCTTGGGTGCACGAGGGAGCGGAGGAAGTCAACCCTCGTGCACCCAAGGGGCCTCCCAAGGGGTGGCCCGTTGGGCACACGAGGGAGCAGTGGACGCCGCCCCTCATGTGCCTAAAGGCCATGCGTAGAGCCCTTGGGTGGCCCCTTGGGAGGCGCTTTGGGCAAACGAGGGAGCAATGTCGCCACCCCCTTGTGCACCCAAAGGGCCGCCAAGGGCCATGGTTAGGGGGAGAGGCCAGAGGGGTAGAGCAGAAAGGGAGGGGGAGGGGAGTAGAAGGGGTATGGGGGCAGAGGAGGGAGAGGGTGGAGGGAGAGGGAGAGGAGTGGAATGGAAGAGGAGAGAGGGGAGAGGATGGAGAAGGGGGATGGAGGCGGAGGAGAGTGGTAGAAGAGGGGGGGGGGAGGAGGGGTAGGGCATGGGGTAGATAGGTTTGTTTTTTCTTTATTTTTTATTTTTAATTTTTAATTTTTTTTTTAAATGTTTATTTTTTAAGTTTTTAATTTTTTTTCTTTGTAATGTTTAATTGTTTTTAAAATTGTTTTTTTTTTTAAGTTTTTAAAATTGTTTTTTTTTTTAATTTTAAATGTTTAAAAAAATTGTTTTTGTTTTAATTTGTTTAGGTATTTTTTTATTTGGATTTTATTTATATATATACTTGCGTAAAAAAAATTAAAGTTTTGTTTACATTTTGTTAAAAAAAAATTGTTTTGAAATTATTATTCATAAAATTTTATTTTTTTTACTTTCCGAAAGAAAAAATATGTTTTCTCATTTTTTTTTTCATATTTCTTTTTTTAAATTTGGATTTTTTTACTTTGTTGTGTCAGGCCCCTTTGAGCCATGGGGAAAATCTCCGCTCCTCCCGTAATCCCTCTTTGGGCGCCCAATGTACCACTCCAATGCGTGGCGTGATTCCGAGGAAAATGTCAAACTTGACAAATTTTTTAGAAAATATTTCTATAATGTTTTGACTTAAAGATTTTATTTTGATAGTAAGTATTATGTTTTTAATATGTTATTTACAAATATTTTGTATACTTTTTGTTCAGTTTATGTGAATCAACACTTTATAGAAAATAATGTTAAATAGACTTATTTTTAAACAAAAAATAGCTGAAAATATGTTAAAAGTGGTTTGTAATGGCTTCATTTTCTCATTGTTTTTACACATTTGCCCCAAAAATGACTTATTTAAGAGAAAATTTTAAAGAAAAACCTTCCAAAATGTATATGTTTTTCATTCTATCTAGCTTCTAAATGTTAACCAAATTCAAAAATGTATATGTTTTTTCATTATAAGCAGGTACTAAATGTATAGTTTTTTGTAAACTTTGAAAAAATGCCCTTGTAAATAAAAGTTATAGTTTTCATATGACTAAGAAGTTTCAAAATCACAAAAAAATGGATCAAAATGAAAAATGGTGCTACCAGTATACACACTTTTTGAAACAGAGGTAAGAACAACTACTAAAATTAACTCCCCAAAAAATGAGAACAATGTCAGGTTCTGATCAAGTTGTATAACTTATTTGAGACTTTCATTCTACAAACTACTATTGGAAAAACCATGACCCACCCAGCCATAGACTATTGAAAAGACATAAATTCTCTATTTCCACATAGTTTTCCCCAAGCCAGGTCCTAGTCCCTTTAGGAACAATATTTCGTTGTCTTTTCTCATGGATAATTTAGATCTTATCTTAATATATTCTCTTTTTTCCACCACATAGCAGATACACTCCCTCCAAGACCCATCTTGCAATATACACGTACTCAAGGAAACAATCTTAGAGGCATTGTCTCTCTCTAAGATCTAGCTATCCAAGGTTTATTTACCAGTATCCCACGGTTCATTCATACATGCAATTCTCTTGCCAAAATACCAAATCGACAGTACTCGTGCCAACACTGCAGAAGTAGTACTCCTACCAATAGAATACTCAAGTAGTGCTCCTACCAAACAGTACACATGTAGTACTCTTGCTTCAGCACCTGCAATGATCACACTCTATGGGCATAGATATGTTATGAACCAAAACTAAATTTAGACCTTGGTCATCTGATGCATAGATACCAAGTGAATAACACCTTCTTCCCTCTTTTTCCTTCTTTTTGTTTATTCTCTTGTTTCATTTCCTTTCTCTTTTTTCCTCTTGTTCATCGGCTTCATTACTATTCGTTTTAGTCTTTTGTACACGAGGTATTCTATTTTTAGTATATTATTAGGATGGTGACATGTATATCATTTCAATTATGTTTCTAGAGGGCTTTTTAAAAGTTTTTTTCAAATTATTTAGTTATTAAGTTACATATATGCATTTATTATTGATATTTTTCTTTTATTATTTTGGCTAATCCATATAAAGACCAGGATCCTCTTTCTTAATTTTTTCCACACAATGTAAGTAGAATATAACCTCGAAATTCATCATAACATGTGTCCAAATACATAGTAACTCCTCAAGGATAGTGTTCACCTATCCAAACATATAAACGACTTAACCATCTACTAGGATACAATATTTTGGGGTATTACATATGAGATATTCTTGTAGGTACAATGGATTATGGTTTGCAGTACATAATGTATGAAGATAAAAATATCACTAGATACACAAACAATGATTTTGTAGGCCTCATTTATGATAGGAAAAACACTTTAGGATTTCTTCACGATATCCTTTTCATTTGGGCACAACTTTGATTTCATGGGAATCCAAGAAATAGCCCATTATTACTATTTGATCCGCAAAAGTAGAATATGTAGAAGCAACTACAACAACATGCCATGCAATACAACTAAGGATACTTTTGTAGGATCTTGCACATGTGGAAAATAATCCACATCCTTTTTTCTGTTATAATAATACAACTATCACACTATGTAAAAATCATGTATTCCACAGGAAAAGCAAGAACATTGACACTCACTACCACTGCATATGTGATCTTGTCAACAATAAAGACATCACTCTATATTTTGTAGATCAAGTGATTAACTGGAATACATCTTCACCAAACTATAGGGAAGAATCAACTTTGAATTTCAGATACTGCACTTGGGTATTGTCAATGCTAAATAATGTAGCAATTGAGATTAAGGGGAAGTGTTAAAGTGTATAATCTTTCCCATTCCAATTAGCTAGAAGTATGGATTTGCATTTATGAGTTAGTGAGGAAATTATGTTTGACCAAGTAATAATTAGTAAAGTATTTTCTATAAGTATTAATTAGCAAAGTATTTTCTATGTTTTGCAAGTGAGTTAGAAATCAGTTTCCGATTTGGGTCAACTTAGCAATGGATGTATTCTTTATATTCAGAGTTTAATTGAGAAGAGCATAAGATAATGCTCCATAATTTTTGTTGTGTGTTAAATATTTCGTTTAATTCCCAAATTTAACAATAGGAAATTTGATTCTCCATATAAAATATAGCTAGAATGAAATAGAATGATAGAGTCTCATTTAATCCATGTTGTGAATTTAATATAATTTACTTACTAATTAGATTCAACATCAGTTAGGCCTCCTGAAAACACTCGCATACAATAGATTTTAGGAATTTTAGAACTATTATTATGATTAATAGTTCTCCATAATAATTTATAGAGATAAACCATATGCAGGCTTATCGAGATTCAACTCTTGGATTTTCCAAATCAAGTAATGGAGACGTAGACTAATTTTGTTCATTGGTGGGTGCAATGCATGAGGATATTCATTCAATATACCATCATCACCTTGCGAGGAATCCACTAGTATCTAAAATACTTTAACTAATGAGAAAAAATATATAAATAAAATTGTGTAACCTAGAGGAGAAATATAAAGTCCGCATAATCATACAAAATTATTTTAAACTCAACTAATGAAATATGTATACACACTACAATTTATTACACATTTAAAATATTAATTTTAACCCGACGTAAGAATATATAAATATATTATTTGGGAGTTTTTTGCTCTAGACTCCGGTGGGTTTTCTAGTGGAAATTTTTCCTTCTAGAATACCTATAGTGTTGATTCTAAACCATTCAAAACATGTGGTGGTATTTTGGTAGAAGGTAATTTTAGAGGAAGTGATCATCAATTGGTTATTCTTAATTGTTATGGGCCATATAGATATAGAGAACCCTTTTGGAATATTCTAGATGGAGATCTAAATCTTACCTTGTCTGCTTCTGATGTTTGGGGTCAATCTACTAGATTAGAACCCTTTTCTGATTTCTTCATCAATATTTTTCATAGGTCAAATCTTATTGATGTTCTACTTGTTAAAATGGGACCCACTTGGAACAATGTGATTAGTGGTTATGCTGGAATTAGTAAAAGGTTGGATATATTTTTAATTTATGAGGATTTGGCTCCTTCCCTTCAAAGGTTTAGAACTTGGGTCATTAACTCCACTATATTAAATCATTCCCCTATTGCTCTTCAAATTGATGGAGTCAAAACCCCTCAAAACTTTCCTTTTAAGTTTAATAATATTTGGCTTCAGGATAATGAGTTTTGTTTGCTTGTGAAAAACAACTAGCATTCTTTTTCTATCCCTAAGGAAGCTAGTCCTAGGGAAAGGCTCATATTCAAACTTAAATGTGTTAAGAAGATGATTTTCAAGTGGGAAAAGGATAAAAAGAAAAAAAAAAGTGAATATCTTGTGAACATTGAGAGCTTGATGGAAGGGTTGTTTAGGTCTAATCCATCTGTAGTCTTTTCGAAGGAAGAAAAGGTTGAATTATTGGAGTTGGGAAATCAAAGGATTTTTTGCTTAAATATGAGGAAATGACATGGAGACAGAAGAGTAGGGCTATCTGTGTGGCTCTGGGGGATAATAACACTAGATTTTTTCGTTATTATGATTCTTTTAGAAGAAGCATTAATTCCATTTTGGATCTAAAGGATGTTGAGGGGAACATTCTACATTCTCAAAAGGATCTAGAATATATTGCTAAATCACATTTTTCTAAACACCTTATAGATCTTGCTACTAATGATATTTCCTCTCAATTAAAATTCATCACTAAAACACATATTTCATTAAATTTGTAATTAAATAGTGGATCTAGAGTTCAAAAATAACTAAAAACCTCAATTCTACTTATATTCTTGTAATAAAATATTTCCAATTTTAATGAAATATGTGTTCTAACATTCCTTCTTTCTTCTCTAAGGAGGAAGGATATGGTATTGTATATTCTGAATCTTTAATGGAAATTGAGGGTGTCTTAAAACAATTCACCAAAGATAAGAGTCATGGACCATAAGGTTGGCGAGTTGAAATTTTTCTTACATTTTTTTTATCTTATGGGGGATGAGATTTTGTAGATGATGGAACAACCTAGACTCTCTATGGATATAATTCATGTGCTCTAGATTCAACTTTCATTACCCTCATTCACAAATGTAATAAGACATAAAAATTTAATGATTAAAAACCTATTTCCCATTATAATATGGCTTATAAAATCATTACAAAAATAATTTCAAATCATCTTAGGCCTAAACTTGTTGAAATGATGACGAAGGAACACTTTATTTTTTTGGCCAATAGACAAATTTTGGACGTGGTTGGTGTCTCATAGGAGTGCCTACATACAATAAATACAAAAAAGAAGGATGCTTTAATTATAAAAATGGATTTTGTGAAAGCATATGATAGGGTAAATTTGGTGTATTTAATATTACTTCTTCTCTAGATTGGTTTTCCTATCTTAGGGGCAAACTGGATTATGGATTTTGTTTCCTCTACTCATTTTACAGTTCTTATCAATGGATCTCCTACTAAATTCTTTAAAATATCAACATGACTTAAGAAGGGTTTCCCCTTTTCTCCTCTTTTATTCCTGCTAGTAATTGAGGATCTCAGTAGAATAACCTCAATTGCTAGAAATGAAGGAAAATTGAAGAGTATCAAAATTTTATCATTATTCTATATTACTCAAGTATTATTTGTTGATGATGTTTTTCTATTTAGAAATGGATCATTGGATGAATGGTTTTTATTTTCTAAAATTATTAATCTATTTTGTACAACATTTGGTATGGAAGTTAGTACATCAAAATTTTATTTTGTAACTTATGAGGATGCAGAAGATATGTTGGTGCATACTGGGAACACCCATGTTACAATCTAAATTCACCAACAAAACCCTAGATACATTCCCTTTTGGCATCACCTGCAAGAAGATGAAGTCTCACTCGAGGCATCTATGGGGGCTGCAGAAACCAAGCTTTCCTAGTGCTCAAGGGATAACACATTCATTCTATTGTTCTAACATTCATCCATCTTTTGCGCATAAATATATAACAGATTCATCATAATAGGTAATTCATTCAAAGTAATAACAAAAATAGAACATTCATTTTCACAATACACAAAACATTCATTACACAATATATTGGCTCCAAAATAGGTTTAATTTCATTATATTCTCATTTGGAATATCTTACATAGCTTGTGCAACATGCATCAAATATCAGTCACAATTCCAAAAACACCCCAACATAAAACAATTACAACAACATCCATGACAAATCTTGAAGAATGAACAAGCCAATAACTCAACAATAATTCAACAACAACTATTCATCAACAACCCTTAACCCATAAACCCCTTACATATTTATACATCAAAAAATGGGTTGAGCCCATTACAAAGTGGACACAAGTGCCCAACTAACTTCAAAATAACTTTTTTCTTTTGCATTCTCTGGTCCTTTGGTTGAGCTATTGTGTGATCCACTTCTAGTGCACTTATTCTAAAGACTGGTCCAAAGATATGCTCCAACAAGACCCAAACACTCACATGTTGCTTTTGTTAGGATATTCCTATACTACATCCTAGTCCCACCAGTATTTTGATCATTTACATTTTCAGTCATGCATGCACTTTTAGGGTTTGCATGTATTCTAGGGTTTTCATGCATCCCAGTCATCAGTCTAGCACAAAGCCCTCAGTTAGCCATCCCCTAGGAGCTTCTCACTATTCAGTTTTATCCCTCCAGTTGCTTAATGCGCCCTTCTTCCTTGATTTTAAGAAGTAACTCGCCCTTCTTCACCTACCAGTCCAGTTGTCTTCAGTTTTTACTCAGTTACACTTAGTTACACTCAGTTACACTCAGTTACACTCAGTTACACTTAGTTACACTCAGTTACACTCAGTTACACCTACCAGACTCAATTTGACTGATGGTTGAGAGTTACTTGAGCATTGATGACTCCACTGATGATGATGAAGACTTCCAATTGTGCTCCGATGATCATGAGGACACCTAGCTATGCTCCGATGACACTCTATTGATATTATGATCACTTTGAGAGGGTAATTCGAATTGCCACCTTAGGCATTCGAATCCTCTCTACCATTGTACTATTTATTTGTCCATATTGTGATTAATTAACTAGTGTGTGTGAAGTATTATTGCTTCTATCCGAGTTCTACTGTACCATATTATTCTGTTGCTCATTATACTATATTGACCACTCTTCTTATATTTTCCTACTTAATCATAATTACTCTTGTGAGGTATACATCATCTCTTAGATCTACTGTGAGGATTTTCACATCTTTTATCGAGAAACTTTAGCTGCTCTATATACTTCTTTGACCAAATTTTTTTGGTTCAATATTTTTTCTCCTACAAAATAAAAAAATTCGAACCAGAGGTAAATCCGAATGGACATGTTTTTGTGATCATTGATATGAGTAATTTTCTAACCATCACTCAACTCTTCTTGTTAGGTTTGTATCTATACTTTCACTCCTCCTTTGGGTGTCACCATAACTCTCAATGTCATTACTACCTTAGTTATTGGATTATGGAGACTCTTCTTCCTATAGCATCAACCTTGATTCATTACTCTACACCTCTGGTTTACCCTTCATCTCTACATTTATACCTCATATACCCAACAATGCAACATATACCTCAAAACAAAAAGAAAACTTAACTACACTGGTCCTTATTCTGCAATGTTTTTTATAACCACTTACCAATTACCTCAACCCTTTGCATCATGATTTTCCTTAGCCACTTAGTCTCCCTTCATGGATTTGATGTCGATTTTATAACATGTGGGAATCATGGCCACTGTTTTTCCTAGTGATGACCACATGTGTTCCTTGTCCCGCGTCACTTCATGCCTTTTGTTACATTTCCTCCATTATGTTCATTAGCTTCTTAAGTATTTGCTTTTATGTCATAACCTATCCCTTGGATTTTGCTTCCTGCTATGCAATTCCATCTACTACATTTGTTTTCATAGGTGTTTATAGTTTTTCCTCAGTGACATGTATTATTTGCTTAACCATTACTTGCACTACAACAAGTTCCTCTGCCGCTCTATATGATTCATCTTGTAGTTGCTCTAGCTTATGTGCAGTTTCCTATTGTTGGTCTCTTATCTTATTAACTTCCATTATCTAATTGCTATGTTACACCCACGTGGCCATACATTATGCTGCTGGAAGAGTGCTCATTGTGTCTTTTAGGTTTTGTTCCTTCATCTGCACAACTTGCAATTTCGATTCTATATCCTTTAATTCAACATCCTTAATGAGTTGCATCCAAAATTGTGTGCTTCCCTCATAGATATGTGCACAATTTTCCTCCAACGTCTTGATGTTTGTTGCTACTATAACGATCATTTTCTCCCTTTGCTTTCTTTCTTCCGGTGGAGTACTTGGCATCGTTCTTGCTTCCAAGTTCACAATCATTGCATGAAAGCATTAAATAGCTTCACTTATCTTATTCACCTTCTCTTCCACTCGAATATCTACCTCTAGTTCACCCTCCAAAATGGCGCTGTAAATTCTCTCCATAGCCTACTACAATTTTTCCTTCTCTTGTGCAGCCTCCTCTTTCTCTTTATAGAACTTACTATTTTCTTCTTGTAGTGTTTCTTTGGTTGCACTTGTTTTGGTCCACTTTGTTGATGTTAGAATTGCACGCAATTGGATCTCCTGCATCACACCTATCTACAGAGTGTCCAACACACATGTTGGTAGTTGTGATAATACTAACTCAATTAAAATTATCACTAATGTTCTTTCTTGCATCTTTGTTATGGGGAAATCGAAACCTCCCAGTGCTATTTTCAAGATTATTCATGTTGTTGATGTTTATAATGGATGAGAAACTGCCTTCCTTGGCCCCATACTCTTCGTACGCTCTTCCTATGATTTACTGGGTGTTATTTTTGTTTCTTCCAAAACCTGACGCAATGCAGCTAACTGTTCCTGTATGATTGTTTGCATCTCCTTCTACTTATGTGATACTTTCTCCAATGCTTCCTCTACTGCTTCCTTGACTTGTTTAGTAATCTTGTCCAAATTGGATTCTACCAGTGACTGGATAGCTTGCTCTTTTATCACTTTCATATTCTTCTTTTACTTTGAGGGGCTTTCCTCGATCTACTCTTTCCCTTCTCACCTACCTCTGGTGCGGTCTCCTGCACAATGTATTCTGCACCATTTCCTTGTTCGACTTCATTTTCTTGATACTCTCCCTATTCCTCGTCTTTATCTTTGTCTTGCTTGTCCTCTGTCTCATTTCCTTTCTCTTCATCCTTCTTTTCATCCTTCTTTCGTTGTTCCTCATCTGGGACTAGGATTTTCCATTCTGCATCACAATAATTTGTAATCTAGATGACATCTTGCTCCATAAGTCGAAACAGTGTTGGTAACCATCATACTTATGGATCCCTTCTTTCTTGGATATACATATGGTGCATTATGGTTCTAAAGCACACAATTTCCTTGTACATTTCTACCACATGTGGCCATATGCTAGATTTTATCCTTACGATGTGCTCTGAACTTGTCTTCCCTCCTAAGCCATTCAATTTTCATTTCCATGTGCTTCATGCTTTCGCTTCCTTTTCTCCATTCTTTCTATGACATGCTTCATTCTTTTTCTGTAACATTCTTCTCCATCTTTATACAACATTTTCTTTTCATTCTTATTTTAACTACTTAGATGTGAAAGGAAGTCTATCCCTATACAGTTTCATCCAACTTCCATTGAAAAATACTTCTAGGGGTTCCCCATTCAGTTTCTCTAGCTGAACAACCTCTTCTTCTATGGCATATTTTATTATAGAAGGACCCAACCAATGCATTCTAAACTTACCCGGGTGCTTCAAAAAATTGTTTTCCTACAACAAAACCAACTATCCAGTCTTGAACTACTTCTTCCTGATGCATCTATCTTGTTAGGAATTCTCATGCACTTTCTAGACTTGCTAGTGGAATCCTACGACAAACCATTCTTCCTACAACTCCATTATTTTTTATAGTCTTCTTTCTACTGTGACACTATTTGTGAGATCTTTCAGCACAACAACATAGGCTTGGGACAATGAAATCCATAGGCATGAGTGCCTCTTGCCCATACATTATCTTGAATGGGGCTTGTCCTGTCATCTTCTTGCATGTCATCCTATATTCCCAAAATAATGTAGGGATCCTGAATTCCCAATAATCTCAGTTCACATTGCAAATGTTTGTCACCGCATTCTCTAGGATATTGTTAATGGCTTCAACAATTATGTTTTCTTGAGTGTGATAGGGGGTGCTCTTCTGATGGTATATTTCGAACTCCTCTATCAGAGTAGCAATTTCCTTTTTCAAGAAATGGGTCCCTTAATCACTCATTAGAATTCTTGTACATCCAAACCTTATTACCACATTTTCAAACAGAAATCATGCAGCTATCTGTGCGTTGAAATCCTTGACTATATCTACTTCTTCCCATATGGTCAAGTAATATGTCATGGTAATTTAATGTATCCTTATCTTGACCTCTTCGTGGGTGGATTAAAAATCCCAAAAAAATCCACTACTCATTTTTCAAACATCTACAATGTTACTTGGGGCATCAAAGGAATCTCATCCGTCCTTGATGGATTCCCAACTTGCTATGAGACGTTGCATGCTTGACATAATTCCTTAGCATTTTTTTGCATATAGACCACCAAAGTCCTACGCACATAATCTTTTGAGTAGTCTCTTTCCCAGTGCAATGGCCTCCTGCAACAGCTTCATGGGCCTCTCTCAATATCATAGGCCTTTCATGTTCCAAAACATATGGTTGTAGAATCTTGTCTATGACCAACTTGTACAAATTCCCTGCAATCAAATGGTAATATCCTTCCCTCACCACTAGTTGCTTCTTCTACACAACCATGTAATTGTTTGGAGATACTCCAGTACTTAAGAACTGCTCAATATCTGAGAAATAATCATCAACCATTTGAACTAAAAATAGGTGTGCATCATGTAGACTATCATCAAATTTTTTGCATATTTCCTTGTGCATATGTGTGACAAGTGGTCAGGTCCTGAGTTCAGCTTCCTTGGTTTCACTATAAATTCAAAATAGTACTCTTGAAATAACAACAATCATCTTCATATCTCCCCCCCCCCCAAGATTGTAATATTTACTAAGTATCACTCAACACCGAATGATCGGTATACATCTTGAAGCAAGATTTTAGTAAATAATGCCTGAAACTCTCTAGTGCATACACCATTTCCAATCCTTCATGCTCTGTAGTGGTATAGTTTTTTTCTACAATTGATATCTTTCTACTTGCAAAAGAAACTCGGTGATATATGTCTCCCTCCCTTTGTTCAACTAGAACTGCACCCAATTGCATGGATTATGCATCTACGTGAACATGGAATTCCTTCTCCCAATATGGGAATACCAGGATTAGCGTAGTTACCAACATCTGCTTCAAGATATCGAATATATGTTGACACTCTTTTCTCCATTGAAACTTGACATCCTTATTGAACATCTCTTCTAGTGGGGTTGTGATCTGTGGATACCCCTTGATAAAATTCCTGTAGTATCATGTGTGTCCCAATGTAGCGCGCAACTGTCACACTGAAGTAAGTGGTGGTAAATGAATAACTGCGACAATCTTTATAGGATCCACCAACAATCCTTGACTACAATCTGTATCTCCCAATAAAATACCAAATGGTGCATAGAAAATGCACTTATTCAAATTTAAAGAAATATGGAACTATGTAATGCCCTATTTTGACCTTACTACCTAAACTATCATTATATGTTGTATTTGTTTATTATTGAGAGACTTCGTCAGTTTGATGACACTGTTGACATATGGTTCTACTATTTTGTCGATGTGTGTGTGTGTGTGTGTGTGTGTGTGATGTTAATGTTAATGAATTATATTCATGTTTTGATTACGTCTATAGCATGTAAATTTACTAAATAATGGGTACATGGATATTGAGTTAAAATTTATATGCTGAATGGATAGATATGATATCATGTGCATGGTACATCGAAATGATTTGAATTATTGTTTCTTAGTAATGAAATGTATATATATGTCAATGATTGCATGATATTGTCAATCATATGTTATAGACTAACCTACAAGTTAAAATGGATAAGTGGTAGCTTGATCCTACAAGGTGGGAGTACCTCAGGGACATGGATTTCGAAAAATAAATGGTATGCAAGGGATACATTATTTGTTTAGCATGATTATTGTATTATTATCATGATGTATGGGTGGGGTAGGGCTTCAGGAAACTCAACCTCCCAAATTGGTTATATGATGACAAACTGAGTACAAGTTGTAGCGTAGTCACTATGTCAGTGTACAAGTAGTCCCTTGTTCAATTAGGGGGGTGGAGGCATTACCCACCATTTATCCCCCAAACCTGGAGTCATGGGATGGATGTGCTACGGCATGCTCCCCAAGGTGTGTGATGATTACTGGTGGGTGTCTGCTGGGGAATCTTGGTCGATGTAATCAACACTTCTGCTTACGAGTTCTAATTGGAGTCGGTCATGGCATGACACTTCAGGGTAGTCCAGCAGAGGAGTGATAGGATGTGGAAGTTAGTTGTGAATTAGATAGACGATGTAGGTAGATATGTGTATCATGAAGTTAGGAAGGAAACTTGATTAACTCTGTATGTTGAGAAACCTTTTTTGAGTCATGTGTCGTAACTCAGTAACTTATAAAATTCTTCATCAGTTAATTATATTTCGTTAAGCAAATTATCCAACATTGCAAATTGTCTTTAAGAATATGTGAGAAGACAATAAATTTTGTGATTGTGAATGTTGTGTTGTTAAGTACTATTAGTGTGCCTAGAAGATCTATGTAAGCCTTAGCTACACTTACATAGCTCGTCTACTTGAATATATGAATTATCTATGGAAATATTGCATGGATGTGTTGTGATTCTAAATGATCACTACGTACTTGCTTGTGCTTAAATAATAATTAACTTAAATAGTTATGTTGAATTATTCAATAAATGGTTATTAATTAGGTTATGGTAAGGTATTAATGAAAGGGAATTAATTATTACATATGTAGTGATGCATTGATATAATTGCGTCGGGTTACAAAGGAAGGTTTAATTGTGGTTAACGTTAAGTATTAATTGTGGTCATCTTTAAAATAAGTGCTAGTAAATGATTAAGCAAATTATTGTTAATGTAATTAATAAATATTAATTAAGGGTTGATATGTGAGTGGGTGATAATTATGTTGGTACTAAATTGATTAATGTTGAATAGTATCAATTAGATCAATTGCTTGGTTTACCAATGATCATGATGTAAATGATATTGATAGGATTATTATTGACTTGATTGATAAATTGAAATTAGTTTCAATTTATAACTAAAGGGTAATTGGAATTTTGAGGTGTGATACTCATTAAATAAATGACTAGCGTATTATTGATTAATCATTGACAATTATTATTAATTAATTAGTTAATAGATCATTATTAATCAAATGATTGTTACAATGAATAGTTGGATGTTGAACTAAAAATAATAATATACTATTATAATGATTAATTAATAGAAATTGTGATGATTAATTAATTGTTGTAAAACGTGAGTGTGATAATTACATGATTTAATTTGTAATTATGTCAACTTTGACAAAGACAATGGTGGTGGTCATTATTTAAAGGTTCTTAAGACTTCACATGAAACATGTCCTTATTGATATAAACAAAAAAGGGTAAAATTTACTAACGGGTGATTCGCAACTGAATAGGAAATGGGTCGACCATTAATAAGAGTCTGACAGGGGGTTGAAATTTAGTAGGGGAGGATTAGAGTAATAAATGGAGAGGGAAGATTCGGCAAGAAGGGGAATACGGTAGAGAACAAAAATTGGGGGAAAGGATCTTTTCATCGAGAAGTAGAGGAAGAAATTGAGTAGAGGAGAAGAAATTTGAAAATTAGGGAATAGTTACAAAAAATATCACAGCAAGAGGAGGCCAGTAATTTCACAGGAAAGCACTGGTTGGGCTTGTACTCAATTTGGGCTTGCAGGTCCAAGAAGATATTCTTGGAGCTGGGTGGTCGACGAGACTACTCCAGTTGCAGGGAGGCATACCAAGTTTCAACGGTTGAGTATTCCAAGGGTTGGGAAAATTTTACAGGTATTTTAATTGTTTTTAACTATTGTCATATATATCTATATATATATATATATATATATACTGAAGTAGCTAGGTCCTACTTTAATTTAATGAATAGTATGTAACTGAATTCAAATTATACAGGTGTTGTAAATTTACATCTATATCTACCTTATCTCATATTTTTAATTATTGGTTACCTGCACATTGAAACACCAAAACTTAGAAAAATTTTAGAAGAAATGAAACAGGAAAAGTAAAATAAAAGAAGAGATTCAGATTATTTAACTGGGGACCAAGCATGGCCCCTGCAAACTATGTGCATCTGTCTAACATCAAACACAAAACTTCAATATGATTCTTTAGTAGACTAAATATTGTCCAATTATCTAGATAGACTTCTGGAAACTTATGAATGAAATCCTTGAAAACTGTGATAACCACTATGGAGGATATTGTTGGTTTATTCTTCAATACAATAGACATCATTGTATACTAATAACATCCACATTCGGTCGCAAAGGTTGTATTATGCTTATCCTCTAGTGCATTGTTCATTTGATGGTATCCCGAGAATCCATCATCGAACGAGGAGGCTTCTCGGCCTCCTTCATTTTCCAACACTTCATTTGTGAATGGTGTGGGAAATGGGCATGTAGAAAAACATCCTTTAATTTTTGTAGATCCACAAAAATTATGATTCTTTCTGTATTCTTATCCTAGACCACCATCATATTGTTCCATTCTAATTCATCAGCTGGTTTGATCATTCTCGCTTTCAATATTTTGTATATCTCAGGCTTCACTTTCTCCCTGTATTTCGGATTCAGTCGGTATAGTCTATGTTTTAGAATTTTAGCATATGGATTCAATGGTATCTTCATCTCTCCTAACTCACGAGCAATCCCCTTCATCTCTGAAAATTTAGTAGGAAATAGATCTCGATATCTCCAAGTAAATCAATTATATTTTCAATTGTTACATGATCATTCTAGTAGTCCCCAATATTAGAAAACTTGAGATTATCTTATGTGCCAATATTCACCTTGGCAGTCTTCAATGACTGTCTATAATTGGCATATCCAGGCTCAATTCTTTCTACTTTGCACTCTCCCTTAAATTCTAGTATTTGCACATTTCTTGGGTTATCTTCCTCTTGATCTTCAGCCACTTTATAGAATTTCAAAAGTTTCTCCATAGTCGTAGATGATTTATGCGCATTACATATGGGTATAGCTTCTATTAAAACTTCAAGTGCAAAAAAATTGTCCTTGATAATCTGCAACATTGCATCCACTGAAGGTTCCTCATTTTCAAAGCTAAATGTTACTTTAAAATTGTGTGTTATCTCCTCCCAGTCTGATGTGCCTCTTCACAATTCCAGCAATACATCCCAATTCCTCGAAATGGTGTCTAATGTGTGAATGAATATATGTTTCCATTATTGCTTTGGAACTGCAATACTCCATGTCGGAATGTACTGCACAATATGTTTTGATGGAATTCTCAGACACATATACTTCTGTGTGGTATACTTAGCTCCAAATATGACCTACAATAGTCTTTTGCATTGGTTCCACTCGTCTATTTTTCTTTTATGTGCAACCCACCATATTGCAGGTGTCACTTTTAGTGCGATATCAATTGCTAACAAAAATTGTTATTATAGTATCCACACTTCAAATCTTGTTATAAAAGAAGATACATCTATTAGACCATCATACTTTGGGACATCACATACCTGTGTTCCAATCTAAGGTAAGGAGTGTGTGATGTGCACACACCTTCTCATATGTATTTCATGCATAATTTTCTTCTATTCTTCAAAATCCAACACATAGGATTTGATACTGCACCAATTGAGTATACCATCAATAGTAGGTTTCACATAGTCCTCCATTTTTCCAGTCATGTTGTATAGGTTTTCTAGTTCGTCGTTCCTTATTGGTCCCACATATCTTCTCCCTTCTGTTGAGTCTAGTGGAACAATGAATCTTATGTTGTCCCCCTCAAAAATCATTTGTATGTTCTTTAGGTCAATAATGGATTGATTAGAAAAATACCACCCAAGTCCCAACAATACGGATATGGTTGGATGTCATATACAATCTCAATAACTTCAAATTTGGATGTGTTGCGCACCCCATCCACATTGTAATGTCCCCCATTTTGACCCTTGTAATATTTTGGGATATAATGTAAATAATGTATGCATATTATGTATGATTCCTAGCATGGATCTCAAGGCCAAGGCCCCGCTAGTGAATGCTCGATCTAGAAGAGGCAAGTATTTGAAATTATGCTACCCATGTGCTAGTAAACCATGGGAATTGCAAATATGCATTTTAATATAAAATCCCACAACTAGCTATGCAATGCAACAAGAGATGGGGGCATGATGTTATAAGGAAACTGGGAGGGAAATATTCAAACCCTTGAGCCAATCAAGTCAAGCCAAGTGTCAATGTGAGAACCCATGAATCCTCAACTACCCAGGTTGACTTTTGTACCCAATCATTGATTTCTCCAAAGAGTTGGCTGAGGTAGTTAATGCCTTGGGGAATGGGAGGTATGGTTGTCCAAATTTGGGTATGGGCAAGCCACCCTGCATGAAAATTCGTGTTTGGCTTCTTGGGCAAGAAAAGAGCCATGAATTGCTCCCCAAGACATTACCCATCAACCCACTTTGCCCTCTCACAAGTTTGGAGCTACCTGGGCATTTTCCTTACTGGTTTTGCCGTGTTTACCTTCATTTTCCTAGCTGGGAAGGGCGTTTTTTTGTGGCTAACAGTGGGGAAGAAGGGAAAACGATTTGGGGTTTTATTGAGGCCATTTGGCCCACTGAATGCTCATACATCTGTGGGAGAAATCGATTTTCTTCCCTGGGATTGATTCCCTCTTCCCACAAATCCGTTTTTGGTGTGCCTACGTTTTTGGGAAAACCCATGTCCATCTAGCTTCTATGTCCCATTGTTGAAAGTGTGTTTCCAAGCCCATATCTAAGTTTGGTGTGCAAGAGAATGCTAGGGTTGAGTTGGTTATCCATTGCTTTGGGCTGAGTTGAGCTTGAGGGTTCCCTTTTCCTTGTAGATATCATGCCCAGCTCGGGGGTGGTCTCTGAGTGTTGAAAGAATATAGGCTGAGCAGAGACCTATGGCTGGGAGGAACATTGCAGCGACATAGCTAGTTGTTCGGGACAACATTGCATCAAGATGAGTATTTTATTGGGTATTTACTTCTACAAATGCGTTAACTTGTTGACTGTGTTAAATTTAATAGCATTCATGTAATATGTGTGTGGATGAGGTTTTCATTCCGCTGTGCATGTTAAATTGATTTACATCTACACATATGTATTTTCTTTGCTTTAAAATCTAATGAATTGGCTGAGTTTTTATGAAAACTCCCATAGAATAGCATCAGGTTCCCTTCATTGCATTGGGTCCAAGGGTGGGGACATTACACACACCAACTATTACCCATGTCAGCCTTCCATTCAGAACAATTCTACGTTGGTTAGCTAGTCTCAACTAAATAGTAGACCAGATCATCCTTGTTCTACCCATCATCTTGCATGTTTTCTTTTGTAGGACATTTACATCAGAGCCCAAATTCAGAATGATAGAGTCAATATCATAATATTCTATCTACATGCTCAGTAGGATTCCCTATTTTTCCTTCTATTGCACTACAATTGGTTAACTGCAGTAGGTTCTTCTATATCATGTGTGCATCGATCAATCATCTAGCATGGTATATTCAAAGCAGATTCATCGTTTATTAATTCAAAAGATATTTTCAAGAATTTTTCTAGAGTGCTTACCTTTTTCATCTGGAACCTTTGGCGTCTCTTTTCTAGATTGCTTGCATGTGTCTTTCTTCCTCTAGGGATCAAACATCTGGAATTTTCCTACCAAATTCCTAACCCAATGTCTTGTGCACAATTCTTGTTATGTTGCAACAACTCCTATCCTTGCCCCTCCGGGTGTAATAGTTGTTATCCTTGATTGGTTGACTCACTCTTCTACTGCAATCATCTACACATTTTGATTTTGGTTTTGATTTCGAATCTGATTGTGTTTCTAGATTTCATTCTTATTCTTATTCAAATTATGATCTTGATCCTAATTTTGTTTATGGCTTCTCCTATGCTACGATTTTGTGACCAACAGTGGACAATATTTGGTTGCATTATCCAACTATATGCAGTTTCTTCATGTCATACATGGGTTCTAGAAATACCACGCATAATTTCCCTGTTTTCCATAGTTGTAGCAAATGATTGGTCCTCTAACTCTACAAAATCCTCCTCTGCCTCAACCTATGAATCCTCCCCAACCTCCTTGAGGGGTGTTTCTATGTTGCATTTCACCTTCTGGCCTAGATTCCCCTTGGAATATGTATGTATCTAAAGTGTGCTCTCTCATGAGTTCTAGTGCACGATAGTCCTTCTCATAATCTCCTACTAATTTACAAAAATTCCAAAACAAAATTCTCGAAGTGCTCACATACTTCTATAGAAATAAAAATTAGTAGGGGGATTATTAGCTCTACATATATCACACCATACCCTTCCATCATGGGGTAAAGTATTTGGGGCTCTCGTAGCCAAATACTCTCTATGTGTTGGACACTCATTCTTATGATGTCCTTCCTTTCTGCAGGTTGTGCACCATATTTCCTTACGCTTCTCCTTCCATGTTTAAATCTCTTGTAACTGGCTTGTCAACAATGCTAATAACGACTGAACTTGAACCATCCCTATGTCTTTCTCTCCTACAAGGGATGCTTCGAACTTCATCGCAAGGTCTAACACATCTACTTGTGACATAATATTCTGTTACGTCAAGGGCCAATGTATGTGTGGTAATAGTCCTGCAATGAACCAATTCTTGTGTCTCATATGGGATCTGGAATGTCATCCTATCCATCATCACTTTGAATCTTTGGTCAAAGTCCCAAACTAATTCATTCTCCAACTATCTAATTTCCTTCAATTTTGTAATGCACTACGACTCAAATTTAGGTTTCTTGAATTCTTTGAGTAAATATTTCTTAATAGCATCACAACAATTTTATACTTCAGGTACCAGGTCAATGCACGACCTCTAAATGTTATTATCAGTTGCCCGATTTTTGTATCCCCAAGCTAAACTTGCATTACTTGCCATATTTCCTCACAAAAAAATGGCTGATCTGGATCATCTGTCCCCTCTCCATGGAAGATAGGAATCCGCAAGGTAGGATCTACCCCCTCCATTATGTTTTATGTGGTATTCTAAGGTGGTACTGTTGGATGACTAGGATTCATTGCACTAGTTCAACTACTCCAGCTACCTTTACTACCATTACTAGTTGTAGGTTTCAAACATTGGGTTCTAACCTCAGACTTTGGGGATGCACATGGGGTCATGGGTTCGATGTAGATCCTAGCCTAGAAAGGGTTTCCTTCTTCGATCGATCCAATTAACTATATTTTTCCTTCTTTGATTGTGATAATCCTTTGATTTGGAATCCTATGTGGATGTTTCTTTCCTTAAACTTACTGTGTTGCTCCTCTATATCAGTTGTAGTCCTCTTCCTACTATATTCCAAAATCTTTTTCCATTGCATAGCAATCTAGTCTCTTCTATTATCGCATATTATTCTTCTCTCAAAGTTATCATCTGATCCTCTCTTCATTCATTCTTTCCTACCTGTACTCATACTATTCCCTAGTCATCCCCAGTTCCCCTATGCGAGTGTAGATGCTTAGCTACTAGGGTGATTTGATTCTAATATAATGGTTCCTTTATCATATAGCAACATCTTGATCCAAGTATACAATGACTTCAGATATCTTCCATGTATACCATTAAAGAAATCCCTTTCAAGGGCATTATATGATTGCATACAGTCTATAGAAAACTCTATAGCATAACCCTTCAATACACTATCAAACTAGAAATCTACTGCACGTGAGATCAGTTTACTTACAATATTGACTTTCTATATCAGCTCATAGGTCCAGTTCCTAGGTCTCACAATGAGGAATGTTGGGTTCTTCTCAGCTATACTTAACAACCACTCAGCCAAAATTATAGGGAACCTACAAAAGAAAATATCATGCAGATCTGTGTAGAAGTAATTCTATAACCACCATTTCTTTTTTATCTAAGGGTTCTTATTCTTCTCCTTGGAAAATTCATACTGCTTCTCTTTCAACCACTCTTCTACCTCTTCCTTTGTTGGCCTCCATGTAACCATTACTTAAACTCTACCTTCCCTTTAGGTGCAAGTCATGGTCCCAGTAATGGAACTATTTGTTGGACTGCAGTGGGTAGACCCAGATTACACTCTAAATTCCCCAACAAATCCCTAGATACCATCCCTTTCGGCATCACTTGAAAGTAGATAAAGTTTCACCTCAGTATTCTTTGGGGACTACTGGAACCAAGGTTTTTCAGTGTTGAAGTGATAACACATTCATTCTAATGTTATAAAATATTATTCATCCGTCTATTGCACAAAAATATATAATAGATTCATCATAATAGGTAACACATTCAAAGCAATAACAAAAATAGAACATTCATTCACATAATACACAAAACTTTTATTACACAAGGTATTGGCTCCAAAAAAGGTTTATATTCATGATCTTATAATCCGGAACAACTTATATAGCGTTCACATCATGCATTAAATCTCATTCACAATCCCATAAACATCCTAGCATAAAGAAATTACAACAAAAACCATGACAGTTGCTGAAGAATGAACAAGACAGTAACTCAACAATAATCTAGCAACAGTTATTCATCAACAACCCTTAAGCCATAAACCCCTTAAATATTTATACATCAAAAAATCGGTTTAACCCAAGACAAAGTGGACACAAGTTCCCAACTAACTTCTAACTAAATGTTTTCTTTTGCATTCTTTGGTCCTTTGGTTGAGCTGTCGCACGATCTACTTCTGGTGCACGACTCTCAAGATTGGTCGAAATATCTACTCCAACAAGATACTGGAGGCAGATTAATACTATCCTTCCCTATCAAATGGAATATTTGATAGATGGTTTCAAATATATATGATACCATTTAAAACCTAATTGTTATAGTATTAAGGACTAGCTCTAGCTGGTTAAAATTTTAGGAAAAGGTATTGGGAATTAGACCTTTAGGATGGTCTCTTTGGGAGGAAGGTTGACCATATTGAAAGGTGTTCTAGTCACTATTCCTACTTTTTGGTTCTCCTTGCCCCAAATCCATCATAATATCCTCAAAGTGATTAGGAAGTTGATGTTTAATTTTTTTATGGCATGAAATACAAAAGATGGAAAATTGCATTTGGCAAGTTGGGAAAGACTTTCTAAATCTAAGAGCTTGGGTGGTTGGGATATAAAAAATATACGTTGGTTTAGTATGGCTCTTATTATGAATTTATTGTTGAACGGATTATCTCGAAAGGGTCTATGATGTGAATTTATTCAAGGGAAGTATCTCAAAAGTAATACCTTGAAATGGATTATGAACCCCAACAAGAGTGTTAGAAATTTTTCCAATTTTTGGTGTCGTTTTACAAAGGCTTTTAATTGGATCAGCATTGGCTTTATTTGGAAGGTTAGTAATGGCTTAAATGTGTTGGTTGGCGTGGATCCAATTATTTGGAATGAATAAAACCATATTCCATCACCCTTCCTTTTGGACTACTTAGTTGAACTTTGATTTGTTACTCTTGAACATATAAAACGACCCTCTTAGTTGCATCTATCAAACTCTTATTGGTTAACTCCTCAACATTTAGGTTTGGGAAATATCTCAGTTGAGAAATGGAATGATTATATCACATATTTTAACAATGCAGGGATCATACCTTATTCTAATGAAGGTGAATTGATCTGGTCCATGAATCCATCTACTTTCCAGGTTTGTGCCAAGTCAACATATTCTACAATTGCATATAATATTTGTTATGTTGTCCAAAACAATGGTTTATGAAAATGTGGAAATGGAAATTACCTTTCAATCTCAAGTGATTTATTTGTTTGAATTTTGAGAATTTTATGTTTGCGTGGGATAATTTGCTACACAAAGGATGGTCCAAATCTATGTTTTCTATGAAAAGATGATTATGAATCCATAAATCATATTTTTGTGAGTTGTGAGTATAGTAGGAAGCCATGGATTTCTATTTTTCATGCTTTAAATATTACTCCGATTTGGGGAAATGATTCAGCTGAAGGAGATTTATGTCAATGGTACATGACGAGTGATGCTCATACGCTATTACTAGTTTTCTATTGTTGGGATATATGGACGACTATAAATTAAATGCAATTTTTGAGGATGAACCTATCATATTTATGAAAGTTGTTTCAAGATCATTAGTGTGTATAAATACTCTGCTTCTATGGATATCAAAACTCGAAGAGTGAGATAGATCACATATTTCCCTTTTTCTTCATATGCTATAGGTTTATTTGATGGTGTTGCTCAAGGGGGTTGGTGTGGTGCAAGTATTTTCTTGAGGATAAATGAAAATCATATTTTCATATTAAGGTTGAATTGCGGAGAAGGCACAAATACAAAGGCCGAATTACCCACACTCTGGTGCCTTCTAAAATTTACTTCCTCCCATGCTATTGACACATTGGGGATATATGGTGATTCATTAGTAATAGTAAATTAGGAAACAAAATCACTCTCTTTAGTTTATTTCCCTTTACCAATAGTGGTTGAGGGCTGAAGAACTAATGGCCTCTTTTCATGATCTAAAAATTGAACATATTTTCCATGAGCATAATACGGATGCAAAGTCTCTTTCCAAAAGGGCCCTGGAGGGGGCTGCAGGTTATCTTTAGGTGGAAGAATTTATTGAAGGTTTTCTAGAATTTTGGGACTCTTGTTTTTACCTTCTTTGATGCAGATGATTTTAAATTTGAATCAATTGTATGAATTTTTTGTATCTTCTTATCTATAGTTCTTTAGACTGGTGGGTTTTCTTTGGTTTCTGTTGAGGTGGCTTTTCCTATTGTTTAAGAGATAAGGTGTATTTTTTTAAGGCCTTCTTTTGTAAGGTGATGGATGGTTTTTATTTAATGCTTATGTATTCCTGATATAAAGAGTCCTTTAATATGTACTTTTTGATTCAAATGAATAACAAAAATACTATTTTTTTTCTTAAAAATATATTAATACTAATTTTTTTAACACTATTTTAATTCACTACCTTAAATTCGACTAAATCCTTGTATTAAAGAATATGAAATTTGACTTAAATTTAATATTTGACTAAATCCTTGTTTAACACGCATTACTTTTCTAATATTTTGCACCTAGTAGTTTAGGTGCTTACAAATTCTTATGAATATGACACTCCCCCAAAGGAATTAGATATATTATAAGGTCTTATAAAGGAATAACTTTGAAATCTTCCGAATTTTCAATAAGTAACTATTTCAAAAACAATCATTCATATTATTGTATTTTAATTATATTTTATTTAATTTACTAAATAAGGCATACTCATCTACCTATTTGTCAATTCATGTAGATAAAATTTGTATTTATTTTAAATTATAAAAATGAATTATTTATCACCTATAACTCATTTTCTCATAATTATTTTTAAGTATTATTTTGATCTCTTCCCTCTTTTCCCGCTTTCATAATATATATATGTTTTTTTAATTTAACTTACTCTTTCCAAAGCATCTTCTTATATTTAATGGGATGTTTAAATTCCTTATTCTCTTCATAATTTGGGTGAACTAGATAAAATAATTCCTTTCAAAAATAAATAATTTTTAATTAATTTTATAATAAATAACTAAATAATGTTTTATCATAAATTACATAAACTAAATCTCTTAGTATAAATTATGCATTTCCTATAATAATAGTTTGTCCATTCATTTTACCTCACAATAAACATTTTATTTGTGCACCTATATTCTTTCCCAAATACGTGTTATAGTTGAAATACAAAGGATTTCATAATATATATGCTCCTATGTATTATTTATGTATTATTTATTCAATGGGGAACAACCATCTACTACCATGTTTTAGAGAAGGATTATTGAGAATTAAATTTTTTCGTGTTTTCATACAACTCACGTTATTCATGTATACGTGAAAAATATATATTTTATAAATTTTTTTTTTTTTAATATTTATTAGAATCAAAGAAAATAAGATCTTATGAATATATCAAATTTATTGCATAAATATTGAGTAAATACGTTAGTCAATAATAATCCAAAAAATAATGAACAAATCAAAAAATAAAAGAGCAATACTATTCTACATAAAATTACAAATTGAAGCCAAAATTATGAGTGTTGCTATTGTCAAAAACAATTATGAGAACTATGCTATAATAATATAGAAGAGGTCTATACAACATTATTAGTTAATTGAAAAAAGGAAAGACCTTAGAAAGATCATCAATTATGGAATTGTGCTTTCTAAAAATATGATTGATGACAATATTTGAAAAATAGGAAATGGATAATCTATTTATAATATATTAATAAAACATTAATCACTAATAATAAAAAGTTGTTTATTTATTTCAGTATCAAAATATAACAATGTTTAATTTAAATATAGAAGTATGGAGTTGATTATTTTTTATTCTAATCACCATTCAATTACATTATGTGGGATCTTCCATCCCAAAAGAAAAGTGGTTTCATACCCTAATTTGATATCTAATTAAATTATAATCTTAAAATTAGATTATTATTAACATATAATCTATCATACCTCGTTAGGGATTTGATGCCTATCTTCACATGATAAATCTGGGTTAAATAGACAAATCATATAATATCTATATCAAGTAGTTATTTGAATATGGCCAAACTTGCACTAATTAGTATCAATTAAGATAATATAAAATCTATTTTTGAAAACAGCTATAAGTATCCATGTTTTATTAATTATCTTAATTTTAATTGATTGAAATATATATATATATTTCACATTGCAATTTTTTATTTACTATTTTATTATTTTATTAAAATATCATACATTAATTCTACTTAACACATAATTACATATTTGTACAGTTATCTTAATTTAAATAAAAATAATATAATTATAAAATTCAAATTAATTATATATATATATATATATATATATATATATATATATATATATACTTTCTTCAATATCTATATATATAAAGGGAGATACGAAACTCAACTCCTAGTCATTAGGATTGACAACCAAAATCCTTCTCTAATTTACACATGGATATCATGTATGGGAAATGTCATCATAGGGATGATTTTTAAAAATATTAAAATTAAATAATTATCTTTAATAAAAATAATTTGTTGGAGTAAAAAACTGAAAAATTATAATTAATTTATTTCAAAATATTTTTTATTATTATTTTTTTAATTTATAATAATATGATTGAATTTTTTTCCTCAAAAAAATTCATCTTTATATTTCAACATTTGAAATTTAAATATATATTTTAGTGAAATTTAAATATATAGTTTAGTGGTCTTCAATCGCTCATAATTTCTCAGCTCATTCTTAACTTTAATACTTCAAAATAATACATTAATCGTAAAAAATCTAACTATCATTCAATATAGTTCAGTCTCTAATTTTGAAATAGTAAACCAAATAAACTATAAAATATCTTGATATGTCTTTACCCAAAGAGAAGTGATAATTTCCTTTCACTTTGACTATATATTATTGTGTCATAGGTTCCTCTTCATCCAGAAAAGACTACTGATATATGCCTATACAAAGTACATTCATGTTAATATAGATAGGCCATCTCTCAAAAGATTTATCTTGATTTCACTGTTGTAAGACATGGTTCATGCATATAGTTTGTATGATTTCCATTCTCCTCCACAATGATGTTCCACTCTCCTTTTTAAGAGAATTCCTTCTTTCGACAGTTCATCGGCATCATGATTCCTTTCTCTATAAATATGGTTGAAGGTGATATAATTGAAATGTAAGCTTAGTCTCTAGATTTCTTCCAATATTAGTTGTATCCCAATATGATGACATATAAATTTATTCTTTCCGAATTTATGACATTGAAAGAATCTCCAAAAGATTGGAGCTCTTCCAGTCCCTATTCCAAAGCTAAAAAGAGTAGTCTGAGTAATTATCGGAGGCTTCCCCTATATTTCCTTTGTACTTGTAGTATACTTTATCATATTTGTAAACAGTTCCTCCTGCTCTAGCTTTGTTTTCTTGCAATACCCCATCGAAGTATGCCCAAGCTTTGGCCCTATCTATGTTCCCAATCCTGATATTTTGAATTTTGATTTCCTTTATTTTTGTGGATAAAAATTAAGTATTTCCATACTTTGATACGCACATATAGTGGGACTAATGTCAGTTCCTTCAAATATTATCTTATTTCTCACAAGCCATATGCCCCAAGCCAATATGTATGGTAGGGATAAAAATTATTGTGCATGGGGTTTGTTATGACTATTCCTTAGTCTATTGTGAATAGAGTTCCCTTCCCATAGCAATGTGCACCCTGTGTGAAAATTTATCTCCTTCCAAGCTTGGATAATATGAGCAGTCAAGGAGGAGATGTACATTTGTTTCTTCATTCAGATAGCATAAAGAGAACCTACATGGACCTTGGATTGCTCTCCTTTGTATACAGTCCCAAGTTAAATCCTTATTGTTAAGTAGACACCACATAAGGAGTTTTTATTTGGAAGGGAACTGTATCTTCCAAATATGTTTCCACCACCAAATAGGAGCTTCATTTCCAGCATTACACATAATCTTATATCCTACCTTTGGAGTATATAATCTCGTTGGAGATAAATTCCACATCAAATTTTCATTTGTATTATGAATCTTGATTGAGGCATTCTTTAGCGTATTTACTTAAGTGTTCCTATACATTACATCATCTTCAACAAATCCCAGATTGTGTGCCAAATTCTAGCTCGCTCTAATGACAAATAATAGTGCTTGTAGGATCAACAATTTGATGAAGGGTTTCATATCCCAGAATTTTGAGTTGATGTAGCATGTGTTCTGGCATTTTGTATGAGTTTACACACTCGATCCATTGATCCTTTCCCAAACTAAATTTTTGACCATCGCCAATTTTGCAAGCAATGCCTTGCTCAATTAAAGGAAGTGCATTGATCAAAGCTCTCCAAAAAATAGGCACACTGTGCAAAAATTTCATAGGAGTTCTAATCCAATCCTCCACAGATTTTGGATGAATATACTTCATCCAAACAATATTTTTCCAAATTCCATTTCCATTTAATAGTCTCCAAGCTCCTTTTGTAGCCAATGTCTTTGAGCACAAACATAGGTTTTTAAGTCAACGTCACCCCATAGATTTAGGATTTGCAATCATTTTCCATTTGATCCAACGAGTTGTAATATGTTCCTTCTTACCTTGCCATATAAAACTAGAGAAATATTTTCTTATTGTTTCCAGAATTCCTTTGCGTATATAAGCCATTATCATCCAGTATATCGGCATAGATTCAAGTACTGATTTGGCTAGTACTAATCTTCCACTTCTGTATAGTCATTTACTACAGGTCAGTTATTGACGCGGCCTTCTATTCTTCTGATAAGCCATCTCCAATCCAAATTCAAATATCGATTTGGTTTTTTGTGAAAACCCAAATATTTCATTCCAACGGAAAAAATTTCAACCTTAAAAGGAAAAATGCTTAAACTGTAACAGATTTCCTCTTCCTCAAGCCCAAAAAATGATATAGAATACTTATGAACATTTACCTTCATTTCAGTAGCTTGTTCAAATAGCTTCAAGATATCATTCAGTGCCATCATATCCCTCCTTATTCCATTACAAAATATATGGGTATCATCTGCAAATAATAATGGTATATATGAAGAGTACCTTTAATTTGGATGCCCTTAAAGTTACCATTTCTCTTGGCATTCAACAAATCTTAACTCAGTCCCTCTGCTACCAACATGAACAAGAGTGGAAAAAGTGGACATCCCTTTAAAACACCTCTACTCATTATCCATCTAATGAAATCCATAGAGACCTTATAAAAATCCTTCTTCAAACCAATTTTGATGACTATCGCTTGTAGGTTTTTAACTTTAATTGAATGCAGTCCTTTTTGAGCTAATCATATTACAACATGTATCTAACATCCTTCCAAGAACACAAATTGTTCCAAGGATATGATTTTTGAGAGAATAGTTTTCAGTATTCTAGAAAGTATCTTGGAGATCAATTTATATATACAATTACAAAGTGATATGGGTCGATACTCACCGAATCCAAAAATATTGTCGTATTTACGGATCACAATGAGAAAATTTGTATTAAAAGATGCCAATAATATTCCAGTTTTTCTAGAATTTTCCATCAGTTGCAAGAGATCATCTTCCAATAGCTCCTCTAATCCTACGAAAAATTCAATCAAACACCCATTTGGCCTAGGGATTTTGTCTCGTTGAAAACTGTGTAAAGTTGAACCAAGATCCTCTTTTGTAGTTTCCTTCATAATATTGAAATTGTCCTTTTCACTTACCATAGTTGGGAAATAACTTTTTAGTTTTATTATCTCAGGTAAGTTTAGTTGTGATTCTTCCTTATAGAGTTTGATGAAATAAGAAACTGCAACCATAACAATATCCTTAAATTTTCTTACTTCATTCCCTTATGAGTTTCAATTTTCCAAATGGATTTCACACCCTTATGCATGTTTGCATAGTTATGAAAATATTTGCTATTCTCACCTCCAACTGTGATACAAACTGCTCCTCTCTTAAGACGTTCGACTGCTTCCCTCTCTAGAATTTAAGATCCCTTTTCCTGGATTCAAAATCGAGTAACCTATGTTTGATATGTGTTGATTTAAAACCACCCTCTGGTTTCTCTTTAATTGATTTTATATTGTGCTCAATACTCGATAATTCTTCTTCATCTTTCTTTTTCTTGTTGACCAACCACACTATTGTAGCTTTTTTAATTCTTTTTAGATTGTTTAGGAAATGCATTTGTACCGAGTTATTAGAAATTGGATCATATTGTATCCACATATCATTTATCATCTTGACATAATCCTTATCCTTCCGCCATTCAGAACATAACTTGAATGGGCTAGGTGGTTTTTTACATTTAGATAGGATTGCCGATTTTACTCTAGAATGATTAGATCCCCCACCTGAGCTCAACCATTGTTTAGTATTAAAATTAATCCATCCCTCCGAAATTAGGAACCAATCCAACCATTTGGCAATATGTTATATGGAGGTATCCCAATTCTATTGTTTGTCCAAGTAGGTGAGATAGTTTTTGGAGCAACATCTATTAGTTTATCTTCAGCAAATGATTTCATAAAGTAATAAAAAAGTGTATCGACCTATGGTTTTTTACCACAAATCTTTGAGAAAACCAAGGTTAAATTAAGGTCGCCTCCAAGAATATTCAATTCCTCCTCGATACAACTTTTTTCTAGCAACTTGTCCAATTGATTTGTGTGCTCTATATATGTTCCATATATATTTAAGGCTATGAAATTTTTACCCAAATCCCTTCAGTAAAGTTCAATCCCAATTCCAGAATTTATGCACCAAACATTAGAAATCCTAAGGGTTTTTTTCCTTCCAACGAGTAATAACTCCACCTAATTTTTCTATAGCCTCAGTTCCTCTAAAATCCCATCCTTTTATCAATATATGAAGGTCCTTTTCAGATACACATGCATCACCCAAAGTTTCTTGTAGATACATAAGATCTGGTGAGTGTGTTTCCACCAATATTTTTATGGGAATTGTTTTTGGGAAAACTAGCCAAACCCCCGTAGTTTAAGGTAAGACAAATCATTGTGAACCCACTTTTGGCGATTTTTCTCTAAGAACCCCAATTAAATATAACTTTTAATTAGAAAATACGGTTGGATCTTCTAAATCTTATGCACCAATATTTAAAGAAATTTTCTCTTTAATCCCATTGGATTGAGATTCAGGATTTATCTAGTTAATACCCCATCCATTCAAATGGATAGACTTGGAATATTTAGCTACTATTATTGATCTCAGATTATATGAGCATTCACCCAATTTTAACCAAGATGATTCCCCTAATACAACTTTAGTCAAGGGTTTCTTATCGACAGATAGAAGGTTTCTCACGGGGTATAGTTTCCAATATCGAAGGATGTATCAAGATCCCCTCCCAAAACCATCGGCATAGTATGAAAAGGCATTTTGTTAAGGAAATATAGAGGAACCAGAGATAATAAAGACTTACCCAAAAAAAAGCTGATATCCTGAGTGGATTCTGATATGTGGTCTTCTTGTTCGGGAGTGTATTTCACAAATTGAATTTTATCCTCGTTCTCATCCATTTGAATTCGATCCTCCTCTTCTTTAATTTCAGGACATATTTCTGAGGTATTCTGATTTATATAGATAGTCTGTAAAGAAATTATTACTGTCATCTTCGGATTTATTTCTTATATATCAAATTCCAAATATAACATGTAATATAGTTCAACATTATATATAGATATAGATATAGATATATAGCCTCACTCCCATTAAAATTATAATATAAAAAAGATTACTAAATAATATTAAAATCTTAAATTAAAAGTTTAAGCTAATGGTTTCAATATATGCATTTTTTTTAAAATGGTGGTTTTTATATTTATAAATCTATTATGATCTTGTAGGAATAAGCTATAAGTTTATAGGTTTAAAATGAAGTACAAATTAAATAAATAAAGTTAACATTTAAATACAAAATTCAAACTTATAGCTTTAATATATATATATGATGGTTTTTATATTTATGGGTCTACTATGATCTAAATAGTATGACTTATCATTTTTTATTTTAAATGTAATTTCAGTTTTATCATAAAATTAAATATTTCTTATATTTAAATATATTCAAACATAATATTTTATTAATCTTTTAAAATGTAAAATGATAAATGTATTTATACATCTAATTAAATATATATATTTATTTCAAACACTATACAAATTTAAATTTTTCGAAACAATCAAACTACAATACCTCAATAGAGGTTGGATTTCTATACTCGTTTGCTCTAACATTGTTTTGGGTTAACCTATTCAATTTCTAGACTCGTTTGCTCTTGCATCATAATCAATTATGAAAAAATAATAACAAATCTATTCATTTCCATATCCCTCCCACAATATCTCTCACAACTCTTGATGAAACTGACAAATAAAGATCCTTTTTGCACGACTATTGATGGATCTTGCAAATAAAAATCCTTTCTTTGGCATTTTGAGTTACAACTTATGTATTTGTTAATGTGAATGTCAAACATACAAATATCATTCTGCACCCTCCCTTGGTTGAACTCTTGATATACGCGGACGTGCACACCTATTTCTACAGTGTACTGTATACCTGAACAAGAAAATGTTCAATTGTTTCTTAAACATGGGTTTATACAGGTTGTATTTAACAAGACAATGTTCAATTGTTTCTTAGACATCGGTTACGTAATAAACTGTCCGATGAAGAAAATTATAAAATTAGGCATCAAGAGATTGAGATTGTTTAAAAACATGGGTTAAGTAATAAATTGTTTGATGAAGAAAATTATAAAATTAAGCACTAAAGAGATTGAGATTACTTAATGAATTAACGGGAAAAAACATTAACTGGTGGCCATCTTCTCACACTATTTCTACTATGTCTCACACCATGTCAAGCATTTGGGGCACCTTTCATTAGCATGTTGGCATGCCAAAATTGAACCAAGAAGGTGGAATGATAAACATTTCATATTCTATTGTGTAGGAAGGATGCAATATAGGAAGATAGTAGGAAGGATGGGAATTTCAAACAAAGGGATGGGAATTTCAAACAAGGCCATAGAGAATATTCATATCTATACTCACTCCTCATACCAATATGAATCCATCTAATTACATGATGAACAAGGGAAGTTGCAAAGCAATTTTGCAATGAGAGTTAGGTCTTTGTATTCTTTTAGGCCCAATACTAGTGTCGATTATTTATAGGCAGTTACAACTATGTATTTTGTAATCACATTCACTCTTGGCTTATTTTTAACTTTTTTGCACTTTAAGAGGATTTCATATTAACTACGCTTTTATGGCTCTATATTAATGGCCTATTCTTTCATCCGCTTTTTAGCAAAAAGTTTGATATAATATTATTTGTAGAATATCTAAAGCATATTTTAAAAACAAAAATAAATTTAAAAAACAGAAGTAGATTAAATCTAACATAGTTGCAGCTCACAACTTAATTCAAAGGAGGTCCAACATCACTCAATATAGTTTACAAAAGTTAAACTTAGATCAATAAAGCAAAAACTCCAGTTTACCTTAAGTGAATAGCATTCCCACCTTAAGTGAATGGCATTCCCAGATGGAATCACAAAAGACCCTTCCAAAAAAATGTTGCATATAACCACAATGCAAACAAAATTTCACCTATTTATAAGCTAATTCTAGTAACATATATCTAGAACAAGTTTTAACATATATCTAGAACAAGTTTTATGTGCTAGGAGTTTGTTTTTAAGATTTCTTTTAATGGACTAAGAGCTTGTTTTAAACTTAAAGAAACTTAATGGTAAGAATGAAAATCCACCAAACGGTTAACAATAAATTGTATTTTTTGAATAATAATGATAAACTCTACATTCACACATGTCCACAAGCTCAATGTCAGTACCCTCAAAATCAGACCAGACGAGGCCCTCGCCATCAACTGCATCCACAGCCTGCAAGGCGTTGCTAAGAATGGAAGGGATTCCATATTGTCCACGTTCTATAGCATGAACCCCAAGATAGTTACTGTAGTAGAGGACGAGGTCGACCTAACTCCTGAGGATTTTGGTGCCTGTTTTAGCGAGTGCCTTCATTTTTTTTCCTTGTTTTTCGATTTGCTAGAGGAGAGCTTCTCTCGAACGAGCAACGAGAGATTGATGCTTGAAAGAACCAATGCAGGGAGCATGGTGAACATACTGGCGTGCGAGGATTCTGAAGTTTAGGAGTGAAGAGAGAAGGGTGCACAGTGGGCTTGGAGGCTCGAGGCAGGATTCATACATGCTGCATTCAGCGATGATGTTGTAGATGACGTTAGGGCTCTTCTCAAGAGATACAAGGAAGGATGGGGTCACTGTAGCAATTCAGATGGGCTATTATTAACATAATTACAAAGTAAAAGTCAAGGATCTGAGCTGCAACGGCCGAAGGTTTAAGACATTCTGTCCGCTTTGTCGGAGGAAATAGATTAAATGTCTCTAAAATCGCCGAAGAACATAATTACAAAGTAAAACTCAAGGATCTGAGCCGCAACCTTGGAAGGTTTAAGACATTCTGTCAGCAACCTTGGAAGGTTTAAGACATTCTGTCAGCTTTGTCGGAAGAAATAGATTAAATGTCTCCGAAATTGTGGAAGGTTTTAATTAAAGTCCTCCGCAACCGCGTAAGTCTACCGCAACAGCCTTTTGGATGAACAAGTCTGTCGAGTTAAGGTTCTTTTTCCGAAATGGTGGAGGAACTCGCCTATTTTCCACGCAACGGCGGACATTTCTGATCAACTCTTCCACAAAAGAGAAGATGAACCTTTCCTTCTTCTCAGATGAATTGTTTCTCTTAAATTACCTAAAATTGTCAGCAGTCCGCAGTCCCGCAGTCCCGCAGTCCCACCTCTTCGAATTCATTTGCCACAGGGCTGCTCGATTTATTTGCCTTCATTAACACTACAGTCGTCCTGTTTTGGAAGGTTACATCCATATTTTGGATATAAGAACCCTTTCGAATCAAAATTGAAATAGTTTTATATCTATGTGATACGTTTTATTTTTATTTTTTATGAATGATCTCTTATATAAATAGATGTGTTTATGTTAATCCTAGAATGTATCCAGATATGTTTTCACCGGTCGCCATATATAGCTTACTCTGGGAGTCTATCAATTAGTGTTTGTACTTTGCATTACCACGTGGAAACTTGTGTACTCTTAAACGAGAGATATAAAAAATTTAAATAAAATGAAGTGTCTGAATTAAAATAATTTGAGGCATATCATATATTGATGGCATAACTTTAGCTTTGCGATAATCCATGTAATACTGAGAGAATACATATCAATAAGCAGCTACAAAACTTTGATTAAGACCATAATCGCACCAATAAGTAATTCTGTGCTAAGCACTATATTCATTGCTTAAATTTCGCAATGTATGGTATCTTTGAGGAATAGAACCAGATTATTTCATATTGTTGCAACAGAATGATCATTCCATCTAATAATATAATAAACTGCCTTGGCATGTGATTTATGTAGCTAACACTACATTGGCCTTGACTGTGTTTGACGAGTGCTTTAATAAAAAAAATAATGGTACTAGAAAAATAGAAAAATAAACTCATAAATCGCTTAAAGTTTGATATTTGTTTTTGGAAATTTGATCCATTGGAAATGAAATAATGGTACTAGAAAAATAAACGTATAAATCGTTTAAGTTTGATATTTTTTTTTGAAATTTAATCCATTGGAAATAAGAATGGATAAAATTTTATTTTTATTTTTGTTTTTGTTTTTTTATCAATGTGAAAAGCCACACTTTTCCACGAAAGTCTCTAAAGGCACTCGGATTCTTCTGATTCAACTCCAATATTCATATTCTTGTTCATATTCTTGTCTCTAAAACACAAGACTTTACTTCTCCCAGAGCTGGTTGGATTGAGGGACATTGAATCAGTTTACCTATTTGTTTTGCATTTTCAAAAATCTTACTTCGCTCTAGACTCCCTTGAAATAAAAACAAATATATGTACCTAATTAGTGATAAACATATAAATATTTTATAAAAGTAATTCTTAAATTCAATCCAAGATAAAAATAAGCCCATACCATATTGATGTATGTATAAATAGCCAAAGTCTAAAAGAATAAGATTAAACTTTCAGGAGTGCATGTTATGTTTTTCTTTTAATTTTTTTTTTATAAAAAAAAAGTGTTTGACGGCTTTATAAATTATTGTTATGGCTTGATATTAAATATATAATATTACAATTAAATTTAAATTTGAAAAAAAAGGAAGATTAAAAATTAAATCTTAAAAAAAATATTCATTTTGCAATAATGTAAATTTAACATAATCCATGTTTGTCATAGTAATCTTATATCCAATAATCAAGTTGTTAATTTATGAAAAACAATGATTACAAAATGAAAAAAAACTATTAATTCAATGATTGCAAAATAGAAAAGGCTATTAATTCAACTATTTAAATAGTTAGATAATATTCATCATAAATACTATGAATCAACATCCTCATAAATGAGAAGATTATCTCTTCCCTCTTACCTAAGTTAAATTAAATTAAATTATATATATGGAAGGCAACCCAAAGTGGATGGTAATGTAAGTGCATTCCCTACCACTCTATTATGTTAAAGAAAAATCCTTACTATTTACCTTATAGAGATATAAATAACTTCAAATTAGTTAAATTATCATAAATTTTGCATATTAAAGTTATTTCCATTTAATTAATTTTAATTTTTCAAATATTAATAAAAGTAGTGATAAAATAATATATATTATTATGGTATCAAGTGGTTATTCTAAGTAAATAATTGAATTAGATCATGCTTTCAAGTTTAAAGCAAAGTATATTAAAAGCATTTAAATAATATTAGAAGCATTTACACATTTTAGCATGTTTTAATAGTTATAAATTTATGAATCCTAGAGATTTAAAAGAGATAAATATAACTCTTTGCTTGCCAATAAAAGAAAGGATTTAGTGACCCTAGGAAAGAAGGGAAGGTTTAAAGATTTGTAAAAAGTGTTATTTGTAAAGGTGCCATCCTTGCAAGCAAAAAGTTTGTGTTTTCGTTATGGTTATTGAAAAGTGCAGAGCAGTTTTTTGTTTTCAACTATCTATTTTCATTTGTTTCATGAAGTCATTCACTGTATTGTTATATTGTTATAGTTAACAATTGTGCATTCATTTTCATTGGGAGTTGCATAAAACATATAATTTTAGTGTTACATTGAAAAGGTTATACGAAGTTTCTTACTTAATGAGTGTTTTTGTCTATAAATACAATTTTATATTATAAATATGATGAAAATTTAGTCAATGGAAAGTTGTTAAAATATATGGTAATTGAAAAATATAGAATTTTATAGTACACAATTGCATAAAAGATAGAATGGTAATATTACTTTGAAAATTTTACATGAAGTTTCTTACTTAATAAGTGTTTCATGTGTAAATACAATTTTATTTATATTATAATTATGACGTGGAATTGAAAATTTTAAAGCTCAGGTGATCGAAGGAAAGTGTCAACTTATTTTATATATAAAATCTATAATATATATTATATATATGATTGTACATATTATAAATATATTATATTTTATATGTATAATAAGTTAAATTTATGAAAAATCAACCATGGAAACTTTTTCAGTCAATGAAAACTTAGAAAAGTTTTATGGTTGGTGATCTAGAGCGATTGTTGGCGTGAGGAATTGAAAAATTTAAACCTTAGGTGATTGAAGGAAAGTGTCAACTTATTTTATATATAAAATCTATATTATATATTATATATATGATTGTACATGTTATAAATATATTCTATTTTATATGTATAATAAGTTAAATTTATGAAAAATTAACCATGGAAACGTTTTCAGTCATTTTTCCTCCTTCCCAACCTCCTCTCTAACTTCTATCATTTTTCTCCTCTTTTAACCCCTCATGTTTTCCCCATTATTGGTTTAGTCTCCTCCAACTATTACCTTTTTTCTGTGTTTTTTTCCTTTGAATTTTTCTCCCCTAATCTTCATTTTATTTTCCTCTTCCCCTCCTATTATTTGATCTTTGAATCTTAGCCCCCTCAAATCTTCTCTTTTGGTTTTAATTATTCTCCCTCTAACCCTTACTATAAATTTCCTTTTTTCTCTCCTACATTCTATTCTATTCCCCCTTAACATTATTTACCTTTAATCTTTTTCTTCTAAACTTTTTTAATCCACTCCTACATTCTATTCCCCCTGACATTATTTACCTATAATCTTTATCTTCTAAACTTTTTTAATCCATCGTTTTACAATGTACAAGATTTTTCATTCTTAATTATAAATTTGGTTTTTAATTTTAATTTAATTTTATATTTTATTCTTTTAAATTAATTATTAAAATAAGTATTTTAAATTTTCATCACTACATCTTATTCTAACTTAGTATTATATCATATTATATTTTATATCTTTATTTTTTAATTTTTCCTTCTTCCAAATCTCTCTCTTTAAACAATACCAAAACAAATGTAATATAAAATCACTACTTTGGTAACCTCTTTAGTCAAACCCTCCTTTTTATTACCATATTTGTATCTATTTATAGTTTAAAAAATTCTTTCTCATTTTTAACCTAACTTCTTTATTACATTTTAATATTATTTAATAATAATTCCTAGCTTATATTATATTATACTTGGAATTGATTAAATAATCTTATTTTCTAACACAAGACTTGCTCTTAAAATGAGTCTCGGAAGCCATTAACTCCATTTTTATGCCTAGAAAGTATTGAATGAGATGGCAAATGATGTTAAATTATATAGTAATGAGATGTCGAATGATGTTAAATTATATACTAATTTATCATGGATAGCTAAGGCTCATGTGCGAGGAATGAGATTCAAAACAACAAAAAAATCCCTATAAATAAAATGTCTGTCCTATGAGTATCATGCTTCACGATGTGAGCTTTTAAGTACAAGGAATGGGTCGCAAAGTCATGATGATTTGGGGATAAAAATAATCCCTTTGATGATAAATGATGTATCCTAATTATGTAATTTAGAGTGTATAAACCTCTTACCAGGGTTTGGTAGTGTAATTTTAATAGTTCCTTTAAGCATCATTCTCGTTAGAATAAAATAGAGTGATTAACATCAACAAGTTCTCACGAAATATACAATATCATCTAAAAGGTCCTTTGAATTTAATTCTCTATAGAATCAAATACAATAATCACCACAGAGAAGTTCTCACGAATTTCATTCTCTATAGAATCAAATACGATAATTACTACGAAGAAGTTCTTACGAAATATACAATATCATCTGATTTGAAGAAGGGTGAAAATGGACCGTTGATATCTTTGAAGGCTTCATTTACCAATATTCTAAACTTCGATGTTTGCAAGTCATATAACTATAATTGAGGTGGCACCTTGTTGTTAAGTCATATTTAAAAAAAAAAAAAAAAAAAAAAAAGCACGCCCTCACACACGGCCAAAATGGACAAATTTCGATTATTCTCTAGCAACAAAACTCATCCCGGACCATGAATTTCATAAGACATCTACTTATAATAACTAATGATAATGGATTTATTGTCTATGAGATTGATCATCAAGGTCGAAATGTTTGACAGGGCCGCGGATGAAATCTGTAATATTGGGCTCTTATCTACAGCCGAATACGTTAACAGGGAATGACATTTTTGAAGGAGAGGAGTGAAGAAGCTGTTGAGGCGAGTCAGGGTGTTAAGGAGGATAATTTGGGTGTGGTTTTTATTGGGAGGGTTCAGCTAGTGAGGATGTTATATTGCTAACTTTTTTGTATTTTAAAAATAAATTATTTTTAAGAACACTATTTTGAATTTAAAAATTTAGTACTATTTTTTTAAAATCCAAGTTATAGTTATCAAATTCTAAATTCTAATATGTTAGGTGTCACAGGGTTTTTGAAGATGGTTGGCTAGATTAACATAACTCCGCCGAAACGGTCGACAGGCTTAACATAACTCCACCGAAACGGTTGGTGGGCTTAACCTAATTCCGCTGAAACATGTCGACCATTTTTCAGTCAATGAAAACTTATAAAATATATCCACTGAGATTGTCGGCAAGCTTAACATAACTCTATCGAAACAGTCGGGGGGCTTAACCTAATTCCGCCGAAACAGTCGGCCATTTTTGAGTAAATGAAAACTTAAAAATATATCCATTGAGATGGTCGGCAAGATTAACATAACTCCGCCGAAAATGTCGGCAGGCTTAATATAACTCCACCGAAATGGTCGGTGGGCTTAACCTAACTCCACCGAAACAATCGGCCAAACTCAGCTTATTCCTTGTAATCTTTCTTTGGAATCGTCGATACTTGAGCAAGCTTCAATGTTGGGTTGATCTATTAAAGAAAATAAAAGTAGTACTCCGCGAGGGTTGGTGCGCTCTATCCTAAATTCGGCTCATGGAGCGAATGGAATCATGTCACGTGGAGGGTGTTGTCAGCCTCATTGGCCTCAACCTCTCATCTACATGGCATGCCCCCATTACTTGTAAATCTAAAGCTTGAAGCCACTGCAACATTCCGTTCTCCCTTCCAGTTTGTTGAAGCAATAGATCTCCATCTCCTGTGCCCTGCAACACTTCAGTAAGCCTTCGAGAAATACTAATATGGTGTCTTCTATCATTACTTTCCCGCACCTCGGTGTCGTCGTTACCACCATTCTCCCCACTGCCGCATTCTAATATGGGTTCTGCAGGTATTATGCATTCTACGATAGAGGACGCAACAGTGCAATGACTGAATCCTCCATCTGGTAACCGTGAATCTACATTTCCTAGCGGGGGAAAGAAGGAACGAGATGTCATAGCAACATGAACTACCGAGGCTGCAACTGCAACTGCCAATGGTTCGTGCAGCAGGGAAGCCAGAACTTGAAGGGCAATGACAGTAGCTTTACCTAATAGACTACTTCCCCGCACATAATTAGCACTGCAAGCCGGCGAACCGGACAAATCAATGAGAGAAGTCAAATGTGTAACACTCCTGGAAGGGATGCAATCAACCACAGAGCAATTCCGTTCATCCAAGACACCTACAGTGCAAGAAACAGACACACCGACAGTGTGTGGATGAATCTGCGGCAGACTGCTGCAAGAACTTTCTGAAATCTGGTTGATTTTGAAAATTCTCTGTTCGTTTGTAATTTCCATGCTATTTCCTCCTCATTTTTTCTAATTAAAATCAAGTGAATAGAATGAAATCCATTTATCTCATCTTTGACAAATCAACTCCTAAACGTAACATATGCATAAAGCAAAAAATATAACAATATTTAATATTTAGTGTAAATCATAATTCAATCCTCATTGGACTATCATGCCTGGCAGTTTCTTGGTTAGAAACCTAAGATTCTCTATAAAGTGTGTGCATGTGCATTTATAAGTTCTTTCAAGACTGCTCTTTAATATTTTTAAAGAATAACTACAATTAAAAACTTAAATGTTCCAAAGACAAATGTCAGCTCCTTATATAGTCCTTTGGGATACTATAAGGTTACGTAAAATTTTACCATAAAGTGTTATGATCTCATAACATACCTGGTTGTAACGGACCCTAAAATCCATAATACCCAAAAAGTTTTTTTTTCTTTTGTCTTTACTTTATGATTTTATTATTATGTTATCTTTACTTTATGACTTATAAATTTTAAGTCATTATTAAAGACAAAAGAGGAGGGGAGATCGCCTTTGTTTGACAGCACGATAAAGAGATAAATTTGCCAAAATGAAAAGTTATTTAAATAAATGGTGATCAATTTCCACTACAAAAAGCTTTTGCCTCCATAATCACTTATACTTTGAATATATGTCAGAACAAAATTGGTTGGCAGCGTGTTCTAAAATAAAGTGCTTAGGTTATTCCAGCGAAATGATTACATTAACATCAATATGATAACAATTGCATTGAAGGAATTACATTTTTCTTTACATCTATGTTGGACATTTCTCTTCAATAAATTCAGATTCCAGTCACAATAATCTAATCGCCCTTGTTTAGTGGGTGGATTCCACAACCTTCTATGCAATTCCTGCTTCTCATCCCAAGCATAGAGAATGCATTTAACACTTTCAACGACTGTCTCCGGAGGACGACAGGGCAATCTGGCGCATAAGTTCCATGACATTTCTCAACTTTTGGCACTTGAAAAATCTGCTTGAAAAACAGCTGAAATTCCCTGTTTTAGACCAACTCACCGAGTTCTTCCGAATTGGGCCAACTCGCCGAGTTCTTCCGCTGTTTCGGGCCAACTTGCCGAGGTTTACCGTCATTTCGGGCCAACTCGCTAAATTCTTCCGCCGAAAACACTTAGAAAAATTTTCAAATTTTTCTTCCTTTCCCTGGCACTTCCGCAACTTCATCGGCGCAACTCGGCCAAATTGGCCGAACGTGTCGACTCCACTCAGCGAGTTCTTCCATTGTTTTGGCCCAACTCGCCGAGTTCTGCCACCATTGCGGCCCAACTCCACGAGACTTGCCGAAACAGTGGCAGAACTCACTTCTATTATGATGATACATGTATACATGAAATTAGGGTAGCTTGCATTCATAGTAGTAATAGCAAGAACATGAGTATAGATTGCTTTGCTATTTGTTGTACCTTAACCTATGTAATTTCCATTATCGGTAAAGATGTTATCCATACTCCATGCAAGGATGTTATCCAATTTCCCATTGTCCAAGCCTTGTTTCTGGATTTGTAGTTGCATTTGTTCCCAATGACTATTCTGTTGTTGGAATGCATGGTTTCACTCATAGATGAGCACAAGGATATAATGTATTTCAATATATTCAAGGGTTAGGTATGCAATTCAACACATCAAGGAAGATTTGATTACATATCTTTGCCTTTTAATGTCCATATGGATATTTTTCTGCACTCTCATATTCAGAAGATCACATATCTAAGAGTGATTGTTATTAAATGGACTGTCAGAGCAAGAACTAATCAAGGAACTTTCAAGATGAAATGAATTGAAGCGAGGGTGTACCATGATCAATGACCTTGCTGCTGATATTGTCTATCATGGCTATTGTGGTTGTTGGTGAGACACCTTATGCAGAAACAAATGCGGACAATCTGAATTTGACAATACCCTTAGGTGGAGGTAACACGATCAAGAACTTCTGTGGTTCCTTCAAATGTCTTGTAATCTTGATTTTGGCCTAATAGTTTCGAAAAAAGGGTGAGTTTTTGGCTAAGTACAACTCATGCTTTTACAATGAAACATGTCACAGTTGTTTTGTGAATTTTCGCATCATTTTGATGAATCTGCGCCGAGAGTTTCGCATCGATTATGCAAGTTGCGCCGACATTTTTTCTTCATTTGAACGAGACACGCCGACCGGCTAACGACGAAATTTTTTGGCAAAAGTAAATTGATGCCAACATTGGTATAAAACAACAAAGGTCTCCAACCATTTCAATGCAAATGAGCGAATCACGCCGATCGCGTACAATTACAAGAGATCAAGGTCAGGCCTTTCACACAAGGATCCAGATGCGAGGGTTGATAGTTGTAACCATGAACAAAGGAGGCATGATGAACTCCTAGAAATGGAACAGTAGGGGCAAGAGAAGGAAACACTACTATAGAATTGTCAAAAGCGAATCCCGTCGTTGTTTAACTCGAAAATAGAGAGTTGCAGGTCATGTATGAAATACCAAATGGCATCACCTAGATTTATTGATGTTTTTCACTGCCTTGGTTGCTGTGGTGAATACAAAGTTTCCAGAAGTTGGTAATCTGCTTTTGAGAATAATTATTTTCCAGCTTAAAAGGTCATTCAAGCGCAATGACAAGGTTGGTTTTCCTTTATCTTATTAACTAATTTTTGGCCTTGTCAATTCCTGTTTTATTCTAAAACTATCTTTTGCATGATATGCTTATTTTATGTTTAGCTATTATGCATCCTCTGTTATTGGCAGCAACAAAATTCATAGCTCATCTAGTGAACCAACAAGTTGCACATGAGATCATTACTTTGGATGAGCTAAAAACTCGAGTCTATTTTATTGTGATTGGAGCAAGAAACCGCCAAACAGTATTGACCCATGCCTTAGAAGGTTTAGAAGGTTTGGAAGGTTTAAGTTGTGTATATAAACACTATGGTCCAATGTTGTCTTTCTATCTTTATTTGTTTATTTATAGTAAATAGTGTATAAATAACAACATGTTAAGAATTGTTCGATAGTTTGTTAAGGTGCCCAATGTTTGGAAAATGTCAAGAGGAACCTTCAAACGGTAAATCACCAATGATTCAATGTTGTTTTGTACGTTGTTGTTTTATGGATCACCTTGTTGTAGGAAGTCTCCGTTTACAAAAGCCATTACTAGAATGAGTGTCAAGCTGATTTCATCATTGTAAAAGGCCTAAAATTCTTAACAATGTAGTTCGGAGAAACTTAAGTTAATGTACAAGAGATTTTTGACAAATCTCGACAATCCACACCATGTATCTTGTTCTTTGATGAGCTTGATTCTATTGCCGCACATGTCAGATGTCATATCTTTGATTGGCATGATACTTGAGCATAAATTTACCCCTATCTTTGTTTCTTCTACCTTTCCTCTTTTCCTACCGCGTTCACTTTGCCCCTCCAATGGCAAATGCTAGTCATATATTCATGTGAATATTACACCTATATTCAAAGGTGGTGAAGTTAGCGAAGTCCTTGAGGGAACAAATTGGATCTAGTCACATCAACTTTTCCTAGTCCGCGTGTAAACTTGGTTCAAATAGAGCTCCTGGGCTCACATTTTCACAATCACCCACACCGTCAAACCCGTGAAAACGGGCCGGCATCCTGTCCGTTTGTCAAAAGATTGAGTACCCTAAATGCTCTGACTGTGCTCCTCATCGGAATTCATAATCTTGAAATCATTTCTTGATTCATAGAGGCATTGGAGGCGCTACCTATTCCGAGAAATTGAACCCTCGAATGCCATGTAATATCTGAATCTGTGGTGGGCATTTGAAGTTGCAGTGTGGGCTAAGGCCAGACGTTTGTGCCTTCTCCGAGACCAGAGCCATTTTGACAGATAATTTCTCTCTCAATTTATAATTGGAGACATTGAGAATTTGGCCATGAGCTCGGCAAATAGTTCCGATCCACCCGAACAGGATGATCATGGAGAGCCGAGAGATGCCCCAAACAACAGAAGCAACATACATTACTGGATCGTCATCACTTGGATATTTTGCAATTGGATCGCTGCTATAGTTAACGGATGGAGACAACTGGCATTGGCATTTCCTCCTTGGCAGTGGAATGTACTGGGGTTGGAGCCCGTGATATTAGCGAACTTCCCAAGGAAGATATTCGAGTTAGCGGCCATATACATCTTCTTTTTCTTACTGATTTATGCAATTTCCAGATGGATCGATGCAATGTCCAGATGGATCGACGCTTATAGAGGTAGGCAGCGGAATGTACTGGGGTTGGATCCTGCGGTATTTGCGAGTCTGCCCCGGTTTGTCTGTCAATCACAAAATGTCAGAGATGGTTTGAACTGCATAATCTGCCTGGAAGACTGCGCGGAGGATGACGCCTGCCTGCGTCTGCCCAAATGCGGCCACATTTTTCATGAAGTTTGTATTCCACCGTGGTTTGAGGATCATAACGATTGTCCCATTTGTAGAACCGAAGTCGCGCCCAACCCGCAAGATTTGGAGGCCCAACGCGTACAGCAAGGTTTGGAAGCCGAGCAAGAACAGCAAGTTTTGGAAGCCCAACGCGTACAGCAAGGTTTGGAAGCCGAGCAAGAACAGCAAGTTTTGGAAGCCCAACGCGTACAGCAAGGTTTGGAAGCCGAGCAAGAACAGCAAGTTTTGGAAGCCCAACGCGTACAGCAAGGTTTGGAAGCCGAGCAAGAACAGCAAGTTTTGGAATTCGAGGACGAACAGCAAGTTTTTGAATCCGCTGGAACAGAACAGGTTTCGGAATCTGAGCCCTTTCCATCTGATCATTCTGCTGAATCCGATAACGAAAACAATGGTCAGTAGATTGAGATGGGCGTCGATATAATTTTGCGGAAAATAATATGTCGTTTCTTGATTTTCTTTTCGATTGAAAGCAAACTCCATTAATCAAATTCCAACCAAATAGACGTTCTCAACTTCATTCTCAATGGTCACTAGAATTGGGCATCGATATAATTTTGCGGACCTTGTAATGAACAAAGAATTCATCAAGATTGAGATGTAATGTCGCCGTTATTGTATGAAGATATAATGTATATTCAGGAAAGAAATACAGAAAGATACATTAGTTGCCAGATCTTTACATATAATACATTCTTTGTTTCTGTTTTTATGTCGTTTCTTGATTTTCTTTTTCGATTGAAAGCAAATTCCATTAATAAAATTGCAACCCAGTAGACGTTTGCAGCTTCACGCTCAGTCTCCATAACGACTAGAAATTTCACAATCCAAAGAAAAACTAAATTTCATAATCCAAACCATGGTATAAGAAAGAAGGAAGCCAGTTCGTCAGAAAATATATATTCACGAAAGAAAGGTACATTAGTTGTCAGATCTTTGCATATAATACATTCTTTGGTTTTTGTATTTTTATGCTGTCTCCTGACTAGTTTTTGGATCGAACGTCGCAAACTCCATTCATCATTCTTTGTGTTTGTTTTATGCTTTTTCTTGATTAGATTGAAGGCGAACTCGGTAAACTCCATGAATCAAATTGCAATCCAATAGACGTGCGCAACTTCATGCTTAATCTCCATACTGATTATTATACCTGTCTAAGACATAGGTATTCTAATCGTTTACATGTTTTGATTTTCAATTAATTATTCTAAGACATAGGTAGCGTAATCGTTTACCTGTTTTGATTTTCAATTAATTATTCTAGTTAAAATTCGACATAGGTAGTGTAATCGTTTACCTGTTTTGATTTTCAATTAATTATTCTAGTTAAAATTTTATTCTAGTGGTAATGTTTAACTTTATTAATAATATTAATAATTATATTAATAAGGGTTTATATCTTAGAATTTGGGGTGGATTATTATCTATGTTTTTCTTAGATTGAAGGACGATGAGATCAGAATTAGATTTGGGGAGAGGAGGGGTTGTAATGTTTATCTTTATTAATAATATTAATAATTGCATTGATAGGTCTTTATATCTCAGAATTTGGGGTGGAATATCATTTATGCTTTTCCTATATTGAAGGAGGATGTGATAAGTAAACTATGTAGATGGTTAGTTGATGCATGGATAACTCATAGCTCATACATGGATAATATGTAGTGACAAACAATCCATTTAACTAAAGAAGGTAATAGGAAGCTGAGGTATAGAAAACTAGTGATTGCAACTAAGCATGGAGAACAAATACCAGATAACTTGTTAACTTATCAGTGTTCACCCCCCACAAGTTAAGTAGCTATACTAATGGTTATAGAAATTATTATTGATTATTAATAATATTAATAATAAATATAGAAGTTGCTAATAATTATTAATAATATCGATAATCAACATAGAAGTTGTTAAATTTTATTTAATAGTTTGAATGGAAATAAAGTAGTTAAATTTTTATCGATTAAATATGATTGACATGATTTAAATTATTGAGAGAAAAAACTGTTTTCTCCTATTCTTCAATTTATTTATTTTTTATAAATTTGTTATTAAATAAAAAAGAAAATATTAATTTTCCAAGATTTAACTCCGGACAAAACATTTTAAAGCTCTGGATAAAATTTACTTTAATATGTCAAAGTAATTAAAAAAAATAAAAATAAAAATTACTTTTCTGTCTTTTAATTTATAAATATTTTGTAATTACTTATATTTCTACCGAAATTATTAGAAAGTGACAATCTTTCAATAGACTGTTGGCCAAGGCGAGGTTTAGTACGATGCCTTTTACGTCATAGACAGATTTGAAATTTGTATGAAAAGAAATGTTTATCCATTATTTTTTTTATTAACATTCAAGCAAGACTTTTAGAAGTCCTGTTGTAAATAGAACACTTCATTTTTTGGGAACACAATAACAAAATATTATCGTCTAGCGCGTATTAATGTTAATGTCCCGTCTTTAATGTTCAATTTTATTGATAGATGTAGAATGATGTATGGCAACATTTTGTCTTGTGTTTAACTTGTAAATTTAAATATGTAGGTTATGTGTAATAATTTTTCATAATTATAAATGTTGTGTTAAAACTTTATCAAATATAAACATATAAATGAATTTTAACTTTTATATATATATATATATATATATATATATATATTATGTTTATATGTTTAAATATAAAAGTGAAATAAGATAGGTTTAAATAAAAAATTCGATGATATCCATATCTTGAAATATATATATTTTTTTAAAGTAATTTATGATCAATTAGACAATAATCATAAAAATATGGATACTTAAAAGTATTTGTATATAAATTTATATATATATATAGATAGATATATGTGGATGTGATATTTATTTTATTTTTATTTCGTTATATATTAAATTTTTTTATTATATCTATGTATTTTAATATATATAATATTAATTATATTATTTATATATTTATAATATATTTTTTCAATCTATATATTTTTTTTATTTGTATTGTAATAAAATTTCTGTATAAATTTGGTATTAATATCTATCTTTATGTTTTAGTAGTTTTTTTATGAACAACTTTTATTTAAACTTTCCCTTTCCACCACTTTATAATATTATGAATAACTCTTTTGAGAAATAAAATTTTATATTTTAAATGTTGTTATAATTTTCTAATTTAAAATGATATAAAGTGCTCCACATTTCATAAAAATGACAATCCATTAGTAAATTTATATCACATAACTACACAAATGGTAATATAAGAACCAATGTATATATGTGAATTGCATGCCTTCCTATGTTTAAAAGGGATAATAATTATTAGTGCTTTATTGCATATAATATTAAAATAAATGAAAACAATTGTTTCATATAATTTAGATATGATTTATGCTTATAATTCTAATACACATAAAAGTGCATAATTTAAATGATTTGCACCATTACACTTATGTTTAAGAATTAATAGTTTATTAGTATGAATAATACACTTTGATAAAAAAATCTATGTTAAAACCTTGTCACCCAATTCATTTTTTCTAGTTATAATGAATATTTATTATAACCTTCACAAAACCCTCAATTACCAAAGGAAAAGGCTACAACAAAGTGTTTTTGAAAAATTTGAGCTATATCTTGTAACACTAAAAGCCTCCACAAAAATCTTCTTTAGAAGGTATTTTCCTTGTTGTAGTGATTGGTACATTTTTCTTATCCTATCATGCACAACTCTTATATGAAACTTACTTGGCATCGGAGCAACAAAATGTGACAATCATCCATGGGAAACACATTAAATAGAATGATATCCCTACCCCATAATTAAAATTAATAAAACACTACTCCCTCACAATGTCTCTATCCCAATTTTGTAAACATGACACTCTATTGCTTTCAAATGACATGTATATTTAAATTTAAACTTATTAACAAATTCATTTAAAAGTATATTTTCTAAACAATTTATTAACAAATTCATTTAAAACTATATTTTCTAAACTACCTCCATTGATCATTAAATTATAGCATTTCCTTTTATCATACATTTAATTTTAAAGTGTTTCTTCCTTTGTTCCAGTTCCACAACAACCTCCTTCTCATATTGCAACAATACTTTCCACATCATCATTTTTTTTCTTTTTTCTACTCTCAATCCCACCACACCACCTAACTTGCTTCTATAAAAAAAAAATTCTTTCTTAATATTGTTTCCTCCCTATCGTATTCATTCATTCTTTAAATATTTAGGCCTTCAAATTCCATATGTTTCATCCTTTAACACAATTTCTTATCATAGTTTCTTTATTGTAGCCTTAAGATTTCAAATTGAGACCTAATAGACTATTGTTGTCACTTAAAGACTCCAATTTACTTCAAATCCAAGCCTATCAGGATAATACATTAGTCTCTTAAAACACCCTAAGGATTTTGGTCCTTTTCCCGCTCTTTTGATTACTATAAATACTCATTTTAGCTCAAACTAGATCAGGTTTAAACACTAACATATCTTTTGAGATGATGGGATGAATGACACTAATTGTGTCTTTATTGCTCACACCCTCAACTTTGCTTCCACCATATTCAAAGGTATGATTAGCTCTACGTGTTTTATACTTAGAACTCATAATTATCTCCCCACGTAGGAATATTTGTGGGAAATAATTAGAGTAATCCACATGTTCAATCTCCTTAGACTCCATGTCCATCTACTTTAAGGATTTATATCAAATTTCATTAGACATTTATTATTCTACATTGATATTATTTTAGTTTGGAATATAATTATTATTAAGGTTGATTTATTTTTTATTTTCTTTTTTTATATCTCATATTTTCAATTTATTGAAATTGTTTTGTCAATCCATTCTAGCTAATTATTTTTGTTTTCCTTATTTCTTCTCGTTTAATAATTAAAAATATTGTAAATTAAAACTTATCACATTCAAGTTATGGTTAATTTATTAAATTTGTAATCAGGAGAAATTATGCAAAATCATTTGGTTGGGTCCCACCTTCTATACATACAATATCATTTATAAATTGGTACAATCTATTATTTTAAGTATTTTTCAATTAAGAACATGCAGATCGGATACTATGTAGGTGTTAGGAGGAATAATTTGGCAGGGAAGTCAGGTGATAGCTATTGATGCTCGAGGATCGACTGGAGGAATTGTTATCTTGTGGAACCCTGCAACAATTTGTCTCAACAACTTCAGAGCAACTAGGTTCTCTATCAGTTCATACTTCAGCTCTATAATTTTGAGGTAAGAGGTACTCTAACCAATGTCTATGGCCCAAAAACCTTCCTTCTTATCATTCCTAAATAAGGAAGCACAAGAGAATGAAGGTTCTTTCTAGGTTGTGGGTGGTGATTTCAATATGATCACCTCCCTAGAAGAAAAGAAAGGAGGAAGGCGAAGTATGGAAGCGACCAATATCTCTTTCCAAAATTTCATACATGAGAATGGATTGGTTGACATAGAAACTGGGAATGGATGGTATACATGGAATAACATAAGAGGTGGTGAGCATCACATCGCCTCTCGCCTAGACATAATCCTTTTACCTAAGGCAATGACTACCGGGGACAGGGAAGCGACTGCGTTGGTCCTTCCCTAGAAAAGATTTGATCATTGGCCAATAAGTTTGGTTTGGGAAGATGGTGGCCCCCCCATCAGGCGCCCTTTTTGGTTCGAACAATTTTGTCTTGAACACGAGCACTTCAAACATGAGTACTTCAAGGAAATTGTCGGAAAATGGTGGGCGGATTTGGAACCTATCAGGGGAACTATGATGTACCAATTCTGGCAAAAACTAAAAAAGTTAAAAGGCAAAAATCTGTACTTGGAATAAGGAGGAATTTGGGAACATATTCCAAGACAAGAAGTTTCTAACTAAAAAGTTAGACGATCTTCTGCGGGAAGGCATGAATTCTAGATACACTGATGACCTGAAACAATGAGAACAAATCCTCCTGGAGCAGCTCAATGTAAGAGAAAGGAAGGAGGAGATATTTTGGAAAGAAAATTCCAGGAATCAATGGTTGCAGGAAGGAGAACGAAACAAGAAATTCTTCCACCACTCGGTGATTCAATATTTCGAAAGGGATAAACTAATAAGGTTTAAAAAAGATGATGGTCAGTATATAGAAACACAGGAAGCTATGGAGGATGAACTTGTTCAGTAATTTGAAACCATCATGAAGGAAGACAAGAAGGATGGATCTTAACATATAAGGAAGATCACTAGACACATCCCCAGGTGGGTGACAGAAACCCAAAATAAAATCTCGATGAAGCCTGTGGAATTCCAGGAAGTGGAGGATGTTGTTAATCAAATGAAGGATGGAAAAGCTCAGGGACCTGATGGGTTTACCATGAATTTCTTCCATCACTTCTGGGATTTAATCAGAGACGAATTCTGGAGAATTGTGGATGACTCTTGGAAGGATAAAGGAGTCATAAGAGCCTTCAATTCAACCTTTCTCACTCTTATCCCCAAACAAGAAGGGGCTAGATCCCTTGGGAAATTATGACCTATAGCACTTTGTAATGTCATTTACAAGATCATAACAAAAGTGTTAGCCAACAGGCTTAAGCCTCTCCTTCCTGACCTAGTGACCCACGAACAATCAGGGTTTGTTGAAGGTCACCAAATTCTGGATGGTATCATTTTGGTCCACGAAGTCATCCACTCTCTGAAAGTCACTAAAAAACCAGGTATGTTGCTAAAGCTTGATATCTCAAAATCCTATGATAAACTAAACTAGCTGTTTATTAAAGAAATGCTTGAGGCCTATGGTTTCCACTAAGATTGGGTCGATTGGATAATGAATATTACTTATATAGCCTTTTTCTCTATCCTCCTGAATGGTGCCCCAACCAAAACTTTCAAACCTTAGTGGGGTATCCAACAGGGAGACCCTTTGTCCCCCTTTTTGTTCATTCTTATGGAAGAAAGGCTGAGCAGGGTTATCAAAGACAAAATTGAAAGTAGGGAGTTGAAAGGATTGAACCTTCATAATGGATCTGAGACTATTTCCCACCAACAATTTGTGTAGGATACCATGCTAATGGGACACTCATTGGTTCAAGATGAAAGATCCCTACATAAATGCTTGAATACTTTTGCTAAGGCTTATGGGATGGAAGTGAATAACACTAAGTCCCAGGTATTCTTCTTCAACACTCCTAAGATTCACTAGAGGAATATTCTTAATATCCCGGGATTCCAAGGGATCTCCCTTCCGTCCAAATATATCGGTGCTCCTCTAACTGAAGGGGTGATTAGAAAAGTCTCTTGGGAGGACCTCCCTGATAGATTAAGAAGTAAATTGGATAATTGGGCTTATAGGCCTCTCAACCTTGCCAGTAGAATTGTGCTAGTGAAAGAAGTGCTCCAATCCATGCCTATCTATCTTTTCTCCACTTTAGCCACTTCTAAATATGTTCTAAAGAAAATAAGAACAATCCAAATACAGTTCCTGTGGGGAGTAAATCAAGCCAAACATCAATGGGCTTTGCTTAGTTGCGACACTGTCTGCAAACCAAAGGATCGGGGTGGTCTCGGGATGAGAGATCCAAAGAAGAACAGTGAATTTCTAGGTGCAACGATCTAGTGGCATTGGGTGTCGCACAAAGAGGAACCTTGGGAAAAACGTTGGCACAACAAGTATGCTCAGGGGAAACCAAAGTAAGACCTCATTAGATTTAATGAAAATTTACAATGATCCCACATCTGGAATTATTCCCATGTGAACAAAAGGATTGTCCAATAACATAGCTTCTGGGAAATAAAGGGTGGACAAGACACCAATTTCTAGAGTCACTCTTGTCAATAGATGCCAAAGATCATTTCCCAACATGAGTTGCACAATAGATGGTCCCGTGTCAAAGGCCTGGGCCTGATAAAAGTTTGTCAATTCTGGAGAGAAGAATAAGTAAATGAAGAATTTCATGAATGCCAACCACATAATTGGTGGAAACAAATATTCCCAGCGGAAGAGAATACCAAATATTATGGCGTCCCTGCAAGACCATTGAATTCGAATCCAGAACCAATCGGATAAACTAATATGGGGGTACCAATCAAAAGGAATTTATACCACTAAAGAATCCTATGATCATAGCTTCAACCAAGAAGACATGCAACACAAGATGACCTGGAGGGCGATATGGAATTATAAGCCATGGCCCAAAATAGATAGCTTTATATGGTTAGTCTCATACAAGCGTATTTTGCTAGGTGAGGACCTCATGAGAAGAGGCATGCATGGACCTTTCTGGTGCGTGCTTTGTGAAGGCGGGGATGAATCAATGAATCATCTTTTGGACTCTTTCCCCATGGCATCCTCTCTATGGGATTGTGGTGTGAAAATACTCCAAAGGATGGATCGGGTTAGAGGGAAACCTCACCAGACAATTAAAGGTTGGGATAAGGAGGCTTTCAAAAATCTTGTCATCCTCAAAATATGGCTCATGTTTCCAGGATCCTTGATGTGGGCCATTTGGAAGGAAATAAATGGGAGGATTTTTTAAGGTAAGAAAAATTTGTCGCAGATAGTTTGGAACCACATCAGTAAGCATATACAGGAGACCATTAGTATAACCCCATGGACCGAGAGAGATTGGGAAATGGACGATACGAGAAGCGGATCCTATCCGGATGGGGAATGGACTGTTCTCCACAAGGTTGGAGGATTTTTAAGGCTCGGAAGGTGGTTCCTGAAATTCCACTTCTTTAGAACCTCCCTCCATGTGGCCATTTCAAGTTAAATTTTGACGGGGCCTCCAAAGGGAAACCTGGCTTGGCTGGTTTTGGTGGATTTATTAGAAATAGCGAGGGTGTTATTCTCTGATACTATCATGGGAATATAGGCCAGGATACCAACAATGCAGCATAGTTGGAAGGTTTAATTCATGGCATTAGACTCTCAATCCACAATGGTTGGGAACCCATGGTCATTGAAGGTGACTCACATGTCATCATCCAAATGGATAAAAAGATACAAGGTGGACAAAAGGTCAGTGGCCAAAGTAATGAAGAGTTGGCGAATGATGTAGCGGGTTGAAAGGCATGCTAATATCATCTGAGGATGCTAGGCTTGGTCCTTTTCCCACATTAAACATAATGGAAATAAGGTGGCTGACCTATTGGCAAACATTGGGAAACGAAATGAAGCGAGGGTGGATGAATGACAACTTCCTGATGAAGGAGGTAATGACTGGAAGATCCAATGTATCCACTTGGAGAGACCCATGACATCAGGCTATTCCAGGAATTGATGGGGTGCATGAGTCATGACTCAATTCCATGACAAGGGTACACATGTCAATCCCACTCAACACCTAGAATTCGTCCCATCTGCACTCATTACGCAAGGCAGGTTCCTCAGTATTAAACCAGGATATGAATGCCCATGAACTTACTCCGATTTTCAATAATGGGGAAATCTTGCAACCACCTTCGTCCATTGAAGGGAAAGGTATGACGATCCAAGAAGATAAACCGAGAGATGTAGAGGATTCTCGTGCAACTCAATAGCAAGTTCAGAGGAATTAGTATGGTTATCGGAATTGGGATGAGTATCCTGGCTATTTATTCGAGGCACTCCTGGCTATTTATTCGATGCACTAGCATCCTCTCCGCATTCTTTTTTTGCATTTTCTATGGAGTTCTTCTGTGAGCAAGCAGGAGTGAGTGTGGTGTTATTTGCAGTACTGGGAAACTGTTGCAATGGATCCTAAGCGACAAGAGCGCAAGGGTAAAAATACTGAGGGGAGGAGGAAGCTGACCTGGGAGTTGCGGAAAGCAAGTCAGGTCGCCCATTTCTTCCGGAATCGTATACCACCTATTATCTTAGATGAAATTGAAAGGGTTGAGCGGGACCTGTGGAATCAGGTGAAAGCCATGGACGTAGAAACTATCAAGGAGGAGGTGGAAGAATGGATATGTGACCCTAAGACCACGGTTGGGTGCCTTTCCACTTATGATAGGATTTTCACCACCTACTGAGTGACCCAGGAACTTCTGGCCCACGTTATGATGGATAGGGAGAACAAATCTATGGGAGAGGTAAAACTGGGAAAAGTATGGAAGGAGAATCTGGAAGATAACTGTTTGATGCACAGAAAAATTGACCACATTACTCTAAATATCGTCCTACCGCTGGATACTCCAGGTACTGTTGCTGGTACTTTTGCTTCTCACTCTTCAGGGACATGCCCCATTCACGATCCTTTGGTCCAGTCTACTTATATAGATGATCACAAGCTTGGTGGCCTCTGTTCTGGGACTTTGCTCCACTGGAATGTCCCCCAATTTCCAAAATGATGGGATCTGAGTTGGTTTATTTGGGATAAAGGTCTTTTGATGTTCTGTCTCTTTTTGTTCAGACAGACTGTATGGTGCTTGCGGTCTTTCTCTGCAGAATCTTTCCGTGTAGTGTTTTTTGCAATGGCTATAGTTTCCATTTCCATAGTTATGATGACTCTGGTTTTAGGTCTTTTGAGACAAACTTTGAATATGTTTATTGTAATAAGGGTTAAGGGGGTAGACATTTTTTGTAAAAGGGATAGTTGAATGAATAATTATGGTAGTGGAGATATTTCGTAGACAGTCTTGCATAAACTTTGGGCATGAAAGGCCCTATAAGTCATGAAATTTTTGTATTGAAGGCTTCATTTTAATATAATTCTTCTTGCTTATAGAAAAAAAAAAGTATTTTCAATTAAGAACATTATAATCACTATAAATGTAAACCATTTTTTTTGCTTGTAATTTGTCTTCATGACATGACTAAAAACTTAAGTACGTTAATTCCATTTGTAGGTTGTGTAACTAGCTATGTGTAACATTAAACATGGAGATTTTTTTTATCTTCTTTAGTTAAGAATACAAGCTTAAATACTCCAATTCTTCTCATAGATTGTGGAACTCACTACTTGTGACATTAACCATAACAATATATTTTAGATCTTCAACATCTACAACATAAATTTGCTATGTATCTATTGGATCTTTGTCACGAATCATCTTATAAAGGGATTACTTATATGGACAAAATAAAATAATCGACATGAAATATAGCATCCTTGCCTAGCTCTTTCATCAAAAGACAATTATAGATGAATAGGGTTAGCACTTTGGTCTATGGTTTTGATCCTGACTGCTCCATTGTCGTAGATTGTATTAATAATGTACGGTCCCATCCATCAGGTTGTAAGTTTCCCTTCGAATTTATGAAACCTTGAATCATATAGCAATGCCCAATTTCCTTTTGTGAACTTATTTTCCTTTATATGCTTGTCATGCCATCGCTTCCTTTGTTGCTGAATGATTTCAGTGTGAGCTAGAGCTTTTTGGAAGTGCTCATCCAGTTGGTTTAATTGGAGTATGCTCTCTTCTTGAACTGTCTAAAGTTGCATGTTCAACTGGGATTCTATTCTTAATGTTTTTATCTCAAATTTGATAGGGAGCATTACTCTTTTTCCATATACTAGCTCATGGGGAGTAAAACCTATTGTTGTTTTCCAAGTTGTGTCATAAGCCCAGACTGCTTCATTTAGCCCGTCTTCCCAATCCCTTTTATGCAATTGGATTGTCTTTGTTAGAATTTTCTCAAGTTCTATGTTGGTTACTTCAGCTTCTCCATTGGCTTGTGGATGGTAAGATGAGGACCTTTGGTGTCTTACCTTATTTCTTCTGAGTAAATCTTCAATGAGGTTTGATGTAAATTGTTTTCCTTGATCAGAAACTAATTCTCTTGGAACTCCAAATCTTTGGAATATATGTTATGTGAAGAAGTTTTCTCCACTAGTTTCATTGGCTGTTGTGAGTGATGCAACTTCATCCCATTTGGTTAGGTAGTCGATACAAACTAAAATGTATTTTTTCTGATTTGGCGGTGGATTGAATGGGCCAACAAAGTCAAACACCCATTTTTCAAATGGTTCTAGCAAAACTTGAGGGTGTAGAGGAATTTATTCTCTTTGTGTGGGATTTCCCATTCGTTGATATTCATCACAATGTGATACATATTCATGGGAGTCCTTGTGTAGTATTGGCTAGTAGTATCCGGTCCGCGGAATTTTATAGGCTATTCTCTTCGCTGCATAATGGACTCTACAAGTCTCATCATAAGTAGTGTGGAGTATGTCATGGACCTCATCTTCTCGGATGCATCTTCTTATAAACATATGGTCTGGTCCTTGTTTAAAAAGCATTCCTTGTATCCAAGTATAGGTTGTACTTTTCCTGATGATCTTGTACTTTTCCTTGTAGTTATGATGAGGTGGAAACTTGCCTGATACCAAGTAGTTTACTATATCTGCAAACCATGGGGTTTGTGTCGAGATTGCAAATAGGTGTTCATCGGGGAAATGATCATATACCAATTCAATGTCATGTACATGGGTTAGCCTGGACACAAAATCAGCTACCATGTTATGTTTTCCTAGATTGTCAAGGAATGTTAAGTCGAATTCTTGTAAGAGAAGCATCCATCTAATAACTCTAGCACTTGTATTAGGTTTATTCATGAGGTATCTGATTGCAGAATGATCTATGTGAACAAAGAATGGGTACCTTGTGATGTAGTGTTGAAACTTGTTTATAGCATGTACAACAGCCAAAAATTCCTTCTTTGTTACTGTATAGTTCAGTTCTTCCCCTTCCAAGTTTTTGCTGATGTAGTAGATTGCATATGGGTTTTTCTCTTCCTCCTGCCCGAGGACTGCTCCAATAGGCTTGTCGGATGCATCTGAATAGATGTGAAATGGTAATTTCCAGTTTGGTCCTTGGAGGACTGGGCCACTTGTTGTTTTCTCTTTAAGGTGGTCGAATGTTGTCATGCAGTGCTTTGTCCAGATAAATTATGTATCTTTGGTTAAGAGGGAAAACATAGGCGCAACAATTTTGTTGAAACCCTCTATAAACCTTTTGTAGTAGCCTGTTTGTCCTAGGAAACTACGGACATCCCTTTATTCTCCTGGTGAAGGTAGTGTTTTAATAACAATGACTTTTGCTTGATCTACCTTAATTCCTCTTTGGGATATGTGGTGTCCCAAGACTATCCCTTCTTGCATTAACATTCGGCATTTATCACTGCTGAGGCACAGACTTGTTTCGATGCATTTATTTAGGACCAATTCTAAATGTTGTAATGCTTGATTAAACTTCTGTCCATACAGTGTGAAGTCATCCATTTAGACTTCCATCTGGTGATTGATAAAATCGGAGAATATACTCAAGATAGCCCTTTGAAAGTTTGCTGGAATATTACAGAGTCGAAAGGGGAGTACTCTATATGCATATGTGCCCCATGGATAGGTAAATGTTTTTTAATCCTAGTAAGCCCGGTGAATTTGGATTTGGTTATAACCACTGAATCCATCAAAAAATGAAAAAAACTTGTTTCGAGCCAGAGTATCCAGCACTTCATCAATGAATGGTAGAGGAAAGTGATCGGTTTTAGTTTCCTTATTGAGTTCCCTGTAGTCTACATAGATTCACCACTTTCCTCCCTTCTTCGGAACTATCACCAAGGGTGAGACCCACTCACTGTTTGAGATTCGATAAATAAAAACTGCGTCCGGTAATTTTTACCGTTCTTGCTTAACTATATCTTTTAATGTTGGACTCATCCTTCCGGGTTGTCTTATCATAATAGAACCCTCTTTGATGTAAATATAATGTTTGCAAATATCCAGGTGTATCCCTTTCATATCAGTGTAGGTCCACGCGAAAGCTCTGCTATTTTATGAGAGTACTTTTATTAATTTTTGTTCTTGTTCCTCCTTCGGATTTGCATTAATATTGATCGTCTTCAGATGTGCATTAAGTTTACTATCTATTGAGTCTAATACTACATCCAGGAGCCTCTCAACAAACTTTGAGATAGAAAGCTCTGTAATTTTAGGATACTAATTCAACCACTCATACAGTTTCTCACCTTCTCGAGGATCTAAATTTATAATTGCCTTTTGGGTAGATTCAGGCATTCTCAGGGATCTAAATTTATAATTGCCTTCTCGGTAGATTCAGGCGTGGAATAATATTTGGCGGCACTTGCAAGCTCCCCGGATCATTTGGTCAGCCACAATATGTGCAACTCCTTTGAGGAAAGATAAATTCTGGTGTGGATGGCAGCATTTGATACACTAGCCAAATCTATGTTGTTGGAAGAACTTACATATTTCAACAAAGAAGTGTTTTGCAGATGACATGAAAATCCCTTCCAATTTTCAGCGATAAAACAAAGAAGTTCAATGTAAAGATTTTCAGGTAAGCTTGTCAACCAATCAGACCCAAGTTTTCGATGATAGAGGTGAATTACCACTTATCAGAGCATGAAATGCTGAACAAAAGGCTAATAGAACAGAACGAAGGATTCCCTGGTTCCACTTGTTATTGAAAATGATAATTTCTCTTAACGAAACCAGTAAAAAATATGCCTGTATTATAAATGGAAATCCTGTTACAATTTTGGTTCGAAGAAAAGCATAGATACCTACAGCCGCCATATTTCCTTCTGTAAGTCACTCGCCCATCGAAAAAGATAATGTAATAGCCCATTTCCCAACATCTTTCCACGAGAAACCGCTGCCTCCACATATAATAACTACATTGTTTTGTCAAAAATTAATCTTCTTCTACTAACAAATGCAAAATGAACGATTCATTGTCATTGCTACGAGAAGTTCTAAGGTCAGTTTCTCATAAAACAGAGATTGTATAAATCCTGTTAAGATCAATATGTTCTAGCTCACGAACTGAGAGCTTATTTATCTTATACATAGACAAAAGAGCTTCAGGATGAATACTAGAGACCTGTTTCTTTACAGCTTCAACCTTCTCAGGACGTAGGGGTATAAAATGAGTCATAGAATGACGACCATGGCTCGGATCAACAAATCGTTGACTTCATTGGATTTAGGATGTTCGGATAATGCTAGGGAGGCTCCTCCCCTCTGGTCCAATGGCCCCGGTGTCACCTTGTAGGTCCATCTTGGAAACTAGGGTTTTGCTCAGTGAGGGAGTGTGCAATTTTTGCACACAGGGGTCAACTTTGCAAAATCGTCTGCCGGGAAGTTACGGCTAGTGTTCCCAGCCGGAAACTCCCTAGACACACTTGTAGGACTCCCTAAAACCATTTTTTGCTGCACGGTTGAACTTCTATGCCCCCGGTAGGTATTCAGTAGGTGTCCCTGAAGGCCTTTTGGATGTGAGACAGAACGAGCCATAGAATGACGAACCGTCAACTCCATTGGATTCATGACACAGATATAGTGCTAGGGGTGCACCTCTCCTCTAGTCCCGTGGCCCGGGTTCCATCTTGCACATCCATCTTGGAAACTAGGGTTTTTCTCAACGAGGGAGTGTGCAATTTTTGCACACGGAGGTCAAGTTTGGAAAATCATCCACCGGGCATGTATGATGATGATGATGATGGTGATGATGATGAAGACATTGATGATGATGGTGATGGCGATGGTGATGGTGATGGTGATGGTGATGGTGATGAAGATGATGATGATGATGAAGATGATGATGATGGAGATGTTGATGAGGAACCTAGAGTTAGAGTTAGAGTTAGAGTTAGAGTTAGAGTTAGAGTTAGGGTTAGAGTTAGAGTTAATGATGATGATGGAGATGGTGGTGATGATGAAGACGTTGATAATGATGGTGATGGTGATGGAGATGGTGATGGTAATGATGAAGAAGGTGGTTTAGTGCAAGGGTTTAGGTGAGGGTTAGGGCTAGAGTTATAGAAGGAAAGTGAATTAGGGTTAGAGTTAGAGATAATGATGATGATGAAGATGGTGGTGATGATGAAGACGTTGATGGTGATGGTGATGGTGATGGTGATGGTGATGGTGATGGTGATGATGAAGAAGATGGTTTAGTGCTAGGGTTTGAGATAATGTTGATGATGATGATGACAAGTCTTGTTAAATTTTGAGCATTAATTCACAATACTCTAGGATCTTTGCTGAGAGAATAACATATACAGTATATCAATGCATGACAATCACAATATGACAAGCATCACAAGAATCAAAAGCATAAGAGACAAGAGACACAGAGTTTCCGTGGGGAAAACCCTGAGGTGAAAAACCCCACAACTTCCTCAGAGATAGAGAGAGCAATGGCTCAACCAAAGTACAACCAAATAACACTGAGATAGTCTCCTAGTAGTAGATGATCCTCCTCCTCACTAGTGCACCACTTTCTGAGTGAGAGTGAGTTACTTTTCCGAGTGTATAAAATAGAGATCTCTGATCTCTATTTATACTAACCTTTTTACCCAGTGACCTTATGGGGCCGACTTGTCTAGCTAGGTACATCCACATTATATTATATATAATTCAGGGCTGACCCCACAAGGTGGTCTAATAACCCATCGACAAGTACACACACTTGCGACACTTGTCAATCCACACAATGACACTTCCTTATAGAGGAATGACACATCTCTTATAAAGGTACAATAAATATATATAAAATACACAGATGAAATACATTTCGAAGTTACATATACATCAACACTCCCTCTTAACTAGGAAGGTATTTCTCGGCACAGTTCTGCTACACAAGTCTTCTTCTCGGGATCATTGTCATCGATGCATCGTCATCATCATTGTCACTACTGCTGCTATCTCAACCAATATCTGACTCTACTCGTCATAGGAAGTTCTACAGAGACAGTCCTTTTTCATACTGGATGTAGGCCCACCACCTGCAGATCTTCATCATCACTGGCCATACTGTGGAAACCTCGGGACTTATTAAGTGCATCAAAAAACCTGGCTGCAGCATCCCAGGCTATTACGAGCACACAGCTCTACCTGTAGGATCTCCCAGGAGCACATTACATGTGACCCATCACAAAACCTGGCTGAAGCATCCCAGGCTATTACGAGCACACGGCTCTACCTGTCGGATCTCCTAGGAGCACATTACATGTGATCTCACCACAAAACCTGGCTGAAGCATCTGAGGCCTTTTTCATCCTGTCCAGATCTCCCAGGAGCAAATTACATGTGGTCATGGAAAAACCTAGCTTAAGCATATGAGGCCTTTTTCAACCTATCCAGATCTCCCAGGAGAAAATTACATGCCATAGGACAAAACCTCGAAAGATCATCTGCTAGATATCCCAGGGCACTGAATTACATGCCATAGGCAAAACCTTGAAAGACTATCTGTAGATCTCCCAGGGCACAAATTATATGTCCTCCCAAGCAAAACCTCAAAAGAGCATTTTCCAGATGTCCCAGGGCACCGAATTACATGCGATAGGCAAAATCTCGAAAGACCATCTGCAAATATCCCAGGGCACAAATTACATGCTTACCTGCACAACCTGATCCACAACCACAAAGTATCATCTGATACTCATCATACATCATCCTGATGTACACATGATCACCCTGATCATCATCACTGCAACATCCTGCTGCATGTCATCTGGAGAAGCTCATCATCCACGATCACCCTGATCATACAATGCATCCATCTGATGTACACCACGTATCTACTTGATACATATCATCATACATAGTGTATCCACCTGATACATAGATACATGATCCACACAATGTATCCATCAACATACATGATCTACCTGATCATATCTGATACATATCAATATACATGATCTACCTGATCATACAATGTATCCACCTGACACATATACAGATACATGGTCCAAGCATCCAACATGATGCATATACAAAATACATACTCATGATCCAACCGATCATATCCAGCATCCAACATGATGCGTACATATATATAAATGATCCAACTGATCATATCCAACATCCAACATGATGCGTACATACATATAAATGATCCAACTGATCATATCCAACATCCAACATGATGCATACATACATACAAAAATGATCCAACTGATCATATCCAGCAGAAACCAGAACACCATCCTGATGCTCATCATCCAGCGCTTACATCCACAGCCATGTGAAGGATCCTCCTTCCAACATGCTTGGAATGGCTTCAGCAAATGTGTCCATCACTTCTTCCTCGAAGTGTCCTCGATCTGAAGAACGCCAAGCCTCTCTCTGAAGTACTCGAACTTCACCCTGGCTAGTGCATTAGAAAAATTTTGAGGTCAAAAAATGGCCTCAAAACAAAGAAAATGTACTGTAAAAAACAACCAATCACATTCTAGTAGATGACATCATCCCCCTTGGTGAGGTGGCATTGCATGAGTTAAGAATGCTTATTTGTCAAATTTTCTATGGTGGATGAAAACACATAGTTAACCAAGGTAGTGGTGTAAGTACTTTTAAGTCATAAAGTAAAGTACTTATAATGATAGTCTTTTCATAAAATAATATTATTGTCATTTTCAAGTAAAGTACTCATTATGGATGTCTTTTCACACTTTCTCATAAAATAATATTATTGTCATTTTCAAGTGTAGTACTCTTAATTCATAAAGAAAGTCTTTTCACATTTTTTTATAAAATAATATATTATCTTTTTATGTTTTTAATTTTAAATTATATATTCACTCCATTCTATTTAATAACATAATGTCAAACTAATAAAGAATAATAATAGATTTAATAAATAATAATAATAATAATGCAATGTGGATTATAATAATATTATTAACATTTTACATGTAAATAAATTCTCAATTAAATGACATTATATTAAATTCATGAGAAAAGTACTAAATATAAAAGTCAACATAAAATTAAAAAAATAGCTCTTCAAAATATTTTATTATTATTTAATTTCATTTGTAAGTTCAAGACAAATAAATGCTAAAGGACAATAAATTTTTGGGGATTTACAATGAATCTTAGTCACATCAATGTAGACTTATTTTATTAATTTTATTTCTAGTGAATTTTGAAAAGCAACTCAACCATGGTTATTTATATTGTGCATAGAAAATAGTGTGGGAGGTGACTTGTCATATATACCTACCCCATAAAACCCCCAATTCATAATATTTTAATATATCTCATATTTTTGTAGTACATCTCTTAGGAGGCCATTTTTTGACCTCAAAATCTCTCTAATGGGATTCGTCAGCACATCTGCAATCTGCTCGTCCGTTGCAACATACAGGAGCTTCACAGCTCCTCTCTGCACCATATCCCTGATATAGTGATATTTGATCTCTATGTATTTTGACCTATCATGAAACATTGGGTTCTCAAACAGCTTCACACAACTCTGGTTATCACAGAAGATACCAGTAGCATCCAACGGGAGATCAAATAACTCAGACAGTAGCTTCCATAGCCATACTGCCTCACAACTAGCTAAACAGGCTACAACATACTCTGCCTCAGTTGTACTCAGTGCCACGCAGGACTGCTTCCTGATAAACCATGAGATCACACCTGATTCCATTCTGAAGCAACACCCAGATGTGCTCTTCCTATCTGTAGCACTGCCAGCCCAATCTGAATCAACATAACCCTACAAGTTAAACTTTTGATTCGCTTCATACTTGAGTCCAAAATCCACTGTACCCTTTAGGTACCTCAGAACATGCTTTACAGCAACCAGGTGAACACTCCTTGGATCGGTCAGGAACTGGCTCAATGTGTTCACAGCAAAGCAAATATCTGGTCTCGTGTTCGTCAAGTACATCAAGGACCCAATCATCTAACGATACATAGAGACATCAATCGGCTTAGATGAAGCATCACATAGAAGCTTCAGATTCGATGCCATAGGTGTGGCCATGGCCTTGCAATCCATCATCCCGAATCTCTTCAGGATATTTACTATGTACTTCCCTTGACCAAGAAAGATCCCACCTGCATTCTGCCACACCTCCATACCTAGGAAATAGTGCATCATTCCCAAATATTTCATATCAAATTCAGCAGCAAGCTTCCTCTTAGTATCTACAATCAGTCTGTCATCTCCTGTTACAAATAAGTCATCCACATATAGGAGTAGAATCACAGGATTCCCTTCCTCAACCTTGTAGTAAAGGTTGGAATCCGCTTTACTCTTGGTAAAGCCCAAACTAGATAGGAAACTGTCCATCCTACCATACCAGGTTTTGGGAGCTTGCTTCAAGCCATACAAGGCTTTCTTCAATCTGCACACATATGACTCCGAGTGGCTGTTCCACATATACTTCCTCTTCAACTACACCATTCAAGAAAGCAGTCTTGACATCCATTTGGTGTATTTTCCATCTCATTGCTGCAGCCAGGGCAAGTACTGTTCTGATGGAAATATACCTGGCTACAGGTGCAAAAGTTTCTTCATAATCTATTCCCTCTTTCTGAGAGAAGCCACGAGCTACGAATCTTTCCTTGTATTTCTCTACACTGCCATCTGCAGCATGCTTGATTTTGAAGATCCATTTAGAAGTCACAACAGACTTCTCTTTAGGTCTTGGGACAACATCCCAAACATCATTCTTCATTATTGATTGGTATTCCTCAACCATAGCATCCTTCCATTCTTTCTTTTCCGCTGCTTCTTCATAACTGAAAGGTTATTTGTTCAAAATGTCATAGAGTAGAGCAACATAGTTGGTATGTGATCTAGTTCTCTTCTTTGCTCTGTGTTCTTCTTTTGGAATGCCAAATATTTTTGCATCTTGAATGAGCTCTCTAGCCCATGCAAGTTTCCTCTTATGAGAGTTATCCTCACAGGGTGTATCTAAAAGTTCTTGTGGATCTTCAAACTCATGAACAACTTCTGGAACTGCTTCAGTCATGGTAGTGTCTTGAAATCTGGTTTCCTTAGGTTCTTCATAAACTTGGATAGGTGCCTTCCTTGATTTGATGAATGCTGAGTTTTCATCAAATGTTACATCACTGCTGACATCAATCTTCTTGAACTCTAGAAAGTATATTCTGTAAGCCTTCGAGCTTTCACTGTAACCCACAAAGATACCCTTCTTTCCTGAAGGATCTAGTTTAGTCCTCTTTTCTTTTGGAACATGAGTGTATACTGGACAACCAAATATTCTGAGATGGCTAACTTCAGGTTTCTTACCGGAAAAGACCTCTTCTGGTGTCTTGTTGTCCAATATCTTGTGGGGTGTTCTGTTCTGCACATATACAGCTGTTCTAGCTGCTTCTTCCCATAGATGCATAGGTAGATCCTGGTCATGGAGCATTGCTCTTGCTGCTTCCATGATTGTTCTGTTCTTCCTTTCTACAACTCCATTCTGTTGTGGATTGTAAGGAGTAGTCAACTCCCTCTTAATCCCTGAATCACTACAAAGCTTCTTGAAGTCACCTGAGGTGAATTCTCCACCATTGTCGGATCTGAATGTTTTGATCTTCTTATCAGTTTGATTCTCCATCAAGGTTTTGAATTCCTTAAACTTATCAAACACCTCATCTTTGTTCTTCAAGAAATATACCCAAGTCTTCCTGGAGAAGTCATCAATAAATGAGACATAGTAAACATACCCACTCAGAGAACTGGATGACATAGGACCACATACATCTAAGTGGATGATTTCCAGGATGTCTTTTGCCTTGCTTTCACTGCTTGGGAAATCCTTCTTAATGTTCTTACCTTTTGCACATCCTTTGCAAACACCTTCATGTTTGGTCTTGATTTCAGGAAGACCCTCTACAGCCTTGCTTGCAATTGGAAGTGCTCTATAGTGCATATGAGCAAGTCTTCTATGCCAAATTTCACTTGGCTTAATGGATTCATGCACCATGGCATGTTCAGGTTGTCCCTTCAATTTATACAAACCTCCCTCTTTCTCTCCAATCACTACTGCATCATCTATGGTCTTTCCCTTTGGCCACATTAGGACTTGGCCATCCACAAATGCAACCCTCATTCCTTTTGCATCCAATGCAAAGATTGAGAGTAAGTTCTTCTTGAGCCCAGGTACATAAAGACCTTCTTTCACCTTCAAGGATTTTCCAAAATCTAGGTTGTAGGAGGCTTCACCACTTCCTTTGATTGGGTATTGATAATCATCCCCAAGTTTCACCTTATGGGGTGATTCATGTTCAGATAGATTCACAAAAGATTCCTTAAACCCAGTCATGTGTTTGGAAGCCCCACTATCAATCAACCAATCATTACAACCATGGGAGATGGTACCTGTGAGAGCAGAGATTAGAACATACTCTTCTTCACTTGATGAGTCATCATCACTTTCTTCCCTAGCCTTCTTCTTGGGTGGTTCATCATCCTCGGCAGCATAAGCATGAAACTTTCTTTCGCTGCCCTTCTTCTTCTTGTTGGAGTTGTTGTTGTCCTTCTTGTTCTTGGAACAATTTATGGCAATATGTCCTTTCTCATTACAGGTGAAGCATATTCTTCTTTCTTTGAAGTGATGTGAAGATTTCTTGGAGTGAGATGGCTCTCTCTTGGACTTCCCTTTCTTGGTGTGAGCTATGAGAGCTTGATCTTCATTCCCCATCTTTTCTTCTCGTGCCACAAGCCTTGCTTCTTCTTGTGAGCATTCTTCCCGTAGTCTACTGAAGGAGATCAACTTCTTCCTTGCACAAATTCCTTGGATAAAGGAATCCCATGGCCTGGGTAGGCCATTTAGAGTGGTCATTACCACTTCACCATTCTCCACCATTTCATCCACTGCTTCTAGTTGTTCCTTGATCTGGGAGACCCTTGAAAAATAAGATTGAATGGTTTCTCCATTCTGAAACTTTACTCCTTTCAATTGGTTCCATAGGGTCATCTTCCAATTTATGTTCTTCCCTTCAAATAGCTTGGTCAAAGAATCAAACATGTCCTTGGGTGTCTTTAGAGAGGACACATGGGGTATGAGATGATCTTTAATAGAATTAGCAATCATTCTCTTTGCCTTGACCAAGTTCTTCTTATGCAATACCTTGGCCTCTTCATCCTCTGGGATAGGGATGTCTTCTTTCACATATGAGTCCAACTCATTCTCTTCCAGGATTAACCCAATCCTATACTTCCAAGCCAGGAAGTTATCAGCTCCTTCAAGCTTATCCTCAAGCTTGGTGTGGTGAGACATCTTAAAGAGTACTTCAAATGGAAATAGAAAAGATTTAGATCTTACCACTTGAAATGTTGAAAACTGGATCTTGTCCCGAATTAGGGTTTGTCGAAAAAACCCTAAAAATTCAAAATGTGAATTTCAATTTTCTGAATGATAGAAAGATGCGCCTTGATGAGCTGATTAGGATGGTGTATTTAGAATTTGAGATCTGCAAAGATTTACCCTTCATATTTGATCTTTTGTCCTCTCGGGTTCACCAGGGAGAGCCCTGAATTAGGGTTTGAGAATCCTGGAGATCTACCCAGCCAAAAATATCGATCCAAAGCTCTAAACTTCGATTTTTGCAAGGAGCTTCCAGCTATGTCTTCAGATTCCAGAAATTCTTATTTTTATGGAAACCCTAATTTTTAGAGCCAAATCTGAAAATGCTCAGAATTGAATTCTGATTGGACAGATAGATGCGCCTTGATGAGTAGAATCAATCTGCTATACTGATTTTCAAAAATCTATGGAGATAAACCCAATAAACAAGGAACTCAAGCTTCTGTCACTGCAAAATTTCTTCTTCTCAGGTTAGCTCTGATACCATGTTAAATTTTGAGCATTAATTCACAATACTCTAGGATCTTTGCTGAGAGAATAACATATACAATATATCAATGCATGACAATCACAATATGACAAGCATCACAAGAATCAAAAGCATAAGAGATAAGAGACACAGAGTTTCCATAGGGAAAACCCTAAGGTGAAAAACCCCACAACTTCCTCAGAGATAGAGAGAGCAATGGCTCAACCAAAGTACAACCAAATAACACTGAGATAGTTTCCTAGTAGCAGATGATCCTCGTCCTCACTAGTGCACCACTTTCTGAGTGAGAGTGAGTTACTTTTTCGAGTGTATAAAATAGAGATCTCCGATCTCTATTTATACTAACCTTTTTTCCCAGTGACCTTATGGGGCCGACTTGTCTAGCTAGGTACATCCACATTATATTATATATAATTCAGGGCCGACCCCACAAGGTGGTCTAATAACCCATCGGCAAGTACACACACTTGCGACACTTGTCAATCCACATGACGACACTTCCTTATAGAGGAATGACACATCTCTTATAAGTGTACAATAAATATATATATAATATGCAGATGAAATACATTCCGAAGTTACATATACATCAACAATTCCCTCTAAGTGGTTATCTATAAGAATAAAGCATCAATCTCCAACCATAAATGAGCATGTTTTAAAATAAATTGATGGGATACATATCTAAGAGTCTAGAATATCTCTATGCATTTTTCCATCAAATTTGGTCAAGTAGATTCTAGTATCTAGTTAAAATATATTAGTGGAAACCCTAGGTTGATGACACGATGCTTGGATAAGGGAAAAAACCCAAAATCTAGCTAGATTTGGGTAAGCATTGAGCATGGGGAACCAAATCTATGAATATGCGTATTGTTAAATATAATTTTGTTGGGTGAAGCCAATAACCCACATAATCATCATAATATAAGATTTTTTTGGGTTGGGGATATACCTCAAGGTACCCAAAGCATGAAAAAGGTTTGTGTGGACACAAAACTAAAGAGAGAGAAACTAAAGATATATTTGATCGATATAGAATTTCACAGTTCCCCAATGCTTTTCTCAAGTATAGATCTCAAAAATACCACCCTTGAAACTTTATGATAACTCCCTACCCCAAGTGGAAGACCCTTCTATCCATACATGGATTCCTTGAAGGTTTCATCTACCAAGTTAAATTTTCAAGACCATTGTAATAGATTATTTACTTCAAAAAAATTCCTAAAACCTAGGTAATTCTAATCTTGAGAACCTATCAAAACCGCTATCTTCAAATGCTACAAACACAAATAGATATATTTAAGAAAATACTAACTCAAATTACTCAAATTTGATCCAAATCACATCACCATTTTATTCAACATAAAAGAGAAGCATGGAACAGTTTAATACATATAGGAAAAATAAAAAACGTAGGCAAAGACATGTATGTATGTATGTATCAACAAAAAATGCATGTACCAACGAAATAACATAAAACTACACATACCTCGATGTAAAACATAACATTCTTTGATGCAATTCTTTCTCTTATGTAAAGTTGACTGGCCTCATTTAATAAATCCATCTGGATCCTCTCTGTTTTCCCTCTTTCGAGGATGAAGAGGGCCGTGCTTTGTTTCTATATATTTCAGAGACATTTCATTGTAAAGGTTAGAGTGCGTGTGAAGTAAACAGATAGAGAGAGTTTCTATTTTGTGCATGAACTGTAAGTTCAGAGTTCTCTTGCATTTTTTAATATGTCTGGAATCGCTTTCACATCACCGAGTTAGCCTAGAGGTTTGATTTGAGCAAATGAATGGTAACTATATGAAGTCTGTTAATTTACTGCACATAGAAATCATAAGTCTGATATTTGCATTGTGATTTCATAATCAAATTGCAGAGCATTTGCTTGCATGAATGTTTATTTGAAATTACTCAGAGTGTGAATAGGCTGTTTAAGTGGTTAAGAAAGAATTACAGAGTTCATGTTTTTATTTCTTGATTTGTCTAAACCTCAATCAGAACAGAGTAGGCTCTGTTAGTTATTGTTGAATGATTGTGTTAAATAAAGGAGCAGGTCGACGCTCTATATAGTCACTCATGAGGTCAAGGGAATATTGCTCAATGATTTAGAGAGAAGACCGGTGAGTTTTTGTTGAATTTATAACTAGAAAATCAAGATGGAGTAACTCTAGTGTTCATAATATCCTCCCGGTATCATGAACACTGGAGTTACTCCATCTTGATTTTTTGGTTATAAATTCAACCAAAACTCACCGGTCTTCTCTCCAAATCGTTGAGCAATATTCCCTTGACCTCATGAATGACTATATAGAGTGTCAACCTGCTCCTTTCTTTAACATAATCATTCAACAATAACTAACAGAGACTACTCTGTTCTGCGTGAGGTTCGGCCAAATCAAGAAATAAAAACATGAACTCTGTAATTCTTTCTTAACCACTTAAACGGGTTGTTCACACTCTGAGTAATTTCAAATAAACATTCATTCAAGCAAATGCTCTGAATTCGATTTTGAAATCACAATGCAAATATCAGACTTACGATTTCTATGTGCAGTAAATTGACAGACTTCATATAGTTACCATTCATTTTCTCAAATCAAACCTCCAGGCTAACTCGACGATGTGAAAGTGATTCCAGACAGATTCGAAAATGCAAGAGAACTCTGAACTTACAGTTCATGCACAAAATAGAAACTCTCTCTGTCTGTTTACTTCACACGTACTCTAACCTTTACAATGAAATGTCTCTAAAATATATAGAAACAAAGCATGACCCTCTTCATCCTTGAAAGAGGGAAAACAAAATTCTAAATAACGGAATTCTCAGCCACATATACTTCTATGTGGTGTACTTAGCTCCAAATATGACCTAGAATAGTCATTTGCATTGGTTCCACTCTATTTTTCTTTTATGTGCAACCCACCATATTGCAGGTGTCGCTTTTAGTGCGATATCAATTGCTAACAAAAGTTGTTATTATAGTATCCACACTTCAAATCTTGTTATAAAAGAAGATACATCCATTAGACCATCATACTTTGGGAGATCACATACTTGTGTTCCAATCTACGGTAAGGAGTGTGTGATGTGCACACACCTCCTCATATGTATTTCATGCATCATTTGCTTCTATTCTTCAAAATCCAACACATAGGAGTTGATACTGCACCGATTGAGTATACCATCAACAATAGGTTTCACATAGTCCTCCATTCTTCCAGTCATGTTGTATAGGTTTTCTAGTTCGTCGTTCCTTATTGGTCCCACATATCTTCTCCCTTATGTTGAGTCCAGTGGAACAATGAATCTTATATTGTCTGCCTCAAAAATCATTTGTATGTTCTTTAGGTCAATAATGGATTGATTAGAAAAATCCCACCCAAGTCCCAACAATGCAGGATATGGTTGGATGTCATATACAATCTCAATAACTTCAAATTCGGATGTGTTGCGCACCCCATCCACATCAACTATTACCCATGTTAGCCTTCCATTTAGAACAATTCTACGTTGGTTAGCTAGTCTCAACTGAATAGTAGACCAGATCATCCTTGTTCTACCCATCATGTCGCATGTTTTCTTTTGTAGGACATTTACATCAGAGCCGAAATTCAAAAATGATAGAGTCAATATCATAATCTCCTATCTACATGCTCAGTAGGATTCCCTATTTTTCCTTCTATTGCACTACAATTGGTTAACTCCAGTAGGTTCTTCTATATAGTGTGTGCATCAATTAATCATCTAGCATGGTATATTCAAAGCAGATTCATCCTTTATTAATTCGAAAGATATTTTCAAGAATTTTTCTAGGGTGCTTACCTTTTTCATCTGGAACCTTTGGCGTCTCTTTTCTAGATTGCTTGCATGTGTATTTCTTCCTCTGGGGATCAAACATCGGGAATTTTCCTACGAATTTCCTAACCCAATGTCTTGTGCACAATTCTTGTTATGTTGCATCAATTCCTATCCTTGCCCCTCCGGGTGTAACAATTGTTATCCTTGGTTGGTTGACTCACTCTTCTACTGCAATCATCTACACATTTTGATTTTGGTTTTGATTTCGAATCTGATTTTGTTTCTAGCTTTCATTCTTATTATGATTCAAATTATGATCCTGATCCTAATTTTGTTTATGGTTTCTCCTATGCTACGATTTTGTGACCAACAATGGACAATATTTGGTTGCATGATACAACTATATGTAGTTTCTTCATGTCATACATGGGTTCTAGAAATACCACGCAGAATTTCCCTGTTGTCCATAGTTGTATCAAATGATTGGTCCTCTAACTCTACAAAATCCTCCTCTGCCTCGACCTATGAATCCTCCCCGACCTACTCGAGGGGTGTTTCTATGTTTTGTTTCACCTTCTGGCCTAGATTCCCCTTGGAATATGTATGTATCTAAAGTGTGCTCTCTCATGAGGTCTAGTGCACGATAGTCCTTCTCATAATCTCCTACTGATTTACAAAAAATCCAAAACAAAATTCTTGGAGTGCTCACATACTTTTGTAGAAATAAAAAGTAGTAGGGGGATTATTTTCTCTACATATATCACACCATACCCTTCCATCATGGGGTAAAGTATTTGGGGCTCTCACAGCCAAATACTCTCTATGTGTTGGACACTCGTTCTTATGATGTCCTTCCTTTCTGGAGGTTGTGCACCATATTTCCTTACGCTTCTCCTTCCATGTTTAAATCTCTTGTAACTGACTTGTCAACGATGCTAATTACGACTGAAATTGAACCATCCCTATGTCTTTCTCTCCTACAAGGGATGCTTCGAACTTCATTGCAAGGTCTAACACATCTAATTGTGACATAATATTCTGTTGCGTCAAGGGCCAATGTATGTGTGGTAATAGTCCTGCAATGAACTAGTTCTTGTGTCTCATATGGGATCTGGATGTCATCCTATCCATCAGCACTTTGAATTGTGTGGTAATAGTCCTACAATGAACTAGTTCTTGTGTCTCATATGGGATCTAGATGTCATCCTATCCATCAGCACTTTGAATCTTTGGTCAAAGTCCCAAACTGATTCATTCTCCAACTATCTAATTTCCTTCAATTCCGTAATGCACTACGACTCAAATTTAGGTTTCTTGAATTCTTTGAGTAAATATTTCTTGATAGCATCACAACAATTTGATACTTCAGGTATGAGTTCAATGCGCGACCTCCAAATGTTATTATTAGTTGCCCGATATTTGTATCCCCAACCTAAACTTGCATTATCTGCCATATTTCCTCACAAAAAAATAGTTGATCTGGATCATCTATCCCTGCTCCATGGAAGATAAGAATCCGCAAGGTAGGATCTACCCCCTCCAATATGTTTTGCATGGTATTCTAAGGTGGTATTGTTGGATGACTAGGATTCATTGCACTAGTTCCACTACTCTAGCTACCTTTACTACCATTACTAGTTGTAGGTTTCAAACTTTGGGTTCTAACCTCAGACTTTGGGGATGCACATGGTGTCATGGGTTTGATGCAGATCCTAGCCTAGAAAGGGCTTCCTTCTTCAATCAATCTAGCTAACTATATTTTTCCTTCTCTAATTGTGATAGTCCTTTGATTTGGAATCCTATGTGGATGTTTCTTTCTTTAAACTTACTATGTTTCTCCTCTATATCAGTTGCATTCCTCTTCCTAATATATTCCAAAATCTTTTTCCATCGCGTAGCAATGTAGTCTCTTCTATTGTCGCATATTATTCTTCTCTCAAAGTTATCATCTGATCCTCTCTTCATTCGTTCTTTCCTTCCTGTACTCATACTATTCCCTAGTCATCCCCATTTCCCCTATGCGAGTGTAGATGCTTAGCTACTAGGGTGATTTGATTCTAATATCATGGTTCCTTTATCACATAGCAACATCTTGATCTAGGTATACAATGACTTCAAATATCTTCCATGTATACCGTTAAAGAAATCCCTTTCAAGGGCATTATATGATTGCATACAGTCTACAGCAAACTCTGTAGAATAACCCTTCAATACACTATCGAACTAGAAATCTACTGCACATGAGATCAGTTTACTTACAATATTGACTTTCTATATCAGCTCATAGGTCCAGTTCCTAGGTATCACAATGCGAAATGTTGGGTTCTTCTCGGCTATACTTAACAACCACTTAGCCAAAATTATAGGGAACCTGCAAAAGAAAATATCATGCAGATCTATGTAGAAGTACTTATGTAACCACTGTTTCCTTTTGATCTGAGGATTCTTATTCTTCTCCTTGGAAAATTCATAATGCTTCTCTTTCAACCACTCTTCTACCTCTTCCTTTGTTGGCCTCCATGTAACCATTACTTAAACTCTACCTTCCCTTCAGGTGCAAGTCATGGTCCTAGTAATGGAACCATTTGTTGGCCTACAGTGGGTAGACCCAGGTTGGACTCTAAATTGCCCAACAAATCCCTACACACCATCCCTTTCGGCATCACTTGAGTATTCTTTGGGGACTACTGGAACCAAGGTTTTGTAGCGTTGAAGTGATAACACATTCATTCTAATGTTATAAAATATTATTCATCCATGTATTACACAAAAATATATAATAGATTCATCATAATAGGTTTAACACATTCAAAGCAATAACAAAAATAGAACATTCATTCACAGAATAGACAGAACATTTATTACACAAGGTATTGGCTCCAAAAAAGGTTTACATTCATGATATTATAATCCGGAACAACTTATATAGCATGCACATCATGCATTAAATCTCATTCACAATCCCATAAACATCCTAGCATAAATCAATTACAACAAAAACCATGACAGTTGCTGAAGAATGAACAAGACAGTAACTCAGCAATAATCTAGCAACAATTATTCATCAACAACCCTTAAGCCATAAACCACTTACATATTTATACATCAAAAAATGGGTTGAACGCATTACAAAGTGGACACAAGTTCCCAATTAACTTCTAACTAAATTTTTTCTTTTGCATTCTTTGGTTGAGCTGTCGCGCGGTCTACTTCTGGTGCATGACTCTCAAGACTAGTCCAAATATCTACTCCAACAAGAGACTGGAGGAAGATTAATACTATCCTTCCCTATCAAATGGAAGATTTGACAGATGGTTTCAAATATATATGATACCATTTAAAACCTAATTGTTACAGTCATAAGGACTAGCACTAGCTGGTTAAAATTTTCGGGAAAGGTATTGGGAATTAGACCTTCGGGATGCTCTCTTTGGGAGGAAGGTTGACCATATTGAAAGGTGTTCTAGTCACTATTCCTAATTTTTGGTTCTCCTTGCCCCAGATCCATCATAATATCCTCAAAGTGATTAAGAAGTTGATGTTTAATTTTTTATGGCATGAAATACAAAAGATGGAAAATTGCATTTGGCGAGTTGGGAAAGACTTTCTAAATCCAAGAGCTTGGGTGGTTGGGATATAAAAAATATACATTGGTTTAGTACGACTCTTATTATGAATTTATTGTGGAATGGCTTATCTCGAAAGGGTCTATGATGTGAATTTATTCAAGGGAAGTATCTCAAAAGTAATACCTTGAAATGGATTATGAACACCAACAAGAGTGTTAGAAATTTTTCCATTTTTTGGTGTCGTTTTACAAAGGCTTTTAATTGGATCAGCACTGGTTTTATTTGGAAGGTTAGTAATGGTTTAAATGTGTTGGTTGGCGTGGATCCAATTATTTGGATTGAATAAAACTATATTCCATCACCCTTCCTTTTGGACTGCTTAGTTGAATTATGATTTGTTACTCTTGAACATATAAAATGACCCTCTTGGTTGCATCTATCAAACTCTTATTGGTTAACTCCTCAACATTTAGGTTTGGGAAATATCTCAGTTGAGAAATGGAATGATTATATCAAATATTTTAACAATGCAGGGATCGTACTTTATTCTAATGAAGGTGAACTGATCTAGTCCACGAATCCATCTACTCGCCAGGTTTGTGCCAAGTCAACATATTCTACAATTGCATATAATATTTGTTATGTTGATCCAAAATAATGGTTTATGAAACTGTGCAAATGGAAATTACCTTTCAATCTCAAGTGATTTATTTGTTTGAATTTTGAGAATTTTATTTTTGCATGGGATAATTTGCTACACAAAGGATGGTCCAACTCTGTGTTTTCTACGAAAAGATGATTATGAAGCCATAAATCATGTTTTTGTGAGTTGTGAGTATAGTAGGAAGCCATGGATTTCTATTTGTGATGCTTTAAATACTACTCCGATTTGGGGAAATGATTCAGTTGAAAGAGATTTATGTCAGTGGTACATGACGAGTGATGCTCATATGCTATTACTATTTTTCTATTGTTGGGATATATGGAAGACTATAAATTACACAATTTTTGAGGATGAACCTATCATATTTATGAAAGTTGTTTCAGGATCATTAGTGTGTATAAATACTCTGCTTCTATGGATATCAAAACTCTAAGAGTGAGACAAGTCACATATTTCCCTTTTTCTTCATATGCTATAGGTTTATATGATGGTGTTGCTCAAGGGGGTTGGTGTGGTGCAAGTATTGTCTTGAGGATAAATGAAAATCATATTTTCATATTAAGGTTGAATTGCGGAGAAGGCACAAATACAAAGGCCAAATTACCCACACTCTGGTGCCTTCTAAAATTTCCTTCCTCCCATGCTATTGACACATTGAGGATATATGGTGATTCATTAGTAATAGTAAATTAGGAAAAAAAATCGCTCTCTTTAGTTTATTTCCCTTTACCAATGGTGCTTGAGGACTAAAGAACTAATGACCTCTTTTCATGATCTAAAAATTGAACATATTTTCCATGAGCATAATACAGATGCAAATTCTCTTTCCAAAAGGGCCCTTGAGGGGGCTGCAGGTTATCTTTAGGTGGAAGAATTTATTGAAGGTTCTCTAGAATTTTGGGACTCTTTTTTTTACCTTCTTTGATGCAGATGATGTTAAATTTGAATCAATTGTATGAATTTTTTGTATCTTCCTGTCTATAGTTCTTTAGACTGGTGGGTTTTCTTTGGTTCCTGTTGGGGTGGCTTTTTCTACTATTTCAGAGATAAGGTGTATTTTTTTTAAGGCCTTCTTTTGTAAGCTGATGGATGGTTTTTATTGAATGCTTATGTATTCCTATATAAAGAGTCCTTTAATATGTACTTTTTGATTCAAATGAATAATAAAAATACTAGTTTTTTTCTTAAAAATATATTAATATTAACTTTTTTAACACTATTTTAATTCACTACCTTAAATTTGACTAAATCCTTGTATTAAAGAATATGAAATTTTATAAAGGAATAACTTTCAAATCTTCCAAATTTTCAATAAGTGACTATTTCAAAAACAATCATTCATATTACTGTATTTTAATTATATTTTATTTAATTTACTAAATAGGGCATACTCATCTACCTATTTGTCAATTCATGTAGATAAAATTTGTATTTATTTTAAATTATAAAAATGAATTATTTATCATCTATAACTCATTTTCTCATAATTATTTTTAAGTATCATTTTGATCTCTTCCCTCTTTCATAATATATATATGTTTTTTTAATTTAACTTACTCTTTCCAAAACATCTTCTTCTATTTTATGGGATGTTTAAATTCCTTATTCTCTTCATAATTTGGGTGAACTAGACAAAGTAATTCCTTTCAAAAGTAAATAATTTTTAATTAATTTTTATAGTGAACAACTAAATAATGTTTTATCATAAATTACATAAACTAAATCTCTTAGTATAAATTACGCATTTCCTATAATAATAGTTTGTCCATTCATTTTACCTCACAATAAACATTTTATTTGTGTACCTATATTCTTTTCCAAATACGTGTTATAATTGAAATACAAAGGATTTCATAATATATATGCTCCTATGTATTATTTCTTCAATGGGGAACTAGTATCTACTACCATGTTTTAGAGAAGGATTATTGAGAATTAAATTTTTACCTTTTTTCATACAACTCACGTTATCCATGTATAGGTGAAAAATATATATTTTATAAAAACGTATTTTTTTTAATATTTATTAAAATTAAAGAAAACAAGATCTTTATCTTATGGACATATCAAATTTATTGTAAAAGTACTAAATAAATATGTTAATCAATAATAATCTAAAAAACAATGAACAAATCAAAAAATAAAAGAGCAATGCTACTCTACATAAAATTACAAACTGAAGCCAAAATTATTAGTGTTGCTATTGTCAAAAAAAAATTCTGAGGACTATGCTATAATAATATAGAAGAGCTCTATACAACATCATTAATTAATTAGTTAATTGAAAAAAGGAAAGACCTTAGAAAGATAATCAATTATGGAATTGTGCTTTCTAAAAATATGATTGGTGACAATATTCGAAAAATAGGAAATGGACAATCTATTTATAATATATTAATAAAACATTAATCATTAATAATAAAAAGTTATTTATTTACTTCAGTATTAAAATATAACAATGTTTAATTCAAATATAGAAGTATGGGGATGCTTATTTTTTTTTCTTATTACCATTCAATCACATTATGAGGAATCTTCCATCCCAAAAGAAAAGCGGTTTCATACTTCAATTTGATATCTAATTAAATTATAATCTTAAAATTAGATTATTATTAATATATGATCTATCATACCTCTATAGGGATTTGATGCCTATCCTCACATGATAGATCTCGATTAAATACACAAATTATATAATATCTATATCAAGTAATTATTTGAATATGGCCAAACTTACACTAGTTAGTATCAATTAATAAATTAGATTTATATAAAATCTCTTTTTGAAAACAGTTATAAGTATCCAAGTTTTATTAATTATTTTAATTTTAATTGATTGAAATATATATATATATATTCCACATTGCAATTTTTTTACTTACTATTTTATTATTTTATTAAAATATCATGCATTAACTCTACTTAACACATAATTACACCTTTGTCCAATTATCTTAATTTGAATAAAAATAATATAATTATAAAATTCAAATTAATAAAATATATATATATATGAAAGATATATATATATATATATATATATATATATATATATATATATATACTTTCTTCCATATCCATATATATATATGGAGATATGAAACTCAACTCCTAGTGATTAGGATTGACAACCAAAATCCTTCTCTAATTTACACATGGATATCGTGTATGGGAAATGTCATTATAGGGATGATTTAAAAAAATATTAAAATTAAATAATTATCTTTAATAAAAAAAATTGTTGGAGTAAAAAACTGAAAAATTATAATTAATTTATTTCAAAATATTTATTATTGTTATTTTTTTAATTTATAATAATATGATTGAATTTTTTTTCCTCAGAAAAAAAATTCAATCATATTTGTTTTTCAACATTTGAAATTTAAATATATATTTTAGTGAAATTTAAATATATATTTTAGTGATCTTCAACCGTTCATAATTTCTCAGCTCATTCTCAACTTTAATACTTCAAAATAATACATTAATCCCAAAAATTCTAACTATCATTCAATATAGTTCAGTCTCTAATTTTGAAATAGTACACCAAATAAACTATAAAATATCTTGATATATCTTTACCAAAAAAGAAGTGATAATTTCCTTTCACTTTGACTATCACTTCTACATATTATTGTGTCATAGGTTCCTCTTCATCCAGAAAAGACTACTAATATATGCCTATACAAAGTACATTCCTGTTAATATAGATAGGCCATCTCTCAAAAGATTTATCTTGATTTACACTGTTGTAAGACATGGTTCATGCATATAGTTTGTATGATTTCCATTCTCCTCCGCAATAATGTTCCACTCTCCTTTTTAAGAGAATTCCTTCTTTCGACAGTTCAACGGCATCATGATTCCTTTCTCTATAAATATGGTTGAAGGTGATATAATTGAAATGTAAGCTTAGTCTCCAGATTTCTTCCAATATTAGTTGTATCCCAATATGACGACATATAAATTTCTTCTTTCCCAATTTATGACATTGAAAGAATCTCCAAAAGATTGGAGCTCTTCCAATCCCTATTCCAAAGCTAAAAAGAGTAGTATGAGTAATTGTCGGAGGCTTCCCCTATATTTTCTTTGTACTTGTAGTATACTTTATCATATTTGTAAACAGTTCCTCCTACTCCAGCTTTGTTTTCTTGCAATACCCCATCAAAGTACACCCAAGCTTTGGCCCTATCTATGTTCTCAATCCTTATCTTTTGAATTTTGATTTCCTTTATTTTTGTGGATAAAAATTCAGTATTTCCATACTTTGATACGCACATCTAGTGGGACTAATGTCAGTTCCTTCAAATATTATCTTATTTCTCACAAGCCATATGCCCCAAGCCAATATGTATTGTAGGGATAAAAATTATTGTGTATGGGGTTTGTTATGCCTATTCCTTAGTCTATCATGAATAGAGTTCCCTTCCCATAGCAATGTGCACCCTGTGTGAAAATTTATCTCCTTCCAGGCTTGGATAATATATGAGCAGTCAAGGAGGAGATGTACATTTGTTTCTTCATTCAGATAGCATAAAGAGAACCTACATGGACCTAGGATTCCTCTCATTTGTATACAGTTCCAAGTTAATTCCTTATTGTTAAGTAGACACCACATAAGGAGTTTTTATTTGAAAGGGAACTATATCTTCCAAATATGTTTCCACCACCAAATAGGAGCTTCATTTCCAGCATTACACATAACCTTATATCCTACCTTTGGAGTATATAATATCGTTGGAGATAAATTCCACATCAAATTTTCATTTGTATTCTGAATCTTGATTGAGGAATTCTTCAGAGTATTTACTTAAGTGTTCCTATACAGTACATCATCTTCAACAAATCCCAAATTGTGTGCCAAATTCCAACCTGCCCTAATGACAAATAATAGTGCTTGAGGATCAACAATTTGATGAAGGGTTTCATATCCCAGAATTTTGAGTTGATATAGCATGTGTTCTGGCAGTTTGTATGACTTTACACACTCTATCCATTGATCCTTTCCCAAAGTAAATTTTTGACCATCGCCAATTTTGCAAGCAATCCCTTGCTCAATTAAAGAAAGTGCATTGATCAAAGCTCTCCAAAAAATAGGTACACTATGCAAAACTTTCCTAGAAATTCTAATCCAATCCTCCACAGATTTTGGATGAATATACTTCATCCAAACAATATTTTTCCAAATTCCATTTCCATTTAATAGTCTCCAAGCTCCTTTGTAGCCAATGTCTTTGAGCACAAATATAGGTTTTTAAGTCAGCGACCCCCCATAGATTTAGGATTTGCAATCATTTTTCATTTGATCCAAGGAGTTGTAATATGTTCCTTCTTACCTTGCCATATAAAACTAGAGAAATATTTTCTTATTGTTTCCAGAATTCCTTTGGGTATATAAGCCATTATCATCCAGTACCGATTTGACTAGTACTAATCTTCCACTTCTGTATAGTCATTTATTACAAGTCAGTTATTGATGCAGGCCTTCTATTCTTCTGATAAGCCATCTCCAATCCAAATTCAAATATCCATTTGGTTTTATGTGAAAACCCAAATATTTCATTCCAACAGAAAAAATTTCAACCTTAAACTGTAACAGATTTCCTCTTCCTCAAGCCCAAAAAACGATATAGAATACTTACGGACATTTACCTTCATTTCAGTATCTTGTTCAAATAGCTTCAAGATATCATTCAGTGCCATCATATCCCTCCTTATTCCATTACAAAATATATGAGTATCATCTGCAAATAATAATGGTATATATGAAGAGTACCTTTAATTTGGATGCCCTTAAAGTTACCATTTCTCTTGACATTCAACAAATCTTAACTCAATCCCTCTACTACCAACATGAACAAGAGTGGAAAAAGTAGACATCCCTTTCAGACACCTCTACCCATTTTGAAAAAACTCAAATTTTCTCCATTTATTAGAATAGATAGAGAGACCGATTGTAGAGAACTCATTATCCATGTAATGAAATCCATAGAGAAACCAAGGTGTATAAAAAAAATCTTGAGATATGTCCAACTGACCTTATAAAAATCCTTCTTCAAATCAATTTTGATAACTGGCGCTTATAGGTTTTTAACTTTAATTGAATGCATTCCTTTTTGAGCTACTCATATTACAACATGTATCTAACATCCTTCCAAGAACACAAATTGTTCCAAGGATATGATTTTTGAGAGAATAGTTTTCAGTATTCTAGAAATTATCTTGGAGATCAATTTATATATACAATTACAAAGTGATATGGATCGATACTCACTGAATCCCAAAATATAGTCATATTTACGGATCAGAGTGAGAAAATTTGTATTAAAATATGCCAATAATATTCCAGTTTTTCTAGAATTTTCCATCAGCTGCAAGAGATCATCTTCCAATAGCTCCTATAATCCTAGGAAAAATTCAATCAAACACCCATTTGGCCTAGGGATTTTGTCTCTTTGAAAACTATGTAAAGTCGAACCAAGATCCTCTTTTGTAGTTTCCTTCATAATATTGAAATTGTCCTCTTCACTTACCATAGTTGGGAAATAACTTTTCGGTTTTATTATCTCAGGTAAGTTTACTTGTGATTCTTCTTTATAGAGTTTGATGAAATAATAAACTGCAAACATAACAATATCCTTAAATGTTCTTACTTCATTCCCTTATGAGTTTCAATTTTCCAAATGGATTTCACACCTTTATGCATGTTTGCATAATTATGAAAATATTTTCTATTCTCACCTCCAACTGTGATCCAAACTGTTCCTCTCTTAAGATGTCGGACTGCTTCCCTGTCTAGAATTTAAGATCCCTTTTCCTTGATTCAAAATCAAATAACCTATGTTTGATATGCGTTGATTTAAAACCACCCTCTGGTTTCTCTTTAATTGATTTTATATTGTGCTCAATACTCGATAATTCTTCTTCATCTTTCTTTTTCTTGTTGACCAACCACACTAGTGTAGCTTCTTTAATTCTTTTTAGATTGTTTAGGAAATGAATTTGTACCGAGTTATTAGAAATTGTATCATATTGTATCCACATATCATTTATCATCTTGACATAATCCTTATCCCTCGGCCTTTCAGAACATAACTTGAATGGGCTATGTGGCTTTTTACATTTAGAAAGGATTGCCAATATTACTTGATAATGATTAGATCCCCCACCTAAGCTGAACCACTGTTTAATATTAAAATTAATCCATCCCTCCGAAATTAGGAACCAATCCAACCATTTGGCAATATGTTATATGGAGGTATCCCAATTCTATTGTTTGTCCAAGTAGGTGGGATATTTTTTGGAGTAACATCTATTAGTCCATCTTCAGCAAATGATTTCATAAAGTAATAAAAAAGTGTATCGGCCTATGCTTTTTTTCCACAAATCTTTGAGAAAACCAAGGTTAAATTAAGGTCGCCTCCAAGAATATTCAATTCCTCCTCAATACAACTTTTTTTTAGAAACTTGTCCGAATTATTTGTGTGCTCTATATATGTTCCTTATATATTTAAGGCTAAGAAATTTTTACCCAAATCCCTTCAGTAAAGTTCAATCCCAATTCCAGAATTTATGCACCAAACATTAGAAATCCTAAGGGTTTTTTCCTTCCAACGAGTAATAAATCCACCTAATTTTTCTATAGCCTCAGTTCCTCTAAAATCCCATCCTTTTATCAATATATGAAGGTCCTTAGCCAATACACATGCATCACCCAAAGTTTATTGTAGATACATAAGATCTGGTGAGTGTGTTTCCACCAATATTTTTATGGGAATTGTTTTTGGGAAAACTAGCCAAACCCCTATAGTTTAGGGTGAGACAAATCATGGTGAACCCACTTATGGGGATTTTTCTCTAAGAACCCCAATTAAATATAACTTTTAATTAGAAAATACGGTTGGATCTTCTAAATCTAATGCACCGATATTTAAAGAAATTTTCTCTTTAATCCCACTGGCTTGATATTCAGGATTTTTCTGGTTAATACCCCATCCCTTCAAATGGATAGACTTGGAATATTTAGCTACTATTATTGATCTCAAATTATATGAGCATTCATCCAATTTTAACCAAGATGATTCCCCTAATACAGCTCCAGTCAAGAGTTTCTTATCAACAGATAGAAGGTTTCTCACGGGGTATAGTTTCCAATATCAAAGGATGTATCAAGATCCCCTCCCAAAACCATCGGCATAGTATGAAAAGGCATTTTGTTAAGGAAATATAGAGGAACTGGAGATAATAAAGACTTACCCAAAAAAAGGCTGATATCCTGAGTGGATTCTAATATGTGGTCTTCTTGTTCAGGAGTGTATTTCACAGATTGAATTTTATTCTTGTTCTCATCCATTTGAATTCGATCCTCCTCTTCTTTAATTTCAGGACATATTTCTGAGGTATTCTGATTTTTATGGATCATCTGTAAAGGAATCATTACTATCATCTTCGGATTTATTTCTTATATATCAAATTCCAAATGTAACATGTAATATAGTTCAACGTTTTATATATATATATATATATATATAATCATTCCCATTACAATTGTAATATAAAGAAGATTACTAAATAATATTAAAATTTTAAATTAAAAGTTTAAGTTAATGGTTTCAATGTATGCATTTTTTTTAAGATGGTGGTTTTTATATTTATAAATCTATTATGATCTTATAAAAATAAGCTATATGTTTAAAATGAAGTACAAATTAAATAAATAAAGTTAACATTTAAATACAAAATTCAAACTTATGGCTTTAATATATATATGATGGCTTTTATATTTATGGATCTACTATGATCTAAATAGTATGACTTATCATTTTTTATTTTAAATGTAATTTCATTTTTATCATAAAATTAAATATTTCTTATATTTAAATATATTCAAACATAATATTTCATTAATCTTTTAAAATGTAAAATGATAAATGTATTTATACATTTAATTAAATATATTTATTTATTTCAAACACTATACAAATTTAAATTTTTCGAGACAATCAAACTGCAATATCTCAATAGAGGTTGGATTTCTAGACTCGTTTGCTCTAACATTGTTTTGGGTTAACCTATTCAATTTCTAGACCCGTTTGCTCTTGCATCATAATCAATTATGAAAAAATAATAACAAATCTATTCATTTCCATATTCCTCCCACAATTTTTCTCACGACTATTGATGAAACTGACAAATAAAGATCCTTTTTGCACGACTATTGATGGATCTTGCAAATAAAAATCCTTTCTTTGGCATTTTGAGTTACAACTTGTGTATTTGTTAGTGTGAATGTCAAACATACAAATATCATTCTGCACCATCCATTGGTTGAACTCTTGATATAAGCGGACGTGCACACCTATGTCTACAGTGTACCGTATATGTGATTTATAGTGTACCGTATATGTGATTTATAGAGGTTGTATTTAACAAGAAAATGTTCAATTGTTTGTTAAACATGGGTTTATACAGGTTGTATTTAACAAGACAATGTTCAATTGTTTCTTAAACACGAGTTACGTAATAAACTGTTCGATGAAGAAAATTATAAAATTAGGCATAAAGAGATTGAGATTGCTTGAAAACATGGGTTAAGTAATAAATTGTTTGAGATTGCTTGAAAACATGGGTTAAGTAATAAATTGTTTGATGAAGAAAATTATAAAATTAAACACTAAAGAGATTGAGATTACTTGATGAATTAATGGGAAAAAACACTAACTGGTGGCCATCCTTTCACACTGTTTCTACTATGTCTCACACCATGTCAAGCATTTGGGACACCTTTCATTAGCATGTTGGCATGCCAAAATTCAACCAAGAAGGTGGAATGATGAACATTTCATATTCTATTGTGTAGGAAGGATGCAGTATAGGAAGATAGTGGGAAGGATGGGAATTTCAAACAAAAGGATAGGCATTTCAAACAAGGCCATAGAGCATATTCATATCTATACTCACTCTTCATACCAATATGAATCCATCTAATTACATGATGAACAAGGGAAGTTGCAAAGCAATTTTGCAATGAGAGTTAGGTATTTGTATTCTTTTAGCCCCAAGACTAACAATTTGGTGTCGATTAGTTATAGGCAGTTACAATTATGTATTTTTTAATCACATTCATTCTTGGTTTATTTTTAACTTTGGTTTATTTTTAACTTTTTTGTACTTTAAGAGGATTTCATATTAACTACGCTTTTATGGCTCTATATTAATGACCTATTCTTTCATCCACTTTTTAGCAAAAAGTTTGATGTAATATTATTTTTAGAATATCTAAAGCATGTTTCAAAAACAAAGATAATTTTTAAAAACAAAAGTAGATTAAATCTAACATAGTTACAGCTCACAACTTAATTCAAAGGAGGTCCAACATCACTCAATATAATTTACAAAAGTTAAACTTAGATCAATAAAGCAAAAACTCCAGTTTACCTTAAGTGAATAGCATTCCCACCTTAAGTGAATGGCATTCCCAGATGGAGTCACAAAAGACCCTTCCAAAAAATGTGCATATAACCACAATGCAAACAAAATTTCACCTATTTATAAGCTAATTCTAATAACATATATCTAGAACAAGTTTTATGTGCTAGGAGTTTGTTTTTAAGATTTCTTTTAATGGACTAAGAGCTTGTTTTAAATTTAAAGAAACGTAATGGTAAGAATGAAAATCCACCAAACCGTTAACAATAAATTGTATTTTTTGAATAACAATGATAAACTTTACATTCACACATAACAGAAATAAAATTATTCTTCTCATTACTCATCAAATTATTCTTCTGATTATTGTTTAGATTGATTTTATGGTCATCATTCAAAATTTTAAATAAACAATTATAAAATATAAAATATAAAAGGTAGTTGGTGGCTGATGTATGGATAGTTGGTGGCTCATGCATGGATAACTCGTAGCTCATACATGGATAATAGGTAGTGAAGACAACCCAACCCGTTTAACTGAAGAAAATAACACGTAGCTAAGCATAGAGAATAAGTAAAGAGTTGTTCATAACACTTAACTTATAACCTCTAAACATCCACTTAACCACAAGTTTAAATGTACTAATAAATTTTACGAAAATATAATACCAAAAATGTGAATATTTAATATTACACCTATATTCAAAGGTGGTGAAGTTAGGGAAGTCCTTGAGGGAACAAATTGGATCTAGTCACATCAACTTTTCGTAGTCCGCGTGTAAAATTAGTTCTAGCGCTCCTGGGCTCACATTTTCACAATCACCCACACCGTCAAACCGACGAAGACGGGCCGGCATCCTGTCCGTTTGTCAAAAGATTGAGTGCCCTAAATGCTCGGACAGTGCTCTTCATCGGAATTCATAATCTTGAAATCGTTTCTTGATTCATAGAGGCATTGGAAGCGCTACCTATTCCGAGAAATTGAAGCCTCGAATGCTGCGTAATATGTGAATCTGTGGTGGGCATTTGAAGTTGTAGTGTGGGCTAAGGCCAGACGTTTGTGCCTTCTCCGAGACCAGAGCCATTTTGACAGATAATATCTCTCAATTTATAATCGGAGACATTGAGAATTTGGCCATGAGCTCGGCAAATAGTTCCGATCCACCCCAACAGGATGATCATGGAGAGCGGAGAGATGTCCCAAACAACAGAAGCAACATACATTCCATGATCGTCAGCACTTGTATAGTTTGCAAATGGATCGCTGCTATAGTTAACGGATGGAGACAACTGGCATTGGCATTTCCTCCTGGGCAGCGGAATGTGGGGTTGGATCCTGTGATATTAGCGAACTTCCCAAGGAAGATATTCGTCATAGCAACCATATACATCTTCTTTGTTTTAATGATTAATGTAATTTGCAGATGGATCGCTGATAGAGGTAGGCAGCGGAATGTACTGGGGTTGGATCGTGCGGTATTTGCGAGTTTGTCTGTCAATCACAAAATGTCAGAGATGGTTTGAACTGCATAATCTGGCTGGAAGACTGTGCGGAGAATGACGCCTGCCTGCGTCTGCCCAAATGCGGCCACACTTTTCGTGAACATTGTATTCCACCGTGGTTTGCGGATCATAACGATTGTGCCACTTGCAGAACCGAAGTTGCGCCCAAACCGCAAGATTTGGAGGCCCAACGCGTACAGCAAGGTTTGGAAGCCGAGCAAGAACAGCAAGTTTTGGAAGCCCAACGCGTACAGCGAGGTTTGGAAGCCGAGCAAGAACGGCAAGGTTTGGAAGCTGAGGCCGAACAGCAAGTTTTTGAATCCGCTGGAACAGAACAGGTTTCGGAATCTGAGCCCTTTCCATCCAATCATTCTGCTGAATCCGATAACGAAAATAGTGGTCAGTACATTTGGGCATCGATATAATTTTGCCGACCTTATAATGAACAAAGAATTCATCAAGATTGAGATGTAATGTCGCTGTTATTCTATTCGGCCGAGCTTATCTCGCCTGTACGTTCAGGCTAGATAAGCCAGCTAGGCAGGTGGGTCCCCAGTGGGCTCTTCCGGTGTTCACTCGAAAATCCTTTCTCCGGCGATGCTCTGACGGTCTGACCCTCGTTCCTCGTCTCTGGCCGTCGTATGAAAACCCATTGTTAGGCGCAGGTACATTGACATAATCTAGATTTTCCGATTTTTGCAGCGAACTATCCTCACGTCACGTCAACATGCAATTATAAATACACGGGGGAGGATTTTGAACGCCGTCAACCTGTGACTTCCGTGAAAGGATCTATTTCCAGCTACACTGTTTGCATGTCCATGCATGACATCGCGAGGTTCACCGAACATGAGCTTGAACATGAGCTTACAAGAGAGCCATTTGAATTTTGAAAATTCAAAATGCCCGCGCTCCACACGTTTTGAAATTTCAAATGCTCGCGGTCGGGCGGAGTGATTGCCATTGAGAGCATTTGAATTTTGAAAATTCAAAATGCTCGCGCTCCACACATTTTGAAATTTCAAATGCTCGCGGAGTGATTGCCATTGAGGAAGAGAGGATTTAAGGCGTTTGGAAGCTCCCGCCTCCATATTCAAACCACTTCCATTGAATCCCTCGAAGCCTCCATATTCAAACCGCTTCTATTGATTCCCTCGAAGATGAAACCTGTAGATCGAAGATCCTCCTCGGCCTGTGCAGGAATAAGCATTGTGAAGAAACAGGGGAAGGCTATCAGAACGAAGCTGCGCCATGAAATTAGCATCACCGATGGATTTTTTCGCTCGAGGGAAAGAATAAATGTATGGAGAATTTGAACGCATGAGCTTCTCATTTCATCTGCCTGCCGATATCACGAAGCAATTCAGATGGCGACAATTCAACACGACTAATCTAGTTTTCTGAGTAAAGTCACATGATGAGAGAATCATATGAAACCAAAGAATATGGATTGACTATGGCGTTCTAGTCTTGCATATGTAGGGGCAATGGGAATCATATGGGACCAAAGAATAATGGGGATTGGGGAGCTTAATATGTGGTACTGGAATTTTTTCAAAATCATGATTGAATTTATTGAATTTTAAGTTTTCTAACTGATTAGGTATGTAAACAGAACTAAAACTCTGAGCAAAATCCGATCGTGAAAGAAACTTTAATCAAGATAACCATAAAAGAAATGCGTACCAAAAGTGATCAAGATCGAGTCACAAAACTCTTCTTACAGTGACAAGTTCTTCGAATTTAAATATCTCGTTTCAATCTTTCAAATGCAATTTTAAACATGATTTCTTAAAAGTAGATAATTCTTAACAAAATTAAAATAAAAAAATTATTATCTGATTGACAAATTCCATAAAAGTTTGTGGAAATATTTCAAACATGATTTTATTAAAATAATTATTTTTTTCCATGAAAATGAGGGCATCCAGCGTCATACAAATGAGTCCCCTACTTTTGCTGCAGCATCTTGGTTGAAGCAGATAAATACTATCTAGTCTCGTTGGGAAGTGAACAGTATGGAGAGCTACCAGTTGGCTCCCCAAGAAGACTTGATTACTGCATCCATGGCTAGAGAAGAAATAGGGCAAGTAGATAGACAAGCAGAGGAATTCATGTTGTGTAAAGTTTATGGTTGGATTTGAGGCTAAGGAGAACTTGCCCAGATCTACCCATAATGTGCCTAGAGGACGTGAAGCTGCCGCAAATAACAAGATATGGTCTGGTGAACAGTTGCAGTTTCTCGGCCTGAAGAAGAAGTCATAGTTAAGAAGATCATGTACGGTCTGCGTGAGGAGATATTCGAGGTGGTTTTCTGTGTAAATGTGTGAAGCTGTTCTGGAAACTTCATCTCAATCTACCTCTGTCGAGACGTTGAGCCCAAGTTGCCTGTTTCGTGTTTCTCTGTTATGTAAATTTTATGACTGTTTATGCTTCCTCTGCCCACAACAATTCATTGATAGTCTTTATAAGCATATCAATTTTCAGCGTCAAATTTCTCTGTTGCAGTACCAGGAGATGCTTGCTAGAGGTGCTACTTGAGTTGGGGAGTTATAATTACTTGTGTTAATAATGCTAAATTGCCATTTGTAATTTTTTTGTTTAGACAGTTCGACTGTAGAGGCATCCCTTTTCAAGGAAGATAATTAGGATTCTCGCAATTTCTATTGAATAGTTGGGAAGTTGTAATTACTTGTGTTAATAATATTGAAGTGCTATTTGTAAATTTTTTGTTCAGACCTTTTAGCTGTAGAGGCATCCCATTTCAAGGAAGATAATTAGGATTCTCGCAATTTCTCTGATTCAATAGATTCTATGTTTATATTTTTTTTCCCACGTAGATTTAATATTTATATTTTTTTTTTCTAAGGTGAATTGTTATTAATTATATTTCCACAATCTTTAAACCAATCTTCCGCCTTAATTTTAAGATGCCATAATACCTCATAATGATAGTTGCATCGGTTATCTGTTTTCTAAAATTGGAAAATATGCAGTGGTACCAATAACATGCTCTGCACATGTATGAAATGACAATGAATTTGTAAAAAAATTGCACGAATTTTGACTTACAAACTGGCATGAAATCTGTTTTATGTAATATTAGTGAAGGCAAGCATCATAGTATTATATTCAATAATATTTTTATAAAAAATATTTTAGCATCATAGTATTGAAAATAAATAAGATTAAAATAAAAATTATATATGAAGTATTATCACAATTTTAGGAAAACTAATAATTACAATTAGAAAAAAAGAATTAGAATATATGTTTATTATTATTAATATAATAGATCAATTAAATAATTTTGAAAACTTTATATAAAAGTGAAAAATGTCACAAAATACCTCCATACCTATAAATCAAAATGTGTTAGAATTACCTATATAAGATGAGAAATGGATCAACCAAGCTATACATAAGGCTTTCCATAAGTCCAAAGTTAAGAATAAAAATAAGGTTTTCCATACTAGATGTAAATAACCTTATTTGGGTCAAGAATTGTCCTAAGCACTAATATACTTCAATTCTTGATTTAATTTTTACACAAGAAGTATCTAAGAATGATAAATACATTCCTATATGGCCTACTACATCAAATGGGACAAGGAAGAGATGGCAATGAGAAGCAAATCTCAAAAAACATATAGAAGAGAAGAAAGAGAAGGAAAATAAAAAATAGTAGAAGAACTAGTAAATACATGGAGAGAAGATGACATGAGAAGAGGTGCAATAGAGTGAAGCTTGCTAGTACAATATATGCTAAAAATAGAAGTAATTATATTGGAGCTTGCTAGAGAAGATAGAGAAGTCTGCAAAAGAGAGAAGATTGTTGAAAGAGAAAAAGAGAATATGAAGGTGTTATAATATTGTTGAAGATTGATGCTAAGGCAAAGAAGTTTTAGAAATGGAGAGTAGTGTAGAAAACTCCAACATAAAGAAGATCACCAGGTATATGTTGTGAAGAGAACACAACTCTAGTAATGATGTGCTATAGTATGCATTTTAGGAATTAGTGACAACTATAGTACAATGATAATTAGATAGATGTTGTGAAAATCACTCGATCACCTAGCATTGTTCACTTACTGGAGTTTTCCATGCTCTTTAGTTTTGGTTCTGAAGAACGTGATAGAACTTCGAGTTGTTAAAAAAATTTATGATGTCTAGTGAACTTTGGATTAGGGGTCACTGCAAGCTAATGAGGGTCACTTTTGGCACGTTAGATGCAATAGAAAACTGAAAAACCGGGCATCCCTCAACTTACTTGGATTTTTTGAGCTACTTATGCAAAATATCTTGCATTGAGTAAAAAAAATGAAATGCAGGAAATTGAATCACGTTTCCGAATATATAACTTTTATGTATTGAAAATTTGCATAGCTATGTCAAGTTTCATTTTTCCTAATAGGCACTTTTTATTTTTCAGGCAAATGATGAGGTATATGTTTTTGTGGGTAGAGCCTTTGAGGGCCTAAATGATGGAATCAAGCTACAAAAATCGGCATGCATGTAGAGAACACATAGCACTTGTGCGCCATTATTTTTCGAAAATTAAATTAGTAATTTTATAATTTTTTCATAATTGTCTAAGTGATCAAACCTCGAAAATAGTACCTCTTTTGTGGGTGGAGCCTTTGAAGGTCTTAATGCAAAAATCGTGAAATGGGTTTTTCATAGAACGTGGAGGTTAGTGTCCTCTTGTGCACCGTACAATTTTTTTTTTTAAATGATTTAGAATTGAAAAGGTTATGGAAGAAACACTAACAGTGTGTTTCACGAGTTAAGGAGGTAGGACAGAAAAGAAATTGAAAGAAAATAGGAAAAATTAATATTTCAAAATAAAAGTTACATATTTGGAATCTGCAGAAAAAATGCTATTTGTGTCTAAGATTTTGTCAAAAATGACTCTGTGTAGCATATTGTAACGAGTGGCTAAGCACAGGCTTCTCTAGAAACTGGAAGAAATACCCAATTAGCTTTGGTTTTTCATTAACATAGCACATGTTTGGAATTACTGAAGCAAACTCCAAAGCATACACATAGAATTATTGTTGACATGTGAGCATGTGATTCGGCCTAGTTTAAATTCAAAAATATTGCTGCGCTTTTAGATGTACATAACGCATACGCGGTATATAACTACATAATGCATACGTGTTATATAACTACATAACACGTATGTGTTATATAGTTAAGCAACGCGCTCGCGTTATGCAAATCATAAAATACATGTTTAATGCTTGAGAAAGAGGGGGTGTGGAAGACTCAAGGAAATTTTTGTTTAATATTTGAGAAGGGGTGGGGAAGGGTCAAGGAATCTATGGTTAATATTTAATAGGGGTGGGAAAGGGTCAAGGGCTTAAAAGGATGTTGGAAGCTTGAGTGGGGAGAGATGAAGGGAATGAGAACATGATGGGCTACAGGGGGTGAAGGGAAGTGGAGCTTGAGAGCACTATTAGGAATAGAAAAGGTTCTGAAGAGGTATAGGGTTAGAAGTTGAAAAAGTTGAAAGTGAGACTTGAGTGACAAGGGGGAATGGATGGAGGCAAGGGGGATGTGAGAGAGAAATAAAGAATACAAGGGGGGGGAGACATAGAGTGAGGGAGAGAGAGGGACAATGGGGAGGAATGGATTTGGAGGGAGTGAGAGATATATGGGGATAGAACGAAATAAAGAGATAGGAAGGGAGGGATAGAAAGTGTTGGTGGGAGACATGCAGGGAGTGGTAGCGATGGATAGAGAGAGAGAGAGAGAGAGAATATGAGAGGAGGGGGAAGGGACATAAAGTGTGTGAGAGAGAGGGAGTGATTGAGAGATTGGGATAGGTTGAGGGAAAGATAACATGAGGGAGGGATAGAAGGTGAGAGAGAGATAGGCGATGAGAGAGGGAGGGAGAGAAGGTAGGGTGAGGGATGGAGGGAGAAAGGTGGATATAGATATGGATGGAGGGGGGATGGGTTTAAGAATGGAAAATGACATAATGTGTGTCTATGTGTGTGTGTTTGAGAGAGAGAGAGAGAGAGATTGATGGTTGGGAAGAGAGAGATTAGAGGGAGTTGTGAGCATCATATTCTCCATCATCATCATATTCTTCATCATCATCATCTTCATGACCATCATCGTCATCATCAACATCTTCATCATCATCACCATCATCATCATCATCATATTCCTCATCAAAACAACACCTCCATCATCATCATCATCATCTTCTGAACATCATCATGATCATCATCTAAACATCACCATCACCATCATCATCAACATCTTCATCATCATCACCATCACCATCATCATCAAAATCTTCATCGTCATCACCATCACCATCACCATCACCATCACCATCACCATCTTCATCATCATTGTCATCTCTAGGTTCCCCATCAACATCAACATCTCCATCATCATCATCTTCTTCATCATCATCATCTTCATCACCATCATCATCATCATCAACATATTCATCATCATCACCATCATCATCATCATCTTCCTTGAATCAGATCAACATCTCCATCATGTCACCATCATCTTCATCATCATCATCATCATCATCATCTGAACATCACCATCACCATCATCATCAGCATCTTCATCATCATTACCATCACCATAATCATCAGCTTCTTCATCGTCATCACCATCATCATCAACATCATTGGCATTTGTAGGTTCCTCATCAACATCTCCATCATCATCATCTTCATCACCATCATCATCAGCATCAAGATCTTCATCATCATCACCATAATCATCATCTTCATCGTCATCAGATCAACATCTCCATCATCATCATCTTCTTCATCATCTTCACCATCATCATCATCATCATCATCTTCATCGCCATCTCCATCATCTTCAACATCTCCATCATCATCACCATCACCATCTTCATCATCTTCATGACCATAAACATCTTCATCATCATTATCATCTCCCCCTTCCTCATCAACATCTCCATCATCATCATTATCATCACCATCTGAACATCACCATCACCATCATCATCAACATCTTCATCATCATCACCATCAACATCATCATCATCATCATCACCATCAGCATCATCATCAAAATCTTCATCGTCATCACCACCACCATCTTCATCATCATTGTCATCTCTAGGTTCCCCATCAATACATCTCCATCATCATCATCTTCTTCATCATCATCATCTTAATCACCATCATCATCATCATCAACATCTTCATCATCATCACCATCATGATCATCATCTTCCTCATCAGATCAACATCTCCATCATGCCACCATCATCTTCATCATCATCATCATCATTACCAGCACCATCATCATCAACATCTTCATCGTCATCACCATCATCATTGGCATCTGTAGGTTCCTCATCAACATCTCCATCATCACCATCATCATCATCATCATTGGCATATGTAGGTTCCTCATCAACATATCCATCATCGTCATCTTCTCCATCATCATCACCATCATGACCATCATGATCTTCTGAACATCATCATGATCATCATCTAAACGTCACCATCACCATCATCGTCAACATCTTCATCATCATCACCATCAGCATCATCATCAAAATCTTCATCGTCATCACCATCACCATCACCATCTTCATCATCATTGTCATCTCTAGGTTCCCCATCAACACATCTCCATCATCGTCATCTTCTTCATCATCATCATCTTCATCACCATCATCATCATCATCAACATCTTCATCATCATCACCATTATCATCATCGTCTTCCTCATCAGATCGACATCTCCATCATGTCACCATCATCTTCATCTTCATCATCATCATCATCATCCGAACATCACCATCATCATCATCATCAACATCTTCATCATCATCACCATCATCTTCATCAACATCATCATCTTTATCATCTTCATCTACATCATGATCATCTTCATTGTCATCACCCTCCTCCTCATCATCATCTTTATCATCTTCATCTACATCATGATCATCTTCATTGTCATCACCCTCCTCCTCATCATATGGTGCACTTATGCACTTAGGGATTAATGTTTAGAAGAGGGTCTAAAGGCTTTTATGGGGGAGGGGCTCTAGGAACAAGGTAAGACAGAGAGGGCAGTGGGGAGGGATAAAGGCATAGAGGGTTAGTGATTAAGGGAGAAGAAGGGAGAGAGTGCTATAGGGAGGGATAATGCTGAAGATAAAGAGAAGGTGGAGAGATGGAGAGTGGGGTGGTAGAGACATGGATGGAGTAAGGGAGAGAAAGAAACATGAAAGAAACATGTAGGGAGGGATGTAGGGAGAATGAGGGACAAATATTTTGAAAGAGATAGGGGGTATCTAGGGATTATTGGGAGAGAGCTAGGGGGTATTAAACCATACAAAACATTTGTCCCCACACTAAAAACATTTTTTTTGTATGTAACCATATAAATTATTAGTTTTCTTTTGATTTTGTTCATTGCCCTAGCCGTGCACCTAACCTATTTATTGTGCTTGACAATATCACGCACGCGTTTTTGCTTTATATAACGCGTGCGCATTTTGTAACTCTATAAATAGTGGACTGTCCCTGTCCGAGAGCAACTTCACTCTGTCCGAGCCAAAACAACACTCCAGCGATTTTTCGAATAGCACGAGCCCGCCATTGGAAATTCTCACACTCTACACCAACTCCATCATTATTTTTTTTATGCAGGTGTAGCATTGAGGACATCTTTCATTGTTGCTCAGTGTGGTGTTGGGTTATATGGCCATATTTGAAGAAGATAATCAGCAAGCTTGAAGAATCTCCAATTCAATAACACCAAAGATAAGGCCTTTGAAAGATTCATTTTGCCTATATTTGAGGAGCACACAAGATAATATATCAAGCTTCAAGACCATTTCATGGTGATGGTGGATATACACAAGTGTACAAGAGAATCAAAGAGCCCAAACAATTTATGATTTAACTTCCATTTGTTTATTATTGAAGAGCTTGTAATTGAGGAGCAACAAAAACAAACTATATTGAATTGATCATTGTGGTGATGGGGAATGCACGTAACCGAGTAAACAAATCAATAAGGAAGAAGAGACCTCAAGAATTCATTGAAGAAGAGAAAAAAAAGAAAAGAATATACATGATGAATCAGAGGCTTTCTTTGGGAACTAATCCAAATCCAATTGTAGAGGATACCACGGTTCATCCTATTAATCCACGACAAGAGGGACCTTCAATTTCCACAATATTTATTGAACAAGCACCCCATGGAAGTAATCAAGAAGCAAAATGTAGGTGCTCATTAGGGGATGTTTCAATTCCCACTTCAAGTCAAAGTGAAAAGTTACCATCTCAAGATGAAGCTCACGAAGAAACACCCAATTTGCTTTCTGGATGTGGTTATACAAGCGATGAAGTCAGAGAGGCGTTGGACATTTTGCCTACTGTTGAAGAAGAGAATGTTATCCACACCATCGATGAGGATGTTGGACTTCCACAAGGGGATGTTGGACTTCCACAGACCATCGATGAGGATGTTGGACTTCCACAGACCATCGATGAGGATGTTGGACTTCCACCGTCCAACTACCAGGAAGAGAATGAAGGACACCAAGCTACTACTGAAACGCCAGAGCGTCTTGGTGATGCGCTACATGGTACAATTCCAACCCCCTTACCTCCATTAGCAAGCACACATCGAAGAACTCCGAAGCGTATACAAGTTGATAAAATTCTTATCAATTCCATTGAAGGTACACTATCTAAATGTAGTATTGCTTATCAAACTCAACAGATACTTGATAAATATTTTGTTTCTAAATGTGATGGAGATAAATGTAGATTATTTTTATCATTGTTAAAATATAGGAGCATGAATGTTGTTAGGAAAAAGTTAGGGATAAAGATGATAAAGAATTCTGAACCAAGTTCTCATATAGTTAAAAGCCTAGTAGATGCATTTGGTAAAATTGGTAAGAACACACCTTCAAAGGACCACAATGTTGCTCATCGTGTGTTGTCACAATCAATTGCAAATAAGAACACCAGGGCCCTTCGTATTCTCAGGCCTACATCCGAACTAGTTAATTTGAATGTAAAAACCCTCCGTAGGTATTCTATTAGAAGAGAACATCTTGACACAACCGATTAGACAGATTTTTGGGCCTTTGTTGGTCGGTTTCCACGTCGTGACATGAAGCTAGTTGATGCAGTAAAGGGACTAGTGCACAGTTTTTGGCATGATCACACGAGGCCTTCTTCAAACCGAAAGGATGTACTAAAACTAAGAAGGGGTTCAAAGGATCGTGAACCACATACTAAGCATCTTCTTGATATAACACAGACAAAACTTTACGAGAAATTTAGGATTGAGCATAGACAATTGAACTTGGGGCAAAGATCTTTTGAGAAATGTAAGCCATGGTATGTTAGAATAAATACTCTTCGTAACACTTGTTGTTGTAGATACCATGTAGAATATGAATATTACTATGAAACATTTTTGTACATTCGTCGTGTGTTGCATACTAACCATGTGCAGGATTGCTCCATGACAATACCACCGACTTCATCAAGAGAATTCATTCATAGCATCATGTGCAATAGGCCCGAGGGGCAAACATACTATGCAAAATCTTGTTTGGATGGAACATGCTCCAACTGTGCTGGAATGGCATTATTGAGCCAATGTATGCACGAGAATGGAGACAGTGAATTTGGGAAAATGGTTACAGACATGAAAAGTATCAAATATATCAACTATGAAATAGTCCCAGGGAAAGAAAGCAAAAAAATACAATTGGTGACATCTCAGGTATGCATTTATATCTATAAAATTATGTTGTAACGGTTATATTTCAATCCTTACTTACAACAAAAAACTGATATTGAGATCATTTTGTGTCACCAGGTACAAGTTAGTGACTTCATCAAGGAATTTATTGAAAAGACACATCAATATGTTCAGCATGTCCACGTGGCACAATTGCAGGATGAGAAGTTTAGAATATGCAGAGATACATTTCCCCTTGGTACTATACTTTCAGTTGTTGATTTTTTCGAGAACTACACTCTGCAACCTCAAAATGAGATCCAAAGTTAGTAGTATCACTCTGAGCAGGTTTCCTTGATGGTCCATATCACATATAGGCATGGCCCAAATAGCACTGAAGAGCAAAGAGAAATTCTGAAGGAATATCACTTCTACATAAGTGATGATAGGTGCCACGACTTCCACTATGTACGTCATTGCTTCATCATGTTCTATGATCACTTGAAGGGAAGGAACATACAAATGGATTGACACTGAATTTGGTCTGATGGGTGTGCTGGTCAGTTAAAAAATGCACGCATATTTCAGTGGTTGTGTTCATTGCATAAAAACTACAAAGTGCCACATATGTGGAACTATTTTGAGACTGGGCATGGTAAAGGAGAGCATGATGGAGCCAGAGCATGTGTCAAAACAACCCTACGAAGAGAGGAATTGAAAGTATCTATAAAATCTACTATTCTAAATGCTCAATCTACAGTCAGGTGGTGCACGTCAGTAATGGGAGAGGAATCAACTATGCGAGTAGAATCCACAAGAAAGGGACATGTGGAGAGATTTTTTTGGGAGGTGGTAGACATAGATCGTTCACATGCATGGGAATGCAAGACTGTGCTTGGGACTCATGGCTTTCATTTGGTTCGAAGGTCTGATAATCCAGTATTTGAAATTTGGACCAGAAAACTCGCTTGTTTTTGCCCGCCTTGTTGTGATGGTGACTGGGATGGGTGTGAATCATTGGATTGGGTTGATGGATGGGATCGCATATCACTTCCACTTGATCAGCGTGCAATTGTTGAGTTAACTCCATTGGAAGAAGACCAATCATCTATTTCTGTAGATTTTGATCATGTCTCAGACCTTGTACAACCCGGTATGATGCATTTCCTTAACATTTTTTGTTTGTTTATGTAGTCTTCAAATGCACATTAATGGCCTTATATTGCATGAAAAATATTTTGATCATATACCTACAATCATATAATGTAGGGCACATATACGCAGTGGTTGCCTCAAAAGATACTGAATGGGGTGATGAATACTGGTTGGTACGCTGTATAGATGGAAAGCAATCCCTCATTATGTCCATGACTGACGATGAAAACAACCACTTTCCAACTGGGTCTATGGTTGTTAAAGGTGAATATTTGACACGAGACAGCAATGGAAGAAAGAAGGGTGGATATGTTTACAGGGATTACAAACCAAGTGCAAGTGTGTATCACTTTACCAACTTAATCATTGGCACAAACCTTCAAGTACAAACAATGCCTAGTTGAAATACATCAAAGGGACGCTACTTCTTACCAGATACAGAGCACGAGAGACTAATGGAGACCATCAGTATAAGAGATGATCCAGAGGGCTTGGTTGTATGATAATAGGTGGGATCTAGCATGATGAGGTACATTACATACTTTTAATACTATACTATTTATACTATTTGTAATTGAATATTGATATATGCTCAATTTTCACATATATGTTTCATATGAATATGTCAATTTTGTGTTCTTGATATGCCAAATTTACGTTTACGTTGTTTATAAATATGCCAAAAGTTCTCTTGTATGTCGAGTTTATGAATATGCCATTTTTTACATATGATCAGTAAACCCTAAAATTATATTATGTTCATCATGTTGGTTATTGGCTTCACCCAGCAAAATTAATTCAATTCATGCTCACTATATTAAACAATACACTTATATTAAATTTAATTCATGTCTTGTTAAATATTTCATAATGAATTAGCTATTTGAGAGCACCACCTTAGACCAAGCCATCATCATCAACATCTTCATCATCATCACCATCATCATCATCATGAAAATATTCATCATGGACCTGCAAAACCCTAGTTTCCAAAGTCTCTAGGCAGGTTCGGGCTGGGAACACTATCCATACCTGCCCGGTGGATGATTTTCCAAAGTTGACCCCCGTGTGCAAAAATTGCACACTCCCACACTGAGCAAAACCCTAGTTTCCAAGATGGACCTGCAAGGTGACACATGGGCCACCGGGCAGGAGGGGAGGGGTACCCCTGGCACTATCCCGGTGTACTAAATCCAACAGAGTCAACAGTTCATCGATTTGAGCCACGGTCTTCATTCTATGGCTCGTCCCGTCTCGCTGCCAGAAGGCCTTTAGGTACACCTGCTGGATACCTACCGGGGGCATAGAAATCCAACCATGCAAAAAAACCGGGTTCTGGGGAGTCCTAAAGGTGTGTCTAGGCAGGTTCGGGCTAGGAACACTAGCCATACTTTCCCGGTGGATGATTTTCCAAAGTTGACCCCCGTGTGCAAAAATTGCACACTCCCACACTGAGCAAAACCCTAGTTTCCAAGATGGACCTGCAAGGTGACACATGGGCCACCGAGAAGGAGGGGAGGGGCACCCCTGGCACTATCCCGATGTGCTGAATCCAACGGAGTCGATGGTTCGTCGATCCAAGCCACGGTCTTCATTCTATGGCTCGTCCAGTCTCACTACCAGAAGGCCTTCAGGGACACCTGCTGGATACCTACCGTGGGCATAGAACTCCAACCGTGCAACAAAACCAGGTTTCGGGGAGTCCTACAGGTGTGTCTAGGCAGTTTCGGGCTAGGAACACTAGCCATACTTGCCCGGTGGATGATTTTCCAAAGTTGACCCCCGTGTGCAAAAATTGCAGACTCCCACACTGAGCAAAACCCTAGTTTACGAAATGAATGCACAATGAAGCCATTAGGACATGGGGAGACGAGGGAGAGGGCCCCCTAGAGGTAATCGCACGCCAGGAGACCAACGGAGTCGACGGTTCATCGATCTGATGTCCGGTTTCCGAGTTATGTCGAGTTGCAAGTCGCATGAAAATGTCATTCAGGGACACTTGGTGAATTTTCGTCCGGGAGCCAAAAGGAAAACAGAGCAGGAAGATTGCGTGTCATTGGCTCCTGCAAGTGTGTGTGGGCAATGCTGATGTGGGAACACTACCAACACTGGCTCGGGGGAGGTTTTTGTAGAGTTGACCCACCAATGCAATATTGCATGTAATTAAACTGAGCAAAACCCTAGTTTACAAAATGAATGTAAAATGAAGCCACTGGGCCATGGGGAGACGAGGGAGAGGGCCCCCTAGAGGTAATCGCATACGAAGAGACCAACAGAGTCGACGGTTCGTCGGTCTGATGTCCGATTTCCGAGTTATGTCGAGTTGCAAGTCGCATAAAAATGTCGTTCAGGGACACTTGGTGAATTTCCGTCCGGGAGCCAAAAAGCAAACGGAGTAGGAAGATTGCGTGTCGTTGGCTCCTGCAAGTGTGTGTGGGCAATGCCGATGTGGGAACACTGCCAACACTGGCTCGGGGGAGGTTTTTGTAGAGTTGACCCACCAATGCGATATTGCATGCAATTAAACTGAGCCAAACCCTAGTTTATGAAATGAATGTAAAATGAAGCCACTGGGCCATGGGGAGACGAGGGAGAGGTACCCCTAGAGGTAATCGCATGCCAGGAGACCAACAGAGTTGACGGTTCATCGGTCTGATGTCCGATTTCCGTGTTATGTCGAGTTGCAAGTCGCATAAAAATGTCGTTCAGGGACACTTGGTGAATTTCCGTCGGGGAGCCAAAAAGCAAACGGAGCAGGAAGATTGTGTGCCGTTGGCTCTTGTAAGTCTGTGTGGGCAATGCCGACATGGGAACACTGCCAACACTAGCTCGAGGGAGGTTTTTGCAGAGTTGACCCACCAATGCGAGATTGCATGCAATTAAACTGAGCAAAACCCTAGTTTATGAAATGAATGCACAATGAAGCCATGGGGCCATGGGGAGACGAGAGAGAGGCCCCCCTAGAGGTAATCGCATGCTAGGAGACCAACGGAGTTGATGATTTGTCGGTCCGACGTCCGGTTTTCGAGTTATGTCGAGCTGCAAGTCGCATGAAAATGCTGTTCAAGGACACTTGGTGAATTTCCGCCCGGGAGCCAAAAAGCAAACAGAGCAGGAAGATTGCGTGCTGTTGGCTCCTGCAAGTGTGTGTGGGCAGTTCTGATGTAGGAACACTTCCAACACTAGCTCGGGGAAGGTTTTTACAGAGTTGACCCACCAATGCGAGATTGCATGCAATGAAATTGAGCAAAACCCTAGTTTACGAAATAAATGCACAATCAAGCCACGGGGCCATGGGGAGATGAGGGAGAGGGCTCCCTAGAGGTAATCGCACGCCAAGGGACCAACGGAGTCGACAGTTCATCGGTTCGATGTCCGGTTTCTAAGCTATGTTGAGTTGTAAGTCGCATGAAAATGTTGTTCAGGGACAAGAGACACAACATTTTATCCTGGGAAACCCTCATGGGGAAGAAAACCTAGCAACCTTTCTTAGAATAATTATATGTTTAGAAATAAAGTACAATGAAGCCATGAACAAACCCTGACCCTGAAGGGTTTTACCACATGAAAAAACCTTAATGACACATGACAACAAGAGTACTTATCTACGTGAAGATGACCTCCAAGCCATAAGGATAACCAAGCATATCCTTCCCAACCAACATTAGACGACACTTTACGTTTGTTCCTTTCACCAATGTTTCTTTGAGCACTTGTATGTAGTTACTCATATGTAGTGTTGAATCTAATTGTACAATCAAATATTGGGCGTTGATGAAATGTGTAGCATGTATTGCACTTACTTTTATTAAATTACACTTGAACATTGACTTAACTTGTAATTTAATCATCCAAACTCGCAAATTTTAATTACACCTATCCAATTAGTGTGCATGAGTGAGTTTGTTGAAACCTTGAAAAACATTGTATTGCATTTAGTTTGATTAAATTACACGAGCAAGAACTTTGACATAACTTGTAATGATCATCCAAAATCACAAATTTTAATTAGATACCAATTAGTGCATGCATGTAGTGAGTTCGTTGAAACCTTTAAATATAATAGTTTGTTATTTTGACATAGCGCATTCATGAGTAATAGATAATCCACACAAATCAACACATTAGATTGACACAAGAACACGTGGAAACCGAAGAACAAATACAAAGTGAAATGTATCATTCATTTATAAGTGAAATGTCAATGTGCATGTCTCCAAAAGTACATGTATACCCAAAAGTATCCAAAAGTACATGTATCTAATAAAGTCAATGTACATGTCTCCAAAAGTACATGCACAATAAAGTCAATGTACATGTCTCCAAAAGTGAATGTACAATAAAGTCAATGTACATGTCTCCAAAAGTGAATGTATCAAAAAGTACATATATATACAAAAGTATCCAAAAGCACATATGTCCAAAACTATCCAAAACTATTAAAGCCACATGTACATGTATCCAAATGTACATATATCCCATAAGACACATCAAAACTCAATCTTCCTCTTGTTCTTTCCCAACGTTGATCCTCTAGGCACATCTCTAGGATCAGTGTGCGTCTCTGGATCCTGCAAATTAAATATCAATTGTTAAATTCAACTAACTATGTACACTAATACATTAGCTCAACAATTAACTCAACAATTATCAACTTGTGCATGGAAAGTGCATGAAACACTTGGTCACTGAAGGACATCTCACCTCAACTGACAAAGGAGATTGCGCTGCTTGTGTAGCAGATGGAGCCGTTGGTTGAACATCTAGGATGGTCGAACCAGGGAGGCCATGAACTGCTCCTGCTGGTGGTGGCTACAATGAAAAAATGTTGAAATAGTTAGAAATGCATGAATAAACAATAGACAACAATAATGAACTATGTAAAGATAATGTTGAAATAGTTACATACCTGTGTGTGATCAGTTGCCATTGCAGATGTGGCACTGACTGCTGCATCAACCATCGATGCGAGGTTTTTAGTAGACGACTTGGGTTCCTGATGCAGTAAACATGCAATTCAAACATTATCAAAAACGATTTATGCACTGGATTTCAAGTTAAACAACAAATATCATCGAAGGATATACATTACCATGGTGTGAGGTAGCCCATGGTCGTGGGCAGTTGGAGTCTTTCTAGGAGTAGAACGCCTCACATACACACGACCCTTGTTCAGGAATGGCCTGGAGGGAGATACAAATCTAGGCAATGGTCCAGATGTCTCGGATGGTGCCTACAGTTAGCAAGTGTTCATGTAGTTAGACATGCATGATTCAACAAACAAACATGTATTTAAAAAATGTCATTTTTAATTGTTTACCTGGAGCCCAGATGTTTCATGGGACGGTATGACCATGGGTGCTACCTCCACATTACCTTGCCCTAGTGAAGGATCTGCCATCTACAAGTTTAATAATTGTAAATATTAGACCGTAGATAGCATTAGTGAACTAAAATGTAAAGTATGTGGAAATTAAAAAATTAACAAGTATTAAAAAATTGAAATTTTAAAATGTTTACCTCGGTGTGAGATACGGAAATAGGTGCTATATAAGATGGGCCTACCAAATGGGTAGCATCATGCCCCCCTGTAGAGTCTGGAACATCTGGCTTTGGGGCGTCGCTGCCGGCATAAAGCATCAACTGCAAGTTCACAAAATTAATATATTAGCTCAAACTATATATATGTGTACAAAGATGAAAATAAATGAAGAATTTATTACAATTAACCATCAACATACCTCTCTCAAATACCCACTGAAGGCAACATATGAGGCAAGACCATAGCAGGGACGACCACATGATGTGCACTCGTGAGGATCGGTACTAGGATGGGGATGTGTCGATGGTCTTGCACTAGTTGATGGTCCTGATGGTCCTGCACTAGTTGATAGTCCTGCATGGTGACGAGCTGGTGTATGTACCACACCAGGGACAAATGTCCCTTCCTCACCCATATGTTGAACCATAGTGCCATGGCGAACAACTTCCCGTGCCAAACTCAAAAATGCATCCCGTGTCTGCAGAATAATACGATGTGCAGGTGGGACATCTCGCCCAGGCAACTGCCTGCGAGGTGCAGGGATAGGGCGATCCTGGTCTCGAAGCCTCACATTCGGTCGGTTTTGGGGCATCCCCCCACCGATCCCCTGAAACTGCAAGATGTCAAAATAGTTAACCTGTTTATGTAACACGAACTCTGCGTACATCTTTCGAAGGAAATACAAGGGAATTTCCTTGTTGTTGTGTGGGGGCATATCAAAAACCATGTACCATCTGTCCATCCAGTTATCAACAAATGGTTGAAACGTGCACCACTCAATGGAGATATGTGGCCTGTTTGCATTTGGGACTTCCCCCGTCCAAGGGTCCCTAAACAATGCAAATATGAGCTCTTTGGATATTTTCAACTTTTTTATTGCATTGTAGTCTAGCCCATCAGCATATTGTTGTCTTTTTCTTTCTCTATATGATGTAATATCATATAGTACATTGGTAGACTGTGAAATGGTGTCAACAATTGCATCCAAGGTTGATGCAAACGAGCGGCAAATCCTATCACAACCACTAAAAGATGCACTAATGCCCCTCAAGTGGGCAAGCTCAATCAGTATCTTGGCATTGGTGTCCATAGCTACAACTGCAATAAAGACATCAATACGAAAATCATTAGAAACATATACATGGTATATAATGACGTCTCTTCAAAATTGAAAATGTATTAAATCAAACTCAAGTAAGCAATTTAATGGCATTCACTTACATACATTTAAAACTTAAAATTAAACATTTAACAATTAAAAAGTAAGTTTCATTCAACTTCTTTCTAGAAGTTAAGGCACTTCTTAACCCTCATTGGTGACTTTTCCATGCAAACTTGGGTTTAAAATTCTTAGAATTTAGGAGTGTTATTTTGACATGTTTTGGCCTTTACGTCCATTGTAGAAAACAATATTTCTATCAACTTCATAAGCTAACATTAAATTTATTGATTTCAATATATTACGCTTTGTGGTTGGAGGGGAGGACAAAGTGGCATGGAATGAAATGGATATGTATGAGTTTGTCTTGCCAATATGATTACATATGTACTTGAGATGACTATCAATGATTAAGATGTTGAATAATCAACTAGAGATTGTGACTAGAATGACAATAACAACAATGTCAACTTCTCAAAACAGAGACAATTTCTCTCTACAAAATCGATCTCTACATTGTATGGCAAGTTCAAAAAATTAAATAAAAAACATAGTGATTTTCTATATGAAGTATTTTAGTTGAATCGACAGTCCTTGAGCGTTGAGTAGATTGATCAAGGGTGTGGATAGGGCAGGCCCGAGAGACACTTTGTTAATGTGTTTTGGTATTTAGTCAAGGGTGCTTAACTAAGAGGCAATGTATAGCTACATACACTTCTGATGAAATTTTGATTATGTTCATGGACAAATGATTGTGATGAAATTTTGAGAAACCAAGTTACTAATTTTTTTTGCATTTTTTATTCACGCTTGTGCATGCATTTCATCTTGTTATGGTCATTACCAAGGAAAATTATTTAATTAGTATCATGGGAAATGGCCTTTGAGGGTTGGAAATTTGGGTTTCATGTGGATGGATACCTAAGTAACTGGACACGTCCAACAGGGTCCCTGTGTCATGTGGGACACAGTTTTAGATGATGGTTGGTGGGATAGGGTAGTCCTTAACATCAAGATCATGGAGCCAATAATTTCTTTGTTGCGGTTTGCAGACACGGACCAGCCCATCCTAGGAGATGTTTATGAGGGGTGGGATTCCATGATTGAGTCCATGAGGACCATTGTTATGGAAAATGAGTGTGCTGAGTATGAGACATCGGCAGAAAACTTATGTTCCATCATACAGGGCATTCTTATCTCCGGGTGGGATAAGAATTGCACACCTTTGCATTGCTTGGTCCACTCATTGAACCCCAGGTTCTACGCTTAGGATTGGCTCAATGGTGGGTCGAGGCCCTCATCCAGAGTCCCTCCTCACATGGATGGAGAGATCTCAGAGGGGAGGAAGATAGCATTTAGACGACTACTTCAAGATAGAGACCACCTTGAGGTGGTGGAGGAGGAATTTTATGAGTTTTCTAGTGGCACTGGGAGATTTGGAGGATATGAGGTGGTTAGAGACATGGGGGTTAAGAAACCCCTTGTTTGGTGGACAACTCATGGGGCAACATGCCCTCTTCTACAAAAGATAGACTTGAGGGTCCTCTCTCAAGTTACTTCATCCTCTTGTTGTGAGAGTAGTTGGAGCACATATGGGAACTTGTATAGTGTGAAGAAGAGCAGGCTTGAGCAGTGCAGGGCAGAGATGATGGTGTATGTGCACTCCAACCTTCATCTTATTACAGGAAGAGGGAGCAGTGGGAGAAGGGAAAGACACGGATGTGGGATGTCCTTCCTGATGAGATGGGTTTGGACAGCAGTACTGATTTGGCATTAGCCAACATGGATCTTAATGATCTAGTGCTAGAGCCGGTCACTTTTGATGAGGGGGAGCGTATGGAGGGGTCATCCTCCACACCAACAGATGCAGTTAGTCAGATTGGCAGAGAGGAGGAGGAGGAGGAGGATCAGGGAAGTGATGAGTTTGTTGATTCAGGCATGGAGGAGGACTATTGAGTCATTGACAGATGGGATTCTTCCATCTTGATCCACTCCTTTTTTGTATTTACTATTAGACTATTAGACTATTAGTCTATTAGTCTATTTGGCATTTGCCAGTGCCCAGTGGCATTCCGACATCTATGTAATACATTTTGATTTTGATGACTTAATGAGAAATATGGTTCCGAGTCTATAACATGCATCTATGTGTCTCAATGTCTCGTTGTGATTTGTGATTGTGAATGACAAATGTGTTGTGATTTGTGAATGATCTAATTTCTATTGAATATTTCATATTTGTAATTGTAAATGTAATTTCTATTGAATATTTGTAATTGTAAATGTTAAATTTTATTGGATCTATATGTCTATATTTTTAAATTTTAATGTATTTTAAAAATATATATATATGTATATAAAACGTGCCCTACGTGTCCTAATTCCCGGGGTCACCGTGTCTCATGGGGACACTCATGTCCTGTGTCCTCGTGTCAGGTGACTTAGATGGATACATTGTAGAAATGGGGGAGTTCTATTTTTTTCAATTTTTGGTTGGATTAGGAATTTTTGAGTTTTTGAAAAGGGATTCATTTTAATTATTCACTCATCTTGGTTGAGGGAGATGTGAATTTAATTAGAGATTGGGTTATTCCCAATTTTATCAATATTACAAAACTAGGTTGTTTTAAACAATAAAAAAATAGTAATTTAAGTTAAGAAATGACAAAAAAATGGTATGGGTGAATGAATTACCTGATTAGATGACAATCCACCGGTGAATTTGCCTCCCCTCCAGCTAAATCGAGCTCCACTGATACTTCAGGGCACACAAACCGTCCTCGTCCAACCTCTATTTCGCGTTTCTGATGCGTGAAGAGCACCGCGGGTGGTCGGGGGTGGTCAGGACTGTGTTTTTAAATTGATTTTAGATTTCAATAACGCGTACGCATTTTGTAACTACATAAAGCGTACGCGTTTTGTAGTTCTATAATGCGTACGTGTTATGGTTACCTATCCTACATGTCCAGTGACATGTCAGGCTCGGGTCTTACCATGGCAGGTGCTAAATATCAAAAACGCGTTATGTTTTTATGTATCAGGAACGAGTTTTGAAAAAGTAGCATTGCATCTAAAGTGACCCTCATCTTCTTGCACACACCCTTAGTCTTTCCAGGATTTGGATTATGTGGGATCCTTTGAGTGGCTAGAACTAATATGACAATTGAGCAATATTCTACTATTATCTCCCACAATTGAGGGAGAGAGAGGGGGGGGGTTAGGGGTAGTGAGAGTATGAGAAAGAGAGGGGGGGTTAGGGGTAATGAGAGTATGAGAGAGAGAGGGGGGGTGGTTGTTAAGGAGTTGGGGGAGAGAAGGGGGGTTTGTTAAGGAGTTGGCGGAGAGAGATAGAGGGTTGGGGGTTAGGTGTATGTGGAGGAGTATGGGAGAGAGAGGGAAGGGTGGGTTAGGGGGATGGAGAGAGATTGAGAGACATAGGAGGAGGAGGAGGAGGAGGAAGAGGGGGGTCAAAGGTAGGGGGACAAGTTGGGGGGTGAGATGCAAAGGAAGAGTAGGGGGGATCAAAGAGATAGATCATACCATATCTCTCTCCAAGCCTCCTCTATCTTCCTCTCCACCCAACTCCCCCTCTCTCCCTCACTCCCTAACCCTCCTCCCCCCTCTCCCTCTCTCCCTCGCCCCCTAACTCTCTTTCACTCTCTCACTCTCTCCAACCCCACCTTTCCCTAACCCCCTCCCTCTCTATAACCCCACCTCCCGTCTCTCTCTCAACTAGCCCCATTTTTGTCCATATCATTAAGCCCCTTCTCTCCCTTCTCTCCCTATCTCTATCTCTTTATCTCTCATAGCCCCCTCCCTCCCTCCCTCCCTCCCTCCTATCTCTCTCTCTTTATCCCAATGATACCTAACCCTACTTGTTATCTATCTCAGTAGCCCCCTATCTATACTCCTTTCCCTAAAATTCTCTGCATCTCTCCCTAACCCTCCTCCTCCACCTCTCTCTCTCCCTCCCTCCCTCATCTTCCCCGTGTCTATATCTCTCTTTGTCCCCTAATCCATAAAACCACTAGCCATTTATCTCTATAACACCCCCTAAACCCACTTTCTTACCCTAAATCCTAACTCGCTCATCTCTCTTCCTCTCTCCCTAACCCCCCTCATTTCTCTATATCTATCAGATCCCCCTTCTTTATAAGCAAAGCCATGAGTAGAGGCATAATTGCTTTATGGAAAGAGTGGGATTAGAACACATTAAGTATGGATAGTGAATGTGATACCAATTATCATATCAACAAGGATCAACAACGCATATACACTAATCACCCACACCATCCCCCCCTTGCCCCTCTGTTCTCTTTCTCTCTCACCCCTTTACTCTTCCACTTACCCCTAACGCCACCTCTCTCTCTCTCTCTCTCTCTCTCTCTCTCTCCTCCAACCCCCTCTAAACCCTTTTTCCTAAGTTAAATTCAATCATGTTATTTATATCATGCTAGCACTTTAATGCTCCAAACTGTGTGCATAGTTTATAAATGAAAATCATGCACTCATTGTTTAAAGGAATATTGTGCACGTGTTATGTTTACATACAAAACCCCTAACTTTTAATCCCCCCCCCCCTCTATCCCCCTAACCCTTACTAACCCCCCCTCTTTCTCTCTCTCCACTACTCATCTATGTACACCAAACCCCCAACCCTCTCTCTCTACACCAACTCCCTAACCCCCCCTCTCTCTCCCCCAACTCCTTAACACCCACCCCCCATCTCTCACTCACACTCTCACTACCCCTAACCCCCTCCCTCAATTGTAAGATATAATAGTAGGAAATTCCTCAATTGTCATATGAGTTCTAGCTACTCGAAGGATCCCACATAATCCAAATCATGGCAAGACTAATCCAAAGGTCACTAGATATCATCAAAATTTTTAACAACTTTGCCTTCTATCATGTTCTTTAAAACCAAAACAAAAGAGCATGGATGTCACAACCCCAATTTACTCAATTTTTTAAAAAAATTATATGTACATATTGACGACATTAATTCTTATGTCGCAGGTATGAAATACGAAGAGGATGCAGTGTGACTCTGCATCATCTATTGATAAGGTATAATTTGTATTTATGTACTATACATGCGTCAAATATTTATTACATTTTTAATTGCGGAAAACAATTCAGCCTTAGCTTGGCAAATACACCTCGTATAACAATAATAACTGACAAAACAGATGCTAAGGAATATTGAGTTCTAATCCAAAACAAATAATAGAACTTGACAGAGAGAACAGACCGAATCCGATCTGAAGTTCGCCGTTCCTCCCAACCAATCTTCCAGAACAACCAACCAAATACTTGTTCTAAAACCCCCGAGCCTGTTTGCTGGACCAAAAGGACAAATACAACTGAAACAGCCTAGAACCATCACTCAATTCTCTTTCTCAACTCAACAAAATAATTTCCCTCTTCCATCCAAGCCTCCTGCTTTTCTGATGGGAATTGCTTAATAAATCATTGCCTAGGACCTAGGTCTATCATGAGCCTCCTACTCTAGAACCTCCATCTGGAGTTCTGACCTTAAAAATAGGGATGATGCCTCCTTCACTTGTTGAGGTATTAATTAGTGGTTTTCACCACTATGGGCAATCTACCCAACACATGTCATTCCTCCTTGTGGGCCAGCAAACACTTTTTCAACAACTACTTCAGATTGGATTCTCCTGTTTGATTTATTAAATAATAAAAATAATACAATATTCTCAAACAAGTGTCTTTGACCACACTTGGTCAAATAATTGTTCAACAACAATTAAAAACATTAATACAAAGTATTTAAAATTTAACTAAGGGTCTAGGGGTATTACAATGGATAACTCCAATAAGTGAACAATGCTAGACGATTGAGTGATCTTCACAACATCTACCTAATCATCATTGTACTAGAGTTGTCACTAATTCTTAAAATGCCTACCTAACACATCATTACTAGAGTTGTGTTCTCTTCAAAACATATACCCGGTGATCTTCTTTATGTTGGAGTTGTCTACACTGCTCTCCATTTCTAAAACTTATCTGCCTTAGCATCCTTCAATATTCAACAATATTATAATGCCTTCTTCATATTCTCTTTTTCTCTTTCAACAATATTCTCTCTTTTGCAGATTTCTCTATCTTCTCTGGCAAGTTCCAATCTACTTACTTCTTTTTTTAGCATATATTGTACTAGCAATCTTCACTCTATTGCATCTCTTCTCATATCATCTTCTCTCCATTTATTTACTAGTTCTTCTACTATTTTTTATTCTCCTTCTCTTTCTTCTCTTCTATAGGTTTTTTTAGATTTGTTTCTCATTGTCATGTCTTCCTTGTCCCATTTGATGTAGTAGGCCATGTAGGCCCAAAAACTCAACACTCTTTTGTTACAGCCAAACTAACTCTTACAAGAACCATGCTTGACTTGTAATACAATGGTCTTTATAAGAATTATACTTAAATATTGCACTCTACTATCATTATTATACGCAAAGTTTCATCACTTGTCAATGGAGTGTTCTTTCTTCTAGGTCTCATGGGTTTGGACCTTCTCCACATTTTCATAGTCTGCAACACTTGGTTATTGTCAACCTACATACAAAACAATCATACATAGGGTTGGGCCTTCACTTAGACCTCTTTCCTTCCACTAAGGAAAATTGAATCTTTTTTTCACTTGTTCATGTATTCAAGTGTCTCACAAAGACAAATGCTCTCTTCACATAGAGATTTACTTCTAGTTTCACTTCAAAACAAAAAAAATATTATAGATAAGTTTACATGAAGCAAAAATGGCGTCTGATGAATCATATAGGAACATGTAGTTACCATTATTAGATACTTTATGTGTAAAAGTTAATTTTATCTTAAATAAATATGTCATTAGTATAATTATGTGGGATAAGCATAAATGTTTCCTTCCATTAAATGGTATATAATTCTAAAATTTGTAATTGCACAATAATCTAAAGAGAACATATTGGAGTAGTATATTAGTGCTTCTAGGACAATTGTTGACCCAAATAAGTTTATATACATCTAGTATGGAAAACCTTAATTTTAGTCTTAAATTTGGACTTATAGAAAGCTTTATGTATAGCTTGGTTGATCAATTTCTCATCTTATACAGGTAATTCTAACATATTTTGATTTTGCAGTACAATATCTATTTGTTTTTCCATGAATTACCTTGTAATATGATGAGTTGTTGTTGATTTGTAAATACCAAATTCAAATTCAATAGGTTTTTTTTAGCCAATATGGGAAGTAGAATGTATGGGCATATATGATTGAATCATTTTCTTGCACTCTTTGTTGGTGCACTTAGAGGTCCTCTTATATCAAGATACACAACTATCTAGAGTTTTCAATGTTCATCTTTAAAATTACATAGAATTGTTTTCCAAGCCTTTGTGTCTAACTCCAATATCTCTTTGAATATAATAATGACATTCACAAATAATTGATGGCTAAACCTTCAAGAATATTTACTCAAAAAATCGAGAAGACAACTTATACTCTTAGAATGTAAGATGTATGGAAAGAGGGAAATGTCTCAACCTTCTCATTTTTAACTCATTGATTTTACAAGAAATTTAGTGGATTTCCCATTAACTAGAATAAAAGGACACAAACTCTAATACATTTTGCCTCTAACACTATCTTAAAATATCACAACCTTGTGTATTATGTACTCTTAGTATATTTACTTCTATGAGCGCTTTATCTAGACTTTAGATAATGGAAGGCTTCCCCACGATTGTGACACACTAAAATTATTTTACTTTATTTGGGTTGTAGAAACAAGCTATCACATATCTCAATAACTCTATTAGCTATGCAATATTTTTTAATAGAAAACAACTAGCACATGAAGTCAACAACCCTATTAGTGATTTGCAATGCCTTTTCATTCACCTTATAAAAACAAATTAATAGATAATTTCATGTGGCATTCTCCCTTTCAGAAATTAATGTTGTGAATATGATTTTCATAAATAAGTAGATAATTGCTCTCCTAAATCTCCATCATCATAAATCCTTAAAACTCATATTATCTAGTTTCAAGTAATAATATTCCATCGTGGTGTCAGTCCATGTTAGGGGATTTATATATATAGAAATATTTTTGTGACATTTTTCACTTTTATTAATACTAGTTAAAGTTGTCAAAATTATTTAATTGATTTATTATTTAATTCATCATACATAATTACATAAATAGTAATTATTACATTTCGATATTTAAATTTTGTTCCTTTATACATAATTACAAAACCCTAAAATATAGGATGGGCTTGTTATATTTCACAATATAAATGTAAGATTGACTTTTTCTTATAATTGATATAAAAATGTAAAATTGATTTAGTTATATTTAAAAAATAATAATTCTTTAAAAATATTTTTTATTTTACTATTTAAACTAAATTATTATATTATTTTTAATTTTAGTGATGAAACTTTTTTTAAATAACTAATTATTTTTTAATTGAGAAATATTTTATATATTTAGAAAAAAATATTGGTCTAGTTTAAATATTTTAAGTTTTTGGAGTATATTTTAAGTTTTGCTTTGTAAAAAATCTTAAAATTAAATATATTGCCTATGAAAATTGCATAAGGAAAAATTCAAAACATAAAATAAATAAATTATTCCAAAAATATTTATTAATTAATTTGGTATTCAATTTGTTCTTTAAACAAGTTAAAGTTAAAATTAAAGAAATTAAGATATATGCTATGATTTACCATTAAAAGTAACCTTTAAATTTTTTTATAGATATATAAAATATTTTTTAAAAATTGAGTATAAATAAATATAATAATAATAACATGATGAAAACAAAAACATAATAATAATTTCCAATCATATATATATATATATTTAATTTAACTTATTTTATTATATAAAATTATTTCAAAATTATTTTATTATTATATATATAATTTTTGTTTTAATCATATTTATTTTCATTACTATGATGCTATAATATTTTTAATAAAAAAATATTATTGAATATAATATTATGATGTTCACCTTTACAAATATTATATAAGAAAGATTTCATGCAAATTTGTAAGTCAAAATTGGTGCATTTTTTTAGAAGTTCAATGTCATTCCATACATGTGCAGAGAATGTTATTGTGATTCAATAAAAAAAACTGTCCTATTATCACCGCATAGAAAAATTGTACTGTTACCACCACATATTTTCCGATTTTCGAAAATGGATAACAGATGCAACTATCATTGTGAGGTATTATGGCATATCAAAATTAAGGCAGAGCATTGGTTTAAAAATTGTAGAAGGATAATTAATGACAATTTACTTTAGAAAAAAATATAAATATTGAATCTACCTAGGAAAAAATAAATATAAATATGGAATCTATTGAATGAGAGAAATTGTGAAAATCCTAATTATCTTCCTTGAAAAGGGATGCCTCTACTCTACAGTTGAACGGTCTGAACAAAAAATTTACAAATGGCACACACAGGTAATTAAGCCACCTCTAGCAAGCATCTCCTGATACTGCAATGCAGAGAAATTTGACGCTATAAATTGATATGCTTATAAAGACTATCAATGAATTGTGGGCAGAGGAAGCATAAACAGCCATAAAATTTACATAATAGAGAAACACCAGACAGCAAACTTGGGCTCAACGCCTCAATAAACGACAGAGGTAGATTGAGATGAAGTTTCTAGAACAGCTTCACACATTTACAGAGAAAACCACCTCGAACATCTCCTCACGCAGACCGTACATGATCTTCTTAACTACGACTTCTTCCTCACGCAGAGAAACTGCAACCTCATGCCTAAGCTGTTCACCAGACCATATCTTGTTATTTGCGGCAGCTTCACGTCCTCTAGGCACATTCTGGGTAGATCTGGGCAAGTTCTCCGTAGCCTCAAATCCAGCCATAAACTTTACACAACATGAATTCCTCTGCTTGTCTATCTACTTGCCCTGTTTCTTCTCCAGCCGTGGATGCAGTAATCAAGTCTTCTTCGGGAGCCAACTGGTAGCTCTCCATACTGTTCACTTCCCAACGAGAGTGGATAGTATTCATCTGCCTGACGCTGGATGCAAATGAATGGATGCATGGAAAATAGAGTTGAGAAACGTTGAGCTTCTGAAATATACAGGTGGATTTGCAGGGCTATGGGAGAAGGATGAACCCGTGACGAGATCTGGGCATGTGATTCCGATGAAACAGCTGCAATTTTTTTCCGAATGCCTTAAATCCTCTCTTCCTCAATGGCAATCACTCCGCGAGCATCTGAAATTTCAAAATGTGTGGAGCAAAGGCATTTTGAATTTTCAATATTCAAATGGCTCTCTTGTAAGCTGATGTTCGGTGAACCTCGCGATGTCATGCATGGACATGCAACATGCAAACAGTGTAGCTGGAAATAGAGCCTTTCACGGAAGTCACAGGTTGACTGCGTTCAAAATCCTCCCCTGTGTATTAATTGCATGTTGACGTGACATGAGGATAGTTCGCTGCAAAAATCGGAAAACCTAGATTATGTCAGTGTACCTGCGCCTAACAATCGGTTTTCATACGAAGGCCAAAAATCACCAGAGAAAGGATTTCTGGGCGAACACCGGAGGAGCCCACTGGGGACCCACCTGCCTAGCTGGCTTACCTTGCCTGAACATACAGGGGAGATAAGCTCAGCCATTCTATTCAGATATAATGTATATTCAGGAAAGAAACACAGAACGGTACATTAGTTGCCAGATCTTTGCATACAATACATTCTTTGTTTCTGTTTTTATGTCGTTTCTTGATTTTCTTTTTGGATTGAAAGCAAATTCCATTAATCAAATTGCAACCCACTAGAAGTTTACAGCTTCACGCTCGTCTCCATAGAACACTTCAATTTTTGGGAACACAATAACAAAATATTCTCGTCTAGCGCGTATTGATGTTAATGTCCCGTCTTTAATGTTCAATTTTATATATAGATGTATAGATGTAGAATGGTGTATGGCAACATTTTGTCTTGTGTTTAACTTGTAAATTTAAATATATATGTTGTGTAATAATTTTTCATAATTATATTGGTTGTGTTAAAACTTTATCAAACATATAAAATGAACTTAACTTTTAAACATATTTTTTTTCAGGTTTAAATGTTTAAATATAAAAGTGAAATAATATAGGTTTAAATAAAAAATTTGCTGATATCAATATCTTGAAATGTAATTTTTTCAAGTAATTTATGATCAATATTATACAATAATCATAAAAATACGGATACTTTAAAATATTTGTATATAATTTTTTTAATATATATAGATATATATTTTTGTGTAAATATGGTATTTATCTTTACTTATATTTCTTTATATATTAATTTTTTTTATTATATCTATGCATTTTAATATATATAATATTAATTCTATTATTTGATATACTTATAATATATTTTTCCAATCTATATATATTTTTATATTTGTATTGTAATAAAATTTATATATAAATTTAGTATTAATATTTATCTTTATAAACGACTTTTATTTTAAATTTTTCCTTCCACCACTTTACAATATTATGAATAACTTTTTTGAAAAATAAAATTTTATATTTTCAATGTTATTATAACTCTCTAATTTAAAATGATATAAAGTGCACCACATTTCATAAATATGACAATCTATTAATCGTTATCGTCACTAATAAATTTATATCACATAACTACACAAATGGTAATATAAGAACTAATGCATATATTTGAATTGCATGCCTTCCAATGTTTAAAAAGGATAATAATTATTAGTGCTTTATTGCATATAATATTAAAATAAATGAAACTAATTGTATCATATAATTCATGTATGATTTATGCTTATATTTATAATACACATAGAGTTGCATAATTTAAATTATTTGTACCATTGCACTTATGTCTAGGAATTAATAGTTTGTTAGTATGAATAATGCACACTAATAAAAAAATCTATGTTAAAAATCGTCACTCAATTTTTTTTAGTTATAATGAGCGTTCATTATAACCTTAACAAAACTCTCAATTATCAATGGAAAATGTTACAACAAAGTGTTTTTAAAATTTTTGCTATATCTTATAACATTAAAAGCCTCCATAAAAACCTTCTTTAAAAGGTATTTTCCTTGTTGTAGTGATTGGTACATATTTCTTCTATCAGGCACAACTCTTATATGAAACTTACTAGACCTCATAGAAACAAAAAGTGACAATTATCCATGCGAAACACATTAAATAGTATGATATCCCTACCCCATAATTAAAATTAATTAAACACTGCTTCCTCACAACGTACCTATCCCAATTTTGTAACCATAACACTCTATTGCTTTCAAATGAGATTTATATTTAAATTTCAACATATTAACCAATTCATTTAAAAGTATATATTCTAAACAATTTATTAACAAATTCATTTAAAACTATATTTTCTAAACTACTTCCATTAATCATTAAATTATAACATTTACCTTTTACCATACATTTAATTCTAAAGTGTGTCTTCCTTTGTTCCAGTTCCACAACAAACTCTTTCTTTGTTGCAACAATACTTTCCACATTATCAATTTTTTTCATTTTTCTACTCTCAATCCCACCACACCACCTAACTTATTTCTATAATTAGTTTTTCTTTATTAATATTGGTTCCTCCCTATCGTCTTCATTCATTCTTTAAATATTTAAGCCTTCAAATTCCATGTTTCTCATCCTTTAACACAATTTATTATCAGAGTTTCTTTTATTATCAGAGTTTCTTTATTGTAGCCTCAAGATTTCATATTAAGACCTAGAATATACTCTTGTTGTCACTTAAAGAATCCAATTCCAAGCCTATCACAATAATCCACGAGTCTTTTAAAAAACACCCTAAGGATTTTGGGCTTTTTCCCACTCTTTTGATTACTATAAATACTCATTTTAGCTCAAATTAGATCAAGTTTAAACACTAACATATCATTTCAGATGATGGGATGAATGAACGTAATTGTGTCTTTATTGCTCACACCCTCAACCTTGCCTCCACCATATTCAAAGGTATGATTAGCTCAACATGTTTTATACTTAAAACTCACATCTCAATGATAGTTTCAGACACAACATGTCAAACTCTAATTTAATTTCTACCTATTTTTATTTGTTTGGTTATATTTTTCAACATAATACCAAACATCCTTTTGATATAGGCCTCAATTTGTTTAGGACTAAATCTTTAACTTCCTATCGAGCCAAATAATTATCTCCCCACCTAGGAATATTTGTGGGAAATATTTAGAGTAATCCATAAGTTCAATCTCCTTAGACTCCATGTCCATCCACTTTTAGAATTTACATAAAGCTCATTATACATTTATTATTTTCCAGTGATATTATTTTAGTTTAAAAAATAATTATTATTAAGGTTGATTACTTTTTCATTTTTTTCTTTTTTCTTTTATATTTTTTAATTTATTTTTAATTTACTAGATTGTCTTCTCAATCTATTTTAGTTAATTATTTTTGTTTTTTTTTATTTCTTTTCTTTTAATAATTAAAAATATTGTAAATTAAAACTTATCACATTCACGTTATAATTAATTTGTTAAATTTATAATCATAAGAAAGTATACAAAGTCATTTGGTCGATCCCACCTTCTATACATATAATATCATCTATAAATTGGTACAATCTATTAAAAGGACCTTCCTTGTATTTTAAATATTTTCAATTAAGAACATTGTAATCACTATAAATGTAAACTAATTTTTTCACTTTTAGTTTGTCTTCATTACATGACTAAAAACTTAAAAACTTAAGTACTTTAATTCCTATATCTTCATTACATGACTAAAAAATTAAAAACTTAAGTACTTTAATTCCTCTTGTAGGTTGAGTAGCTATGTGTAACATTAAACATGGAGATTTTTTTTTATCTTCTTTAGTGAAGACTAAAAGCTTAAATACTCCTCTTATTCTCATAGATTGTGGAACTCACTACTTGTGGCATTAACCATAACAATGTATTTTAGATCTTCAACATCTATCACATAAATTTTTCATCTATTTATTGGGTCTTTATCACGAATCATCTTATAAATGGATTACTTATATAGACAAAATAAAATAATTGACATGAAATATAGCATCATTTCCTAACACTTTCATCCAAATATAATCATCCATGAATAGGGTTACCTAATGTCAACCCTCAAATGGAATTCCCCCCATAATATCAATAAACAAAACCTCACTAGAATGACTAGATCATTCTGCCCCGTACCCTACCGTGTTGGGCGGATGTGGATTCGGTAGATGTTTTTTGCTTTCCATCTACGGTACCCACCCCTCTAATAAGCCCTATCATAAGGCGGTATGGGTTAAACACTAAATAAATCATTCCATCAGTAAATCTAGGAAGCACTATCTAAACAAATAAAGAGATAAGTGGTGTATAATACTGTATATAAGCAGCTACATGTAATAAGCACCACCTAGCTCGTATGGATTTTGTATTCATTGGTGGGAAGGTTGTATCCCCCCATCCCAGGTAACAGGTATAGGCCGTACAGGTTCCAGGTTGGTTTAGTTCTATCTGTGTTTCCCCGTGGACTTGGTCAGATAGAATGGAAAAAATGAATAGATAATTGGTCTAGATAGAGACGATGTAGAAAATTTAAAATTTAAATAGTATAGTAAAATGTGAAAACCATAAATTCAAAGGATTTCAAGGAAATGAAAATATCATGAATAGAATAAAAAAGAATTATAAAACATGTAAATGCAATAAATTTAATTGAAGAAAATGATATGAATTTTGCATATTCATTAGCAACAATAGAAGACTTATCTTTTATTGTAAAAAAATTTAAGTAAATAATTGTATAAGAGTAATTTTACACCCAACCATGGGTATGATCCTTAATTTGAGGTATGAGGAAATCATGGTGAATGAAACAAGATACGAACTTCTATCTCTCTGAACCAAAATAATGTACGATCATCCTAATCTAATCTATTAACTGTAGAGAATTACCTTTTTTCTATCTCTCTTATATGGCCAATCTAGTCTCATGCCCAATAATCAACAACCAAGGAACTATTACTTTACCCCACATTACAAAATAAAGGCATTCCCCTTCTCTACTCAATAGTCCCTCAGAGTACCCTTCCCTTACAATGTTCTTTAATGTCTGCAAAAAGAGTCCAATTAAATTTTTTCTTTTATAGAACTACAAATAAGAAAAATACTAGGATCCCAAGCATCCAAAGATAAATAAATGAATAGTGGATGAAAGGTTCTTGACTTACCCTCTGAAATGACTTAAACCCCGATTATTTCATCCCACATCTAAAATTCCATCTTCATAGTGTTTATTTCAGTTAATTTCCAACTTGGTAATATTTAACAATGGATAGTGTATCATGAGAAACTTAGAATACCAACATGAGAATCCTTCTAGAATGAATGTTAGAGTTAACGTTGATTAGAGGTTTGGTGGAAATGATGGTTGGCATTACTTCTAACTAGAGGAATGTAAGATTTTAGCAATTTCCATAATGATTATTTATCAACCCATGATCCTAGAATTGTGTGAGAAGACAATCTGAGCCAACCTATTATATACATTCAACGATGATATGTCAAAGAAGGTGGGTGGATTTATTGAAGGAATGTGGAGAAAAGATATAAGTTCTAAGGTTGACACATAGAAATAAAGGGTTTTATTTCTCATAACCCACACTTTTCCTCTTCTCATATAGTGAAACCATAACCCCTCTATGCTTTATGCATCCATCTTATACCATTTTATATTAAATTCCAACATTGATATAATTTGAGGGGCAAAATTTAGTCCATGAGCTATTTTTTGTCCCATTTTTTAAATTAATTTGCCCAAATTCCATGGGATAGTTTTTTTACTCTAAAAATAGTCAAAATTGTCCAAATACTATATAAAGTCAATAAAAATATAAAAAATTTTACAAAAGAATTAATCAAATATTTTATAATTACAAATTTAAGAATTCTAACCATTTACTATTCAAACCTTGTATTATTTATACTAATCTCATATACTATTTATACATAATCTCATCAAATCCATTCCATATGTCAAAACATGAAAATTAAATAGAAAATTAAACATGAGATGCTTATTTTAAATCTAGATAAAAAAATAAAAATAAAAAAACTTGTTTATTGTTATTATTATTACCTTTACTAGCTTTATTACCTGAAGAATAATATAGAAATTCATAACAACATTTACAATATCAAACCATAGTATTGAGTGGAGCTATTCACAAGGTTATAGAGCCTTATGAAGAGAGAACTTTGATTTACACACAAATATTAATATTAATTTATAAAGAGATACCACATGTACGAGATTTAGTTAGAAATATGGTTAGAGTGTAAATAAAAATATATTTATAATAATAAATATTTTAACTTTAAATATTTATGTTTTCATAAATTCTAAAATCAATAATTATGGTAAGATACATCATAAATTAAAAAAAAAAATCAAAATATATGAAAAAATAATAAATTTCAAAATATTTGATTTTATAAATGTTCAATAAATTCAATATAGCTCTAAATTGATAGTTATAAACATTTTTTTTATAACTATAAAAACCATGTAACTTTACAAACAACTTGATTGATAGTTATAAACATTTTTTCTTATAACCATGTAAACAATGTAAAGTTAATTTCACAAACAATATTTTTTATAATTATATAAAGTAGTTAAAGTTAAGAAATATTTAAAAAAAATTAATGAGAATTGAACATAGTTGGAAAGGGAAACAATCATTCCTCTCAACCACTTAAGCTACAATTAATGGACAAAACAAAATAATATATATTTTTATATATAATTTTACATTAAAAAAATAAAATACTAAATAGAAATAAAAATAAAATTATAAATATTTTATTTGAATAAAATTTCTAAAACATTTATTTAAAAATAATTTATTATTTATTATTTATTTTTAATTATCCAAATAGGGTGTCCTTGTATGTTAACTTATCTTTAACTTATTGTGAGATATATCATCTATTTTATTTTTTTACAAAAAAACTGCATTTTACTGTATTTTTTAGATGCTTAAATAATATACTTATATATGTTATGAATAGAGAAGAAAATATACAATCCTTTACTTCAGTCCGTCCCTATACAAAAACAAATATATACGTCATCCATCACCTGCCTGGAGATTACAACTTCTTGTTTCCCTTGTCAATTGAAGCTAGATATTGCTTGCTAACAATCCCCTGTACAGTTATGTCCTATCTCGCTATAGGTTTTATCACTGTTATATATATATATAAACTGACAGACACACACACAGTTCACAACGAAATTGCACCAATGTATTATACACAGAGGCAAATCATTTTATAAAGAAACTAACATTAAAATACAGAAGAGTGCATAAAGAGGAACACAGTCACACGCTCAAGAAAGGCACCAAATGGGGCAAAAAAATATATATTGTTTACTTCAGCGTTCTGTATACACCACAGACTCAACCAACTCTCTCTACAAATACAATACAACCACTTCAAAAATAAATTACAATCGAGAATTTTTAGAATTCGAAGCGTGTAGAGCTTTCCATGGATGCGGATGGGAGAAATTGGATTGACTGAGAAGCCTCTTCTCATTTAATACAACAATCACTATTCTAACTTCCAACTGACTAAGAAGACTGAATTGGAAACGAACAGGTCAGCTGGCTTATATATGTTAGAATTTGGTTACCCTTCGAACATTCTCCCACTTGAAATCAAATGAAGGCAAACCTATGATTATTTATCCAAAACTATGAATCATGTTACTCCCAAGCCAACTAAGCTTCTACAGCTCTTGCTTGTCTCTTGGAAAAACTTCTCTAGACTTAAATGAACTTCTTCCAAGACCTGGTGAGTCTAGTAGTAACTTAGATCAATGTTCTTGGACTTTGAGTGAAATGTTGGGTTCTTTGCCAAGTGAATGGCACTTTGACTATCACAATGCAACACATAATTGTCTCGCTTAATTCCCAGCTCTCCTGGGAATTGTTGCATATAGAACATCTCTTTGCAAGCCTATGCTGCAAGTATATAATTTTCCTTGGTTCTGGAGAGAGCCACAACCTTTTGTATCCTAGATACCCAAGACATCGCTACACCTGCAAATGTATACAAGTAGCCAGTGGTGGAATTTCTAGTGTCCACATCTCTAGGCATATCTGCATCTATAAAACCTTCAAGCATAATACTAGAATTTCCAAAACATAAACAATAATTACTAGTACCCTTAAGGTACCTTAAAATCCACTGTAACGTTTTCCAATGCCGTTTTCCCAGATTGGTGAGGAATCTACTCACTACTCCCACTGAATGTGCAATGTTCGGGCGTGTACATACCATGGCATACATAAAGAAATCAATTATTGAAGCATAGGGGATTTTACTCATTTCATCCTTCTCCTTGCCGTTACAAGGGTGTAAATCAACACTCAATTTGAAGTGGGATGCAATGGGTGTACCAAATGGCTTGGAATCCTTCATGTTGAACCTATTAAGCACCTTATAAATATACTTTTCTTGTGACAACCACAACCTTTAGTTCTTTCTGTCATGTATAATCTGCATGTCCAATATTTGGTGTACTTGGCCCAAATCCTTCATTGCAAATTGACTACCCAAGTCTTTTTTGAACCTGTTAATCATGCTCTTACCATGCCCAACAATTAGCATGTCATCCAAATATAGCAATAAAATAATATACTTTTCTTGGTCATACTTCTTAATGTAAACACAATGATCAGCTTCTAGTCTTCTAAATCCTTGTTACAAAATGAATGAGTCAAACTTCTTATACCATTGGTTAGGTGCTTGTTTCAACCCATAGAGGCTCTTCTTCAACCTACAAACTAGATTTTCTTTACCTTTTGTTTTGAATCCTTCAAGTTGCTCCATGTAAATATCCTCCTCCAATTCTCCACAAAGGAAGGGAGGTTGTCTTCACATCTAATTGTTCACACTTCAAATCTAAAGCAATGACAAGACCAAGAATAACTCTCATGGATGAAATTTTAACAACATGTGAAAAATACCTTATTTTCGTTAAAGTCAATACCTTATTTTTGGGCAAATCCCTTCACCACCAACCATGCCTTGTACCTATCCTTGTTTCCTTCACGCTCATGCTTGATCTTGTATACCCAGGTTTTTTGAAGATATTTTCTTCCTTTTGGAAGCTTTACTAGCTTCCATGTTTTGTTCTCCAATAGTGAGTCCATTTATTCTTGCATGGTGTTCTTCCAATCTTTGTTATGCTCATCACCACAAGCCTCCTGAAAACAATGAGGTTCACCTTCATCAGTTAATAAAATATAATCTGAGGGAGGATACCTTTGTGATGGCTTATGAGGCCTAATGGACCTGCAAACCGGTTGTGGTGGTATATTTTTCGGTTGGACCTCTTGTAACGACTGATACAAGCCTCTTCTTCTTCTCGTTGTCCATCATTTTCAGCAATCTTCCAATCATGTTCAGTTGGATGTTCACCATTTCTTCCTATTGTCCATAATCTTATTGCAATGGTGGTATGTTTTCTTGCTGATCAACATACCTATCAATAGATTTCTTAACCTCCATATCACCTGTAGGATTCTTAAACATATCTAATTCATTAAATATGACATCCCTTCTTCTAATAACTTTGCATTTAAATAGATCCCATAAACAGTAACCAAACTCACCATCCTCATATCCCAAGAAAATACATTTCATTGATTTATTGTGAACTTAGTTCGTATGCTCTTTGGGAATATGCACAAATCCTTCACATCCAAAAATTCTAAGGTGAGAATTGTTTACCTTCTTTTCTATCCAAACTTCTTCAGAAATGCCACCATCCAAAGTTGTAGTAGGTGATCAGTTTATGATATAACATTTTTTCCTCATTGCTTTTTCCCAAAAATGATTCTCCAACTTGGAATTTGACAACATGCTCCTCATATTTTCCATGATGGTGTGGTTCATCCTTTCTGTAGTACCATTTTGTTGAGGAGTACCAAGGACGGTCTTCTCATTCTTTATGCCAAACTTGTTGCAATACTATTGAAATCATTAGAGCAATATTCTCCACAATTATCTATCCTCAAGCACTTGAGAAGCTTTTTAGTTTCTCTTTCAATTCCAACATCAAATTTTTGAAATATCTCAAGCACCTCGTTCTTTCCTTTCATGGGATAGGCCCAAACCTTCCTAGATGCATCATATATGAATTTAACAAAGTATGAGGCTCCTCTAAGATTTTTGATATTTACTAGACCAAACACATCAAAGTGTACCAATTTTAGCAAATTTGTTCTTCTTTCATGGCCACCTCTCATAAATGAGATTCTACATTGTATACCATATATACAATGCTCAGAAAGTCCAAGTTCATAGGATTTCAAACCCGACAGCATATTTTGGCCATCAATAATTTTTAGGCCTCTTCCGCTCATGTGTCCCAAGCGTTTGTGCCATAAATATGGTGAGGTTCCTTCTTTTGCAACAACAATCACATATGATTTTCTTGTATTTTCTCTTAAGGTATACGATGTCCTTGTTTTGAGTCCTCTAGCCATGACCAAGTTACGCTCCTTTGCTAATTTTCCAACCACTCATTTCTATACACTATGGTGGAAAGGGACAGACCAATCCAGAAAGAAACAAATCGTACCAGCATAGAGAGAGAGTTAGCTTTCAAAAGCTAGTGGAGCAACCTTCATCATCTAATTTCCCCACTGAAATTAGTCTAATGAGCATTTTTGGGACATGCCTAACTTGTTTCATCAAGATATCATGGCCATCCTTTGATTGGATTCGGACATCTCCCACTCCAACAATATTACAAAATTGATTGTTTCCCAAATGTACTCTACCATAGTCTCTAACTTCATATGAGAAAAAATGGTTTTGCATGGGGTTACATGGTGAGATGCCCAGGAATCTAGGATCCAATCAATGCTACTACTGGAAGTATATAAGCATTCTTCTTTTATTGAAACAGTAAATAAAAAATCACTATTTGAAGGTACAACAATGTTCTCACCTTCATTTGTGTTGGCTGATTTTTTATTTGAGCTGGATGGATTTTGCTCCTATTCTCTCTTCCATATCCGTCACTCTTTTTCCATGTGTCCTAGTTTTCCACAATGATAGAAAGTAATTCTTCCTCTTCTTGATTTTGATCTACCTCTTGACTTGGAACTCCCTTGCCAAGTTCGGTCAATTTTTCTTCCATGATCAGCTATGGTGAGAGATGAACTCCTCCTTGGTTTTCTATGACCAATTTTCATTGCAGTTCCTCATTCATTAAGCTATTGCTAACATCATCACTTCAGGGTCACTGTAGGAAATGAAGTCCTCATGGAAACTATCAAATTCTCTCGGTTGTATGGCATGGAGAACATGAGTAGGATGGCTCTGATTTCATCATACAATACAATTTTGATAGAGGTAAGTTGATTGGTAATGATGCTAAATTCATTTAGGTGCTCTGCAACTGAAGCACCCTCCTTCATCTTGAGGTTATACACTTTCTTCATCAAAACACCTTGTTTTATGTTGTGTTTTTCTCATACAGATCATGCAATTTCTTCCATATACATAATGTCAGCTTCTCTCCAACCACATTGAAGTATACATTCTTTGCTAGGTACTACCTGATTGTGACAATGGCCTTCCTATCAAGCTTGTTCCGCTCTTCATCTATCATTGATGAAGGTTTACTTGTTGCTCCCTCAATGGAAAAATATTGATCTTTCAAGATCAATATGTCTTCCATCTGAGCTCTCCATAGGTAAAAATTAGCCCCATTCAATTTCTCCATGTCACTCATGGTTGTAGTTTCCATGCTGCTTCAAATGGTTTCCCTCAACAATGAAATTGTGAGACCCAACTCACACAAATGTTGTAACAGGCCCAGCTCAGGTAGATAACATGTTCTTTGCTTTTTTATTACCACTACTGAAGGCTCCCACTTCCAAATTCTGGCCTCCACAAAATCTCACAGGCTTGCAGGAAGAGCAAATACACACTAGAAAACCTCTAAAATGCAGCTTCTTATATAGTAGGGGCTGGCTCCAACTTGCTGTAATACCATTTTTATGAACAAAGTAGCAAATATACGGTCCTTTACTTCTGTCTATCTGTGTACAACAATATCAAATATCCGTCTTACTTGTTAAGCTCTTATTGGCCTATTCCCATCCATCATCTACCTAGACATTGTAGCTTCGTGTTTCCCTTGTCAATTGAAGCTAGATATTGCTTGCTAACAGTCCCTCGTATAGTTGTATCTCATGTGCCTATAGGTTTTATCACCTCTATTTATATGTAAATGCATATATATATATATATATATATATATAAATTGACAAAAATACACAAATCTCACAATGAAATTGCACAACTATTTCACACATATATAGGAAGATAATTTGATAAACAAACTAACACTAAAATAAATAAGAGTGCATAAAGAGGAACACGGCGCATGCACACCACAAACTCAACCAGCTCTCTCTACAAATACAATACAACCACTTCAAACTTCATCGAGAAGCATATGCTCATTTAATACAACAATCAGTATTCTACCCACTAGCTGACTAGGAAGACCCACGGGTGAGCTGGATGATATATGCCAAAATTTGGTTTCACCTTCTAAGAATATCATCTAATGATTTTGGTAAAATATAATTAAACATCCATAAGTTAAATGATCTGTATAACTAATTTTATAATATCATCTTGATTTTGGTAAAATATAATTAAATATGCATAAGTTAAATGATGTAAAGCTAATTTTGTAATAAAGTAATTTTTATGATGGATATGTTTGCAGGGCGTAAAAATGCAAGCATAAAAATAAGCACTCAATAGGTATACTATTAAAACACCCACTGTAATAGGTCATCCAAATCCATCCAAAATATATTTAAAAAAAAAATTAAAACCATCAATATTTTTTATATATTTTGCTTACATTAAAAATTATTGATTTTTTAAATAAAACTTTAAGTTAACTAATATGACTTCTTCTTCAACCATAAAATAATAAATACATTAAAAGTGAAATTTAAAGTTATGATTTTTTTGTTTTCGAGGGTAAGAGATATACTTAATTAATATAGTTTGAATTTTTTATATTTCACGCTAAGCATTTTTTTTCAATTTATTATAAAATTAAACCATTCCCATATTCATTATGGCTATGGGCCTCTACAAGCAGAAATGGGAAATTTAATTTTCTTGTAACGGGTAGATTAATTTTCTTGTAATATGGGTTTGTAAACAGATACTATAGATTTAAAATTCTATGGATATGCTTCTTCGTCTGCATTGAATGGAGGATCATCATTTAATATACTAAATTTCATAATAGGTCTGTTACTGTTACGGCCGCTTAGTCGAAATGTTAATGAAAATTGGGATGTTAATAGCCAGTAATGGATGCCATGCAAATATATATATCATGCAAATATATATATCAGTATTAAAGTAGGAGTGAAAAAATATTCTTATCATTCTTCCCAACCACTCAAGTTACAACTAATAAACAATATGCACGTTCAATGAATTTAAAAACTTCACCACTTTTATATATAGTTGTCACATTCACATAGTGGGTATTATATATTCTTAAACACTTCTTATTTTTCCATTTTATTGATTTATTATTTAACATGGAAAAACTTAATTATAACTTGTAAATTTGTAATGAGGACAATGGTTATTGGTTGCTATGTGGCAATATGCTGGCTTGTCATTGTTATCCAAATAACAGAAAGCCATTGAAATAATTTGCTAAATTGTGATCTATAATATAATATATGGGAGAGTTTCAATCTTCTTGTTCGTCCATTAAAATGTTTACGTGTCTAAAACAAGGTCTTAGACAATCAAATGCAATGTTAAATTGATTTTTGCCAAAAGAAACTTTTAAATTGTGTTTTTTATCAATTCAATTAATTGATATGATTTCAAGAAAACATTTACATGAATGAGGGTGTCCATCCTAATATTTCCATAAAACTGCCGTTTTATCAATTCAATTAATTGAGTGTCCATGCTAATATCTTCCATGTTTTATAAAAAAATTGTACGACTTAAAAGTCAATGTCAACAACATTATAAATAACCTAGGAATGAAAAGTATGAAATCTTGAAATTCAATTCATATTTCTAAGTTACAAGAATTCAAATTCGGTAACATTTCAAACAAAATCAATGAGATGCCTTCTAAGTCATTTTTGTCAGCATACTTGGTCGATCGATGACCGTTGTTGAGAGTTACCAACTCAAAGCTTGGCTCTTACCTCTTGGCTTGATGCGACAACTCAATTATTTGTCTCTTCTTTTCTCTATATATTTATTTATTATTATACGTGTGAATGAGCGAAGGGCCTTGACACCCATGTATGCTTCTTCGATTTTACAAATTAGCATAGCTTCCATCTCTTATGTGATGTATATCTCTACACCATGTATTCATTTCCTAAGCCAAATTCTTATGGCAACAATGTTTTGTCTTGTAGTTTAGTTATTTACATATGCAATTTCATCTTTCATTACAATAATATATGTGTGAAGAGGTAGATTAAATATTTATATTTATTTTTGCAAATGAATTCATTCTTTAGTGTCACAATCACAATCTACAACCCTTTATTATATAAATTATTTTTTCTACAAGTTAGTATGTCCTTCATATTCTATCCATAATCTATATCAATGGTATCTGATCCTTTTACTTTTTTATGCATATCATTTCTCACAAGATTTGCATATAAGAAACTTTGTCTATAAATGCACAATCTGCGTAGCTACCTTTCTTGACACTACAACTCAAACAATCTAAGATGAAAAAAGAGAATGAAGGGTCTAGAGGGATTACAAGAAGTTGCTTTCCCTTTTTGATGCAATAGGAATGCACTCATGTCGAAAAAATAAAAATGTGTGTGCATTATAGGGAATGGACATTCACTCTAGCTTAAACAGGTTCAAGTACCTTACAAACCGCCATGCATCAATGCCATAATTTAAGGTAAGAGACATGTTAACATAGGAACATGCCTTCTTTTCAGCAAACATGGAAACATGAGCACACACCCACAAGAATGAATGTGCATTCCTGTTTGTTTAAAAAAAAAGGATGGTCGATCAACATTTGTTGAATCGGCCTTCCCAAAATCGACATCAACCCCCCTACTAGTAGAGAACAAAAGCATGTTCTAGGTTGGAGAATCCAACCACTACCATAGCCATCTACTATAGGTGAGCTGAATTCTCATTAATTTTATATATTTGTATTTAGAAATTTGTTTTAAAATATTTTTATTCTTTAATTCTAATTATTATTAATCAAATTTTGTGGAAAACCTTGATCAAAATGCAAATCAAAACCCTAACCCCCCACAAGACCAAAAAATTGAATTAAATCAATGTTTAGATGAGTTGAGAAACTTAATTAGGGAACTTAGAAACACAAGAGAACCATGACACTAGTCATGAGTCCTTTCCCTTGACACCTTTATGTATTCCATTGCCCATTCCCATGACTAAGTATTTGATATATATCCAACTATGGGGAAAGGATGCAGGAATTTTACTCAACTGGAATTATTAAATAAGAGATTAAAAAATTACATATAAATAAAAAATCTATTTTATGGTTGTTAATTAACCCTATAACAAACTGACCACTTGATTTGAGAATGAGGCGTCTTTGCATAGATTGGTTCACATTCCAACCATGGAGAGACCACTCAATGGATCAATGTTTTATGGTGTTTGATAAACCTCCCTATAATAACAAGAAGGATCCCTTGTATTTTGTTTGAAAATTATGGGCTGAGTTCATTCTTGGTCTCCATGTCAATTATTTTAACATTGGTGAATTACAAGGGGTTGGTCTTGGCTCAGGCCATGATTGAGAAAATGCTAGATGTAATCCATTGAGAGGGATATGTACCCCTAGAAGCATGCCCGACCCCCCCCCTGCTCTCCCCCTTAGCCACCTCAACTTAGAGATAGGATTTGCGCATTTAGTACTACGATATCATCCTTGACATGTAGTCTAGTGTAGCACAATGCGTTTGTAGCAACATCTCATCAAAAGGGATCCACTCTCACTGTTGAAGTCTAGTTGTTCCTTATCAATGCTCGCATTATGGACGTACTTGTTATGTCTTGAGAGAGGATCCTATTCAAGACAGTTTCTTAGATAAAGCTAGTATGACAATTTTTATATATCCATTGCTTTTATATTTAATGTTGGATTTGACATTTATATTTGGTAAACCTAACTTTAAAGTAATTTTAATGTATTTTTTATTTATTTTAGGTACATCTCTTCTTTCGTGACACCCCTCCATGCAGGAAGTGGGTTGACTCATCATGCTAATTCCCATAAGTGATCTGTATTGTTCACGGCGGAGGATCTTCCACTGACTATAAAAGGGATACTTTGCCACTTACAATTGCAATTAGATCACACTAATTTCCAGAAGTGATCTCGATCGCTTGCGGCGAACAAACTTGCATTGGGTGTAAAAAGGGTACTTTTCCGCTAACGACTACGATTAGATCACACTAATTCTTAAAATTGATCTAGATCATTCGTGGCTAAGGAGGCCCACACAAAATATAATGATGGGACCCATGCACCAAATTCCAGGATTCCGCTAAGCAAGTTCACATCAACGATCTTGACTCTCCACGGTGATGGAACTAGAAAAGGAAATGATAAAGGATCTCATGCGCCGACAGATAAGATTAATTGGAGTACCTTCATGTGGATGATTTGGGTTATTCGTGGGGTTCAATGAAATAATATTACAAGATGATACGCCACGTGCCAATGACTATGATTAAGTTGTGTTTCTTTAACAAGTAATGTGGATTTTTCACACAAAGGGGTCTCCTCTATTGCCAAAGGAGATAATTGATCACTTGGAGAATCATGGATTGACCTTAAAAATGAATTTTTACCCTTTGTTGATCAATGGGAAGAAGTATCTCCTCCCGATTTAACCAAAACCTCAGCTCGATAGCTAATAGGAGCCTCCCTTGGAAAATTGGAAGCAAACCCCAAACATTGGTTCTGTAATTTCGAGTTATCCCAACACCTAGTCCCTGATAAATTTTCATTCTTGAATTGTCCATTTATGTTTGAATAATTAGAATCTGTCCACATCAACTATCAATACCAGTAATGGTCAAGTGGCTCTTTTTGAAATCTCAACATTCTCAATTGCTATGATAATGGGCACTTCCCCTATTGGGGAGGTCATATCCCTTAAGGGTCACACCACTCATTATAGAGGTATAAACCATTTCAATTGGACAAGATACAAATTCGACTCATGGACAATTTGGTCGCATCAGAAGTTCACCTCACCCCATGGAAAGATGAAAAATTGTCATCTTGGAACCAAGAGACTTTCTTTTCCCTTATCCATTTATGTTTGAATAATTAGAATCTGTCCACATCAACTATCAATACCAGTAATGGTCAAGTGGCTCTTTTTGAAATCTCAACACTCTCAATTGCTATGATAATGGGCACTTCCCCTATTGGGGAGGTCATATCCCTTAAGGGTCACACCACTCGTTATAGAGGTATAAACCATTTCAATTGGAGAAGATACAAATTCGACTCATGGACAATTTGGTCGCATCAGAAGTTCACCTCACCCCATGGAAAGATGAAAAATTGTCATCTTGGAACCAAGAGACTTTCTTTTCCCTTACCTTAATAGTGGTAAGGGATTCTAGAAAGTAAATTGATAAAGGAATGGAAAGGATGGTGGATAAATATAACTACAAGGGTGCACCTAAATATAATTATGCATAAGGTATAGCAGCAGGAATTATGTCGTAGTTAGCAAGCTTCAATGAAACTGGGGTTTTTAGATATTATTCTTACTTGGTCTATCTACTTATTTTCAATCATTCTCAACACTTTTAATCCCAAGGTATTCAAAAAACAAAATATAACATCCCCCCAAAAATATATGTCTGGATACTTTGGGTTATGAAGGGGGAGGAAAATTTGGGCATCTGGCATCGCTTTGTGTCTCCATTTATGTATAGACCTTTTGCTTTGATTAATGGGAGAGAGCACAGAAATACCATTGATATAGTGGCTAACTAATTCCTTAAGAAGGGACATGGAAGGTCATTCTTGTAGCAGTAATTGAACAAAGCAATGAAAAGGAAGAAATTTCAATCCCTGAGGCTCATATTCCCTCACCTCCCAAAGAAGAAGAACCATACTAGAAAACTATTCCCATCATGCTATTTATGGGTTTCGATCCAGAATGAGGGATGGGGAAAGATGGGTAGGCCAGTAAAGAACTCATTCAACTTGAGAAGAGACCTCGATGATTAGGTCTAGGAGATGAGGCAAGTGTATCAAATCATGAACATCAAGGACCACTAGAAACAAATTATCATTAAGGGCATGTGCAAGCTAATGAGGGTCACTTTTGGCGCATTAGATGCAATAGAAAACTGAAAAATCAAGCATCCTTCAACTTACTTTGTATTTTTGAGATACTTACACAAGATATCTTGCATCGAGTAAAAAATATGATATGTTGGAAATTGAGTCACGTTTATGAATATATAAGTTTCAAGTATTGAAAATTTACATAACTATGTCAAATTACATCTTTTCTAACAATCGCTTTTTATTTTTTTGGAAAATGATAAGGTATATATGTTTTTGTGAGTTCGGCCTTTGAGTGCCTAAATAATGGTTTCAGGCTACAAAAATTGGTAGACATGTATAGAACCTGTAGCACTAGTGCAACAATATTTTTCAAAAATTAAATGCGTAATTTTTTATTTTATTTTTAATTATGTAAGTGATCAAACCTCAAGAATGGTACGTTAAATGTGGGTGCATCCTTTGAAGGTCTTGATGTAGTTATTTCGACTTGGATTTTTTATAGCATGTAGAGGTCGGTGTCTACTAGTGCAGCATACATTTTTTTTTTTAAATGGTTGTGAAATGAAAAAGTTACGGAATAAACATTAACAACATGTTTTTTGAGTTGAGTGATGACACAAGAAAATTGGGAAACAAATAGAAAAAATCAATATTTTTTTTAGAAAATTACACATTTGGAATCTGCATTAAAAATTCTATCTATGCCTATAATTTCTCCAATAATGGTCATGTATTGCATGCTGTATAGAGCGGTGAAAAACGAGCATATTGAGAAAAATGGTGGAAATGCCTAATTAGCTATGGTTCAGTAAATTCCATAGTACAGGTTTGGTAAGTTCGAACCAATCACATAGGACTGTGGTTGACACGCAAGCGCATGAGGAGGGGGTTATTAGGTGCTCGGGAACATGCGCATGTTCTGTTTAAATTCAAATATTTTGGTTGGTGCGCTTGGTGTTAGAAGAAACGTGTGCGCATTTTGAACTTCACAAATTTATGTTTTTAAGTTTTGAATGGAGATAAAGGAGGTGAGAGAGAGAAGAGAGATACAAGAGGGGGGCCACGAGACATATATTTAAGGATTTGGGGAGAGTAATGATAAGGGAGGGAAATTAAAGGCCTAAACCCATAAGTTGTCTAAGTCCTAAAACCCCTAAATACCTACACCCCTAAGAACCTAAGCCCTTAACACATAATCCCTTACCCCATTAATATTTGATCATAAATCCCTTAACCTAGAAAGGTATTACTCCTTAATTACCTAGTCCCTTAATTAGCCCTTTATCTCCCCTCACTATTGTCCTTATCCTCTAATTCCTTAAGCCTTTAACACTATAACACCTTAGACCTCAATTCCTAACCTCTTAAAACCTAACCCCCTAAGCCCAGAGTCCTTAATCCCTTTACCCCTAAATCCCAAACCGCTAAACCCATTAATTCGTTGAATTGTTTATCTGTAATCCTTTAACCATTAGTCCTCTAAGCTCTAGTTTACCCTATATAGGTAAAATAATTCTTTACCTCTACACTACGTTTGCATGTGCAACCTCCCTTGTGCTAGTGTGCCCCGCATTTGCTTGTGCGCTCTATGTTTGCATGTGTGCTCTTTGTTTGCATGAGAGCGCTGTGTTTTCTTGAGCTCTCTCCCTCTATATTGATCGCTCCTCTCTCAACTTTGGCATTCTTGCTTGAGCTTGTGCATTAGTCTCTTTAAGCTCTAATTTATCCCTTATAATCCTTTAATCCTTTAACCCATTCACCATTAATACCTAACCTCATAAACACTAACACGCTAACCCCATAGAACTAAATCAATTAACCCCTAAGGCCTCTAACCCCTAAACCCCCTAACCACTTTATCTATAACCCCACAACCCCTAACCGCTAATACCTTGTCCACCCCTAACCCCTAAACAGTCTAACCCATATTACTTAAAAAAGCCCAAATCCCTAAGCCCTTAACCCTAGAAATAATTAAACCTTTTTAACTTCTTGGGCCTTAACCCCTAACTGATTAAACCCTATCCCCCTAACCATTGAGCTCTAAATTCCTTAACCCCTAATTCCCATTACCCACAAAACCCCCTAACACCCTATCTGCTTAACTTCCTAACCAAATCTTTAAACTTGTTAAAAACTTTATGCCCTTACCTCTAAACTGTTAACCCATAACACCTAAAAGTCCTAATTAACCCCCTAACCGTAAAACCCCTAACCAATAATACCTAAATCCCAAACCCATAAACCCTTAGAAAATCATAATTCCTCATCCCCTATAGGTCATTAATCCCTTAAAACCCAAGCCTTTAATCCTTTAACTCCTTGACACTTAACCCTTAACCAAATCAACCCTAACATCCTTACCCTAGAGCCCTAAAACCGTTACCCTGTAAATCTGCTAACCCTTGAAGGACTCACCTCTTAAATAATGACCAATACCCTAACCCTTATGTCCTTAACCAGTAAGCCCCTAAGCCCATAATTCTTACAAACCCTTAACAGTTAGCCCCTGCACCCTTAAGGCTTAACCTATTGAACCCTAACCCCCTAAATTAGTGCCATCAATCCCTTAACCCCTAAAACCCTTTATCACTAAGCACTTGAAACCCAACACCTAAGCCATATTTATCCACAAACACTTAATCCTTTAATCTCTAACCTCTAAAACCCTAACACTTTAAACCCAAATCCCTTAAACGAGCCATAGAATGATGAGCTAATCTCTAAATATTTAAACCTATAAACTACTTTATCCCTTTACCTCTAAACGCTTAAACCCTAAGTCCTAGTTAACCCCCATTACCCTAAAACCCCTAACCCAGAATCCCTCAATCCCAAAGCCCATAAATCCCTAGAAATGAATCTCTCATCTCCTAAAAGTCATTAATCCCTTAAACCCCAAACCTTTAATAGTTAAACCCCTTGAAACTTAACCTTTAACTGACTCAACGCTAACATCCTAACCTTAGAGCCCTAAATCCCTTAGCCTATAAATCCCTTAACACCTAAGCCCCTTGACCCAAAACCCTTGACCCTTAACGCTTACACTCTTGAACCCTAACCCCTTAACATTGGTCCTCTCAGTCCCTTAACCCCTAAATCCCATAACACCTAAACCCCTTTATCTCTAAGCACTTAACATCGGATGCCTTTAGAAGCCCTAGTTTATCCACAAACACTTAATCCCTTAATGTCTAACCTCTAAAACCCTTAACCCCTAATCCCCTTGATCCCAAACCCCAAACCCCTTGACCCCTAATCCCCTTAATCCCTTATCCCCTAACACCAAATCCATATTTAACCTCCTAACCCATAAAACATGAAGCCCAAAACCTTACAAGATAATTTGGGATCTAGGGAAATAAAGGAAATTTATTGTCTTGGGAAGAAAGTATTAAATAAGGTTTTGATGAAAATGCAAATTGTATATATTACCATAACGCTAGCGTATTTGTTGATGAAAAAACGCTTGCGCGTTATTTGATGAAGAAATGCTCGCACGTTATTTGATGAAGAAACCCTCGCCCATTTTTGGCCACTAAACATTATTTAGTCGTGCACCAAACATATTAATTTCCTAGGAATTTTTTAACATTGAAGAAACGCGTGCACGTTATGGTTTTAAGAAATGCTAGCACATTTTGTATATCTATAATGCTAGCGTGTTTTGTCTATGCAAAAATTCACCAGAATACTCTGCCTATTTCATGCCCGAATTTCGTGTTTTGTCTCCCCGACAGTGCTGCAAAAAAACTTGATACTCTATGTTTACAATCAACAATAAAGACAATTGAGGAAGCTTGATACTCTATGTTCACAATCAGTAAGCTTGAAGAGGATTCTACAATTAGTACTGGGAATTGAGGATTCTATATCCACAACTAGCAAGCTTCAAGAGGATTCTACATTCACAATCAGCAAGCTTCAATAGGATTCTACATTCACAATTTCAAGCAAGCTTGAGGAATCTATATGAACACAATTGAAGAAGACTCTACATTCACTATTAAGCAAGCTTGAAGAACCTATATTCACAAATGAAGAATTTTCTATCTTCAAAAGTGAGGTAGAAATTACTATCACATTTGGGCAAGCTTCTATATTGAGGAAGTATCTACATTCACAATTGAGGAAGTATCTATATTGACAATTGAGCAAGCTTGAAGAACCTATATTCACAATTGAGAAACAATTTGAATATTTGAATAGTTGAGCACACATCTATAATCTATTTTCTTAGTATTTCTCATTGTGGTCATGGGGAATTCAAGCAATCGAAAAAGGAAATTGACAAGGAAAGAGAAGCCTCAAGAAACCATGGAAGAAGTTAGAGAAAAGAAAATATTGTACATGTGGAATCGAAGCCATTCCATGGAAACTCATCCAATTCCAACTGTAGATGATGCCACGGTCATTCTTATCCATCCACCTCAAGAAAAACAGATAAATTCACTAGAGGGGCCCTCAATTTCAACAACATTTGATGAACAAGCACCCCATGGCACTTGTCAAGAAGTAAGACGTAGGTGCTCATCAGGGGATGTTTCAATTCCCACATTAAGTCAACCTCGGAATATGGTAGTGAATGACTTTTTTGGTAGTGGTTATACAAGAGATGAAGTTAGAGAGGCATTGAATGAAGGATTTACACTGGAAGTAGCAAATGTTATGGAGACCATCCAAGAGAAAGTCCAATTTCCCACATCCAACTACCAACAAGAGAATGAAAGACAAAAGGCTCCTATTGAAACGTCGGAGCATCCTGGTGATGTTGTACAGGCTCCAGTTCCAACACCCTTACCTCCCTTAGCAACTGCACATCGAAGAACTCTGAAACATATACAGGTTGATGAAACTCTCATTAGTTCACTTGAAGGTATGTTGTCTAAATGTGCTATTTCTTATCAAACTTGACAAAAACTTAATAACTTTTTTAACAGTATGTAAATCATGTACATGTGGATTGCTGGAAAGATGAACAGTTCAGAACGTGCAAGGATACATTTACTATTGGAAATATCCTGTCAGTGATCGATTTTGTGGAAAACTACACTCTTCAACCACAAAATGAGATTCAAAGTCAATACTATCACTCAAAACAAGTTAGCATAATGGTACATATCACCTATAGACATGGGGTAGATAGTACTGAAGACAACAGGGTTATATTGAAGGAGTATCACTTATACATAAGTGATGACAGGTGTCGCGACTTGGCTTTTGTACAACATAGCTTTCAAATGTTCTACAATCACTTGAATGATAACAGTATACAGATGGAGAAACATTGTATTTGCTCTAACGGTTGTGTAGGGAAATTAAAAAATGTCTGTGTCTTCCAATGGTTGTGTATGCTCCACAAAACGTACAAGAAAATGCTTGTATCTTCCAATGATTGTGTATGCTCCACAAAAATGCCTGTGTCTTCCAATGGTTGTGTATGCTCCACAAAAATGCCTATGTCTTCCAATGGTTTCAATCCACAAGAAAATCAAGAAATGATATAAAAACAATATCAATTTTTTTTATTCATGGAACAACAACTTCTCAAAGATACATCTAACCGTCTATAAGTTAAATATATCATTAACTTGTGACTAGTCAGCGATCTAAACGTCCCAAAGCCCAATAAAAACAAAAACATAAAACATCAATTATTGAATGCATTCATCTTCTTCTAACTTGCCCTAGACTGGACGTTCTGTAGATTAAATTCTACTCCAGAACATGCGCTCTGCCCTTGCTCTGAATTCAAATTCTCATGGATCATTGAAGTAATTGGTTCTGATATTGTACCCGAAAGTTGTTCTATTCCAGCGGATTCCAAACCTGTCTGTTCGGGCTCGGCGCTGGTTCTGCAAAGCGGACAAGAGAAATGCGAAAGAAACAACATGTCAATACATTCTACATGAATACTATGCCTGCAATTGGGAAGAAGCCGGGCTGTCTCATTCTCCTCCAACGCACACAGGCAGAGTGCGCAAGCGGGCAGAGTCGGTAATATCGTAGAATCCAACCCTATGTCACTCCACAGCCCTATAAAATACAACTGAGGACACCTAGGAGCTGATATCTGTCGTCTCCATCTTGAAAATCTAGTCGTGATCGGTCTCCAAATCCATCTGCCATAAGTGTGCAGGAAGAAAACCCAAAAGGGAAACGAAACGACAACAACAAGAACTATCATGGCCGGTATCATCATTCTGTCCATTATGACATATCTTGTTTCTTCATAATCCTGCAGATGGTGTGGACCAAAAGGGTCTTCTGTGTTCATGGCCAATTCCTCAATGTCTCCCATGGTATATTGACATATTATCTTTCCAATGGCGACCGTCTGGGAGAAGGCACAAACCTCTGTCCCTAGCCCACAGTACTGCACAGTACTGCTTCTTGAAACACCCACAGATTCAGATATTACATGGTCTTCGAGCCTTGTTTTTAGCAAATAGATAGCGCCTCCAGGGTCTGGTGCCTCTATGAATCGAGAAATGATTCGAAGTTTATAATTCCCAGTGAAGAGCACCGTAATTCGAGCTAGCCAGTTTCCGCGGATTGATGGTGTTTGTGACGGTGAAAGTGTAAGCCCAGGGTCTTATGATCTAATCTGATCCCTAGACCACGTCATCCGCTCTACCTATGCCCATTTCAACGGGCGGACTATCCAATGACGTGGGATAACTAGCAGTCAAATAGCCCCGCTTTTCCTTTTCAAGCTATTTGTTTCCTAGATCTGGTTATAATCTATGGAATTGTAGTTCTACTTAATTTACTATGGAACTATTTGTAAGTCCAGGGTCTTATGATCTAGTTTGATCCCTAGACCACGTCATCCCCTCTACTTATGCCCATTTCAATGGGTGGACTATCCAATGGCATGGGATAACTGGCAGTCAAATAGCCCCGCTTTTCCTTTTCAAGCTATTTGTTTCCTAAATCCGGTTATAAAAATCTGTGGAGTTGTAATTCTACTCAATTTACTGCGGAACTATACCATAGAAGTGTGTCTCACCAAAAAATAACAAGAAAAGATGAAACTGTACCTTACCAAAAAATTTCAACAAGGACAACTTGAATGCCAGTTATCACACGCCTCCAATATGCACGTTCAATGAATTTGGAAACTTCACCATTTTTACATATAGTTGTCACATTCACATGGTGGCTATAAGATATTCTTAAGTACTTCTTAATTTTCCATTAAAACTTAATTATAATTTGTAAATTTGCAATGAGGACAATGGTTATTGGTTGCTATGTGGCAATATGGGCTGGCCTGTCATTGTTATCCAAATAACAGAAATTGTGATCTATAATATAATATACGGGAAATTGTGATCTATAATATAATATATGGGGGAGTGTCAATATTTTGGTTGGTCTATTAAAATGTTTACGTGAGTAAAACAAGGTCTTAGACAATCAAATGCAATCTTAAATTGATTTTTGCCACAAGAAACTTTTAAATTGTAGCTTTATCAATTAAATTAATTGATATGATTTCAAGAAAACATTTGCATGAATGAGAGTGCCCATCCTAATATTTTCCATAAAACTGCCATTTTATCAATTCAATTAATTGATATGCTCTAAAGAAAACATTTACAGGAATAAGAGTGTCCATGCTAATATCTTCCATATTTTATAAAAAATTTACTACGACTTAAAAGACAATGTCAACAATATTATAAATAAACTCGGAATGAAAAGTATGAAATCTTGAAATTCAATTAGGAATGAAAAGTATGAAATCTTGAAATTCAATTCATATTTCTAAGTTACAAGAATTCAAATTCTGTAATATTTCAAACAAAATCAATGCCACGCCTTCTAAGTCATTTTTGTTAGCCTGACATTATTAGATTAGTATCTATTTGATGTTTTTAACAGAAACGCCAGTCCATTAGCGTTTTTTTTGTCAGTATACTTGGTCGCTCCATGACCGTCGTTGACAGTTACCAACTCAAAGCTTGGCTCTTACCTCTTGGCTTGATGCGACAACTCAATTATTTGTCTCTGCTTTTCTATATATAGTTATTTATTATTATACATGTGAATGAGCGAACGGCCTTGACACCCATGTATGATCATTGGATTTTACAAATTAGCATAGCTTCCATCTCTTATGTGATGTATATTTCTACACCATATATTCATTTCCTAAGCCAAATTCTTATGGCAACAATGCTTTGTCTTGTAGTTTAGTTATTTACATATGCAATTTCATCTTTCATTACAACACTATATGTGTGAAGAGGTAGATTATATTTATATTTATTTTTGCAAATAAATGATCAGTGTCACAATCTACAACCCCTTTTTATATAAATTATTTATTCAGCAAGTTAGTATGTCTTTCATATTCTATCCATAATCTATATCCTTTTACTTTTTTATGCATCTAATTTCTCACTAGGTTAGCATATAAGAAACTTTGTCTATAGATGCACAATCTGTGTAGCTACCTTCCTTGACACTATAGCTCAAACAACCTAAGATGAAAAAAGAGAATGAAGGGTTTAGAGAGATTGCAAGAAGTTGCTTCCCCTTTTTGATGCAATAAGAATGCACTCGCGTTGAAAAATTAAATGTGTGTGCATTATAGGGAATGTACATTCACTCTGGCTTAAACAAGTTCAAGTACCTTACAAACCTCCATACATCAATGCCATAATTTAAGGTAATAGACATGTTAACATAGGAACATGCATGCTTTTGAGCAAACATGGAAACTTGAGCACGCATGCACAAGAATCAATGTGCATTCCTATTTGTTAAAAAAAAAGGATGGGCAATCAACATTTGTTGAATCAGCCTTCCCAAAATCGACATCAACCCCCCTACTGGTAGCGAACACGAGCATGTTCTAGGTTGGAGAATCCATCCACTACCATAGCCATATACTACAGGTGAGCCCAATTCTCATTAATTTTATATATTTATATTCAAGATTTTATTTTAAAATATTTTTATTCTTTAATTCTAATTATTATTAATCAAATTTTGCGGAAAACCTTGATCCAAATACAAATCAAAACCCTAACCCCCCACACAACCCAAAAATTGAATTAAATCAATGTTTAGATGAGTTGAGAAACTTAATTGTGCAACTTAGAAACACAAGAGAACCATGACACTAGTCATCAGTCCCTTCCCTTAACACATTTCTTTATTCCATTTCCCATTCTTGTGACTAAGTATTTAATATATGCAATTGTGGGGAAAGGATGCAGGAATTTTACTCAACTAGAATTATTAAATAAGAGATTAAAAAATTACATATAAATACAAATCCATTTTATGGTTGTTAATTAACCCTATAACCAACTGACCACCTGATTTGAGAATAAGGTGTCTTTGCATAGATTGGTTCACATTCCAACCATGGAGAGACCAGTCAATGGATTGATGTTTTATGGTGTTTGATAAACCTCCTTGTAATAACAAGGAGCAGGGATAATTTTATAGACCCATACTTATTTAAAAGTGTATAAACCTTGGCGAATCTTACCAATTCTTAAAATGTCAACTATAAAATATTTGGCGATATTTTTCTAAAATTATTTCAATTTATAAGGATTTTATGTAGTTTATATAATAATTTGGCGATTTTTAGAGTGAGAAAAGTTTACCCCATCAAAATTGGGCGAAATGGGGCTTCAAAAAATGCAAATTGGCAAATCGTTTTTTGGAAAAACAGTCCATGGGCTAAATTTTGCCCCTAAAATTATCCTTGACAAGGAGGATCCCTTGTATTTTGTTCGAAAATTATGGGCTGAGTTCATTCTTGGTCTCCATGTCAATTATTTTAACATTGGTGAATTGCAAGGGGTTGGTCTTTGCTCAAAACATGATTGAGAAAATGCTAGATGTAATCCTTTGAGAGGGATATGTACCCCTAGGAGCATGTTCGACCCACTCCCCTCTCCCCCTTAGCCACCTCAACTTAGAGATAGGATTTGATCATTTAGTACTATGATATCATCCTTAACATGCATTCTAGTGTAGCACAATGCATTTGTAGCAACATCTCATCAAGAGAGATCCACGCTCATTGTTGAAGTCTAGTTGTTCCTTATCAATGCTTGAATTATGGACATACTTGTCATGTCTTGAGAGAGAATCCTATTCAAGACAATTTATTAGATAAGGCTAGTACGACAATTTTTATATATCCATTGATTTTATATTTAATGTTGGATTTGACATTTATATTTGGTATACCTAACCTTAAAGTAATTTTAATGTGTTTTTTTTTTTAGGTGCATCTCTTCTTCGGTGACATCCCTCCATGTAGGAAGTGGGTTGACTCATCATGCTAATTCCCATAAGTGATCTGTATTGTTCATGGAGGGGGATCTTTCACTGACTATAAAAGGGATACTTCGCCACTAACCATTGCAATTAGATCACACTAATTTCCAGAAGTGATATTGATCGTTTGCGGTGGACAAACTTGCACTGGGTATAAAAAGGGAACTTTCCCGCTAACGGCTATGATTAGATTACACTAATTCTTAAAAGTGATATGGATTATTCTTGGCTAAGGAGGCCCACACAAAATATAATGATGGGACCCATGCACCAAATTCTAGGATTGGGCCAAGCAAGTTCACATCAATGATCTTGATTGTCCATGGTGATGGAACTAGAAAAGGACAAGATAAAGGATCTCATGTGCCAATGGATAATATTAAGTGGAGTACCTTCATGTGGATGATCTGTGTTGTTCGTGGGGTTCAATGAAATAAGATGACAAGATGATGTGCCATGTTCCCATGACTATGATTAAGTTGGGTTTCTTTAACGAGTAATATGGATTGTTCACACAAAGGGGTCTCCTCCGTTTCCGAAGGAGATAATTGATCTCTTGGAGACTCATGGATTCACCATAAAAATGAGATCCCATCTAAAAATATTGCAGGGGATCATTGATGTTCCTTTTTCATATCAAAATACAAAATCCAAGATGGGAGGGAAAGGGGCCCGTTGATATCTAATATATAATTACTGACAAGATCTTCTCATACTGCCAACTCTTAAAAGTTGATGACACCATCAAACTACCATTAATTCTCATTCAAAGGAGAATTAAATGACCTTATTAAACTAAAACTCAAAAAAAAAACTCCTCAAAAATTTGAATATGATTCACATTCAAATCACCTGCTAGAGAATCTCTAAAGAAAAGTAGTCACCAGCTACGTAGAACCTAAAATTCGAGCACAGATGATTAGAACTACGTTAGAAAATTTATGCAAGATACCTCCAGTGGAATCAAGTAAGTAATGTGTCGATATCCTAGTTATTTCCTGTCAAAATACTCCTTGTACATTGAATTCAAGTAGAAATTGAAAGTTTTTTGTCTCTGTGGTGTCCCTGCCTTTATGATTTTATCTAAAACTACCCTCTATCTATTATCCCCAAAGTCCCAAAATGCCAAGGAAGAAAGCAATTTCCACAAGATCCTCCTCTCAAGGATTTTCGAACCAGTCTGACTTTTCAATGTTTGATTATATGAAGTTTACCCTTTGCTGATCAATGGGAAGAAGTATCTCCTCCCGATTTAACCAAAACCTCAGCTCGATAGATAATAGGATCCTCCCTTGGAAAATTGGAAGAAAACCCCAAGCATTGATTCTGTAATTTTGATTTATCACAACACCTGGTCCCTGAGAAATTTTCATTTCTTGAATTTGTCCATTTATGTGTGAATAATTAGAGTCTTTCCACATGAACTATCAATACCAATAATGGTTAAGTGGCTCTTTTTGAAATCTCAAGACTCTCAATTGTTATGATAATGGGAACTTCCCCTATTGGGGAGGTCATACCCCTTGAGGGTCACACAACTCGTTATAGAGGTATGAAACTATTTCAATAGGAGAAGATACAAATTCAACTCATGGACAATTAGGTCCCACAAGAACTTCACCTCACCCCATGGAAACATGAAAAAATTTCATCTTGGAACCAAGAGACTGTATTATCCCTTACCTTAATAGTGGGAAGGGATTCTAAAAAATAAATTGATGAAGGAATGGAAAAGGTGGTGGATAAATATAACTACAAGGGTGCACCTAAATATAATTATGCATAAGGTATAACATCAGGAATTTTTTCATAGTTAGCAAGCTTCAATGAAACCAGGGTTTTTAGATATTATTCTTACTTGGTCTATCTACTTATTTTCAATCAGTCTCACCACTTTGAATGCCTAGGTATTCAAAACACAAAAAATAACATCCCCCCAAAAATATATGTCTAGATCCTTTGGGTTAAGAAGGGCAAGGAAAATTTGGTTATATGGAATCACTTTGTATCTCAATTTATGTATAGAGCTTTTGTTTTGATTAATGGGGGAGAGCATGAAAATCCCATTGATATAGTGGCTAAGGAATTCCCTAAACCTACTCTAGATCCTACTAAGTCTACATCCTATTATACCTTTTACACGCCAAAAGGAGTTCTAGTCGCCAAATAAGATATTTAATTTGTATCTCCTTTATAAGAATGATATAACAAGTATGTTCAACATAATGATAGCATGGATAAGCGTAGGAGAGGAGCCTCATGAAGGATGATAAAATATCTAAAAAAAGAAGATGCTTTGTACCTCACTATTACTGAATATAAGGAGTTTGAAAAATTGTATGAAGAGTATCATGATGATGATGATGACAAAGGGGTTCCCATAATGAAAATAATTCCTCAAGAAGGGATGGGGAAGGCCATTCTTGTAGAATTAATTGAACAAAGCAATGAAAAGGGAAAAATTTCAATCCTTGAAGCTCATATTGCCTCACCTCCAAAAGAATAAGAACCATACTATAAAACTATTCCCATCATGCTATCTATGGGTTTCGATCCAGAATGGGGGATGGGGAAAGATGGGTAGGCCAGTAAAGAACTCATTCAACATGAGAAGAGACCTCAATTACGAGGTCTAGGAGCTGAGGCAAGTGGATCAAATTATGAACACCAAGGACCACTAGAAACAAATTATCATTAAGGGCATGTGCAAGCTAATGAGGGTCACTTTTGGCACATTAGATGCAATAGAAAACTGAAAAATCAGGAATACCTCGACTTACTTGGTTTTTTTTAGATACTTACACAAGATATCTTGCATTGAGTAAAAAATATGAAATGTAGGAAATTGAGTCATGCTTCCTAATATATAAGTTCTAAGTATCGAAAATTTACATAACTGTGTCAAATTTCATCTTTTCTAACAATGAATTTTTATTTTTTTCGAAAATGATAAGGTATATGTTTTTGTGGGTGCAGCCTTTGAGTGCCTAAATTATGGTTTAGGGATACAAAAATTGGTAGACATGTATAGAACCCATATCAATAGTTCAACACAATTTTTCCAAAATTAAATGTTTAATTTTGTTATTTTTTTAAATTATGTAAGTGATCAAACCTCGAGAATGGTACGTCAAATGTGGGTGCATCCTTTGAAGGTATTAATGTAGTTATTTTAACTTGGATTTTTTATAGCATGTAGAGGTCGGTGTCTACTAGTGCAACATACAATTTTTTTTTAAATGGTTGAGAAATGAAAAAGTTAGGGAATAAACACTAACAACATGTTTTTTGACTTAAGGAGTGTTGACACAAGAAAATTAGTAAACAAATAGAAAAAATCAATATTGTTTTTAGAAAATTACATATTTGGAATTTGCATAAAAAATTCTATCTATTCCTAAAATTTAGTCAATAATGGTCATCTATGTCATGCTGTAGAGAGTGGTGAAAAACAAGCATATTGAGAAAAATGGTGGAAATTCCTAATTAGCTGTGGTTTGGTAAATTCCATAGTATAGGTTTGGTAAGTCTGAACCAACCACATACGATTGTGCTTGACACGCGGGCGCGTGAGGAGGGGGTTATTAGGTTCTCAGGAACATGCACATGTTCTATTTAAATTCAAATATTTTGGTTGTCGCACTTAGTGTTAGAAGAAACGTACACGCGTTATGATCTTCACAAATTTATGTTTTTAAGTAGTGAATGGAGATAAAAGGGGTGAGAGAGAGAAGAGAGATAATAGAGGGGGGGCAAGGGACATAAATTTAAGAAGTTGGGGAGAGTAATGATAAGGAAAGGAAATTAAAGTCCTAAACCCATAAGTCCTAAGTCCCAAACCCCCTAAATCCCTACACCCCTAAGAACCTAAGCCATTAACACATAATCTCTTACCCCATTAATAATTGATCCTAAATCCCTTAACCTATAAAGTTATTACTCCTTAAATACCTAGTCCCTTAATTAACCATTTATCTCCCTTCATTGTTGTCCTTATCCTCTAATTCCCTAATCCTTTTACACTATAACACCCTAGACCTCAATTCCTAACCTCTTAAAACCTAACCCCCTAAGCCCAGAGTCCTTAATCCCTTTACCCCCAAATCCCAAAATGCTAAACCCCTTAAGTCCTTTAATTTTTTATCTATAATCCTTTAACCATTATCCCTCTAAGCTCTAGTTTACCTTATACAGGTAAAATTATTCTTTACGTCTATACTATGTTTGCATGTGCGACCTCCTTTGTGCTAGCATTCCTTGCATTTTCTTGTGCGCTCTATGTTTGCATGTGTGCTCTTCATTTGCATGAGAGCTCTATGTTTTCTTGAGATCTCTCCCTCTATATTTATTTATCCTCTCTCAGCTTTGAAATTCTTGCTTGGGCTTATGCATTAGTTTTTTTAAGCTCTAATTTACCCCTTATAAGCCTTTAATCCTTTAACCCCTTCACCATTAATACATAACCTCATAAACCCTAACACGCTAATCCTAGAGAACTAAATCAATTAACCCCTAAGGCCGCTAAACCCTAAACCCCCTAGCCACTTTATCTATAATCCCACAACCCCTAACCCTTAATACCTAGTCGACCCCTAACCTCTAAACATTCTAACCCATATTACTTAAAAATCCCAAATCCCTCAATCCCTAATCCCTTAACCCTAGGAACAATTAAACCCTTTTAACTTCTTGGGCCTTAACCCCTAACCCATTAAACCCTATCCCCCTAACCATTGAGCCCTAAATTCCGTAACCCCTAATTCACATTACCCATAAAACCCCATATCTGCTTAACTTCCTAACCCAAAAATCTTTAAACTTGTTAACAACTTTATGCCCTTACCTCTAAACTCTTAACCCATAACACCTACAAGTCATAATTAACCCCCTAGCCCTAAAACCCCTAACCAATAATCCCTAAATCTCAAACCCATAAACCCATAGAAAATCATAATTCATCATCTCCTAGAGTCCATTAAGCCCTTAACCCCAATCATTTAATCCTTTAATCCCTTGACACTTAACCCTTAACCAACTCCACCCTAATATCCTAACCCTAGATCCCTAAAAACCTTAGCCTGTAAATCTACTAACTCTTGAAGGCCTCACCTCTTAAATAACCACCAATACCCTAACCCTTATGTCCTTAACTAGTAAGCCCCTAAGCCCTTAATTATTACAAACCATTAATAGTTAACCCTTCACCCTTAAGGCTTAACCTATTGGACCTTAACCCCCTAGCTTCGTTCCATCAATCCCTTAACGCCTAAATCCCCTAACCCCTTAATCCCTTTATCTCTAAGCACTTAACACCCAACACCTAAGCCCTATTTTATCCACAAACACTTAAGCCCTTAATGTATAACCTCTAAAACCCTAACCCCATAAACCTAGGTCCCTTAAACAAGCCATAGAATGATGACCTAACATCTAAATATTTAAACCTGTAAACTACTATATCCCTTTACCTCAAAACGCTTAAACCCTAAGTCCTAGTTAACCCCCATAACCCTAAAACCCCCAACCCATAATCCCTAAATCTCAAAACCCATATATATCTAGAAACCAATCCCTCATCTCCTAAAAGTCATTAAGTCATTAAACCCGGAACCTTTAATACTTAAACCCCTTGACACTTGACCTTTAACTGAATCAACGCTAACATCCTAACCTTAGAGCCCTAAATCCATTAATAGTCTATAAATCCCTTAAACCCTAATCTCCTTGACCCCAAACCCTTCACCCTTAACTCTTAAACTCTTGAACCCTAACCCCCTAACATTGGTCCCCTCAATCCCTAAAGACTCTAACCCCTAAAGCCCTTTATATCTAAGCACTTAACATCGAACGCCTTTAGAAGCCCTAGTTTATCCACAAAAACGTAATCCCTTAATGTTTAACCTCTAAAACCATTAACCCCTAATTCCCTTGACCCCAAACCCCTTGACCCCTTAGCCCCTAACACCAAATCCCTATTTAACCTCCTAACCCATAAAACATGAAGCCCAAAACCTTTCAAGATAAGTAGAGATCTAGGGAAATAAAGGAAATTTATTTTCTTGGGAAGAAACTACTAAATAAGGTTTTGATGAGAATGCAAATTGTGTAGATTACCATAATGCTAGTGCATTTATTGTTGAAGTAATGTTCACGCGTTATTTGATGAAGAAACACTCGCTCGTTTTTTGCCACTAAACGTTATTTAGCCGTGCACCAAACATATTAATTGCCTAGGAATTTTTTAACATTAAATAAACGCACATGCGTTATGGTTTTAAGAAATGCTAGCACATTTTGTATATCCCTAGCATGTTTTGTCTCTGCGAAAATTCGACAGAATACGTTGCTTATTTCATACCCGAATTTCGCGTTTTGTCTCCTTGACAGTGCTACAAAAAAACTTGATACTCTATGTTCACAATCAACAATCAAGACAATTGAGGAAGCTTGATAGTCTATGTTCACAATTAGCAAGCTTGAAGAGGACTCTACAGTTAGCACTGGGAATTGAGGATTCTACATTCAGAATTAGCAAGCTTCAAGAGGATTCTACATTCACAATTTCAAGCAAGCTTGAGGAATCTATATGAACACAATTGAAAAAGAATCTACATTCACTATTGAGCAAGCTTGAAGAACCTATATTCACAAATGAAGAATTTTCTATATTCACAAGTGAGGCGGAAGTTACTTTCACATTTCGGAAAGCTTCTATATTGAGTAAGTATCTATATTCACAATTGAGGAAGTATCTATATTCACAATTGAGTAAGCTTGAAGAACCTATATTCACAATTGAGAAATAATTTGGATATTTGAATAGTTGAGCACACCTCTAGAGTATATTTTCTTAGTATTGCTCATTGTGGTCATGGGGAATTCACGCAATCGAACAAGGAAATCGAAAAGGAAAGAGAAACCTCAAGAAACCATGAAATAAGTTAGAGAAAAAAATATTGGACATGTGGAATCGAAGGTATTCAATGGAAACTCATCCAATTCCAACCGCAGATGATGCCACGGTCGTTCCTACCCATCCACGACAAGAAAAACTGAAAAATTCACTATAGGGGACCTCAATTTCAACAACATTTGATGAACACGAACCCCATAGCACTAGTCAAGAAATAAAACATACGTGCTCATCGGGGGATGTTTCAATTCCCACATCAAGTCAACCTTAGATTATGGTAGCGAATGACTTGCTAGGTTGTGGTTATACAAGGGACGAAGTTAGGGAGGCATTGAATGAAGGATTTACAATGAAAGAAGCAAATTTTATGGAGACCATCCAAGAGAAACTCCAATTTCCCACATCCAACTAACAACACAAGAATGAAAGACAAGAGTATCCTATTGAAATGTCGGAGTGTCCTGGTGACGTTGTACATGCTCCATTTCCAACACCCTTACCTCCATTAGAAACTACACGCTGAATAACTCGAAACGTATACAGGTTGATGAAAATATCATTAGTTCACTTGAAGGTACATTGTCTAAACGTGCTATTGCTTATAAAACTCAACAAATACTTGATAATGTTTTTTATTCTAAATGTGATGGAGACAAGTGCAAATTATTTTTATCATTGTTAAAATCTAGGTCTATGGTTGTTGTTAGAAGAGCATTAAGGATAAAGATGACTAAAAAGTTAGAACCAAGTTCTCATATTGATAAAAGTTTAGTAGATGCATTTAGTACAATTGGAAAGAAATCTTGCTCAAATGATCACAATGCGGTTCGTCGTGTGTTGTCACAATCAATGGTGAACAAAAACACTAGGGCACTTCATTTTCATAAACCTACCTCCAAAATTATTAATTTGAATGTGAAGACACTTCATAGGTATTGTGTTAGAAGAGAACAACTTGAAACCAGTCAAATAGATGTTTCGGCCTTCATTGGCAGGTTTCATTGCTTTGATATGAAGCTCATTGATGCAGTAAAGGGAATAGTGCAATATTTTTGGCCTGACAACACTAGACATTCTTCCAACCAAAAATATGTATTAAAATTGAGAAGGGGTTCAAAGGATCATGAACCACACATTAAACATTTTCTTGATATGACACAAACAAAATTATATGAGAGATTTACGAATGAACATAACGAACTTAACTTGGGCCAAAGATCCTTTGAAAAATGCAAACCATGGTATGTTAAAATCAACACAATTTGTAACACATGTTTTTCTCGATACCACATTGAGTATAGTTACTATTATAACACATATACATATATTTTTTGTGTATTGCATCACATTATTGTGCAGGAATACTCAACTACATTACCACCGATGTCATCTAGATGGGACATGTTCAGGGTGTGGTGGATTGGCATTATTGGAAAAATGCATACATGTGACTAATCAACATGAACATGGAAGGCAAAAGGTGAACTTGTAGTCATTCAAATATGGCAGGTATGATATTGATGGAGGGAACAAAAGAAAAAGAAAAACACAATTGGTCACTTCTCAGGTTGGTAATGAGTTCTTGAATACTATTTTTTCTTCAGATTGCAATTTCATATGTAAAAATCTATTGATATATGTCTTTATTGTTGATATACTAGGTATTGGTTTGTGACTTCATGGAGGAATTATTTGAAAATGCACAATAGTATGTAAATCATGTACATGTGGCTCGTTGGCAAGATGAGGAGTTTAGAACGTGCATGGATACATTTCCTATTGGGACTATCTTGTCAGTGGTCAATTTTGCGGAAAAATACACTCTTCAACCGTAAAATGAGATTCAGAGTCAAAACTATCACTCGAACCTGGTCAACGTAATGGTCCATATCACCTATAGACATGGGGAAGATAGTACTGAAGACGACAGAGTTATATTGAAGGAGTATCACTTCTACATAAGTGATGACAGGTGTCACGAATTGGCTTTTGTACAACACAAATTTCAAATCTTCTACAATCACTTGAAGGATAACACTATATAGATGGAGCAACATTGGATTTGGTCTAACGTTTGTGCAGGGCAATTAAAAAATGACAGTGTCTTCCAATTGTTGTGTTTGCTCCATAAAAGGCATAGGGTGCCACATATTTGGAACTATTTTGAGACCAGAAATGGAAAAGGTGAACATGATGGAGTAGGTGCATGCATCAAAAGTACATTACGTAGGCAATAAATGAAGTTCACAAATGTATCACTCATCCAAGATGCAAAAACCATCGTTGAATGGTGTGTTTTTTGTCATGGGGGAGGGAGCAAGAATGCAGGAATATCACTCGACTAGGAAAGCACATGTACATAGATATTTTTGGGAGGTGGTGGATGTAGATCAATCACCGTTATATGAGTGCAAGACCATCCAAGGAACTCGTGCATTTCATTTAGTTAGAACATCGGACAATGCTATACTTGAAATGTGGACAAGGAAACTCTCATGTTTTTGCTCTCCATGCAGTAGTGGTGCATGGGATGAATGTGAAGCCACAGATTGGGTTGATAGCTGGGACCGCATATCACTCCCCATTGGTCAATGGATAGCTACAGACTTATCCTAGTTGGAGGAGGACCAATCAAGTATTTCACCAGACTATGACGACATATCAGATCTCGTACAACCAGGGTCGATTAATATTTTTATATTTTCGATATTTTTGTCAACTATTTGTGTCTAATTAGTTGACTGAAACATTGGCACTATATTTTCTCCAGGGAACATATATGCAGTGGTTTCCTAGAGACATACTGCATGGTGCATCGACTATTGGCTGGCACATTTCTTAGAGGGGAAGAAAACCCTAAATGTCCCATTACAAGACTCCAACGCCAATGATTTTCTGATTGGGTCGATGGTTATAAATGGAGAATATTTGAACCAGGTTTCCCACTCAGCAAATAGAAAAGGGTATACATATGAAGATTATATGACCAGATGAGATTGTATACCATTATACAAACTTTTATTGGCACAAACCTCCAGCTGCAAACAATGCCAAGGAATAACTCATCAATGGAACCATACTTATTGCCTTACTCTGACCATGGGAGGTTAAAGGAAACCCTTGGTCTTCGAGGTGATCCTGATGGTCTAGTCAAATGAACATAGGTAGGTAATCTGGTATGTGGTTTGCATGTTTTATTGTGTACTATGTTATAGGTATGTGGTGTACATATGCTCTGATTTTGTTTCGTGGTCTCCTTGAGTATTGACATTAATATTTTGACTATTGCAACAAGACATTGATAGCTTGATAGATTGATAAATTGCATAGACTTGGTAGAACTTGATAAATTGCACAAGTTTCGTCATGTATTTGTTTTATTTGTTTTTTTCTTCCATCTAGTTAAACCATAATATATGCATCCTCATGCCCATTTTCATGCTCACTATCACCATCACCATCTCCATGCTCATTATCACTATCCCCATGGTCGTTGTCACCATCACCATGCCACCATGAACATCACCATCGTGCTCTTCCTACCCATGTTGTCACCATCGCCATCCCTTTTTCACCATAACATTCTCATCCATCATCCACACAAATATAATCGTACTAATTTCGAAACTTAGAAACCCAAACCACAAACATAGAAACCTAATCTAGCCTTAGAAATCTAGTCTACCCTAGAAAGACAAATATAATCTTAGAAACCTAATCCATAACAATAGAAACCTAGAAACCATGCCAAAAAAACCGAGTCATAATCCTAATATATATTCATGCAAAAAAAAAAAATAGAAACCTAATCCTAATAAATGCATGCCAAAAAAACTTCATATATTCATCTGCATATGCACAAGAGTCCATATGCTACAAATATGCACAAGAGTCCATTGTGCTACAAATATGCACAAGAGTCTAAGAAACCATAAGTTGTATTTTAAACCCCTTAATGCATATTTAACAAAGATTGTAATGACTCTAGGTGTGTTTCACGGATATTGAATTTGAGAAGTAGCATTTAGGAAACAAAACCCTTGTTGTCCTCCCTTAACCTTGGTAGACCTAGAGACCCACTCTTGGTTCACAAGTAATGTGGTCATGGTACCCATACATTAGGGGAGTTTTGAGGTCTAAAATGGGCCTCCTAAGGGAAATAATAAAATAAGAGTTCTAAATTTTAGAGAGGAAAAAGAAAAACTATTTTTTCTTATCATATTTTTGACATATTTCCTTAACGGTTTACCCAAATTTCAAGTTTGAACACTCGTTGGATGCGGATTTTAAGTCCAAATCCAAACCATACCCACACTGCATACCTTTGAGGCACCCACGACATGAGTGAAAATTTCAATAAAAAAAGCTATTTTAATATTAAAATACGTTTTTTATTGAAATTTTCATTTTTTCATGTCGTGGGTGCCTCATAAGTACGCTGTGTGGGTATGGGTTGTATGCGGAATTAAAATCTGCATCCAACAAGTTCCCAAACTTGAAATTTGGATAAACCGTCACGGTTATATGTCAAAAATACGATAAGAAAAAATAATTTTTTCTTTTTCCCTTTAATTTGTTTTACAAATTTTACCCTTATGGTTGACATCATTATCTTGAATCGGTTCTTATAAAGTGAATTTTTATGGGACATTATTTGTTTTGAGGCCCATTTTTTACCTCAAAACTCCCCTAATGTCACCCTTGCAAGTGATAATTAACATACACATGTGTTTCAAGGGCTCGTACATGGTGCTTGATCCTATGAAGAAAGGTATAGCATGAGAGGCTATTGTTTCCATCTCAACTATTGCAAAGGGCTCAAGACCCATCCATGCTATTGAAGACCTAATATCCATTAAAGAATCTCCAATAATGAGATTCTTGGAAAACATGAATATACATGAATATCTAGAATATACACATTTACTCAGTAGTGAATGTGGAAAACATGAAACTCCATGAGCCTTCGATGTCAGGCTAGGAAAGTAATGGGTATGTTTTACCTACCAAAGTTGAATTAGCACTATAAGCTCATGAAGAGTTAATAGAGGATGTAGATTTTCATATGAATTACATAAAAACTAGATTGAGTTAGCATGAGATCTAGTAGGTTGGGTTGAAAGGAAAACTTCTCTAGTAAGGTCAAATGGTGCTCTAGGGATAAGACAGAGGAAAATTTTCCTCACCTACTTCAATGAAATGTTTCGGGGACCAAAATCCTACAAAAATGGGGAGGTATGATATGAAATCTACCATTATATAATTTTTCATATAGTTTTCTACTTTTTGGGTGTAAAAACTGGAGCTATTGCCTTATAGCATAGATTTTAGAGGTAGGTTTTCTTTCGGTGATTTGGGTTCTAAAAAATTTTGTAGACTATTTTAGGCATCAAACATAATTTTTTGGTGTCAAAACTTTTTGACTAAATTTCTCAACCTCTTGATGCCACTCTTGACATTGATAGCTTTCCAAGGATAGAAATATCATCCCAATTAATATTTGCATAAGGAATTCATGTCTTCCACAAGTTGGCCTGTCATGTTGACCCATGGTACCAAGTGGATAACATGTCAAATTCCACTACTCACACATCTGGAGCTAGTCATGTATGGAATTTAAAGAAAATTCTAGAGGGTCTAAAATCCTAATCCCAAATTCTAGTTAATGCATGTGAAACCCTAACCCTAACCTAGATGACTACATTATTAAATATTGTGCCACTCGAAAAGGAAGGGGTTCCATTCTACTTTTTATTATTATTGTTCCATAGTTGAGTAGAGAAAAGGAGTGGGATATTGGAGTGTAGCATAGGAAGTAGAATACCATGTAGAAGCCATATAAACAATAATGCCCATGGAAACTCCATAGTGAGGTTACATTCTCTTAAAAAGAAAAGTGCAATGCACAAGCCTCACCTTCTATTTGGGTTTTCACATATTGGGTTTCCAAGGATACATCTTACATTCATTATGTGGATGGTGCATTGTTTGCGTTATCTTCTATCATTGAAGTCTAAGATTACTTCAACATTTTGTGTGCTGCTCTTGTAATATTAAAATTTAGTCTTAAGTGAAAGATTGCATTACAAGAGTTTGCAAAAACTTGTCACATATATTATGATGGCTATTCCATTGGAATGACCTTGACAATTTAACAACCACCTTAACGTCATGTGCGCATAGACACAGACACACACAGCTCCACACACCTAGGTCCTTCAACCCTCCACACATACAGACAATTAGTACATCACCCTCATTTCCCATCCTATTAGGGATGGGTCATTGTGTGTGTCCACTTGTGAATGCATGCAAAGGAATGTGCACACACAATCACAAATTATGAAAATACATTCTCTCCATGTAGTAGGCCTACCGTTAAAGAATATGTGTTTTCTCTTACGAGGTCTTACGTTCGAATCCGGAAAGGGGTAAGATGTGTATACCTCTATAAACTTTAGAAATCAAATTGTTGTGTGGAGAGAGTATGAGTGTGGACTTCTCCCACAAACAAAGGGGTCTCATATACCAAATTAATGTGTCATTAAATTATGACCCCAAAAATATTATTATTTTAACCCACACAAATTATGTCATACATGCTTCTCATTGACCCTCTCAAAGATGATAAAATCGTGTATATGTGTGTAGATACGTTTGGGAATAGGCATGTGTCTTTTCATATGTGCATATGTTTGGGCATGTATACATGCATATACAAAGATAAAAGGTTTGGGTGCATCTACACATGAAAGTTTCTAATGCGTGAACATGTATGGATTTATAAAAACCTTTACTCCCACCACCCACCTTCAAAAAGGTGAATGCATGTCTAAACATAGATACAACTTTATCGCATCATCCATATGAGAATAACTCACTAAAACTATAAATCATAGTCTTAATTATTAAACTCACTCAAACTACTAAATACGTGTCCTAAATCATAATAAACAATGAAAAAATTGAAAATACATGAAAATTCTATTATTGATTAATGCCAATTAAAATTGGAATGGATTTTACTCAAGAGAATTCTATTATTAATTAATCTCAATCAAATTTAAAGGAGTGGCGTGAATTATGGATTGGGCATGCATTTTTTTATTATTAATTAAATTTAAGTGGGCAATCTCCTCTTATATAAAGAGAAAGGTATTTTCAATTTTTTGAATAACAATAGTATGCTTTTTTTTCGCGGAAAAAAAAAAAAGAAAAGCATTGCCTTTTCGTGTAACAATTTTGGTTTTAACGGTCAATCCGGATTCGGTTGGTGGTCTCGGTAGCAGGTAACGATTTGATTTTAGCGGTCAATCCAGATAAGGTTGGTGGTATCGGTAGAGGGAGCGGCCATTATTTCAATATAGAAATGGAAGCAGAAGGACAGCGATTATTAGTTCAACTGGAGGACATTATAAGAGATTTTGGAGAACTTGAAGAACGATGGCAGGGTCCTGATTCTGAACCAGAACGCACACTATTCAGAACATATGAGATACAGCGTAGGAGAAGAGAACTTATGTACGACTGGAGCATGTTTCAGAGTCAAATCCCGGATCGAATTAATGCCGAGTTAGAACGCAGACTAGAACAACTTGGGGAACGACAGCGATTATTAGCAGAAACACGATGGGATGCACAAGTGAAAGTCGCGGAAGCAATAGGACGACGAATATTGGCTGAAGTACACGACATTATGACAGATTTTGGGGAGCTTGAGCAACAATGGCGGGGTCCTGATTCTGAACCCCAAATTCTTCTGCTTTTCGACAGGACGCTGGAATTTCTTACAGAATTGAGCGATATTCGTCGTCTAATCCCCGCCGAAATCAGTGTCGAGTTAGATAGGCGAATAAAAGAAGTTAATGAACGATGGAAACATTTTCCAGATAAATTCCCAATGAATGGAGAGTTATTGGCACAGGAAGCTCGCGCGATCATGCCGATTCATATCTCAGGCGATCATATCAGTGATAACAATAGCATTACTGCAAGCTGCCCAATTTGCCAGGAGAATTTTCAATTGGGAGACGAGGTGGGTCAACTGCGTTGCGGTCACATATATCACCAAAATTGCATTTCGCAGTGGTTGAGATCGAAGAACACGAAGAACACGAAGAAGACTTGTCCTGTCTGTCGTCGAGCCATGGATGACAGTGGGGAACACTTGTCCCGTCTGCCGTAGAGCATTTCAGGGCTGGTTTTCCAGATGAGATTTAGCAACACTGTCTGCCGTCGATCATTTAATTTAGAGCTATTAGTATGTATTGGTGTATGTTGTTACTACTTGTATTTGTCAGATGTATGTTGTGAATATTTGTATTTGTCAGAAATACTGGTGTATGTTGTGACTATTTGTAAATGTCAATAGCATGTTCATTGATCATTTTCACAACATTATTTCTCGATCATGTTTTGGAGTTTGGTATTTTACTACACCGATATGAATTCAGTTCAATCAAAATTTGGCAAATAAATGATTGATTGTACCAAACCCCTATCATCTCGAATATTCACTCTATCAACTGCCTATTTTAAATGAATGTTGAAAAGCTCGGTGATTAGATGAAAGCTTTCTTAAATGCACATTTATTTTTGAGCTTTAATGTTGTGCAAGTATATTAGTTCAGTTATATACATTCTTTAAATTGCATAAGTTAATATACATAATGAGTATGGACTTGTTTTGTACACTTTTTTGTGGGCCTAAGATAGTAATAGTCTTTAAAAAAAAATTACACAAACAACATCGATGGAATGGGATGAAAGCTTGCTTGGATGCGCATTTATTTTCAAGCTTTAATGTTGTGCAAGCATATTACTTCAATTATATACATTCTTTGAAATGGCATAAGCTGTATGAGATCTGAATATACATATTGAATATGGACTTGTTTTGTACACTTTTTTGTGAGCCTAAGATAGTAATAGTATTTAAAAAAAATTACACAAACAACATTAATGGAAGACAAGAGCCACTAAAACCCAAAACTATAAATATTTAGGACTAGATTTCAATGAGAAACTATATTAAGACACAGGCATAAGGACAACTACAACTATAAGGTTTTGGTTAAAATATGTTAAGATGAACTAAAACATGAGGAATAAAACATGGAATTCCAAGAACAAGATATGGAAAAAAAGTTTCCAATGGAATTAAAATTGAAAATTCATGTATAAAAATACTTCAAAAATAAAAAGAGAGAAATGACACATTAAATAACAACTCGATATAAACAACTTCAACACATATGACTAGATCAAAGTACAAAATATTTGAAATTTGATGATCTCTTATTATGAAAAACACATGATAAAACATCTAAAAATCCACATGTTACCATAACATGTGAATTAGGAAGATGAGAACAACGCAAAGAATAGTGAAAAGAAATGTTATGTCAAATATGTAGAATGATGATAAAAAACCGATCAACATTTTCACCTACAATATGTAATATACAGTTTACAAACGAAGAAAATATTAAATTTATATAACAAAAAATAAAAATAACATTTTAATTTTTTTTTATAAAATACATAACAATTTATAAAATAAACAAATGATAAAAAACACACTTAGCTTAGCTTTTCATAATAATAAAGTAATAATTTAAATTGTAAAAATCCATCACTAGTTTATTATCATAAATAATATATAATTATTTTAATAAATTATCCCTACTTCTGAGATAAAAATTTGACCTACCTATAAATTAAAATACCTCCATTATTAAGCACACATGCAACGCCAATGTACCTCCATTCTTAAGGAAACCAACTTCATGATGTTTTCTTTCTCCATGGCTTACGTGGATGTAGACAAGTTAGTCACTTGTGGGCTCCACATAATAAAAAATGGAGGGGACACAAATATCTCCACTTGGTTAGAAAACACAAACAATGAATTTATTAGTTCGTCTCCCTTAGCAACTTATGGATGCACACAGAATAAGCTAGAGATTAGCATTACTTTATTACATATACTCAAGAAAAGAGGAATAAGCGAGAGATGAGGAAAAGTAAGGATATGGAAGAGCGAGTGCTCCGGCCTATAAATGTTTCATAGCTCTGTGTATGTCATCGTTGCTATGGCTGTAAGTGTGCTATTAGCCCTTTGATAGTTGACGTCATTAATTACAATACTGATCCGAAATCATGTTGGAATAATGTCAATATTCCTAAGCAGTAAAATAAAAGGAAAAGCTATGGCTGTAAGTGTGCTATTGGCCCTTTGATAGCTGACGTCATTAATTACAATACTGATCCGAAATCATGTTGGAATAATGTCAATATTCCTAAGCAGTAAAATAAAAGGAAAAGCTATTGGATAATGGACTCTGTTGAGACACTTATTGGTTCTTCCAGTTGTCAATTGTTAATTATCCCAATAGGTGTTTAGATATTATTTTGGATTTTGGACTTCTTTGAGTGGATAAATAAGATTAACCTGAGTATAACAAGTGTATAATGTGGATTCATTTCATGGTCTCCATATCTTGTTATGCTCAAATGCATCTTTAAGATTTAAATAAGCTAAGTTAGGTATGATTATTAAATAGTATTTGTTATATGTTTATATTAATTAGTTTAATGTTGAGCTTTTGTTTAAGAACCAACTATCGGTTATTAAGAAAATGGGTATGTTTATTAAATAATATTTGTTTTATGTTTATATTAACTAGTTTAATGTTCGCTTTTGTTTAAAAAACAATTATCTCCACAAAACTAAGTAGTTGGCTACCCTATTTGTGTTCATCGGCCACTTTACTTGTGGCTGTGCTAATAATACTTGGAAGGATAATGTAGAGCATACATATCTTTCCAGAGCTCTCAGATAATATTGTGGGTACTTATTGTGAGCCAATAGGATCTGAATAATCCAATACCTCCCCATTAGTTCCAAGATATTGGTACAAAACTATGCAAACCTCATTGGAACTATAATCAAAATCCTTCATATCAGCCTCAACACCTTTATATCAAGGGAACGTGACCGAGTCTTGCAGATGTCAAATTTTTGGGAATTGAAATCTCTAGTGACAAAAAACATTTTCTTCTTTCCCTTAGAAGTGTTGCTGCACATTGACATGGCCTCTGCTGCAATAGTCCCTTCGTTGAGAACATAAGCATTGGAGATGGGCAGACCCATGAGATCTAAAATCATGGTTTGGTAATTCAAGAGAGACTCCAGCCTCCCCTGGGCAATCTCTGCTTGGTAAGGAGTATACTGCCTATACCTACACCTCAGATTTTCCATTATATTGTGAAGGATAACAGTAGGAACATAGGTTTTGTAGTACCCCATACCTATGAAAGACGTGAAGACTGTTCTTGGCCCTTAGTGTAACATCCCCATCTTGACCCTATTGCATTAAAATTGTAAATAATGTAATATTGTTATAAAATCATGGTGAGGAGCTCAAGGCCAAGGCCCCCGCCATCGATTTATTGATACATATGGTTTGTGTGCTAGCCACGCACATTAGAATTCATCATCATGTAAAGATGCATTTTAATAAAATACCCACAACTAGCTATGCAATGCAACAAGAGATAGGGGCATGATTTTACAAGGAATTGGGAGGGAAAACATTCAAACCCTTGATCCAATCAAGTCAAACCAAATGTCAATGAGAGAACCCATGAACCCTCAACTACCCATGCTGACTTATGTACCCAATCATTCATTTCTCCCAAGAGTTGGTTGAGGTAGTTAATGCCTTGGGAATGGAGAGGTATGGCTGTCCAAATTTGAGTATGGGAAAGCCACCCCACATAGAAAATCACGTTTTGCTTCTTGGGAAAGAAAAGAGCCATGAATTGCTCCCCAAGCCACTATCCATTAACCAGTTTCTCTCCCTCACTAGTTTTGAGCTACCTGGGCATTTTCCAGCCATGTTTTTATGTGTTTTCCTTCATTCTTAGCTGGGAGAAGGGCGTTTTTGTGTTGTATACTATCGGGGAAGAAGGAAAATCAAATTGGGGTTCCATAGAGATTGTTTTGGCTATTGAATGCTTATATACCTGTGGGAGTGAAATCGTTTTCTTCCCCGTGGTTGAATTTCCCTCTCCCAATCCATTGTTTGGCTTGAGCTGGAGTGCAAGCACCCAGGGTTCTGATTTAGCCTGATAAACCCAGCTGTGGACGGGATTGGCTTAGATGCATTGACTACTTGGCTGTGTATGAGCTGGAATGTCCCCTTTTCCTTATAAGAATCACGCCCAACTCAGAGGTGGCAGTTGTGTTGATAGGATTGATGAACACAACTGGCCTCTGGTTGGGTGGAACGTTGCAGTGACATAGCTAGTTGCTTGGGACAATTGTGAAATAAAGATAAATATATGATGTGTATTTACTTTTGCAATGTTTAATTTGATGATTATTTTGATATACTAGATGAGCATGAATCGTGTGTGGATGTTGTTTTAATTCTGTTGTGCATGTTTGCTTGATTTGCATCCTGCACACTCTTGTTTTTATTCATATGATTCTAATGAATGGGTTATTATTATGTGAAAGCCCAGAGAATGGCATCATGTTCCCTTCCTCGAATTGGATCCGCTGAGGGTACGTTACACTTAGGGACTGCATGTCAGCTATCATCTAGTTCTCCGTTAGGCCCTGATTGAATTTGGAGAGCTTCACGGGTCCACTCCGGATGGCCCCATGTATGATCATGTCCAGGCTAGGGATACCCCAGGACTCTGCCATTAGGACTTGTTCCTACTGGGTCAAGCCATTGTGTCGCCTGGTGAGCTCTTAGAATGGATGCCTAATAAGGGTAGCTGGACTAAGAGCCGACATTAATTATCAACCCGGGGGACGTACAAACTTCAAAGGTGTAGGCACTATATGTGCTATCTAGGATAGTCTTTGTCAAAGTTGGGTGTTTGTATCAATGTTTTTAAAGAGTTGCCTAAAAAGGATTAAATGAACTGTGAAAAAGGATTGTTTAATCTATGGAGGAGAAATTCCTATGCTAAGAAATTCAAATACTGCAAAGCATGAAATCTTTGTCTAAGAAATTAAACTCAGGAAACAGTAAGCATATCTTTAAGAATTAACTTGCTAAAAGCAGTAAAACTTATACTATGGAATTGAATGCTAAAAGTATAACAGATCTATTCTAACGTAATGAAAGCTTGATCTTTAATCTAAGGAGTAATTACTGTAAATCGAATGCATAAAACTCAAAGTCTGATCTAACATAATCGAATGCTAAGACTAAGTTCGGAATTACCATTATCTAATGCTGCAATTTTAATCAAAACATTAAGAAGTGAATATCATCATGTAACCAAAGATACTGAAAGTAATCGATCTTCATGAGCAGCTATAATAATGAAGTAAATACATGGGCTTTAAGATCTGGATCCCTGCTTTAGAAGTAAATGCAAGCACATAGGAAAATGGGTGTTAAATTATGCCTTGGCGGAATACTACTACAGGACTACAGATACAACATTACCAAACTACATAATGCATTATAATGAACTATGGAATCAAAAAGGTTCACTTACTACAGAAATCAAATCGTGCGATTAAAATGCTATTTAAAATACTCTCATCTGCAATATAAATTCAACCAATGTAAAACACATAATCAGAAATACCTGAACAGTAAGATCTCCTGACTTACGTGTTGGAGGGGCCCTCTCCAACCCGTAATCAGGAGTGAAGGGAACTTATAAACGTTGAATTGTAAGAAACATCAAGTCTTTATTTAAAATACGAACTTCATAGTTTAAAACCAAGTCTGTAACACAACTGTCTCGGTGGTATGAAACGTAAAACAATAACTCTCCAAACTAGCAGCAAGGGCCTCCCGTTACCCGAGAGGTCCATATTTATATAATTCTAATGATTAACCTAACTAAATGTCTAAATGTTGATTCTCTTTGAACATGAGTTCGTTCTCTACAGATCAGGAAAAAGGCGTTGAGTTTGGTGATGTTCTTTCAGTTCTTCACTTGATTTGCGTGTTGTCCTTTAGTGCACCTACACCTGCTAATTCAAACTCGTTTGTCATGCAATTAGCTCATAACAACGTTTTCAAAACATAACATAAATAATATTTTAAACAAATTCATTAAATAATTAAGGTAAATCATTTTTCCCACAAAACAAGTGTATTTATTCTCCCTTTCTTGTGTTTTTGCTGTGGGGAAAAGCTTATCAGATACCTGTATTTTGGACCCATCATTCTCCCCCATACTTGAAGGATTCACCCATCCTTGGGTGACAGATTCAGCTCGTCGATGACCTCTTTGATGTCCCATGCTAAAACCCTGGGGGTCCCTACCTGCCTATGGTAGCCCATGGTTTGATCCTCCTTGACCCATGCTCTCTTCTCTTCTTCTTCATTGATCTGTTCCTTAATAACCAGGCGAAGGAAAAATGGGGTATTCAACCTCATTCCAATCCATGTAAGTTGATTCTTTATCAAGGATTCCCTGTAGAGCTTGGCTTTGAAAAGAGCATCTTTAAGTATGAGAGGGGAGTGGAGGTATTTTCTCTTTAGGTTGTTTGCTACTCTACGCCATATTTCCTCAATGGACTCATGAACCTCTTTGTGTGTGCCCTGGAGAGTAACATAAAAATGAGCCACAACCTCCTACTGTTTTGCAACGAGAATGGGGACCAGCTCCTCATCCTGGGTGAGGATCCTATGGTTGTAAATGATTCTTTCAGGGTGAGTGGCCTATGCCCTGACCATTAATGGGGTTTTCCATTTTGATGCAACGTAAATGTGGTAGTCGTGAGCTCGCTCAATTTCGTGATTCATCCATGACCATAGTGCCCTCAATTGGAAATCGCCCATGTAAGGGTTTGGCGACCAGTTGGGCGAGCTAGGGACTACAAAATTGTGTAAGAAAAATTTGCTTAACTGGTCCTTATCCAATTCTGTGGCATTCAGAGATGCATCCATAAATTCTTTGGGGGAGCTGATCTCTATCGGGAGTCCCTGTTTTAACCTTTGGAGTTGGAATTTTCCCCACTTCTCCTGTAGATAAACTGCATAAATTGCTAATGGAGGCTTGAGGTCCCGTAGTGAATCATATATTTTAGTGGTAGTAGCCAAAATGTCCCTTAGTTGAATAATCTCCTGGTCCTTTTTGGCTAGCTCCCCTTGTGCCTCAGCCAATTTCTCTTTAAGTGTTGAATTCCTCTGTTCAGCCAGTCTTAGCTCCCCTGCATGATGAATTTTCAGAATTTGTGTCTTCTCAAATGAGAATGGGGGTGATGCGGGTTGGCTTCCTCATTCAATTCTCAATGTTGCCAGCTCCTTAACAAGCTTTTCTAATTCTTCCCGTGCCTCAGCCAGTTGATTGACAACCCCAGGGTTTTCATTGTGCTCAGGAGGGTTCCCCTGGGGGTTGTCTTGATCTTCTTGTTCATTCCATTCTTCTTCTACCACCTGTTCCCCTGGGGGTATGCATGAAGTAATCCCATCAAATAGTCAATCAATGATAAAACATATTGAATTAGGGAAAACATAACTTCAAAAATCATCACAATGAAACGACACAAAGAAGAAAAAGTGAATTGCAAATTATTTACTATGAGCCAATAATGAATATGACTTCCCTAGTCATATGACTATGCCCATAACAAAGACTAGTTTAGGGAATTTTAAAGGCTTGATAGTGGGGTTGCCCATAATAGAGACTAGTTTAGGGAATTTTAAAGCCTTGACAGTGGGGTCTTGATTCAATGGTAAAGCAGGGTTGTTTCATACCTTCACCAAGGTTCAAATCCCCAGAATGAAACATGTTTCATCTCTCATGGGAAACCTTGCCCATACAAGTAGGCCATTTCATGCAGTTAAAGCCAAGTTCCAATCCTAGGCAACTTTGGTAGAATAAATATCCTCACAAAGACCATCTCAGCAAAAAGGATTCATGTGAGTATTCAGTATTGTAAGCTAGCTACTATATTCCATTGTAATTCAGTATACTCCTAGCATAAGGAAAGACACACTTGCCACAGTGACAATCAGGAGCATCTTGTCCAAATAAATAAATTTACAAATGATCATCTTTTTACAAAGAGAATGAAATTTTGTTCACACATATTTATTGAGAATTCAATTCCAAAGCAGACAATTTATCTAAAGAAGCTTTTCTTTAGCAGGAGCCAACTCTCATTCAACATGAATTCAGAGGAGGCACTCTCCCATCATCCTTAGAAAACACTTTGTATCAATCTTCTTATCGAGAATTCAATTCCAAAGCAAACAATTTGTCTAAAGAAGCTTTGCTTTAGCAAGAGCCTACCTTAATTGAACATGAATTCAGAGGAGGCACTCTCCAATCAACCTCAGAAAAAAAGTCTGTATCAATCTTCTGCTAAAAGTTTTTATGATGAAGGGAACTATTAGATCATATGTGGTGTAATAGAGGTGATTTTATAGACCTATAAGCTTCAGTCCATTATGTTTTTTTGTTATAATATCTTTGAGATATTGTTGAAAGACTGTACTTAAGTAGCTGTAGTTCTGGTTATGATGCAAACAGTGCAATGAATAATCTTAACTATAGAGTGGAATCCGTACAGGACTGATCAACATCGGATACTATTCACTACTAATGTGTCTAGAGATAGTATTCACTAGTAAAAAGTTAAAACCAAACTTTCAATCACTTAACCATGGATTATAGCATGTTCCTATTGCATTAAATAGTTAGAATTATGCAGCTGAACGAACCTCCATCCATATTACAAGCGAAAAAGGGAGATTACAAGCAAATTAATTTAGAAAAATAATAAATAAACAAAAAAATATAATCCACCCTCTATCCAGATATTACAGGAAAAAGAGGAATTATGACAAATTTTCTTAAAAAAATATAAATAAACAAAAAACATAATCCAAAGTCGCGACAGAGTAGCGCCTATCTATACAATTTTATTAAAAATAATTATCTACAACATTTATCACAATAATTTACATTTGGATCTACATGTGAGCCTCGATGGGAATCGAACTTGTGACAAAATACAAACAAAAGAAATATGCATCTATCCGAACTCTTGTAGAATTTATAATAACCAAACTGCTATGAAGGTAGAAAGTAAATCCCTGCAGCAAATATACAGACATGCTGAGAATTACAAGTTCAAATAGACAACAGCTGTAGTTTCGGCAGCGTAACCCACCATGACTCTCGGAAGCTTGGGCCCCCAGGTTGGATATGTGGGGCCTATTATAGGAAGCCTCTACACTATCAAATGTGAAGAGAGAATCGCCACAAATCCCACCAGGATATAAAAGGCCATGCTTTTGAAGGTGCTGGAGAGGGCCATGTCTCTAAACGGAGCCAAGATGAATGCCTGAAATTCCTCCAGATTTAGCGACACTGATTTTCCTTTACCGAGTAACTTTAGCTTCCTTAAGGTGCGGTCAATTTGGAGCTACGATGGGGGCTGTGGGCACTCACAAACCCTACCCTAAAAAGTATCCTGTCAAAAATAACAAATAATTCATATTCATAAACCTACAATTTAATGGGCTGGGTGAACCCCAACACAGAAACACAACACATTTGTATCCTTTGGTTCAAGAATCCAGTATACCTTGCAGACAGTTATATCTTCCTTCTTATCTTTCCAGCAACCACCATTATTTTTCAAACATTCATTTGTTTCCATATCTGGTTTTGGAAAACAAAAAAAAGTTACTTCCATGCATTTAATAATGGATTTTAAGATGCCTTATTTCTGAAAATTCAAGGTACATAGCTATGCAACTAGAAATCAACCACCCATAGAGAAACTCACCTTCACTCAAGCAAATAGTTGGCTCAATAGTTTCCTAAAAGCCTGCACAAATCGCCTTCAAGACAACCCCTTTGTCCAATTTTCCTGCAATTAGATTTAGAACATGTTAGTTTGCCACATTTAATTCTTGCATTTGTAAATGATAGAATGTATAAGAAGGATGCCAACCTCTATATTGTCTATTGTTAATAATAAGTGTGGGCAATATAGTGACATCACCTCGATATCCATGTCCAACCTATGAAAAGCATACAACCACAAACTTTCAATAACACACGCGGCCTCTCTAATACTAAGGGAGAATCAATGACAACATGACCACATCATAGGTGTTTACCACAAATTATGCCAACAAGATTTAACAAATATGGAACTATGAAATGGAATACATCTAGATTCTATTCTAACCTGTGCATCTTGCTCTTGTTTCAAAACAGGGTTCTCTGCATCTGCATTTGGATCCCCCATGCATTTTTCTATCTTCTTGACATCCAAACCTAGCCAAAAAATGAGATACCATTGAACCAATCAGCTGATAATGATTGCTTGCACCTTTAGGAATATTCTACAATAGAACAAACTAATAATCACTAAAGGCAGATTAGTTATAAGTCTTGAACTGCTTTACATTGTACAATTACTGTGAATAATAGAAAGAAACACGCTTAAAGACTGGATCACATTTTCTCCACATTCCTTTGTTGGAGAGAACTTCCGCAGCATTTAGGAAGCTGCTAATTTTGGGAAGGATAACTAATTTTGGAGAGAAAGTACCAATTTTGGCGGTAAGACAAAGATATCGCCGTAGCACAAATTCCGGCGGGAATCACGGCGATAGGTACAGAAAAGTCAAGCATGTGGTACAAAGAAGAGGCCGAAGGGAGAGCTCAACCACCGCAATAAAGGCGCCGAAGATGAAGAGAGGGTTCAGCTACCCTCATTAAAGAAGAAGGACCACAGTCAGCGTTGCTTGAACCAAGAAGAAGCGACGGGCCGATGCATTAAAGACTAAGGACTGCAGGAAGCGGCGACGAGACAGAAGGCGGCCATGGAAGTACAGCCAGTTGACTGTAAGTGGTTAGGGTTGAGTCACTGTTGGGATAAGGCCCACAGTTTTGTAACTGCGATGAGACCTTCGGGCCATCTATATATAGTAGTCTTTTTATAGGATAATGGGTTGGCCACATAGCGATAGAGACATCAGGTAGATGCTAGTCAAGTCTTTTGTTGTTGCAAGCCTGAACATCCCTGAGAAGACAAGGGCCGACCTGTTGAGAGAGTGCAATCCGCAGGGATTGCGAGAGGAAGAGAGTGCACTGTAAAGGCAAGAAGAGAAAAGAGGTCTATAGAGAAGGGCTCCCACTGAGGTGGAGTTTCCCAGAAGACCCCTGTTGTAAAGAGTGGAACGGAGCTGTGTTTATTCCCCAGAGTTGTAAGCAAGAACCGCAGTTCCCCTGGGAGTAGTCTTTGCCCTGGGAGTATCAATGTGCTTATCTAAGTAGCACTATTGTAATTGTGTAGCCATTGTTCTCATTCACGTGTTTGTGCTATATATATGAATGCTTCAATCTGTTATAAGTAATGTACATGGTCGTCAGTTAACTTCTGAATGATGTATAACAATTGCGATAATCATAGCTAACCTCTTTGCGAACTAGATAATTGTTAAACAGAGGTTAATGTGCGAGTAAGAACTGAATATGAGGCATGAATGGTTTATTTAGACATTGCGCAAAGTAATGTTCTACCTAGTTACGCGTTGCGAGATATCAAGGGTCGAGTTCATTAGCGAGGGTTAGGCTTGTAGGCTGAATGTTGTTGCTAACTGCAGTACCAGGATAAGGATAGCTAAGACCACCTATTAACCCAGGAAGCGGTCAAAGTTCGCTTGCCGCAGGAACTAGAAGGGGAAGATATCGCACCTACGATATCTTGGGTATCGCTAGACGGTTTCACATAGGGAAAGACTTATCGCATTCCCTGCATACCGCGATAAGACAGAGGCGTAGCCGGAGTAATGGAATGAGATAGACAGCTTCTGTGAAAGGGGTTAAGGAGGGTTTAACCATCCTGGATGCCTCGGAACTTGGCTGAGGACACTTGAGTCTTCTGCCTCCCATTAGAATCACTTCGGGTGAGACTTCAGGTTGCTTCTGCGACCTGTTGCCGAAAGGGCCAGTGAGCTAAGGGTTCTGTTGGTCTAAAAGATTACCGCCAGCCCGGGTCTGTCCAGAGAGAAAGGATCAAAGATCAACATCCTTGGTGTACTTGTTCTCCTTCATTGGACACCTAATATGGAAATCAGTGACATAATCCCACCAAACCCAGGCTCTATTACTTTCATTTTCAACTTTGAAGACACAAAATTGCCTTAGATTTTCAATTACAACATCTTTACCATCTTTCCCTTGACTGAAATCATGTTCTGGATTAGGTGCAGAGTATCTTCCATGATTAATGCAATGAGCCTTGCACTGCTTACTTACAATAAAGGCTTGGGGACAGTACTAGGTGATGTAGTGAGGGGTGAATTGTGTCTAACCACTTTCTCAAGAATTTGAGCAGCTCCTTTAAAATTCTTTGTAAAGTCCAGCTGGGTATCACACTTTTCCCCGCATTAATCATTGTTGTTTCTCCACAACTCATACTCCATGCAATCATCTGGGTGAGGAACGAACTCCCTCCGGTCTAAATTAATATTAATCATATCACCCTTGTTAATAGCCACTTTCATTTTGTCACCGAACTGTTTCGTAATAAGAGCAAAAGGAATGGTGATATTTTGCAGATATTCAGCCGCTGAAGTATCTTCTTTAGGTGAATCCATATTTATCAATGGCTCTTCCCGATCATCAGAAACAAGAACAGCTGCTACACCAGCATTCTAAGCATTCCAAACTTTCAAAGCAAAATAACAATCTGCAAAAAAACATTAGAGTCTATTGGATGCTTGCTAGTGCGATTCTCTGTTACTTGTTAGGAAATCCCCAAAACGAAACATTTCAACTGAAATTCTAGAATGTGAAAATGGTAGAGGAGACAAATTAATGAAATTCCAAGAATTTGTTACCTGGGTGATAGACAACATGGAATAGGTTGTCGGTTGAAAGAGGGATCAGCTAATGATGATATACACAGGCTTGTTCTCTAAAAGCGCTATGGAAATCGCATAGTCAATGAGTTCCTGGGCATCCTCCAATTGATTCACAATAACCTGCACAGTTTTTAAATTCTAACATCGTTACAACTATTTAAGGAGGGAAATCAACATCCAATCCAATACCAGAATTTTCACAGACCTGAGCGCATGTGACCATCTGGAAGCAGTGATACTCCTAGTTGAAGTTGGGCACCCATAAGGGGCAGATTCTCACTTTAAGTCCCCGCGATCGCATTGATGATGCTAAGCCCTAGACGGTGAACCTAATGGAACAAGCCCCTCACCTCTAGATCGCGATTCGCACATACCCATCATCCATGTAGCCGGTGTTGAGCTCATTGTAGCAGCCGAATGATCACCATAACAAATCCCAAATTCGTCTGGGAAATCTGAAACACAATGGAGCTTTCAGAAAAATTCAATAGCAAAGGACTCGTAAGGACTCCATCTCGTCCTGAATTGATACACAACGACCGCCTTCCATTGTTACCCCTCACTGCAAAAATGGTCAACAAAGAAAAAGACGATAGAGCCCACCGCAAGAAAGAAGCAGAAGAAAGGGAATGACATATAAGAGAGCTTAAAGCCGGACTCCATCCATTACAGGTAGGATCCTTTCTTTCTCATTTTTAAACAACTCCTTGCAAGTACAGTACCTCCGACACTTACAACCCAGTACGCATCACGAGCCGGTGGACAAATGTCGACTCGATTCAGCAGCTTACAACCCATCATAGATCACGAGCCAATGGACAAATGTCGATTCGATTCCCCACTCCAAACTTCGAGGAAAAATAAAGCGATTTAACAAAAGTTTTACTTTACCAAATTCAAATTGCCTCTGCACCGACAAACTAATATGTCCAAAATGACAACATAATGTCATGGACACAATAAACCAATCGTTGCACATAGAGTCAGGGCTTAGCCTAGAGATCGAATCCTTACTCTATCATGACTCTTTTATTGACACAAGAGATTTTCTCCTAGGGTTTTAAACCCATGATATCAATATGGTATTAATAATAAATGTAATATATGGAAATTTTATTATTTCTTTTTCTTTTCTATTTGCAAGAATAAATTATTGCGCCGAGAGGCGCTCTACAGCCCAGTATGGGAGAGATCTTGTAATGTGATGTAACATTATTAACATTACTAACATTAGTAACATGTCGACAAAAAATAATAGTGATAATTATGGGAGAGATCTTGTAATGTGATGTAACATTAGTAACATTTGTAACATTAAATTAAAAACAAAAGTAATAGTGATAGTGAATATTATGGGAGAGATGTTGTAACGTGATAACGTTTATAACATTAAAGTAAAAATAAGTAAATTAAAGTAAAGTAAGTATGGGGGAGATGTTGTAACGTTTTTTACTAACAAAATAGTTAAAAAAATTCATGTCCGCTCATAAAATAAAAAATTATGGAAAGTATTTAAAAAAAATCCATGTTGGTTCATAAAATAAAATATTATGAAAAGTAATTAAAAAATAGATGTTCATTTATAAAATAAAAAATTAAAACTTAAATCTGGATCCATCAATCAAGAGAGATCAAATTTCTTGAGTTTAAATTTAAAAACAGAAATACACCTTAGGAAATTGGATCCCTCTCGGTGCTTGATAGATACGGGTTAAAGATGGATCTATGCTGGTATTTTTAGAACAATAGGAAGATAAATAAATAAATGGAATAAAATGTGTTTTTAGTTAATTGTGAAGAACCTGCAACAATTAATTAATAAGAATATGTGAAATAGCAGAAATGACAGAACTATGAATCACTTTTATATTGATCGTAGGCCACTTCCAGGGGCCAACCTCCTTTGAGCAAGCTCAATACAAATAACTTCACGGTGTTTTCATAGGCCTCAACACACACTTATATACTAAGTCTAGGTGCCAATACTATGGGTCAAAACCATGGGCCAATACAAACTATGGATCAACAATACTATGGGCAATTTACAAAGCATATGCGCCAAACAACAATAACACAACTATGGATCAACAAATACTACGGGACGACTTACAAAGCATATGCGTCCAACAACAATATACTAACAAACTAAATAGAAGGGTTGACATGGGTTCCTAACATCCCCTCTCCCTTAGAAAAATCTTTGTTCTCAAAGCTTTAGATGTGGAAATTGATGCAGAATTGGACAGAGTGGTTCCCCTGTAGCATCTTCGGGTTGCATTATGGACCACTAATGCCTTTTGAGATTCGAGAGGATTGCTTGGAATGTTGAAGAAGAACCATATCAACTGCGTGAAAAGTGCGCTCTGAACAGTGCTGAGCGGATTTTTGTTTCAGTCGAATTCTTGCCATGTGAAGATTGTCTTGTAGAATGAGAAGAATCTGATCGCGGTTTCGAAGAACTGAGTCAATTGCATGAACTGGGGAGTTGCTGAGGGTGTATGGAAGAAGAACTGGCGGTGCCTGTCCATAGACTGCTTCATATGGTGTCCTTGTAGACATGGTATTGTACCACTTGAGCGCTTCTAGGAAATCCATAGAAATAGTTGTCCAAATCTGTGTAGGGATGGGAAAGGGTTCGATCAGTCATGAAAGGAGTGTCGTTTCACCCTTGTTGACTTGGAAAGTATCACAGTCAACCACCATCTGTTGAATTGCCAGTTTCAATCCCTGCCAAAAGAAGTTACATTGTTCCCGGTCATACTTTTGGAGGAACCCAGAGTGCCCTACCGATGAAGAAGCATGGAGTTCATAGAAGAGATAACATTGTTGAACATATTGCAACCAGTTTGGAACAAGCAGAGAAATAGATGTAAGAGAAACTGGGTCATCAAATGTGCAAGAAGGAGCATCTACGACCATATTGTCCTTACCCTTCTTGTAAGTGATCGCATAGTCATAACCCATGAGGTGGATAACCCATTTCAGGTGTGCTGGGGAGGAGCCCCATTGTTCCAGGAAATTTTTCAGACTCTGGAGATCAATTTTGATGGAGAAATAATTCCCTAATAGGGATGGCTTCCATGTCGGTACTGCATGCAAAATAGCCATCATTTCCTGCTGAGATGTAGACATGGCTAAATGCTTACCGGAAAGGTCTCTTGAAGGCAGAAATCCCACTATTGCAGCAAAGACACCTGCATATCTATCTAAGGAAGTAGTGGAGATCGTTGATCGGTGCATTTGAATGGAATGGAGATGAGCGATGATACCATGTGAATTCTTCTTAAGTATATTTTCCATACAATGTGAACTGATGATGTAGAGAGACCCTGGTTGTAAGCCTGTAAATTTGGGTTCTATCCTATTGACTAAAAACTACATCCAAAGTTCAGCAAAATCCCATAAGATGGGGGCAAGTGTGTGTAACCATTGAACGCCCAAAACCACATCACATCCGCCTAAGGACAAGGCAAACATGTCAGAGCGCAGGTTATAATCTTCTAGAGAGATACGCACATTGTGACACTTTCCCTTGCAAGGTAAGGTGCCTCCATTAGCAACCATGACTTCAAAGTTGGAGCAAGGATGGACAAAACAATCAGCCTGTTTGGCGATCCGGGGGTCAATGAAGTTATGAGTGCTACCATAATCAATGAGTATTGTAAGAGGAAGCTTCTTGAAATAACCCCTGACCCGCATTGTTTGGGGGGTGGTGACGCTGGATAATGCATGGAGAGATATCTCTGGTTGTTCATCCTGAGATGGGGGGTCATTAGGAGGATCCTAAATGTCGACCTGAGCATCCATTGGATCTGGATCTTCTTCACCAATTTTAGAGGTAGGCGGAGAACCCATATCCAAGAGATAGAGCTTTTGTTGAACACATCTATGTACCTGAGTGAATTTCTCATCACAATTATCACAAAGCCCTTTTTCTCTGCGTGCCTACATCTCTGTTTCAGACAAATGCTTGATAGGAGTTGGTCGATTTTCTTATGGAATGGGAGGTCGTTGAGAACCCATATTTTGGAAGGGAACAAAAGTGGGTTTGGAGCACTGTTGGGCTGCAATCTTGTCTTCTGCCAACTTAGCTAACCCTAGGACTTCCATCATTGTGTTGGGACAGAACATTTTAACCTTTGATCAGATTTCATCCTTAAGACCATTGATGAAAACAACTCTTGTAGAATTCATCAGACAAGCCTTCTGTGTGATTGGATGGTTTCTCAAATTCGGCCTGATACTCTCTCACAGTGCCACTTTGACGGAGTTTAGTGAGTGCTCCGGTGAAGTCATCAAAAGAACCGGGACCAAATCGTTGCAAAAGGAGATGGCAAAAATCTGTCCATTTTGGCTTGTCATGAGCCTTGATGTACTAATGGTACCATTGAAGGGCTTCCTGTTCCAAATGAAAGGATGCAAGTGGAACTTTTTGGACATCAAAAGTATTATGTACACTGAAATACTGTCCTGTACGATAGACCCATCCAATCAGATCAGTACCATTGAAGCAAGGAAATTCAAGCTTCGGACCACGGAAATGGCTGGAAGAAGAGAACCCAGTGGCTGCAGAAGATTCTTACTGTCGGTTATTGTTCATGGCTGAATGCTTAAGATGGAGGATGAGAAAGTTTTCATCCAGATCTTGGATTTTGGTTTGGATGGCTGCAAGTGCTTCCTCCATGGTTTTTGCTCCAGTGCAGGTGACAACCATAACCAGGATTTTTTTTTTTTGGAATGAATAGAAAAACACAAACAAAAGCTTATTTAGTAAAGGGAAATTTGGATTTGGAAAAAAATCGGAGGGGTAATTGGGGTTTGACTAGGTTTTGGACACTTTTTAATGGATAGGGAAGCAAACAATGGGGATTTAAGAAACGGGGTGAAAGAATGAGAAAATTTGGTAGAGAGGGACAAATAAGTAGAATTAAGAAACGAACTCGGTGGAAAAATTTGAAGGAAATTGGGTAAAATCCTAAGAACTTATGGTAAACCCTAAAAATAGACAAATGTGGGATTTCAGGCTTTGGGAAGTGGAATTTGGGATAGGGTCCTCAGAAATGAAATATGCAGAATGGGATTGCAGGGGTGTCAGTGAAGTTTCAGGGAAAACAGAGTGAAAACAAGGGAGATATGGCCAAAAAACAGAATTTTAAGGATTTTTTTTTTTTTAGGAATGTATCTCCAATGACTTGGAAGGGATCTCAAACAGATAGATCTGCAACGGCGTGGAAGTGATCGAAAACAAAGGGATCTGAAACGGCGCTGACTAGATCGAAAATGGCTGGATCTGAAATAGATTTGAAATGGCTGGATCTGGAACGACTTTCAGAATGGATCAGAATGGATTTGGAATGACTTTCAGCTGAAAATAGATATAGACCCCAGGTATGTGCGGCTTCTTAACAGTTCATGGGTTTCACTCGGCCACCAATGCTGTCTGATGGCTTGCGTATTGGGGCAGTACCCCTCACTCCACGACTCAGGTAAAACTGATAACCGCTTTGCCTCAAACAACAGCTCTTGGTTTACCTCAGAGTTGGGAACTAGTCAATCAGGTAGGGGTCATTGCCCTTTTCGCTGGAAGGTCCTCTCAATGGGACAGCTACTTTGGGGTTCCTGTGGTACTCCTCACAATGAGTTTTAGGGCTTATGCCCAAGTACTTCCCACAGTTAAGCGGATAGGGATTATTCCCAAATTTGAAGCTGCAACAGATGCGAAAAACAAATTTTGGCAGAAATTTCACCCAGCGAGCCTAAGAAAGTGCTCTGATACCAGATGTGAAGAACCTGCAACAGTTAATTAATAAGAATATGCGAAATAGCAGAAATGATAGACCTCCGAATCACTTTTATATTGATCGCAAGCCACTTCGAGGGGGCAACCTCCTTTGAGCAAGCTCAATACAAATAACTTCACAGTGCCTTCATAGGCCTCAACACACACTTATATACTAAGTCTAGGCGCCAATACTATGGGTCAAAACCGTGGGCCAATACAAACTATGGATCAATAATACTATGGGTGACTTACAAAGCATATGCACCAAACAACAATAACACAACTATGGATCAACAAATACTACGGGACGACTTACAAAGCATATGCGTCCAACAACAATATACTAACAAAGTAAATAGAAGGGTTGACATGGGTTCCTAACATTAATTGCATTATATAATGAACATACATATGCTATAGATAAACCCTAAAGAAAACTATGATATTCACAATACAAAAATAACCAGTTAAATAATAACTCCTTCTTGATTTTTTACTTTCAAGCTAATTTATTAAAATAAATTATAAGTCTTAAACCAAAATAATTATTGATAAAGATTTCCTTAACAAACTACAAATTACAAAATAAAATCCTCGAAAATATAAACAAAGATAATAACTAATAACTACAAAATTTTAGGACATTTTTACCATGATTAGTAAATGCACTAATCTATAGATCTTATATTTTAGATATGGGATTTGGTACAAAGCAACAATACAGTAATCACAACAAATTTAAATGAACATAACAAGATATATTAAATAAATAGAATGAAGTAAATATTTATGTAGCTTGACTATCCAACTTGTTAAGGAACAATTTTGTTCCACTCAATCTTAGATTTTAAGAAGAACTCTTAATCTCTTAGTCCTTGTAGAGGTCACCCCCGAGACAGAGCAAGCTTACTAACTGCTAATGACTTAGGGAACATGCGAATGCGTGAATCTTGCTTAAGTAGACTTGCCAATAGGACCTCTTTAATTAGCTTTGTGGCTACTATCAAAAACATTCTTCACCAATACCAGGATTTCACATCCAAAGCTCCAAAACACATTTGGGTTGACCACAAACAATTGCAATCTGGCCAAAATTGAGCACTTAGTAGGAAGGCGGGTTGGACCTGTACTGTGGCAATGGGAAGACTTGCATTCTGCAATCTCCCTTATCTAGGGTTCATTCATTACTTTTTAGCCATTTTTACATGATGGATTCATTCTCTTTAGGTTGCTTTTCCTCTTAGTAGAATGATAAATTCTTAGGAAAAATAAAAATGAGCTCCATTTTTCCTCTCTTTCTCTTCTTTTATCTTTTCTTTTTTTAGAGAAGGTAATTAGGGTTCACTCTTTAATTTCTCAGATTTATTTAATCTTTAATTCATAATTCGTTATTTTTCTCAACATAACTTTTATTTACTCTTTTAAGTCATATCGCGTGGTAAGCTTGGTCCCCCATTTAACAAGTTGTTTCATAACAAGTTGGATGTCAACAATATAAAATATATATATCACTTTAATAACATAAAGTGTTATTTTGTCCATGATGCCTACAGTTACAACTCTATCATCAAATATAGGTTCAAGTCCTCTTGACTTGTTCAAAATATATTCAAGTCCTCCTAACTTATACAAAATATGCTCAAGTCCTCCTGACTTATTCAATAGGGGTACAACTTTGGGACATTACAACCTATATAATGAGTTGTATTTAAATAAGATGTCCCTATACCTTAATTAATAGCTTATACAAAACACTAAGTAGTCTAAGAGACATTATGGTAGGAACCTATTACTTTCTCATATAACCAAATTCCTTATTCCCTTGGTGTTTAAGAACTTATTTTCAACTTTTTCCACAAATGGAAACACACCCGTATATAGGTTTCTCCCAAAGATTGTACCGCTAGAAATTCCATCTCATTTTGGATGCACCTATGTAGAAAATTGTAGTACTTCAAAAGGCCATTTTTGTGCACAAGATATCGAATGTGTCTATGTATTCTTGCACAAACTAGTCCCAAACTTGATACAATTATCTACTTGGTATATATCGGTTTTCATACATTCCCATAAAAAGGTTTTCCTCTTTGAGTATATCTATAGAATCTCCCCATAAATATGCATCTTGTATATCCCAACATGAGATTTCCCTTCCATCCTTCTATAGTAATATTTTCTCCTTTTGAAAATTTATTAACTAAATAATAACCTTCTCATTGAATACCGAGGCACATTTCTAAGGTGTGCGTATCACTCTTACCTTCAAAGTAAGGGATGTGTTCAAAGCCTTAGTTGCAATTTTAATATAATATAATCTATTGTTTGAAGGGATGATTTAACGAAGATGGACTCATAGCGGTGGAGAGTTTGCTGTATAATTCAAGCAAACCGGTATATCAACATTTTTTATTCTTGGTTCTCGTGAGATTCGTAAAGTAACATCTTGATGGGGTTCGTTCATCTAGAGCATTCATTCTCTTTTTCCATCGGATCTTGTTTGAGCTAGTGTCAAGGAAGGTAATTAGATGTATCATGTGTCTATAGGCCAAGTTTTAGTTATCTTGAATTTAAGAGGGGGATATGCACCCTATAGTAGAAGGATTTGATAACATTGGTCTAGATTATGGATAGAATATGAGGGACAAATACTAATCTATAGAAGAAATAATGTGTATAATACGTCCAAATTAATTTGCAAAAATAAATATAAAGATAATCTCTATCTCTTCATACATAGAGTGTTGTAGTGAAACTTGTGTCACATCCCCAAATTTCGTAAAAATTTAAAACTTTTCTAAGCGGTCTTTTCGCCCATAAATGCTATGCAGAAGTATAAAGTTTCAACATTTAAATTTGCTGTTTAAATAAAAAGAGACATTTAATCATCTCATAAATTATCATTAATTGTTTTATTGTCTAGATGACAATAAAATCGTAATACTTAAATATACAATCATCAATATTTACATGTCATAACAACATTCAACTAAATCTATAACTCTATATTTGAATGATGTAATACTGCCGATTTTATAGAACCTATAAGTTATCACCTTTTGGACATTTATATAAGTAAGATAACAACCTCCTACTAAATAGAGAATTTGCTGTAACAATGCATATCTATGTAGACCCAATAATTCATTCGAATCATACAACATTTTAGCTGTAAAACATGTACCAACCTAAAAATCCAAATACATTGCATGATCGATAGAAAATGTCGCATATTTACAAAATCATCGCCATTTCTAATTCCTATAAACAGATAATGTCGCATAAGAAAGATACGCAAAAGAGACACAACATAGAGAACGACCATTTTTAATGTGGTTCACCCAATCTAGGGCTACGTCCACAAAAGGGGTGTTTTTATGTATATTATTTCAACATAGGGGATTACATCCTGCAACTTGATCGTTGCCGTCATTCCTAAAAATAAACATCTCAATAAGTATAATAATACTCAACATTGACCTGAAAACCTTTGATGACCTTATGCATGAATTTGGATTTTATGCTTAAAAATTCCCTTCATACTACTAGGGCTATACTCATCTTCATTGATTATATATACCCAAGGTTTATATCAATCAAGATTTTAATGAAAGTAAAAAATATATTTCCGTATTGTAACTAAGGAAAAACATCCTATACATTTCTTTACTTTCATAAATACTTTTGAAAAAATATCTTTACTCAGAGAGCATTTATTATAATTAAACATCCCATAATACTTGTAAACCAAAATATGTTATAAGAAGTATTTTATACTAAATGTATCCAAAGATCCAACTCTCCCAAGGTTATCTATTTTACAACAATCAAGCATAGTTCATACTAACCCAACAAAACTTTTCCCTCATACTTTGTTTTAGGGAAGTCAAATCTAGGTAAATAAACCTAAATTATCCTCAACATATACCTAAGGGTCTTCCAAATCAACTCTAACTAACATAAGTTTTGGTCTCAAAACTCAAGAGTGTGAAATTAAGTCAAAGGTTTATTATAGTGGAAAATAAAGATATATACATACATACTTTGCACCCTATAACAAGACTATAACGATTTATAGTATCTTTGGATATCAAGATGAACCATCAGTTATAAGGCATATCCCTTAAAGGATGATTATAGGGATATTAACACGATATTAACAACATCGGCACATATATCAATGATAGATATAAGCAAAATACATACTTATAAATTGAACCCTCTTTTAAAACTTACACACCTTTTTATAAGATGATGCACTTATTCACTTTTCTACAGATTTTCTATGTTTTTACTGCTTGCTGGTTTATGTTAACATTTCAGTGTTTTTCACTAGTAGCCGGTTTTGCATAGGCTGATTCAAGTTACTTTTGAAATTTTCTATAACATTTAAACACACTGTAAAAACATACTAACAGGCTGAAAATAAATATTTAAATATGCACACCATAAAAGATAGAGACTCAGAATTTTTTAGCAACTATGTCTTGGAAAAACCCCCACGGGGAAAACCAGTAAGAGAGAGAGAGAGATTTATTATTTCTTCAGCAAAAATAATGGAACAACAGTACAGTGAAAAATACAACTTATCTCCACCAACAAATGCACCCAACTGACTGTCTCGAAAACTGTGTCAAGTCACCTTGATTTTTGTGCACAAAATATTGACCTTGAAATCTGTGCCTCTACCTCAATAACTGTGTAGAAACAGACTTCGACTTCTGTTCCTGAAAAATAGAGTCCTATACGGACCTCAATTTCTATGCTTGGAACTACCTCAAAACCTGTGCAGGAGATCACCTCGAATTCTATGCAGAGTTCCTCAATTTTTGTGCCTGAAAAACTACCTTGAAACCCGTGTTGTTTCTTGAAAAACATGCACAGAAAATTACATGGAAAACCGTGCCCAAAAAATTGTACTGTACGGTACCTCGGGATACGTACAGTTGCTGTCCTTCTTCTCGAAATTCATGTTGTACAGTATAGCAATAAATGATGCTGTACAGAATTCTTCTTGGGAAAAGTGCTAATAATAAATGCATTGGTCTCCTCGATTCCTGTGCAAACTTGCTCCTTGGAAATCGTGCCAATGCCCTAGTTCTCTCTCTTCTTTCTCTTCACTTCATTCATCAAAAGTGAGCCAAAATGCCTCCCTCAAGTCTTTTTTATTTAACCCTAAGTGAATTCTAATCCAACGGTGAAAGAAAGATTTAATCCGATGGTTGAGATTTAATGAGAGTGAAAATCCCTTTTATTTAAATCACTTAAATGAAATTCACTCACCCACTTAACTTTATCAAAAAGGCAAATGTCACTTGGGGAACACTTCCCTAGGTACAAAACTAACCATGTCGCGCAGACAAGATAGACCTATAAGCAAGATATTTTATAAAATCACAGGCAGTAAGATAAATATATCAAGATAATTTATCAAAATGCAGGCCGTAATAGAGACCACCCATCCCGATTTAGAGTGGCATATCTATATTCAGAGATCATAAAAATTCAGTCGTCTCAAAGGAAACGCCCTTCCCCATCTTCCAGCAGAGGCCTAAAATAACACAAGGATTTACAAACCGGTTCTCTCTATGGGAGAGTCCGTACTCCTGTCCAACCTAAATTGATCACAGTACCTAGAATACAGAGTTCAAAAATATCAAATCGCAAGCAGGGATTAGGAAAGTATAAACAGAGGTTGTTTCCTCAAGTCGCAGGCAACGTAAATACACATATATAGAGTTTAATACAACTAAAATAATCTGAAACCTACGTTTCTTCCAGTTCAAGGCAAGCGATTAGACAGACTATCAAACAAACAGAGTTTTTCAGCTAACTCATCTAAATGAAGACTTTACCCAATTTATATAATGAGAATGCTTAACAAAGTTATTTGCAATGGATCGCTGTCATCCCCTCTAAATGCAAAATCTATGGATCAAGAGTTTAGTATCTCGATAAGTGTAGAGTTCACTACATACCATATGTCGCAGTATTTTATCGAAACAAAACCAACATCTATATATATATACATTCTATAAAAACCTACATTTGAAGAATCAGCCAAGACGCCGTCCTGTCCAAATAATTTAGGAGGGTTCTACAATATTCACCATTTTCTATACGAAATAATTGCAGGCAGCTATTAATGAAAATCATTCAGCATAAATTATAATAAGGAATATAATATGCAGGGATCAGATTAGTGATGGACGATCATAAACCATATCAAACATAAACTTTACATAAGATATTCATCTTATTGTACCAAGTGAAATGAGGTGTTCTACAGTCTAGTATGGGCGAATGTTGTAAAGTAATATAAAGTTTGTAACAAAATAATTTAAAAAAATCATGTCCGCTCATAAAATAAAAAATTATGGAAAGTATTTAAAAAAAAATCCATGTTGATTCATAAAATAAAATATTATGAAAAGTAATTAAAAAATAGATGTTTGTTTATAAAATAAAAACTTAAAAATAGATACAGGTTTAAGATAGATCTATGCTGATAATTATAAAAACCGGGATCAAATAAAAACCCAGCAATAACAAACCACTCAGCAAAAGTGAAAAATATCATATAGGGTTTGATAGCTCCAAACTCTACACAGCCTATAACAAAATCAAACACTTATTATACCGATCTCTACACAACTTAACAAAGAAGATCAACAATAGATATCTAAAGAAAACTCAGAGGATAAGATAAAACTCCGAACATAGAGTTGCCATCACACGTAATTAGCAAAGAAGAAGAGTGCAGGGATTAGTACTCTCACCTCAAGTGCTGATATCCTGTACATTCTTAGATCTCCTTCCTCCAATGGCTGCGATGGTTTCCCTTAAAATGCAGAGATTAACATCTATCTCCACAATGGCGAGTGTGTTCCCCCCCAAACTGAGACCTCACATTTTATTATATTCAGCTCCTCGACTCTTGCTAGAGTACTCTTATGATCAGTAACGAAGTGACTCCATACAGAGCTGCCAAAACCCTATTTGGACTTCTCCTTTTTTTCCCCCTTTAGCCATTTACTTCTCCTCCTTAAAAAGGCCTTTACCCGAGGGCTTGGGTGGTGGTAAAAGTTAGTGGCTACTGTTAGTGGAGCAGGTGGTCGTTGCGAGATGTTCCATAAGTGGAGCAGCTGGCAAGTAAATAAATGCGTTGGAGTGCTCCATTAAGTAGACACTCTACTCCACTCGTAGTCGTTCCTCTCAGGGATGATCTGTCGCCTTAAAGAAATCCACCTCACTAGATACTCTTAAAGTTGCATAATTATTCTATTCAAGTTATAACTCCACAAAAACACACAAGTGTAGCTACCTTGGAGGATCCTTCCAATGTTACGATTTGGAGGATAGGTGAACTAATTACTTTTCAGGTGTGATCTGCACGATGGGGACAAAACTCCTTATTTTAAGGGAAAAGTGGAGACATTCCGCCTTTATTGGATTCGTTAGTATATATCTACCATTTAATATCAAATTCTTGATATAAAATATTTTCTACTTATAAAACTTCACTTCTAAATGATTGATGCTTTGCCCCTATTTTAATTAAGCCTCTCATGTAATTAATACATATGTATATAAGAATATTCATATCCTCCTATATCTTTCACCTCCGTAAGACTACCGCTCCTAGCCTTGGTAGTGTTATCCCAGAGTTTAGGAAGCGCCACCCTTCTTGTCCTGGTGGTCAGGTTGGCTTGCTCCGTCTGCATTGTGGTGAGCAGGTTCCAAACTCAGAGTATGCTTATCTCGGTGGAGGTAATCCCAAAAAGCGCCACCCTTTGGTGGCAGAGGTTCAGGAAGGCTCGAAGGCATGCAGCTAAGCGAACCGGTCCAAGACTTCGTCAGTAGGGAAGAGTTTCATGGCATTTCTACCTCTCTTAACGTGGTCGACGACCACCTGGCGATCCTTGATTCACAAGTTTGTTTGCTGAGAAACGAGAACTTAGAGACCAAAAGGACTCTGCTGCACCTCTATGCGTTGGACCAGTCGGCTCGTCGGGAGGTGGGTGAAAGCTTCAGAAAATTGGGAGAAAAGGTGGACAGTTTAGCTGCAGACTTGGACAATGGGTATCCCTGCAACCTAGACGAACAAATTAGGTCCATCCGTGGCATTGCTAAGAGTATCGAGGGAAAAATTGATTGTATGTGCTTGGACATCATGGAGTTGAGACAGGAAATTCTGAATTCTGGTGGTAATGGTGGAGGCAAGGTAGCTAAGTACTGATGCTGGAAGAATGGTTCGAGTTCAAGTTCGGCCCTTATGTCTTTTTGTTGAAACTGTATTCCCTCTTGGTACATAGGAAGCAGTCTGTAATGGTCTATGCTATATGTAATGGTCGGTCTCTCTGTCAGTTCTTCCGAATTATACTAGTCATACTAAAACGCTGCTTGTAAGTCTTAGGGATGGCACTTCTGCATCCTTCTTGGGTTTAAGTTAGCAATTTTTTGCTATATCCATCAAAGATGATGGTAAAATCCTGGTAGCTACAGTTTTTGAAAGCTGTCTTGGTTACACTATATATATCTACTTCGACCTCTTTTAATATATATAAAATCTTATCCATTTATGTAAAAAAATAAAATTATATATGTCTTTATATGAATAAGATATAATTACCTATGACTATAACATAAATTTATATTGCATATATGAATATGGATGGAACCCTTAGTTTTAAATATATATATGTAAATATCTCATTTCCCTTCCTCAGGACACTAAACGAAATGTCTGGAGCCTCTTGCTAGTTAATAGTTAACGTTCACTTAAATGAGAAGTGATTAGGAGATAGGTAAGGGTTTGTGGCTAATAGCCCACGTTGTTTGATGGCGATAAATGTTTAATGTAACAATTAAATCACTTCCTTTTTATCTCACGATTTTATATTCGTTGATAATAAATTTATCCAATAGGTACTTCTTTACCTTACGTGGGATTTATCTATTAATATATATATATATATATAAATACTTTATCTAAAAGATAGTTAGTAGGAGTTCTGTTATTGTTTTGTAACAATAATAGCTTTGAAACACCTAATGAGGACTTAAAGTTTAACATAAGATTTTGATAACCTAAGACATGCTTATAGCTTAAGTTTTAATAGTAAATATTAATGTTCGTTTAATATGTTTGCCACACTATTAGCTACCAACTTTGTGGCCGATTGTCCTTATACTTCCCCTTAAGTAGATTCAGTTGTTGTTGTCTAAAATGCGTTACCATTCCTAATCTTTACTCTTTACGTCTTATAGGAGTTGAGCCACATACTTACAAAGTTTATTGGTGGAACCTTGGCCTTGAGCTCCTCACCAGTAAACAAGTATAATAAATAAGTTACATTTACAAAAATAATAACAATAAAGATCAAATTAGAGGGATATTACAATTTGATATTACATATTTAAATGAACAAATCACACCACACAACATTATTGTAAATATCTACCCTAGGTGATGAATATATGGTGTAAAAATCTCATCTCACATTAGACATACATGCTATGTTCATGTGAAAAAATAAATAAGCTAAGGAGCATACATTAAGTCCAATCCCATATTTATTCACATGTATAATAATACATGGAGAAATGAAAAGAGAAATAATTAATGAATTGCCATTGCCAACAAAATGGCAAGATTGAATAGACTAGTTCGTAACCTATAAACATAAATGGACAATGCATGCTAACAATAAAATAGCCAATGGAGTGACCTTAATGAAAAGAGGTTAGTTGGTCCATCTATGAAATGAGAGTCATTAACAACGAAATTATCAATGAGGGAAACCGTTAAAAGGGAATTGTAGATGAGGTGGGAGTCATCAACAAGGAAATCACCAATGACGACACCGTTGAAAAAAAATCGTTGATAAGGAAACCATCAACAAAGGAACCATTAACAAGAAAACCAACCATCAAGCAACAAAACCAACAGTCAAGAAAGCTTATATGGGATTTATTGAAGTGAACCAATGTGAACATAGTGATTTAGTGTTATCAACAATTCCTATTAAAGTTGTTTAACAAATACCAAGAAACACACTTGAAAATAAGTACTTGGATGATGTGATATGATATACTAAGGTTATAATAAGATGGTCTTTTCTTATGTAAGAGAAGTTATGAGATGGATGATGTGATATGACATACTAAGGTTTATAATAAGATGGTATTTTTAGAGATGGAATATGTTGACGTAATTTGAATTTATCAAATAGGTAATGTAAGGGATGTCATTGGTTTTAATTGAGTATTACGAAAATTCTAATTATTATACATTGAAATATGATTTGAAATTTAAGTTTTTATGTTTTTTATTCTTAAATTACAAATAAAATGGTTGATATTTTTTTTTTGAATATTAATATTTTGTTTAGAAAATGGAAAATATTAAGATGTTCTTTCTCAATCATCTAACTAATGTAGATCCATCTTAAACCCAAATCTATTAAGAATCAAGAGAGATCTAATGTTGAAAAATTTACACCTCATGACTATAGAACACTTCCTTGGTGCAATGACTTGTTAACTTCTATATTTTAGTGAAACCATATATTTAAAAAAAACACAATTTGAGTGCACTTTGAGTTGGAAGTCAATTTAAGATTGGTTTTAACTAGCTAAAAGCTTGTCTTCCTTAAACATAATGAAACATGGCAATGTTCTAATCAAATGAAAATATATTCCCTTATGAACTATGCATATTAAAATATATTTCTTAAATTAATGTAATAAATCAATATACATTGATAAATAACAAAAAAAATATTATTTTTGTTACTAATTGGGCCGAGCCTCTCTACAGCCTGGTATAGCATAGTATGAGGGATATCTTTTAATAAAATAATAAAAGTAAAAAGTAATAATATGAGGAAGATCTTGTTTGTGGATATTATTGTAGGTGATTAATAAAATGTAATAAAAAATAAAAAGTAATAAATATTTTGTATTAATAAACGTTTGTTGACTAAGAGTATGAGAGAGATGTTGTAACGTTTGTTCCTAACATGTCGACCATAAAAACTATAAATATAAGAAATAAAAAAGATAAAAAAATAAAAAAAATATTAGAAATATAAGAAGTAAAAAAGATAAAAAATAGGTGACATAACTATTAACAATTAACCATTGTAATACTATATATGAATCTACATTTATAAATAACAACAAATTATTATGTCCCAACAAAATTATTATGTCCCGACAGATCTGATTTTTTCCTCGAGGAAGAATGGGATCTCATTACTCGGAGAGTCGGAGTAATGAAGCAATTCATCTCCTCTATGGGCAAGACAACCCTCATGATTGTTCACGTTCCATCTCATAGCGAAACAATCCTCCTATACTCCTGCATGGGGTGAGCATGACAGCTACGCTGTTCGGAAATCCACCTCACCACATGAAAACAGACCTTTGTACTCCATGTGGGTGAATTATATATGTATGGGTCTATCCAATATTGAAAGTGTATTCTGTGATAATGTCTTCTATATAATATAGACAAACAAATTTATTTTGTATATTAATTACGTACATAAAGGTATTTTTCTATAAACAAAGAATCTCGGATGTTATGTGGTTATAATTTTAATATTTAAAGGATTGTTAGCATAAATAATTATTAAAATATTTTTTAACTATAAAATTGGTTTTTTATCATTCTTTGTAATTGAGAGTTAGTTAATATTTTTTTGGCTATGCACATTTATCTATCATCAATAAGAAACTAGATGCATTCAATTCATATTCTTATTATTCCAAGATGCTGAAGTTTTCGAAGTTGAGGATACAAATTGGATATTCACATCTTATATAATAAATTTTACTAAAATAGAATACCCACCATACCCACCATGAGAATGTGACAAATATATTCCAAGGTGGCGAAGTTCTCCAAGTCCTCGAGTGTACAAATTGCATATTCACATAAATCTTTTCGAGTCCGCGTGCAAAATTGGTTTAAATAGAGAGGATGACTTGGTCCCGGCATCAGATTCGATCATAAGAGTCTCGGCTCACATTTTCATCGTCAATCCGCGGAGAACGGACCGGCATCCTGTCCGTCGAAAACGATTGACTGTGCTCTTCATCGGAATTTATAATCTTGAAATCATTTCTTGATTCATCGAAGGATTGAAGGCGCTAACTGCTGGAAGAAATTGAAGGCTCAAATACCATGTAATATGTGAATCAGTGGGTATTTCAAGTTGCATTGTGGGCTCCGGCCAGAGGTTGGTGCCTTCTCCGAGACCAGAGACATTTGACAGCTAATTTCTCTCTCAATTTATCATCGGAGATATTGAGAATTTGGCCATGGGCTCCGCAAATCGTTCCGATCCACCCCAACAGGATGATCATGGAGAGCGGAGAGATGTAATAAACAACAGAATCTTCGTAGCGGCCATTATAATTTATGTTCTAGTGTTTGGGCTCATTTATGCCACATTTGTCACTGCTATATTTCGCAGATGGAGGCGAGAAGACAATTTGAATTTGGGGCTGGATCCTGCGACATTAGCGATTCTGCCCCGGTTTGTCTGTCAATTACAAAATGTTGGAGATGATCTGAACTGCTCAATCTGCCGGCAAGAGTACGTGGAGAATGACGCCACCCTGCGTCTTCCCAATTGCGGGCACAGTTTTCATGAACAGTGTATTACATTGTGGCTTCAGGACCATTCGGTCCATTCCGATTGTCCCCTTTGCAGAACCAACGCCGTACCCAAACCGCAAGTTTCGGAAGCCGCGCCGGAACAGCAACTTTTGGAAGCCGAACGCGAACAACAAGTGTTGGAATCCGAGGCCGAAGAAGTTTTGGAATCTGAGGCCGAACAGCAAGTTTTTGAATCGGCTGGAACAGAACAAGTTTCGGCTACAATCTCAGAACCAATTAGTCGAGGGATCCATGACTATTTGAATAATTCGGAGCAAGCGCAGAGCTCAAGTTGTGGAGTAGAACTTAATCTAGAAAACATAAATGATATATCATCGAGAAATTCAGAGATGGATGAAGGACCCTCCGACGGAACTGCATCGATACTGGCGCTTGCAATTGATATGCTGAATAGTCCCGATGGCTTCTCGTCTCCCGTCGAAACCAAGCATCCTTGTACACCCGTCTCCTCCGATGATTCTGCTGAATCCGATAACGAAAATAATGGCCAATAGATTTGGGCATCGATATTGTAGAGATGCATACAGATATAATTTTGCCGACCTGATAATGAACAAAGAATTCATCAAGATTGAGGTGTAACGTCGCCTTTATTCTATTCAGATTTAATGTATATTCAGGAAAGAAATACAGAAGGGTACATAAATTGCCAGATCTTTGCATATAATACGTTCTTTGCTTTTGTTCTTATATGTCTGTCGTTTCTTGATTTTCTTTTCGATCGAAAGCAAACTCCCCAATAGACGATTGCAACTTTATGCTCACTCTCCATAACGAATAAATTTCATAATCCAAACTTCATAATCCAAACTAAGTTAAAAGAACGAACGAAGCCACATCTACAGAAAAGAAAGAACATGAGCCCGGAAGTTGTTAAATTTTATAGTATTTTTTATTATTATTTTATTATTTGATTCTTTGAATGGGATTCGAAGATGTCAGTTTTCATCAATTAAATATAATCGAGATGATTCAGATGATTGAAAGGAAAAATCGTGTCTACTTTTTCTTTAATTTGAATTTCATATTTAATTTTCATAAATTTACTTTATTAGTAAGTAGAGAAAAATAAAAATAAAAAATATTAAAATTCTCATTTAAAAAAAAATCCCAAAATTTGACTTTAAACAAAACATTCGAAATTCAAATAATTTGACTATATACAAAACATTTAAAAGTATCTGAGATAAAATTTACTTTAATCAATCTTGAGTGATTAAAAATAATATTTTACTGAAAATAATTCTCTCATTTAATCTATAAATAATTTACTTGTATATACTTTTAACGTTTAATTTTTCTTTTGGATGTTTTATGGGAATATTTTGTCCTGTGTTTAACTTTGTAATTTTATATAAATATATTTAATATTATGTGTAATAATATTTTATAATTATAATAATTATGTGTCAAGGTTGATAACACAATATAAATGGACTTAAATGTTAAAAATATGTATTTTATTTCTACAAAATCATATATCTAAATATAAAATGGAATAAGGTATATTTTGTTTATATATCTTTGAGAATTCTCACTCTTATGAATTTTTAAATTTTAGATGTTATAGGATTTATATTTTCAATTGCATTTTTTTTTTGTAGTTTATGATGAATTTGTAATAATCATCAATTTTATAATTTATAAAAATATGAATATTCACTATATTTATATTTTGGTATTTTGTTTTATATTTATTAAAATATTAATATCTGCATTGTGATACTTGTTTGGCTCACTTTCACACGGAGTAGAAATACAAACGAAGCCACTTTTGGAAATGACGCTTGGAAAATGGAAAATAAATGTTTTAAAATCTCATTAAGATTGTTGGAAATTTTAATGAAATATTTATTTTATAATTATGAATTGATTGTGTTTCAGTTAGTTGCTTAGTGGGTGGATAGTAGTGTGGATTATTGGAAGTGAAGTGTTTAGATAAATGTTACTCTAGAAATTTAATTACAGTTTTTAATGTTATTAGGTAGCTTCTAAGAGAAGCTATTCTCCTTGTTTTTGTATTTAATATTGAAAAGTCATTTGCAATGCATGCAATGTAAAAAGAAGAGAGAAACCGAGGTGAGTGAAAATCTCCATAGCCACCACTGTTATTTTTTGTTCAGTAAAATATATTTGCATTTGTTGTTTTTATTCTGGACAATATATTTTTATTCTTCCAAATATATTTTCATGTCGCACATACGTTAAATATTCTCCTTTACAAAGATTTGAAGAATAACTTTTATTAAGTTAAAACTTACTATGACATGAAAAATGAAAGATTGCAAAATCACCGCACACAAATTTAGGATATTGTCCTACCATATAGCCAAAGTTTATGTTTATAAAAATTCATAAAAAGTATTTACTTTCGTAAATCTACACGGTAAATATCATTTATTTCAAAAGTGAGGTAAAGTATCAAAGTTTGAGGTATTGAGCGGAGTCTTCCAAAGAAAAATCTGAAAACTAATCTATGTCGAGGTGAATGAAAATATATGTGCGGTAAAACTATAATTTGCAAATAGGATAATAAAATTTAATTCTACTCATTAACAGGATAATAAAATTTAATTTTACTCATTAAAACAATAAATTAGGGTACTAATTCCCACTAAATTATAAACAATGAATAGTAAAATTGCGCAGTAAAAGTTTCAAAATACGTAGTTTTCCCTTGAAAGATTTATTTAGATCTAACATTCATGACCTTTAGATGTGGGGGTCTTGATCTGTATCAACCCCTATGACCACTCTAGGGAACATCATGGGGATTCCCAGTCCAATGTGCCTGATACCCTGGAAGATAACTTGACAACTAACCAGGATTGCCACTCAAAATCTAAGGACATTAATGTGCTTAAGGAGGTGGGTTTTGATAACATGACAGTCCATTAATTGCAGGTACCTCAGGAAAGCACCACCCTAACCCCTTACCACCTTGTCTGTTGACCTCACTTGATCACAAAAATCCCCTCGTACATCAAACTCATCAAGGCTCACTCTGGAATTCCTCCATCCAATATGAATGTCACCTTGATGCAATTTCCATGATCAAGGTAGATTGAACATTATCCTTTAGATGTAGATTCTTCCCCTGAGGTTAGCCTACATGCTCCCTTAATCATATCGGAGAAATTACCTCTTGTCAGTCTATCGGTGCCAAGGGAGGGGCATTCCAAGATAAACAAGAAATGTGTTAAATGGAAGGCCTCTACCTTGAATCTTTTACCTGGGATGAGGTACAAATGAGCTCGAAGTCATGGGAACTGTGGAATTGACTCTTGTAGGGTGATTCCCTAGCTGTCGATGTAGGATGAACCAATTATAGGATTCAACTAAATCACCATGGATGCCCCTACCTGAATATTGTCTAGACGACCTAATATTAGCAATGGGTTGGGTTGTCTTAAAGTTCAAGGAGAATTTGGATGCAAATAGAATCCCGAGGGGCGTCTAGTCATGGGACTCCTCAATGCTCTTCCTAAAATTGTGGAGCCCTCTTTTTTATGCCCACAAAGAATGCATGGAATTTACATTGGTCTGACTTAAGCTTCCTTCCCTCCCCCTGGATTTCTGGTCTCCCTAGATTTTCAAAGACATCAACATTGTGATTGGAAAATACGTCAAGGTTGATCTGTCTTATCACTCAAAAGGCGTTTTCACAGTGGTTTGGATTCTTATCAAACATGACCTAAAGGATGGTTTAGCATATTTTATGGCTATATCACATGGTAACCAAATGCATCTCGAGATGATGGATTAAAAAGGCATGTCATTTTGTTGTAACCTTTGCCACATATTTGGACACCTTATCTCATAATCTGTTGTGGTCCACTCTCTTGACCTTCTTTCCCTCTAAGAAACTATGAGGGAAGGAAGACAGTTAGTGGAAGAGCTATGTTTTATACGAAAATGATGGGATTTCAAATTCATAGATGTGAAAGGAAAATATAGGGACTTGATCTCTGGATGGAAGAGCTATGTTTTATTCTAAAGCAATGGGATTTCAGATTCGTAGATATGAAAGGAAAATCTGGAGGCTTGATATTTGGATGGAGGTTAAGCTCATTGCAACCTGCTAATGCATGGACTATTGCCTCATTTATTCGATTGGACTTCTATATGAGTCTTCGAAAAGACCTACTAGCACTAAACATCTATGGTCATTACACAGAGCGTGGCCTACTTGGATGATTTGTTGAAAAAGTCTCGCATTTAGAAGGATTTGATCATTTTAAGGGGTGACCATAACCTCTCACTTGGATTCTTAGAGGTTTGGGGTCAAAAAGCATAGGTGGGACAACTTACTATCCATTTTATCAAAATCATTGATGAAACAGGCCTTGTGGACATCACTCTTATTTAACTCAATCCCATATCAACTAACAACTGAGTTGGGGATGACCATAATTCCAAAAGGCTGGACAAATTCTTGTTTTATGAAGGTTCGCTCAATGACTCTTACTATTTAAAACAACGGGTTAGCATTACTAGTGATTTTGACCGCCCCCCAGCCCTAGTGTAAACATCAGATGGAGGAAGGAAGTATCATATCCCATACAAATTTTGTTCTGAATGGATGAAGGACAAAATATTTCTTCAACTTGTCAATAGCCTTTGGCTTTACTATGATCTCTCGCTAAAATCTTGTACATAGGGTCAATTCCTTTCCAGTCTAAAAAAGATTAAAGTGTCCATTGTTGAGTGGGATGCAAGTAAGAAAAAGAAGGATTGGGAGGAGATTTTTTTGATTGAGAAAAAGCTTATAAAACTTTATGAATCGGCTAATAGGGGATACAATTCGAACATTAGTAGGATGGAGCTTGTGGATTTAGAAAAAAGAAAGAGAAAAATCCTATCAGGACAAGAAGCAACGTGGAGGTTGAAAAGTAGAGTTTCTCGACTTGCAATAGCAAATGAGAACTCCAAATACTTTCATACTTATGCCAATATGTTAAGGAACTCTAATACCATCCAAAATATTATTAGTTGACCCAGAAGGACCAAAGGCCTATAAATGTGAAGATATAGAAAGGGTAGGTGTTACACATTTCAACAATTTGTTTAAGGTTGAGGATCAAGAAAATCTTACTGAATTTGTTCATTTGGTGGATTGCTACCCCAGTTTTTTCAAGGAGGAGAATAACCGAATGTTAACGGAGGACGTAACAAGAGATGAACTTCTATCTATCTTGTTTAGTTTTCATAACAACACAAGTCCAAGACTAGATGGATGGTTGGTTTTATTCTTCCTAGGATTTCTAGAATTATTTCAGGATGACCTTCTTTAGGTCATTAAAAAATCCAGAAGGATTGGTACAATTATAACATCTTTTAAATCTACCATCTTATCCCTAATTCCGAAAAAGGATGTAACATCCCAAAAATTGCAAAATAAAAAAATTTCTACGTGACAATAAACGTTATTTAAAATGCGGAATTATAACAATGCATGAAATATAATCTATAATTAACTTTGCTGTTACATATTACTTCTGCTATTGCTTATAGCTATTGAAATAATTGTTTAACTAAGGTACTTTTGTTTGGTTGATGAAGGGGTTCTTGGACGCCCCGAGGCTTACTTAGCATTCGTGCTAAACTATGTGAACTCGTACTTGTGACAGATTGACAGGTAAGAGATAAGAGTTGCGAAAGAGTATCCATAGTTATCAAGAAGAACTATAATGTTTATATCGCAGTATTGTACCCAGATCTATTTGGTCTCCGTCATGTTTTCTATATGTAATTGTTCACTTTCTATCTCAATGATGAATCGTGCAAATTCATGTTCAACTATTTGTTAAAATTGTCTAGACTCTATGACATGCGATGATAGTATCGTTCTAAATTGTTTCCTCTTGCACCATTCATTAATAGGTGTGTAAGTGTATGTGTTGAGATCTCTTCATCATGTATAACTTTTAAGATCTGTCTCCCCGCTGTTTATAGGGTTATTATTTAACTGTTGTGAACGAGTTTTGCTACCATTCTATCAACTATCACATAGGTGAAATGTGAGTTAGGAAGAACGTAATACCCTAAGAGGCACTTATGTGTTCGTACAACACTATATGTGCAATATGGTTCCTATGCAACTATAGGTCATATATGCATCATAGAGATTCTATTTTATTTAGTACACTAACATCTTCTAGCTATTATGTGAAAGGTCTGAGTTGAGTACGACCTTATTGTCTAAGTGTATCTTATATGGAACTATGTACACATCTATGTATTAGATGTTACCTTGTACTACTTGGTGATATGTAAAAACTTCATTGTAATGTATGGTATGTGAGAACATTCATACAAGGTGATGCTTAAATGCATACAAGCCTTGTAATATCGTGCAATGGTTAAATATATATATATGCAGACTATACTATATTGTATTACATGAAAACCCTGATGAATTTAGTTGCTAACTTAGGGTCTTGACAGGTTACACTATGTCGACAATACCCAAGCGATGCCAGGTGTATTAATTGTGTTATGGGGGATATCCACTTGATCGGTTGGCAAGTAAGATCGTAGTCCTTAGTATTTAATGTACACGGCTAACAAGATAAGGGAAATCCACTGTGGATGATACCGTAGACTTGGTGCACATGTTAGTTTCCAATATCAACCTTAGAATGCTGAGCTGTAAGCTGACACGAAGGCAATTGCTGTAGAGTTGGCTCCTTCGTGGTTTTGGTAATGATGGCTCATTTAATATGATTGACTGTTGTAAATTTCGTAATCTCTGCCTAAGAGCTGCACCATCGATCTTGTGAGGGTTTCGATGTAGTGGTTAAACCCTACTTGGTTTGGAATATCGTGTTTATTGTATCATTTTTGTTTGATGGTAGTGGCTCTACACTGGCCGATAGGCCGAGGGTTTGTAGCAAGGTTTGAACCGCCTGTGGCTGTAGCCCTGAGTCTCGTATTCGAATCTCTGGGATTTATAGAGCCGAACTCTCAGTTTCTTATACAATAGCTCTTTTGTTGAGCTTCTAGTTGAACCTATAGCTTATCAAGGTTTGATCGTTAGGTTGTTGAGTGTTGTAAGATTTCGGTTGGGCAACAGTCGACCTATCTCTATGGTTATTTCCAGGTTTTGATACTGTTGGGAAATAATGGTTCGATGGGATCCTGTTACTTCAACTTTCGGCAAGATGGAGCTTCGTTGATGTTACACCAGGCTTGGCGTTGAACGCTTCTATGGTTTTCAAAAAGGTAATATGTTTAGTTTTTTTTTAACTCTGTTATAAGCATATGATGATATCAATAGCTAGTCTATTTTCATGATGGTGACCATTCCTTCTCAATATTATTTTAACCATGGTTGTAAAACTCTCATAGGTACATTGTATAATGGTTTCAACATTCTGGGCGTTGGAAGTTGGGTTTCAGCTATACCAACTGGTAAGCCTTCGGTGGTTGCCTTGGAAACTATGTATAGAGATGATGGCCGTCTTTTGACAGTTCTGTGTGTTGTGTTTTGAAAGACTCTTAGGGTTTTATGATTTGGGTTTTATAAATCTTGCTGAACGTATGGGAGAATATCCCTCAACCCATGAGGCAACTGTTGGATCTGGTTTCGAATGTAATATTGTTATGACAAGGTTCGCCCTCGAAATTTAATGAAGTAATGTTTGATGTTTCAATACTATGGCTATCGTGTTCTTCGTAACTGGCTAGATAGAATGTAATAATTTTTTTAAATATATAACATGATATGTCTGTTACTACCATCTAGATGGTGTAGGCTTAAGACCTGTGTGAAATCTTGTTTAATTGGTAATTCTGTAGGTTAGGTTTTCGAACTCCTTCAAAGGACATTCAAATGAAATATATTTAGAATTTATACTACTGTAATCGTGTCTGTTTATTGATTTGTGTTGGGTCTGTATACACGGGTTGTGACTCGTCAGAGATATGGGAAATAAGTAATGTTTTAAACGACTATTGTGTTTATCTTGGTTACTGATCTATGAATGGATGTTTTGGTGCAAGAATAATACAATTGTTTGTTTTATGGAATAATGGATGAATGAAATTTTTGTTAAGGCTTAAAGCCTATATGTTCTTTGTTTTGTTTATAAAACTGTTGCTGCATCATCAAAGAAAAGTAAGGAAGAACTTCCAGTGTTAGGGTTTCGTCCATGTTTGGATCATAAAGCTTTAACCATGCTTTAGTTAAGGTCTTGGCAATAACCTTTGTTTATTATTTAATTGAATTTTTTCTACAGTAGTTCCGATTATCGAAAATCTTAACTTAAACAACCTACAGGATTGTTTAGGGTAGAGCATTTGATCTTAGTAAAAAGGTTTGATGTCTGTTAATTTTGTTTTGATTTAAATGCAATGAGAGTTTTATCTAAACCCTAGAATTGAATCTGTGAAATTTTAACTGTTGAACTTACAGTAATGATTACTGTACGAGTGTTTGGTTTGTATACTATTTTAAGAACATACTGATAACAAATGCAATTTCCTATTCTAGCAGGGAAATATGAAAACTTAGAAATGCACACTGTCGGTAATGGACATCTATAACTCGACTCTGTTTAAGAAATATAATTACTCTTAAATCTGGATAATATTTGTGTTTATTTTATGCATTATTCTTAAAAGAAACTTCTATAACTAAACTACCTAATGAAATTCTATCTTGTAACTATAGGGAATAGAAATAATTTTCATTTAAACTTTCAGGAGAAATTTTATGTATTTATAAACAAACTGCTATTTAAACAAATAAAGAAACACTACTAAAATTTCTGGAAATACTTGTCTAAATCAGAAAATATAAACATAAACATTGATATAGGTAGATTTAGGAATTTAACAGTAAACAGAAATTTAAAGAAACACATCATCTGCATACTTTCTATCACTTGGCTATCTTGCCGATCATACCGATCTATTTTAATCTATCTTTGTACTGGAGTACGATGTTGTTTCTTTTGCATGGGAAAAAATGCAGAGACCATTTTATTCATTCATTCAAATGATACAGAATTTAATAGTTATTCAAGAAAAAGCTGAACTAAAGAACTTAACATTAAGAGTTTAAATAGATGACAGAACTTTAAAAATAAAAGTAGATAAGACAATAGAACCTGTAAAAGATGATAGGGCCGACAAACACCCAAGGAGGCCTGTTCCTCCCAACCTGCCTCGGACGAAGCAACGCAACTGCTAACTTCTAATGAACCCCCGAGCTTGATTACTAATCCAGTAAGTGGGTGGAAACTGTGTAGAAGCAAGGCACTAAAAATACCTTCTCCACTCGATATCAACCTCCTGAAAAATGCCTTCTCCACTCAGCATCAACCTCCTAAACTCAATAAGAGTTTTGACAAACTCACAACATGATCAACAACAACATATCCCCTCATCAAATCTCTTGGGTGCAAATACAGCAAAACCCCAAGGTAAATTTCCTCGTCAAGAAAAGTGATTGAACCTCAACTCAATATTTGATGGCTATTATATAGACTGCCTAGGTCTTTTAGTGGTCAGTTTAGAATAAATGAGCCTCAAGCTCCAGTACCATCTTTCAGGGCACTATGACCACATTTCAAGGGAGTTGTCCCATACCAACAGCTAGTTAGTTGAATCATGATGCTACCACTTGTCCATTGACTTCTACCACATATTCCATTCCACCTAGTGGATCAGTAACCACTCTTTCAATAGTCCTCTTAGGTGTTTGTCTCCTAATTTATTTATTAAATAATAATATATTGTGCAAATTACAGTCATCCTTGGACACTTGTCCAATACATACTTTATAATAAAAGTTATCATAATGTTTCTAAACATAAAATGTTTTCTAGCTTAAAGGGTTTGTTACAAAGGATAACCCTTCCTCTTCTGATGATTATCGCCCAATATCATTGCGTAACTACATATACAAAGTGATATCGAAAGTCATATCTTAATGGTTATAAAAACTACTCTCATCATCCATCTCGGTGGAACAATTAGGGTTTCTGGAATGGCACCACATCCATGATGCAAGCGAGGTTGAACAAGAACGATTGCAAATCATTAAAATAAGGAATCTTCACGAAGTTTTTTATCACAATTGATATGGAAAAATCCTTCGATAGGTTTAGCTAGAGTTTCATCAAGATGTTGTTGACTATTGATGCTTTGAGGTGTCTAAGTCATCAACACAAAGGAAACAATCCGATTTGAAGATGTTAGGAAACATTACACAAAATTCTCCCTTGTCCTCAGTCGTTTGGTGTGTTAAATTTTAAGTGCAATAAAAATATGGATCACTAAAAGATAAACATGCATAGAATAGACAATAGTACACAATAAATTTATCCTGGGAAAACCCTCTTGGGGCAGAAAAATCCAACAAAATTCTTCTATATAGATTCATTAGAATGTATAATAGTATCCCTCATGCAAAGACCCCAAAACGAGAAGACTCCAAAAGTAGTTATTCACTTGACTCTATCTCTCCTAGTGATGTGAACTCAATGTGTGAGTGAGGTGACCAAATGAGGAGTTCGACCTCCTCATTTATACTAATTAAACGACTTGACCTTTTTACTAAATAGGGTCGGCTTGAATCACCTAACTGGGCCGACCTGTACCATTTACAATAAAATATTATTTTCTAGATCTTTCTAGGTCGACCTAACAATTAGGGTTTACATTGACTCTTTAATGACTTCTACATGATCGATTACATTAATAATAATCCCCGTAGGGTGTACAATACAAATAATACAAATAAGAATATCTTCTGAAGTTACATTCTTTAACACTCCCTCTTAACAAGGAAGGTATTCTTAAGTCATCATTACCATCATCTTCCAATTGTTGCACTTGTTATACATAGACTATTGACATCTGACATCTCTCGAATCTATATATCATAAGAAGTTTCACAGAGCCAACCCTTTTTCATGATGGATATGACCTGGATGGAGTCTAGAACTTTCACACACAGAGCTATCCCTCTTTCATACTGGATGTGATATACACGGAGTCTAGGAATTTTCACACATAGAGCCAACCCTCTTTTATGTTGGATGTGACCTAGATGGAGTCTAGGAATTTTCACACATAGAGCCAACTCTCTTTCATGTTGGATGTGACTTAGACGAAGTCTAGGAATTTTCACACACAGATCCAACCCTCCTTCATGGTGGATGTGACGTAGACCAAGTCTAGGAATTTTCACCACAATCCAACTCACACAGAATCTGGATTCCCATGTATGACCACCCACTACTACTAGGAGAAGTCCAAGAGCACACATTATGTCAATACGAGGATTTCTACTTGTGAATGATCACCTGCTTCTACACTAAGCAGTTCGGGAGCACTCATTACATCATTACAAGATTTCCATCTCACACACCTACGAATGATCACACACTGCTACAGTGAGCAGTCTAGGAGCACACATTACAGTATTCCATGATTTTCATCTCACACACCTATGAATGATCATTCGCTGCTACACTAAGCAATCCAGAAGCACACATTACATCATTCCAATATTTTCATCTCACACACCTACAAATGATCACATGTTGCTACACTAAGTAGTCCAGGAGCACACATTACATCATTCCATGAACTGAGCAATCCATCCGGTGGGTCCATACCAGGAGCATCCATTATGTTGCACACTACAACCACCTGCATTACCTAACCACTCGTCTAGATCCTCTCATATCCTAGGAGACTCAATTACGTCACATAACTTGTGACTAACTGCTGCCTCATCCAAGCTCATCACTCCCTCTTGATTTGGACCACTCCAAGTTTGTCCCTGAAGTACTCGAACTTCACTCTCAATATCTAGGCTTCGTAAACACACCAACTATCTTATCCTTTGTTGCTATATACTGAAGTCTCACTACTCCCTTCTGCACCATATCCAAGATATAGTGATATCTGATCTCGATGTGGTTCGACTTGTCATGGAACACAGGGTTCTTCAACAACTTCACACAAATCTACTTGTCACAAAAGATACAATTCACCTCTAACTCGAGGTCAAATAATTATGATAGCAACTTTCGAAGCCACACTACTTCGCAACTTTCTAAACAAGATGCCATATATTTGGCCTCAGCTGTACTGAGTGCCACAGTTGTTTTCTTCCTACTAAACCATGAGACCATACCCAATCCCAAGATGAAGCAACATCTTGATGTGCTCTTTCTATATGTGACACTCCTGGCACAATCCGCATCAACATAACCTTGTAGGTTAATCTTTTGATCTGATGCATACCTGAGGCCATAATCAACTGTACCCTTCAAGTACCTCAGCACATGATTTTTCACAACCAGGTGAATATGTATCGGCTCTACCATATACTGACTCAGAGTGTTCATTGCAAAGCTCTAACAAACCACTAATATGCCGATACAATGTGGAATCCACTAGTTCTGAAGAAGTATCACTCGAAAACTTCAAATTGAATGCCATACGTGTGGCCATTACCTTACAATCCATCATCCTGAATCTCATCAAGATCTATACCGCATACTTTCCTTTACCTAAGAAAATTTCCTCTGGATTCTTCCACACCTCAAGACCTAAGAAGTAATGCATCATACCCATGTCTTTCATCTCAAACTCTACAGAAAGCTTCCTCTTTGTTTATGCTATGATATTTTCTTCACTTGTTAAGAAAAATTCATCTACATACAACAATAGAATCACATGATTTCCTTCTTCATAAATCCCAAGCTTGTCGTAAACCCATCTATCTTGCCATACCATGTCCTGGGTCCCTATTTCAATCCATACAAGGCCTTCTTTAACGTGCACACATGATTCTGCATGTCATGTGTCTCGAAACCTAATGGATGCTCCACATACATTTCTTCCTCTACTATGCCATTCAGGAAGTTAGTCCTCACATCCATATGATGTACCTTCCACTTCATCACTTTGGCTATAACAAGTACTAAACTGATCAAAGTGTACCTAGCTACTGGAGCAAATGTCTCCTCATAATCAATGCCTTCTTTCTGAGAGAAACCTTGAGCCACAAATCTTTCCTTGTACTTCTCAACACTTTCATATGTTGCATGCTTGATATTGTACCACCAGAAATGGACAGCGATCCCTTAGGATTGACTACATAATGGTTATTATTTGCACACCTACCCAACTGGAATCGACTATGCACTTTAATGGATATTACATGAAATATATTTTAAAATACGAAATAATGAAAATGTGGCAACCCTCAATGGTAGATCGAGAACCTACAGGCCCTCTTTGAATTCTTAGCATTAAACACTAAAGAAATATGTTTATGAATCGTAGCAACCTACGATGTGAGATCAAGATCGTACAGGGAAAAATCCAAGGTATATAAATAAAACTAACACGCAGTCAAACTTATTACTATCGGAATGTTAAATCTGGCAGCTAAGGGATCGATCTACGTTGCTTAGATAATTTTAAGCATTACAACGCTATTTGTAGCAATAACCTAGTCAAGTAATAATTACACAGAAGTTGCTACTAAGATCAGAACTTTGTAAAATACGATGCAGAGATCATACTTCAAATATGTGTGATGACAAAGGATACAAACTCTATCAATGGACAGATTGTACTATGTAGAGATGCATTGTAGGTTAAATGCATACTCTGTTAGTTGATTCGATGCAGAGATCGCATACTACAATTTAACTTAGTAAAAAAATATATAATGCAGAGGTTTACTTACCAACCCTTATTGCCAAGGCGTCTTACTGAATCCTTTCATTGAATTCGTGTCTCCATCATAGTCATTACGAAGGTCGTTTTCTAACTGTCTCCACTTGCAGAGATTTCTATCGAGTGTGTGCAAGAAGATGAGGGTCACTTTAGATGCAATCCTAGTTTTTCAAAACTCATTTCTGATACATAAAAACATAACGCGTTTATGATATTTAGCACTTGGTATGGTAAAACCCGAGCCTAACATGTCATTAGACATGTAGGTTAGGTAACCATAACGTGTACGCGTTATAGAACTACAAAATGCGTACACGTTATGTAGTTACAAAATGCGTATGCGTTTTGTAAATCTAAAATCAATTTAAAACACAGTCCCGACCACCCCCAACCACCCGCAGCACTTTCCACGCATCAAAAACGTGAATTCGAGCTTGGACGAGGACGGTTTGTGTGCGCTGGAGTACCGAGGAGCTTGATTTAGTTGGAGGGGAGGCAAATTCACCGATGGATTATCATCTAATCAAGTAATTCATTCACCCATACCATTTTTTTGTCATTTCTTAACCTAAATTACCATTTTTTTTATAGTTTAAAACAACATAGTTTTGTAACATTGATAAAATTAGAAATAACCCAATCTCTAATTAAATTCACATCTCCCTCAACCAAGATGAGTGAATAATTACAATGAATCCCTTTTCAAAAACTCAAAAATTTCCAATCCAACCAAAAATAATAAAAAAATAGAACTCCTCCCTTTCTACAATGTATCCATCCACATGAAACCCAAATTTACAACCCTCAAAGGCCATTTCCCATGATACTAATTAAACAATTTTCCTTGGAAATGGCCACAACAAGATGAAATGCATGCACAAGCATGAATAGAAAAAATGCATAAAAAATTAGTAACTTGGTTTCTCAAAATTTCATCACAATCATTTGTCCATGAACATAATCAAAATTTCATCACAAGTGTATGTAGCTATACATTTCCTCTTAGTTAAGCACCCTTAACTAAATACCAAAACACATTAACAAAGTGCCTCTCGGGCTTGCCCTGTCCACACCCTCGATCAATCTACTCAATGCTCAGGGACCGTCGATCCAACTTAAAGACTTCATATATAAAATCATTATGATTTTTATTAAATTATCTGAACTTGCCATACAATGTAGAGATCGATTTTGCAGAGAGAAATTGTCTCTGTTTTGCTCCAAGGAATTGTCACTTTTGGTTGGTTTCCATGTTTTTAGAACAATGGAAATGGTGAACACCCATGAACTACCTAGAGTGTGTCGTTAGAGTGTTTCCAACCATGATCGAGTTAATTTTCACCCCTTTTCTTGCCTCACATATCCTAATAGTCCCTCGCCCCTGTCGTTTACATATCCAACAATCCTAATCTACACTCAAAAAGACCCATGGCCCTGACCTAGTAACTACTCCTAGAAACCTATCCTAAAAACCTTCTAACATTCTTACCTATCTCGGACCTTCTTCCCTTAGATGTTGTCCTAACCCTACTTCTATCCTAAACTTCCATCCCTCTTAAAGACTGTGTTTAAGACACGGGTTTGAGTTTTACCACCTGACATGCCCCCAAGCATGTTACCTTAACCATCTTTCTAAGCCTAACAAGTCATATCCTATTCTTACTTAAATTCATTAACTGAATGTAGTCACAGTCTTAGGATTGTGACATTAAAATTTAGTTGTTCTATATCAACTTAATCTTCATCCTCCTAATCAACCATCTTGTCATATCAATCACATATCATAATACTTGGATCAAATTAATAAATATGCATGTGATAATTCTGAGATAACATTGTCATATTCCACTTATGATATCTTATTAAGTTGACATTGTTGTTATTGTCTTTCTAGTCACAATCTCTAGTTGATTATTCAACATCTTAATCATTGATAGTCATCTCAAGTACATATGTAATCATATTGGCAAGACAAACTCATACATATCCATTTCATTCCATGCCACTTTGTCCTCCCCTCCAACCATAAGGCGTAATATGTTGAAATCAATAAATTTAATGTTAGCTTATGAAGTTGATGGAAATATTGTTTTCTGCAAGGGACGTAAAGGCCAAAACATGTCAAAATAACACTCCTAAATTCTAAGAATTTTAAACCCAAGTTTGCATGGAAAAGTCACCAATGAGGGTTAAGAAGTACCTTAACTTCTACAAAGAAGTTGAACGAAACTTACTTTTTAATTGTTAAATGTTTAATTTTAAGTTTTAAATGTATGTAAGTGAATGCCATTAAATTGCTTACTTGAGTTTGATTTAATACATTTTCAATTTTGAAGAGACGTCATTATATACCATGTATATGTTTCTAATGATTTTCGTATTGATGTTTTTATTGCAGTTGTGGTTATGGACACAAATGTCGAGATATTGATTGAGCTTGCCCGCTTGAGGGGCATTAGTGCAACTTTTAGTGGTGGCGACAGGATTCGCCACTCACTTGCATCAACCTTGGATGCAATTGTTGACACCATTTCACAGTCTAGTAATGTACTATATGATATTACATCATATAGAGAAAGAAAATGACAAGAATGTGCTGATGGGATAGACTACAATGCAATAAAAAAGTTGAAAATATCCAAAGAGCTCATATTTGCATTGTTTAGGGACCCTCGGTCGAGGGAAATCCCAAATGCAAATAGGCCTCATATCTCCATTGGGTGGTGCATGTTTCAACCATTTGTTGATAACTGGATGGACATATGATACATGGGTTTTGATATGCCACCACATACCAACAGGGAAATTCCCTTGTATTTCCTTCGAAAGATGTATGCATATTTCATGTTACATAAACACGTAAACTATTTTGATATCTTGCATTTTCAGGGGATCGTTGGGGGGATGCCCCAAAACTGACCTAATGCGAGGCTTCGAGACCAGGATCACCCTATCCCTGCTCCTCGTAGGTAGTTTCTTGGGTCAGATGTCCCACCTGCACATCGTGTTATTCCATAGATACGTGATGCATTTTTGAGTTTGGCATGGGCGGTTGTTCGCCATGGCACTATGGTTCATCATATGGGTGAGGAAGGGACATATGTCCCTACTGTGGTACATACACCAGGTCGTCACCATGCAAGACCATCGTCTAGTGTAGGACCATCCACTAGTGCAGGAACATTGGCACATCCCTGACCTATTATTAAGCCTCACGAGTGCACATCGTGTGGTCGTCCCTGCTATGGCCTTGCCTTAGATGTTGCCTTCAGTGGGTTTTTGAGTGAGTTATGTAGATGGTTAATTGTAATAAATTCTTTATTTATTTTTGTCTTTGTAGACATATATATAGTTTGAGCTAATATATTAATTTTGTGAATTTGCAGTTGATGCTTTATGCCGGAAACGACGCCCCAGAGTTAGATGTTCCAGAGTCTAGAGGGGGGCATGATGCTACCCATTTGGCAGGCCCATCTTATATAGCACCCATTGCCGTATCTCACACCGAGGTAAACATTTCAAAATTTTAGTTTTTTAATACTTGTTAATTTGTTAATTTCCACATACTTTACATTTTAGTTCACTAATGCTATCTACGGTCTAATATTTACAATTATTAAACTTGCAGATGGCAGATCCTTCACTGGGGCAAGCTAATGTGTAGGTAGTACCCATGGTCATACCGTCCGAGGAAACACCTGGGATCTAGGTAAACAATTAAAAATGTTATTTTTTAAATACATGTTTGTTTGTTGAATCATGCATGTCTAACTACATGAACACTTGCTTACTGAAGGCACCATCCGAGACATCTGGACCATTGCCTGGATTTGTATCTCCTACTAGGCAATTCGTGAACAAGGGTCATGTGTATGTGAGGCGGCCTACTCCTAGCAAGAATCCAACTGCCCACGACCATGGGCTTACTCATACCATGGTAATTATATCCTTCGATGATATTTGTTGTTTAACTTGAAATCCAGTGCATAAATCGTTTTTGTTAATGTTTGAATTGCATGTTTACTCCATCAGGAACCCGAGTTGTCTACTCAAAACATCGCATCGATGGTTGATGCAGCAGTCAGTGCTACATCTTCAATGGCAACTGATCACACACATGTATGTAACTATTTCAACATGATCTTTACATAGTTTATTATTGTTGTGTATTGTTTATTTATGCATGTTTAACTATTTCAACATTTTGTGATTGTAGCCACCACCAGCAGGAGCATTTTTTGACCCCATTGGTTCGACCATCCTGGATGTTCAACCAACGGCTCCATCTATTACATAAGAAACGCAATCCCCTTTGTCAGTTGAGGTGAGATGTCCTTCAGTGACCAAGTGTTTCATGCACTTTTCATGCACAAGTTGATAATTGTTGAGCTAATGTATTAGTACATAGTTAGTTGAATTTAACAATTGATATTTAATTTGCAGGATCCAGAGACGCACACTAATCTGTTAGGAACCCATGTGAACCCTTCTCTTTACTTTGTTAGTATATTGTTGTTGGATGCATATGCTTTGTAAGTCGTCCCGTAGTATTTGTTGATCCATAGTTTATATTATCCCATGGTATTGACCCATAGTATTGGATGCATATGCTTTCTAAGTCGTACCATAGTATTATATGTCCCATGGTTTTGACTCATAGTATTTGGCATAGACTTCGTATATAAGTGTGTGTTGAGGTCATTGAAGGCACCGTGAAGTTAATTGTATTGAGCTTGCTCAAAGGAGGTTTCCCTGTCGAAGTGGGCCGTGATCAATATAAAAGTGATTCTGAGTTCTATCATTTCTGATATCTTGTGTATTTGCATTAATTAATTATTGCAGGTTCTTCACATCTGGTATCAAAGCACTTTCTTGGGCTCGTTGGGTGGAATTTCTGGAAAAAAAAAAATTTCGCATCTGTTGCAAGTTCGGATCTGGGAATAATCCCTATCTGCTTAACTGTGGGAAGTACTTGGAAATAAGTCCTAAAACTCATTGTGAGGAGTACCATAGGAACCCCAAAGTAGTTGGCCCATTGAGAGGACCTACCAATGAAAAGGGCAACGACCCCTACCCAATTGACTAGTTCCCACCCATGAGGTAAACCAAGAGCTGTCGTTTGTGGCAAAGAGGTTATTATTTTTACCTGAACCGTGGAGTGAGGGGTACTGCCCCAATACGAAAGCCGTCAGACAACATTGGTGGCCAAGTGAATCCCCTAAACCGATAGGAAGCCGCACATCCCTGGGGTCCATATCTATTTTCAGCTGAACTATTGCCGATCACTTCCACTCCAGATCCTATCGTTTCAGATCCATTCTGAAAGTCGTTCCAGATCCAGTCGTTGTTTCAGATCCAGTTGTTTTTCGATCCCTTCCACACTGTTGCAGATTCATCTGTTGCGGATCCCTTTTGCACTGCTGTTGCCAATCCATTTCTATATAAAAAAAATAGTTTTTCGGCCATATCTCCCTTGTTTCAACTCTGTTTTCCCTGAAACTTCACTGACATCCCTGCAATCCCATTCTGTATATTTCATTCCTAAAGACCCTATCCCAAATTCCACTTCCCAAGACCAGAAATCCCACATTTGTCTATTTTTAGGGTTTTCCATAACTCCTTCAATTTTCACCCGAACGCCTTCAAATTTTGCCACCGTGTTCCTTTCCTAATTCTGCTTCTTTGTCCCTCTCTACCAAATTTTCTCATTCTTTCACACAGCTTCTGAAATCCCCATTTTTTGCCTCCATGTCCATCAGAAAGTGTCCAAATCCTAGTCAAACCCCAATTACCAATTCGAGTTTTTCCCAAATCCAAATTTTCCTTTACTAAATAAGCTTTTGTTTGTGTTTTTCTATCCATTCCCCCCCCCCAAAAAAAAAAACTCATGGTTGTGGTTGTCACCCACGCAGGAGCAAAAACCATGGAGGAATCACTTGCAGCCATCCAAACCAAACTCCAAGATCTAGATGAAAAATTTCTCAGCCTCCATCTTCAGCATTCAGCCATGAACAATAACTGATAACCAAAATCTTTTGCAGTCACCGGGTTCTCTTCTTCCTGCAATTTTCGTGGACCGAAGCTTGATTTTCCTCAGTTGAATGGTACTAATCCGACTGGATGGATATACCGAGCAGAACAATATTTCAATCTGCATAATACTTTTGATGTCCAGAAAGTTCCACTTGCATCCTTTCATTTGGAACAAGAATCCCTTCAATGGTACCGTTGGTACATCAAAGCTCATCCCGAGCCAAACTAGACAGATTTTTGCCAACTCCTTTTGCCACAATTTCGTCCTAGTGCTTTTGACGACTTCACAGGAGTACTCACTAAACTTCACCAAACTAGGATAGTGAGAGAGTATCAGACAGAATTTGAGAAACTAGCCAATCACACAGAAGGATTGTCTGATGAATTCTACAGGAGTTGTTTTATCAGTGGTCTCAAGGATGAAATCCGCTCAGAGGTCAAAATGTTCTGTCCCAACACAATGATGGAAGTCCTAGGGTTGGCTAAGCTGGCCAAGGACAAGATCGCAGCTCAACAATGCTCCAAACCCACCTTTGTTCCCTTCAGAAATATGGGTTCCCAACGACCTCCCATCACGCCTGCTCCTCGAGCAACTCCTATCAAGCATTTGTCTGAAACAGAGATGCAAGCACGCCGAGAAAAAGGGATTTGTTATAATTGTGATGAGAAATTCACTCGGGGACATAGATGTGTTCAAAAAAATCTCTATCTCTTGGATGTGGATTCTCCGCTTGCCTCTGGACTTGGTGAAGAAGCTCTCGATACAATAGATGATCAGGTTGACATTCAGCACCCGCTTGTTGACACCCCATCTCAGGATGAACCACTCGAGATCTCTCTCCATGCTGTAACTGACGTCACCACCCCAAAAACAATGCGGGCTAGGGGATACTTCAAGAAGCTCCCTCTTACCATACTCATTGATTCTGGTAGCACTCATAACTTCATTAACCCTCGGATTGCAAAACAGGTTGATTGTTTTGTCCATCCTTGCTCCCACTTTGAATTCATGGTTGCCAATGGGGGCACCTTACCTTGCAAGGGGAAGTGTCACAATGTGCGTATCTCTATGGAAGATTATAACCTGCGCTCTGACATGTTTGCTTTTTCCTTAGGTGGATGTGATGTGGTTTTGGGCATTCAATGGTTACGTACACTTGGCCCCATCTTATGGGATTTTGCTGAAATTTGGATGCAGTTTTCAGTCAATGGGGCACAACACAAATTTATGGGCTTACAACCAGGGTCTCTCTGCATCATCAGTTCACATCACCTAGAAAAAATCCTTAAGAAGAATTCACATGGTGTCATTGCTTAGCTACATTCCATTCAGATGCACCCATCAACAGTATCCACTACTTCCTTGGATAGATATGCAGGTGTCTTTGTTGAACCAATGAGCTTGATGCCTTTAAGAGACCTTTCCGGTAAGAATTTAGCTGCATCTACCTCTCAGCAGGAAATGATGACTATTTTTCATGCAGTACATCAGTGGCAGCCATACTTATTAGGGAATTATTTCTGCATCAAGACTGATCTCCAGGGGCTAGAAAAACTCCTGGAACAATGGGTCTCCTCCCCAACACACCTGAAATGGGTTATCCCTATGCGATCACTTACAATAAGGGTAAGGACAATATGGTGGCAGATGCTCCTTCTTGCATAATTGATGACCCAGTTTCTCTTACAGTTATTTCTCTGCTTGTTCCAAATTGGTTGCAATATGTTCAATAGGGCTATCTCTTCTATGGACTCCATTCTTCTTCATCAGCAGGGCACTATGGGTTCTTCAAAATGTATGACCGAGAACAATGTAGCTTCTTTTGGTAGGGACTGAAAATGACAATTCAACAGATGGTGGCTGACTGTGATACTTTCCAGGTCAACAAGGGTGAAACGACACTCCTTTCGGGACTGCTCAAACCCTTGCCCATCCCTACACAGATTTGGCCAACTATTTCTATGGATTTCTTAGAAGCGCTCTGGTGGTACAATACCACATCTACAAGGACACCATATGAAGCAGTCTATGGATAGACACTGCCAGTTCTTCTTCCATACATCCTTAGCAGCTCCCCAGTTAATGCAATTGACTCGGTTCTTTGAAACCGCGATCAGATTCTTCTCATTCTGCAGGACAATCTTCACATGGCCAGAATTTGACTGCAACAACAAGCCGATCAACACCATTCTGAGCGCACTTTTCACGCAGCCGATATGGTTCTTCTTCATCTACAGCCTTCCAAGCAATCCTCCCTGAATCTCCAAAGGCATCAGTGGCCTGAAATGCAACCCGAGGATGCTACCGGGGAACCACTCATTCAGATTTTGCATCAATTTCCCCAACCAAAGCTTTGAGGACAAAGCTTTTTCTAAGGGAGAGGGGATGTTAGGAACCCGTGTCAACCCTTCTCTTTACTTTGTTAGTATATTTTTGTTGGACACATATGCTTTGTAAGTCATCCCATAGTATTTGTTTATCCATAGTTTATATTAGCCCATGGTATTGACCCATAGTATTGGACGCATATGCTTTGTAAGTCGTCCCGTAGTATTATATGTCCCATGGTTTTGACTCATAGTATTGGGCATAGACTTAGTATATAAGTGTGTTTGGAGGTCATTGAAGGCACCGTGAAGTTAATTGTATTGAACTTGCTCAAAGGAGGTTTCCCCCTCGAAGTGGCCCGTGATCAATATAAAAGTGATTCTGAGTTCTATTATTTCTGATATCTCATGTATTTGCATTAATTAATTATTGCAGGTTCTTCACATAATCCTAGAGATGTGCCTAGAGGATCAACATCGTGAAAGAACAAGAGGAAGCTTGAGTTTTGATGTGTCTTATGGGATATATGTACATTTGGATACATGTACATGTGGCTTGGATAGTTTTGGACACATGTGCTTTTGGATACTTTTGGATATATATGTACTTTTCGATACATTCACTTTTGGAGACATGTACATTGCCTTCATTATGCATGTACTTTTGGAGACATGTACATTGACTTCATTGGATACATGTACTTTTGGAGACATGTACATTGACATTTCACTTATAAATTAATGAAACATTTCACTTTGTATTTGTTTTTCAGTTTCCACATGTTCTTGTGTCAATCTAATGTGTTGATTTGTGCAGATTATCTATTACTCGTGAATTCGCTATGTCAAATGAACAAACTATTATATTTAAAGGTTTCAACAAACTGACTACATGTGTGCACTAATTGGTATCTAATTAAAAATTGTGATTTTGGATGATCATTACAAGTTAAGTCAAATTTCTTGCTCGTGTAATTTAATCAAACTAAGTGCAATACAATGTTTTTCAAGGTTTCAATGAACTCACTCATGCACACTAATTGGATAGTTCTAATTAAAATTTGTGATTTTGGATGATTAAATTACAAGTTAAGTCAATGTTCAAGTGTAATTTAATAAAACTAAGTGCAATACATGCTACACATTTCATGAACGCCCAATATTTGATTGTACAATTAGATTCAACACTACATATGAGTAACTACATACAAGTGCTCAAAGCAACATTGGTGAAAGGAACAAACGTTACCTCGGGATTCGAGAAATAAAGTGCCTTCTATTGTTGGTTGGGAAGGATATGCTTGGATATCCTTATGGCTTGGAGGTCATCTTCGTGTAGATAAGTACTCTTGTTGTCATGTGTCATTAGGTTTTTTCATGTGGTAAGACCCTTCAAGGTTAGGGCTTGTTCATGGTTTCATTGTACTTGTTTTCTAAACATATAATTATTCTAAGAAAGGTTGCTAGGTTTTCTTCCCCATGAGGGTTTCCTGGGATAAAATGTTGTGTCTCTTGTGCATTGTTATTCTTAACTAGATCCTACATGTTAAATTCTTTATGTAAATGTTTTATGGTTAAATTTATGCATTGGACTAATGGTTATAATTGGTATATAGCATTTATCTAGATCAAGTATAAAAAATTTAACATGGTATAAGAGGTGAGTTGTCATGAAGGAAATTATACAAGATTTAAAAAACATAAACCCTAGGAGGATGGAAAGTCACCAAGTGTCCTTGAAAGACATTTTCATGCCACTTGCAGCTCGACATAGCTCGGAAACCAGAGGTCGCACCGACGAACCGTCAACTCCATTGGTCTTCTGGCATGTGATTACCTCTAGGGGGACCTCTCCCTCATGTTGTCATGGCCCAGTGGCTTCATTGTGCATTCATTTTGTAAACTAGGGTTTTGCTCAGTTTCATTGCATGCAATCTCGCATTGGTGGTTCAACTCTCCAAAACCCTCCCCCAAGCCAGTGTTGCAAGTGTTCCCACATCGGCATTGCCCATACACACTTGCAGGAGCCAAGGGCACACAATATTGCTGCTCTGTTTGCTTTCTTGCTCCCGGACCAAAAGTCACCAAGTGTCCCTGAACGACATTTTCATGTGACTTGCAACTCGACATAGCTCGGAAACCAGAGGTTGGATCGATGAAACGTCGACTCCGTTGGTCTCCTAGCATGCGATTACCTCTAGGGGGGCCTCAATCTCGTCTTCTCATGCCCCAGTGGCTTCATTGTATATTCATTTCGTAAACTAGGGTTTTGTTCAGTTTCATTGCATGCAATCTTGCATTGGTGGGTCAGCTTTGCAAAACCATCCACCAAGCCATTGTTGGCATTATTCCCATGTCGACATTGCCCATACACACTTGCAGGAGCCAACGACATGTAATCTTGCTGCTCTGTTTGCTTTTTGGTTCCCAGACAGAAAGTCACCAAGTGTCACTGAACGACATTTTCATGCGACTTGCAACTCGACATAGCTCAAAAACTGGAGGTCGGACTGACAAACCGTCGACTCCATTGGTATCCTGGCATGCGATTAACTCTAGGGGGGCCTGTCCCTCGTCTTCTCATGGCCTAGTGGCTTCATTGTGTATTCATTTCGTAAGCTACCGTTTCGCTCAGTTTCATTGCACGCAATCTCGCATTGGTGGGTCAACTCTGCAAAACCCTCCACGAGGACAGTGTTGGCAGTGTTCTCACGTCGGCATTTCCCATACACACTTGTAGGAGAAAACGACACGCAATCTTGCTGCTCCGTTTTCTTTTTGGTTCCCGGACCGAAAGTCAAAAAGTCTCCCTGAACGACATTTTAATGCGATTTGCAACTCAACATAACTCGGAAACTAGAGTCAGATTGACGAACCGTTGACTCCGTTGGTTTTCTCACATGCAATTACCTCTAGGGGGGCCTCTCCCTCATCTTCTCATGGCCCAGTGGCTTCATTGTGCATTCATTTCGTAAACTAGGGTTTTGCTCAGTTTCATTGCATGCAATGTCGCATTGGTGGGTCAACTCTGCAAAACCCTCCACCGAGCTAGTGTTGGCAGTGTTCTCATGTTGGCATTGCCCATACACACTTGCAGGAGCTAGCGGCACACAGTCTTGCTGCTCCATTTGCTTTTTGGCTCCCAGAACAAAAGTCACCAAGTATCCTTAAATGGCATTTTCATGCGACTTGCAGCCCAACTAGAATTCTCGTAGCACCCAAACTGTGGCTTCGTTTCTTGAATCTGTCGATTCCAGTGGGCCCGAGGTGTCAGGTTCCGTGGGCCCGTGGCCCCGAAGAAAATCCTCCAAGTGTCCCTGAATGGCCCCTGGGTGCCCGACTAGAATGCTCCATAAGGTAACCTTCAGAAAGGTTGAAAATCCCATGGTAGTCCAGGGATTCCTTCCCATTAAGTTGGCCGAATTACTCATGGATGCAGGCTGGAGAAACTTCAGAAAGCCTCGTACCCTAATGATTTTCCCACCTTCATCTACTAGGGGAATATTCTTGCAAAGACTGGTAAGCTCTTCGGGTTATGGCAGCATTTGATACACTAGCCAAATCTATGTTGTTGGAAGAACTTACATATTTCAACAAAGGCGCATTTTGCAGGTGATTTGAAAATCCCTTCCAATTTTCAACAATAAAACAAAGAAGTTCAACATACAGATTTTCAGGCAAGCTTGTCAACCAATCAGACAACCGAATATAGGGAGATAACCATGCCCAAAAAACTCAAGCTATCATAAAAATCTTGTTTATTAAGATAAGGATGGACTATGTGTACATTACGAGAATATAGATGAATGAAGTCGCTTTGATGAACTTATCCTCTCGCTTTGAGGTTGCCAATATGATCTCAATTTACGAAAAGCTTCCACATAGCAATAATTTATACTCTGTATAAAGTGAATATTATTACTTGTTTTAAAATTTGTTTCCCTCCCTTAACCCCATTTTGTAGATCTGTGCTTGCCATTGTTTGGAGGGAGTTATCCCGCCCAATTTTGTGGCCATTTTCTATTAGATTGTGTGAAAAAATACAACATTTATTGTCCTCAACCTAACTCATTTTACCTCTTCCTATTTCAAAGGCGCTCATGCTCCTCTGTTTAAAATCACATAAATTTTGGACAGAGATATCGATGATGTGCAAGCAGGCTCGACCAACTAGTTGGTCTGGGTCCCAAAAAGATCGAAATACTCCACTCAACCCGCTTAAATGAATTTGAGAAATAATACCCCTGTGACTCTATCAGGCTAGTTTCGATGGTTAAAAATTTCAGGTGGGTAGGCCATAAAAGGTTATCAGAGCTTCGAACCGAATGAAAGCCATGAGTCCTAGGCACAGTCTTTCATTCCATGCATGTGAACGATCTATGTCTACCACCTCGCAAAAAAATATCTCCACATGTCTCTTTCTTGTGGATTCTACTCGCATAGTTGATTCCTCTCCCATTATTGACGTGAACCACCTGACTATAGATTGACCATTTTGAATAGTAGATTTTGTAGATACCTTCAATTCCTCTCTTCATAGGGCTATTTTGACACATGCTCCGGCTCCATCATGCTCTCCTTTACCATGCCCAGTCTCAAAATAGTTCCACATATGTGGCACTTTGTACTTTTTATGCAATGAACACAACTATTGAAATATGTGTGCATTTTTTAACTAACCAGCACATCCATCAGACCAAATCCAGTGTCGATCCATCTGTATGTTCCTTCCCTTCAAGTGATCATAGAACATGATGAAGCAATGACGTACATAGTGGAAGTTGTGTCACCTATAATCACTTATGTAGAAGTGATATTCCTTCATAATTTCTCTTTGCTCTTTAGTGCTATTTGGGCCATGCCTATATGTGATATGGACCATCAACGAAACCTGCTAAGAGTGATAATACTGACTTTGGATCTCATTTTGAGGTTGCAGAGTGTAGTTCTCGGCAAAATCAACAACTGAAAGTATAGTACCATGGGGAAATGTATCTCTCCATATTCTAAACTGTTCATCCTGCCATCATGCCAAGTGGACATGATGAACATAATCATGTGTCTTTTCAATAAATTCCTTGACGAAGTCACTAACTGGTACCTGGTGACACAAAATGATCTCAATGTGAGTGTTTTTGTAAGCAAGGATTGAAATGTAACTGTTCAAACATAATTTTATAGATATAAATGCATACTTGAGATGTCACCAATTGTATTTTTTTGCTTTCTTTCCCTGTGACTATTTCATAGCTGATATATTTGAAACTTTTCATGTCTACAACCATTTTCCCAAATTCACTGTCTCCACTCTCGTGCATACATTGGCTCAATAATGCCCTTCCATCACAGTTGGGGCATGTTCCATCCAAACAAGATTTTGCATAGTATGTTTGCCCCTCAGGCCTATTGCACATGATGCTATGAATGAATTCTCTTGATGAAGTCGGTGGTATTGTCAGGGAGCAATCCTGCACATGGTTAGTATGCAACACACGACAAATGTACAAAAATGTTTCATAGTAATATTCATATTCTACATGGTATATACAACAACAAGTGTTACAAAGAGTATTTATTCTAACATACCATGTCTTACATTTCTCAAAAGATCTTTGCCCCAAGTTCAACTGTCCATGTTCATTCCTAAATTTCTCGTATAGTTCTGTCTGTGTTATATCAAGAAGATGCTTAGTATGTGGTTCATGATCCTTTGAACCCCTTCTCAATTTTAGTACATCCTTTCAGTTTGAAGAAGGCCTTGTGTGATCATGCCAAACAATCTGCACTAGTCCCTTTACTGCATCAACTAGCTTCATGTCACGATGTGGAAACCGACCAATAAAGGCCCAAAAATATGTCTGATCGGTTTTGTAAAGATGTTCTCTTCTAATAGAATACCTACGAAGGGTTTTTACATTCAAATTAACTAGTTCAGATGAAGGCCTGAGAATACGAAGGACCCTGGTGTTCTTATTTGCAATTTCTTGTGACAACACACAACGAGCCGCATTGTGGTCCTTTGAACATGTGTTCTTACCAATTTTACCAAATGCATCTACTAAGCTTTTAACTATATGAGAACTTGGTTCAGAATTCTTTATCATCTTTATCCCTAACTTTTCCTAACAACATTCATGCTCCTAGATTTTAACAATGATAAAAATAATCTACATTTATCTCCATCACATTTAGAAACAAAATATTTATCAAGCATCTATGTTTAGATAGCGTACCTTCAATGGAACTGATGAGATTTTCATCAACTTGTATACGCTTCGGAGTTCTTTGACGTGTACTTGATAATGGAGGTAAGGGGGTTGGAATTCTACCATGTAGTGCATCACCAAGACGCTCTTGCGTTTCAATAGTAGCTTGGTGTCCTTCATTCTCTTCCTGGTAGTTGGATGGTGGAAGTCCAACATCCTCTTGTGGAAGTACAAAATCCTCATCGATGGTCTAGATAACATTTTCTTCTTCCCTAAGTGCATAAGTGCACAAGATGATGAGGACGAGGAGGGTGATGACAATGAAGATGATCATGATGCAGATGAAGATGATAAAGATGAAGATGGTGATGAAGAAGATGACGATGATGGAGATGTTGATGGGGAAGGGGGAGATGTCAATGATGATGAAGAGTAGGATATAAGATGATGATGATGATGATGGTGGTGGAGATGTTGATGATGATGATGATGGTGATGATGATGGTGATGATGGTGATGGTGATGAAGATGATGATGATGATGAAGATGATGATGATGTAGATGTTGATGAGGAACCTAGAGATGACGATGATGAAGATGGAGAGGATGATGATGATGAAGATGGAGAGGATGATGATGATGATGATGGTGATGAAGATGATGATGATGAAGAAGATGATGATGATGTAGATGTCGATGTTGATGGGGAAGGGGGAGATGTCAATGATGATGAAGAGTAGGATATAAGATGATGATGATGACGATGATGGTGGTGGTGGAGATGTTGATGATGATGACGATGGTGATGAAGAAGATGATGATGATGGAGATGTTGATGGCGAAGGGGGAGATGTCAATGATGATGAAGAGTAAGATATAAGACGATGATGATGATGATGGTGGTGGAGATGATGATGATGATGATGATGGTGATGAAGATGATGATGATGAAGAAGATGATGATGATGTAGATGTTGATGTTGATGGGGAAGGGGGAGATGTCAATGATGATGAAGAGTAGGATATAAGATGATGCTGATGGTGGTGGTGGTGGAGATGTTGATGATGATGATGATGATGGTGATGAAGAAGATGATGATGATGGAGATGTTGATGGGGAAGGGGGAGATGTCAATGATGATGAAGAGTAGGATATAAGATGATGATGATGATGGCGGTGGTGGAGATGTTGTTGATGATGATGATGGTGATGATGATGGTGATGATGAAGATGTTGATGATGATGGTGATGGTGATGAAGATGATGATGATGAAGAAGATGATGATGATGTAGATGTTGATGAGGAACCTAGAGATGACAATGATGATGAAGATGTAGAGGATGATGATGATGGTGATGATGATGATGGTGATGGTGATGAAGATGATGATGAAGATGATGAAGAAGATGATGATGATGGAGATGTTGATGAAGAAGGGGGAGATGACAATGATGATGATGATGCCGATGGAGATGATGATGATGGATATGTTGATGAGGAAGGGGGA